>JAGSMS010000018.1:7500000-10000000 GCA_029286595.1 Bhutanitis thaidina
AACCCGAGCCCGCGCCGGCGCCTGCGCATTCCACGCGCGTTAGTCACACAACCGTTGGATTAGTGCGGAGATAGTAGTATCAGCTCGAGGTGGGCTATGATAATTAGGGGATAATAAAGTGGCTACGGGGACAAATTCTTGGCAATCGCTTCATTCAGTTTTTATTAGACAGCGTAAGGCTCAATTATTTGATAGGGAAGTAATTTTGTTAGTATTAAAACAACTATACTGAGTTGTGAGGATTTGTATTGTAAATATGTTCGCTTGCACGTTTTTTGCATCGCGGAATAGTAAACTTTGACTAGGTATCCATAAAATAAAATCGCTTTTCGTATGTTACCTTTACGATTAATTAATCAACAATAATTATAATAATATAAAGTATTAATTTTTATTTACAGAATCAATTTAACAATTATTTTGACAAAAATGCCAACCCATTTTTTTTTTAAATATCATAATTATTTCTTTTCGGAAAAAGGTCAAGTAAAACATAATAATAACTTTCATATGTTATTTGTATAGACGAAGTAACAAAATTACTTCGTGTAAATAGACATTTTAATACTATACTAAAAAGTGAAATGTGTTTATACTAATCTCGCTTTTCCTAATAAGACTAAGACTGAAGAGAGAATTGGGAAAAAGACCCAATGAGAAATGTCATCAATTCTCTCACCTCACTCTCCAATAAGATTCCAACAGGATACTTTATAAGAACTTGGTGACTAAAGCTGATCGGACTAGAAACAGCAGTTTTATTATCATTTTAATAAAACTTACGTGTACTTTTTATTCTGGGAAAGGCGGCAAATGAGCAATCGGCTCACCTGCTGGTAAGTGATTACCGTCGCCCACGTACATCTGCAATACTAGAAGTGCACCAGGTCCGTTGCCGGCCTTTAAGGGTATTTGGGAGATGTGTGGGAGGATGGGAAGGGCCTCCGGTTATCAAAGTCACCGAACGAAACGCAGAAGCACAAGATGCCTCTACTTCACGCCGAGTCGAGTCGGCCCATTCGAGTAGCAGCAATAGCCGCCGCTTGGCTTTACCACGTTTAAATAGTACTTTGGCTTTGGCCGGTTTTGGCTTTGATACAGGCTCTTAAATACAGGCAGTATTGTGGGTGTTTTTTGTGGATTAACGAACTGTCTGTATAAGGAATTTAACCACCGCCAACTCTAAAGTTTCCTGAAAGACTCTATGTCGGAGTAACATTTTGGAGCAGGCCATGTTTACTTGTAGGGGTGAAAACACAATTATATCATAATTTCATCGATTTACGAGAGTACAACACCTTGAAATTTTAAGTTTTTTATCAACTTTTTTACTTCTCGACGTTTCACGTGTGGTCACCGGGGTACTGAGGTGTTAGACGTCCTGATATCAAAGTTAACTCGGGCTACCGTTATCTTTTAATTATAAAATTTTGATCCTATCTACGCAGAAGGCACTCGCAGTATCTTTAGGTTGTGCAGTGGTATGCTTGGGTTTGAGTTTTATTTTATTTATTACGGGATACCAAGCCGGTGGTACTACACACCTTCTTTATTGAAATTAGGAAGTTGTAAGTAGTAACAGGTGTTCTTTTTCGAGAATTTGTGATCTATCAAATCTGATGTAATGGTTGACGCACTCTAAAATATGATTTTTGACTCTAACTTCGTATTAAATTGAATTTTGGTGTTCATGGAGTTAAGAAGGTCTAAAATACAGTAAATTTATCTCGTGGTAAAATTGGGAGTGTCATCAACATACCGCTGGTAGAATCTTGAATTCTACTGTAACATTGAGGCCTTTCTCTTGAAAGTATTCCATAAGTATATCGGCGACAATATGATTCCCCTTATATCTCCACAGGAGAGCCCATCGCCACACCGTCTACTTGCTTATAGAATTGTTCTATCCACTACAGATAATCAAATGTGAGGTAATACGGCACATTCTGCTGGCATGTTGTTCCCTGCCAGCTTCTTAGTTATAATTGAGATGCAGCCTTCAACGCTCCTGTTTAGTACCGTTTTGATGCTGTTTAGGCGTATCTCGTTTCATTTGCGTGGCAACACTAACCTAACAGCGCGTGGTCGCGCCGATCTATTATGTTCTTAAATTGAAGTTCTGATTTATCCTCAATCTGGATAAGTCCACCGGTGGGGCATGATCATTGCCATGAAAGTGCCAACAAACTTTGGCATGCCATGCATAGCGAGGTATCAAGCCAATGGGCTTTTGGCACGGGAATAAAGGGATTCGCAGATTGTTACGCCGACACCACAAGGCACAGGTTTCACATGTCTATCGACAAATATACTTAATACATTTTTGTTGTTCGCAGTAAAAGAAATCCTTTCCAGCACTATGCATTTACAATTTATTTGTATTGTTGTCTTTGTATTTATATGTTTACTAACCTATGTACAACCACAGTCTCTAATTGTTGGCGAATATTAACTCTCTACTTAGATAGTTCTGTCTTACCTATCAGGAATTATATTTCATACATTAGAAAGAACAATATGTGCGTGTTATATACTTCACCTGGGCGAAGTAACGGGTACAGCTAGTTCTAAATATTTTCGTACATCGCTTTGTGGTTTACTAATTTTGACAGTTTCCCATCGTACTTGTATAATAAAAATGTAACTAATTAATGAACTAATTTTGATAAATTTTTTCTCCAAAATGCAATAAATATCCAAAAATATCCTTATGTAACAGACAAATCCTTTAGTTTCAAGGCAATAGCTGCGTTTATTGCTGAACGGGAGCCATTTTCGGAACGCTCACCTCGCGCTTTAAGCGTTTCCGGACAAAACGGAGCCACCGAAGGCGTTCCACATTTTACTACAAAGAACATCCGTCGACCGACAAACTCTAGACGCAACAAAAGCACATTATCCACGTACGCCCGCAAAATATAAGTAGCCGCTGGAATACGAATAAAATACGCGCTGTAACACTTCGCCATTGTAAAGTCTGTCTGGTTGAATTTTATTATTACCTACTAAAAAAACTTACGGCTATAAAGTCTCTCTAACTGTATCAGTGTATGTCTGTCGGATTCGTAAGTCCATCACAAAATGTGTATAGGCGGATTATCGTTCCACGAACGTTGAGATTAATGGTATCACGAAGAATTAATTATTTGCTTTTGTGTTTTGTTTAAACTTCGGTACCTACGATATTTGTAAACGTGTTTATCAATGTTCATTTATCGATTACTTTAAGAGGTCCAGACTGGCCTCTCCTAATGTGCCTAGGCCTAGGCCTCTTGGATTCTACCCGTCATTATTCTACGTATTTTCGGTGTGATTCATTTTTGAGATGATTAATCCGCCATCTGTCGAAAAACATAATATTTTCAAGGCTTTTCCCATAGTCCACTCTTACGACACCCACGGGAAGAAAGGTGTTGTTGATTTTCTTACTCTACATACCTACACCACCACACAGCACCGCCACCATCACACAATAACACCACAGCCATATAATACATTGTAGAAGCAGTAAAATATAAATAAGTGCATGGTGACTCTAGTGTGATGTGTGATGAAAATAATGCCACGTGCCCACGGTACGATCACTTCTCCAATATCGGAATTTGTGGAAACATATTCAATAGGACCATTCTCAGCGCGCCATGGAAAGAGTAAAGTAACGTAGGGAAAAAAGGTGCTCGAGTGGCAGCCACGTACAGGCAATGGGAGTTTGGGACGGCCCCCCACAAGGTGGTGTGACGACCTGCAAAGTGTTGCTGGAACTCCATGGATGCAGGTAGCTTGGGACCGAGTTATGTGGCAATCTTTGGTGGAGGCCTATGTTCAGCAGTGGACTTGTGGTAGGATAAAATGATGATGATGATGAATATATATATGATTCTATGCAAGTGTGAAGATTGTTGAACACTTGTTTAACACTCCTGAACAACGCAAGGAAATTTGTCCTACTGTAAAACTGAGGAATTTGGCAATTGTCTTTTTATTATAGCGCCTGACAAAAACATTTGCCAATCAATGATTATGCAGTAATCTACAAAAATTAAGTAAGTTGTTGTAATATATAATATTCAAAATCTAGGAATATTTGTACGAGTTCTACAAAGCGAAATGAAAATTTGTTAGGTTGGTTATGTAACTAAGCTATTTCTGATTATAACAATTCAACTTAGAATTTATAATAATATTAGTAGCAATAGTACAAATAACAGTAGCATAAAATATTAGTAGGCGGACGATACTGAATCCTATTCAGAACTATTTACGATGTTTAAATAATATGTAATGTTCATGCTGCAGCAAGGGCATCGTCATGAAGTAATGGCGCTATCAGAAATTGCTTTTTTTTTCAAGGGTCATTATAACATGCGGAAATAAACTGCGGAAATGCGTGTTAACCATGTTACACTGTATCAGAATACTGTCCAAGTCACAACATAGAAGCTTTAAAGTACATAAATAAACTTCTATAACAATTCACAAACTACGACATAAAATATAACTTATATACAAAACATTGCACAAATCCGTCCAACTTCCTCTCCAATATATTCAGCCTCATGGGCCCATAAACTTTCCCAAACTCTATTGACAAACTCCCTTTACGGTGATAATTAACAATAATGGAAAATCTCTTTTCACAGCTAACATACTCAACTTACGCAAGAGGAAAGTTTGTAATAGAATTAAGACCAACAAATAAAACAGAACAATGTTTTTTCTACGTGTAACTAATGGTTTTGAGATTACTTTGTGCCTTTTTCTTCGATACTAGCCTTCGTTCGTCAAAGTAGCTACCTTACGCTGTATCCGTTATGCCACTAAAATATTTCACACAAATTCCGTGTAAAATCATTCCTCGATAAAATCATAGCTTCTTAATTTAGCATGTCGGGGATAACCGAAACTATGTTGAAAATTACACGCTTGGTTTATATTGATGATTGTAATATATTATATGTATAAAAATATATAATATGTATTTATAATATATACATAATATATAGTAGTATTAACTTACCGCCATCGTTCAGTTACATCCTTCAGTTCAGATAGTTAATCGATTAACATTTATTAAGTTTACAATATCCCTTATTTTTCTTTTAATTATATTATGAATTATATTGCATCTGGCTTATAATTTTTTACAACAATTACTATATAATTTGTGTGCTCCTACTGTAAAGAAATAAAATGCGGTCCATTGACGCTTGGAAATATTGGTAAAATGATAAAACGATGACGTTTGTGTTAGATTATTTCGGGGCTCTCAATAGGAATATTTACTCATGTGGGTCTAACCTCAAATCTAAGCTATCAACAATAGGTCGGTTGGTAATGTGTTGTGATATCTTAATTGTTTTTACTTTTAAATAAATTAAATTACTTTTAAATATTGATATTAGTCTTATTTCGCTTGACCTTTTTTGACAAATATTTACGTTCAGCTTGAATGTACAATCAATATTCATTTTCGTAAAATTAATAGGTATTCTATTGCGTACCACGTTAGAGGTTACAACCGAGTAAGTAATGAGTAGTAGCTATTGTTTTAATTCATTAAAGGAAAAATCAAAAATTTAATATATCTAAAAACTATTTAGAAATGAGTATGATTTTTAAAAAATATAAATGCTTACTGTTTCAAATTTCAAAGCTTAAAATAATACTGATAATTTGACTTGAAAAACCGCGGCCATTTTTGAAAAGCACTTGATAGCTAAGCGTCGGAGCGTAGCCAACGAAGGCGCAACAAAAGCGCATCATACACATACGCCCATAAACTATAACCGCAGAAGCCCGAACAACAATAGCGCTGTAACACCTCGCGGCTATGGCCGTCTATTTGATTTATTACCTGAAAGCCTAGTACATTCAAGAATACAATCAGTATAGCAAAAATAGAATTATGTCCACGGCGACGTTCTTCCTGTTCTTCTTATATTTACTATACAGTACCAACTTCTTCATCAGCCCGAATAAGTCCACTGCTTTTTCATGAAAGAGCAAACAAAAGCCGGGATACCGACCATGAGCGCAGTACTGGTACCCTCGCACTAAAGCTGCTACTGCTGCTCTCCATCAGTTAGTCAACTAGTGTTCAGCATATTACCATTACCAGACTGTAAATGCCACCGCTGGGCAAAGACATCCTTTCGAATATATTTCACGCTGCTCCAGTGCGTGTTGGGCGACTTAATACGACCTCGAAATAATATGTTTTTATTATTTCTCGGACATGCGGGTTTTCTTACAATGTTTACCTTCACCGCCGTGGTAGTTTTGGTGGTGCTGGCACCGGGGATCGAACCCTGGTCACTCGCGTACTATGATATTAAAGCGAACGCTTTGGCCACTAGGCTACTAATGCTAAAATCGGTTTTTGGCGTATTAGGATGGATTATCCGCCATTAGTCGGTCAACAAAACCTCGTCCGTTAGTCATTGGTTAGTCTGCATCGCGCGCAGGTGAAGTTGATCTTTGTTATATCCCTACGTACAAAAAAAGGAAGTAGCCAGGGTGAAATCACATAATTGAATAGAAATAACAATACGAACTTTTACGGGTAAAAGCGAAACGAAATCGGTACGCGAACAATAGAACAAGTAAAACAGCTTTCCTCAAGTCAACGGTTCCTTAAATCTTATCAGGCCGGACCTCAACATTTTCGTTATTACTTTTATAACCTTCTTCACAATAGACCAAAAAATTGTTTCCTGCTATCAGTAATACATTTATTTTTATAAATACAACAGCAATATTTTTGACCAATACACAAAAATCTGCTATTAAAAAGTAGCAATTTATATTTCAGCTATGAAAGTTTAGTAACTTAAGTATTGTAGTAGTGTTGTACCAGTGATGACTTTCGGAACCGAGACTTGGTCGCTGCAGTGACAGTAGTGCGGCATTCACAGGCTACCACTTCATTTTACTTATTCACTCTGGATATTTGCTACAACGAAAGATACAGTACTATAAAGAGAGTTTACCACAGCACAGACCTATACAATCTTACAGCACCAACAGCCTAATGGAATAGGATGTGGACTGCGAAACATGACGTCGCAGGCTTGAGCCCGTCATTCGACTATTGTTGTGAATCACTGCAATTTTTGGAACGACACTTACAAATATCAGTGCAATCACTGTTATGCTCCGGCTTGAATGGTATAGAGTGAGGTCCATCTTAGTCCTAAGGGGTGACAAAGCATCTGTAACCGTTTTTCTTTAGATTCTTTCTTTTTTTTCGATTGAAGTTGTTTGTAGGTGTCTATTGGGTGCACTAGCCACTCACCATCAGGTGGCCAGTTATCTAGTTTTTCACCCAAATTGAATAAAAGAAATGATACAAACTCGTAAAATTTGTTGGAGTGGAATATTAGTAATGTTCAATGCATTGATAGTATTCTTAAAAAACCACAAAATATTACCTAAAACTTAAAAACATTATTTTATGCGACAGATCGTCGTATTTTTGCATATGTTTTGCAAAAACAGATAATTCTAACAATTTTTAAAACTAAAATATTTTTCTTTACTAGGAAATGTATTTCAAATATATCTTTAAAAAAACACGCATGAAAAACCACTGTCACCTCCGGCATTAATTAAAAATAATGAGGCACTAATTATTCAGAGAAATACTTTTGTTAAACTTGCACCTAAGGACCTACTGTTATTTAATATGCTTCACATTAACATTCTAAAACAAGTGCAGGTTTAACAAGCAATGTAAGATGCTTTAATGGTATTATGGCCACTAACTTTTACCAAATTTTAATAAACTGTTAAAAATAATGCTAATATATGGATGATAATCAAATCCAAGTCACCGGGCTACTGATCTGCCACGGCTTCTTTCTATATTAAATTTCTTCGGTTGAGTCAAGCGACGGCTCTTGCTGCAGCTCGAATGGGCCGACTCGACCGGAGTAGTACCACGGCCTCGCAGAATACCGACGTGAATCAGAGGCACGTGCTTGTGAATTTCGTTCGCTGAGTGAGGTAACCGGAGTCCCACGGCCCTCTTCACCCTTTCCTGCCCCTCCTCAAATATCCTTAAAGGCCGACATCGTACTTGGAGGCCTTACTCAGGTGGTGCAGGCGCCCTCGTCGTCGGTAATCACTTACCACCAGGTGGTCCGCATGATGGTTGCCATAAAAAAATAATCAATATACATACAAAATATATGTACTTTAAATGTTGTTAATCCATTCAATTGCGATACGGAACCCTACGTGTTTCTAAAAGTGAAAAGGTTTTCAGGCGCTGGGGAGGCTGAGGCTCAAACTTCGACACTAAGAGAAAAGTATCAATTTATTTATTTAATACGAACTTCGCACACGTGCTAGTGCTACATAGAATACATGTTAATCCATTTTAGTCTTGTGACGTGAGTCTCGAACTTTCGAAGCCTTATTTTATAACGTCCTGTATAGAAATTTTGTAAACACTTTTGTGTCATTTCTCAAAATTTTTTTTTCAGTTGTGGAGGTCGAAGTTGGCTGTCCTACGCGAAATTTCTTTAGAGCTCGTTCTGCCTCGCCTAAATTCCGCACACCAGTATCAACGACATAATAAGGTGGAGCATTTTTTTCACTTAATCATATTTAAAAAGGGCGAGAATTTTGTTTTTCTACATTTACACGAAAATTTTATTCTAGACAATGTGTTCAAATTATTTGGGTCAACTTTTTTGATGTTTTTCTTTTGCTTTCAATACTAATTAGTATACCAAAGCAACAAATGAAAAAAATATGTCCACGTTTATCAACCTTAAATGATAATAATCGTACTTAAATTCCAAAAATAGTACATTTAAATCGATTAACCTTGTATGCGTTTCAAATGCCAATTATTTTGCACAAATATGATAAATGAAATTTGATGTATACATACGCGTATCAAATAGATATATTATTAAAATATTGGCTACGCCTTCATAACAATATTCGTACATTTAAATGTTACCAGTAGCATAATAGAAAGAAAAGTACTCAAAAGTATAATGAAACTTAATTAACATAACAAAAATTTATAATAATAAATTTTCCTGACTTTTCCAGAGTTTTCTTAGCAACGATTTGGAACGGTTTGGGAAACATCCTCGAGCACGCCGTGTGGCTCTGATACCTATTTGTTTCTAACATTCGAACGTCATTTCATTAAGGGGCTCGTAAATAACAAAAAAAAAATATTTTCCTGCGAAAACTTTTACTAGAAATGTTCTCATAGAACAAAATAACAGTTTCAATAAAAAAAGCTCGTTAGATTTTAAATTATTTCCAAATAACTTAAATTTAAATTGCCCTAATTCTAGACGATTCAAGACATTCTACAATCGTAAAATGTGCGACCGCCAACTGTCGCCGCTGAGGAATAAGATGTAATGCCTAAGAGAAGTAGAAGTGTATCGAGACGCAGTATAATTACAGGTCCAGCTTCTCCATCCCTTCAAATCTAATCTGTCTGGCGTAGAGGCAAGAGGGTGAAAGAAGTTACCCAGATATCAGACACCATCAGGCTTTTTTTAAATTATATGATCTTTGGTTAGTGTACAATAAAGTATATTTCATTCATTTCATTCATGCAGGAATAATTTTCTCGATTCTAGTAATGTGTAAGATAATTACTATCATTGAAACCTTTATGATATGCGCACACAAAAGAATCACCATTTTGTGTACCTTTTATTGGTATTCCTCATCCTCTTCCAAATCTTAAGCCGATCATAACTTTCCATTGTTCTGGTACGAGAGTGTCTGTCTATTTATATAACCACCGTAGTGACAGTTTTTCGGTCGCTAAGCAATAGTGTGCAAACATTGAAAGGTACTGCATCGAAGAAAGTCACTAGGCAAATGAGACGATATCTCAGAGAGACAAGCTCATTGCTGCATGGGAATGTTATGGTCTCGAATGTCTCTGCACTATATGAAAAAGGTTTCGGTACTTCCACTCGCACGCAACTACACTGAAAAAAACGGGAGCACAAAAAACAATTGCCTCGTAGCTACGTTAATATGTCATAGAATAAATAAATACTCACAATATAAATATGTGTGTAATAAAGTTTACCTACCGTATCATTTCCAGTCCAGCAGCGTGAAGACATCTTCCAATCCGATACAACGGTGGAGACTTTCGGAATCCCCTGTCTCACACCTTTCTGCAATTGGATCGGTTCCGTACTCAGAAAAACAACGAAGCTTCACTTAACCAACACTTCTTTTGTGTCTCCCGTCTGGTTGGTATAAGATGAAATAAAGTAGTTAATTAAATTAAAAACTATCAGGTATGCTTGCCTCCGTTTTTCACTTCTACGGTGCTAAGGAATTTAAGAGACAAACAGTTTAAAACATAATATAAAACAGGACGAGCTTAATAAGATCGCGTTAATTAAAAATAATGAGGCACTGAATAAATAGAAAAGTATTAAAGCGGCTTTACCTTTGTTAAAATTTGCCACCACAGTCATTCATTACGCTTATTTTTTTTAATATTCTTTTTACAAATAACTTTTGTTTGCGATATAGACGTATCATGATGATGGTAGATGGTGGATAGTAGATATCTTCTAGGCCGATTTCGACCACGGCGACAACTCCCGGCAGTTGTCAACTGCGCAGGATATTATAGTGTCGCAACTGTACGCGCAAATACGGAGACACCCACTCGTCTTCACTTTCCCGCGTCTGATGTAACGCTTATGACAAATAAGATCGGAGGAAGGTTCGTATGCAGCGCTAGAGATATAAGACGCAACACTTACTCAACCAGAGCGGAAAATCAATCATTTTTGTGTTGCACAAAATATTAACTCCGGCCGGGATTTCGACTTAGAACCCATGACTTAACAGTGGGGTACACTAACCACTAAGCCATGCAGTGAGGTTGGCGTTGGAACAAAGAACCACGTTTCAGTTTTTGTAAAATTAGTAAGAAAAAAATATAGGTAAAAACACATGACTGTATACCCAATCTTGGGACGGTCTGTGTTCTAGACATTTATTTTAGACGTTTCAACCTACTTTTCCCCAATTTTTTTCTGGAACAAGGTAACTTACAAAGTACCAGCCCTCCACATAGAGCCTGATTCGAAGGCAGTTCCTTTTACCACTACCTACTCTGGTATTCCTGTTGTCAAAATAATACAATACGAATTTAAATAAGTTTTGACTGAGAATCGAACTTTAGTTCGACTTAACATCGACGCTGGCATCCATATCAACAACAAAGTTAAAGGACTATCTCATAAACAGGCTTACGATTCTTTCTCATGCATTTCTTGCCGTTGAGATTCTTCACCCTTGAACTTTAATAAGTTTAACAATAAGTACTTTAACAATCTCGACCTTCTTCACTCGAAGAAAAGCATCAATTTTTTTAATGCCATCTTCGCACACAAACCACATAAGTGTAATCCATTTTAGACTCACGAGCCCGTGACCTGAATTTTGTGTCGACCTAAATAAAAAGTTTGTTTGCTTTTGTTAAACTAATTCACATTGTGTGTCACCGTAGGACCTTTTTTCCCAATAACAATTTTGTAGATTCTTCAGTGAACAGCGAAAAGTAATACAGGCTTATTACCAAATTGCTTGCATCCTTTTAGGTATGAATTAATATCGTTAAAATCGTCAAGTATTGTTAGTAGTTTTTTTTTAAATTAGAGAATATTTATTTTCACGCAAAAATTATCAACATTTCAAATGAAATTTTAGTCTGTGAATAGTACCTGTCAAAGAATCGGAGGAAGCGCTGCGTTGTAGGTTGTAAGAAGTTCATATGCATAGGCGCGCGGTGTGCAGTGAATGTCTATCACAAGTTTCCACAACTCCATATTTTTGGAAAAACATCAAGCTGATAAAAAATCCTGGAATAAAAGTGCTTTGCTTTGGATAGTTGCTTGTTTGAATAATAGACAACTTATAAGAGTTTTTTTTTAAAATAAACAAAGCTTATTTAAAAGAGTACGCACTATTTTTGTCGCAGCATAGAGGTGTACCTAGGCGCGCAATCCACCTCAAGATATTGTCCACTTTAAGTTACATATTTCGTTTTTTAACGGAACCAAGTGAAGAGGCGAACAAGAGCAGCGAGTCGTTCTATTCACGTTATGTAGATATCGCACTTAAGTTTTAGACCTGATACTAAAATGTGGTAGATTAAGTATTTTGTCCAATCGCCATTGAGCTGCGAATCCTGTCGGAGTAACGTTTGGAGCTGGAGCAGGAGATCCTTATTTGTGAAGTCAAGACTTAGAAACAAACTGAGGTTAAATTAAATGATGTCGCATCTAATCTGTACAGATAAAACTCCTACTCCATCTCTTTCCGTGGGTGTCGTAAAATCTGACAATGCGAAATGGCGGAATAAGCATCTTAAAAGTTCTAGATCATCTACGCAGAACTGTTATGGGAAGCAGCATTTAAAGAGGGAAGCGTTAGTGGACCGTCCACGGGATACTTTACTCCATTGCACCCGTGTAAAAATTATCTTTCCTGTTAAGCATTTTTTTTAAATATAAACACGACTGTCACCCCTTAAGTGTAAGCAGATATTACGGATCTCCATTTGCCACGATGCTCAGCAAAACAGGCTTCCGCAACCCACTTTTCTCCAGATAGAACGTAATGGATAGCGAGACTTTTACCCAATTTATACTAATCAACGTATAAATAAATTCCGGAGGGTGGAAGCCTTGGACAAAGCAAATTTAACAGTTTATGGAATGACGTTGTGCTGCATTCAAAGGAAAAACAATTAGATAGAAAATATAACTTTATTAATCACCACATTCATATCAGTACACAAAAACACACATTCAATGTAATCGAAAATTGTTACTACATAATTATAAAAAACAGGGCACTTGCAGTTTTAACCTAAAATACAATTGATTCACATAAACGTGATCTTC
Organism: Bhutanitis thaidina; assembly: GCA_029286595.1. NCBI lineage: Eukaryota > Metazoa > Arthropoda > Insecta > Lepidoptera > Papilionidae > Bhutanitis > Bhutanitis thaidina. The sequence continues at coordinate 7,512,924 of JAGSMS010000018.1, forward strand.
GTCCTCACTTGGTTGACTTGCCACACATTCAAGTTCTCGTACTCCTCGATGCAGGCATCCACCTATGATAACAAATCAATATTAATATGTGTAAAGATTATACTTTTTGATCATTCTAACAGGACAAGCAAGACCACTGAAATAACACAAGGACTTACGAATACCCTAACTGGGTAAAGAATAAGATCTACCACCGAATATAGCTTAGAACGAAAATAAAATCAACCTCGACAAAACCACACAATACATCTATACTGGACATAAGCGATTTATAAAATGCTATGTTACACCCCTTATTTGTGTTTTGCTATCTTTTTCGCTGACTCTTCCCTAAATACCCATCCCCGTTTCCATATCATATCTATATCGATGCGGCTTATATCACCGTTTCTTAATGAGGTTCCTCTGAGAATGAACCCTATACTATCGTTTTTAGTAACTCATACAATACTAAACGGTCATAAGTTCATTAAATGAACCAGCAAACTGCACCGGATTCGCAGGAACAAATCTATAATATAATCGTACGGAACGATGTTTTTAAAATAAAATTCCTATAACACATTTTTCAAACACTCACTAGCAATAACTATAGCTCTAGATACCCACACGTGTCCCTTGGGTAGCGCCAAATGAACGGCACCATCTGGTGGTAGGTTTCGGCCGCGGCTTGTCACCACCCTCTTGGCAAAGCCTTGCCGCCAAGTGATTTTTATCGCGTTTCGGCATGATGCCATGAGTATCTTGGAAGGGGAGTCTAGGCAGTTGCATGGTGGAGCGAACCGGTTCCGGTACTGCGTGGTGTCTGTACTGGGTGACTGTTCAAGGAGGGTAGCGGGATCCTAAGCACGGTCTTCCGCTGGCCGACCGCAGGTAGTAGGGGGCCCAACTAGTAGGTTAGCCACCTATGAAAGGCTGCCCCGCCAACTCGCGAAAAATCCCAGGATGCGTCATCGTGCTGGTTGGCGACCAGATGCAAGGGCCCGGTGAACATCTTTGGGGGGGTTAGGGCGTCCCCGCGCGCTCCAGACCAGTCTCCCATCAGTGCAGCACTATGATTGTACCGCTTGGTATTCGTTTTAGCTATGCCTCGCCTAACTGTCCCCTTTCTGTCTGTCTGTTCACCAAAAATAACAATGGAAAAAGTTAAAAATAAGAAACTGGTTAAACAGCGGTTGCACTCCCTTGCACTAAAAGTGCACCTCTCTAACATCCGAGGTCTGCACTCCAATCTCGTTCCAGTCCATCACCACCTTGAGACTGAAAAACCACATCTGCTGTTCCTCACGGAGACGCAAATCAGATGTCCAGCTAATGCAGCATACTTGCACTACACAGGTTACACCCTGGAACACAACTTCAAATCTCGCGCTTGCACCTGCGTGTATGCTCGCAATGACATCTGCTGTCGACGTCTCCGTAACCTTGAGGATTCCAGTTTTTCCGTATTGTGGGTTCTGGTGAACACTGGCTTGGAGCAGATACTCTATGCCAGTGTTTATCGGTCGCATACCGACAACATGGAGACGACCAGGCTCTTTCAGTATCTAACTGACTCTGCGGAAAAAGCTCAGCTCAGGTACCCGTCAGCGCAGCTAGTTGTTCTGGGGGACTTCAACGCCCACCACCAGGAGTGGCTGTACCCATACCTAAACACTGACCATGCCGGGAGATTAGCATACGCATTTGCTCTACCGCTAGGTCTCTCCCAAGTGGTAGCTGGCGCTACTCGGATACCTGATATTGATGGCCACACGGCCAATTGCTTGGACCTTCTGATGACAACTGATCCAGACCGATATCAAGTTGCAGTCTCCTCCCCGTTAGGTAGCTCCGACCACTGTCTGGTGAAATCTGTGTCTGTCTACTCGCCACCTGAACCCGAACACATGGGGACTAGGCGTGTATGGCGATACAAGTCAGCTGATTGGGATGAGATGCGGCATTTCTTTGCATCCTACCCATGGGAGCACTTATGCTTCTCTTCAGACGACCCGGCGTGCTGCGCGGATGCTGTTTCTGGAGTGATATATCAGGCTATGGAATATTTTGTTCCATATTCTGATATCTCACTCCATGTGAGAGCCCGCCCTTGGTTCAACTCTGAGTGTGAGTGGGCGGATGCTCGAGCCCGCAAAGCACCGAATGTCCCGAAACTGAAAAGAGCCTACAATAGCGCTGCTAAGTCCTGCAAACGTGCTCTCCGCAAGGCCCGCTTCGACCATATTGGCCGTATTGGAGCCAAACTAGCGTCTTACCCATCCGGGAGTAAAGCTTTCTGGTCTCTTGCCAAATCGGTCGAAGCCAATTTCTGCCGGTCTTCTTTCCCGCCATTGCAGAAGTCTGATGGCTCATTAGCTCACACCGCCAAAGAGAAAGCAGACTATGTTTGCCTCTCTATTTGCGAAGAATTCACAACTAGATGCAGCTGATAACTGCCCACCTTTGCTACCTCGTTGTGACTGCAATGCCTGAGGTACACATTCGGCAAAAAGAGGTACTCAAAATATTCAGAACTCTAGATGTGAATAAGGCTAGTGGGCCTGACGGCATTCCTGCCATTGTCTTGCGGTCATGTGCGCCTGAGTTGTCTCCTGTTCTGACTCGCCTCTATCGCTTGTCCCTGAGGACTGGTCAAGTTCCGAAGTCCTGGAAGATTGCCAATGTCCAACCTGTACCTAAGAAAGGAAGTCGTGTCGACCCTGCCAACTACCGACCTATCGCAATCACCTCCATACTCTGTAAGGTTATGGAGCGCGTTTTAAACAACCGCCTCCTTGAATACCTGGAGGACAACGACCTCCTCAGTGACCGTCAATTCGGGTTTCGTCGAGGCCGATCTACTAGGGATCTTCTTGTGTATGCTATTCACCACTGGAGCGAAGCCATTGAGAGACACGGTGAAGCTCTTGCCGTGTCTCTTGATATCTCTAAGGCTTTCGACAGGGTCTGGCACGCAAGTCTCATTGGCAAGCTTCCGGCATATGGTATTGCTCCCGGGCTTTGCATCTGGATCGAGGATTTCCTGAGGAACAGATCGATTCGGGTTGTCGTTAATGGCGCCTCGTCCGATCTCCATGATATTAATGCCGGTGTGCCTCAGGGTCTGTGCTCTCCGCGACTCTTTTTGCTGCACATCAACGACCTGCTGGTAACACCCGATATCTTTGGGTATGCAGATGACAGCACAGTCTCGGGGAGATACTTGTCCGATGCGAAGTCTGGGGCAAAAGTCCAGTCTTTCAGAAAATCGATGATTGAGGGGGTGAACTCGACTTTGGAGGCTGTTTCCCAATGGGGTGATGCCAATTTGGTCGAGTTTAACCCTCTAAAACACAGGCTTGTCTTTTTCGGCGAAACGGAGTCCATTCCAACTGACTCCGACTTTCCGGAATGTCTCCGTTCCGGTAAATGACCGTCTTGCGCTCTTAGGTCTAGATCTCTCTTCTAACCTAAATTTCGGTCGTTACATCGAGTTCATAGCAAACACTGCCGCCAAAAAACTTAGTATCCTCTCGGGGGTGAGACGGTACTTCACATCGGAGCAGCTCTTAAATCTATACAAAGCTCAAGTCCGCTCTTGCATGGAATACTGTTCCCACCTCTGGGATGGTTCGGCTAAACATCAGCTTGATGCTTTGGACTCGTTGGAGCGCCGAGCGAAGAGGATCATAGGCAGTGACTCACTAGTAGAGGCAAAACTTCAAAGCCTCGAACACCGTAGACGAGTGGCCTGCCTCTCGGTTTTTTATCGAATTCATTTCGGAGAGTGTGCGGAGGTTTTGCATAACCTAATACCCTCTTCCCCTTTCCATCACCGAACGACTAGACGCGGCGAGAAGTTCCACCCTTATGTTGTAGACATTCCTCCATTACGCACGAGGCGGTTTGCCTCTTCTTTCTTTGTGCGGCCGGCTAGGGAGTGGAACTCTCTGCCGAGGTCGGTTTTAACTAATTCTAACATCGAATTTTCTTGGCCAACTGGTTTTTTTTTGTATCAAACATAGCATTTGGAGTAATGTTGTTTAGAAACTGAAAGAATCTTCAATCAGTCCAATGGTGCTGGAGATTTCCCTACACATATAAGCAATGTCACCTTCTCTCTTTATAATATAAGTGTAGAGAAACTTAGGTTGCTATTATATATTAAAACAAACTGTGATTACAACGAACCTGATCAGGTTTAAAGCCCTTGTCGACGCAACGCTCGATAACGTCGGCAATCTTAACGGTCTTGTTGGAGCCGGCCAGGTCGCGAACGATGGCGAAGACGCGATCTGTAGCGCTTATGCCCCTGAAAATTAACATTATTCCGATTTCACACTTGCAAGAGAGAGTAGTAAAGAGAACATCATACAAAAAAATCCACATCGAACAATACTAAGAAACAGAACTCGCTTCTACCTCTGAACGTTGTCCTCTACGTGTTGTAACGACTGCTTAGACATTTCGACGAGACGGATCGCTTCTGACACGTCTTCCTTCTCCACGACGTCGGACAACCTAAAATAAAACGTTATAATATATAACATGAAATAGAATCAGTTTTGTATTTTTATTAGAAATAGAGAAGCAAGAGCTTCTGTGTTCGCACATACAGTTTCGGCACTATAATATCTCAGGACAGTTGACAACTGTGACAGTATCAGAAGGTTGTCGAAGTGGTCGAAATCGACCTGGAGATCATTATTGTCTTGAGTCAGCATAGATTTGTCAAAAGATGCCCTCAAAAACTCACCTAACTTTATCTTTTGACTATTTGGTAGTGTAGTGTAAAACTACACTACCCCCATGCTAGAGCAATGTTCAGTTCTGAATTATCTCTTAATAAAATACCATACTCTCGGATTTTTTCTTTGTTGCATGCGTTTACAGGTATGAACTGCATATACAGATACCAAACAATTATCTGTGGGCCATACAAATATTAGTTTCGTGCTGTAATCGTACTCGCAATACAGCCAACTGCCTCTTATCGAGCTGGTAAGGCTCGTCTCCTATTTATTTTAAAGAGTATCAAAAACCTTCTTGATGAGCGTTAACAAGCCCCACAATACTCTGGGATGCTTATGCAAAATGTCGTGTGACAAACCGGAGGCGTGCGAGAGCTGTTGACAAACGGAGGATGGCGAGCAGATTCCTGGCCGACGTGAATGTGACGTCACGTGCGTTTCTCGCTTCCCGCCGCAGTTCCACGTACGATGCTGCAATTATACGTAACTATTTATTCATTTGTTTCATTCATTAATTACAGTCATTCGTTCATTCAGGTATTCTTAGTTTTATACAGAATAAAACGCTGTCGTAATCCTGATAAATTTTATACTAATATTTAACTATCATGATATTAACTATTGATGGAGGATTGAAGCAAATCTATTGCCAATTAGATTATCCGCCAGGTACCACGGCACCACAGGCTGCTTGCGCTTGATGAGTGTCACGTAGCGTTGCATCAGCCGCATGGCTGACAACTGTATGTACTTTAGGTTCACGAGATGCACCTACGAACGAGGTAGTCCGCCAGGTGCCGCGGCACCACGAGCTGCTTGCGCTTAGTGAGCACCTCGTAGCGCCGCACCAGCCGCTGGGGCAGCTGTAAATGCTTAAGTTTCACGAGTTGCACCTACAGACGAGGTAGTCCGCCAGGTGCCGCGGCACCATGGGCTGTTTGCGTTTGGTGAGCGCCACGTAGCGCCGCACCAGCCGCATGGGCAGCGCGCGCACACGCGACGGGGGCTGCGCGGAGTGCTGGTGCACGTACGCTATGTGCTTCGCCAGCTCCAGATCCTTGTCCCTGCAAAAGCAAAGTTACCTCAAAAACATAGCACAAAACACCTAAGTCACATATTCTTAAGGTTAATATCTATTAGAATATTTTTAAACTTGGAAAAGGATGTACATATCACATGTACATTATAAATATATTTTCTCTATTTCACGACACAAACGAGAAAGATCACAAATTGTCGAAAGTGAAACAATTATTTAATTAATTAATTAATATCAATCCTTCAAAATTCCATAGTATTATGCGTACGATATTTGTAGTTTATTGGAAATGCTGATTTACCACGTGTTTCGCGGTCAGGGGGCTAACAAGTTCTCGGGCTTTTGGATAGGCCTGTGCGCTGCAGTGGGTTGAAAATGATGATATACAATAAATACGACACCTGTTAGGTTTGTCCTGTATAAGCCAGAGCAAATCGAATCTAGAAAGCAAGGCGGCCGGCAGCTGGATGTTCTGTTCTATAGTTCTCTTCGGATTGTAGCGGCCGTAGGCGGGATTAGCCGCCGCGAGTATCGACACCCGCGCGTTTAGACACGTCATTATGCCCGCCTGGAATAAATACATTATTATTGCATTTATATACATAAATAAAAAGGAAAGTATTTGTGACACAAAGAAGAAATTTCTTAAGAAAGTAGCTAGTAGATATGCACTGGCCTATATTAAATGCACGCCACTATTGCACGATTGCATGCTATTTTGCTTTGGCTTGTACTACCATCCGAAGGAATAGTACCGTATACGCATGTTTTCATACACATCTGCTCACTATTCATTCAATTACACCGCCATAAAATTAATCCTGATGTATTCTATAGATTCGTTAAACTTCTAGTGCTTCTAGGCCAATTTTCAACCTATAGGTGAGCTATGATAAGAAGGTGCCGTGTACTGTAGTAATAAATTATTATTGTCATTGCGTTCTTGCCGTGGTAAACATTGTCCAGTGAACATGTGTAGTCCGCCAACTCCCACCGGAGCTCATAGCGGACCCTTTCCAACTCCAATATAACTCAGATATTTGAAGAGACCTTTGCCCAGCAGTTGACATTTACAGGCTGCTTATTTGCTTGACTTTACCGTTCTTTTCACGTATGGTTGGGACTGATAGTATCAACCACTTATTATAGAATTTCAATATTATTTTTAGAATCATCTTGATCATTTATTAGGGGTTATTCTTACAACCTTTCATAGATAGCCTTTTTTATTTCAAAAATATTCAAAACATTTGTTTATTACTCTCATCATGGCTCTTGTTTACAGCCTTATTGGTTTATGAGTATTGGATTTTTGCACATTTAATGAATTATCTGACTCTTAAGCTAGTAGTGAAATTTAGGTTATTTATTTTCTTTACAACACTAACCATAGCTGTAATAACTGTGATGTAGTTTCCATTACTATAAACGGTGTATATTCGTATTTCCTTTACAATTAGTTGTTCCTTTGATTTACATGTAAGCCTATTTTATAGTTTTTCCACAGCATGTTTCATAGGATATTTTATTTGTAATTTCTAACCACCGCGTGGCTTAGTAGTTAGGATACCTGTCCACACAGCCATGGGTTCAAGTCTCAGTCCGAGCCGATTTTTTTTTTTAATTATTACTATATATAGTTGCATCCGGTGTCTTTGACACTGCATCTGACCCTTCGCCCGATGTTCTCGCATAGCCATTACGATACGGAATGGTACGGTTACGGTACTATGAATATATTTGTAGTTGACAAAAAGTACATATGTAAATAACCCAAATATAAAAATTATTATTAATTTATGGTATTGTATGTATCTATACATTTTTATATATACAACCGTACCAGATGAGAATATATAGAAACGTTCAAAAAAATAATTTTATATATAATATTACAATTAATTTGTAATATTATTTTTATTATTTCGCCCTTTGCACATTTGCGTTACACATTTTCTAAGGTATTTAATAATGTTTATATAAATAAAATAATAGTATAAGAATTATTTTAAGCAAACAATAAACCTTGGCTATGCTTATGGTCTGCTGCTCCATGACTTCGTGGATGGCAGTGCGGTCGTTCTCCGCCATCTTGTCGAACTCGTCGATGCAGCACACGCCCTGGTCGGCCAGTACCAGCGCGCCGCCCTCCAGCATCATCTCGCCCGTAAACGGATCCTGGCACATACGACAAAAGTAGGAACCTTTGAATCTTGGCCTGAGCAAATGGCCTAAACAATGGATAGAAAAAAGAAACGAAAGACTGAGTTTTACGGCTTCTCATACTTTGCCTTTCCCTTTTGGGATCCTATCATGTACATTACATACGTTTTTTAGTATTCAAATAACAATGGAAAATTTTAAGTAAATTAAAATAAATTTAAAGTTAATTTAAAATTATAGTAATGAATAGGTAATGACAAAATCTGCCATATGTATTCATTACTTCGAACATTTATGCCGAGTAAGTAAGTTATCATAGAAGTCATTTTGAATGAGTAAGTCACCCGCCACCATTCACCACATTGAGAAATAGGAGAAATCAATTACCAGACGCTACATTTGTTCATTCATTAATGACAGATTATAAAAGCAGTACGTCTGTAATAGAATAAAAATATGATAACACGCAGGTGATACCTTTAAAACGGCCGCCGTAAGACCGACCCCAGATGAACCCCTGCCCGTGGTGTACTGACTCCTTGGCGCCAATCTATTAATGTAGTTCAGTAGCTGGGACTTTGCAACTCCAGGGTCACCCATGAGACAGATATTGATGTTGCCTCGGATCTTCATTCCGTTCGGTCGTCTGTGAAAATTCAATAATTTTTTTTTTAAGTTCGCAAGAAAAAAAACAATTATGAGCATTCTTGAACTGGGTGATAAAACAGCCAACAAATGCTGCACTATTGGGTAGCAGGACTCCTAATTTTTGAGTATACTCTCAAGAGTATGCTACCACAAAGTAACATTGGTTTTTTACTGGGTCACTACTGAACGTCTGAGTATCGGGCAGGGGATGATACTTCATTTATTTACCTACACTTACCTACAATTTCAATTAAACACTTTTAGCATAGTGGAATAACAATAAATAGCAAACATGTACATGATACTATATAAAATCTGAAACTAACTTATCAACGCCACCAACTAGCAACAATAGCAGAGCTTTCTTAACATCTTCATGGCCATATATCTCAGGCGCGAGACTCTGTGCCATTCTTGAATATAAATCCTCATCCGCTAACTCAGCCAGCTCTTCCTCAGTCAATGCCTCTGCCATTTCACTTTCATCACTTTGGTTCAAACATGTTACAACCTGAGAACAAATAGATGCCAGTTGCAGATTAACAATTTTTTGTTTAAAATAATATGTTCTAATTCAATTGTTTCATAGTTTTGTCACTGTTTTGTCACAATAGTCACATCCACCAGGTAGGTGTCGTACACAAAAACCCTGCACTATTTGAGAGCAGCAGGACATGTCACCCGTTGAACGTAGAACTGCACTATTAGATTGAAGCCGGCGCTGACCAGCGGCAGGAACCTGTCACCGCTATGCGGTCGCTGACTTCGTTACAATACTCACATGTGCCTCCAGGTAGGTGTCGGACAGCAAACCCTGCACTATTTGCCTGAAGCCGGCGCTGACCAGCGGCAGGAACACGCCGGTCACCGCTATGTGGTCGCTGACTTCGTTACAATACTCACATGTGCCTCCAGGTAGGTGTCGGACAGCAAACCCTGCACTATTTGCCTGAAGCCGGCGCTGACCAGCGGCAGGAACCTGTCACCGCTATGCGGTCGCTGACTTCGTTACAATACTCACATGTGCCTCCAGGTAGGTGTCGGACAGCAAACCCTGCACTATTTGCCTGAAGCCGGCGCTGACCAGCGGCAGGAACACGCCGGTCACCGCTATGTGGTCGCTGACTTCGTTACAATACTCACATGTGCCTCCAGGTAGGTGTCGGACAGCAAACCCTGCACTATTTGCCTGAAGCCGGCGCTGACCAGCGGCAGGAACACGCCGGTCACCGCTACGTGATCGCCAGGCTGCGCTCGTCTCGTGGTCTCGCCGCGGCAGTATAACGACAGCTGGCGCGGGATGTGTCCTACAGGCACTTGGTCTGACTGTGAAGATTATTCATATACACTGTGACTGTAAAGATTGGTCATATCCTTAAAGCCTGTAAAGAAAATGTTTACAAACAATTTCTACGAACCTATCATATTCTTCTATTTCCATTACTATAGAATAATATTGTAGTGTGTTAAAATGTAATCATGAAAAGAAAATAATAAAACAAAAATTCTGTAACTGGGTGAAATTTAACAGAAAGCTGGAGAGGATCACACTTAGACATAAAGTTTATAGACCCAATATTCACACAAGAACAAAAACGCTATAACGAAATCGCATCTCTGGGGTTTCATAAGAAAACCACTGTAGCCTGGTTGCAGTAAACTTGGTAGTATCATATTTTCTAACACAGCTAAAATAAGCATGTGATTGGTTAAGCATAAACAAACAAAAATAAACTTTTGCCTATTTGTAAAAAAAAATTTATGCTTCTGATGGCTTACGACATTTCAGTTAAGAAATGAAGACTTCTAAAAGTATACACAAAACTTGAAAACTTTACCCATACTCACTTCTTGTTAGCTAACAAAGTGCACTACGTACAGGTGAATTAGAATTGACAATTGAAGAAAAGATTGGTATCAGAGGTTAGGTTAAAAGAAGTAAATCCCTTACAAAGTTAAATTGAAATCTAAAGTATAGTCTCTACGAGTATAAATATTACAGATTTTGCCAACACACTAATTAAATGTAAATGAAACAAAACTCAAAATAAGGTTAACCAACTTTAGATGTGTTCTGTTTCAAAAAGTTTTTTGGATATTTTAGTAATGTTCCTGTTTTGTTTATTTTTAATAAATGGTATATCAAGTAGAATTTCTATAGTTTCTTTTATCAAATCAGTTTGTTGTGACTGATTTGATTAAAGCCTTCAACTTGTTGAAAATTAATAAAAATGAATATCAAGGAAAAACGTTTATAGAGATGAAACTATTATTTACGAATATTTTTGCATTTAATTATGGTTTATATTCCCAACATGATAACGGTTGACGACAAATTTACATGTGTATACCATATACACACATAACATATACATGTACATGTAAACATACATGTACATGTTAAACACAATAAAATCCGTAAATAATAGTTTCATTTCAAATGTGTAGTATTCACGGAAATATTAGAAATCATTATATTTAGAGGTTGAATGCGAACTTATTGACATTAAGTGAAAAAATATTATCAGGAATTCTTCAACTCGATGATGATAGTTTAGAAACAATGCCTTCACTTACTTATTAAAACTAACATTTCAACAATAATATAGTGAACTTGCAAATCCTTGAACATTCTGTATCAGTGTCTTGTATTTGTTAAAAATCATTCAATAAAAGATTTTGATACATGAATTCTGCCTGTGACCATGTTACCAAACCTTCTTAGAAAGAGATTATTAATTTTACCCTATATTCTATAAGTGGAGAAGAAAAGTTTCATGTTTCTCTCACTAACCATAACAGTATTCTAGATATTAATGAATCTAATGTTAAAACAAACACTTACATGCTCCTGTATCTTCAATTCTTGAAATTTTTGGAACCTGGATCCTCTTGTCTGCAAATATAACTGTCCTGAGGTCTTATTCAGACGACACTCATCTGCAGTACATGCAGGCGGTGGTGTGAACTGCAACCCTCGAACAGGCTGGTAGGTCTCAGCACCACATGCACTACAGGAATATGTTGCTACCACTAAGAGCGGTTTGACGTCTGTACACCGTGTTACTATACCTTTAATGTAAAAAGCAGATATTAAGTAACTAAATAGGAGTTTGAATTGATAGAATCCTATTTTATGCAAGCACCTGGAAAAAGGGTAAAAACACCTTTTCTTTACAGGTGTGCTTAAATTTGAAAAGGAACAACAAGAATGCTCACACATTACCTCTAACAGTGACAAGCTTTCCAATATGTTCAGCTTTGACTTCTCGAATTGGCACAGACTTTGCATTGGACACATCTTTGAAATAGACTTCACTGCAATTAATATATGAAATATTCTCTGTAACTATTACCATGGTATACTCTAAGCAACAATTTCAATGCCAGCAAATACACTAGCAAGTAATAATATAACTTACAATCTTCTGATCAGTTCAGGAGGATATCTATTCCGTGGATCCCTCATCTCTCCAGGTATTCTGTGGTTCCTTGCTTCCAGCATGATTCTATGCTCTATGTACACATCTAACGCATCTTTAGCTACTACCTAAAAATAATTAAGGCATATATTAAGTAATATATTTTATCAATTCAATCATATGGAAATTATATACTATATTAATATAATAGAGCAGTAGGCCGGTATCCTAGATATTAAATATATTATTACATATATAAATCATACAGCCACATATCATTTGTGAAAACAGCAATTATGGCAGCAAATATACCCCATAGCTTATGTTCAGTTGCAGACTACAATAGATTGAATTATTCATGAAAATAATCACACATTTTTGTAAATGGTAGGGTACAAAAACCATTTATGCTGGCAATACTCTTTCATCTGAAATTTAGTAATAATGAGAATGAAAACAGTAACAACAAACCTCTTTATGCTTGTAGTCAGGTAACATCTCATAAACCACATCTGAAACCATATTGGTATATCGTCTTGTATTTTGTTTCACTGCATCAGCTAGTTCTTCACTTGTTTCATACAGATCATCCAAATCCACAACAAATGAAGTCTGTATAGAAATAAAAAATATTTAAATATTTCATTAACCAAAAAAGAAACAAAATTATATATTGAACAAGTTATTCAGGTTTTCACTATTGAATGGAGTGTTTCAAGAGGTATGTTCTGGTAAATAAATAATAATGTTTTAAAAAACTTTCATTAATTACCACAATAAATAAAAAACCATTGGTCGGAGAGGAATTTTCACATGCGTTGCGTAAATAACTAGTACATATAGTGCTTATGGAAGTTTAATAAATATGTATTATATAACTACTATATGAATAGGATATTAATTAATATTAATTTTGATTAATTTTTTTTACACATGAATGAAAATGTTATTGATATTAATAAGCAAATTATGCAATTTCTCATCTTATAAAACAATGCTGAACTAATTACAGACCTTGAAAAATAAACAAAAAAAACGAAGAATTAAAGTATTCACTGGTGTAAATATATTTAGCATATTTTCATACCTTTACAGAAGTAATAACGTACGACTTGGATAACTACACTAATAGTTAACCGCATTTCTATTTCCCACCTGCTCTCGTTGTGCAACTTTTGTTAGCTGCTCTGCGTATTTAAAAAATTTGTGTCCCTCATCGCTGGTTTGACAAAAATTCACGAAGAAATTCTTAATTGCCTCTGTAATAGAAAATTGGCGATAAATTGTGGACCAATGAAACATTTAGCAAATAATATAATTATGAGTTTAATTTAATTCGTGAATACCTCTGTCTGCTGCATAATCTCGCATAGCCATTCTGGATATTATCTGGATTTTATACAATAATGGTGGATATAAATAGTATAACTTTAAACAGCAGAAAACTACTTTAAAATAAATATTTTAACACAATTTTCACTTTCAACATCAAGTGTGAGGCTGTCGTGATGCTCGTGCTTTTGATTTTGTTTGACGGTGTATTGACAGGATTTTTAGCGCCAATCTCAGTACCAGGGTTGGATTCGGATGCTATAAAAATGATCGAACGTCTAACTAGATAATATCGTATTTCTCTTAAAAAAAGATCGTACTTCATAGGCAGTGACATTAATTGGCTTTTTTTTTCATGTTTTATGGCTTCGCAAAAGCCAGATAGTTTTAGTATTCGACTTAATCAGTGATAAATAAACGACCCGATGTTGCATACCACTCCACATACCACTATTTTGTATAAGTATATACAAAATAGTGGTATGTGGACAGTAAAAATAAGGACCTTATCCTTATTTTTATTTAGACATTACAGACCAACTTTTCAAGTGTTATCAATTGTTACAAGCGAAAATTTGTACTTTGAATTACGAAGCATTTATATGTAACGCCTAAAAAAAAATCAAAATAGCCTAAATTATAATTGCTTTTCCTCACATAAAACAAACTTCTGCGTCTACTACTAAATTTTTCTACAGTCATGGTTTGGAAATCATTTATTGAGTCTCCTTTACGGAGTTATACTTCTTTTGACACCTTTGAGAAAAAAATATGAAAGTGAATTTTTACGGGCGACACCGACACTTAAAATCGACACCTTGAAGTTGGTATGTAATTGTCTGTCAAGTCTTCGTGACTACTGATAACTATATTCAAGGTAGTTACTCAAATATATATGAATCTACAACACGTGTATTATATCAGTGGAGATAAAAAAGTATATTCAATAATAAATATTATAGCACCACTTATTTATTTAAGTATTTGAGAGAGTGCATAATTTTCGAATGAATTATTACCAGTACAGAATAATTAATAAAATATGCTTGTCGCAGATCTTGTACAAGACTGTCAAACAAGGCATCTTTATCCGGAAAATTGCCCGGAGCGTCAATACGAGCACATGTAAGTTTCATGCTGGTATTACTGCGATGTCGTGGTACTACCCCGGTTGAGCCGGCTCATTCCAAGAGCAGCAAAAGCCACCGCTTGATTCTACCATGAAAAATCATTCCCAAATATCTTTTTAGGCCGGCAACGCACCTGCAGCATTTCTGGTGTACATGGATATAAATCTACCAGGATCTGATGGCAAAAAGGGAAAAAAGAAATTGACGCTAGCAATACTGGGAAAATTGGAGTAAAACGTTTTGATACTTTTTTTTCCTTATAGCGGCTGATTCTGTGTGTAACACATGCAAATATAAAAATTTATCCAATAATCAAGGATAATTTTTGAAAATCTTACTGTGGCGAATGTGGGGTTCGAAATTTAGATGAAAACTCCAATTACTCTGTTCATGAGTTTATTAATTAATTATAGGCTATCAGAACTTCTAAATGGTTCCAAAAACTGCACATCCATAAAAAAGTCTTCATCGGAAGAGGAAGACGAGGAAGACGCAGTATTTATGATAAACCTTTCCTCCTGCATCTCTATTAATCGATCTTGTTCTATGAACTGATTTTCAATTTTTATTACTTCCCTTTTTTTTATTAGTAAGAGTTTATCAGAGCATTATTCGGAAAGCATCACCGTTCCTAAATTTATTCACTCACAAATTCCGGTTTCGGGACGCAAGCTTCTTTTCGCGCCAATTAAAAACACATGTCAAATATCAAGCAAAACATGAAGAAACTGTCAAGTTCACCAACCAATCTTTGTTTTATTTAATGTCTTATAAATTTTCACGTACTTTAATTATTTTTGTCTGAAAAACTAATAATGGCTGATTCATTAGGTAAATGCATACCGATAGCAATCATAGAATATAGATATGAACGCGCGTAATTGATAATATAAACATATTTGCTAATTAAGCTAACTATTAATTGTTTACAGCTGGTTCAAGAGCCAAAAGGCAGAAAGTTGATAAACACGGTCGACTATCTGCATTGGAGAGACTAAAACAATTGAAAGGAAAAGGGTCTAAACATAAATATGATGTCGACGAAATGGAAAATGTGTACGATACAGTTGACGAGAAGGAATACCACGATCGCGTCGTACAGCGACAGGAAGACGATTGGATTGAAGACGATGGTATTTTTATTATTTTTTCATGTTTCGTGAGTAGCATGTGACAAATTATGCCCATTTCAAGTGATATGAAATCAAATCCAATACAAAATTATATTAGATTTCATTGCACATTAAATAGGCAGATGCTGATCATTTAATCATAACCCATACAATATTTTTACAACCTTAAGTTGAAGGCAACAAATCTGTTAATTCTATTAAAACATACTGGGTACCTCCAGTTTATCCAGATTCTAGAAAATAGAAAGTACATGCCTTTGGTAATAAAAAATATTGACTATCAATAGTATTAGTTATTAACCTCATGTCTTTTAAATTACATCTTAAAAATTATTAATATGTTTTGATTACAAACACAAATTTTCATTAAATAATTATAGGTGATTAGTATGTTAGTCAGTTATTTATAGCAACAAGTTCAGTTATGTTTAGTTTCATACTGGTTTTGAATTCTATATTTGATATTTTAACATTTATTTGAACATGACAATGTAAATACAGGTTATTTGTATAGGTTGCTATTTATTTCTAAATTGTATTCCTGATATCCTTCTGTTGGCATTTTTGTGGCAATGCAAATAAGGCCCTGAGGACTTAGATGGAATGCCTTACAGCCTATAATTATACTGGCTCTTTAAACTTTTCAAACAACAGACAACAGTTGATGTACTGCTGTTTGGTGGCAGAATTTTTTTGTTTTTAAAAAACATTAACCTTCCAATGTAGAAATTAGTCCTGTTTTGCAGAGCCAGTTTACATACATAAATTGCAAATGGAAAAATACCCAGACCCAGAACAATTATTTGTAGTCCATACAAACACTAGTCACATGCGGGAATTGAACTCGTGACCCACAATGCAGCAGCTAAACACTTACCCACTACAACATCGAGCTGTCCCCAGCCGAGTAATAGAATAGTACCTACTCAGACAACTCTTAGACAGAGAAGGAGTCACACAACCTTAAAAAATGCCAAGATATCACTGATATACAGGGTCAAAAGAAAAAAGAGCAAGTTTATATGCAACTGGTAAATTAATTTGAGTTAATGTTATTGTTCTTAGGATGTCATGATACTCAGTTAGTGTTTAAAGTCACATGATGAATAGATCAATAAACAATATTATTTAGGCAAATATTTACTGAAATATATTATTTGTGTAGAAACATTCATACAAAGTTGCTCACCTGCCAATTGAGGAATGTAAAACCTCTCTTATTTAGCAAATTTTATTTTCCTTTTATTGGCCCTTATTTTGCAATAAATGTGTGAAAAAATAAAACGAAAATTTGAAAATGTCATTGATTACTGTAACTTAAAATTTTCAAAGTTATTATAGAACTATCTCTGCAGTTGCTATGGTTCTCAGAACAGTAAATTATTCATGGTTTGTATATTTACCAGTAAACTATCAAAAGAAGCAAGTAGGTACCAAAATATTTTTAATTAAATAAATATTTTTGCCTCCAAGCCAAGTTCTTTGACAAATTGAAATATCTAAATTCTTTCAAACATTGCCTAAGCTTGGTAATAATAATTAATATTGTTAAAAATCTCTCATTAAGTTGCATATTTGTATGCAATTTGATATTTTATGTTTTGGAACCTTGGAATTCATACAAATTACTATTCCTTATTCATGGTTTCTGTATTTACAGTCTATTTATGAAACCTATCCCACAGAAATACAGAACTTTTACTTAAACCTTTTTTTCATTTATGTTATTGATATTATAAAAGTGATTTTCAGATGGAACAGGCTACATTGAAGATGGTCGTGAAATTTTTGATGATGATGATATTGAGGACACCTATGTTGCTGCAAATAGTAAAGATTCTGGACGTGGCACAAAGAGAAAAGCTAGATTGGCTCCACAACCCTCTAGCAAGGGTAACATCAGAAATTTGTTAGGAGCAATGCCTTCAAAAAAGAAAGAGGTATTACTAATTGTAACATTAATTAAAGTTACAAGTTACAATCAGTAAAATTAATAAGTAAATGTTTTACTTATTTTCATTTCTGCAATAATAGTAATAAAAAATAAGATTTGTTCAATTTAGTAAAATTATATTTTTCAGGATGTCAAAATCTCTGAAGACAATATTCTCTCGGACATCATGTCTGATTTAGATGGTAGTTCAGCATCCTCTGCTATTAAACCAAAGATAAATGCACCAAGCAAAGCCAATGTTATAGAAGGTAGCAAGAAAGAAGCTCAGAATTATTTTAAAAACCTTTCTACTAGCATAAAGAAGCCAGCATCAGCTAAATTAGAAGAGCCTAGAACAGTTTTAAAAGAAGAGCAAAGTGTAAGTGCCCT
The DNA here is from genome assembly GCA_029286595.1 of Bhutanitis thaidina. Lineage (NCBI taxonomy): Eukaryota > Metazoa > Arthropoda > Insecta > Lepidoptera > Papilionidae > Bhutanitis > Bhutanitis thaidina. The sequence continues at coordinate 7,530,847 of JAGSMS010000018.1, forward strand.
AATCATAATCAAAGAATTACATTTATTTACAATAATTCATCTTCAATTTCAATTTCTTCAAATTCAATCAACTAAATACAATTTCAGAAAATAATGGAAATACAGAACACAGTTTCCAATGGTCATGCAAAACCAAAAAAACCTGAGTGGAATATTGATAAAGAAATAAAACAAGAACTTGAGGATACAGCTACACAGAACATAGAAGAATTTGGAACACAAGATTTTGATGAAGATTTCAGCAATCATACAACTTCTTTAAAACTTCCTGAGCTTAAAGAAGAAATTTCCAGCACAGCTGATACCATAACAGATGTTGCTGAAGAATTCATGAATGAAGATTTTGAAATATTCCCCGTGGTTAAAAAAGAATCTCCTAAAGAATTAAAAATATTGCCAACTACCTGGACAGAGGTAAATGAAAATCAAAATATTCCATCTATCCAAACTGATGGACAAATACCTCTTCAAACAAATAGTAATGGTGAAAAAGTTTTTAAATTCTATTGGTTGGATGCCTGGGAAGATAGGTTTGTTAAACCTGGTGTAGTTTACTTGTTTGGGAAGACTTATGTTAATCCGTCTAAAAAGCAGGCAGGCTGTGTGTCATGCTGTCTGGTAGTGAAAAATGTTAACCGGCAGATATTTCTTTTACCAAGAGAATATGTAAGTAAAATATTTTATCTGGAAGGTATTTTATATGTTTATATTATTATTATACTCATATTCCAGGAACCACTATTTAAGCTTAAAAGTTTATGTCTGAAGATAACCACAGTCTCAGTTTAAATGCCTTGCTACAAGGCAATACATGTATTGCGGTTTTAATAGTTTCAAGCCTAAATTTTTAATTCCGATTTTAAATAAATTAATGAAAATTTTACGTATTGCTATGCAATTCCTGTTTAACTATATAAATTGCATCAAGTCAAGATTGAATTGAAGCTTTATTTATCATTCAACAACAGTTTATCTAATATTGCTGTATTGTTTCTTAAAAAAGTGTAGTGTATCACTAGCACTACACTTCTAAGCCTGCCACTCAGTGTTACTGCTTATTACTCAGGCAGATTCCAGTATTGTTTGTCAATTTAAGTGTATTTTTCATGATTCTATAATGTACACAGCTTCTACAAATAGTTTCTTTGACATCATAGATAGTAGCACATTAACCATTCTTGTATGATGTTAGAACCAACCAAGTAAACAAATCTTTGTTGGTATCTTGTCTTGTAGAAATCCTCTGTGGCACAGTGCACTTCACTTCAGAGTCTTGGTAATTGCAGAATAAGGAACCAATAAGTTAATGTTAAATATAATGGAATAGTAAGGTGAAACTACAGTTAATTCTTGAAAAAAATTGTGTAACACATAATCATCAAGGTGCTGTAGGGTAGCGAACCTTTTATCTTGTAGGCGTGATTGTAGCTTTTATCTTGTTTCCGGGAAGAAAACCGGCGACGAGGATCGCCATCAATCGCATTCTTTTTCCAGTAGAAGCAAAATCATGCTAAATGATACTGAGTTAGCTAAATGAAAATCCGTAATCTGTGCCTTCCCCTATGGGTGGCAGGCGTCAGTGCTTATACAACAACAACAACAACTTAGTAAGATTAAATAAAAAAAATTTTTTTTTATTGTCTGCTTAGAAATTAGATCCGGTGACATTGGAAACAACAGACCAGGAGGTAACTATTATGGATATGTATCAGGAGTTTAATGAAACTGTTGCAAATGAGTTAGACCTCAAGGAGTTTAAATCACGTAAGGTCACGAAAAACTACTGTTTCAACCTTCCTGAAATACCAGCTCAATGTGATTACTTGGAAGTTAAATATTCAGTAAGTAACATAGTAACTTATGTTCTATTATTAAATATTATTAAAAATATTTTATCTCCTCAAAATATTTCCTATACATAGATAACATCGTTTTAAGACTTCATTGGTTATCTTAGTTCTACAGCAGAAATCATCAAACATATAGCCCTCTTCATTATTCACTGAGTGCCTTTAAGTTCTCCATACAATTATTATTGTACTATCTTTGGATCTGTTCCTCACAGCACAATGGTTATTGGTCTATAGACTAGTAATAGGTATAATAGATATAACATTCATACACAGTTAAATGGAATAACCAGAACCTTGTTTGTTAACTAGCACCTTGTGGAGATGAGGTTTGGCATTCTGATAAGTTTTAATGTACTTCTTGCAAAGCATGAAGCATTCATTCATTCCATCATTAATAAAAATTGTGACTTAATTCTAATTATGCATTTCTTTCATATATGGTTTCCTTTTATTTAGGCTACATTTCCTGCCCCTTCTACAAGCAAGAAGGGATTGACTTACTCCCACATATTTGGCACCAACACATCTTCATTGGAAACATTCTTGTTGGATAGAAAAATCAAAGGTCCTTGCTGGTTAGAAGTAAGGGAGCCAGAGAAAGTGCAAGCCAAAGTGTCCTGGTGCAAACTAGAAGCGGCTTGTGAGAAAATGGAATTCATCAGTGTCATACGGAATGAAAAGGACTTGGAACCGCCGCCAGTTGTGGTTGCTACTGTAAGTGAAATCGGTAATGCCTTTACATTTTTACCAACTACAGGAGACTATAAAAAATTGACGTAATGACGTTTCCTACGTAATGCGTGCCTCCCAACTTATTAAAATTAAAATATTTCATCTGTAAAATAAAGTTAAATTATTATGTTCAAGATAATGAAAAAGATATGGCAAAGGCCCATGTAATTTTTTACCAAGAATGTTTTATTTGTTAAATATAATTTATAATATAATTTTAGATGTCAATGTAATGTCTACAGGCTTAAAAAACTTTCAACTGTATCAGTAGTCTTTTCTAATATTCTTTTATTTACTTACTTTAGCAACCTGTAAATAGTCCACTGCAGGACATAGGCCTGCTTCCTTAAGAAGGATTTTCCATAATCGACACGCTCGTCAAGCGGATTAGCGATCGCAGTACCAGACACCTCGCACCTTACACGCTTCTGGCCATCATCGGTCTACTCAATTTCGGTCTTGTGTTTTTCGAGATGGTTATCCCGCAATTTGTTGGTCACCTTTTCTATTTTCATGGCTTTTCCCTTAGATCTCTAGAAGACCTCTTAGGACACCTATGTGAAGAAAGGGGATATCAGATCATACGCCGATATGTCTCGGCATTTATTTAGTTACATATTTTAATATTTATTGCTATGTTTTTTTAAATAGGTATGTGGACTAGGCTAAACTTTTCCGACAGTGATTAATCACTAAAAAATAAAGTTCGATTGATCTTTACCACCTGTTTACTAGTTTTCTATTTTCAGATACATATCAGAACTGCCATGGACCAAAAGACTAACAAAACAAAAATATTGATGCTGAGTTGCTTAGTGCATAACAACTTTCCAATTCATAAACCTCCACCAAATCCACCTTTCCATCAGCATTTCTGTGGTAAGAAATTTACTATTTTGTAGAATCTTTAAAATAACTATTTGAAATTGTTAATATTTTTTTTAATTGCAGTTATGACAAAGTGCAATGAGCTTTGGCCTTTGGATCTCAAACAAAGTTTACCACAATACAACTCAACAAAACTTACAAAATGCGACACCGAACGGGAATTGCTAAACTATTTTATGGTTCAGTTTTGGAAGTTGGATCCGGATCTTGTAGTGGGCCACGACATGCAAGGCTTTCAACAAGATTTACTCATAGGGAACATTTTAGATTTGCGTATACCGAATTGGTCGCGATTGGGGCGTCTTAAAAGATCGGTTGCCCCTCAGAAGAAATTTGCAACGAAGGACGCCTTTCTGGGTAGACTGGTCTGTGACATAAAACTTTCGGCGATGGAACTTTTTAGGTCTAGAAGTTTCGATCTGGATACGCTATGCGTCAGTGTTCTGAAGATGAAGGAAGGAGAGCGTGTGGAAGTAGCAATAGAAGATATACCGCGGTATTACGACAATAGCCGAAATTTACTTCAGCTTGTGACATTAAATATGCAAGATGCATCTTACATCCTGAAGATTATGTGCGAACTGCATGTAATACCTCTCGCTTTACAAATTACCCAAATTGCGGGTAACATTATGTCTCGAACTTTAATGGGTGGAAGATCGGAGAGGAACGAGTTCTTATTGCTCCATGCTTTTACTGAAAAAAGCTTCATTGTACCAGATAAAGTATATGGCAAAAAGGCAGCAGCCGATGGAGGTAATGATGAACATGACGACAACAATGTATCCAAGAAACAAGGTAAAAAGAAAGCCGCTTATTCTGGCGGGCTCGTATTAGACCCCAAAAAAGGTTTTTACGATAAACTTGTTTTACTCATGGACTTCAATTCTTTATACCCCAGCATTATTCAAGAATATAACATTTGTTTTACTACTATTAAAAGAAAAAACTGCACGATGAGCGATGACGATCTGAACAATCTCGTCTTGCCGGGTCCTAATGCAGAGTTTGGTGTGCTACCGACACAAATCAGGAAACTAGTAGAAAGCAGGCGTGAAGTAAAAAAGTTGATGAGATCTCCCGATTTACTACCAGACCAGTATATGCAGTATAATATTAGACAAACTGCATTGAAGCTCACTGCTAACTCTATGTATGGGTGTCTCGGTTTCACGCACTCAAGATTCTACGCAAAGCCGCTGGCGGCGTTAGTTACCATGAAGGGAAGAGAAATTCTCCTGGATACCAAAGAAATTGTTCAAAAATTGAACTATGAAGTTGTATATGGTGATACCGACAGTCTAATGATTAACACCAATTGCTTGGACTATGATTACGTATTCAAAATCGGAAATGATTTGAAAAGAGAAATTAACAAAAAGTACAAACAAATCGAACTGGATATCGATGGTGTCTTCAAATATTTGCTTTTACTTAAGAAGAAGAAGTATGCTGCCGTTGTTATTAGCAAAAATAAAAATGGCGAATTTGTTTTAACGCAAGAACATAAAGGTTTGGACATTGTGCGCCGTGATTGGTCCCAGTTAGCGGCCGAGGCAGGCAAATTCATACTAAGTCAAATACTATCTGAACAGTCCGCCGATGATAGATTAGAGAATATACAAGTACACTTGAGCAAGCTGAAAGAAGACTTAGTCAGTAATAAGATGCCGCTATCTTTGCTTACTATTACAAAACAACTAACTAAAAATCCCAATGAATATCCGGATAAAAACTCACAACCGCATGTCCAAGTTGCTTTAAGACTTAACAGTAAAAATAGCAGACGCTTCAAAAAAGGTGACATAGTACCGTACGTCATTTGCGACGATGGTACTGCCAACTCGGCTACGCAGAGAGCCTATCATATTGAAGAACTTAAAAATTCTGAACACCTGAAAGTAGATTACAAATATTATTTAGCACATCAACTTCACCCAGTTATATCTCGAATATGCGAACCTATAGAAGGCATGGACCCAGCTCGCGTTGCCGACTGCCTCGGCTTAGACCCATCCGGCTACAGACAGATTATTAGAAAAGATAACACCAACACAGATACATACGAAGTCGAAAACGAACATGAAAAGTACAGACACTGTAAGGAATTCACATTTGTCTGCGTAAACGAAAACTGCAAGACTGAAAACAAAATTCGAGAGACATGTACGAAATTAGATAAAGAAAATGTCACATTCTTGGAAAGATGTCAAAACGACAAATGCAGTTGGAAGCCAGTTGACTATTTAGCATGTATTCATAATCAACTGACTTTACAAATTCGTCAGTACCATGCTCAATATTACGCGGGTTGGATATCTTGTGAAGACCCAGCTTGTGGCTACCGGACTGGAAGAGTACCACAGACCTTCATGGGAGGATACCCGCTGTGCAGACAATGCGAGAAAGGAGTCATGTTTAGAGAATACACCGAAAAAGACCTGTACCTTCAGGTCAATTTCTTTTTGTATTTGTTCGATCTTAGTAAACATACAAGTGAGTATACATTTCACATATTTCTTCTGAACTAATTGAGTTTAATTTTTTAATCAACCACAGCAAAGCCAAAGAAGGTTAAGGTGAAGTATCAAAATTAAAACATTCAAAATTATCTATTCCACACAAAAGTGATTCTAACTATAAATAATTCTCAAGTGTTCTAGAGTTAATATCACATTCTCTATATTCAATATGGCAGAAATAAAACGCAAACAATTAAAAAATAATCATATATCTTTTGTCATACCAAATAGTTATGCGAAACATGTAATATATTTTATATATTCACAAAATTGTATATAAATAACAATCGAGTGTTAGAGGCGGGGTAATTCCAGAGTTACTCCCTTGCTATCTAAAGCAATCGCGCTTTAAATTTTGTAAATGTGGTTGTATAGTATATTGTCACTATATCTATAGTAAGTGTTTCCCAGCCGTAATCGTGTCTCGTTTTTTGGTTTCTGGGGATCTATTGCGTATCTATGGTGGAAGTCGTATTAGCGCTTGTAACTTGAAGTTATACCAGATTCGACAGTTTTACAAATCGCGTCGTAAATACTTATTTAGTTTATTATCGATAAAATTAGACGTCTCACTAGATAAGTCGGGCAAAAATTATTTCACTGTATTATACATGCTATATGGCATGTCTATTTGTCATATCAGCATCCAATACCAAAGATACTGGTAGCCCTGGCTTGGAACTAAAAGACGTGTATGTATCCTATATATACTTGTATGTAAATAAACGAATGTATTTTTATAGAGACCAGAACAAACCCTCAAATAACATCAGCATTCCAAGTATTGAAAGAGGTTGTGGAAGATTATTTAGCACATTCTGCATATTCAATTATCAACTTATCAAAGCTGTTCCGGTTTTTCACTGTGGACAACAAAGGCGGAAGTGGCTTGAAGTCGGAACCAATTGAAATAGACATTTTACCTGAAACCGAACATGTAGATGCCTTGTTGGAGATGGGAGTATATTAAGTTGGCACTAAGTGGCAGAAGTACATATTTTTTAGAAATTTGCTGTTTTATCTTGTAACAAATCATGTTTATTATTACTTGTAAATATTGAAAGATTTTACTTCTATAATAATAAAATTACTTCAAAGTCATATTTCTTATTTTATACTGTCTATTTCATCAGCCTTTAAATAGTTTACGGCTGGACGTAAATGTAGACTTCTCCATAACTTTATGAAATAGCCATGCTATGCTAGGCTTTCTAGTAGGCGATCGAGGCAGTCACGATTCGGATTTTTTTTTAAATATTCAAATATCCATAGAAAGAAATAGCGCACGTGTATTTAAATGCAAAATTTCTTTAAAATGAATCCACAAATGCGTACGAACGCGACGTTACGATTTGCTTTCTAAAATCCAACCACTACCCAAGGTAGATCTAATCTAGAATTTTCAGTCACATCTGTTAATTTTGTTTGAGTTTTCCTGAGTTTGTTTTGATACGTTTTCGTTTTATTTTGTTGTTAAGTTTTTTTTTTTTTGTTTTATTTGTAATGTTCGCAAAGGATCAACGTAAACGTGGTTGTATCTTCGAATGTCTTATAACTGGTAAGTTACTTTAGAAATACTAGCATTATTTGAAATTAACCTGTTATTTACAGATTTCACATTTCTTTTTATCTTTCACGGCTAACTTCTTTGTGTCTTCACTTCCGGAACACTGCCTTATTAGTAGAGACGTAGAAGAGACTAAATGCGATTCAACTTGGATATTAAATGGATTTGTTAGTCGCTATTACAATTTCAATCCAAACACGTTGGTTTTATTCTAGAGAGTGATACAAAGCAAACATGAAGCTTAAACACGTTTCATTCTATTATTCGTTTTTTAATTAGGTGCCCCATAATACTTTTCACTTAGAATATGAACGTATCGCGACATGGCTGATATAGATACACATTAGTATTGTGAAGAGGTCTCAAGCTGCTAATAGTTTTGTGAACTGTGGACATTATAAAACATGTATAATACGTGAATAAGAATTTCGTTGTTTAAATATAATCTTTTAAAGAAAATTGTGTTCTAACGTAACCTAATCAACAAGTATAACATTGATATTATTTAGTAATAAAATATGTTTAAGTTGCTAATGATGTAAAAAGTAAAGGTATTTTTCGAAGGTTCAACGAAATTTAAGTTACGTATTATCTGTCTATGCTTTTTTTTCTATCACGTGTTTATGCTTTTTAGTATATTTGTACATGGCCTCCATTACATGATCTCGGACCATATATTATAATGGACAGAGCTTTAACTTGTTGCTGCTGCTGTACATCCATGAGTCAAAACTGGCCAAAGAGGTATTACCTTTGTCTATTTCTCGGAGCCTCTGTACGAGTAGTAAAGATAGCTCGATGTTTTGGCAACGTCTGAGTGTAATTCGTGTCAGTGTGTGACCGACTAGTCAGACCACAGCGGTTTAGTGCATTATGAAAGTAAAATGTTAATAAATTTTATATGTCTAGCTACAAAGGCCGGCAACCCATCTGTAGCTCCTCTAGTACAACACTATCTTCACACACTAGGATCTTCGTGGTTATCGGTGATCACTTACCATCAGGTGAGCCGCACGCTCTTATGCCCCTTTCTATAAAAAAAACAAATTTAGCTTTACTTCTTAACTACTGTGATTTTTATACCGTAAATCGAAAAACATTAATGTGTTTTTGTCGTCTTTATCGGCAGCTGGGAAAGGAGGTTGAGACAGAGGTCAATAGAAGTTTATAATCTCATTCTTTACTTTATCGAGTTGGTTAGTATTAACATATTCTGTGGTTAAATAGTGGTTACAGGTTATATTATCTTTGGTCAAAGCGCAAAAAGTTTTCTGAATGTGAAGTGGAGTTAATGTACTCTGTAACTCTGTGGAACATTTAAAAGTGTAGGTTTTTACAATATGCAGACGATATTTTAATTTACGTAAATGATAAATGTATAGAATACTGTGTTAATGCAATAGAACATGATCTTCTGTCTATGACAAAGTAGTTAGATGATCATCAACTAGAAATTTCCCCGAATAAAAGCAATACTATTCTTTTTTCTCGAAAAAGAGTTGTACCACAAGTACAGGTGCATTTTATTAATTATCCGCTTGAAAATATTAAGCAAGTGAAATTTCTCGGTTTAATTATAGATAACAAATTATCCGGCATGCCCCATGTCATTTATACTAAAGAAAAATGTGAAAAAAATATTAACATATTAAGAGCCTTGTGTGGGGTATGGTGGGGTGCTCATCCATATTCCTTAAAATTAATCTATAATGCAATAATAAGAAGTCGTTTAGATTATGCATCATTTCTTCTTGAACCTTCTAATAAAAGAGGATTAAAAATGTTAGACGTCGTTCAACACAAGTCTCTAAGAATAATCTTAGGTGCTATAAATTCGTCGCCTATAAAGGCCTTGCAGATTGAGTGCGGAGATCCGCCTCTCTATATTAGACGGCAATATTTATCGGATGCCTTTTTTTATAGGGCACTTCAATTTTACAACCATCCATTAATCCCTAAGATTCGTTTACTTTCACAATACATTTTAATGAATTCAGGAAAGTATACCAAAACAACTCCCAATTTAGTAAAAAGTTAAGAACATTATAATGCTTTGCTAGATCCTATTCATCGGTCTGCTACTTTACCTCTTTTCTCCAATTCATTTGATGTAGTCCTTTACAGTCCAACAGTTATCTTAGATTTTGGACTAAATAAATCTTCCATTGAATCAAATAAAAAATTTCTTTTTGCAGTAGATAAGCATTTCCCAGACCATCATCGTATTTTTACTGATGCTTCCAAACTCGACGAAAAAGGTTGTACTGGTTGTGCGATATATCACCAAAATTGGAAAATAGTCCAGAAAATAAAAAGTCCTCCAGAATCTTCTGTTTTTACAGGTGAAATGTTAGCCGTTTTACAGGCAATAAAATATTGCTATCTTTTTAAATTTAAAACTAGCGTTATATTTACCGATCCTCTTAGTTCTTTACAGACATTAGTTCACAACCCTTTCTATGGTATCTCACGCAATCCTTTGATATTTGAAATAAAGAAACTTTTATTCCTATTCAAATTTCAAAATGTTAACATTTCCTTTGTTTGGATTCCGAGTCATGTTGGTATATCTGGTAATGAATATGCTGATAAACTTGCTAAACAAGCTATAGTCTGTGGGGATACTATTATTTTTAAAAATTATTGCTATGACCTTATAACGACAACGAAATCGTTATGTAGAGATATGTAGAGGTGGACTAAGTATTGGAACCAAACCAAAATGACGAAAGGCTTTCACTATGCCAAAATTCAATATAAGCCTTGGTTTTATAAATTAACCTTTTGTAAGAAATATACTTTTGTAAGATATGTAGAATTTCTTTTATATGATCATACCTCACTATATAACTCTTTAATAAAACTTAAAATACCTCTTCCTATAGAAATATGCTCTCTTTTATTTGTTTCCGAAGATAGTAAAAATGTTTTTAACTGTCTTGTAGAATATTTAGATACAAATAACATTAAGTTATGATATTTAGTTCATTATCTGTAGTATGACCTGGTACTATCCAATATTTTTAATAGACTAGTTAGAAAAAAAAAAATTTTCTCTTTCTTCATTTATTTAAATATATTTTACATTTTTAATACAATTAGTTTCATATTAATTCATTGGATCATAGTTATTATGATTTCGGCTTATAATCAGAATAACAGATTCTTTAGTTAATTATTTTAATGACTGGATGTTGGCAGTAATCATTAGGTTGCCATTTAAAGGAAAAAAAAAAACTTTGTGGAATATCAACTTACATTTGTGTGAATTCAACTTGCAAATCCAATGTTGCAATCGATATTTTATTCTTTAATTATTTCCTTGCATCTTGTTCTTGCGATCTCATAATCCGGTTTACGTGATTATGCTTGATACATATCAATATAGGTAAGATCAATACGTAAAAAGCAGTAGATGAGCAGTGAAGACCGGCAAATAAATATTGACAGTACACCATTGCGTCTAATACTTACGAGGTCAGTAGCTTTTGGGTTATTTTTTTATGATACTCTGAAAATTATCAATTGCGTGATTGAAACCAAATGTATCCCTGATGACATATTTTATGGCTCTATAAAATGTATTGCGTTAAATATTAAACATTTTGTAACTATTTGTAAAACAGTTCAAGTGCAGGTAAGTATTTCTCGATTTAATATTTGTTCTATAGTTACAACTTTATTTAATTCTCTGATTTTTAACTCTGGAATCTGACACTACAAAACATCAATTTCAAAATGTTGAACATAGATAAAAAAATAAATAATTTTTTTATCAATACCACAAATCTACTATATTTGAAATAAGATATGGTTATATGTACCTATTAAGCAATGTAGTATAGAAGTACATACTCACATTTAAGTATAGATAATGTTAACTAATTGAAGAAAAGAATAGACAGTCAATGGAATAGTTCTGGGCTCTAAAAGAAGTGATGAAGGGTCGACTCATAAATTAAAACTAAAATAAAAATAAGAACCACTTCAACAACAACAAGTTTTATGGTGCGGTGAAAAGCAGCACAAAATGAAGAAAACCCTATCAAAAAGGCAAATCTGAGTGGAACTGTTTAATAAACTGCCCTAAAAATAAATAAAAACATAACAAAACAAATCAATTGTTAGGATTATGTGGAAGAATTCTTAGGAGTATGTATCAAGAAGCCTGCAATGGGACAATATAGGCAAAATAATAAAAAAGTTATTCAACTTCCATAATTCATATGCAAGTGGCATTGCATAAAAAATAAGGTTAAAGGGCTGCTTAATGGGTGAGTAGTCAAAGAATGTCCAACATTTGTTTCATTACTATACACTGTACTCACCACTATATCCTCGCTCTTGCATTAACAAATACTTGTTAAGTATTTTGACACCTACAATTATGCAAGACTTAAAGAACAGCCAAAGAGCCACATAACCCTTTTTATTGATTTGTTGTAGTGGTTTTAGTGACAAATTTTCCTCTTTTTATTTTTATAGACCATTGTATTGAGGAAATAGCGTTCATAGTAGGGTGGCTTCATTAGTTAGCCAGTAAATGTTAGTTTAAGAACTTTAGGTGTAGGTGCTTTAGATTTGAATTTAATTTCTACAAAATATCTTAATGTTAAATATTTTTAGAACTAGTTGTATGGTATCAGACCACATTTTATGATCAATTAACCCTCTACAAGTAATTTATAATTAATTGTTCAATTAGTTGCCAGTAAAAGACCACTAACTACAGGCATTAAGGTTATGAAAAAAAAAATGGCATGATTTTCAATCCATTATATATTATCACTGTTGTAAAGATATATAATGTTAGTGTGCATTTAATTCCCTATAGATATGACTTATTATTATAGTATCACTGTAGATGCTGTAATATTTGATAAAATTAGATGATGAAAAATTAGGTTTGAAGAGGAGAAGACCTTGCCTTCAAAGTAGATTATAAGTACCATTTTATTATTTTTGCATGTGTAAATGTACAAAGTGACTTTTATCTAACATCTTAAAAGTAATATCTCCTCTCATGTTATTACAAATGCAATTTGCATCACACAGTGAGATAATAAAAGTATTATAAATATACTTATAAATTATACTATATTATTATATTATGACATCAGGATTTCTAACACCTTGTAGTAATATAATGCATGTGCTAAATGACCTGTTACTTTTAATTCACCTACTATAAGAAATACCAGGATTATAAAACATTTCAACACACTGGGACAATTTCCTGCTTTAGAAAGTCTAAAAATCAACAAGGTTGAATTAAGGAAGTTATCACATATCACAAAGTAAATATTAAACACTATGAAAACACAACCAGTGTTAAAAATAGTATTTCTTTCTATATGATTTCTTGATTAAAACTGTTCAAATTATAACAATAACCATTGTCAGAATTTATCAGAATTAAAAATCAAAGAATATTATTATTATCTGTTAACCTTTATATTTTAAATCACAATTAATTAACAAATGTAATTAGTTTGGGGAAGTTGTAACTCAGGCCTTGAAGATCTCTACGTGATTTTAATCTGGAAATACTCGACTTTCATTTAAGTTTTGTGAAATACTTTTAAACACACTAAAAAAAATAAGTTTATCGAAAAAGTGTAGATTTAGTTGCACATTTATTTTACAACTTTGTTAAACTAGGATTTAACAAAGAAAAAATAGAAAATGCTCAAACAACTTTATTTGTTTGTTTGCAATTTTGAAAAGTTGTGACAACAAAATCCATCAATTTTATTATACATCATCATTGTGATGTGTGTCCCATTCATCATGGATTCTATTTTAAAAATTGTGTATGAAAGCTATTTCTTGTAGATGAATTGATTAAATATGTTATGTCTACTACAGCTGTGACAAAATGATTGACCTTCAATGTAAGTATTTAAATTGTGCTGAAATTGTAAGTATCAATTTATGTAATCTTATATTTAGTTAGTTATAATTTAAAATATCATGATAATTATGTAAATGATTTATTTTTCAGAAGTTGGTGATTCAAAAAAAGAAGACAATATAAAAACTTTTTCTTTTATGACAAATAGTTTATGACCATTTTGTGGCCATAAACTGTCAAGTGTAGTGAATCAAGATGGACCTCCCTGACTGCCCCCCAGGGGCAGAGGGCTATGAAGATTCAGTCACAGAAGTACCAAAAAAGCCTGAACTGGAAGCTCCCTCATGTACAAAGGTAAATATGAAATTTTGTTTTAATAATTTTATTAAAATAAAAACAATATATTTTAGATATGATTATATTACTGCAGCAATCTTAAATGTAATAGGGGTAAAAATATGCCAAATAACATGTTTTTAGGCAACCAATCTGTTAACAAAAATAACAGCAATATTATAAAGCAATTGTTTCATTGCCTTTAACCATATTAAGTATTTTTGGCTATTCCCTTACAACACCATAACCTTTTTCAGAATCGTCAGAAAAATGTTACAATTACTATGAATACATGACAACCACTTACTTATCAGGTGAACTGTGTGCTAGTTTTTTCTTAAGGAATTTGTTATATTTCTATTTAAAAAATCATCTATTAATAGTGGTGAACAAAAATTTCATATCAATTATTTGCAATTGATAGGAGCAAAACTATAGCGAAAATCATATTTAATATAATCATAATAAGAATCTTGCTGTACCTTGACTTTTATGATGGTATGTATTTAAATATATTAGTATATTGACCAGAACTATTTTCATTTTCCCTGAGGATTTGATAGAAGGTGCTCATAAGGAAAAGCTGCTGATATATGTAATTTTAAGTCTTTCATCAGGAACTGGTCTCCTTTAGGGTAATAATGTTTTTAATATTTTACTTCAAATAAAGCTAAGGCCTTACTAAAACAATGTCCTTTGAAAATTAAATACACAAGTGTTAAAGTAAAACAATAAGTGTATTAAATTAGCATTTAGAATTTAAACAAATATTATATGGTTTTTATGAATAAAATAATGAACAAATATATAGCCTGTTTAAATAGTATATTTATGTTCAATTAGTATTTTATTTATGAATACATTCAACCTATTGAGCTGAAACATGGCTTAGTTGATGTAATAGCTTTATAGAAGTGTACAAATACGAAAATTCTGAAAAGTATTTTTTGAGTCCTACTAAAGTCGCCTGGAATCTCTAAATGAAAATTCTTTTTATTTATATGTTTCCTTATGCATGTCAACAGGGAACATAGTTTACTACTAAAGTTCTAATATGAGTGCTTAAAATATGTTTCACATAACATATTGTTTAATACTCGTCATTCTTGATGGGTGTGTTGTTTTTGTTGTTGATTTTGAATAACAAAAAAAGAAATAGTTAAGAGGTGAGAGGAAATAAGTAACAAAATAAAAAGAATCTGATTTTTTAATGTATACAGTCAATTGAAATATAAGTTCAAGTCTTCTATAGTGTTTGTTGTCATCTTCTTCATTGTATTCTGTACACAACCTTAAAATAGGGTGGTGTCAGGTGCCTAAGTTAGTTTTTAAGATGGGGGAAAATTTGTTTTAGGCTGGTGAGTTGTAGGTCGCCGATGATTGTTAGCAAATAAAAGACTATTAAAATTTTATATTTGTTACTACTACTATGTTTATAATAAACACATCTATTGAACAACTTTATAATAAGAATATAGTGAAGGAAAACGTGTCGAAACCAGCATGTCTGAGAAATAATAAAATGTATTATTCTGAGGACATGTGAATACCGCAAAAACGGAAGGGAATGTACCCTTCCGAAGCTCAAAGGCCTCCTCTCAAATATTTGCGAGGAGGTCTTTGCCCAGCATTGCAAATAACACTATTAATATATAGCAAAAAGTGAAGTAGCACTTTATTTTCTTATAAACTTTGAAAGTAAAACATTATCTTAGTACAAAATTTCATCCAAATCGTAATAGCCGTTTTCATATGTATTATAGGTATACATTTTTATACACAAGAATTGCTCTTTGGCCGTGTAGGATGTATTACTATTAGGCGCTAATACTTAACTAGCCTAATTAAATCAAAATACCTTATCGACCGTCCAGTACCTCAAAAGTTGCCGACGCACCGATAAACAAACCTTGTGATGCCGCCGCTCTTGCCGAGGTCCGTTAACTATTATTCATGGCAACTTTATGACCTTCGGTGTCCAGACATGCACATTGACAAACATTTAGAAGTTCGAGCTCAAGGTTTGCCAAACAGGCTATTTGTGTGGTTTTTACTGAAAACTTAGTCACTAGTAGTAACTAAGTTTTCAGTAAATGTCAACCAAGTCGCATCCAACCTGGATATATAGCTACAAGCTGTTACTCCCAACTTGGTACTGGTGGCCTTCGTAATTTGTTATAATATATGAAAATAAATCCTTTCTCGTTTGTTAACCAAATTAAATATATTTTAAATAATACTTTTATTAAGTTTAAGATTTTAATGTCTGACAGCATAGGACTTTCATACTACCTTGCTACCCCCGGTCACTTCAGGAATAAAGTTTAGGAAAATTCTTTCTTAGCGGATGTGTCTATGCGCTATACCAAATAAAAAAGTTAATCAAAGTTAGTGGGGTTTATAGTTTCTGAGATTTCGTGATTAGTTGGTGGTCTGAGTTGAGAGGTCCAATGTTGTTGTCAGTAAGGATTGGTTTTTGTATCCAAAAGTTAAGTATTGAATCGGGTTGCAGCATATAAAATAGTAATTCTCATTGCACGTGGAAAAGTATATTTTACGTCCAATATCACTCGGAAGGAAAATAAATTGGTTATAAGGTCATTGTAAACCGGCAAACAGAATGTGTCGTTAAAGTACATAAATAGGTGTAAAATTTGTGGTGTGAAAGCTTATATGCTGTCTAATACAGATCTTGATGATTTTTCGGTAAGTAACGTTTACAGGCCAAGCACATTTATCGTAATAACTATAAAATTAAATAAATATATAAATGTATTTCGACTGTTTTATTTGTTTTAATTTATCCCATGGATTCGACTTATAAAATATACTTTAGTTAATTTGAAATTTATGTTTAACCAACAAAAGTCAAAGCTTAAACATGCGTTGTTATTTAAATCTTGGTCTCGTATATCTTTTTAATTACTTTACAGGCTGAGCAAGAATTTCAAGAGCATTTGAACAGTTTGAAGCTTAGAATTGAAGATGGAAGCACTCGGTGTATGGTGGAGAGACGCGGCCGGGATATATCCTCCAACTGGATATACCTTTGCTACCCCTGCGCTGCTGTCTGCAGTGGCGAGAGCATTTTACAGGTGATATAAATATAAGTTAAGTCCCGGTGGTCTAAAGCTCAAAAATTTTAGGTGTATTGCGGAATTTTTTGGAACTCAAAAAATTATAAACCAGCAAAAGTGCAGATACGGCCGGAACTAAAAATATAAAAAATTACAAAATGGCACGCTTTTGAAAGTGAAGTCTAAAAGTTGGGGTATTTTTATTGGGTTGATTTATATAAAATTGTAACAAAAGTAGCATCATATAAGTACCTACTGCTGAGTAAAGGCCTCCTTCTCAAATATCTGACAGGGTATTGGAGCCGGGAAGGGCACGCCACGCTGCTCCAGTGCGGGCTGGCGGGCTTCACATATCCTCGAAATAATATTTTTTATTATTTCTCAGACATGTAGCACGTGGTAAACACAGCACATAAAATTTCTACTAACGCGAACCCTGGTCACACGCGCTCTATGATACTAAGTGGGCGCCCTGACCACTAGGCTACCACGGCTTGACGTTGCAAAGTATTATTTAATATATTTCAACATGTTAAATTAATTTAATAAATATTTTCGTCGTGTATATTTTCACTTTAATTGAAATATCAGAGAATTTATATTACATTTATCAAGCATAAGGACACCGTGACTCAGTTACCAGCTCTTACTATTCTAGCCTTACCACCACATCCACAAACATAGCTAATATTTTGCAATACACATATAAAGAAGAACTATTACTAATGGTCTGGGGACTTTGTGAAAAATAGAAACAGCGCAGCTAGCCTCGCACTACCGATAGTGTACCCATCGACAGTCCGTGAAATTGGAGTTCAAATAGATTTTCCCGCCATTGCCAGAGACCCGATTGTCGACTAGCAGGAAAACTCTTCTCTCAAACCTACTCTACCCAACCTTTTCTCAAAATGTCAACCGCACCTGCTCACAGTGCCTTTTCCAGTTTCCGTATGTTACTCATATAAATAAATATTATACTGCCGAGTGGACTTGAGTTGCAATTTTTGTAGTAGAAAAATAATTATCTCATTGACTTTTGCGTTTCGATGTTGAATTCAATCCTACGATCTTGTCGCTTGAGCATTACATGAGGATCAGGATAGAGAGAGCTTACATGTTGTCATAATCCTAATAGTCTCTGGTGATCGAGAAGCCGAGGAGAATATCATATTCATTTTTTATAAGAATAGCGCTGAAATCAATGTTATTTTTGCAGACGCACATATCTGGGAAGAAGCATAAAAACAAATTATCTTTGAAAGCTGTATGGCCTGTCAACATTTTTGATGAGCATCCATTTATTCTGAAGGAGAAAGGAATAATTAAAACTGGAGGTAACACATTATCAAAACAATAATAATATTACTCATATTCAATAAAAAGATCAAGGGAATATGGCATTCGTCATATCGTCTACATGTTGGGCGTCGGTGATCACTTACCATCAGGTGAGCCGCACGCTCGTTTGCCCCCTTCTTCTATAAAAAAAAAAAAAAAAATGTAGATGATTTGCGATAGTTGATTCTGTTGTTACATATCCACCTGCTTATTATCCTCTTAATGGCCACTTACGACCCGCACGAGACAGGGCGAATGTTACTTCCTAGGACATCATCTCTCTGTAAACTCTCTTGTTGTTCTTAGACCTGTCTCAGGTCATGCAAACTCGCATCTTAGATGCTGCTTAATACCGATCTGAGGTCGATTTAAGGTCTTGCATAAATTTGGCGGTAGTTGTCCTGCCGTCTATCGCAGGCCATGAGATTGTTTAGGCCCATAGTAGGCATAGACAACACCCTCACATAAGGACTAGGGCTAATGGATTTTTCTAGTAAATACACATTTTACATGAAGAATTTTTAGAGAAGTGATGGAGGTGGCATATCAGACTATACTAATTGAAAACTCATAAGTTGTGATGTCACTTCGGTAGGTATCACCTGAAAGAAAATGGTTGTCTATATTAGTTGCGAGTTATAACTGTTTTTTGTATCCAGAATCTAAATTAGAGGTGACGCAATGGCGTGAGAAAAGGAAACACCACTGCCTTATACTATAGACTACAGTTAATTACAAATTTCATTACTAGTTTATAAGGAAACGGATACGTAAATTATTGGAGACTATTACACTTTAATATTAGAGAAATGAAAAGTAGCTATCAAGGAAAATAATAATTTGTTAATTTTATTATTTTAATAATCTTTTCAATCTGAGTAATTAATGGACCATAGCAGAAGCTATGTTAAGTTCGATGTTTCTATTTAAATATATATAAGAAATCATGTCTGTCAATCTTATGGGTATAACGCAAGAGTATATATAAGGATTTTACGTATCGAAGACTTTCCTTAGTCGTCACTTTAATATCACGGGAATATATGCCATATGCCTTATGATATTGTAAGAGGCGATTCCTAAATAAAACAATTCTTACTACAATTAAAAATTATGTCGAGTTAATCCATACATAGTTTTTTTTTTACTGCAGCATCTGAAACAATCAACCAGAAAATGGCAGAGGAAGTCATGCTTCACAATAAGAATCCAACCGAATGGGATTTGAAATACAATAAGTACAAGAACGAGGTTTGTCATATCCAGGAGACGTTGGACGCTGTTAAGTGAGTTGGACGCCGTAATGTTTGTTTTGTCTTATACGTTTTTAAAGTCCATCGACTTGATCGACCCACAACGCTGCAGGCCCTCCCGTTCTCGCAAAATTCTGTATCTATATTGAATAGGAATGTAAATATTTTTAACAATAAAAGTAGCAGCATATAAATTTCGCACAGCAGTGCAAATTTTTGAGAAGGTTTGGAGTAAGAAAGTTACTTCAATACGGGTTAGCAGACTTCTCATCCATTGAAACATCCTTATTATTTCTAAAATATGTAGGTTTTCTCCCAATGTTTTCCTTCACTTTCTGAGAATGTGGTAAATTCAGCAATTAACAATTTTAGTGGTCCTGGCACCGCGTCACTAGCTAGTATGAATATAGGTATGTAATATACAACTTTTGGAGCTAGTATACCTGTATAACCTGACCTATATATATACTTCAGCCATTATCTTGCTGAGTCTAAACTTCTATTCTAGTTTTGTACCGTATAGAGAAAAGATATAGTTACTATATAATGTTTTTAGGAAAACGTGACCAATTAGCACACACAATACCATGTCTGCTCCGAGGTCTATAATAGACCAATAACTTTTTCTCGCCTAGCTTCTTTACAATGGAACTCTGTTAAGAGCGTGGTACTTCTGCGATTCGGCCTACCCATTATTTGTTTTAAACAGTGGCTTTACCAGTCTAAAATATTATGTAATATGGTCAAGTAGCCGATAGCCTAATGGCTCAGGCTATATGCTACAAAACAATATCATAAGTCGTAGTTAGCCATTCCACTTTGAACAAACTGCCACAACCCTTTTAATTTTAGTTTAGCAGACACTCGCTAATAATTTCGGCGGAAGAAGCTTAAAGAGAAAAAAAAGTTGCGTTCCGGTTGACAGAGGAATCTACCACCTATACCTATGTGAATATGTTTTGCTGCAGAGCTCCCCTGGTCGGCGTGGAGTATCTGATCGAGCACCCGCCGGAGCAGGTGCACTACGAGCCGTCGTACCTGTGCACGCTCTGCTCCAAGCAAGGCCACCCGCGCACCATCGGCAATCACCTGACCTGTTATTGGCATCGCTACAATTACCTCGTAAGTAATTTTTGTTGTAGAAAATTTCATCACGTATTGTATCGTATAAATAAAGTTGCGGCTGCCCGCACCCGCTTACAATCTTGTCACAATTATTGATATCACAGTATCCTGTATACAGCATCCTTTAAGCTGGTTTCAATAACAAATATTCAAAGTTTTGTATTTGTAATATGAAGTAGGATAAAACATAGCCTAAAGCCCTTCTGGAATCTAAAGGACCTAATCGATCACATCGTAATTAGACTAATCGCTTATGTTACATACATACAAAGGATGTTGTGTATAGTATAGATAAATAGCCCCAATTTCTGTCATTAGGTCCGTCATTTCCCGAAGGCGAGCGCGCTGCTGGCGCCGTACCGCGGCAAGGGGACGTACCGCGACGGCGTGCACACTGTCGTCAACCGGCTCGCGCAGCGCATCGAGGACAAGTATGGCCGCCTCAAGCCGCTCATGATCGACAAGGAGGAGTTCGAGAAGGACAAGTGAGTGGGATAACACTTAATACGATAACTGTACAACTCAGGAACAACAATCCCTCACGGGTGAGTCAATCAGGCAGTCAGTGTTAATATTTGGTGCCAGTTGGCGCATCCGCTCTTGACAAAAAGATGTTTATTGATCGTGAAATGTTGTCGCCGCTTCTCTTATGAAAAATGCTCGAAAAACGAAAAGATGTTAAACACGTGCTATTAGTTTTCCATGCATATCCTAATTTTTTTAGGACAAGGAAACTTTAGGTAAACATAATATTTTAATATAAATGACAGGGAAATAATTAATTTAAAACTGTCCAGTTATAATGAAAATAGCCAGGGGGAATATACCAACCTTATTTTCATATATCAATCCTGCTATTTGATCGACCAGGATCGGTGCGACTGATGGCCGGAAGTACATCCAAATACAAACTTGTGATGAGCTCCTTACCCTCTACAATCCGGGTGCCCGGCTTGGTAACTTGAGAGCTGGTTTCTTTGAAAAGCTTTAGCAGGCTGATAGAAAAAAATTAAGTTTCAGAGCTTACTACAGCTTACCTTACCAGCATGCAAGTAGATCTCTGCAGGGCATGGGCCTCTCCCATAATCGCCACGCTCATCAGGTAGATTGGCGATCCCAGAACCAAACACCTAGCACCTTAGACACTGCTACCTGTCGTTAGTCATTGGCTTAATTATGTTGTGGTATTTTTCGAGATTGTTATCTCATCATATGTCGGTGCCTCTGCGATTTTCAAGGTTATTACTAATTATCAATGGAGAAATAAACAGTATTACTTCTAATTACAATCGTAAAATAAAAATATTGTTTACTACTCCCTACCCGCGGCTTTGCCCACGTACCGTTAAGTTTAATCAAGAGTTACCTTCCTCATGACCGAGATAATGTATATACTTTTCACAATCAACTCTCTGCCTAATGTCAATGAATCTTCTAAAATTTCCCGTTCTAGCGTTTAGGCTTGATTGAGCGACAAACATTGAACCACGCGAACTTACACATTTATCATATCATTTAGCAAAATAATACAAATTGCATTGTATTACAGAGAGCGTATCTTTCAATGGATCTTCAAGACCTTGCACTTTTCGGAAGATCACGGTAACACTTTCGAGGAGGTCGTGGACGTGGACCTCATTAATTCTTTAGCGTCGGGTGAGTTAATGATAACATTAGTGTAACATATAACATAATACATATTTATTTATAGTTTCATGTCTCTTTGTCTAACAGATTCAGAAAAAGGAGGGGGAAGGTAAGTTCATATATTTGATTTATTTCGTTAAAGATTCATGTGCTATAATTTGAAATCGTTTAATTACCTTTCAGAAACCCGTCGCCTCCAGTTGTTCCCGCACCTACCAAACCAAGGCCAGGCAATGTTGTTGTAAGTTCGTGTTAATAATTGTCGACACATATCACGATACCGTGAGAGATCGATCACCCTCTTTACATTTCATAGAATAGTACGATTTTTTTAAATTTTGCCTCTTCTAAGTTTGAAACTAATGACGTCGCAGTAAGCATATTTTGTTCCGACGTATGTGCAATGGTGTAATCGCGGAATGTGAGCTGAGCGTAATACGATCTCTCTGTCGCTCCTACAAGATTGATTAATGCTCATGTCCCGCTCGCACCGAGCAATAAACAGTAGATAATAACAGTTTTGTAATCTATCACTTTTTCTTTTCTGTTCTCATTTGTGCTACTTTTATCTCAGCTAAGACCATACGTAAACATCATCAGGGTCCATAACATCACGACAATGCCGCATCTCATCCCAAAAAAAATATCAAGGATATGTGAACTCTGTTGTTTTTTTTGATCCTGTAAACTGTAACTGTAAAATCGACCACCTTATCTCATCCCGGTCAAAGATGCCAAGTATCTGGTACTGCGTTTGTCGATCCGCTTGCCAAGTTTGACGATTTTGGCAAATGGGAGAGGATTAGGTTCCTGTAACTAACCTACCTGTAATATTCACAGGTTGTTAAAGAAAAACCTTTAAAGCTTATTGTAACCTTGTAGCGTCCACCCAGGCAGCTGCGCCGTGTCGGCTCAGCGGAATCTCTTTCGGATGTCAGCGACGAAGAGATCCCGCGCCCCAGCGACTCCGCCCGTCCAGCCTACAGGTCTCCATTTTATATGTACATCTTCATTTCATTCAAGAAAGGATAATAACGAGAACTAGGCTCATTTGTTCTTCTTACATTGTACTTGAGTTTTCTTTAATTTTTTTTTTGTTATTTCGTGGTGACCATTGAACAAGGGATACAACAAAAAATGTCCAACTACAGTCTTACACATTTAAGAACTAATGTGTTAGTATGCAGGAGTAGTGCAGTGCAATACTGCTGCATATGTTTTGACTCTTGTTTTTTGAATTAAAGATTTTAAGTTTAAACTAAAATTTTGATATATTTTATTAATTCTGAATTCATTCATGAGCATTACAGTTTTGGTTTTTTAATTTTAGAGGAAAATATGAACCACTACGTAAGCAGTCTTTTGAACAGTATCTGGATCAACAACACCCTACCGAATTTAGATCCCGATATGCTATAAGAAATGTGTCAGAAAAACTATATGAAAAGGTAAATAATTTTTGTTTACGAGTTCTGTAAACATTTTGCTACTAAAGGGTTATGTAAAACTTACAATGTAGGCTCCGCCTCCCTACTCAAGTGAGGGTTGGCGGACTCTATAATTCCTGGAAAAAATATTTTTCATTATTTCTCAGTCATGCAGGTTTCTTCATGATATTCTTCCTTCATCGCCGAGCACGTGGTAAATTCAGCACTTTGCTAATAACAATTTTAGTGGTGCTGGGACCGGGGATCCAATCACGCTGTATGTAACTAAAGCGAGCGTCCCGACCACTAGGCTACCACGGCTCGCTTAAAGGCTCAGTAGTTATAAAACAAAAACCTTTTGGCGCAGAAACCACCGAATCACGAATACAAAATGAAACTGGCAGAAGAGAAGAAGCAGATGGCTATAGAAGCCGCGAAAAAAACACTGGCTTATCACGAGAAGAATCCGGAGAAACATCCTCTATATCCTGAGGAATGGAAGAAGTTCTGGAACAAGCGTTACAAAGAAATACAGACTGGTAAGGTTACATAATAGACATTAAGTATGGTTTTTAGAAATTATTAAAAATGAACTGTCACTCGGTTTAAGTAAGGGTTCACGCACAAATTGAGCATGTCGTGAAGTACGTCCCGCTGCCTGCAATTGTTCTTCTAGTATATTCGGTTACAAAACATTGTGTAACATACAATTACATCGAAATTGATTTTATAACTTTAATAATATATTTCAGAGGGCAAAGATCCTTCTAAACACGACTTTAAACCGGAATGGATTGTATATTGGACCGCGCGCATGAAGGAACTGCACCACGAAGAGCTACTCGTCAATGTCACCGAACTATTTCGTAAGATGGGTCTCCCGCCGCCCGAGTTGGAGAGCTTCTGCGAAAACAAACGGTCCTCCGAGTCGCAGAGGAAATCACCCGCGGCCAAAAGAAGCTCGCCCAGCGCCAGGAGTCGCTCGCCCAACGCCAAGAGGCGCTCACCCAGCTTCCGCAGCCGCTCGCCCAATTATAGAAAACGTTCCCCTGAAGTCAGGAGGCGCTCGCCCGAACTCTACAGGCGTTCGCCGCCGCCCAAACGGAAGTCGCCGTTCCCGAGGCGAAGGAGCCCCGAACTGCGAAGGCGTACAAGCCCCGAACTGAGAAGGCGGACACCACCTGAGTTTCGTCGAGATAGGAGGTATTGTTGGTAGTGCCCTAAAGCATAAGTTACAAAGCATTACTTTAAACGAGGTTTGACGATAGTTAAAACTGTTTTGTCGATATTAATTAGCGTTATGCACTTATAAGTATTGGCAGCGTAAACATTAACGCTTTGATAGCATTTGCTCTAGTAGCGTTGTTTTTTCAACCCAACATCCGCTGACGCACCTGCGACGGGCGTGGTGGGAGAGGTTGCGAAGGTGGTATAGAAATAATTAAAGTGATAGTGTACACTGGCTGCCACTTCATTTTTATAAATAGTTGAAAATAAAAACGTATGTACTTGTAAAAAAACATGTGAAATGAAGTAATAGTACAACGGATGAAATTTAACTAGATGTTATGTTATGAGGGGCTGGTTTCCGCGACTCCACGACTGTGCGCGTGTTTTGCGTATATTGTAACTAGCCGATTGTTTACATAATTAAAATTACGAAAACATCAATTGTAATGTGTAGCCGTGGACAGGCCGACAGCTGACGCAGCTAAGGTAAAGACTATACGAGCATTGCTACTACGCTTTTTCCTTTATGAAACATTTCTTGATAGACATTGGTGCTAGATAAGCCGCTCTAAAATTTTGAAGCAGCATCTGTGTTTCAAGTGGCTGAGAGATAGAGGTGATGTTTAAATTAACTCAATGTTTAAATTAAATACTGAGATATTCCTTAAAAATTATAACAACCAAGTATAATCAGTAATTCTTATCCTACCGTTCTCATCCTATAGAATTGCCCAGTTTTTGTTCAGGATTTTTACAAACACCATCCCCCGATATCCTTAAATAACTTTCGTATTATCAGCACTTTTAAATTGTTAAAGCTACTAATTTAAACGAGAAACAAAGTTGAACACAAGACATTACCTTGTGAGACACCATAAGTTATTTATATGTAACCTTCGATTGGAGTTGTTTGCAGGTGTCCTCGGGCTGCAGTAACCACTTACCATCAGGTAGATTGCTACCTTTTTTTTCACCCATATCCAATATAAAAAAATAAATATGTATCCAACAACTCCAGCGTAGTCTCCACGATTGACATCGTTTTCAAATGTTCCTACTAAAAAGGGGACCGAAACAGTATCACACGCACTTTTGTTTTAAAAAATCGCTAGGCTTTTCTTTCCTTAATGAACTACAACATAATTAACGTACTTGAGGCGTGCCAGGTCGCCGCTGCGCCACCGCACGCCGGAGCGTCGTCGCAGTCCGCCGCGGCGCAGTCCTCCACGACGCAGCCCGCCTCATCGCAGCCCGCCTCGTCGGAGCCCGCCTCATCGCAGCTCGCCTCATCGCAGCCCGCCTCGTCGCAGCCCGCCTCATCGCAGCCCGCCTCGTCGTAGTCCACCGCGGATGCGCCCGCGCTCCAGGAGCCCCCTGCCTAAGTATGTATATGCAACCATTTTACCACATACAATAAAATGTATTTTTCTTGACTACGTCACTTCCATGGCAAGGTTGCGAATCTGCCATGTTCGCAAAATCCGTTTTAGGACGACTGTCCGCCCCTAATGCGGGCAATAATAATTATATTACTGATCTGAGACTAATAGTCTATGAGATAATCGAAGAAGTAAAATTCGACGAATTTAGATTTCGTGTGTCAACCTCAACGATAAATTTAAGTGTAGAAAAGACGCAGGTATGATTTTATCCAGAAATTACTTCTCACGGAATTTTTGTGATATATTATACTTGTGGTATAGCAGATGAAGCCCTTGATAACTAAGATGGAATACCCAACAGACGGTAACGCTCTACACATTTCATTGGCTGTAAAAATGGGTAAAGGATGACTGCTAGGCAGAGAACTCTAACACACGTTTTTTTTTTATTTTGAAAAACGAGCCATCAGTACACCAATGGGTAAGAGTGTGGTACCTCTACCCGAGGCTCCACTCCAAGGCAGAGAAGGAGCCTACCATTTGTTAAAATGTGTGTAACAGGCCTACCTAGTAACATGTGTGACAGATACACAACTTTGCCATGGGGGTGATGACTTCTTAAGAAAGTTGAAGAATATTTGGCTGAAATTATGAAGACTACATGGAAGTTATATGAAGGATTGGATTTATATGAAATTTGTGTGTGCGGTGCAGGCGCGGCAGCCCCCCTCGGGCTTCGCTGACAGCGGCGAGGTTGGCCGGGCCGCCGGGGCAGGCGCGGCGCAGCGACAGCCCGCTGTCTCAGCGAGCCGCGCACCGCAACTGCAGCCCGCAGCGCCGCAGCCGCAGTCGCAGCCGAAGCCCGCACACCGCACCCTCAATGCAGACTGTTCTCATCTCCGACGACGAGTTCAAGCCGTATGTGTGAACAATCTTTTTTGGGAAATTACCTATTGTGGTAGGAAACCTACTGTTTAAACACTTACATAATATTATTCCTTCCCCATACGTACTATACATAATATTTTGTGGTAACACAAAGGACGGTTTGGAGCCAGGTGCATCTAAAATTTATTCCTAAAGTCTTCTCCTATTTAATGCTGGGGCCGCTCCTACATCTATCGTCACGCAGATGTAACCAACCATTATTGGGTATTGTAGCGAAAGTACGGACTGCGTTCCAGTTAACGCTCGGGTTGCGCGCTAAATATCGTACTCTGTGGTCGGACCAGCGACGTTCATTTCGACTGTTGCTCTCGAACTGATTAGCCGTGTACTCATATACAATGGAATATAGAGATGGTGTTGGTGTTTTTATACTACATTTAAGCTGCGTTCATCATAGGGTTTCCAAATATTATCCATCAAAAAAATAAATGTGGCTGATGTATAAAAAAATTATGGCTTCTTTTGAAAAGTAATTTAAGTTTTAAAAATAATTGGTCTAATTTGAAAATCACAGTCAGCCTTTTTTTTTATAATAATGTTATCACTTAGTCGTCAAAACGTCCGGAAATTGTATTGCGACCGACATGAATTACTGCACGATAATTAACGACGCCGCTAATGTGACCACAGCATTGGCTCTATAACTTTTAGCAAGTAAAACATACGAAGCTTCGACACGCATTGCTTCGTGGTGATAGACGCAGGTGCGGCCATAGCATTATACGCATCCATAACAATATAATTTCAAATATATTTCAAAGTTATATATTACGTGTATATAAATATAACGTATGGTACATAAAGTCAAAAATTTTAGATTCCGAATAAAGCAGTACAGTTAAAACAAAATTACTTAATTTAAGGTAATATCGGTCTACCCACCCGTTCGAGACTTGAGCGGGTCGGGTCGACATCGTAGCATTACTTAAAGATTGTTGATGTTTTTTAAACATGTAGTGACGACGACCTGTCGCCGTGGAACTCGGACAACGAGATTGAGTCGGTGACGTCACAGAGCGAACTGCGATCGCGTGGCGCCAGTGTCGCGTCGCGCAGCTCGCGCCCGCGGCCTCGTGCTCTCCCTGCGCACTCCGCGCACTCCGCACACTCCGCACACTCTGCACACTCTATCCACTCTGCGCACATGTCTCATGACTACGGGCCCACCGACAATGTGGTCGCAACGCTGCGCCTGCTCGTCGCCCTCGAGGACTACCTCGGCAGCCTCGGGCCCAAGATCGTCGATCTGCTCACCGATGCGCTCAGAATGGAAAAGGTGAAAGCTTCATCAGCCTTAGTGTCCACTGTGAATATGCCATTTAATAAATGCTGTAACTATTGTTTTATGATAGTCATGGTAACAGAAGATAATATAATTATCTGCATGGTATATGGTCACTGTGAATCCTTAGACATGCAAATCTATTCTAAATCGAAAGTCAAGTGATAGGTCTCGACTCTTTAAAACGTCAAGGTAGTCGATGAATATCAAAGTCTAAAATAAACAGAGCATTTAATCATTGAAGACGAATGCTAATTAAAACAAGAATTCATGCAAAATCCGACGAAGCTGTGAATGCCATAACGGTTAACAGCACTAACTTCATCGCATATAAGTAATTCAAGCAAATGTTCGTCACACAGGATAAGGCGAACTCGTCGGAGGAGATGCTCGAGCGCGAGACCGTCGTGGCTCTGCTGGAAACGGCGAAGGAGAAGCTGAAGGGTGCCGTGCAGGCGGGGTTGGTGCCGGGCGGCGCAGCCAGCGCCGTGCGCGCCGCCGTAGTGCGCGTCGCCGCCACGCTGCACGAGGCTGACAAGCGCGATAAGCGGGCGCAGGTGCGTGCATGTGTGTGTGTGTCTGTGTGTGAAAGGAAACCTCTAACGGCGCCACTGATATTGGACTTACCGTGTGTATACACAGTATTACAAGGTAACGGCTCGGTGGCGTAGTGGCTAAGCGTTTAGGTACGGCGCTGTGGGTCGCGGGTTCGATTCCCGCACGGGACTAGTATTTGTATGGACTACAAATAATAGTTCCCGGTCTGGGTGTTTGTCCATGTGCAATTCATGTATGTAAACTGTCTTCGCGACACAGGAAAATTTCCTCCAGCGGAGGGTAAGGTTTTTTATAAAAAACAAAAAAAAAGTTTTACAAGGTACCCGGTAGCTTAGAACGTTTAGTCGGGTGACGTGTGTTTCGATTTCCCGTCAATTCTGTCAGGTCTTTAAGGCAATCCTTATTCTTTTCGATCTTCTCATCTGAGTTGTTTTAAAAGCTGAGTTTCCATTTCATTTATTTACAGTTCGCTTTAGCTTTTTTCAAGATCGTGAGATAACCTACAGAGAGGTAGATAGAAAGTGTAAGAGTGACTGTAGACATGCAGAGTTGTGGTTTCAGAAGAGCGCGAAGGCGGAGAAGGCGGCCCCGGTGCCGGTGGCGGGCGTGGGCGCCGTGGACCGCGCGGAGATCGCTGCGCAGATGGCCGCCGCGCTCGTGGCCGAGGGTCGCTCCGACGTGTCGCCCGAAGAGCTCGCGCAGCTCGTCGAAGCGGTCGTGAGTCACACGCACTTTTTTTAATATGTATAAGGCTAACATACAAAGCGCACAGTCCATCTGACGGTTAGTGGACGCTTAGACACATTGACACAGGGATTTTTTTTGAGGCACGCATGTTTTGCCGCGCGTAGCACCCGCGTTGCGCATTTTGATTTAATACAATGCATGGTATACGCAGCGGGACGAAACAAAAGAAGAGGTAACTCAAAGTTACAATAATTTTCAGTTCGTCGAAATCAGAGAAACGTCTTTCAAACTCACCCAGAATGTTTTTCAGCTCTATCTGATAAATATCAGAATTTACGTGAGTACTTGCCCTTCTTTTCAATGTTGGAAAATTTTGCAAATCAATTCTATTCAGCTCAGATTCAAGAGCTTCAGTTTGTTTTAAACAGCGTGTATTGTCGGTGATGGTCAAACCTTGTAGTTCCCTCCCAAGTTGGTGATCTTCAAATTACTTAACACATATCATAATAGAGCTTAATTACAGAGCTATTTTTAGTTGCAGCTACTGATTATTTGGCTGCTTTATTGAACATGGATTTATGGCCTTCGAACCACTTTACAACCTTGTACCTTTCGTCTTCTTGACTCTTCCCGGATGACAATTTTTATAGTTTTTATGCATATGTTTTATAATGTCTTTCAAAGTTCCCGCGCTTTGGTAATGCCACTGAAGCTCTACAAACCAGACACACACATCTTTGATCATAATAACCAAAAAAAAATTTCCCAGTCGTTATTAATATAATATATTTTACTTTTTTCGTCTCACTTATATTATTTTGTAGATTCTAAGTATAAGTGTGATCTGTACATGGTAATTATGGACTGGGGAAACTACCAATGAAATTTAATAAAATTAATACTAAAGACAAAAGATAGTGCGGCTGTGCAGAGTTTACGGTGGACAAAAGAAAGTAACATTAAGCTCTCGATACCTCACAACTACGCTTGAAATCGCACGCAGCCCGAAATAGAATCAGTAGTGTTCCATTTGTTTATTTATGCAAATAAACCATCTTCGTGAAATGTTATAAATGATGGTGAAAACCGCAATGGGAAAACTTGGAAGTTTAAAAAAGCGATAAGCGCGTACACAGATAAACGCGAATTACGAATATTATATACTACTTAAAGATATAATTGAGAATCAAACTACATTAACAATTAATATTGAATTTTGTGAATGGGTGTGGTCTCATCGATATACCGTCGCACAAAACACACCTCTGTAAATCTGTTGAATTATTCTACCAGAACGTTACAGTGGGCGATGCTAGTTCAAATTCCGATTTGTTCACCGTTACGGAAACAGGCTTTAGCGAAACAATTTCCACCCGGATACAGAATTTTACGATGCGATCGCAAAGATCGGCGGAAACAAGGAGGCGCTTGACTCGTGGCCACACCGCGCTATGAGCTGCGGCCAGCGCCTGCGGCGAGTGAGCTCAACATCGGCTGTCGGGTGTTTGAACTGTTTTGTAGCTAGGGCTTATTTAAGAGAAAGAGATATATATTTTTTATATGCGTCCTTTCCAAACTTCTCCCTATTCCTCCCATACCACAAATATCCGTCAAGGCCGGCAACGCATCTGCAGCTACTCAGGTGTTGGAGATGTATGTTGGCAGCGGTAAACAATTACCATCCAGTCAGCCGCTTGGTCGTGAGTTGTGATGACTAATATGTTATTATTCAATTTATTTAAACAATATTGTAGTAAATATAGTAAAGTCATAGTAATAGGAGATTTCAATTTGTATTCATGCTCCACACTACATAATTATAATGAATATTTTGTGACACTTAGAGCAATATAATAGGCAATTGCAATGAACGTCAGTTAGGTTTAGTGTTAAGTTCATTCGATAGCGAGGAATCGGTGAAGGTGTATGCGGCGGACACTAGGCTGGTGCCGGACGCGCACGAGCCCCGCTCGAGGAGGCGGCAAGCCGTGCTGGCCTCCGTTGAGAGCAAACTTTTTGTATTCGAGAACTTCTTCCGTTAATTTTTTTGGTTATATTTTTCTTTTCATCATAATATTTTTATGGAATTAAATATAAAATCTAGAACTGTGCATTTTTTCCTTAGATTAATTTAACTTTCAACTTCTTTGATTAAGGACAATGTTGATATTACTTCCAGGTTGGAAGCAATATCAACATTGTCGAGTTTGTGTAGGTAGGCAGATTTTCGCGAGTTTTTTGTCGTAATCCCGGTTGTTTGATCGTTTGATTGTGAATATATGTGATTTCGTAGAAGTTTGATTTGATATGCGCACTAAAGGTGAAATAGTAATAAAACTATTTAGTATCAAATATTATCTAATAGAGCACTCTCTATGTTATTTTTCTGGGCTTTTGTTAGGGTCGAGTATTAATAATATTCGAATATTCCTTAAATATTTTATCCTCTCACTGCCATATTTTCTTTTTGTTTCCCACAAATGTTTGCTCCATGACAAACTCACTGTATTCTTACACATTGAAATTAAAGTTTCAGTTCTTACCGCTCTTATTTTACTTTAACCGTAATAGTAACGATATAAAATCTTTTAACAGAATAAAACACTTGTCTTACTTTATCCAGCTACTTACCATAAAGTTGCTGTAAAATTCTTATAAATGTCTCATGTTGCGCTACTATAAACATATTACACAGACATTTAATATAGTAGCAGACTAAACCTATTCTCTCATATCTTTTCTATGTTGTTACATATCTTATTCAATCACACTTATGTCACATTGTATAAAGCTGTCCTTTTATTTCATGTGTATATGCAAGATTCTCTTCTATAATGACAATGCATAAATCGTGCCTCGTTTTTTCATGTCGCCCATTGTTTTGCATAACGTTGAATTTTCGAAGCATTAAATTATTTTTTACTGTGAGAAACGAGCGAAACTGTCGCCCAGAACGTTTCAAAAGAAACTTATGACGCTATTCAAACGCTTTCACCTACAATAACGCTTTGTGATTTCATAGTGTTCCAAAAAATGTTTTTAACTCCATATTACTTCGAATGCCCGTAAAGTCGAATGCTCGTTTAGCTACTGTATCACTTGCCTGTGAAAGTACTTTCAAATACGCTGCTGTACAGCTTAAAGATAACAGTTGCCAACAGCCGTTGAACAGCTCTTTTACAACATTCAGTCTTCACGGCCGACTTAAGCAGCCTGTGTGCTAGCGGTCGAGAGAGCATCGTCGGCGTGCGACAACCGCGCCACAGCGCCGGCGGCGTCGCGGACGATCAGCTGGTGATCTTCTAGTTTATATGACTCACCGTTGGGCAGAAGCAGTTGAGTAGAAGGGGGTGGCTTTGGCGGTTAGTCTGGACGTAGCGAAAGCATTTGATAGGGTTTGGCATAAAGCGCTTCTTTCAAAGCTTTCATCTTACGGGGTTCCCGAGAGATTGTGCAACTGGGTTACCAGCTTCCTCACGGATCGGAGCATCAAGGTTGTTGTCGACGGTGCATGCTCGGACTCCAAACCTGTGAATGGTGGTGTTCCACAAGGCTGTGTGCTATCTCCCACTCTGTTCCTTTTGCATATCAACGACATGCTGCAAATCAGTAGCTTTCATTGCTATGCAGACGGGTGATGTTCTATATACAGGCCGTGCCAATATTTCTCGGGAACACGTCGAAGAGTGCCGGAACAAACTTGTGTCTGAAGTCGAGACCTTGTTAAACAAAGTCTCGGATTTGGGTCGTCGTAATTTGGTCCTATTCAACCCCAAAAAGACACAGGTTTGCGAGTTTACCGCTAAAAAGAATGCTTTTGTCGTTTCTCCTCTTTTTGAGAACATTCCCCTTATTGCCTCAGCCAGTATCGGAGTCTTTGGCGTTGACATATCGAAAGACGTTCAGTTCCGTGGTCACTTGGAAGGAAAGGCCAAATTGGCCTCCAAAAAGCTTGGTGTGCTCTGCAGAGCGGGACAGTATTTCACGCCGGTCCACCGTTTGCAACTATGTAAGGCGCAAGTTCGGCCCCACATGGAATACTGGTCTCATCTCTGGGCAGGGGGACCCCAGTACCAACTCCTTCCATTTGACGGCATCCAACGTCGAGCGGCTCGAATTGTCGGCGACCAGGCTCTCTCTGATCGGCTTGATCCTTTGGCCTTGCGAAGAGATGTTGCTTCTCTTTGCATTTTTTACAAAATTTACCATGGGGAATGTTCTGAGGATCTGTTCGGATTGATCCCAGCCGCTGAGTTTCACTAACGAACATCGCGAGAGAATTCGAAGTTCCATCGATACTACCTAGATGGTTGGCATTCCGCCACAGTGCGTTTTAATCGAAGTTTTCTGCCACGCACTTCGACTTTGTGGAATCAGCTGTCGCCAGCAGTATTTTCTAACAGTTACGACTAAGGGACTACTCCTTCCTTAAAGGCCGGCAGCACATCTGTAGCTCCTCTGGTGTTATGGATGTTCGTGGGCGTCGGTGATCACTTGCCATCAGGTGACCCGCATGCTCGTTTGCCCCATCTTCTATAAAAAAAAAAGTAGAAAATCAAAAATCTAGACTAAATAAAGTTAAAAATTATTTCCTCGGTCAATACACACGCATGTAACTTATATTTAATTAATTCGTTTTATTTGTTAATGTACATTTACATCCTTGTTCACGTAGAAAATTGTATGTATGATCCTTGGGAATGTGATAGTGTTCGGTATAATTATCTTATCTATGTGTATTTTAGACTATAGTATGTCTTGCTCGCTTATTGGCCTCTGCTTGTGGCGGCGTCGTGCGACGGGTCGTCCACTGTCGTCCGCTTCCCTTTAATGTGGTTGAGGTGGGCGATGGCTGCCACATGCGTCATACTTGTGAACAGATGCTGATTGTGGAGGCTGGTCTGCTCGAGTTTGCAGTGCACTTGTGCTTTAATTTAGTGGATTAACATGCATTCAGTTACCTATGGTACCTTACATTTTATTATATCCATATAATTATTGAAAAAAAAGGGGATACCTACGGAGTTTCTTTCAACTGTTTCTTCTCCGTCAGCGCAGCCTCATAACAAAATGGTGGCTAGATTTTAAAAAAGATAATAATAAGATTTGACTAACGTAATAATGTTTCTTACGTCATCTTTAATTTCATTTGGTTTATATGCTCTAAAAGTATTTCACAAAAATTCCGTGTCAACTTATTTGTCACATTTACATCTAAGATACGGTTTCGAAATTCTTAATGTTTTGGATAATTTTGTGTTAAAAATGACATGGTATGATTTTATCCGGTAATAATGTCTCACGGAAATTCTGTGAAAATGTTTGTGTAGAAGCTGTTAAGGCTTCAGTAATGCAAGCTTTATGCGCACCGAATATATATATATAATTTACAATTGCATCCGACATACGCCGTGATGAATATCAACATATGTAGTTTGAATTTTTTATCACTACGCATCACATTTTATCAATACGCACACAAGATACATGTTGGGAAATTTTAATATACGTCACATACGCGATATGTTGAGATAATTCAAGTTTAATATTCATTTTATGCCACTAAACATTCAAACACGTCAGGTATATTTCGAAATATTAGAGATTATAGCATGAAATTGTCGTTTAAACACCATTTTTTTAAAAGAAAAAATATACTTATTTAAACTAAGTATTTGCCTTCGTTATCTATACATTTGTACCATATCGTTGGAAGATTATTTATGCGTTTGCGAAAGAACTCCTGGGATCTGGACTCTGCAATGTCTATGAAAGCATTTCGTACCGCTTCCTGAGAATAAAAATTTTTTGAGAAAGAAATTGTCCAAATTGGGGATAAATGGTAATTGTTTGGAGTTAGGTCGGGCGATTACGGAGGATGAAGTTGGCTGGTTTTTAAATGTTATAACGGTTCGTCGATCAAGTGGGGTATTGCGTTATCATGTAATGGCGAAGATCGATTGACGAGTCGGGGTTGTTTCTCTGAGAGTTTCGCCATCATTGTTCGAAGGTCTTCACAATAGACCTCTGAATTTTATTTGATACATCGGATCTGAAAAGGTTATAGTGAATTATACCACGGCGTGACTACCAAACATTTACTATTACTTTTCTATGGGTGAACTTCGCTTTAGGGCTTCATTCTGGTAATTGATCTAGGTTCAGCCATTGCGTTTTTCGCTAGCGATTATCGTAGAGAATCCAGTATTCATCATGTCACAATTCTTTCCAAAAACCCTTAATTACTAAACCTAATAATCAAAGCAAGCAACATGTGCTCCTCTATGCATAAGTTAATTCAGGATTCTCTTATTTCTCTATTTTATTTAAATTACCAATTTGGTGCAAATGAGTCAATATTGTGGGTAAACTAACGTAAATCCTTGGTTGTTTGATAAGGAGGCTCCCACTATCGCCTTTAATTCATCGTTATTTACCTTTATGTCTGGTATTCCTCGTGGTTCATTCTACAAGTCCAAAGTTTCCACTGCGAAAGCGATAAAACCAAGAACGCGCAGTGCGTTCGTTGGTCGTAGCCTCTCCAAACGCAGCTGCTGTCTCTGCTGCATTAGAATCACGTCGGAACACGTATTCGATAATTACTCTAATTTTTGAGGTTTCCATGTTTTACTAAAAATACTGAAGGTAAAAACAATTGAAAATCAAAAAACAGAATGTCATAAAATTTTGGAATTTATTTTAATAAAAGTTTTAATCACACGTCTTAGACCCAACAGGTACAATTTAAATTCATAGTGGCCACTCCATTAAAACGGCAACTTCATACTTTAACCCCCATTAGTTTCAATTTCATGGCGCTGAACACACGATATACATCGAGACAATTTAATATAGTTTTAATCTCATGACAATGTTACACGATATGCAAATTTTTTTCTCCTTCAAAACTTTTTGTCTTTTTTTTAACACGATTTTATTTTATTATTTATTTATTTATACTTTTTATGTACTCCAAAAGGATTACAAAAGGCCCACTTAATGCCTTTTTGCATTCTCTAACAGTCAACCCAGGACGTGAAGAAATGTGGTGATAGGTGCATCAAAATTAAAATAATATAAATATCAAAAGGCTAATTGAGAAATGTATGAGCATACATATCTACACAAACACATACAAATACATACTTTAATATGTATTTAAATACCTACACAGATATATAAATACATACAAACACATTAATACTAAATATAATAATAATAAAATTTTACTATTCACTTGAACAACTAACCGTTTGACATTCTGTTGTTATAAGACATATCAGTGCTAATGACACTTGAATGGTAGTGTGACTCGGACTACACAATATCTCGTATTGGCATTCGAGAACGGGCAATATGAAGTATTGCGAATTGATGACAAAAGTGCCCAAAACGCTCGCAATTTTGTATTAAAAAACACATTTAATAAGTCTTAATAACTTTTAAAGTGTTAGTGTGCCAGTCATTGGCCAATGAACAATTTAATTTGTGCCAGCACCGGAAACGAACCCAGGTCGCGCGTCAGACAATCATATTTATTATTATTATTAAATTAATATTATATACTTTTTAAGAACATCTTGTAAATGTAATTGAATAACAATAAACAATATATGAAATGTTGAATCCATTTATGTTTATGAAGGTTGGTATGGCTGAAGCCAAGCAACGTGAAGTGCAAGCAAAGAAACAGGCTGTGACAGTGAGCTCGTCTGCTGCAGCCGTCAATCCGGCGCCCGGCAGCGTCTCCGGTACAGCGTCCGCTCTACAGATGCTACAATCAGCCTACGATGATCGAAAGTAAGTAAACTCTTTGAACGAAGTATTATTACACTTTTCATTTATTTAAAGACTACCTACAAATAAAACACGTTATCAAACAAATTACTGAATTCTTAAGCAAAATAAGCATTTTTTGGCGTTGTACCCTTTTATAGGCCGCCACAGCTTACATTGTAAATATAACAAAAATTCCAAAAATAATTTATTTGAGTACTGAAGCTCAGCACGATACCCGAGTACATAGGGGATCTCCTTCCGAATCAAGAGACCCCAGTTCAATCTCACGTATGGAGGGCTTGTTGCAATCAGTTTTTCAAAATTAAGGTACAATTTGTACCGCCGGCCTGAACACTAATACGGGTAATATGGTGAGCCTATCGTCGTTTTAGTCTGTCTGTCCGTTCTGTTACGTTCCAAATGAGATCTGGTGAAAAGTCGGTTGGAATTACTAAAATAAATGTAA
Organism: Bhutanitis thaidina; assembly: GCA_029286595.1. Classification (NCBI taxonomy): domain Eukaryota; kingdom Metazoa; phylum Arthropoda; class Insecta; order Lepidoptera; family Papilionidae; genus Bhutanitis; species Bhutanitis thaidina. The sequence continues at coordinate 7,568,798 of JAGSMS010000018.1, forward strand.
TTTTTCTGACCAACCCAGTATTGAATGCACGGTCTTGAGAGCTAAATTTTTTTTCTTATGTATTGAAAACAAAGTCACAGCACTTAGATAAAAATTATATAGATTAGGTAAAATACAACTTAATGCCAACAATGGACTTCATTATTTATAATTAAAAGAACGTGATAACATGTACAGTTACAGGTGATTATTACTAAAATAAAAAAAAATATATAAAAAAGCATGTCCTAAAGATATCGCCTGTCTTTCAATGTCATTAGGCTGTGATCTTTACAAGACAATATAATTTGTATTATATAGATGAGTTCTGTAACATAAATGTTTAATAAATTTAGACTGTACCCTTTCAAGGGTAGTATTATGTATTTGATATTGCGGATTCCAGATACTACTGCAGTACTCAAGTATGCTGCGTACGTACGAAAAATAAAGAGTTTTAGGCAGTCAGTATCTGTGAATGGTTGACTGAATCTCAGAATGAAACCTAGGTTTTTAAAAGCCTGGTTATTAATTTATGTAATGTGTTCTAATTTGTCTACTTTGGTTAATATATTTTAAGAAAAGGTTAATTTACAGTAATATGTTTATAATACACAGTCCAATAGCAGCAAAAGAAGATAACTTAGACGCCATGGACGGCCTATCCGACTCTGACCTGGAGACGTTGTTGAAGAATTTCAATGAGCTGTCCGCGGAAGAGCAGCACAGTCTCATCGCGTACCTCAAGAAGCTGGAGGTGCGCGAGCCTCAGCGGGTGGAAAAACTGCGCCAGTTCGTGAGCGCGGCCGCCACCAACGCACCGCAACTCAAGGACCAACGCAAAGATGACCACAATCCTGTCACTATTGAAAGTGACGACGATGACTACACCGTGGAGGAAGTAAGTACCAGTTTACTTATCAAGCCAACATCTGATTAAGTTTTTCGCAAAGTTTCATACCTTGAGCTCATTGTAAAGCCGTTACAAGATAGCAAAGTGATGGTCACTTGATGGAGCTTAGACCTCTAAAAAAAGCGCCAGTTAGTAAACAACTAAACGAAAAATATGCAATATTTTAGAATATTTAGGTTTTTTTACTATTTCATGGCTCAGTATAGCACAGACTCAATTAATATTAATGTCTCTAAATGACAATACTTAAATTTAACATAAGAACGGTAGAACAAGGACGAAATAGACTAAGCAGAATAAAGTGTTAATCTAGTTGCATTCAATAATTTAGACCATGTAATTAATTAACCCTTGTGTCCACAGGTATTTAAATCAGCGACACAAAAAGTAAAAGAAACCCAAATTAAGCACGAAATGGAAATTGTAAAGAAATCTTTGGAAGAATCAAAGACAACAAATGTGCCTGTTGAAATAAAACCCAGTAAATTAGATCCAAGTCTGAACATAACGCAAAATATATCGTCGGCAGCCGGTTTATTAGCTTTAGTTCAGGCATCGTTACAATCAACTTCGCAGTCCATGGCAGGTTCAGTAAGCCAAGCTGCAGAGATAGTCAGCAGCAATAGCCATCCCAGATCCTTTGGAGATATGCCAGAACCGCCATATATAAATGCGGAAACCATAAAACCTCTCATGACAAATATCGTGCCAAAACCATTGGCATTAGATGAACGGACCATATATGAAAATAATCAATCGCCTTACAACAATCAAGGTGGATTAGTACATACACATCAGAACCAACAGAACTTCGGAGGTAATAGTAATATTACTAATGAAATGTACAGTCAAAATATGAACCCAAACATGCGAAATAATAATAGACAATTTGAAAAGTCAAACATAAGACAGCCATTAATGACAGATAATAGACAGCATTTAATGACAGACAATAGGCAGCCTTTCATGTCAGACAATAGACAGTCTTTAATGACAGACAACAGGCAGACCGCAATGTCAGACAACAGGCAGACCATAATGACAGATAATAGGCAATCTTCAATGCCAGACAACAGGCAGTCTTCAATGTCAGACAATAGGCAGCCTTTCATGTCAGACAATAGACAGTCTTTAATGACAGACAATAGACAGCCTTCAATGTCAGACAATAGGCAGTCCTTCGTGTCTCATAATAGGCAGCCTTTAATGGCGGACAATAGACAGCCTTCAATTTCAGACAATAGGCAGTCGTTCATGACGGACAATAGACAGCCTTCACTGTTAGACAATAAGCAGTCTTTCATGTCCGACAATAGACAGCCTTTCATGTCCGATAATAGACAACCTTCAATGTCAGACAATAGGCAGTCTTTCATGACAGATAATAGACAGACTTTAATGACAGACGGTAGGCAACCTACGATGTCAGATAATATGCAGTCTATGACGGACAATGTTCAACCTTTAATGCCAAACAATAGACAGCCTTTTAAGGCAGACAATAGACAGTCTTCAATAACCGATAATATACAGCCATCAATGACAGATAACAGACAGCATTTAATGACCGATAATATACAGCCTTTTATGGCAGATAATAGAGGAGAACCAATGAGATCGGACTACGATAATTATAATAACCAGAGCAACTCATATAATCAAACACCACAAAACAATTTTAGAAATAGCCGTATGCAGGATAATTACAATTCTAATCCTCCTGAAAAGAATCAACAAAACTATGGTAATTACATCAAAAATTCAAATACAAACTTTAGAGGACGAGGCAGAGGTCTTGGAGGAGGGCGAGGTCGTGGCAGAGGAAGAAAATAAAAATAAAAATATACTATAGTTTTTATATTGAGTAACTTCTACAGAAGTAATATGTAGTTTTCATACACTGGATACAATCTCCATTTAGTGAATATTAAATGTATGTTTAAGGTATTCAATAAATGAAACTAGTTTTAAAAAGTCTTAATTCATTTAATATGTTTAGTCATTTACCATACCTGCCATGTAAGTTTGTGAGTGTTAGCGCAGTTCCCTTACAAAAGTTATGAAACATAAAACAAATATAAAAATAACCGATAAAAACATTATAAACTATTTATTAAGTATTTAATTTGCATTATACGTCGTCTTCTATTTAATCTTTGTTGCACGTCCCTAAAGTAAAGGCTACAAAGCGCGCAAAACGCATATAAGCATTCTCTAGTAGTCAACCCAGGGGTTGGAGGGAAATTGTAATAGGTGCAGCAACAAGGTTACAATAAAAAGTCGATAAATTTAAAACAAACATAGATACCTACACAAATTAAAACCGCAGGAGTCCCGCAGGGAAGCTGCCTCTCCCCAGTCTGCTATGCCGTCTTCACCGATGACATTACGGAAGACGAATCCCCGTTGCTCGCTCTGTACGTCGACGATGCGGCTTACTTCACCAGCACCATGAGAGCAGAGCTCGCATCGAAAAAATGCAAAGAGCACTTTACACACTACCCAACTGGCTCTCTGACTGGACGTTGTCGGTGAACGTCGGCATAAAGCAGGCAATCGTCATCAGACCCGTCAGAAAGCTGCCACTGAATATTCTTCTCCAGGAGCAAGACGTAGAATGATCGAGCATAAAATTCCTGGGAGTGACCTTCGACAGACGATCAATGGCGCACCACGTTCTGGAAGTCGTGGCCAAAACAAGATCGGCAGGCGCACTACTGCGACCAGTGCTCAGGTCCCGCCTTCCCCAGCTCGGGATCCACAAATATATTTGAGATCTCTTCTCACATAGGCCGCGCCAGGTAGGTACGGCCTGAGCAGCGCATGAAGCAGGAAGCTCCTGCTAACCGGAAAATACCGCTCTGCGTACCATTGTCGGTGCGCCACGTTTCGTGAGGAATTCCACCATCAGACGGGACCTCAAAATACAGCCTAAAGACCTAGAGGCATTTGTGAAGATTCTTGCCTCGAACACGTTCGAGCGTGCAGATGCCTCCTCACACGCACATCTAGTGAATATTGCTCCATTGCACGCTCGGCCTTCTGTGAAAAAGACGCTTACTAGAGAATTGGCCGTGGTAAAACCTAGGCTTTCGAACCCCCACGCTCCTCGCTGGTGGGCAGACTGGCCCTCCCCTAACAGGGAACCGTCCAAGAAACGGAAAAGAAGGTGGGGGGTCTGGGAATGAAGACGGAAAACCGTTGAGCTCGACCAGAGTCAAAAACTATACTCATAGCAACCCAAAGACGCGCACATCTTAATGTGCGGCGATTCAAACCACTGCAGAAGCATGGCCCCTAATCAGTTTACCCGACGCCCACAAGGCGCTCACGAGAGGACCCGACAGTTAGCATCAATACGCTTTTAGTAATTGAACCGTAAACATCACCATGTCTGAGTCATCCGCGCTTTGCACAAAATTTAAGTACAGAGCTATCATAAAATTCCTAACAAAGAACCAAACGCCTACGGAAATATTTGAAGAGATGTCTGCTTCTTCATTTGCCACCGTAAAACGGTGTAACCGAGGATTCAAACACAGCAGGGATTCGCTCGTAGATGATCCCAGGTCGGGACGCCCAAACACTGCCGTTACCGAAGATTAGCTAATCATGTTGTGACAAATAGCGGTATATATTTATCTTTTTATGTATATACGTTACATTTTCATATATGTATAGAGAAGTCAAGGTTTGAATATTTATTTCTTTAAATTTCTCCTTAAGCGATTTTCTTGAATTAATATTATAGATACCTCTTATGGGCCATATCATCTCCTGTCTCACAGAGAAGAAATGGGTCAAAGTAATGTTCGTGGCTTCTTGCATATAAAAAAAACAATACACGTATCGACATGAAGTTCACATACCTCTACTGTATTACGAATGTGAAAAATAAAGCATTCGCTTTGCATTCGCTTTGCATTCCCATAAACAGGCTCACAATAAAACAATAACTTTACTTAATACTTTTTACACCATTAAATATTACACCGGCTGATGTTGGCACATGACGCGTATAACTTTAAATTAACATTAATGTAGTAAACACCTGTCATCAACCTTTCTATGATCTTTCATAGTCGTGAGAACTTGTTGCACGCGTGTGGCAGTCTGAATGATTCACCAGGTTTGACGGTGAACCGAATGAATAAGATGCTACTGCCAGTCTCGGTATTTGAGTCTAGCATATTTGAGGTTATACGTTTAGGTATTTCCTTAGACTGTTAGAAACCTCACGGGAAGAGATGGGATGTTTTACCACACGTCACATATATGACGGCTCGATCGCCTAGTCGATAGTGACCTTGTATTCGAAGCAGAGAGTTTCGGTTTCGAATCTCGCTAGGGCCAAATATTTGTATGCATATAAAAGATTTTGTAGCAGAGTTTGGTGTTTATATATTATCTACTAGGCTGCCCGCGCGGTCACAAATTTTATCCCAAGAAGAATCCAATGCCGATCCTATACCATGGCATAATCTACATCTCGCCAAATTTCGTTCATATCCGTTCAGCCTATAAAAGTGTTTGAACCACAAACTTTAAATTTAAAGATAATTTAAAAAAAATCGATTGGTCCTTAAAATTACCTTTTAAGTTAAATCCGTTCAAACGTTCATACATATATTATGATTGTTTATCTTTGTATAGATGTATGGTAAATGTATAACTATCTTATTATCACCATGCAGTAATCAAGACAGCGGATCCTAGTTTGTCCAGTATATCTTCTATATACCACAGATAGAGGTAACAACCACACTTAAAAGATTTTAACGTTTTATACGTATATACATATGTATGTTCTTTTCACATAGGTATTTATTTGCATTCTTTTATACAATTACGCATAAAAAGGTAATAGTTTTATTAAAATACGGGTTCTCAGGACGCAATTGTGAAGTCGGAAAACCGGTATGCAATCTTGTTTCCCACAAAGGTACAAAAATGTAGTATAATAATAGGTTGGTGTCGGAGAAACTTCGTCATATTTTAATACGCCCAGAAATTTTATTTCATAAATCATAAACTCTATATTCCACTTTATACTTATTATTCTTTACTAATACCAGTGCTATATTCTCAATCTACCAGCGTTTTACCCGATGCACACGCGGTTGTGACGTGCGCTTCGAAAACGGTTTTGAGCAAGTACAGTCAAGTTGACAATAATTATATTACTAAAACTATTATATTACATTGTAATATGCATAAATTATTCATAGCTTTTGTCACAGGTATTAATATAACATGGATTTTGGTTAAAGTGCTATATTAACTTCGGACATTGAAATTGGCTATATTTTTGTTTAAAAGGCATTAAGTTTGTTAAAAAAAATCTTATAGTTATCGGAATCTACTAACTATTTTAGTAAAGGTGTTTGTGAAAGTAACAATTAAAAAACAGCAAGGAACAATAACAAAATAATTTAACATACGAACTATTGCTACAAAGTTGACTGTACAGAACAGACACGCGTGAAAAAGTAGTTATGCCACCACGACCTGTACCTACTTTCACTTGCATTGTGCGAACCTACAATCCCAGCTCATACCCCAAATAAAAAGAGTTACCCTAAAAAACTGTGCCGTGGTCATAGCGGTCAGGGTGCTCACTTTACGCACGCGACTTACGCGAATGACCTGGATTCGAATGTCGGAACCACTGAAATAATAGTTTACTACATTTCACAAGTAGATATTTTTAATTGATAGTTTTTCCTGAAGAGTGTAAAGTACCTTCTTATTTCAGGAATACCATAATAATACTAAAGTATAATGTTAATGCTACTCATAAAGAACAGTAATTATTACTAATTTCTTATCGCGATGGTAACATTTAAAGATATTTCATTTCATATAAGCAATTTTCACTTTCTTTCGTCCCGTGTCTCTAACACTGAATCTAACTCTTCCACCGATCTTATCGCATAAACCTTAGATCGGATATGGGAAGGTAAAGACAAGTGGGAGCCTCCGAGTGCACGTACACTTACGGCATTATAATATTTCCTGCGCAGTTGACAACTGCCGATGAATTTAAACAAAACTAAACTCTTGTTCAATGTTCTCGCACCAATTATGTAACTGCCGTCAATGGAGAGATGTGACCGTGGATGACCAAAACCATGGGTACTCACCTCCCTACCAAAACGTGGCAGGTTTGAGCAAGGAGGGCGCACAATCATATACCTACTTTTATACCACAGACTAAATGGAACTGCACTTTTTCATATGATCTTCTACTCAGATACAGCACAACATGTTGCTTGGTTTGTGAAAAACGAATGTTACGTTACATAATAATGAATGGGTGCTATAAACAAACAACTTTAACTGCGTTTTTGCGTTCCTTGTCCGAGTGCCCTTGAACGAAACTTACTCGAGTTCATTTAAATTCTGAGAAAACCTGTTCTCAACCTGTACGTCTAAAATTAAGAAATTCTAGACTCTTAGCCGCATATTACGGACAGGTACTGAATAACCGTTTAATGAAGGTACTTTTCAGTTGCGGTATGACGTCATATCGATTTTAATGGTGTCACTATTTTTGTGGTATCGTAATCTGGGAGTAGTCGTACAAAGCAAGCCGCCACTGCAATCAATGCTCTGATTGGCCTATATGGCCACTTCCTCGCACCGCACTTGGACTTCGGTATAAAAATGAGAAATGGGTTAAACATGGGTAGAAACGATTTTAGGTACTAGAATAGCGATACTGGAATAAGTCCCTGCATACTACACCATCGAAAAGAAAAGGGTGGCGGATTCTTGCACCGCTACCACACGGCACGGCATGTGAGTAATATTTAATTCCATCGCCATCATTAATACAGTCTGTATTCTTTTATTTTCGCTGTGTGTATTTTTTTTTTTCTGTTACTTTGATATGAGATTTTTTTATCAACTAATTAGTGCTATATTATTTTGTCTGCTACAGCACCAATTTACAAACAGCTATAAAAACTTTACTGTTAACAGAGGTAAAAGTAAGAAGTTGCCGTTCAAATGGAGTGGCCACTTAGAATTAAAATAAAATCTGCATGGTCCTATAAAATATACACTTCATGATATTCTATTGTTTGACTTTCTATTGTTTAGTATTCAGTATTTAAATTAAAAATGAGACAAATTTTAAGATACGATCTGGTTCTGTCGCAGCAGAGACCACGCAATGTCAATGCTGAGTTTGTTCAACGAACGCACTGTGTGTTTTAAGTTTCATCGCTTTTTTAGTGGAAACTGACATGAAAAATAATGAAAGCCAGTACTTATCAAACGACCAAGGAATTTGACCAAGGGTCATAGTTTGACGTTAGTTTACCCACAATATTGACTAATTTCCATCAAATTGATAAAAAAAATTATTGATATTGGTGCTTCATAGTATAATTTCCTATAGCCTTTTCTGATGCACTGTATCAATAACATCAGATGCCTATTGTGAAGAACTTCGAACAATGATAGCAAAACTCTCAGAGAAACGACTCTCAATCGATCTTTGCCATTATTGTTCCATGATAACGCAATATCACACTAGTCTACAAACAGTTTTAACATTACCAGACCAGCCCTATACTCCGTTATGCTCCGTACTCGTCTGACCTAGCCCCAACCGATTACCATTTTTTCAGCAACTTGAACAATGTTGTTCTCAGGAAGCGGTACAAAATGCCTTCTAAGACTACGTAGAGTCGAGATCCCCGGAGTTCTTTCGGCATAAATGATGTTCCCTCGAGATGTTAGAAATTTACTAAATAAATATAATTTTCTCCTAATACTATATTTCTTTATAGTTTAAAATTTAAATATAATTAATTTTTTAAATAATACTCGTAATGCTATTATTTTATTAGGAGTGGCCAAGTAAGCTTAACATATTTGATCTGGAGTATTTCTCGACAGTAGTCAAAAGGGTGGGGATCTTGAACCTGCGACCTACCAATTAGGCTATTGGCGCTTCAATTGGACAATTATTTGATAATTTTGATTTGTTTTTATCTGGGGTGGGCACGAAGAAGAGCCGAGGCGTTTGGCTTACCTTTCAGGAATGACAAATGTGCGTGCTAATAAATAAATATATATGTATATGTATCTCGAGTCCCCAAAATATCGAGACCCTTCTGTCGCCATTATCTTTTTTTTTAAGGGAAAAGCTGCAACCGTCAAGCGGTTCACCTGAAGCCTTGCATAGCCGGCCTTTAAGGCTATTTGGGAGATGGGGGGGGGGGGAAGATGGGGGGGGGGAAGATGAGGAAGTGGGTGGGGAGGGGGAATGTGCCTCCGGTTACCTCACTCACCGAATGAAATGCAGAAGCACAAGAAGAGTACTTCACGCCGGTATTCTGCGAAGCTGTGGTACCAACCCGATCGAGCCGGCCCATTCGAGCAGCAGCAAAAGCCGCCACTTGGCTCTACCACGTTTGAATGCATTATGCAACTGTCCTCCACTTCTATCTGTTATTAACATACTTTTATTTTTGCGTTGCACTAATCTGAAATAAGTATAATTTATATTAAACATTAAGGTTTACATAGAAACGCCTTCAGTGCACAGATAGAGATGACGGCACCTATCATCTCAATCAATCTTTAAATTGGAATATGTATCCAAAATAAACATATTTAGTAATTATAGCAATCACTTACAACTACCACATCAGAATAAAAAGATAGCAAACTAGTTATTTAGCATTAGCTTAATATTATAAGCAAAAAAATCACTGTGTTTATATGCTGTTATTTATGCTGGCCAATAATCTCCTTAATTAGCGACTGGAGATTTAGGCGGCTCTGTTTATTACCATACTGCTACAAATAACGCATCCGATTGTATAAAGTATACGCAAAAAATCGCGGAGGGCATTCACCGAAATGCGCGGATCCTCGATGATAATTAGGTACAAAGATTAACGTAAAGCGAGACGCGAGTAGCCCCCGGTCATTGGAGCGCGGTCAGAAACGCGACCACGATGCGACGCTGTGGACGCGCTCCTTTCTGTTCAATTTATACACGATTATTTTGCGTTTGCGCCACTATCGCGTCCGCGGCAAGTACTGAGTATGGTGTCCCCATCGAAATTAAATATTGGGATACGGGAAGATCGCCACTATCCCATATGGTGGACGTTACAAATGAATTCGGTTTAAAAGTGCTTGCGGAACATAATTTCTTAAACGATAATAACATAGCCTTCTCACCTTACGGATTGATGGGAATAATGGTGGCCTTGTACGAGGGAGTGGACGAGGACTCTTCCTATCAGATACAGCGTGCTATGCAATTACCCTGGAACAGGAATGTCATGAGAATAGGATTTAGAGATATTCATCGGACACTCAAAGTAAGTGAATACAAATATTAATTTTAAAGTTAAATAATTATGTTCAGGTCTATTCTTTCGAATTGACTCATTTACTCATTCCGAATTTTTCTTAGTTTAGGTGATGTTGTTGCTTTTTCCTTGGACACATTAATTATTATAATGCCAGTTAACTTATGAAACTAATTTCATTACCTAGATTTTTTTTAAAGAAAAATAAAAAAAAAATCCTTATTTAATTAATCTAGAATGGCCTAATGTGCGAATTTAACTATGATTAGAAGTTGGTAACAACACATGCTTCGAATAACAACACGCAAAAAATCGCAGATTAAATTGGTCTCGTTTTATCGCAAATTTATGTCAATGTACATATTTTTTAAACAATATAGATGTTAAGTACTTGGTTGAAATATTAAAAATAAAAGCATACTCTGAAGACATTGGTTTAGGCTGCAAAAACCCAGGACCCAATGCTCAGTAGTCGGATATGCTAATAACCACTAAGCCACTCGTTCGTCGAGGTTACTATAGGACTATATTAATTAACAACATTGTTATTATCTTTTTATCATATTTTAAGATGAGATTAGATGGAAATTATAAAATGATTCTTGCTATTAACAAATTTAAATTTAGTAATTTGTTTGTTAACATATTCTTTACCGTACCGACTAATAGTTTAAAGCATGATGTAATGTTTCAGACATACTTTGTCCCCGAAGAAGGATTCCTAGCTGGTTTAGCGCTTAATAATGATAATGTAACCTTCAATGAAAATTACAAAAAAGTGCTGCGCTTTTACGGATTCGATTTGGAAGGTGAACAAATAACTACTGTATCACCTGAGTCGGATAATGCCCTGAATGGTACAGAGACGGCTACGAGTGCTCAGGCCTCAGGACTAGAGGATAAATTATCTACGACTGTTATGACGACCCTGAGCATAGAGAACATGTCTACATCTATGAAAGAAGAGACAAACACAAACCCTAATGTAGAAATAATAAGCATTGTTACGCAGGGACCCACAACGATGTCTTCAAGCCCAACGTATACATCAACGCGCAGTACTCTCGAAACAAGTACATCTCTGAACAATATTATTGAATCGATAACATCTGACACTACAACAGTGACACCTTCCAGTATAAACGTACACACATCCGAAGCAACTACGACCACTACAACTGTTTTTGTTATGTCGTCAACTCAGACAACTACAGATATCACATCGATGACGGAGCAAACAACATTAGCTAGTGACATCGAAATGAGAACAGATAGAATAACTTCGAGTACAACTGATCAAACCTTAGTCGATACTTCTTTAGTGACAACGGCAGGAACCACGGATTCGAGTATCCTTACCACTGAAAATACAGTCACTGTACCAATGTCCCAAGAGCCTGAACAAACAACAGTCACACTAGTTTCTGAAGGTACAACGGAAAGTATCGCTACGGTCACTATGAGTGCTCCTCCCTCTACTGAACTTGGTACGCCGATAACAGAAACTAGCACATCTAGCTCGGAAAGTACTACTACAGTTTCAACGGAAAATATTATGTCAACTACTGAAAGTACTACCAACAATACAGAAAGCGTGTCTGATTCGACAACGGCCATTGTTAACGAATCGAAATTGGAAACCCTGGAAAGAAAAAAGAAGTCAATAGTTGATTTCATATTTACAAATCCCCCATACTTCCATGATTATTTACTTTACAGATCTTTTGATATTGGCCCCACGTTACCCAATACTGTTTACAGTGGAGATGAGATGTTTTTAGCCAATGAGTTAAAAAATATCCAGGTTACTATATAAATAAACTTCAGTAAAATGTTTACTTGTCTAAAACTTAGTTGGGTAAAGGATTAATTATTTTTTCTAACAGGTAACGTACATGAATTACGATACGGTGCTGGAACACGCATATCTGCCCCATCTAGAGGCTGCCGCTCTCCGCTTGCCGCTCGACAGCGATAGATACTACCTTCTGGTGGTGTTACCAAATCGCAAGCGAGCGGGAGAATTGGGACGGTTACTGTCACGTATGGCGCGGGAATCTGATCTATCAGACATATATTCTGCGTTACGGCCTCGCCACGTCCGTGCTTTAGTTCCCAGTTTTATAGTGAAGGGACATGTGACGCTCACCACGGACCTGCAAAAGGTAATGTGTCGGGCAATGAAAAGAGAGTGTTCCATCTAGGGAAGTCAGTTCCCGTAGGTGTTCGTGTGGACTGTTGTCGGCGCGGTTGTATGCTCCGCGCTTAACGGGCCACCACTAGCTCCTGTGGTGTTGTACGTGGGTGTCGGTTACCACTTAGCCGCTAACACGTTTGCCGCCTATCCCATAAAAAAATGTGGATTGCCAGCCGTGGACTTACCTGTTTGGGCCGATAAAGAAATAGACTATGACTAGAATCTATGACCCACAATCATGATAATACTACAAATATCATACCTGGTAACCCCATTGAATTGAGCCTTAATTAACATCACAATAATAACATTTTGTTAGTATATAACTAGGTGATTAACATAATTGTACACTTTACCCGTGAACGGGGATTTTCTATAATAATCTGTAGTGGCATACTATTAAGTTTCGAATTTATTTTACAAATTTTAAATAAGTTTTGATGTACAATTAGTTACAGCTAGATCTCTTTTAAATTTACTCGCAATTGCCCGCGCCTTTGCCCGCGTGGACACGAATTATCTCCCAAGAGCATTCTTAATTGAGATAAGATATCTTATATCTTATTCCAAATATCAATTTTCGGTAACGTATATTACCGAAAATTGATATTTTCTCTTGAATATATATCTTCATATGATACTGTACTTTTAAATAGAAGAGCGCGTGCTCTCAAAAATGTGATCTAGTCTCTCACTATCTCAATGCCGCATGCGTTGCAGTTTATAACTGTAGAAGCGTGATAGATTGGAAACGGATGGGCGAAATTATCTTTTATAGTTTCCGAATCGGACAACGGTACCTCGAAATATCACCATAATAATATGTAGATTTTCGATCGGATGGACAGTAGTTAACGCACATGCATAAGTCGTAGGTCTTGGGGTAGAACCTGAGCTTAGATGTTAATTTTACTCAAATGATCACAGCACCGCACTCAACAACACGGTAACCTTGCGTGGTTTTTGTGAGTAGACATGGAAATTCTCTGATATGCCAGCTACAACTGACACTTTCTCCAGCCCTCACCAGCCCTTACAAGTGCTGCTGCTGGCCATAGGGCAAAGAAGAATTAGATCTTCAGTAATTTAGAAGCTTAAAACTATATATTTCATTTTATTAATCCCCAGCTCGGCATTCGAGATGTCTTCGAGCCTCGTCAACACGATTTTACTCCGATGACATACCAGGCCGGCGTCTACGTGCGTAGCATCGAACAGGCCGTCTCCGTAGCCATACGGAAGTACCAACCGGACGGTACCAAGAAAAATAGTTTGTATATTCAATTTATTGATAATTCGTACCAAATGTTTATAAGATTGGCGGCCATGGAAGGAAAAAGATTTTAAAATTGTATTATTTCTTAATTATACTTTTTTACAACTACACGATCGATTTCGACTGCAATGCACGAAGCTTACCGCAGAAATCGAGCTGTATCGACTGTACAAATCTTGCAATATAAATTTATTATCATTCCAACTCGTTATAGTCCCCCGTACATGCATGAGGGATAATTGTTGGAGCAGGTGTCATGTTTGTCAATCGTAGTAGGTACCTATAATAGTGTACACAAGAGGATACCCATCAGGGTATTTATTGTCTTAGTGAATCTTACGTTTACGGGGCAAAAAATTTATTTAATATATATATATAACTCTTACAACATTAGCTTTGTAAAGAAACCTCTGAAGTTTTTTTTTAATCTCTGTATGAACGCGTCTATGGTTCCGGTGCGATCCACTTAATTAGCACGGATGCAAGCGACGGGGCGGTGGCGGAGGCCGGGGTCACTCGCAAGACCGGGTTGGATGCGCGATGACGCTGTCACGCGCCGCCGATCACCGCCGGAACATCCTTGAGCGACTTTGACGCGCTCCGAAAATTAACATAATTGATCCTGAAATCGTTTTTTTTCTATTCCGTTTCGATAATTCTATTCAATTCAATTTTACGCTAAAGCAAACGCAGCAACGAGAAAAGCGGCATTAGTGACAGATTGTCACATTAGCAGTGAAACAATTCACGACATACCTAATTGTCCTGTGTAAATGGTCCCAAGTTGCACAGAGCGGAGTAGCGTCGTTTTCCGGTGCAAAGTTAAGATAATTGTTGCCAAAAGAGTGCAAATTCCGCGGTGTCAAGTGTCGAGAAGCGAAACGCGGCTTCCATTGTCTCTGTGGCGGTGGCGCAACGCGGCGACACGCGCGTTTGAATCCATTGATGCGCACCGCTCTTTGCCGTACATGGACGACAATTAGGGAAATCGTCCGCTGCACTGACATTATGGCGACCTGAATGCCTAATCACGAGATGAAAATGATTTACAGATAGTGACTCTTCAATTGCGTGAATGAGTATAACTCAAAAAAATAAAAGTATGATTGTTTCCTGTATTATGCATCCATATTTATACGTATTAGCAAGCATACAATGGTAAACAGTAAAAATCCAAAAACCCATACACGTATAGCAAATGAAAACATTGTTAAAAACGGACTATGTGCTCTTTAAAAGTGCGCGTCTAGTAGATACTAGTGTATACCGTGACATACCACGCTCTCACAGAATACCGACTGAGGTACTTTAAGTTGTTATAACACCGCTATTTCCTGTGGCCTGGCTTTAGAGTTGAATCTACTCGTTAGACGGTTTTCAATCATTTATAAACGTTATATATATATAATATTTCACTAGTAGTACTACGTAGTGAAACTGCACAACAAAACTTGATCTATGGCCTCCGTGGAGAACAGTGAGCTGTTACCATCAGTTGTTCTCGATTGTAACTCTCACTTAAAGCAAACTCAATATCAGCGCCATCTATTAGCGAGTATTCTGTTACCATGTTTTTTAAAAAAATATTCCATCATATCAGAATCTATAAACCACGTTAAGGAATTGCGCCTTAGGCCTATTCCGACATCAAGATAGTACTTATATTCATGGGCACTTCACAACTATGTGTTCGAGTGTCTAGGTTTATCAACTAAATATTAATTACCATACTTCTAGGAAATAATATAGTATTTAAGGTTTACTGCAAACAGGGATTAATCCGAAGTATGTTATTAATTTAATTATTATTAACATAAGATTTCACTGTAGACATTAGATGTACCTACTATTGAAAAAACGCTTTAACGCAACTGTTGTCGACACAGATCGTGTAAGTTCTGAATTTTCAGCAAGGTTACACACGGTGCTGAAATATCCATCTGGAAATACTCCATAACTAAAATGCCTCGGTGATGGGAAGTAATGTCTATATTAAAGGTGTGCGGCATTCGGTGCTGCGGTCCGCCCACCTAGCGTGCCGAGTACAACAAAGCCTTTTTTAGTGAATGAGCGTTACGGGGTGAATTATAACGCTATGGTTTGTTCCAATTCGACTTTCTACCAGCGTAAATAAATTTTGGAATAGCGGAATATGGATCCAAATTTGCCGAACCCAAATCCGTCGATTCTAAAATGGTTGAAACTTCCAAGAAAACTATGCAAGACTTTTGCTGGGGTTTACTTGGAGAGGCCTACGTTTAGTAATAGAAACAAAATTGGCGATTTGATGTAAACTATAAATCGTGAGAATTGTCGTGGAATTTAATCGTGGATTGTCTGCCTGATTATTTAGAACGGACTGTATGAATTTTGGAGTTGTGTGACATGTTTATTCATGTGAGTAATGAAATTTACAATAATAACAAAATGTTTCAGGGTACGTGACGAATCGTAATCGAGTGTACTTTTCTGCAACTTATCCGTTTCTGTACTTCGTCATGGACGCCAACATCCACGTGGCGCTTATGGCTGGAAAAATGGTCGATCCCTTAAATACACGAATATTATAGATCGAATAATATTTAAATGGACTTTTATTTAGCACATCCATATGCTGTAGATATAAGCACCGATAGTCAATTAGTCGACCATTTGGAGTTGGTGGTGTGACCGTCAAAGAATTCATGAAATCTATATAGATATTTACAAAACAGAAAGAAATAGTTCGCCGCTCTTCGTTAAATTAAATATTGAAAGTACCTACCGAAGTCTTAAAATTGGTGAACCATGAATTTAACCTGAAAACAAACCTTTTCAAAAATATTATACAAACAGGTACTGTTCCAAAATAGTTTTTTTTCCTAGGACATTACCGATAAGCAAGGTAACAAACGAGATAAGTAAAAGCTCATAAGCCCTATGTCTCTTTGTTTTCGAGACTCATAAAAGTAATAGAGTACTGTGTATCTGGCAAGTTGGACAACCTGAGCAGGATGACTTCAACCCAGACTTGTCTACCATCTAGTGGAAGAACACCGGGGATTCGACTTCTTACTCGGTCTTGCTTTGGTAAACTTTACATTCAATAGCATTGTATCACTCACTCCACTATATTTCGTCAACGATCTCTTTCTTCACGTGTTCTAACAACACAGCTGCAATAAAAAAGCAAACAAGGTGACCCGCAACGTTGTGTTAAAGAAAGAAAGGAATTTGATTACTACACACATCAAAAAATATTAATATGTTTACAAGTTTACAATAAAAATATTAACATTTCTACTCACTCTACTTGTAATATAGAAACCATTATTTTATTTATAGTCGATGTTCAAAAACTTTTGCAGTGTGGTATCGGCGTAAGAATCGGGCTTTCTCCTCTTGGGTGTCGTAAGTAGAGGACTAGGGGAAAAACCTTTTAGATCGCATAGGCTACCGACAGAAGGCGTAAAAACCATCTCGAAATTAGTCAGACATATAACGGGTAGCAGCATCAAAGGTTCGTGGTGTCTGATGCTGCGATAACCAATCCGCTTGTCGAGCTTGGCGGTTATGGCAAATCCTCCTTATGGGAGAGGATCACAAGAGTATGTCCTGCAGTGGATTATTTATAGGCTGGTATGCGTAGTATATGTGGATAGCAGCGTTTTGCTTTTGAAAATCCGTGCAGCGCAATCTTCATTATTCGAATGCTTATAGCACTTATTCCATACCCTTTATATGCATTTAGAACGCAAAGAACTTTGCCGTCTGATAATTAAAATTGTATTCACTTGTTTAAAAAAAATCTATACATATAAGAGTAATTTGGCAGACCATTACCACAAATTTTCATTCACACAAAAACTATCCAATGTAACTTGACTAAATTTTGCAAGTGATAGCTGTAACCATGAACCTACATCTCCGAAAGTTAGTTCCAACTCATGAATCGCATCATGGTGCGCAGATGTAAAACATTGATTTGTGATTTTAACAGGCGGTAGATTCCTTCTCTGCCCTGGAGTCGTCTCGGTTGGGACGGCACTCTTACCCATTTCTACCGCCAAACAGAAGTACAATTTCTGTTCTGTTCTGGTTTGAAATGTTCAAAGAGCCAGTATAATTCATTCCACCTTAGTTCTCAGTGGTGACATCGCATCTGTTACCTTCTTCAATTGAAGTTATTTACGGTAGTCCATGGTCTGCAGTAGATATACACATATGCCACAAAGTAGAATATACATTTCAGTTTACTACCAACTTGTATATTATACTTTGTGACATTTTCTTTTGTTTTTCTCTTCGAGGTACAAGTTAAAGCAAACATTGTACTAATTTTGGATACCATGGCATATGTACTTTAGATTTACATACTTTATTCATCTATGGGACCTATTTTGTAGTCACAAATGTAGACATCAATTTTTTTTTCGAAGAATTTGTTATATCGTTATATCTAGATAAAGTCACAACTTAATAATATTTGCAACTCATTACGCATTAACCTTAAAATTCGATCAGGATTAATTTTGTGTAGTATTAAAGATATTACTGAAGAGTAGAAAAAAATGAATGTGCAATTTTTTTTCTAAATGTCAGATTAAGGAAAATGACAGAACAGTAAATTAAAGGAGCGTCATGAGATTACAATTCAAATGGGTCAGACCTAAAATGTCTAGGCTAGTATCAAAAATCTCTTCTGGGAGTAGATGTTTATAGTTAGGCCCCGAGTACAAATCATCTCTTATTTTCATTAATATGCATCTTTAACATCCACCCTTTAGTTAGTTTAGCATCTGGCCCGGCAGACGGCACGGTAAGAATGGTTAATGTGTAGCAGTGCCATCTAATGGCAAATTACAACAAAGTACATAGCGCGAAAATATTCTGCGTCCTCAAATACCTACTATGTATACTTATTTTATTTCATTATAACATCTCTCTGGTGTTGACGATTAACGAATAATATAAATAAGTTAAAAATATGGTGAGGTTATGTTGACATCTGATCGGAGAAGAGACACTGTAAGCTCGCACCTACATGTTCAACAACATATGTATTATAATATGTGTGTGAATGTTATAATTACCTATTACTTTAATACAAAAGGATATATTTAGTGATCAATAGTATTTGGTTTGATTTTAGGAATAAATATTTGAAATACCTATTTTTTTAAAGTTTTATGCTAGTCATATAAACCAAACAATGTAGTTTAACTAGTATATCGTGGGACAGCATACTAATGGTGATAAAGAAAGAAATTTGGATTATACAATTTAGTGTATTATGTTTATTTTAGTACGGAAAGATGAAGTAAAACAAGGAAAATTGGTTTTTTGTTTATTTTACGTTAAACTTCTCACTTCGCCCTCTTGGATTTGATCTTCCTTAGGTAGAATTCCAACTCTTTCCCCTCCAACACATAGCCATCGGATCGACCGCACTGACCAGGCCGACTTGCTACGCATGCTGAAATTTTTTATCCCACATACATAAATTTTTCCAAAACAATTAACTATGTTACTTAAATTTAAATCTATCAGAGTAACTATGACAAGTAAGATCATACAATTGCCGAACAGGTTCCAAAACGGTCACAGTTCAAAATGCAATTTCAAAACTTCTCAATTTCATCATTATTAGTAAGTAGAACATGTTGTACAGATAAAAGTTAGTAAGTAGCTCACCTAACAAACGTCCTGTGTGGAATTGGTCTTCAAGTGCTGCTTCTACCTTCGCAAGACGCTGTCTCGACAAGTACTTCTTAGCTGTTTTCTTACTGCGTTTTTTGTTGATAATAGCATCTTCTGCCTCAGTCTGGAAATGAGAAAAATATATAATAATGAAACAGAAATTTCATAAAAATGTAGGTACTAAATTCAATAACACATCAGTGTTAATTTAAACAAATCTTATCATTATAAAAATCATATGACACGCAAGGAATCTCATCACATTCACCAAAATCTTTATCCTTTGACATAGGAACATAAATTTCGCTTTCTAAATGAGGCTCCTCTGACAGAGAAAAAACAGGCAAAAGAAGCTCCGAAGGATAAAAATAACTCTTATTTATATTGATTTATATAGTCTTTTACAAAACAAATATTATTTCTATATCAGCTGACCCTCCACACCAAAATGCCATATGACATAATGCTATGAAAATAACTAAAATAAACTATTCTGTTATGACATCAGTCATAGACAGTCAGTCTGCAAGGTCCTACTCTTCCCCATAAATATTAGTACCTAAATGTTAAACATTTAGTTTATTTGCCATTTAAAAGCAAATAATGGCAGAATTTTTTTTTAACTATATTTAAAAATGATTACAAATTACATATGTTCACTAATACATGTCAAGGACAGACAATTGCATGTAATGAACAATCACCTGTCTTGGGTACAAAATAAAAATAATTTAGTCTCCTAGCCTTAATCATACAGTTTTAATTAAAATGTAACTGTCAAATTTTTAGCATTAAACAATGAACTATTTATGACATGGTATTATTCACCTTATGTGTACCAATGTGTTTCTTGATTTTAAAAATAAAGAAGTTTATTCAACAAATAATGTTATATCATGCTTGCCCCTACTAAGGTAAGTCATTAAAGTAGGAAAAAGAAATGGACTGAGAAACGAGCCCCGCGGAATGCTCATTGTTAACATCAATCTGGAAGAACTAACACCATTGATTACAACTTTTTGAATCTCTTTATCAATATCAACAATCATCATAATTAAAATATTTGCATATCAACAAAATTAAAAATATTGGTAATATAATAACTATTGACTAGAAAACATGATTTTATAAATCAAAACAACAAAGAAAAATATTTAAATACACTTAATATGATGTCATACACTCTACTGATAGAAGAGAATGTACATGGAAATATGTTCCAAATCTTATTCACTCACTAATGCTATATATCATATTAAGCCCGCATTTCATTTCCAATTATCTATTTGTCTGATTGCTCACAACAACAAAAGAAATTCCACAGTTATTACATGTCAAGGGTACAGGCTGTTAAAGCAAGAAATGATAAACATATTTCAGTTATCTCATCTTAATTAGAATCTAAAATAAAATTTAACATTATACATACCAACTTGGCGCCCTTCTTCCTACCAAGAGGCAAAAGGTAATGCGATTCATACCACTGCCTGAAAGGAGTTGCATCAACAACCACAATGGCATTCTTTACCAATGTTTTAGTACGGACTAACTCATTGTTGGAAGCATTGTATACAACATCAATTATACGGGTCTTTCGTGTGGCACCTGCAAAGACAAGATTTAAAAGTTAATTTTCTTTAAGACATTTTCTTGAGGAAATGAACAAAATAACAGACTGAGTAATACAAAAAAAACTGAGCTTTTTAAGAATACTAAATAAACCAATTTAATAAAATTTGTAATACACAATCACTTCTGAAGACTTAAGTTATTTTATATATATTAAATTGCAATTTAAAGCACAACTTTGTATAATTATTTCATAACAATAACTAAGAGCTACTTACATTCTGAGCCCCATGAGAAATTTCCGGTGTCAAGTCTCAAGGCTCTGTACTTGATGTTGCCACCACGAGCGCGCACTAAGTGAATGCGCTGAGCACCAAGCTGAAATACAAATCAACAGTGGTTACGGCCTAGGCTATATCAAACAACGGTCTACTGATAAAACAATTGAAAATGTAGAAAATAACAATTATAAAGAATAGTCAAATGTTATAAGTTAAGCGGTTTCTCACCTTGGTGTTGGCAGCCGGGCGACCTAACTCATACTTCCTCTTCTTACGGATGGGTGCACGTTTTCCGCCAGTGGCTCTTCGCTTATGCCAGTGGTCACGACTGATACCTACACAGCATTATAAAATGTACAATTCACAGATTCTATTTCTATGGACCAGAACTCTCCACTAATAAAGATTACTACAACAAAAATATTGACTAAAACAGCAACTTTAAATAAAGCGTAGTGTATGTTTTGAGCTCATATTGATAAATAAAATATCGTTAAACCGATTTTAACGGATAATATATTGAAACCACTCACCCATCTTGCTAGGGTCAACAAGAAAAGGACTAGTCTTTTGACGTTGACGGATGAATCGAACCAATCTCTATAGTCTATGACTTATTGCCATATACAAGTATCCATTTGTAATTTGTAATAGTAAATATTATTACTATAAAATTAGAATACTATAGGCTAGAATTTACTTATAAATAAATTAATTACAGTCGTTGGTCATTTGTATTACAGTTCATTGATAAAGCTATGAATATGACAGACATTACTAATAATCCGTATGAAAGCTACCAGCAATTTTCATCAAGAACGTTTCCAAACTGGATTATCGAACCATTATCCAATGCTCAGTCGCGACTTATCAGTATTTGTGATCAGTGTGCACAGCACATAGGAAAGTTTAATAGAAAATTATGGTGCCATTGGCTACAAAGCCTTCAGTCAGAAATAAAATTCAAAGTTTGTTATCCCATATCGTGTCTTTACAATACCATGTCTATTATAGCAACACGTTATTAGTCATTCTCTAGATCAAGCAGGAATATGACATAAGTGCCATTACTTAGCTCTGCATCATTTGCTGTAAGAAAAATAAGAGACATCTTACTAAAAAAACTAACATATATAAAACAGCTAGGACAGTCTTTAGTTATTTCCATAGCATACCTTATGATATTTTAGAGGAGAGACATGTCACTGATAGAAACAACATCAGTTTTTATACGCTATCTATAATCTCAATTCTAAAAATCTACTAGGGATAAATTTAAAAATATCCTAATCTTAGCTTCTCAATACATGTATGAAAATGAAATGGGCATATGAACAGAAATACATTAAATAAGAATAGTAATATTCATAATGTAAATACTAAGAACAGACGCTTGTAATGCCAGTTACTAGACACTATAGAGTCAGTAACTCCATCATGATGTATACCTTTCTACTGCAAAATCCGCAGTCTGCCTTTCAAAGAGGTAAGAAAATTAGAAAAACATATATTATAGTAACGGTTATTATAATATTAAGGAAAACATTGATGTTTATAACCCCTAGGATATCCCTAGGATAGGTAGGACCCCTTTATCGGTGCCAAGCTGTTTCTATAAGTTGTATTGTAATATTATAAAAACACCCGTTTCTTCTCCGACAGAGGAACCTCATCAAGAAAGTGAAATTTATGTTCCCATGTTGAAGAATAAAGATTTTGGTGAATGTGATGAGATTGCTTGTGTGTCATTTGAGTTTTATCATGATAAGATTTATTCAAATTAATACTGTTATCCCATACAGAATATAGCACCTACATTTGATGAAATTTATGTTTCATTATTATATATTTTCTCATTTTCTGACTGAGCCAGAACTGTGATCCAATCTGAAATGGCTCAGAGAAGAAATGCAATGGTTGGGCACCGTGATATACCTGGGGGTACAGATTGACCGGAATTTCAGTGTGGCCAACTATGTCAAAGCCCCAATTATGAGCACCCGGACGGCCAGAGCACAAATTTATCCACTACTCAGGTGCCGACTTCTAGTACAAAACAAGATCGCTCCGTGAGGAACACGAAGTTCCAACGGGACCTGAATATAGAAACCATTGAAAAGTTTATAAAGCGCCTCGGCCCGAGAATGTTCGAGCGAGTTGATGCGTTTTCAACACCACACACACACACGCATAACACCTCTACGCGCTCAACCTCCCGATGGAAAAGCGCTCACACGCGAGTCAAGGAATAAGAGAGAAATATCTAAGAAGACTCGACCTGCTCAGTCTAGTAAATTTCCCAAAGGGGAATCATCCGGCTGACTGTCCACACTGAGAAAAACGTGAATAAATATGGAAGAGGATAACCACGTCCTTGACCATCAGATCAAAACCCGTTGATCCTAAACGGCGACCTACTCAAAGACCTTCTCATCTTAATGAGTAACGCGGGGTAACCACTGAGGGGGATAAGCCCTGGAATAGTTTACAGATAGTAGAATACAAGACAAGAACCTATTGGTTTAGTTGTTCAACGGACGTCGTGTCTGGATGCTAAGAAAATAATATAATACCTCGTTTATTTCTATCTTAGTTTCAGTTATCTTATAGTTACATTGAGCGATAACACATAGTGTATGGGTAACACCTTTATTAACTATAAATCTCTCTTAAATCTTACATTTAGTCATATACCTTATTTATCTTTGTTTTTCTGTATCATATTTATTAATTCTCATATACTATAATCTAATACACATTGCTAAACAATATTTAAAATCGAATTGCTTATAAAATATACGATAATGAACAGAAATATTATAAATTATCCTTTCCGTTATGAAATACTTTTATTTATTATTTTATTTTATTTATTATATATACTTTAATATATTTTATGTATGAGAATATTTTTTTAATGAAACTTTTTGTGTCATGGTTGAGTTTGAATAGTTAGTAGTATTTTGCTTGGTTTTTAAGCTATTATCATATTATAAATCCTATTGTTATGAATAATAGGTTTTATAATATTTCAATACATCAGGAATGCAACAACAACATAAAATTATAAACATGAGTTTTTTGTTTTCAGGAGTAATATCGTTTTAGATATGTAAAAATAATCAATTCTTGTATAATATCGATATTTTTAATTTCCTTTTCGGTCTATACCAATATCAAATTAAATTTACTCTGTGATTTCTATGAACTATGAAATGTAAACGAAGCGTGTGTTCCTAAAACCCTGAAATTAAGCGTGTATTATCAATTCTTTCAAAAACGTATATACCTATCTTATGCACAGTTGTTACAATGTCTACTGACTTTTATATTAGATATTATGTAGGTCACAAAGGTAAATTTGGCCACGAATTCCTGGAGTTTGAGTTTCGCCCTGATGGGAAACTTCGCTATGCTAATAACTCTAATTACAAAAATGATACAATGATACGAAAAGAAGCATATGTGCATGCATGTGTGATGGAGGAACTGAAAAGGGTTATTGTCGATTCTGAAATAATGCATGAAGATGATCGTTTATGGCCACAACCTGATCGAGTGGGTAGACAAGTAAGTCACTCGGCACTTGTATATTTTTTACATGTCAACTGCTGGGCAATGTATTTCTTCTTATAACGATTAGCCACTCCTTGCGATAACATCGAGTTCTTTCTCGGCGTTACGATTTTTGCCTACATTGCATTCAATTTACATGGCCCGCCAAATTAGTCTGGCTGCCTTACAACTTAAGTTAGCTAGTTTTTGAACACAGCATCAAATTCAGTATCCTATCGGCCCTTTCTAGTCTTAAGGGCAATTCCATATAAAACTACAGTAAACTAAAATTCCATGTTATTTCTCTATATATTTCACATACCACTATACTTACAGGTCATTTTTAAAATGTGACATTTTAATTATGTTGCTTGCACCTTACTGACACCCTTCAGCTTGAAACATTTAACAGAAATAGAATAATGTTCTTAATTATGTTTAGCGCTAATTCTATTTAATAAGGTTTTTGTCTGATCAAGATCTAATTTATGTGAATGGGACTTTGAGTACATCCTGTACTGTTAGTTAGTGTACTTAGAAGTTGAGCCATTATTATAAACATTAATCATCACAATGTTTATTATAGGAGCTGGGCAGTAGGCATAATCATTATAATTCCTATAACATTGAAACCTCTTGACATATTTTGATGGAGCTTCAACACAGTTACTTAAATCCAGCCAATTTAATTATTATTATTTAAACTCTCACTAACTCTTTCTAATAGCTAGACAATGGACATTTATAATCATAACAGAAGAATTAAGTTGTTCATTGATAGGATACAGCCTAAACAAATTTTATGCAATTTATCAGGTTTAATTTAAACTTTTTTACTTCCCAACAATTTGTGAGTTTTGTAGCACCAGTAGTAGCGTGGGTCAAAGTTAACTTGAGCTACCTTCAGCATATAATTAATAATTTTTGGTCCAATCTATGCAGAAGGAGTTGTATCTTGACACTTCAGGGGTATACATAGGTTTGGATTTAATTTTATTGATTATGGGATCCTGCAGGTGGTAGCACCCTAGTTATTTGATTTCAATAGCCTCGCGAATCATTCTTGGCAGGAATTGGTGATCTTTTTTGAGTGTTTTTGGTCTCTCAAATCTGATGGTTGGGGCGATTTAGTCTATGATCACAGACTACAAACTTCTTAAAGTGTCAATGTTTCATCTCAATACACATTTATTAGAATTCTGAATTTCGATGACATCTAGAAAAGCTAAACGTATTTTCCATAAACTATTTAATATTAAATAGGGAAAACGTTTAATAGATTAGGTGAATTAGTTTGTGTGATTAAACTAGCATAAATAATGTTTGTAAAAATAGTTTTTGCTTAAGCAGCGTGGCAGGCCTATCCCGGCTCCAAAACCCTCTCATATATTTATGAAGGTCATTGTCCAACTGTGGGCACTACATACACTTGCAACTTTTATAACATTTGAACCTTATTTTTACCCTAAAGAAAAGGTGTCTTAAAACAGAGACACCACTCTACATAGAAGTACCATGAAACCTTGACACCTCTCTCCCAGCACTTCTTGTATATGAGTAAGCGGACTTCAAAACTCCTCAAAAAATGTCAATTAATTATTTTTTATTCATACACTTTGCCTCACGATGTTTTTCTTCATTGTTGACATAGTTGTATAATTTATAGCCCCTCAAACAAAACAAAAGTCCTATGAAATTAAAGTATTCATTCTGACCCCAAGCTCTTAAAAAAACCTTCAAGGACAGTCTGGGAAGTCTGCCTACCTGCAATAAAGTTGGTGTGAAAACCCTATCAAATATTGTGAGAAGACCTTTGCTTAGCATTAGAACATTTATAGGCTGCTACTTTACTTTTTATTACTTATTTTGTTGCTATTTGTAATAAAATATAACTTTCTGTTTTAGGAACTGGAGATAGTCATTGGGGAAGAACATATATCATTTACTACATCAAAAACAGGATCTTTGGTTGATGTTAACCAATCTCGGGATCCTGAAGGTCTTCGTTGTTTCTATTATTTGGTGCAAGATCTGAAGTGTCTTGTATTTTCTTTAATTGGACTACATTTTAAGATCAAACCTATATAAATTAAATGATCTATTGTAATTTTAGGAACATTAAAATACTTTCTAATTTTTAATTACTTTTTTAGTTATACTATTAGTAACCCATGTTGTATTTACATTGCATTTATAAAAAATCATGACGTTTTCATCTCATCTAAAGGTAGCTTGTAGTTAACAATATTTCAAGTGAAATATTGTTTAAACTAGTTCTTTCGTCATGTCATGAACAAGTTGCAACAATTGCAAGTATAAACTATAGCAAATAGAATTCACTTGCTGACAACTTCATTCAATTCAAAAATAATACCTTAGAAGCTAATAATACAGTGAAGATTCAAGATTTATGTGTGGTACTACCTTATGGCACAGTGATGGATGTTACCTAGATGCTAAGAAAAATGTGAAATATGAGTACATTAAAGGAAAGTTGGGTATGGCAGAAGCCTGAGAGTAAAATGAATGTAGTAGAACTGCGGAAATAATGGCTATTCCTCCGTAAAATACCGTGAAACATTACCATTTCTAACCATTTCTTAGATTGCACATGGTACATGGGTTAAAATTAATGATTTGGTTTTCTTACTTTTAAATATTCATAAAGATGCATCTTAAAAAAAAAAAAAAAAATTCTGCAGCAAAAACAATATCTGACAACAAAGTATAGACAGATTAAAACATGTTTAGGCTAATTTAGCTGTGATATAATAAATTATTTTAAAATACATTAAAATAATACATATGTGTATCATCCATTAAGAGCGTCATCTTTAGCCGCCATGTTAATGACGGCAACGCACAAAGCATAAAATTGCTTGGGACGTGGAAAGAGCGAGATAGCGCGCACTGGACTGCATGAATACTTGTACCGCAGGTTAGCAAGTATTTAAATGTAAACACCAGAATGAGGTGTATTTCTATCCCCTCAACCGAAAGCCCCTTTCCAAAGGGCCATCAGTCGCTACACGACCAACTGAATGGGAAAAGCGAAAACCTATGGTCAAAGTAGCCCCTAAAACTTCCGCCCTGGCAACCGTATTTAGTCGCCCTCGGCCCCAACGTAACCTGCGCATCGGGCCTTGACGACTGCTGCCGCCGGACGTCACGCTATTGTGCGACTTCAAAATTGGAAAAGTAGCATCCACACGCCCCAGCACATAGAATCAGAACGGCTAACTCCGCATCTGTGTGCATACGGGCGATCGTTGAACACATGAGTTCTGGAAGCCATAAAAAAGTTCGATGCGAAATAAAGATAATTTGTATTTTCCATTTTAGCATAAACTTAAGCTGCTTAAAATTATTAGTGTTTTAGGTGGAAAAACTTTAAACCGTTTTTTTTTTATTAATGGGGGCTTCGTATGTACTGAACATGTCACCCTCATTGTTGCACTGTACGGATAAGCCATACAAAAAATTTAAATCTATAGATACACAATTGAATTAACTTAATTCACCTGTCATTTAGCCCCAATTTAACAATTTCAAACAGTATTCTAGCGTTTTTGGAATTTCAAATACCGACATTATTATCCTGTGATAAGGCAGTACGTTTCTGAGTGTCTTTCTGTATGCACTCCATGATAATGTGAAGTACATCTTCTATAATGTTACACTGACTGCAACATGGAGATTTACCTTGGCCCATCATAAATGCAATATTTCAGCATTTAAATATTTTTTTGAAAAACTGAATGTAGTCTATAGATTTCATTTATCCGATCTTTTTATAAAACAACTTTTAGTTTTCAAATTATTACTAAACAACGATTTGTATGGCCGGCGGCCAAGGATGGCGTTCTTAATTTATAGGTTACCTGACGAGCGTATTTGACAAAAACTGTTATATTTAATGGACAGTACATAGGTATTGTTAGTTGTTTCGTTTGCGGATAAAAGTGTAGTCTTACTAATAATACAACATTACCGACTATGGATGAGCCTACTGTCTGTTTAGTGCATTTTACTACTCACAGTATAGGTATTACCGCGAAGCATCCCGTACAAGGAAATAATAAGTGGTGTTGAGGTATTTCTGTTAAACAATAATATTAATAAGGAGGATTTGGAAGTTCAGTGTCGAGCGCTTCTGTGCAGATCGGCCCTAAAATAATGAAATAAAAGTTGATGGTAGCCAATTTTAATAATAATATTTGGCCGTCACATATCCTTTAAAGAAAAAGAAATAGTGGGTATTTCTTTTCGTACTGTGTAAAACTCATTTATCTTGTTTCTGATCAATTTTAAATCAAAACTATCCAAGTTTTTTTTTTTTTTAATAAATTATAACCCAACCAGACGGCCGAGGGTCAGGGGTAAAGGGAAAGAAACCGGCGGACGATGCGAGCGGTATCGAGAAGCATCGCCGTCTGCATTTGAGCTCAAAGGTCCGTCACGGAGTCCCTGCTACCTTAGCCGTTCGGAGAGGCTGACTGGGACTAACCCATTTGCAGAGACGACTATCGGAATAATTTCGGACGGCATACCACCCACATGTCGGTCACCTGTAGCCTGTTTTCTTATCTGTTTCGGCGTTCACGAGGTTCTCGTCAAATGGAATGATGATGTCGACCAAAAATATCCTCAAGTGTGCTTGGTCCACCAACACGATATCAGGCTTGTTCGCTAGAATCCTCCTGTCCTTGTTGATGAATCGGTCCCGATAGAGCTTGGCGCGGTCATTTTCGAGCACTGCTTCCGGCGAGTACTTATAGTAAGGTACTCTCCGAGCCAAGAGACCGTATTTCATAGCGAGCTCCTTATGTAGAATCCGGGCTTCTAGGTTGTGTCTGTGCAGAAACTCAGCGTTAGAAAGCGCCGAACAACTGGAGATGACATGCCGAAGCGACTCCCCGGGACGGGAACAAGCTCGACAGATGTCGACATTGCCATCCCTTAGAATGTATCTCCGATCGTTGTTGTTCCTTATTTCGAAAATGTAGTTATAAATATAGAAAATATTTTATTAAGTAAACGTTTTCACTTCTGTTGTGTGGTCATAAAATCATGTAAATTTTTTTCAATTTTGTCGACCATTTATTTATCGATACGTCAAGCCTTACAGCTCAAGGCGTTCCAAATTACATAGTTAATTTCATTTCTGCGTGTACAGATCAAAGGACCAATTATAACCTGTAAGGGAGCTATAGCTTGTTGCCGCTCTGGTACAAAACGTGTCAGTGTGTGACCAACTACTCTGTTAAAACATTGCGGTTTAGTGCAGTATAAAAGTAAAATATAAATCTCAATAGTATCGCTAGAAATTAAGTGAAAAAAAATTGTTTGCTGCTGAGTTTTGTTCCTCCAGAACTACGATTATTATTTCGAAAATCGATAAACATTTAATATAATTTTTGTTTTTATTGGAAAGGCGTCAAACGAGCAAGTATTCGTGTTGTTCGATGCAACACCATAAGTGCTGCAGGTGCGTTGACGCCTATAAGGATATTTGGGAGATGAGAGGGCGTATGAGGAGGAGGAGTGGATTTCCGGTTCCACACTCACCGAACTAAACGCAGAAACACAAGATGCCTCTACTTCACGCCGGTATTCTGTGAGGCTGTGGCACCAATCCGGTCGAGCCGGACCATTCGAGCAGCAGCAAAAGCCGCCGCTTGGCTCTACCACGTATTTACATGTTATCTGTGTACTAGTTGTATGTTATATTCCTAAAAGCTTTCACAGCGTATAGTGTTATAATTGGTTTAAAATTCTTTAAATTAGTAGTAATTTAGTAGTGTTTGTTGTGTAATGTTTAGTAGTGGGTAGCCATAGACTAAGAGGAGTCAGGAACAATAAATTTAGGAAAATAGGAAATAGCGATTAACTTTATCGATATTAATTCTTGTCTATGGTTTTGCCCGTTTACATGAACGTTAACGGAAAAACCTTTCACATAGGTTTCTAAAGTGGAAACGAACTATGACAAATAAAGATAGTATTTGAAGTTAAAATAATACAAGACAATATGATTTAATACCACTGATAAATTATTTTGAGTAAATGCTATTATCCAGAAAACGTCATGATACTCGATTAGTGTTTGAAGTCACGTGGTATACAGATAATTGAAAACACATATGTTAAATATGTAATGTATAAAATCTGTACAAACGTATAAGTTAATGACAGTCGTAAAATTTTCTAAAATTATTTGTTCTATGTTATATTAGTTGCCTATTGTAATTAATTTAATTGTTGTTTTAAACCGCGATAGCCGAGTGGTTAGAAGATCTGCCTCCAAATCAGAATATCCGAGTCCGATCCCCTATGGTATATTTTGATCTCGTAGGGCTCGTACCTATGAGTTTTTCGAAACTTATGTACGAATTCTATCGATGGTCGAAACTCTAAGACGGCAACAGGTTCAACACCTGTCACGTTAGTGTTCATACAAAGTATGGAGGGTAGAGGTAAGGAGAACCGTCTCTGTGTATGAAAAAGTGTCCGTTAATATGTGCTATAAAAGGGTGGCTACAGTAGCCGCCGGGTAAAATTTAAAAAGACCGCTAATGGTTATTAGAAAAAGTTAGTTATTAAAAAAAAAGGATAGAGAAATAAACTAGGACGGCATACTTCAATACGTTAACAACTGCTACATTCATACCACACAATTTGTTTTTGAACTATTATTTACTGTTTATCGCTGGACTCTTTTTCAACTTTCCCCCCATATGAGACGGTTCTCCTTACCTCTACCCTCCGTAATACAGAGTCACCAACGTTACAGATAGTGTCACGTATAAACTCTAAAACTAAAACTTAAGAAAAGAAAAGAAAATACAATATCTAAATTGTAAAACTAATACGAAAGACTCGTATATGGTTAGCGCAATATTAATAATAATTAAGATTTTGCTTTACAATAACAATTTATTAAACTTTATGGAACCCTTCACGCACGAGTCCGAAATGCACTAACTTGTTTTTTCTATTTCTTGAAATTTAGACTTACCAAAAAATTAAAAAACTTTGACAAAAAATTAAACTGTCAACTGTCACAAAAAGTGATTCTAATGAAATCACAATAGTTTCCGTATAAAGAAAATACAAACTTCTTCATCAAAAATGACAATAATGTTTCCTTTTCAATATATCAAATAATTTAATAGACTGTAATAGTTGTTGCAGATTATATCGCAGAGAAACACCGAGCATAATCATACCTACTTTAAGCTTCCAGATACGGCCTGCAGTGAAAGATAACGTCGATATCGTTCCTTTTGTTGTTTTGAGGTATACTCAACGAAAAAATGTGACGCATTTTTGTGAACGGAGACCAAAAGTTCGAAGTTGAACTTACCTATTTGTCTCTCAACCTACTCGTCGACAACTTCGAGCGTAATGTTCCCATAACTACCGATCTTGGTGTGACATGGACGATAGACATGACAACATTCATTTTAAGACCAATCTTTTGGGAGATACTATTGAGGTCATTGAGCACTATCCCACGAGCTCATCCAGCGATCCTGCCACAAGATCTATGTCATCTGCAAATCGAAGGTGTAATGTATTCATCATTGATGTTGATACCGATATTTTCCCGTTCAGCAGCTTGAAAACGTCTTCCAGTGCAGTACAGAAGTTTCGGAGATATCACATCACCCTTTCTACTGGATAGCACGGGATACTCCGCATCTGTACTCGGATAGACATCATAGTTGAGACAGTGGAACTTGGATACTTTTTCTTTCAGCTCCAGGATCTTCTCATCCGCACCCAATGTGCGTGAGTTATATGTTGCCAGGTCCAGTTACGTTACGGTTGAGTTAGATATGAAGATATATGTAATTATTATTACCTTCCGCTGTAGCTGAAGAAACGATAAAAGAAGACGTATAAGTGTACTCTGTGACAAAAACCCATTACTGAGTGGGTACGGCTTTAAGTCGCTATGTCAATTGGGAATAATTTTCGTAGGTATTAAAAAATTACTGTCGTGTAAGATTCGAAAAGGACTACGTCTCCTACAATTCAACAATAAATATCCTCATTGTTTTATTTCATGTAACTGTCACAAAATCGTTTTAAGGAATTTAAACTTTTAAATAAATTAACAATTTATTATAGTCTAGTCACATATGAAAACCTGTTTACTATTTGTATGCAGTAAACATTAAAATGTAGTAATTATTTTAGTATTTTTTTTATTATTGGACTTTCTTCTTATTTAACATTCTAGAGCTACGTAAAAAGGAACGTTTGGGTGTATTTATTTATGTTTATAGTATAGCTTTGCGCGTTGCGCGCGCATCGCATCTGCCCGACCGACTATGGCGGACAGGCAATAAAGAATGTTTGTAGTCTTTTGTAAATCGGAAAATATCGGCAGTAGCCAATGGCATAAACCGGGTTATTTGTAAAAATTGTACATTGTAAATAGTCCTGTGTACATATAGTAATTATATTTGTGGTCGTTTTGTTTAGAAATTGTGTGAATAGTGTATTATTTTCAGTGTTTATTCAGTTCAGTTCTCGACGCCGACAAATTTCTAAATCTAAGAGTTAGTACATTGTTAAATTTTAAAAATCATCTAAATTTCAAAGTTTTGTAGACATTGTAACTCAAAATTCGACAGTTTCGTCGTTTGTCTTTGTGTTTCGGACCGTGAAAGAGACCGTTGCATTTTCATGCAATATTTTGGTTTCCTTTAGCGGCTGTCATCGTGCTTCGATTAGACTTGTCATTACAAAGGCACAAAAATAATCGTAGCCCTCAGATGGTTTTAGTATGAGATCAAATAGTTTTGTGTAGTATTAAAACATGTAAATTAATTTCAATCTACATTTGAATCTAATAGTGTTGAAGTTTTCGCTGATAAATATAGGTACCTATATACAAAGATCGTGAGAATATTGTCTTTGCGGTTGTGAAGGATCGAAGCGTAGAGGAACTGAATGCTCGAACCTCACGGTAGCCCAATGAAGTGGCCGGGTTCAGGGGCTGAAGAAGAGGCGGGCGAAGCGGGGTTACAGAGTGCCCGCGCTCCACAAACTCGTAGTCAGGATGATGCTGGCGTGCATTACGTTTTTCAGCGAGATCCTCAAGAAGGGGAACTGCCTACTTGTTCTTTAGCCCCCAAACAACGTTGGGCTGTTGGGGATGATAATATGGCAGAGGTTTGTTTATTGTTTGCTATGTGTTTTATTAGCTTGAAGTTACCCATTTATACTCCTTTTTTATTCTATTTTGCATGTAATCATTGATTTTTATGGAAATGGTTAGTTCTAACCAATAACCCTTCCTTTGTCATTACAATAGGAATTCTATTGTTACAATATGCCATGAATTATGATATAAACAAAAAAATGTAGTTTGCTTATTTTAATTATTTTAATGTTACAAATTGCTCTTTATATTTTTTCAGAATCAAGATAAATGGAAAAATCCAACACACATGACCATGAATAATATGCACCAACAACAACTTAAAAGTTCTCAGACAAATCAGCAATATATTAACCAGGCTATAGCTTCATCTGTGGGCACTCTTGCTATTAATCCATCTGTTATTGGAAGCCATCAAGCCCATTTGCCTACTAACATGGTTCATACACAACTTGCACCCTTACAAAATCATGCCCTAGGAAATAATTTGACTATTCAAAATAGTGCAATGATGCTGCCACCATTGCAAGGAATTCAGAATGCTCCACAGTTGGGACAACAAGGCTTATATGATTTACATCAACATCATGCTAATACAATGCAAACTATGAATGGAATTGGGAAGAATGCAGAGCACTTAATGTATTTAAGCCAAGCAGGCATGTTAGCACCTGCTGCAAATCAATTCCTTCAACAAGGACAGAACCAGCTTGGCTTGACACCAATTGCAGCTATCAGAAATCAGGTAAGTTATTTATATATTCCCTTTTCTATAGTTGTACCTTGTATACCAAGTATAGCTATAAGTTCTGTTACAAATTACAATGCATATCTTTTTAAAGAAATACTATTATAGTAATATATTTATAGGAGTCTTAGCAATTAATTAAAAACAATATTCAAAAAAATCTTTGGGCGAGGCCTATGTTCAGCAGTGGACTTCTGATAGGCTGAAATCATGATGATGATGAGGAATATTCAAAAAGGCCACCTTGGGTTTTGATACAGGCCTTTTATCATCCTGGCCATGAATATATGGATTTATTTATGCACTTTGCATAAATAAATCCATATACTCACTGGAAAGTCCATAGAACATTTCAAAATGAATCACAGAGAGGCTTATCTATGTCATCCAATACAGTGTCTTGATACATTATGTCCAAAGACTTAACTTCTTTTTCTCAAAATTAAGCTGAGTCACAAAGCTTAATTTTTGTGATGTAGGAGTAGGTGTATGTGTTTTATGTAATGGTGAGGACACCCCCAGTCAACATACACTTTGTCATGTTGTTGTAGTCTTTAATCATAATCAGTTTTTTTATCTATAAACAGCCCATTTATGTGTCTTCCTCCAGCATATTGGGTCTTTAAGTGTTTTGATCAATCCACTCTCTTCAGCTGGCAGGGACTGATTTAGGGCATCCCCATAGAATCAACAGTAAGCACCTAGTTTCAGCTCTTGTTTAATAATTTGAGTGTCCTAGTGAGAATCTATATTTCAAGCATTTAATTTTTTTTATCTTATTCTAGCTATGACTGCTTTCACAAACCGTATGGTCCTCAGCTCATGGTTGCCTCTCTTCTTCTCTCTTTTATGGTCTTTGACAAAAGAATTTTTGGTGCACCTAGCTTTAGAATCATCTTTAAAAATAATTACTTATGGCACCATACCCACATTGTGTAAAGCAACCACTGCTGATTTAAAATCTGCAAATTTAACAATCACTGAAAAATCAATCTAAATTTGTATTTAGGAAAAATTAATGTTTTCAATTGTTACATTATTTATGGACAGACTAGTTATTGGATTTATAAAAGAACTAACAGTTTGCCTGAAGGTAAGTGGCTTCTGAAGCCCATATATCTATTCTATGCTAGGAATTTTATGGAAAATATTAAAATTTAATTTTATTATGAATATTGATAAGCCTACTAGAAAGAAGACTTTTTTAGATCATATTATTAGTAATATGTCTGTAGCACATGATATGTTGTTGGATTTGGCTTTGTCAGATCACAATATGGCCCAAATATTACAAATAACACTACAAAAAGTACCAAACATTAGAATACTTTTCATATTTAAAACAGATTACTGTAAGGAAAATACTTTTGAGTTTCGAAAATGTTACCTTAATATTACTTTTTTCTCAACTGGTAGTGAAAAAGATCTAAATACAATAATCAATAAATTCCACAATTTATTATTATTGTATTTGGATCCATGTTTTCAACTGTCATGCATTAAAATTTTAAATAAGAGATCTAAATCCAAATAGCTAACTATTGGTATTAAAATTAGCTGTACACACAAAGTACAAATGAGAAAAAGATAAAAGTGCCTAAAAATAAGTTTCCTCCTATCTGAAGAAATAAGTTATATGTAGAGAATATTTCTTGGACCATGCAGGTCTATGTTAATTAAAAATGGCCAGCCATTTGGTTAAAATGGCTACTTAATACCACTGTGATATGGGGTACACTGTTATAAAAACAGTGCTATTAGCGTAGAAAACAGGTCTGTCCAATGTGTATATTGACAGACCTGGCCAAAGAACACCAAATGGCTTCTTATGAAAAATGCAAACTAGCATTTTTAGGGGTAAAAATCCTAACTCTTTCCTATAATTAGGAATATAATATATACTTGTATTGGCCAAATATGTTCATAATAATCCTGAACCATTTGAAGCATCTAACAATGTAATAAATTCAATACAGAATATCTAGAAATCAGGATAAATTAGTATTGGATAGAATACAGTGGCCTGCCTCTCGGTTTTTTATCGGATACATATTGGAGAGTGTGCGGAGGTTTTGCATAACCTGATACCCCCTTCCCCTTTCCATCACCGAACGACTAGACGCGGCGAGCAGTTCCACCCTTACGTTGTAGACATTCCTCCATTACGCACGAAGCGATTTGCCTCTTCTTTCTTTATGCGGACGGCTAAGGAGTGGAACTCTCTGCCAAGGTCAGTTTTACGGAAAACTATAATCTAGACATCTTTAAGGCCAAAGTGAACAGACATCTAGGGAAGCGTGTACCATCCTATGCCTCATATTCGCCTTCCATCGGGCAAGATTGAGGTCAAACGTTAGCCTATTTTTCATAAAAAAAATAAATACCAAAAACAGCTTACTTCCAAACTAACTGTTATGCAATATTCATTAAATTTTTTTATAAATTATATATATATATACATAATATATATATTATGTATGTGTCTCAGGTTATGTTATTATATATTATTCGATCGTATACTTTTAAACTAGAGAAAATGGTTATTGATTGAATGTTTTTATACTGTTAATGATTTACAGGAGCAACAAACTCCTAGAAAATAACAATTTTTTTATTATTCAATTGACAAATTTGAATTGTGTTTAATTGAACATATTTAATTGATTATTACAAGATCACATGAAATTTTGACATAATTTTAGGAACGGTTGTTCCTTCTGTTTAGTTGTTTGTCCACCAGAAATGGTTAATGTTTTTATACTGCTACATTGTACAGAACATACATTATGCAAACAGGGAATAAATATTCCCTTACCAATATCCTGATCATAGACTGTGATGGAAAATGTGGTCCAGTTACAAATCATCTAATTAATTAATTGAATCATTCCATCGTTTTTTTGTATGAAAATACAATTTTGTGATTTATATGTAAATAACATAAAACAAGCATATGGTTAAATTACATTAAATATTTACATGTTATCAGTATTGATAACTGGCTAACAGACTAATACTGGATATTTTATGCCTCATTTTATTGTTCTGAAGGAACAAAACTGCATAGCTGCATAAAACATATTTTTACTTTTTCACCAAATTTCTATTTCTATATCTATTTTAATTTTTTTTCACCAAAACCCAATGTTTTGGCCGACTAGTCGGTCACACACGGGCACGAATTACACACAGTGCGACATTGCCAAATACATGAGCTGTCTCTTTTACTTGTACTGACACTCCGAAAAAGTGACAGAGATAACAATACCTCGTTGGATACTTTTGTTCAAGAATGGCAACAAGCTATTGCCTCGTCTAGATAATAATTGGTCCGAGGTCCTTATTCTGATCTGAGTTCGCGCCAGATATTCATTTATTTTTATGCTGTCAGAAATTAATCATTTGTCTATGTGACCCCTGGACTACCAAAATCGGTAGTCCAGGGGTTGTTGGGGCCAATCTTCGGTCGCTATAGATTCTGGTAAACTCTGTTTGGTCTTTTTACGCGCCGTCGCGAAATATTATTGAAACGCCCTGTGTTTATATGCAAATAAAGTATAATTTGAAGCTGGTGGTTACCAGCACCAACATATAGGTTTTCACATAATGTATGATTGCCTCCTTCCACATTCGAGATTTTTTCAGAAACTTCTCCAGAGGTCTAGGTCGATATCGACCCGCAGCGAGTCGCTGCAACAACTTCTTAGGTCTGTCGCTGTAATAGAACGCATAGCTTCTGTCAAGCAATGTCCAGTGTTTCGGCGTTCAGCATGAAATCTCAGGTCTTGTTAGATAATACGGTACTTCATTTCCCAAGTAATAATGTTCGACTGGCAATAGAGTGGTTGCGTCTCCGTGTATTTTTTATCGTATTTACCTTGGGAAGTGTTCCGCCAGCCGCTAATTTCCTTTATCGTATCATCGCGAAAATAATAAATATCACTAACCTGGTTAGTTATCCACTAACGTGCTTTTTTTACCGACAATTTAGCGTCGCACTACGAATTGCGAAATGCGATTCATTTGCAAAATTAGATCGGCAACGCACCTGCAACTCCTCTGAAGTGGATGTTCGTGGGCGTCGGCAATCAGGCGAGGCGCTATCTCGTTAGCCCTCAATTTTCAAAGTTTAATAATCTTCTATGCTTTGCTTTCAATATCTGTTATAAGCACACCAGCTTAAAACGATTTTGTTGCCAATCCTCTTAGCATATTATCCTAAAGTTTTATGACCCCCACTAGACGAAATGGAATAATTTTATGATTTTTATGCTACCACTTCATGGCCAGCGCATTGTGCTAAACATGTATAATGAACATTTAATTTATAATATTAGACTGTTGACGAGTAAACGCGATACGTATCTACCACGCGAACTACTATACCGTCGAATCTGGCGTAACTTCAAGTTGAAACCAATCGCTATTATGATTACCACTAGAGTTATGCAAAAGGTCACATTGAAAATATAATTCTACATAGACAACCTTCATTAATTGCAGCCGTAGGAGTAATTTCACGCGGGCTAACGTATTCGCTCACGCGTGTGGTCGCATAGTATACATATTTTATATATTATAAACTAGCTGCTGATATCCGGGACTGCCTCCGCATTGAGTTTAAAATTCGCTAATAGGTCTTATATTGAAATATTAAAAATTTGCTACTGAGTAGATAATGTCCCATAAACTTAGAAATCATTTTAAATTATCCTAAAATTCATTTGGATTCTAATTCCAAATATGTCATACCTATACGAGTATAATACCAAGGGGAATGGCTGTATTACGTTACGCTGCTCTACCTATACCTCTCCGTGGGTGGCTAACGTGTGCTCAGTGATGGAGCCAAGGACCAGCTACGCCACTGGAGGCAAGGAGGGTTAGTGTTTCCAAATGCTCATTTTTCTGACCCCTATGGCTTATAGGACCTATAGGAGTCCGTTGCCGATTTCGATGAACTTTAGTATAGAGATACCTTAAAGCATGGAGAAGTACAAAATTATCCACGCAGACGAAGCCTCGGGCGGAGGCTAGTATTAGGCAGTAAGCTGAAACATAACACTTTAAGAACCATAAGTAATATATATAATAAAATCAGTTTGTTGTCAAGTTAAATTCACACCAACGTTCATACAAAGACATATTAGTATATGCTCCTACGCGGCTAGCGCTAGGCCACACGTTTAAAACAAACAAATTACACGAATGTTATGGTCCAAATTTTTTTTTCATTAACTGCCCAATTTATTTTATTGCGGGAGTATATAATTGTTTATTTTATTACAAGTAGTACAGTAATTTTAACATTTGTTTGTGAAAAATTAAAGGTCTAATATTTATTTTATTTACATGCTCTTGATACCTACAATAAAAATGTGTCAACATCGTTTTTCTAAATTGATGGTTTGTAAAATAAAAATTTAAAGTAAGCAAAATGTTTTTAATACGTTACGGATTGATTTAGGTCTGACTTTAAATTATGCAGTGTATTCGAAAACTAAAAAAGTTTCTACGACGTGTCCTGTACTCGACATACTCAGTAGACTCATTCGTACTTTTTTAAGTTTGCGTATGAAACCATTAAATTTTAGGGTTCTGTATTGTTTCCGTAGGGGTATTTTGCGGCTTATTTTTGTGGTTGCGTATTACTAAGCTTATACCGTGTATCAATTGGTCCGTCCATCTGCCATACCTTCAAAGGGTTTCAAAGGCAAATCTTTTGAATCGTAATAAGTAGCCGGTTGAAATCTCACAGAATATGTGTTATTATGGCGGACGTCCTAACAAATAATAAAAAATATATGGGTATATTACATACCATACAAGAACGGTTTTTGTTTTTGCTCTATCGTTAATACGGTAATACAAACAAGCGTCAAACTTGATGTGACTACAGTGCAAACTATAGTAAAACAACAAATAACATAAACCGGGAAAGTGTGAGTTGCGCTTGCGCTGAAGATCAGTATCCGTGCGAGACTGACACATTTTTATCGAGGGATTTTACACAGGCGTCCCGAGACGAGATGCATTGTTCTTTTCCTGAACTTTGGTGTTTTTTGACGAGTACATTCTTCCTGATGCGATAGTTGAATGTCTCACATTTAATTACTGGGAGACGTAAGTTCGGCCTTCTTCAAGTAGCGCTATAATTTTCCCGACCTTAATCGCTTTATTAGTCGTTTTAGAATCAATACAATAATTTACTGAAATTTACAAATATATTTACAAAATCTCGCGGTTTTCGCGCCATTGTAGTAGGTAGCATTTTTCTCTGTGTGAAACGATTCTTCCATTGAAGAGAAAAGAAGAAGAACAGATATAATTAACTTTTCGTACAGAGCAAAGCGATCCGAATATCATCGCGTTATCTTCATCATCCCTTACTCTATTATCAAGTTTTGTTTAATATCGATGGTGTCGTAAGTGCTCATGTATTTACTGATTGTAAAAATCAATTCAAGACCGGAGATAGTCAATTTTGATTTTTTGGTAACAAATATTAAAATTAAAGTTAATAAATTTAAATTCAATTTAAATGTCGAAGAATACCAAAGTAAGGGTAAACTGGAAGTACTTTTCATCATGGAAGAATTTTTAAATTAATCTTGAAATTTTTTCGTTTTAATGTGAAATTTTAACGCTCTAAGCTGTTTTCCAATGACTGGTTATCTTCATCATCTGTACTACCTAATAATGACAAGTCATTTGTTCTACTCCGTAATCAAAGATTTGATTACCTCGCTACCATCTTACCATGTACGGACAAAACCTATCTTAAATATAGTTTCATTATATTTAGATAACTACATGCCTAGTTTTACCCATATATACCCATACCCATGGACTATGTTTACTAGTCAAATAAATAGAATTGGGTAAGAAATTGTGTTATAGATATGAGAAGTAGATGAAAAGTGAGTTTATTTAAAAAAAAAAGTTTTATACGATTATATTAAAGATATATGTGCGGGCGAAGCGGGTTCGATTTTCTAGTATTAAACATACTTGTCAGAATATTACAAAGAGTATGTATAAAACAAGTATTGTTATGTTAATTATATTAACGCTATTATAATTATAAAACTATTCTAAAATTATTGAATAAGGTCCTGTTGAAACTAGTAATAGTAATACAGTAGTAATAGGTTCGTACCCATCGGTATCGTTATCGTTTACGATACCTTAATCAACTACTTTTATTGTATTCTGCGCCATCTATCATGTACTCTGTGCACCTTAGCTTCGTATGACGCTCCCCGTAAGGGGGTTCTAACGCAGGCGCTGTGGTCGGCGTACGTCCTTTGTTCGGAACAAGTCAACATTGGTGTTTTTGAGTTTGGATCTTTTCAGTGTTATTTCGTTACTAAAAGCGATTTTGTGTCAGAAATGTGGTTTGTTATGATCACGTTGTCATAAATTCTGTAAAAAATGTGCTTCTAATGACGGGTGTTATCTCTACTGTAAGCTTTCCTTGTGATACATAATCGAGCTTTAGGTGGATTGTACGCATGAAACCTTTGAGTGACTTTTTTTTCGAACCTAATGTTAAGGATATGGGCCCCGACATGGTAAGTTTATGTGCAGTATTTTGTACATTATTGCCTAAAGATACGATTTTAAGTCATGAAGTTATGAAATATTTGTTTTTTCAATGCAACAGGTCCGTTTTTGTTTTGTTTACTTGTCACCGGCGTCCGCCATTTCTCGGTTGTAATTATATTGTTCACCGGCCGTAGACTCTTATAGCAGAAATTTTGTCAATGTTGCGCAAAATGCGCAGCATATTTATAAGAACTTTTGTACACATTGGTGTTCTTATGTACATTGATGCGTTCACGTATTAGGGAAACAAGGACTATTACGTTTCTAACATGGGTGTTATTAAAGATTCTCTTTTCATTTTCTGTATAATTGTGCCGCCTGTTTCGGATAATTTCCTTCGGAAGTTCTATTATTTTTATTTTCTACAATAGGTTCCTTTTAAAAATTATATGTGAACATTCCAGTGTGGGATTCACTTCTTCAGTGACAATTTGAGGTTAGTTTTGTGTGTTTATTCAATTATTCTTCAAGGTCTGAATTGGAATATTTGTTATATCACTTGTGTATTGGAAACAGAATGACAATCTAATTGTAACATCTAATTCGGCATTATTACTTTTGTATTTTGTGTTTGTTTTCACCTTACTGTCATGCTAAATTAAAAATTCTTTGTTTAGTTAGACACACAATAATTTTTTATTGATAGATAAGAATAATAATACTTTAAATTTTGGTTGCGAAATAAATAACATGTGGTATCGGCGCAAGAATCTGCTTACCTTTCGTCCCATGGATATCGTAAGACGCGACTAAGGGAAAAACTTAAAATCGTAATGGCTCCAAAATATGGTCGGTAATGCGGAGATAACCACCAAAATTAACCAGGGTGATGGGCAATATAATCTATGATGCGGTGGTAATGCAATTATCAATCCACTAGCTGAGTGTGGTGATTATATTAAATCCTCTTTACGAGAGAAGCCTATGTCCTGCAGTGGACTATTTACAGGCTGTTAAGGATGTTAAATTTGTTTCATTGTCAAGTGTTAAATAGAAATAATTAATTATTTAACTTTATGACAGAGAATTTTACATTAATTTTATATTATTAATTACTCTTGTATCAAATATTCTTTTTACTGGTCAGAACACTTGCAATATAACATTTTAAATCTTCAACAAAACATTCTAATACCATTGAGTTTCTTAGTAGGGTCATGCGAATAAGAAATTATACATTGAGAAGGTGGTTCTTTAAATATCAAAATAAAATTTTGTGGTAGCCACTGTATCTGTTTAGTTGACAGGATGCTCTTTATTTTCATATTTTCCGAGTCATATGGGTTGGATCCCTGGTCTGGCCAGTAGCACCTCTATTATGGTTATTAGTTACTGAATTTTAAATGCTGAAAAACATTCCAAGGAAACCTGCATTTCTGAAAAATAATGAAAAATATTATTTCAAGGACATTTGAATTCTGCCAAGACGCAGTGTGGCAGACCCTTCTCGGCAACTCGAAAACCCTTTCAAATATTGTGAGGAGGCTTTGCCCAGTAGTAATTCTATTCCTCTCACTTATGCATATGCTGAGTAGGGTGTGCAATAATGAGGCATTTCTATTCCAGCAATTCCTGGCAGCACAGTTGTTAATAAATCATAGGAATAGGTGTAAAATAACTTTTAATAATTTTCAGATATT
Organism: Bhutanitis thaidina; assembly: GCA_029286595.1. NCBI lineage: Eukaryota > Metazoa > Arthropoda > Insecta > Lepidoptera > Papilionidae > Bhutanitis > Bhutanitis thaidina. The sequence continues at coordinate 7,612,756 of JAGSMS010000018.1, forward strand.
TCATATTATGTAAAAGTAATATAGTGAAATATAGTGATATTTATGATATGCTTAACTTTCCTCAGAAGCTTTTTAATTTGAAAACCTGATTTGTGTTGACATTTGGCAAATCAAATTTAAATCATTAATTATATTAGCACTTATAGTTTCTCAAAATTCCAAATTAGCCCTATTAAACTTACTGATCCTTTTGGGCATTCATACCTCTCACCCAGAATCTCTATAAAAATTAAGTTTACATAGGTACTCAATTCTCATAATTCTAAAATACTATACTATTGAAACAGATGTCTATTTAACAATTTTTAGAAAAGTTATATGAACATGCATCACATAAATCTGAGGATGGAATTTGGATAGGAATTGCACTAGTGTCTCTAACGGGGTTGAATCTTTATATTAATATATCATTTTCTGTTACAAGAGCTGGGTATTAGTAGTAAGCACAATTCTCTTGATACATATAATGTAGAAACTTCAAGAAAAAAAAAGATTTAGCTTTCAACAGTGTTTCTTTGGAGTAAATACAGCTGATATAACAAATAAACATGGCCAATATAATAAATACAAACCATTCCAAGCATCCAAAATAACTGTGTAATTGTAGGTATGGATAATCATAACAAAGAAATGAATAGACTTAAATTAATAGGACTTACATGTTTATAGGCATTATCCATTATAGAAAAAAAAATATTATCTTCATGCTACCCATTAACGGAGCTGGACTACTCTTGCAGTTTTATTGTTGCTCATCAACCTATTATTGTAAGAATATTTTGTTTGTTATGTTGTCTTAAAAATTTCAAAACAGTCCATCTTATGGTAAGTAGCCCTGAGGATTAAGATGGAATGCTATACAGCCTGTAATGTAACTGGCTTTCCATACCCTATAGACCAGTAACAGAGCACTGGATGTATGAGTGTAGTAGGTGTAGTGATGTAAGGGATCTAGATAGGTTAATGTAGTAAGTTCCATTATTAACAGTTTATCTGTTATCACTCTACAGAAAGTTACTCACACTGTAGCTTCTTGATGGTAGAAATAGGTAAGGGGGAAATAACCATCTAGATTTTATTTAATAACCATATAGATTTTGTGACTTCTTCTTTGAAAGTAAAAAGTATGTGCATATTTTTGAAAACCGTTATTTGTTGTAATGTTAAAAAATAACATTGTTTGGTTTTCAGTTGTTTTTATACTATTTTATTATGTTGCTATTACCTGAACTAGGAGTACCCATTAGTGCAACTTAGCCCACAACTGTTTTATCACACCAATTCCCACTTAAAACTTAATGTGAAAATCTGTTTAAATGTTAATTGTTCAATTACATCAACAACTGAACAAATTTTTGAAAAACTTAGTGGTTTGACTGAATACACTTTATATTCCAAGAAAATAGATTTCTTTTGTTAGCTGGGTAGTAGTTCCCACTTCATGAAGAAAACTCATAGTCAAAATGGTAATCTACATTTAGTTCGAAATGTGTATATGATTTGTATGAGATGTAGATTATGCCATGGATTATGGTATGTGAAAGTTTTTAAGTTGAGTTAAGAATGAGAGCAAGGTCATTCTTAATATGTTATAGTACTAGTTTTAAAACTTAAGCTGGATTTTCAAACTTAGAACATTGTTCAATTAAATATTAAAGTGTTTCTTTGAATATAAAAGACAATTTTAAAACTCATGTATTAAGCTTCACTGGACTTTTAACTTCTTGAATTCTTCTGGGCTATTTTCATCAAAATCAAGGAACTTGATATATTCATCAAAAGTTTAAATCAATAAGTATTCCATAATTCCTAGGCACTATGTAAATAAAATTACATAATGATCTGAGATCAATGTCTCGGTTCTGTTGACATTGTTTCCTAAAGTCTGCCATTTATTTTTATTTTATATTATTTTACAAAAACCATATTATTGACTCAACAAGGTAATCCACTAGGCCCTGCACTGATTAGTTTCAACCGTTAATTTCGATCTTTAAATCCTAACCTATCTTGTACCTAGTACCTATAACGGAACTTTACAAGGTAAAGCAGACATGACATTCAGAATGTAATTTGTCAAATTTTGACATCCATGAACTGCTGAGACTTCTTCCATCATCAAAGACACCTTAATGATATATTAGAAACGATTCCAATTTTTTTTTGTCATGGTCGTGGGGGAAAGGAGCTCGCACCTACCATGGCGGGATATAAAACTCCCAAGGTTTAGATAAAATACACTTTTGACTCGCGAATAGGAGGCTCCAGAGTGAAAGAAAATTTGAAGAGAAACGTTGTTGGCGCGACGCTCTGACTCGCGACGCTGACTACAGCTGTGCTTTGCTCTGACCCCTGTTAATGAAAGATTCCCGACAACTAGAGGGAGACTCGCGGCAACCCAATGGCCCTTTATAAGGAGGTGCGAGACCTCGGCTTAGGTTACTATTGATAAGGGTGGAGTGGGTCGATATTTAGAAACGGCTTTGTGCACGAGTAAATCTCATGCAGGCTGTGAATAGGGTACCACGCGTTGGCCTGCGAACGCGGTAAGGCAGGGAAATGCCGCCATAAACCAATGTGTGGTTTAAGTTGGTTCTTGGAGTAGTTTGTGTATGTTTTTAACATAATTGAGTTCAGTATCACCTCTTTGAATATACAAAGACAGCTTGTAATTTAAAACGCCTGTCACGTGACATTCGTTCCGACCCTGGACCGACTCTGGACGTCAACACCCTTCCCCTAATTAGCGTCACCTGATTTATGGACACCCTGGATTTATGGATATCTATCTCTATCTAAATACCGGTATTCCACTTCAAGGACTGGCTATTTAATAAGTAAAATAAAAAGTCTGATTACTACTAACTGCCATCGAATAACTTAATAATTTTTTTAAATATAATGTGGAGTGCATTTCTAGTATTTTACCGATGTTTTATTTACGACGCAAAATTAACCCAAAAACGGGCAATCACATTTACATAGCTATTTTCATTGTTCGCGTCCAGTATGTAAATGTGCTGATTTCATTTTAAAAAAGTCTACTTTTGTGTAAACAGCTCTGGAAAATATTCTAAATTTCACCTGACACATACTGAGCTGGATTTAAGCTATCTTACTTATAAGTAATCTAATTTGGCGATATCAGTTCAGTCCACTTGGATACATCGTTAGTCTGTCTGGGAACACTGAAAACACTGTAGTTCTGCTTAATTTCTTTTTAGAAAACAATGAAATGCAGGCCTAATATCTGTAAATTTTCAAATACTGATCACTTCTATAGTGTATACTGGGAAAATTTCATGCATTTTCTAACGGTGTGATCAAAGGTACATCGTGACCAACCCTCGTCCCCACTCGGAAGAAGGCCTTGATCCGCATTGTTTAGTCTGATAATGATGATAATCGGCCAGGTCGATTTCGTCCATGGCAACAATTTTCGAATACTATGGGCAGTTGGCAACTGCGCAGGAGATATTACAGTGCCGTAAATATACGCGCAAACACAGAGGCTCTCGCTAGCCTTTACCTTTCTATATCCGATAAGATCAAAGGAAGAATCAGATGCAGTGTCAGAGTCACGGGTCATACAACCTCAACTAGACCTGAAAACCAATAATTTGTGTTTTTGCACAAATATTGACTTCGGCTGGGATTCGAACCAGGACCCATGGCCCAGAAGCAGGTACGCTGACCATTATGTCGCCGATATATAATAATCTAATGCTATAATAAACCATATTATTGAAATAATAATGCGGAAAATGTGGGTTTCAGAAACCCGTTTGGTTGCCCTGAAATCATCTGTAAACTCTGCGGACTTCTATGAGTGACAGGTGTGACGTATACTTATGTGCGCACATATTTTAATATGGCTATAATTTAATTCGGAAACTCAATTCAGTTCTTTTAACAATAGTTTTTATGGTATCAGATAATTCTTGCTTCCTTTTAAGAAGCTTCATCCATTATCTCATTTTACTTTGTAGCCTAATAAAAATATATGACAATAATGTCTTTGGTCCTGATCTTATTTTTATATTCGTGATGTAAAATGTTCGGCTCGTAATATGGGGCTGCAATATTATTATAATTTTCTAGGGATGTGGCATACAATTACCAATATTCATATATTATAACATATTTAAAACCAAACGCATTTTCCAGTCGGAGGTTGCGTTCAATTTATTATTCTTAATATTTTGTATTACTCCAAGATTAGTCAGTTTTATAAAGAAAATTATGAGTGTTACAGAAAAACTACACTTTCATAGTGAGAACGAATAAAGACATTAGCCCTTACCCTTATTTTAGCTATATATAACCCTGGAGGCAGGCAGATTTAAATCCAGAAAAATATTATTTATAAGTTTATCATCAAATAGAGATTGAAGTCACAGGAGTAATGAGATGTTAGGTATACAGGTACCTACTACACAACACTAAACTTCAATTATTTTTACGTGTAAATATTAAGTAGGCAATTGGATAACGAATATATGTAACATTATACATTCCTGCGACTCTCAATCTATCTTTACTAATAATAAAATAGTAACAAAGCACACTGCACATTCTTTTAATATTTATAAAAAAATATTGCGACACTGATGCGATACTGATACCGAAACAGACATTGTTGAAGTTTTGTATGAATCTCTATTTTCACATATCCATATTGAACAGATGTGGCAAAATTTTGAAATCACATTTTAAAGGCAGGTCTACATACATGATGTATATTATCATGCGCGGTGTCTTTAGGGGATAAGCAATAAAGGACTGTGCTTGGGGTTCTACCACGGGTCACTACGTTTTTACTAGCGCCTGCCCACGGCTTCGCCAGCGTAGCCTTAAATCGAGGTAATATTAAGTCGTATTCCATGACACATGACCTCTGTCAAATTACGTTTAAGTCTTGACCCTTTTTGTTGTGATTTTCCAACAAACTAAACTTTCAGATTTAGAACTTTAGTAAGGAAGTTAGTATTGCGCGTCTCATGGCGCGAACGGCGTAAGATAGTGCTTTATACCCGACATGTCAAGGTCAAGCGATTCGGCGGTCTTCGAATGCCTCTTTCACAATTATATCGCACTTATATGCTAATTTGAATAGACTCATACCAAGAAAACACTAATTAATTCATTAAAATTATTTTGATAAATCATCTGATATTGCTACTTTGAAAAAAACAGTTAAAAAAGTTTGAGGTGGACGTCCGGATATTTTTTAGGGATGTGGTTACGATAACTCCCGAAAAAATTGACGGGTTATTTTATTATTATTATTATTTTTTCTTATAGTTTTCGTCTGAAATGGAAATGACTCAAAATTTCGGTTTGAACCTCAACACGATTTTTTTTTTCTTAAGAGTTTAATGAGTGTCATGAGACGTGCACTCTTGGATTTTCCATTTTATTCTACTTTCTGACAAACAGTAGGAACCTTCCAGTTTATGTCATATTTATATAATTCATTGCCCCACCTATCTCTAAGCCGGTCTTGTCACACCGCACGCATAGCATGTTGCAGTGATGTACCCAAATGACAGTAGGTCGAAACAGTGTAAAAATATTGTCACAAATATACACTTGATTTTCGTCGTTATTTCAATAGAGTAAAGGTTAATTATTATAGGCGATTCAAGAAAGCCTTGATCACCTTTGGAAGAAATAAGATTTGTGGCAGACGTCAAAATTTCAAGATTCCATAATAAATGGCGTTTCATGATTGTAGGCGCGCTAGCGCAAAAATAAATACAATTATTTGAGTGCAGATCTGTCTGCGGTAAATATAATAAGATAGCTGCGTATGCTATATTTTTGTAACTGTTTTTTTATTTGCTGTGACCTTTGACCATATTAGCACCTTTACCCAAAAGTCATTTGAGATCCGTTGCACGTGTCCAGCATAATCCCACTACAGGTGACCGGCCTTTAGAACAGCGATTTTCGTTCGGGAACGCAGTTTATACTTTCAGATATCTGTTTATTTAACTCACACATAGTGGGTTACACAGTTGGCAGACCCTGGAACTTTGGCCTTCCATCAGACATCAAGTCTGTACACCATATGTTACACAACAGTGGCGTGCATAGAACCACTGTTTGTTTGACCCTGGGTAGGCAACAGGTATATAACAAAAAACGCAGTAACTCTTAAGAATTTTCCATGGGTGTATATTCTTTTATAGATTGCAGCACGCCACTGGTACAGAGCAATCTAGCATAATTTTTTTGTTACGTGTCATAACAATATACATTCTATTGCTATGTCATGTCAAGACTAAGACTTATTCTTGTCCAGACACTCGTCCTTCCTATCTTTGACTATGCTGATGTTTGGAGTAACTACTCGGACCTGAATAAGATTTCCATCACAAGCTAGAGCGACTTGTCAATAACGTTATCCGATATATTTTGAACCTTCGTAAATATGATCATATCTCTCAATATCATTCTCGCCTTAAATGGCTCACGATTCAACAGAGACGTAACTCCAGAATTTTGCTTGTTCTCTTCTCCTTCTTGAACGATTCCACATCATCTTATCTAAAGGATAAATTTAAATATCTCTCTTGAACCCATGACCGGGTTCTCCGTTCCTCTTCTAATTATAAGATTACCATGCCACAACATTTTATCGATTTTGTTGAAAGTTCTTTCACCGTTCAGGCTACATTTCTCTGGAATTTCTACCCCGATGACATTAGATAAGTATGTAATAAATTATACCTCAAGCGACTGGTAGCTGAAACACCTTTTGTTGAGTCCTGTTATCAGTTAGTATTGACAGTGTAGCATAGGTCACTGTAGTAATATGTATAGTACATGTGATATGTATTTTTAGATGTATATAAGTAGGTTTGTGTATGTATGAACGAATATTATATTACAAAGTAACGGTATATTTGTATTTTAAATACTTATCTATTGATTTGTTTACATGGACATAGTTAATTAATTATTTTATTAAAACATTAAACTAATTTTTAACGCACCTATTACAATATTTCTCCATATCCTGGGTTGACTGCCAGAGAATGCCAAAAGGCGTTAAGTCCACTCTCACTAATAATTTTTAAAAGAGCAATAAAGTTTAAATAAATAGCTTAAATAAAAATGTCAAGGCATTACAAGAAACCTAGATGAAAAATATTAAAACAAGCAGTTTTTTTATAGTAATGACGTTTAAAGACCATGTTTCACAGGGCCGTTTCATACTACTACGGCGGCGAAAAATTCAATAGTACAAAAATGTTTAGTTATTTAATGTTATCTTTTTCTGATTTTAATATATCTACTTTTTTTCTGTTTAGATTGCACCTGCTGCAAAAAAATTGTGGGACAAGGGCCCGGGCGCAGGAGGGGATAGTAAAGGTCCGCCGCATCTGCCTCCTCTACAGCTGAACCCTGAGCAAATGTGGCGGGATCCCACTTGGTCAGCTCAAGGTATGTCTAGCTATTTTATTTGTTTTGGATGAAGTATAGTTTAAAAAAATAGCTGGTTGCATTTGCAAAATATATTATTTTTGTTTAGGTATAAAGGAAAGTTGTTAATTACAATATTAGCTTATTTAAGTTCTTTATTTTAATTATGACTATATTTTCTTTAGCCGTTGAACATAACGTTGGTGTACCTATGATGGGCACACGTCGTGGTGTCGCTTTTCCCGGAGGCGACGCCGGCAGCATCCTTTCACCTCGAGATTCCGCAGGTCTTGGGGTCAAAATGGTTGAATATGTACTGGGAGGATCACCAACTGGTAAAAGTTTATTTTTTGTTAAATTATTTTATTGCTTATTATTCAAAACCTACACAGACATACACGTACAAGGAAACGAAATTGATGTAGTCTTATTGTTTTGAAACAGAAGCGGGCGGTGTCGCTACAGGTGTAGGCGGGGAAAAAGTAGCGGGTGTAGTTACTGGATTGCGCAGCATGGTGCTGGAAGAACGCGGAGAAGATAAGTCATCTTCGCCATTTGAGAAAGATCTACACGAATTACACGATCACGGTGGCCTGCCTAATGGATTGCACAACGGTCAAGAAGACGACAAAGCATTCAAGTGAGAATTAATTTTATTTCAGAATTTTGATAACGTCTATTATTTTTGATAATATTTTTCAGTAAGATTACAATGACTTGATTATGCGAGGAGAGGTTTTAGAACCTTCTAACATTTAAGAATTCATTACGGAAACTGTTATCAACGAGAATAATATGCAATTTATATCACTGTCGCTTAAGCCGCCGGGCACTCGTGTTCGTGCTAAAATGGTTGTGATCGCGGCAGCCAACGCGCCGCGCCGCGAGCGGGTCACGCGGGCAATAACCGCACTCCGTGGATCATGGCCTCTGTCAATGCCACTCGCACTCGCCCCTGCTCCGCTGCGGTGCGCCGGCGACTCGTTGTGGGGAACCCTCCCCCTCTCTCCCCGGCCCACGACCGAGCAGTGCTTCTATACCTCACCGCGAGGACCGCGCACAGCGAGGACGTAACCTTTTATCACAACAAAAAATATGATTCATATATATGTATTTCAAACGGCTTTCCTCAGATTATTATATCGCGGCATGGTCTTACTCGCTTATGTCAAATTTAACTATTTATGTGTTTAAGTTTTGGCGTATTATAAGGAAAAATGTATGCTTAGTGGTAATATAATTAATACTGCATAGCTCAAAATAAAATTTTGCTGTTATGAATTATTTTATTTATGTCAATATGTGACTTCTTTTCGTTATTATTCATGTATCAAAAAACTTTATGATACCATGCATAATGCAATCGATTGCTTTATATTAGGTTTAAATTTTAAATTATTGTGCCAGTATTACAATGAATCAGGAGTTTTATTAATTGCAGCTGAGATTTATTTGAGGCCGAAAGTGAGTCACGAAAATTGTCAAGTCACGTCTTGACTAACATGTGAAGTTAAAAGATGCGAACAATGTAATACATACTTGTTTCTATAAGATTAAGTCATAGTATAATGGATTTTGAAAAAGGAATTGGAATTTAGGAAATGGAAACAATTAGTTTCGATGATCCTTCAAACTTTAAAATGTTAAGTTGATTCGATTATTGATGTATTATGATAGAATGTTAGTAACTGGCGACCAAATCAAATGGGTTTCTATAAAAACGTGTCTCTAAAAAATCTAAAAAAATAAAATTTGTGTTGTTTTATCCGATGCCGATGTCCTTTAGCCGATGTTCGTCCCATGAGAAAGTATACATAAAATTTTTGGTCAACTTTAAAATGAGCTAGAATAAACCGGCCAAGTATGAATTGGACCAGTGCGACGTACCCATGGGCCGTTGATACTATTATAAAAATTGAACCCTATGTTTCGGTTTTGTATTCATTAAGTTTTTAATTTTTCCGAGTTTTTGAACTACTTTTTGTGTTAGTGTGAAAATGTAAAATCAAATATTAGTGACTATTACACTTTTGGCTGATAAACCTTCAAAATTTGAAGGAAAGTAATAATAATCTCCAGAAACTTTTTATTGATATTTCTTAAAATCACATAAAAAAACATATACGTATAATAATTACTTAAATCCTCTTGTTACCATAAGAGGTCAATTGTATATTATAAATGTAAAAATATTCTTTCATCAATATCAATATACCTTTTAAAGGTCAAATCTATGGTTCTCTGCAGTAGTTCAGTAGTAATATTAAATGCCAACATGGTAGCTAAACGATTTAGCTACTCAACTTTAGATGGCAAAACATGAAAAATTTTTGTTTTAATTTGTATGGAATGATCTCTCTCGTACCCAATATATAATTTCTTTGAAAAAACACAAACATCACATTTTGATTTCACACCAAATGTCTAATGAATTTTCATCTACCATTTTTTAAGCGACAGTTAAAACAACTTTTCCAAACAATAAAAAAAATCTTATAAACATTGCAATTCATTGTTTCAACCCTTAACGGGTTATAATTTTGAAACAATCTAGGAGTTATATAAGGACTCGAGACTTTAGAATTAGACTATTATTTTTTGATAGCCGTTTGGTGCATTATTCTTAATTTATTATTTACAAGAATAATAAATAAGTTTCACTTAGTTGTAATTTTTATTACACCTTTTATGGCCAAATGGACAAACGTTGACGATTACACGATATAGGCAGTATCAGTTGACCATTTCATAGAATGTCTCCATTTCATGAATGTCCGACCATTTCATGATGTGTCCAATTCTACGATCGGAGCACGACTTATATCGTCAATCGTTGAAAAGCCGCTGCAGATGGCCCTTAGTCGCCTTTGACGACGCCCCATTGGCAACAAGATATTTATTGCTAGGGCTAGCCGTTAATATAGTAGCAAATACAATATTATTGATATTTTTGGAGTAGAGTATTTAGGAGTGTTCTGCTGCAATCAAAAAGAGTAATAAGATATTGGTGAAAAGGTTTACATGTTGTAGTTTTTAGACTTCTTTGGGTTTAGTATAGAATTTATTTTAGTTCCTTTGTCATAATTTATACAAACATTTACATACATTATGTTAGTTAGTTACCTAGTTAGAGTTACTTAAAAAATAATAATAATCAGACGAAATCAATAGTAAATAAATATTTTTTAAAGGAATTTTGAATTATAACGGTTTTATGCGAGCCATTGGTTATGTTACACAGTTCCGTGCCGTTTATTCGTAACTAACGGAATAAACTACTAACTGGCGAACTATCTATGCTTTTCTCGGATCTATATAAAATTGTAGACGATCGTGTTGCAGTCGCACGCCTGGGTCGCGGCAGCCCTCACCGGCGGAAGAGGAGGCGATTGGCGGGGTGATGCGTAACGGAGAGGCGGCTGCCTTCCCGCTGCTGCCGCCGCACGCGCTGGCTGCAGCGCCCGCACCGCTGCACCACCTGCCGCACTTGCCGCACCCGCAGCACCCGCAGGTACGCGCACGCACACCACACGCACTACACACACATACGGACACGGAAACACCACCGACCGGGGGAGGAATACTTTCTTAGATTACCCGCGTTAAAGGCTTAACGTCATTGTTGTCATTGGTGTGCCATAGCATCAGTAGTGTACGAGTGTATACCAAAAAAATCGTTATTCGTTATGTTGTGAGAGTTCCACAACCTTACGTTTGCCGAGGTTGCACTTTAGAATTTTCTATCAAAGATTTTTTATTTTAGTACCCCTAAGACTAATATGGAACGAAAATTTTGGATTCATGACGATTATTTTAATATTTCATGATATATATGTACGGGAGATAGTATATCATTTTGACAACTCATTTCACGCCGGGTGGTAGTTATACCAATGGTTGTACTCGCCTCAAGATAAATACTAGACATTCAACAGTAAACTGCGGCCAATAGCGGTAGGGGTGGTATGACAAATTTGTCAACCCTTTACATATTAATTATCCAAATAAGAAAAACCCACCTGACCGATATTAATCCGTTATTAGAATTAGATTTTTTTTGGAATGTAAATTACCAAAAATGGTATCATATCGCACGTACTATTTTGCTATAAAACGTTTGACAATCTACGGTAGTAATTTCCAAAGTCAACTTTTTTTTATTAAATTTAGGCAGGCTTAAAGCCTTTATGACTTATCTACACCGGTTCGCAAAACAAGACTGAGAAGAACCGGCCAGAAACTAAAGTTCTTTTTTTTAACGCTATTTTACAATGTAATTTATAATTTACAATAAAATAAATACGAGTACATCAATCAATAAATTAGTAAAAAAAAAACAATTCTATGTTGAAAAGTACATGTTTTTTTTTAAAATGTCAATTTTAACAATTACCCATGTAGCCATGGGATTTGCGAGTGCAGAGGAAGAGCTGTTTCGCCACATCTTTTTTTGTCCAAGTAATATTCTAAATATGTAGGATTACTCAAAAAAAATTACAGACTTAAAACAATTGAATTTTTCGTTTCAGCATCATCCAGGGATGTTAGGAGTGGCTCCACTCCAAGGATTGCCACATCCGCAACATCCTCAAATTCATCCTGGTAATTTTAACCGTAATCATTATTTTTATCCATATTAATATTTTTTGGGATTAAAGCTAACTTTGTGTGTACTTTCAGGTATGACTTTGAACGACTCTATGAATCAACACATCGAACTTGTTTTGCAAATGGAGCAACACCCGCAATTCGATAATAACAGCTTTGCTAGTACACAGCAGGTAAATATGATGAAATTATATGTACTTTTCTAGCAGTAATATCATACATTCTGGGACATTAATGCATTTCAATAGTATAGTATGTAATAAGCATAGTATGAGTTTGATCATTGTCACATTTTATACCTCGAAGAGGCGAGTAGGCGGTTGCGGAAACTCGTTTGGCCACCCTGAAATAGTGGTAAACGTTCGTTATCTTTGATGATCCTCTGTGGATCGATGACTGGCTTGAGTGACATATCTGCTCATAGGTTACGTTAACGTATGTAGTTATATGTAATATATTGAGCTCGAAGTACCATCTAGAATAGAATAGAACGAGAATACTGTTCTAGATAGTACTTCGTTCTTTTCTTATGAACTAAAATTACATCACTGTTGTTTGGCCGCTATAAAATAGTCCAAACAACAGTGACGCATGCTACAAATGTTCTGAAAACATTTACTGTTATAGTATATACATACGGACATGGAAGCGTTACCTTAAGTGCGCTTGCGCATGCACATGCACTATACATAATTTTACTGTTTGTAATGTCATATCAAAATCCTTGCCCTATTAGCGGTAAAAATATATTTTGAGGCCCCGCTCATTGGCGTTAAAATTTAATAGTTGATTCCACGTTATCCGAGGCTTACCCCTAAATAACCATAAAATAATGTTCTGGACCCTCATATTACAATGCACAGTGCGTTAGACAGGAAAAACTTTAATACATCAAACTAATATAATTAAGCCTTAAAAAAAATAAGGCGTTATTGCTTAGTTTCCACCTTGCACATGGTGCACCTATGGCTCGTGAACGTGGCTCTGGCGATCGAATCATGTTGGAAAAACCACCTGAATTAGCCGAAACCAAATCCCACGGATTAGTGATGGGGAGCAGATCACTTGTGCGAGGGTACGGCACTGCGTTCAGCAACTCGCATGCCCATCGTGGTGAGTATGGGCGTCCAGCAAATATGTGCTGGATTTTGCTCACGCTTTTTTGAAGAGGCTTTGTACAATAGTGGATTAAAATAGGTTGACCTAGTAGTAGTAGTAGACCAAAATATATATTGGAATGTTTTTTTTTATAGCTGGTAATAACAGATATTCGCATGAAACCTAGACAATTGAGTCCGAAATTACGAAACTAAATCTCGGTCGATAAATTTAGGGTTGGACATTAACAACCCTACATAAATTAGTGATCAGCTACTTCGAACCGTAAAACATCCAAATTCTTGCATTGCTCAAGCTTTCTTTGACCACATAGGTGTGGAACCCTATGAAAGTAAAGAAAAATAGATAATTTTTTTAACTGTAATAATTCGTCTAGGAACTAATCTTTTTTTTAAATAACTTTAAGAAACCAATATCTATGCAATACTTCAAAAACTTGGGTGTAACATTTTGTCATCATTCTATACATCGTCATCATTATCTATTTACAAACTTTATCAACTTGAAATTAGCACTTAATTTAATCATATATTATATAATAATATAGACAGGAATGGCACATGAGTAAATACCCCATACAGACAATGCTTCTAATGAGCGCACATACTTTGGGCCAATAAGGCCAAAAAGGCTACCAAAACGGTAAACAACAAACATATTAGACACGTGAGGATAAATAAATTTGTTGTTTTATTATTATTAGTTAAATACTACAATTATTTTACTTATCTTTCTTACTCTGAACATCTTATGATTCTGTTTTTCAATAATTAATAATTTCTTATAATAGTGTTAAAAATTCCAAATCTAAGGAGTTTATTAGAGAATGGGTTTTACTTTTAGTTTTGCCACATTCACTGCTATGACTTACGGATAACCTACGGTTTAATGTGTAACTTGATAAATATCTGGACTATTTGATTTTTTCGCCATTCAGCCATCGGTCATTACTTTTGAGTGAATGTGTGATGACATTCCGTCAATCACCCCTCACTATTTATCTCAGGTATGGTGTAAATAAAAATGTTTTTTTCCTTTGAAAATGCTTTTGTGAGTACCGTATTTTAGCCATACTAACTAATTATGGTTATACTAATTCCATTTTTAATAACCAATCTTTTACCCAACACTTTCTTTTACGCGTGTTTTTGTCAACATCGCAATCAAAATCCCAGTAAAAGCCCTCTTTTTAATTAATATCCATTTTATCTCGAGTGTAAACGTGTATTCTCTGTAAAATTATGCTTATGGCCGACGATCAGTCTGATGATTGAACGTGTCGTGAATGATTCCATCAGTCATTCGTACGTAATTCATGATTGATGGAATTGACTGATAGATGAATAAGCGCGTTATGAAGGAACCCTTTACAATGATTTTTAAATAATTTAATCGACAACACTATCGTAAGAACAAGTACAACTATCAATGGGCAAGGCATATTAATTTAAAAATAAATAAGATACGTTTTTGTATTTCATTGCCAACACAACACTGATAATGTTTACTTGAATAACAAATAAATTCGCAATCTTTTGCCCTTAGAAATTTCATGAATAGAACAAAATGATCTGGAAGTATTATTATAAGAAAACCAGACCGGACATTCCAGTCGTTGAAAGTCTTTGTAGTGACTGAATCGTCAATCGTTAAGATTCGTTAATCTTAGTACATATTTATTGCTTGTTCAGTTTCAGATCAACTAATAAACAAAGATATTTTTTCACATTTGTGTTGCTCGATCCATTACCACTTACTTGCACAATAAGAAGAATATATTTAAATTCTTTGTTATTGTACAGTGCTGTAATTAACCATATTTATACCCTTGTACAGGTAAACATTTGTTTGAACAATAACACTGGATCAAAAGTAGTTTCGTGCGCACTTAATTATTCCTTTTCTGTCCACGCGGTTAGGTTGTGGATCACGCTACCATCTAACATTGGAGATTAATCGCTATTACTGCGATATATGTATATCTCGCTGCGTGTATGTGTATATTTAAGCAGATGGATCCCGATGTCTGCCAACACCTCATTTACGCAGTGTCCATTTATGAGCAGATGTTATCCACGCTTTAAGCCAAGCTACAGGAAGCTTATAGTCTTATCCATAGTCCACTCCCAATAGAAGTTTTTGTGTTACTGACCTAATTCTTCCATCTCAGTATCGTTATAACCTTACCTGTTACTCGCGACTTCGTACATGGGGAGTTCGTTATTTGTACATCGTTTTTGTTGTTCTGCACCGATGAAGGTTATACATGTATTTGATTTTTAAAAGTATTAACCTTAATGCTAATTTTAATATCTCTGACTTCAAAAACGTAATGTTAATGTGTTATTATGCAAGAGACCTTACACATTAAATAATCTAAGTAATGGTAAAACACGCACTGAAATCCATTAAGAACGTAAGAAGTTATAAGCGAATACATAAACAAAAGCATCATTTTATACTAATTATTAATAATGATTAAGATAGACAATCCGATTGCAGAAAAGATCTCTTCTGTCGTTCCTGACGTCCAAGCACTACTTATCGACAGCTTTTCGAATATTATCTTCTTTGCCTCCGACCATTAAAAGTTGTACTGGGTACCCAATATCTTTTAAAAATGAAACTGCTGTTGGTGCAAAATACACTTGTATGCGAGTGACTAAACGTTGATCCATACAGTTGTTAATATGTTATTATAACCTTTAATATAGTTATTTATCTGTGTTAGTACAATTGACGCGACCCCGATGATACTCCCTTCTTTTCCCGAGCCAGACTACTTTTTTTTTTTCATAATTGAGGAAATGCCTACCCAATGGGTGGCAAGGTCGGGTTATGTCGGGTTTGCACATCGGCAAAACCACGGGAAGGCTTTCGTATGTGCGAAACGTGACCACCAGCGCTGGGCGACGTTGACATCCCCGTCACGGAAGAGAATACGTCCTCCGCCTCCGCCTGGCCAAACGTGTTCTCGTCTACCGACAAACTTCCAAACCCACGCGGGTAACGCACACCGTATATATATATATATTGATACCGTTTTATAAGTTGACATTTTTTATATCATAATCCTGTTTCTTTACCGACACCCGTAAACTATGCTTAATTTCAGAAATTTTACAAATATTGGGCGAAGACACTACTGTCCTCTCTTTCGCCGAGTTTCTAAGGCTTTTGACAAAACGAAGTATAGCTTTTTTCTAAATTTTATTATGGCTTTGATTCCAGGTCACTAGTGTTTTCAAAGTTACCTTACTGACATTAGTAAGTCATTATTGACCGTGCCAAGTTTCCAATGTCCTTTCGGTTAATAAAGGGTTCAGATTCGCAGGGTTCTGTTTTTGATTGTTTTTAATAAACAGCCTTTGAAACCGTATATACGCTTTGTGTGACTAAAAGACTTTATCCAAAGTTAATTCAGAAGGTACAACAAATGTTATTGTTTCTATTCTGTAATCGAATAAGAGAAAGGTTTTTAATTAGTCTCGCTCGAGGCACTAAAAAAGAAAGAAAGCCCGTGTAAATCTGTACACACGTCAGAAGTGTAACTTCTACTCACTTGAAAATAACTGCTTAGTATCTAAACAATTATTAATTAACAGTAAATGTTACTCACTTTTCAAATACGTACATTACATATACAAATTAATATTACACACTTCCAATTCATAATAAAAGGTACTCATATTCGATGTGGAATTTTTTTTATAATCGCGCCCACATAATTTTCACTTCAACTAGCAATATAATTTATTTACTCACATCTAATAAGTAAGCACTAGGGGTAGGTAAAAACTACGAATTTCCATTTAGCATGGATCAGCGTAGCCAAATAGGCGACTCACTTTTCCGCCTCCTCGAGGAATAGAACGTGACGGGTTCTTACACCACTGTCACATGGCGGTACGAAAGAAGGTGTAGGTAATATTTGTATTAGAAATAATATGTTACAACGATTCTTGTCGTGTTGCAATGACATCACGAAAATAAGAAGTTTGAGTACCGAGACTGCGTCGCTTATTGTCGGGCTTAAAAAAATTGTCGCTGTCTTTTTGTGAATACAAGATATCTCTTTCTTAAATGCAAAAATTTAAGAGCTGTCAAATTAGTCAGAACAAAATTTTCTTCCGTGCGGTGGAAAATAGACGTGACGTCGGACCGTGCCGATTAAAAGTACGAAAAAATGCATCACGTAAACTTATAATTTGACAGGGTCAAAATTCTTACCATCTCTTGTATTCATTTTAGGTTAAAGAAAACATTAGTTTAATAAAATTATTGTAGTTGCTGCACAAGATTATCGACTCTAACTTTCGTCACGTGTTTACGGATTGACTGGATTTGAATTACTGTAAATAAAAAACCATATTGTAAAAACATAATATAATACTTAATAATGTGTACTTCAAGTAATAAATGACTAATAATAGACGACAGCCCTACAACATCCCTTACGACTGAGGCCAGTATGGGTCGCTCCATCGCCCCGCACTTACCGCACAATTGATCTGTCTTGACGGCTTCGTCGTATCTCTGTATTACCTAGTAGTGGACCCTTATTGTATGTTATAAGGGTGAAATGTTTGTTTTATGAGTATAACTAAAGTAGTAAAGAGAATGCCATCCATTTTCAAATAAAATATCGATAAGGGAGTTGTTTAAGACGACCCGATGGCCTTAGTTGGTAGTGGTCCGGCTTTCTAAGCTGAGGGTTGCGGGTTCGAATACCGAAAGGGGAAAACATTTGTATGGTGGATATGAGAGTTTGTATCAAAGTTTTGAATGTTGATATATGTACATATGATTATTTATCTATATAGATACACGGGGTATCCTAGTTTGGGCCTGGATAACATCTAATTGTCCGATATATTATTAATTTATTCATTTATTTTCGAATTTTTTTCGGGAACCTGATTTTAAAAATGTCATCCATTTTCATTATGTCGGACTCTCAATTTTTGAAGTTAAACGCCTTTTTGTACGGAACGGAATAAAATTGTTACGGTTACGCGTTTCGTATTCTATGAATGAAATTATATAGAGTATACGGGTAGATTTGCTAGCACATTATGCATAGTCGTGAATGAACGAAGGTATATGAAATGTATATCAACAACCATATTTAGCCGTCAAATCCTGTTTGTATGCATTCATGCGCATTTTGTAAGAATATATGCATATAAATAGATGTCTAGATGTATTTTCACGGATATACATTCTTCTCTAATAATAACAATTATGTGTAGTGAATTATAAAATAATTTTTTTGTCGATCTTTAGGTATATTTTAATAAAATACACAGAAAAGTAAGAAGTGCCACTACTTGGGCGTGGAACGCATTTTAGAGAAATATTACGTTAATGAATACACAGTTATTTATTCAAATTTAATTTGATAAATAATATTGATTGAATATTTTAAATGGCACATGAATAAATCATATAAGGTCATTATTATATACATCTATACCGTGCATTTGAAGCAATTCTATTTCATTTTTGACAATTCCTTTGATTAAAAGTATCGTTTATTTCCTGGCAGATTTTTTGTTGAAAAGTTGAAATTCGTGACAATTAGGTTGTGCTGTTGGAGGAAGTCCATTAGCCTTTGTCCGTTGTTGTTTCGTTTTTCGAATGTGTGTATGGTCCCAAATACTTATTCTCATTGCTAGTTTGATTTCCTTTTAGAGGGCATTTAGATCACCCATTGTTAGTCTTTGTGATAGAAGAGGTTGTTTTAGTTTCTTAGAAGCATTTGATTTCTAAAAGTCCGACTTCACATAATCTCGGAGTTCGTTATTGAAATACAATATACATATGCATCATATTTCTCTATTTGCTCGCCTCATCTTCTAATTTTCGTTCGTTTTATGTGTCCCTGTATTCAATGTTGCTATAAAAAATATATTATGTTATTTTCATTGGAGGTATTTTCCTTCTTTGACAGGCATATTTGGCAGGTTTTGGTCTGTGATCCCACGCTGACCAACCAGATAGGCGAGGTTTATCTTTTTGATTTTCTTGTTCTTCTTCGATTACCGATGTCAGCATTATGTATAGTTTTTAGGGTTCAGTACGGATCATAACTATTATGGGGGACGAATGAATGTACCACCATCACCCTAGGTCCCAATTATAATCCACAGTAATATCAATAATGATATATTATAAATCTTGTAATAATTTGTGGTATTTCGTATCTATTTGTATTCTCGTAGAAGAATTACATTATTCACATTGAAAACCACCAGCACAAATGTGAAAAAATCAAGAGCAAACAAGTACCTACTTGTGTACACACCGTAGTTCGATTGATTGATAGTTCTGATCCTCTTTCACTCACACAAAACGTCAGATTGTTTATCTGCCTTTTGATTAAAAAGCTGCCAATACTAAAAGTCGAAAGTAATTCGAAATTTTCTGACAAAACTTTGATGCATATAAGCAATGCTATAGGGGTTAACAGTGGACTTTCCTTGATTAACTTCTTTAATCAATAATATAATTACATATAATAATCAGCAGTTTGTAGTTTAGCGATGTATGGCGCCTGTTTGCGTAAATACGATGTTGTCTTTCCGAATTTCTTTGTAAATTGGCTGCGTGTAGTAATGACAAACTTCTACGCTTAAGAGCTTTTTGCCTCACGCCATTTTTTTTTACAAATTTTCCAGTCCAAAATCTTCGAAATTAATTAATCGATTTTGTTGTAAGTTGATATCCACAAGCAGGACACGTCTGAAAAGTTAGTAGAGAACAATCTATTTGGTTTGTGAGTTTAATTAACAACAAATATATCGTTAAAAAAAATTCATAATATTTTAAAATTACTTTACATGAAAGTTAGCGAGGTCCTCTCATTAAAGGGTCTTGCCAAAAGTTGAGTTAGTTTTATCATAACTTTGAATCAATTGAAATTAAATTAACTGACATGATACTGGCAGAATTCAGTATATATAGACAATATATTATATTATACTACACTATTACTATAAGCCATAAGAGAAAGAAAGATGAAATATTAATTGTAATGAGTGCTATCAAATTTTTAGTCACAAATATTAGAAAATCCTGAGTTATTACAGAAAAGTATTTATCAAAGATCACAAACTGTCATTCACAATAAAACTATTGCAATAACAACAACCAAGAGTATTCGTAAATCTATAAACATCATTTTCTTAAAATTACTTTGGCGTGACTTCGTACTTTTTGACATAACTGGAACCGAAATTAGCTAAGATGCTCCACTTCCCTATGCGGTATTCTTGCCATACGATTAAAAAAGGTGCTGCCATTGATGGCTTTACATTCTGCCCCGCTAAGTCTTCGACAGTTCATTTCACACCAGTTGACCCTGGAGTTTAATGGCGCTGGATGTTAGCCAGACAACATAATACTTTGTATCCAGTATCTGATCTACGTATATGTAGATTAGAGGTGTGGCGTTATCTTGGAAAAATAGTCAGTGGTTTTTCGATAGCCTAGATGATTTTTAAAGTTGTTTAGTCTTTGTGGGCACTGATCCGACTTTTGAAATGGGGACCCTTCAGATATTTTGGTGGTTACATAACCGTCTTCGAAAGCATTGTCATATTTATAATATGCTTTGATCTTTCCCTATCATAGTAACAACCCCCTTTTTTATCCGGGCTTGCAACCCACTATGTCAGATTTGTATTATTACCTCCATGTTTTTTTTACCTGTTATTTTTGCTTATCATATAGACTTTTTTGGGGGAGGCCTATGTGGACTTCTGATAGGCTGAAATGATGATGAATGATGATATAGACTTTAAACTTACAAACCTACAAAATGGCAATAAGCCATAATGGCTACAAATCGGACAATATATCTTATGGATACGCGCCGGTTTTGTTCATATTTTCTTCAGCGACCTCTGTTCACGAATTATGAAAAACACGATCATTTTTAAAGGACACTCCCAACTCATAACTCAGTCCAAAAATGGTGCTTCATTTCCAACAGAGTTTTGAAGACAAGCATTGCGAGGCGATAAAATTTCTTACATTGTAAAAAAAACCATGTCATTGCGTTAAATGCAACGTCAGTTCAAAATGTGAACATTGCTTAGTCATAAAAATAATAGATAGGCGATTTTCTGCCAGTTACTATTGCGACCTACGTGGCAAAAGTAAGATTTTACATATTAGGTACAACTGCTGCTCATGTCCCGCTGTAGCGTATATTCAGTTAAGGCCGAATCTCCACAGGCTCCATAGACCACCACTCTGATGAATTACAATTTGAAATAATGTAGAGATTTTAATACTTTGATAGGCCACATAATAAATTTAGTTTCATAGAGTGCGAGTGACCTGGGTTCGATCCCCGGTGCCGGCACCACTAAAATTGTGATTAACAATTTTAAGTGCTGTATTTACCACGTGCTCGACGGTAAAGGAAAACTTCGTGAGGAAACCTGCATGTCTGAGAAATAATAAAAATATTATTTCGAGGACATGTGAAGCTCGCCAACCCGCACTGGAGCAGCGTGGCGGGCCTTTCCCGGCTCCTAAACCCTCTCTGATACTAGTATTTGAGAAGGAGGCCTTTGCCCTGCAGTGGGCACTTACCGGCTGTTACTTTACTTTTTACATAATAATGCAATGCAAATATTCATCAGTCTCGCTAAATTTTGCTTCGAAATATTAAGTACTTGTGTATTATCTTATCGAGTCCAAACTAGAGAGAGAGAGAGAGATCTAGAAGAGAGAGTAACATCGTGTCTTATACCTTTTCGTATAACGGAAGAAACTCTTTTGGGATCACATTGTTATCCCGCCTGTTCGTCCATCTGTTAATTCTGTACTGACTTATAAATCGTAATGCTAAATTTTGATATTTCGTTACGCCTAGGTAAGGTATCAACATTTCAGGATTTATTATTCTAGAGTATCATAATTTATCAAATTTTATGATAATAATGCAATGACACTGTAGTGGGACGTAACCTATACGACGCGATTCCTATTTAATGTGCTATGACCACTCACTGAATAAAATGAGTTTGTGTGCAGTACGGCGGCGTGGGGGGCGTAGGTGGGGTGGGCGGCGCCAGCAGCGGAGTGGGCGGCGTGGCGGGTGGCGCCGCCAGCCTCGTCAACGGTGCTTCCGTCGTGCAGCCCGCACCCGACTCCGCACAGCACCACCAGCCCTTCGAGCTGCAGGTTTGTTGCATGCTTTCACGTCTCGTTTTAATTGCTTGTGGGTGACAAGCAGTTAAAACTATATGATTATATATACGATTTGAAGTTTATCCACTAAGAATATAATGATGCTATCAATCTTATACATGACGAAGGGCTGGGTGCAATGTCGGAGCCACAAAGTGTACAGCCAAGCCCATAAATATAACAATAGTCATTGTCATCAACAGCTTGTGAACAAGTCATTGTTCAACCTCTTCCAAAGAAAGAGGATTTGCCGTTACAACCACATTTTGTAAAAGGATTGGCGGGCTGGTACTGCCCAAGCGCCTGGCGTACTTGTTCACGTTGACTCCTGCGCGATCTACTATCAACCATAATATGATATTATATTAACCAAATGCACGTACGAATCGCAAGAAACCAGCGGGCAAGCTCGCAAATGGCCCACGCCGTGCTGTAAAGGCTGTATCCAACGTATGATAGACGTTTGAGTATGTAGAAACAATAACATGTTTTAGAACATATTAGTGAAGGTGTAAAAATCAAATATAAAAATATAAATAACATGCGCCACTGTGCCGAGTGGTAGCGGCTTAAAAATCTGCCACCCCCATCATCTCGGATGTCGTAAGTGGCGACTAAGGGTGTTGAAAATCTTCGGGCAATCTCCGTAAGCATACTGAGCTGCAGAAGCACGTTTGTTATTCCAAATCAGACACTACAACAGTCCAACTTGAAATCAAAAATCATCCCAACATTTGTATTCATAAGTATTTGAGTACGGAGAATATGTGCGCGCTATCGATTGTGTTGGTTCTCGCCACTAGATGGCGCTGCAGTACATTAACTTATGTACCGTTCAATCGATCGAATTGAAAATGTGTATACATATATTGTATTTGAGTACGGAGAATATGTGCGCGCAATCGATTGTGTTGGTTCTCGCCACTAGATGGCGCTGCAGTACATTAACTTATGTACCGTTCACTCGATCGAATTGAAAATGTGTATACATATATGGTATTTGAGTACGGAGAATATGTGCGCGCTATCGATTGTGTTGGTTTTCGCCACTAGATGGCGCTGCAGTACATTAACTTATGTACCGTTCAATCGATCGAATTGAAAATGTGTATACATATATGGTATTTGAGCACGAATCATATTTTCGAATAATAACGAATGGAATAGTCAAAAATATTGTTAATTAACTGAATTATTAATAAAAATAATGGAATCGCATCGGTACTTTGCACGTTACGAAATAAAGATTATGTAAGTAATCTAAATACGGATCATCCATTTAGATTTAGAGGAAATAAATATACACAGGCAGGACAATGTCTACCAGGATTGGCTTGTTATTTAATTATAATTAAGTACAGATTATATGCGAAAAACATTTGTTTCAATATAAATTGTATTTTTAAACAGTTTTTTTAAGTAGTGTGTTTTTTTTTAACCAAACGCTTATTTTCCAGCCAAATACTATGTAAGTACGGATGTTACAAAGGTTTTCAGACTTTGTATTAAAAAAAATATCTGTTGATAACTTTACTAACTGCTTTACTTAGGTGCTCTGTTTTGTACTTGTATAGTTTGTTAATCTTTAAAATCTGATCGTTATCCAGATATTTGGAAAGTTTCGCTTGTTGCACCGATACCCGAGTGTGCGGTTTCTGAAATCACTAACTATAGGCCAACAGCGGTTCTGACGATCTTTGGCAAAGTATTTGAAATCTTATTATACTATCGATACACGGGAAATCTACGCCCATCTCGATGACCGTCAGCATGACTTCAAACCTAAGCGATCAACAATAACGTACCTAATAAATTGCACTAACTAAATAAAGAGCTCATATGGAACAAGGTCAGCAGACGGACTGTCCACTTTGATTTCCAAAAAGCATTCGTTAAAGAAGATAACGACGTTTTGCTATAAAAGCTAGCTATATTAGGATTTGCAACTAAATTATTGGTTTTTTATGCAACTCAAATTCAAAGGCAAAGTTGAATTTTTAAATTTAGGCATGAGTAAAGTTCTTATGATCATCAGATTTTACTCCGGTTCGCAAAACAAAATCTCAGAGAAGAACTGACAAGAAACTGGAGTTTTTTTTTACCTGGTTACAATGATATTTAAAATTCACTAAAATAATTACAATGTCAAAAGTACACATAAATTATCAAAGTTAATGTCAATTATCAATTAAATTTGTACAGAGTAAGAGCTATTTCCACACATTTTTGTCCTCGGTATATTGATCTATTTTATAGCACTGGGATTTTTTTTAACAGTGTCATTAATATAGTTTTGGTTTATACAATCTCAAAGTCCTAGACAGACTCGTACACACCCTACTTACCCAGCCGCACTTTTCCCTATGAGGTAGAGATCTGCTTGTTTGCTGTTTATTTTTAAAGTTTTCATTGCAAAATTTAACGTATTTATTCAAAAATTTACTCTAGTTTTGGCCAGTCTAAATTTAAGAACCTCTAGCGTATCGCCTCAACCCGTTCTACAGAGCATCTAAATAACAAATTTATTCAGCAACCTTTAAATTAGCAGCATATTACATGAGCTATGGCGCATGGCAAGGAACGACATTAGGGCCTATGCAGGTTTATTAAAATAAACGATTTGCTAATGGAGCTCAGTAAAGCCAAATGTCTGATGTTTACCGATGGCTTCAAATTGTTCTTGTCGGTGGCTAATCTGTCCGATTGTAGAGTTCTTATGGGAGATATGGATTTAGTGAGAGAATGGAATAGCCATAATTAAACAATATGGAATGGGCAAAGTAAGAACTACTAGTGCCCTTTTCGTTATTCATCATATGTTGAGTTAGCAAATTGATAATTGATTGTTTACAGTTAAGGAACTCTAGAAAGGTCTAGTAAATGGTTTTAAGTTTTACAAACATAGTTTTGCGACACCACTCTCATTTGTTTTTCGGTACATTTTTAAAGCCGTTAAAAAAGTGAATTTCGTCGTAACATTTTTTCAATTACTTTAGCTTTAAATGCGTACATTAACCCGCCGTGTTGCACGACTTACTGACACATACTTTTTATTAACTGCCTACACCACTCGTGAATCTTTTGTAATCATTATGTTAATGATTGACAAATTCGAAAATAAACAAATTTGTTCTTAACATTTACAGACGTTTCTAGGATCTATAAATTTTACGATATAATTTCTTGAAGAAAAAAAAACGACCTCAATTTGTAGAGATTGATTTGGTGTTACCCAATGTGGTAAGACGTAGCAGTAATATTATTAAATAACAGTAAGGCGAAGCAATTTGAATACAAATTCATTCATTTTTTTAAGAGAAGTTCCTGCTTCCAAACTATGAATAATAAATTAAATATGATCATTTAAGTTGGTAATTCATTTCTTTTTTGTTGGACGCCTGTTAACCTTTCTGCATTGTCAGACTGTTTCGGAGAGTCTTCAAAAAGATGCGTCATGTGAGATGTTTGGCGTTAGTTGCTAATCCAGGTAGACCTTAGTATGGATAAGTATGTTTATAAAGATTTGTTAAAAGAATGGAGTGGTCCTTCCTCATTAATAATTAATTATTTATATGGTTATGGAGCCGACAAGGGTCCGCCAGTCCAGGTTGGCGGACTTTACAGGAGTTCCCTGTATATGTATATTTATTTCTCTCAATGTTTCCTTCATCACCTGACCACGAAGTGTAGCACTTACAATTTCTATTAACAATTTTAGTAGTACCGGCACCGGGGATCGAATCCATGTCACTAGTGTACTATGAAATCAATGCATGCGCCTTGATCATTAGGCTACCAAGGTTGCAGTCTATAAATGTCCAACTGGTGGACGAAAGCTTCGTCTCAGTTTAAGGGTTTCTGAAGCCGGTAAGAGCACAGACATCCACGTTTGCTAATTTTCCGCAGGAAAATTTAAAATTGCAATCGGTAAATTTGGCACTTATAATTGCCATCAATAATTTTAGTGGTGAGATGGTACGGGAATTTTAATCTAGGTCACTCGCATACAATGAAATTAAAGCGCTCTGATTCCTAGCTACCATAGCTATCATCAGATCAGTTATTAGATTACAACTTCTAAGTGTGTTTTGATGGCTCGAATAATAAACAAATGAATATAAAATGAACTACATATTACTATGAAATAATGGTAATCAAATCATTGTATTTGTAAAGCGCATTGTCTGTCCACACCTGGTGTTTTCGGAGCGATAATGTTCACTAATTTTACGTGACAAATTCTTTTAGGCAAGACGAATGTTCTGATCCCTTAAGAATTTGGGTTTTTTTTTAAATAAATGCATAAGCATTCAATAAATAGTCTAAAGTAAATAATCCGTCAGCGTGGTGAATATAGAAAAATCTTCCATAGTCATTGCCATACCAACTTTTGTTGGTGCATTCATCCTTCGCGGAGCAGATGTTGTTTTTGTGTTGTGATGATTGAGAAATTTTGATACCGTAAATATTGACACTTTATTTTTCTAAATACTAGTTATACTAGTTATACTATTACAAAACTGCTCTGAAATTAAACATGTCGTCAGTGATAAAAACCGAAAATCCAATACTGGCAATGGAAAGTTGAATATACTACTTTTTGATTCTTGAGACCGCAGTAACTTCACCATTAAACGGAATGGTTTTTAGTTTATTTCAGATAATTCGTGACGTGTTGTCAATATATCTGATGAAATTAAATTGTTATGACACATCAAGAGTTGATGTAAAAAAACGGACATTATATCTCACGTCTCTGGCATTCGCGCTTTGTAAAAATCGCATTTTAAAAGTACCTATAAACTTATACGGATTTTCAGGACAATTTAATACATAATCCACATACCGGCTTAAACATTTTCTGAAAAAACAATGTAAGAATATTAAAAGACAAAAAAAAAACCAAAAACACGAAATTTTTGAAGTGCGTTTATTTCAATAATAAAAAGAACGAATTTTTGCATGTAACAATTGGTAACACTCGAAAAGTCGATTTATAACATTAAAACATGTGAACATTAAAAAATTCGGATAGTAACATTACGGATAGAAGAGCGCACAAGCCTACATAAAATAGTGGTCTGCTACATTGAACCGAAAAAAAAAATTGCGAACGGTAAAATCACAATGTAGTGCACAGCTCACTTATTGTGTGCAAAAATATTGAAAACAGTTGAAGAAGGTTTATGTGATTAAAAACATCCTACAACTTCTATACGCAAACATTTAGAAACGTTTAACAAAATTTATGCATCATACAAAACTTACCAATAACTGTACTCGAAAATGGGGGGAGGGAAGGGGGCTGCATGCACCGTTAGATAAATTGTAAAAACACATTTGGTATTAATATTTTTACTAACCGTCTTATATCTTTCAAATTGGTCTTTATCTCTTGCAGACAATTGTTCTGTACATTTTTTACGAAGGTACACAATCAGTGGAGTTATTCAAGTAAAGTAACTTTACCAAATGAGTTTTAACAAAAAAAAGTATTATTCTTTACAGTTACAGTAAACAAAGCATTAATTAACGCACATACCGAGTCCCACTACAATACCGTTACCCTTCTAAACAAGCTTTTTTCTTTGTGAAAATTTTCTGTATTAATTTGAAAGTAGCGGTATCAGAACTGTTCATACATTTTATATAGAATTTGTTTTGTATAAAGTTTGTAAGAAGTGTTTGGGTAATTGACTGATTAATTCGTACTTGCCGTTTTGAACTCACTCCATACAAATATTGCCGTAACGGTCCGTCCCATCCAACCGAACAGTTTAATTAAAAAATCTTATTGTCTTTGTAGTTAATGTTAAATGTTAAACCTTTTTTAAGTACCACCAGAACGCATATTGTAGTGATTTTGTAGCTTTAACATGTACAAAACATAAATATGTAAACAAGATGCAAAACAATAAGTACATGTGCATAGTATAATCCACTAGTAGGAAGTAAATAATGTTGTGCATATCTCGCACGCAGACTATTCTCACTACATATTATGTATAGATGAAGCTTTTTAATGTATAAAGTATAGCATAGTATTGACGCGACACGTGCCCTGCTAACGAGTGACTATCTCCGGGGCTGTTCACACGGCGCCTCGACTAGGAAGCAATAAACCCATACCCTAACTGCACACGCCATTACCGATTGTAACGGTATGACTATGTGATATAATCGAAACGAAAACCGCGTCGCCATCCGCAGCCGAGCGCTACGTTAACATTGCCTTATCGAATTGACGTCAAGACCTCTATGGTTTTTTTATGTTTTTTATAGTAAAGATGTAGAGGTTATGTGTCTGATCTAGATAGATGATAAAACATTTAGATATGTGTATCATCATTTTCATTAGTAGCTAATAATTTTGCTGCTGATAAAAATGATAAATAATAATCGAAATATAACCCATTGTTTGTTAGAGAAGCTTTCAAATGAACCTATAATTCTCGTTGTGAACAAGATATTTTTAATATACTTGCATAAAAATATTTGTATAATCATTTGTTACATCCAAGAAAGTAAATTCAAAAATAAATCATACAATCTGAGACTTTTGCTAGCTATGGTATGAATTAAAAAATTAGATAAATTTAGTACATGGTAGTTGTTAAGATTGTTATTCCACCACGTGTCACGCATTTTTTTTGCATTTTCCTTATTGCAGTCACTTACGGAATTAGATGAAAAAAAATGTATTCATTTAATTTTTTTAGTCTGGGTTGGATCAATACCTACCTGTGGCATTATCTGCCTATCAACCCTGCAAAATAATAAAATGTTGGCACAAAAAATATAATCTCATACGTTAATAAATATTAAAATATGAGGAGTAGAATTATATTAAAGATAACTTAAGTTCTGATGATAATGAGATTCAACCAGTTGTTTTTTTTTTGTCAAACAAATGTATAAATCAGTACCGTGACTTAATTCAAACAAGAACAATAATTTAAACAAGTCTAGTTGTTTATTTCTATTCTTTACACCAGCATTACTGGTAATAACAAAAGTTCATTGCACCCGAAACAATTATGTCACTACCGAGTTTGCTAATCTGCAATCCGTGCGAAAATGTGTGGGGTATCTCAGTGACACTCCATATGTTTAACAATAGGCACTTTTATGGTTTTTAGCGAATTTCCCGGGCATATATTGAAAAGTTGGATTACTTTTTTTTAATTTTACTTTATGTATAATTAACGGACGTTCACTTGACTATTCATTACTGGCAATTAATTCCCGCGGGTTACGCTCCGCGGTGCTGAGATCGATCTCGTGGGAAATTAAACTGTGTGCCGTCTTCTGCCGCCTCCGACTCTCGCCTCGCCCATCTCGCGCCTGCCGCCCCTTCCTCACATATGAACACTTTCTCTCTTAGATTTTTCCAAGTGCACATTGCATGCATCTATGCATGTGGAAATATCTCGTTTGAATTCTTTCCTTCCTTATTCACGGTATTCACTCAATGGTTACATTAAGAAATATATGATTTTGTTCTAAAAGAACTCTAATCTCGTTGTAAACGGAGTCTTCTCTTGTTTTCTTCGTGGTCGTTACGGATGACGCAGCGTATTTAATAATGAAGAGGGTATTGAAATTAGTCTGCGGTTTGTTGCGAGCCCATGTGAGTGGGTCATTAAATATGGAGCTGTAATCAGTATGGAACTCGCAAAGTCCTCTCTGCTTTGGCGTCACAATCTAGAAAGGACAGTACATTCGCGATGTTATTTCCACGCTAGTTGTAATCGATGCGCGTTTATAGAAAAAGATTGTATGAATTTCGTTTAGTTTTTAACGTACGTGAGACGATGCACTAATTGAGCACGGAACGTGGTTTACCGTTAAATCGTATTGCTTTTTATCGTGACGACGCTTTCTTTCTCCTTGTCGGAAGGGAATTGCGAGCAGCGTGTTGCAATGGAGCGAATGGTGGCCGCGTGAATCGGATCGGAATCGCTCACCGCGCCCGATTGCGTCGCCACGCATCAGCGGCCTCGGAGAAATTGAAGCGTTCGGACCGCTAGAAGGCGTCGCTTCGCTTGGTAACCACTTGCAAAACTTATCGCAATTTAATTGTTCCTCGCTTGCCTAAAATTATACGTAATACCGAATTCGATGCGCTTGAACTGTTACCGAGTGAGAGCGGTTTGATAATAGCGATTTTACTTATAAACGTTTATTCTATGCAGAATAATGTGGCAACGCGTCGTTGAATGAAGCCAGCAAGTGTTTGACTCAAAGAACAATATCGCTAAGCCTGAGGGTGCTCAGGGTAAGCTGTCCGTGTCGTCGGGGACGCGGTTATGAGATTATTCTCGCTTTGACGACTCGACTCGACCGCATGTACCGCGCTGCGCTTTTAGATTTGCCCAGCTTATATTTAAAACCCTAATTGCCTACTTTACAACTTAATGCCGCGCTAGCTCGCAATATCTGTTACTGAAATGTTCACCCAAGTTTAAATTCCTCCTATATCACAACTTTTTTTTTCAAGTATATTCATAAAAGTACACATAGTACACGCCGGATGCGCTTAACTAATACTTATGAAAGTTAATTGACGGCTGAGTGTCGAAGTCAGTAATCATGTGTTGGATGAATTCTAACATAGCACCCGGTTACTTTTGGGCCCCGCGTGCGAGACACGAAATCAGTAATTTGTTCGCCGCGGCCTCTGCTGCCGTACACCGGAGATAACAGTCGCCTTATTGCCAGCGCAGCCTCCACCCGCTAACTAACGCTTATTAAACTTCAACAACGCTCCCGCTGATCACTTCACCGTCTTGTTAACTCTCTAACTTAGATTAATCGTTAGCTCGGCCTCGTTTGTGAAGCTATTTATTTTCACAAATAAAAAGATTTCGATTCGGTGGCGTTCTATTCTTGCGTACTGAACGCGAGATACTTCTCTCTTTGTAACAGTAATGTTAATAAAAATATGCTGATATCAAGTCAATTGTTAACAGGGTAGTTGAAAGTAAAATGAAATCGAATTATTTAAATAAACAATTGCGGAAAAAATCCCAACTGTTACAATTCTTGTGATAGCATTCTCTCACGAGTGAATTTGTGTGTAAAACAAAGAAGTCGAACTACCTGTAGGACATATATTTCAATACTGTGCTATTATGACATGTGCTACAAATCCTAAAAAAATTAGTAGTCGATTTGGGCTAAGACCGACAAGTACGGGGGAGCTTCCACTCTTTTAGTGTTAACAGTATTGAAGTCTCGCGTTATCGGGAAGCAACACAGTGTATTGGTTCATCGACGAAAAAACTATCGGCCTCTTGAAATCTTCGTGTTTCACCTGCATGCGTTCTGCATTCTGCTGTCTAATAGACGAGGCATTGCGCGAAGTTTACACGAGTATTACCTATTTACATCCGATTTTTTTCAATATCGCGATCATGATTATTTCTCGTAATGGTTTTCTGTGGACTGATTGCTATCACAATCCCAAACCTCTGGACACGTTAGACGGGCATGGCTGTTAATTTTTATTTTAATACGTAAAGCTTAAAAGAAAATATACTTATAATAAAAAGGTGGCCGTTATTCTACAGCCGCTGTGCGATACGGCTACCACCCAATACAAATTATGTGAAGAAACAAAGCTTCCGCGAGACAGTCACGCAAGTAGGTAGAGGCTCCTAGTCTTGTGTTTGTACTGATCTCTGTATCGTAGCGACACTTATTATGAGCTGCTCACCTTGTCTGATTTAATGTATACCTGTTACTTTCGCTATATAGCTCCGAATTATAAAGAAAACATATCATGAATCATAGATAATCTCCTAAAAAATGAATATTGGAATCTCATCTTCATGATTATAATAACATAATTTTAAACTTTCAACTGGTTTTTTTTATCTATAGGTACATTGATGATGAATATGATGTCCTTCTGACCGATTTCCTCCACGGCGTAAATTTACTACTACTACTTATACTGTCGGCAATTGTAAATGTACGCGTGAAAGTTGGCACTCGGTCATCTTTATCTTCCCTTATACGTTGTTACACTTAGCGATTAGATCCGAGGAGGAACACAACACCACTAGATCCGAAAAGCAATAATTTATTTTTTTGCGCAAATATTGACTTCGGCTGGGACTCGAACCCAGGATCCCTGGTACGTACGCCACTAAGCCACGCGGTCTTAGATCTATGTATATATAATAAAACTGTAAAGGGGGATTAGTTTGTACATTGAATATTTTTTGATAATTGTGTTGGTGGGATGACTAAAAGCCATTTTAACAAATTTTAAAATTCTTGTCTGTTTTTTCGTCGGTCTGAATGTCAGTTTGCATGTGTATAAAGTGAAAACGATCGTTTTGATTTCAATTCATTTGTCTTCGTTGCATAATTATACTTATAATTTGATTTAAAAACATAACTAAGTTTTAATTCAATCTACTAAGTATATCCTTAGTTACATCTTGAAGACTCCACGCTTTACTGTCCCATATAAAGCAGTGGTCACAATTATCTGATTAATTCGAACTGCAAATATATACTAACGCGAATGTAGCCGTGGGCAGTCTTTTAGGTCTAGATTTAGATATTATTAAAAAAAATATGCTTTCATGCACGTATACCCAAATGGGGTGATCACAAATTGAGACAGTTTAACCCGTTTTAGCCCACTCTTCCCTTGGGCCTTTTATAAATATGTTATTGATTTGTTCTTGTATTAATTTACGATAGTAATATATAAAAAAGAAGCGAACAAAGACCCGGGCACAGGCCTTTGTCTTTTTTCGCATGATCAAGTACTATGTAAAACGAACTAGGCGTTAAACAAATGACGTAAATGTCTTTCAAATATTTTAGACCATAATCTCCACGCTTTGCATGCAAATTGACAATCGCAATACAAGACACCTCGCAGGCTGCTGTTTGTATTTGTATTTTTGGTTGTCTTTTTTGAGATACCATCGCCGCCATCTGTCTGATGCTTTTTTTATTTTCCTTTGTCGGATCTTCCGAACTCATGGGATGAAAGGAGGTGGCAGTTAGCATAATGCCAATATCAAATCCATATACCATGCGAGTAAAGCTGCTTGATCGTCGTTAAGAAATAATATGGTCGTCTACTGTAACATGTTGAATCACAAAAGTTATCTCGAACAATGACAGTGCCTCATCTATATGAGTCAGCTTGTTGTCCATGAGAAAATAATAAAATAACAGTTCCGAATGTGGATATGAAATAAATTAATTTTAGTCTGTTGTTATTGTAAAAGTTGTAATGAACTCTGATGCCGCATTTAAGGAATACTGTTAATAAATAAAAGTATTTAAATTTTTCTTGGCAGTGTATTTACAATAATTACAAAGTTATTTTATTCCTGCTTCTATAATGTTGACTAATAACAGGCTACGAACCTCTTTTGTATTTGTCGTTGATTCCGCAAAAGGATTTGCGCTCTGCGACCCCCCGGCCTTAGCAAGGATTTACCATGTCGCCCCATTGGCACAATCCAGCTTAGTTTGGGAACCCAGATTAATTTGATGAGCATTTTACATCTACGTGTGCGAATGGTTCATCAAACAAATTCAAAAACAATAAGTATTATAGCTATAGCATTCTTAGCAAGCATTACCACTACAGCCATAACTTTTTAAACCAATCTTTTAAAAACACAAATGATGTTTTTAAAGTTCATAGTGTAATTCTATTACAAAAACTGCTTAGCACCACTTAGTATTCGATTCACATCAGTAAACGTTTCTGTATCGGAAATACCTTGGCTAATAAAAGTTATAGAATCCCTTTTACACTTGGGCGTAGTAAATAGGTAAACTGTTGATTGTTAATAGAATTGGGGACAGAACTGTATACAATGGGGTGAATGGTAACTTAAATCATTTCGCTTTTGAACTGACGAATTAATCAGACTTCGTTAAAATTAACATTTACCATTCTGCCGTTCTCGCGTGCCATTTTTAGGTATACAATAAACTTTACGAATCATAGAAAATTGATATTTAAAGTTCATTGTGATATTTGCACGAGGGGGTTGTATTTGACCTTAAGGTTGATCCGTAACATTGTGAAGCGTTTCTACTTTACACAACGTAGCTATTGTTGAACAGAAACGCTCCCCAATTAGTAAGGTAAAGAAGTCTATAAAAATTGTTAGTTGTAAAAGCAGTAGTCGACTAATAGTACAATCGCACTAATTCGGCCGCGGTTACGGATCAGCACCGCTTAATTAGCTCAACGTTTGTGTCTCCCCTGCAGCAGCCGCTCAAAGGATTCGCGCTCATTATGCGCTTGTTGCCTGCCCCGGCTGACGACCTGTGGTCGTTGTTAAATATTTTTGAATAAATGTGCACCGCTGCGTTCTGTTAGTTTTACACCGGCTAGATGCAATAATCTATGTAAATACGAAATTAAATTTAAGTCCGTAGAAATAGTGATGATAGAACAGCGGGAGAAGTTAGTCACGGAACGGACGGACGGGCAGTGCGATGCTATGTTCGCGGGAAGCGCGATAACATCGCGTGAGAGGCGGGCGCGCGCCACGGCCTCCCCACGCCGACCGACTCGACTGGGTTCGTCACGCTGCGTTAATGTTCGCGCAGCACGCCACACTTGACTATCTGCATCGGTGTTATCGCCCTATCGACTTACACAATATCTTATACTGCTCCACTTCAGTCTTCCCAACATTTGCTTTTGCGTTACCAGGCGCTCAGAGTCACTGCTTTTCGTGTTTGTTCTTATACTTATTTATCAGAAGGTATGATCTTTTTTAATGAGTGGCAAAAATGTGTTATGAATGACAATTGTTAAGGTTTCAGTGATAAACTTTATCCAGGCATATGTTACTTGTTTTGTAACAAAATATAAAGTGGGCGTGAATCGCCGTGGCAGATGGTTGGCGGCTGTACTACGTGGAGCTCTGATTAAACTTAATTAACTGAAGCCATTTACTAGCGGCGGGGAGCGGCTGGAACTGGATGCCGTGCGTGTTGATCCTTTGTCGCCTCGCCCTTACGTATGTAACGGGGTGGTCACTTCGCCGATGTTACAAAATGGGGTGTATTTCAAAAACTTCCCATGTCCACGCCACATTAGATTGACATTTTTACATAATATTGCAGAAATAACGTTAACTTCATCGTTTATTAACTTTTTCAAAGATCTTAAAACTATCCAGCCACAGGGACACGATGGCTACTGTAGATGGAAACTGAGGAGCGTTGAAGTCCCGGGCCGCCACAGACCGCAACCCTATCGTCGCCGAGCACGAGATTTATCGCGCGGCCGCACGCAGCTGGCGCGATGCCCATCGGCCCGCGCCCTTTTATCACCGAGTAAAACATGCCAGTCGCGTTAATTTGTTTGTTCTGACGCGGCAGAGCTAATGAATGGCCTCGGGCCGGACCCGAGACCGCGACCCCAACACAATTAAGCGTTACACCCTCAAATCGTTACATAGCCGCAAATAAGTCGTAAATCATGAACGATTCTGTTTAACTTGGACCGCTGATTTGCTCCGCCGATTGGCCTATAATTTACAAGATCATCGCTGAATCATGACACAGTTACTTAGATATCGAGTCGATTTCGTCTCTACAGCGTATCAACAGTCTGGCATTGCTGTGGTTGAAATGTAGAAACGGTAGGAAAGAATGTCTTATAAATACGCAGAGTGTACTGATTTAGCATGTGTGAATCAGAGTCGTTCAGGTGAGGTCGAATTCCATCGCGCGCCGCCCTACCTGCGCGCCCAAAATATCTCTCCTCCTCACCTCGCGCGCACGGCACACGCTCGCTCGTACCTCACCAACACAGAGACATAAATACTCATTCAGCAAATTTCGTGGGTGGCGGTGACGTGATTTTTTTTTCTGTGTAACTACTGCACTCGGAGACGTCCAACTGGTTATTTAACAACTCCTTCGTATTGATTTAAAAACATTCTGTCATTAAATCGAAAAAAAATACTAAACGCTAAACGAGCAGTTTGGCTAGTACACATTCTGTTATTAGATGGTAATAAACCCGGGGTTGACGAGTCCCATCACTGCTGCCTTAGTGTTCGTCGGGTACATCGTGTTTAAACAATCGTTTTATTTCTTAGGCCTAAAGATTTCCTTACAATATTTTGGTATATGGTAAATCGGTCCTAAAATTACAATTACTAATTTCAGTAGTAATAATATAGGAGCAGCTTCTAAACGCCCTCTGCAGGCTTTGCCACAGGCTTTAAATTTTTAAGAAGACTGAAGCCGGGTCGGTGAAGGAGGGTCGGGTCGGATTCACAACTCTGCTCCAGTACGGGTTGGCGGACTTCACATATACTATAATTGTTTTAATTATTTCTCGGAAATGCTGATTCCTACTCAATGTCTGTGGTAAATTCTGTGCTTAAAATTTATTATTTCAGTGCTGCCGGCCACCAGTCCTATCGAACATCACCTGGAGTTAAGTTACAGAGGCTCATTTGAGTGTTTTCAGCAGACAACATTGAATCATTTTATTCGTGCTACTCCTATAGTAGATGTGTGACTACCTCGTATGTGAAACCTTTTCCTACATTCTATTGCCACGCGTTATTTCTGTGTAAACGTTTTCTTCGTTTTGAGTTTGGTTCACCACTTAATTAGGTGCTGCTCGTAAAACTGTCTTCCTCATCTTATATTTACCGCGTTTGCCCTTTTTATTATCCGATTACATGGGCCGCGCGGTTTCACAAAGCGTTCTTCGACGCGAGGGGAGCAGTTTCATTTGTTTCTTCAGAAATTACTTGAGACGATCGCGGCGCCCACTCAAAGCTCGCCTGTTGTTTGCCCGAACATTAAGATTTAAAGAACACACCGTAATGTTTAATTAGCTAAGATTGCGTTTAACGTGTATGCTCATTTGTGTTGTCAAATTGTGTTATTAATGTGAACACCGATATGATTACGGTTGTTCGAAGCTTATCAGTTTGGTCCGTAGGGGATAACTTATTGGACATTACAGATAACACGGGCAACATTTTATCGCTAAATTACTTTTCGTGCCGATTGGAAGAACATCTGTATGTGTGTGACTCTGAATAAGTGTGTACACGTTTGATTATCTGCTAGAGCTAAGGGCGGTGTCGGTCGAGGATAGTCTAGCGCCGCAATTAGCAGGGCACTCGACGCGTCGCTGCCCACAGGCCATGGCACAGAGTCCACTCGTGTGTCGCGGCGCAAATTAAAACGCGACACTCGACCCTATCGCATCTTCAAACTACATTTCGTTTAATCAATAAATCGTATCAGCTTTTTTGTTGTCTAAAAAATATTGTACACGGAAGTAATAAAATATAATAATTGTCATAGAATGACAGCGATTGTATTTCTACCATGTGTCTTTATTAAATGATACAAAGATACCCGCGAATTATTTAGGATATACATCTACAATTAGTATATTCCCTTGTACTATACTTGTAGATTAATTCATTATCTACACGTGAAAATACAAAATGTTTTATGGAGGCATAATGGGATTCCTCCGAGGTTAGTCCGCGATGTATTATATATACATTTAAGTGTAAGGATAGAGGAATACATTTTACGGTGATTAGTTTTACTTCGTCCATTCGTAACTTGTTGTTTGGGAGAAAGACTAAGGGTAAAAGATTTGTGGTCTAACCGAGCCGGTACGAGGGCGCAGTCCCGGGGGCGCGCCTCTTTGTAATTGAGAGCGCCTGTGGGCCGATAATTGTGCCTGCCCGCGAACGCTCGTCGGCTGCGCCGCGTAAATCATGCTCGTTACTCTCCATTACCTCATAATACCAAATTGACTCGCGAGGATTTTCCGACTCACAGCTAGCTTTTCTAGTCTCTTTTTCGTTGATTTGTCTGTTCGCTAGCTATTCGCAGTTTGGACTATAAATAACATACACAAACTGTACGCTACTGGCGTACAAACATTGTGTCGAAAACACCTATAAAAGCTAGAGAAGAATAAAAGTTAAAAAGATGTTTTCGTACTTGTACGTGTTGTATAGGTGCACTTTTATGAGATATTAAATTACTGAGTCATGATAATAAGTCAGAGCAAAAACTTAGGAATAAAGAGGGTTACACCACTTGTCACGACAAGGACGTCGATATAGTAAAGACATGCGAACTTTTTAAACAAACTTTATCTACTCTATAAAATAGAAGGTGTGCGATAAAACGATCGCGTGACTTAGCTGCGCTCCGTAGTGTCGGTGAATACCTTGATTAGGTGGAGGAACGTTGTTTCATAGCTATACAAAAAATATAATCTTAACTTTAATGCAAACAAAATTTTAGACATGTACTATATAATTTCGAGTCCCTTATTGTGGATAATTATTTCTCTTCGTAATGGAAATTATATCTGCTTATTTACATTAGGTAATGTTAGTAGTAAGTGGTGCCAGTGGTGAACTGGCACTATGAGCTTATCGGCGTGACGTCAGTCCAGGGGCGGTGCCGACGTAGAAGTATGTAGATCGCGAAATTGATTGCATGTTATCAGATGGGGCATGGGTTCTTCGCTTGCGTTTAATACGGGCGTCCGCCGCTCGACACGCGATCCTTTTGACAGGAGATCGACCGTGCCCCCGTGCCGGCCGTGTCGTGGTAATTACCACACGGCCCGTGAGGAGCCGCGACATCGCCAACTGCCGAGCGGGGCGCTGTAATTATTGTTCACACTCCTCGCTAATTTACTCAAAGTCAAAGGTAACGTTACGCATTCGTGAAGCTATACTCGTGCTTTGATATTATTCTAAGCTAAATATGAATACCCTGTTATTGAAACAGTATTTTCAAATTTCCATCTTAACCTAACGATCGACTCTCCGTAAATTGATTTACAACGTCGAATTCGTTGTTTTCTATTGACCATTAGAGAAGGTGTCGATACAACGTGAATTGGAAATAATTGTTTTAATGGTTAGCCGGAGCGAGTAGCGGTTCCCCCGTAATTTGATTGGGCACGCGGGTGGGCCGGGCCTCGCGAAGAATCGCACCGACTCGGAGTTGCGCTAATTGCCCGGGCAATATTAAAACAATGACAAAACTTCAGGGTGCCCTGGCTGCTCTCGGCCGGCCCTCCACCTCTCGCTTTTTATTTAAAATTTGCTTACCCGGTTCGGAGATTGTTATTCAGCCAAGTTAGTTACCGTACCGACGACTGGCCTTATGGAAACAAGAATAAACTTAATTACGTTTCCATTTTAACAGAAACCTTATGACGATAACTTTACTGTGATATTCTAAGCTAGTTAAAAGTAAATGTGAATCGCTAAACGGGAATT
This sequence comes from Bhutanitis thaidina, assembly GCA_029286595.1. Classification (NCBI taxonomy): domain Eukaryota; kingdom Metazoa; phylum Arthropoda; class Insecta; order Lepidoptera; family Papilionidae; genus Bhutanitis; species Bhutanitis thaidina. The sequence goes on from JAGSMS010000018.1 coordinate 7,652,415, forward strand.
TCGTCTAAACTCGAACTACTTTAATAATTTAGACACTGATTAATAACAATATTACACTATTAAAAGATAAATTAAATACCTAAGTTACGATCGACAGGATTAATCACCTTGTAGGGCTACAGCGCTGTAGGGGGCAGCGTGCGTTGCGGGCAGCTCGAGTAATTGATAGTGGCATTTGATGGACGTGCAGCAAGCGTGTATTGCACCGCCTGAGACTTAGTACACATGGCAGGCATACTACATACGCTGGTGCAACTCTTTATCATTGTCTGGCATTACTTTTTTCAGTGACATTCAGACATCTATTTTCAATAACAAAATATTCTATACGCATTTAAACAAGGCTCGGCACCCGTCACGTTCTACTTCCCGGAGAAACGAAACCTGTTTTGACTACCCTGTACAGGATCGTACCAAAAGAAAATTCGTCATCTCTGCCTACCTCTATGTGTGAAAGGCGTAAATGCCATTCATCCATAAGAAGTCACTAAAATGTGTTCGGCTTCATCATAAATACTGTGTAATTTTATACATCGTCGTAGGTCCTTTATTCGACTATGCACTGTTGACACTGCCGCCAAAACAAACTCTCCTATATAACCTCGAGCTTGCCTCTGTAAACCAAGCGCGCTCTAAACTTTTAAGGTCTAATAACGCAAGCAATTTGAGGGTCTCCCCCTGTTTACCTTCTTGTTTTACTAAGGTGATTTGATGATTTTGACTTATTCAACTCATGGAAAAGCTTGGTCGGTTTCAGTTATAACATTTCGCTTAAGCTGCTGACGTTCATTTAATATTAAAGTATTCAAATTCGCTTGCTTATATGAGTCTATTTGTCCATTTTATAATTTAGACTGATTTACTTGGACTTCAATTGTTGCTTTTTGAAAATAAATGTAAACTAAATATTGTGAAGTTCATGGTTGTTAGCAAAGGCTAGTTTCACTTACAACCGACAAGTGAAACTAAAACTAGATTTCTCTCGCGAAAGCCGAATGTACCAGTGTATACTACTAACCAGTGTATATGGATGGATAATTGACACTATTTCCATTATTATTGAAGATGTGTTTACGGTGTTAACTAAATAATATTACAAATAGGTATAAATAATGTTACAATTCGAAAAGTTCTTTATTTATCTAAATACAAATTTGAAATGCGTTTTTTATGTAGCAAACTTCGATTGATTTGCCGCCATTAAAGAAAATTATTTTTGTGTATATGGTGTGATACACAAACAATACGGCTAATGTCTAGCTTTTGTAGCATATTAAAAGGACTGACGGGAAAAAAAAAATCTTATTGTTATATTTAAGTAAAATTATCAATATCTGGTAGGTTCACCAACCGTATCTTAAATAACAGCAATCTTTTGGGGCATACTACGTACAAGCCTTCCACATTCTTCTGCATAATAACATCCCACTCTTGAATAAGAGAATTTTTAAGGCAGTTTTTGATGTTATGTTGTGCTCTCTGTTCCTACGTTTAAATATCCCGAAGATGCACGATTGGACTAAGATCTGAGAAATACGCTGGCCAGTTCAACAAGATAATATAATTGTCTCGACAGAACGCCACGTAAATTGCTGTCACTAAAAAGGCGCGATAAGCGCGTAAATGAAGACATCAGCACAGTTTCCAGCACATTTATGTACTTTTTGGCTGTTCATGCGATCTTCACAAACGAAATTTCACCAATGCCATCAGCAGCCATGCAGGCCAGATGAGAATGTTGCCTCCTCCGTGTTTTATTGTAGGCACCGCGCAACCTGGATGATATTCTTCGCCGATTCGTGTCCTCACGAAGGTCACGCCGGTTGTTCGAGATACCTGGAAATGAAATAAAAATGCAAATTATAAAATATTCTTACTTTTGTTACAAATGGAGTGATAGTTATTATATAGCTCAATTTTTTTTTACAGTCTCTTCTACTCGTATAAGTTTTCTGTCCTTGTTATAATATGTAATTAATTATATTTTTCTTATTATAATGTTAATAATATTTTGAGGATCGCGCGGCTTAGTGGTTAATTTCTGACTGGTGTGATAAAGGTTCTATGTTCAAATCCCAGCTGAAGTCAATGTTTGTGCAACAACACAAATCATTGGTTTTCGGGTCTAATTGAGGTTATGTTCGTCCCGAGTATTAGAGAGGGTTTAGGAGCCGGAAAGGGCCGCCACGCTGCTCCAGTGCGTGTTGGCGGACTTCACACATCCTCGAAATAATAATTTTATTATTTCTCAGACATGCAGGTTTCCTCACGATATTTTCCTGAACTGCTAAGCACGTAGTTAATAGTACTGCACTTAAAATTGCTATTAACAATATTAGTGGTGCCGGCACCGGGGATCGAACCCAGGTCACTCGCAACCTATGAAACTAAAGTGAGCGCCCTGATCACTAGACTACCACGACTCAGTGTTGTACTTGCCCGTAATAGCTACGTATAAGTACAGCACAAACATTTTTTATATTTTATGCAATTAAGTGAATGTTATGGTTCTTATTGTTTGTGAAAAATATTATATTTCTTATTTTTGGGACAACTTAGACAGGTATACACAATTGCAGTTTTTATGAGAATATTGTTTGATCGTTGTAATTTAAAAATTTTTACTTTGATTTTTAAGAATATTTTATGCTTAGGTATGCACTATACCAACAATTATAATGTCATGTTTTTATTATATTATGCGTATAAAACTGAATGTACATAAAACAAAAAATACAACATTAAATGGTAATATATGACAAAATAAGACCAGAATAAGACGACGCCTTTTTTACAACTAAAGTAATATTGATTAGTTGAGGTTCTACAACGGACGAGAAGGAGCACGTGAGGTGAGATATGTTTTTATTCGCGCAACACGTTCACGGTCGCCCGAGCGCTGGCGATGCGACGTCCTCCCGCGGGACTGTGTCCGTACTTCCGAACGGAGATATTTATAGCTGCTCCAGAAGCCGCTCTTACCTAATGTAACGTTTTATGGTAGCCCTTATTACGGTTTCGCGCCACCCTGTCTAACGTCTCCATACGGCTACTTACCAAAAGTATTTGTCCTATTTTCCCAATACAAGTTGTGAAATAAAATAGCAAATTGCTGTATGTTAGGTACATTCGTATAGCAAAGGTCTATTTGGTGGTCACTGGTGTATTGCAAAGACGCCACGTCGAAGATATTCTTTGCGGCAATCGTAAATTGGGCCCGTCCCTCGGGTGCCCCGCCTGTGCCGCGCCGCATACGCTAATCGCCTCACGCCGATCCGCCGCCCGCTACGCCGCTCTTGCCTCGTTTTCCACCGTGCATCCCGTCGTAATGGCCGCTAGAAAGCCTCTTTTGTTGCGCTAGCGATTTGTTATATCTCGCCGCGCTTTTCCGAAATACCTGCTTTGACTCGCGTAATTGTTCTTTCAAATCGGCGGTTTTGTTGTGTATAAAACGCTTTGTCACATAAGTCTGTGTAGTCGCCCTTCTTCAGAGCGTCTCATAGTCTCGGCCTCATTGTTATTAAATGAGAATTCATTAGCGTGACTGTTGCTTGTAACAACACACATACTATTCTTTGTTTACTGTAAAAGGCACGTAGGAAAGAAAATAATCTGTAGCCGCAGATTTTCGTTTTTCAAGGATGTGATTTGATAATTATAAATTATTGATATTTGTACGTATTACTGCAATTTCTTTGAATGACTCAGGACAAGAAAGAGGTGCAAAGCCGACCGTACGTATGTGCCGCCACGCTCTGATGCTCCTCTCGGACGTTCAACTCGCGGTAGAGCTCGTGTAGCCTTTTTCTGGTTGAGATCCATTACTTCCTACATTCCATTTACACATTCTTTTCTTCACATATATGCGATTTCTATTATGGTCGGTGCTCATATTATAGTATTAACCTGCACCACTGCCTGAGTGAAAACACTATTAGGATTAAAATATATTTGGTAATTTATATTTAAATTCAACAAGGACTTTTTAGTTTTATCCTTAACCTTGCATTACATCTTCCGATGTTACAGATCTGAAGAGTGCTGCTTGGTCAGAGACACTCACAATTACAAAATCTTTACTTTGTTACAGTTAATTCTTTTTTTTTTTCACAACTACATACTTTGGCCGCTTGCAAAATCTTCCCGCGGCTTTCCTCGGATAGAAAGTAGCCTTTGTCCTTTTCTAAGCTTCAAAGCATCTTTATACCAAATTTCATCAAAATCGGTTTATCCAAACGGATAAACCGATTTTGATGAAATGCATAAACATGCACGACTGAAAGACAAAACATACTTTCAATATCAACATACTATTAATATGCGATGACCGTTTCATAATGCGTTCACAAAACTTGTTTACCAGAAACACTCCGGTTCATCCCTAATAGTGATTCTAACACAGCTAAATGTCACGTCGCCATTCGTGGCGAAATAATGATACAACCCGTGACATACTTTGCCGTGTGACAATTTTCGCCGCGAGGGGCTACTCTCTTACCCCACGATGACGCTGCGGTCGCTCGTTACTGTCTCCCTGTCTTACCTGACGGTGCAATAGTGTGTTATAGTTATACCTGATGTTGTCACTAATGATGCCACAACGTCTTCACCTAGTGTACCACCTTACGTTGTCTATTACGAATGTTTCATTAAACCAAAGCAATCTTTCTAGTACGGCTGTTCCGCGTGGCGTTTTGAATTTTCCAGTATTTTGTATATTTTTCTGTAGGAAATGTGCATATGATGTAAATAGACTTTTTACTTTGCAACACTATTCATCCTAGTTCATTGTTCTTCGAAATTGCTCTGCGTTGAGTGTAGCGCTTTGGTTCTAGCTGTTTTGCCCCGTTTATTGTACGCATCAAACAACGGGCTATTCGCAAATCACAATAAAAAGATATGAATAAAATAAGTTGCACTTGCTGTGATGTTGTTGCATCATAAGATTCATTAATCAAATGCCTTTTATAATGTTTTAATTTATGGCGCGTTCTGATAGATCGAGTGCAGGTCGATTTCAGCAATTTTATCTGCATTGGCAAATAGATAGCCGATAAAATGATAAAGTGTGTTTAGCTTTAGTTGTTTACTCGACAGCGGTAAAAGGTTTGCTAGTCCCTCGCGGCACGGGCTCCGCTTGTTTTGATTTCGTTATTTACTTTTAATTTGGCAGCAAGCGAATGATGCGGCAGGCGGGGTTATGTCGTGTGAATAATTGAGCCAATCCACAGTCGGAGGCTCGTTCTCTCGGTCAGTTTGGTAACCCCGCAATAAATTATCTTTCCTTCTTTGTAGAGATTGCATCTATACTTCTTTGACCTACGATTTGCTACAATTATCAAGACCAATTGTTTAATGCGTGTTCAGGTTTCAAACCTTTGTTATGTATTATAAAAATAAAACTTTCGTGTTTAGTTAGACAAAAATTTATTTTATAATAACAATGCTTTAGAGGAATTACTTACCGGGGAGAGTCCGCCACGGCTACTACGTTTTTTTTATTCACTTCACTTATACTGGTTTCCTCACTACTCTCTCAGGATGTATTCCCCCACTGCTAATGACGTGGAAAGTTAGCACTTAAATTGCAAATATAATTTTTGTGGTGACGGGACGGAAGAACGAACTTAATTATATATAAAATTTAAGGCATGCGCCCTGGCTATGGGCAATCACGATGTGGAAAGTAAATTTAATATCAGAGGTAACTTTTACTACTGATACACGACAACAGTGATAGACGACATCTTGATTAGGGGTCAGTAATTAGTTATGTCTGTTTATTGTTTGTTGATTAAGGCCAAAATCCTTACACAATTTGCGGTATCTACTATGTACTCAAACTTTCTGCAAATATTTTATTATTTTCAAAACCTGTGTATCTCACAAACCAAGAGTTGTAATTGTAAAGTAAAGAATAACAAAGCTCATTTATAATGCTCTGGCATTGACAATTTTGTGAAAAGAAAGTTAATTACGTTCAGTCGACTGACAGGTAGACTGTCGTGACAGACTACTTCCTAAAATCCTTTACATTTTCGAATAATTGATGTGCTCTACCTAACTTTCAACACTCTTCGAGATTTTCATAAAATAATTTATTGATAATTGCGTTTCTATAATTCTAGCTGCTGTGTATCTTAATGTCTCTTCGAATTATCCTAATGCTACCACATAGAAACAATGGTTTACTCGTCAACGTCACTTATGTTTCATGTACAATTTTCAAACGTTCTCAGATTTTAATAACACATAAGTGTTACATGCAAATACAATCCACGTTTGGAGGTCGGGGGTGCGACGACGCGGCTCGCGTGCTGAGAAACATTATGTTCCTGACTAGAAGTTAGTAGGGGGTGGCTTATTGTCTCGCGTCTATTAATACCAGTGTTTATAGGAAATTAATTTCTGCAATTTAGTCTTCTTCTTTAGGAAGTTCGTTGAGTCAGATGTAGGCTGACGCTTAAAAAAAAATGTACACAATTTGTCATGTTATTCCGAAAAAATACTTTTCCGTGAAACGTGAATACCTATTATGAGATTCTCTATTTAAACCACGATAGTTCGGAGAATCGGGAAAAGTTCTATTGTGTGACAAAGTCGCAACTCTTACAAGTTATATCATTTTTTCGACATCTTCCTCATGGGGACATTGTTTTAAATTGGATTGAAGTTAGAATCACCACAAATTTTTCTTTTTCCTTTTTTTATTTTCAAATACATTTCGGGCGGCTTTCTATTAAATTTGCCTTATCTATACTAATATATAAAATTCTTTGTGTGCTATTTTTGTATGATGGAATGGATTTAGCTTAAAAAGTATTTGGCGGACTTTGATGATTTTTATTCAATGATCCTTATGATTCCTAAAGTGTTTTATGCTGTTTTAATGTAAAAGTTTGTATTTTTGTCGTTCGATCACTCTTGAACTGGTGTGAACGGGGTATCTATAAACGAGGTAGAGATGTAGATTACCATGAAATAGGATACTGTTTTTATTCCAATTAAGAGTTCTCTTTGAACAAAATTTGTGACCACGCACGCTAAGTCACAGGTAGCTCAAAGTTTAAATATATAAGTAGTTTAAATATAAATGATACCTTTATACAACCTTAAATATTGGGCCACATCGCAATAAGCGAGCGGCGTTTCGTGCCTCTTCGAACGTTAATGGAATCTATTGTCAAAAACTATATTACTTGAGAACTATTATTTTCCCTTCACTTAAACCAACGTGTAAAGTTTTTCTTTACTAAATTCTTACTCAATTAACGATTATTTTGACACGAATTGGCTTTTACCTCGTTACGTTCTTTGGCGAGTTCACGATATTCTGATCGTGAAAGTGGGACGAAAGTAGAGGCGGCTTTGGTTTGGTGGATGCAGGGCGACCGCTGCAACAACGGTGTTTGTTGACGAGCCGGTGGGCGGCGCGGTGCGGCGGGCGCGGGCGGCGGCCGCAGGTGTGCGACGGCCGCGGCAGTTCCGCGACTCTCGCCGCCCCGGCGCCACGCACCGCGCGCCAGACATGTAGCTCGTACTCGCGCGAAGCCTGTGAAGTGACTCGTATGTGGTGCCGCTCGTAGCGTTCAGTGACCGTACCGTCGCGAACATGGTGGTGCTAGAGGGTGGCGGCGCTCTGCTCGAGCCGGCGCTCGCTCTCGATGGTGCGGCAGCCGCGTGCCTCGAGCGCGCCTATGCACAAGCGGATGTTTCACTTAAACTCTTGCCCAAAAGATACATTAACCTGCATCAATGGCTTTCGCCGGTGACGACTTCCGTCACGGCCGCCGCCGCCGCGGGAAAAGACCTTAAGTTACAAATTGTAAGGGACTTAATAAACAGTTTACTATCGAAACATTTGTGTAATAATAATTGTATACGGATGGAAATTTCCGACATCCATGCCGTATCTTATTAAGTTATATATCCTTATTATGTTTATGAAACAAGGCGATAATTAGACAAATACACATATAATCACCTCACCGGTATTAATAAATATAATTGCCCACGTATCCTTCAACTCTTACACGTTAAAGTTGTCTAGACGGTAGTAAGTTTTTTAATCAAATAATTAAAGTTTTATTCGATAAAAGGCTTATTCTATGTAAACTTGACACAATCACGTACTGAATTGGCTTATTAACAGTGGCCCGTCTTTAATTTAAACTGCCCATCAAATCAGAGACATTTGAACACAAGAAGTGCTTTATACTCAATGAATGGTTTCCAATAATAATAAATTCATAATTTTTATTAATTAAAACAGACTAAATAAATTTTAAACAATAACCTTTTATCTCTATAATAAAACGGACGACTGGGTGGGTTACTCCACATCTGGCGAGAATGCCAAGATTGCCGCGTGTTTCCGTATTTTCTTTAAGCATTTTTAAGGTCAAGCTTTTTATTGTGATCGACACCGATATGAACATGTCCCGCCAATTTTAAATTTACGGGTACGCAATGTCTCATATTGTTATGGTAATTCTTAACTTTTTCACATTCAATATTATCCTATAACCATTCTACTAAACGTTCGTCACACTTGGACGTAGAACTTTTTAATTTGACCAATGTGATAAATAAAGAATAATTATAAATATACAGAACCGGTTTATCCTCAGTGACTTTTATTATGTTATTAAATGTTTCTTTTTTTTATTATAATTTAGTTTCACGCGGTAGTTTCAACACGTTTAATTCATAATCTATGTTCTTATTGACTGTTTGTCACAGCACTCTTTCGCCGAGCGTTGAAGTCTAATATATCGAGTATTTTTTATTGCTGAGCTGTATTTTTTGATTTACAATAATTGATAAACAATATAGTTACGTATATTGATATAAGGCATGTTGCCTTTATCTCATACCTTTGATTTTAATTAAAAGTTTTAAAAGACTTCCAAAAAAAGGGGTTTATCAGGATGGATTTAGGCAGTTCTTTTCTATCTCAAAGAATATACATACCGTGAGGTCCCATATAAATTTTGTTAAAATAATGCACTTTGGAAAGTACGCGACGGTCGATTTTTTAATTAAATAATTTTATATGAAAGCAACAGACGTATATTTTATCTCATCATGATCAAACTGTAGGTACATATAAAGTTTAATAACGTAAATTATAGTATATGTGAGTGTGTGTATAAATGTGTTTTTGTAACTTTGAATGTGATTCACGTTACTCTTGTCCGTGATTAAAATCGGGACTGTTTCACTGAGTAAAAGTCATGGTGTATCTCCAATCAATAATTTGGTATAAAAGATGTAATGTATACGTATGTGTAGAACCGATGTTTGTGGTATGATCCCGTATGATGTATATCCGCGATTGCACGGGCCGCCTTTACACGCGGTCCACCTGGCGGCCGCCTGCCGCCCGTCGCGGCTGCCCTATCGCGCTACCCGATCTCTCCGTATTCATCGCTGCACCCGGGAATAAGTTCCGTGTACAGATATTCCGTCTAGTCGTCTCACCTAGCTTTTAGAATCCTCCTTTTGCCAAAAGAAAACTTGCATTACACAAATTGCATTTCGATCCTTTGTAGTTTTGAAAGCAGTACTTATGGTTATAATAACAAGCGTTTTCCAAAACAGTTGAGCGTTGAAAGACTACACAGATAATCATTATTTAATGAAAAATTCTTAATATGAGTAATAATGTTAATAAAAGATCTACACATTTTTGATTTCTATGCAATATTTTATTTTGCGATACATTGTTTCCTACAAAGAAATAAAAGCTTCGCAAAGAAATATATGGTGATAGTAAAGTGAAACTGTTTGTAAAGACGTAGTTTAACATTAGACATTAGGACGACGAGGGGGGGGGGGGCTCACGCGTGCAATCCGCCCGCTTGCCGCAACACTCGTTTATTTGCGCCTTCCTAGTCTTTTGTTATGCCATGTCGCCGGTGTCTGTTTTGAAAACTTGTAATGTAGCCATATTGTCGACGCGACGTGATGCACTCTACTACAGCGTACAGAACCTTCAAGTTCATTGGCTTAATATTTTTAACTACAATATTCATACAACTTAAATGCAACTTACTCACTTATCATGGTGTTCAAAACAACCAAGAGAAATGCTGAGCTGAGAATTTGGTAGAGGTATTCCCCATCGTGCATCCTAAAGGTGCGCTAAGAAAGGATTTTTAGCGCACCTTTAGGATTAGCTTTTTCTGACCTTAACCTAAACAATGTACAACTCCGTAAGGAAACTCTGATAAATCACCTAACTGGATCGTATAATAAAAAAACCGTATGTGCAACACTATTTATAGAGAACACAATCTGCATTGATATTTAATTCTACAATTATCTATACGAATAAAGTCGTTATTGATATTTTATCCTAGTGAATGTCCGCAACTTTTCAAATTGATATTTTTATTTGCTTCTTAAAAATTTATACTTATTAAAATCGAGACATTCTACAGAATGTCACTACAGAATGTCACTACAGTGAAGCGGGAAGAGACTATTTGAACATTTTGTTTTTTTATCTATTTAATAAGTCTTCCTGTGATATGTTCGTTAATCACATGAAAACTATACAATGGATCTCGACTACTTTTTGCAGAATTGTAGCTGTGACCATGGACCTATATCTGCTATAGTTATTCCTAAATTATGTAGGGGTGAGCAGTAGAAAAAAAATTAAGACTGGTTCAGTTTATCTGTACATTTAATAAAACTGTAATAGAGCAGAGCCGTGTACATGAAATTAATTTGCTAAATAGTATTGAATTAAGTATTTATGGGTGCAACAGAGACCCAATACTAAAACTCCTCTTGCTCCGCGTGCGCCATCCTAACGTGGCGATTATGGAAAATCCTCCCATTAGGAGAGGCCTATTGATGTTATTGCAGAAGAATATTAAATTAATGTTATTCACAAGTTATTGTTGTGGTTGAAATCGGCCCTGAGAACATCATCAAACAAGCGTCATGTTGTATGGTGACAGCATAAAAAAAATTTGGCCCCTGGCCTCCTCTCTTCCCCTGGGTGTCGTAAAAGTCGACTTAGTTTACCACCAGTTAAATCAGTTACTAAGCCTCTACCTAGGAATCGTCTAGGTGTTCCGGTTTGAAAGGTATAGAAAGCCAGTATACAGGCTGTGAGGCATTTCATCTTAGTCCTCTTGTGTGCTAAAGCATCTGAGACCTTCTTCTATTGAGATTGTCTTTGGGTTATAGTGGCTACTTACTATCAGGTAAACTGTTAGCTTTTACTTAAACTTACACCCCATTCCAATAGTAAAGGAAGTCTTAAAAATGTCATAGCATCCGACACGTCATTGATTCCAATCCAGATATTAGAATTCGTATGGAAATAGTGGCAACATTTACATTAAGATTGTGAAACGTTCTATTAGTATAAGTACTTAATAAATTATAATTGCTTTGGCTTTGCTGTTTTGGACCCAAAATAATGAGTACGCTGTACCGACATATTCCTGGGGTTATGCCGAGGGTACGAGCAACAGAATACATTAACCGCCACCAACAGTGTTGGCGTCGGAACACTAATATATTTCACTGGTGGTCATTTTCGACAATTAACCACATAAAATAAGTGAAATTATGCATGCGGCCGACGACGGCGTATATCACGTCCAGTTACGGGGCACGATACCTTCCCACCTGTATATTCATTATTCAAAGAAATGTTTCGCTCGACCAGGCGGCGTCCGGAAGCGCGGGCTCTGTTCGTGTGATTGATGGGGAACTCTTTATTTTACTGTTCAGTTTTTGTTTCACTTCGCGCATTACTTACTACGCATACCTATATTCATGAATTTGCTAATAACTTTTGTCTTTTGTCAATAGCTCGTTACTATAATTGCCTACCCAAATATGTCACATACATTGTGATATATAATTTCTTGCAGTAATTTGGCAGACATGCGTCATTTCGTATTTGACTTCCTCTATGTAAAGACCTAATGCCTATCTTCGGTAAGCTCCGCTTCAGCCGGACCTCTCAAACCGTCGGATTCATTTTCTCTTGCAATTTCCTACAATTTCCGGGCAACGTTTGGTATACTGACATGCTGGAAAATTATTTTCCCGTAAATAATTCTCCTGTCACGGCTGCTCAACAAATGCTTTATTTTATAATTCATCATATTTCGGTTTTGTACTATTTACGGCAGCGACTTTATATTTATTTAAGTTTCTAATATAATACGGTTCAAGTTCAAGCTCGAGGATCAATGTCCTTACAGTGCCGTCTGGCGTTATCGTTACGCAACTCGCAAGAGTAATCGATGCGTGGTCTTGCGTGTTCTTTTGATTCATAAGTTGCATTGAATAGTATAACAAAATTGTTTGCTTTTATGTTTTTAAGCATTCACATACTGAAACTTGAATTTATTTCAATTTAAACACTCATAGGACCACCTGAATATTATCGGCGAAATAAACTCTTTTGAGACATGCGCTCATTCCCGTTCGGCATCACCTTGAGGTGTGGGTGAATCAGCAGACGGCACGCTCACCGGTGTGACGGTGGTAGTTCAAGAATAGCGTATGGTCTATTTAGAAGTCCTCACCGTTTGTTTGCCAACAAAATGTGTCATTGTTAACTAATTTAAGTAACTAGTGGCTTCTGCCAGTAGTGTTACGACATATTATAGTCATACTATTTTTTTCTGCTAGGGGAGTCGATATACTAATTTATACTTAATACTTAGTGAATTATTTTAACTATTCATGGGTGAAATTTGTTCCGTTTTGAAACAATCATAATTTAGCCACATTTTAGAGGCAACTTGGTGGATTACGAGCAAATTGATTCATGACCTTTTGGAACAGTAAACTTGTCTTTTTCGTTTTATTGCTCACTCGCACGTATGCGTTTTTAAATTTATATTTAAATTCTTCTCATACTATTGAGAAAAAAGAGATACAAATATTTGCACTCTTAAAAAAATTAGGGAGAATGATGAGGAAATATTCCACAGTTTTTAGCATATTTTTAGATTTTGTTTGTAGTTTCTTTGGGCGCAAAGACAATTTTCAAGGTGGAATTTCAGTGCATCGTTTTCCCGCAACATTTCGGTTAACTATGACTTTCTTGAAGTTTCATTCAGAAGTGCGTAATATTAATTTGTACATACATGTTTTAAGAATGAGTAATATTTATTATTAATAATTAAAGATTAATTAGTAATTGTTTATATATTTTCAAGTTAGTAGAAGTGGTAGAGTCAAGCGGCGTCTTTTGCTGCCACTCGAATGGGCCGGCTCGACCGGGGTAATATCACGGCCTAGCAGAATATCAGCGTGAAGCAGAGGCATCTCGTCCTTCTGTGTTTCGTTCGTTAAGTGAGGGAACCGGAGGCCCACTCTCCCTTCTTTCTCCCCTTTCCCTTTCGCAAAAAAATCCTTAAAGGTCGGCAACGCACCTGCAGCTCCTCTGGTGTTGCAGATGTACGAGGACGTCGGTAATCACTTACCACCAGGTAAGCCGCCGGCTCGTTTGCGGCCTTTCTTATAATAAAACAGAAAACATCCGCTCTTTTGTTTAGAAATACTAAAATTTTAATGAGGTAACTTAAAAGTTTTTTATTTCTGTTCTGTAATAATTCTCGTTTATTTAGTCACTCTGTACATTTAAATTTACTCTCACTTTTTCTTATGCAAATGAGCAATTTATATGCAGTGGTCGTATGAAACATAGTGAACTCAATAATGACTGTTTAAATTTTTTAGTGTGGTGGGTCGTGTTAATATTTTATTAATTAATTTGGCGCGCGGGCTGTACTGTCTGATGGGCTGCGACATTATGGCCAGAGAGTTGCGTAAACATCAGAATGTAAAACACGATATCGTTTAGCCGGTTAATTAATTGCTGTGACCGGGAGCCGGGAGCCGGGAGCGGGCGCCAGTTGTCGTGAGCTCGTTATGGAAATAATGAGTGCGATCGCAAACCGCTGCACAAGTTGCGCCCGGCCCCGAACCGCAGCGCCTACTTCGATTTTTATTGTAGTTCCCTCGGGCTCGACCGTTTTAATTCACTGTGGATAACATCGCTGTGTAATTTGAAAGATTCAACACTGAACATTTGAATACAAGAGAGCACAATTATTCTGATGTTAGGTGTGATTATTCTTATTCCATGACTGAAATATTATCGATTCTTTAGTAGATATTGCAAAATGCAAAATTCGTAGTAATTAAATCAAGTAATACAATATTATTCCTAAACACTTCTCAAAATATTTCTCCTTATAAATTTGAACTATAAAACAAAACGGTTTACAACTAGACGACTTTAGACGTTCTCGTTTAGACAAGGTGAAAATATGCCGTGCTACGCTCGGCGGGACGTGCGCTCGCATGGGTAGAAGGCTTATTAAGCTAGACTTCGGGAGATCTTTGTGCGTGTAAAACTAGGCGTTTGTGCAACTTGTGCTTTTTAACACTAGGATTCATATTGTAATGTTTATACGCATAGTTCTTATGGCGCAATTATAACGTATGAAAATGTTTCATATTAAAATTTTCGTTAACATGCTTTAGTTAATACAATAATCGTATATACTTCAGCAAAATAAAATCATAATAAACGTGTGTATTGTTAGCGTGAATAATCGTTACAACTTGTACAACAATTAGATCATATTATGCAGGATTCAAATTATTTATGTTTTGTTTCGTTGTTTAAAATAATAATATTCAAAATTAACGATGTAAATATATACACAGTGAAAAACATTGTATCTTCTTTATTGCAATTATTTTACTTTCCGTTGAATTTCGTGACGCCTTAAGAGAGCATCTCCTCTTGATTCACGACCATATTGAGGTCGTGAGATTGAAGTTACCTGCGAGACGTGTCACTTGATTTAATTAAGAGCCGTTTTACCACCCGTTCCGACGTCCTAACGCCACGTACGGCACCCGGGTTAATTTCGAACAGAGTCATTCCACAAGGATTTATTTCAATATAGAACCATCTTGTTTCACATGTGCTTCGCCCGTAGTCCGCCTTAATTTCACCAACCATTATACCCTAAACTTAATTCTGCTATTTTAAAATCTTGCAATTGTTTTTTTTTTTTTCAATTTTGATATTATTCTATATCTCCCTGCTTGTCAGCATGTCACTATAAACAGATATATGGCAGGTGAAATCTCTAAATCCGACAGTGATTGCATCGTTTAGACGAAATAGTCTTCATATTTCAACGTATAACCTTCTGACTTGGGTTTACAAATGGGCTCCATTTGTTTCAAAAGTGATTGACTTCATTTTCTAGTCTTGGTGGTTAGCATACCTGATCGTTGTTAAGCCATGAGTCTTGGGTTTGAATCCCACATAAATTATTGGTTATGATTTATGTCTGGGCCCTGTTTTTCTGAAACTGAATCTTCTCCGATCTCATCGCATAAACAATACATTGGATCCGGGTAGGTAGTAAAAACGTGTACGAATGTATCTTGCGGCAGTGTATGTATCGTGCAGTCTGCACTGCATCGTTGACGACAGTATTTTGAAGTGGGGGCCGCCGGCGAAATTAACCTATTTTGGATATTTTCGGCTAAATAAATCCCGTTTGATCCTTTTGGTTTATTGTCATAGTTACTGTCAGCATAGATACCCATTACACAAGGACTTAAACGGTCTCAATTAATTAATAATTAAAGTTATGACCAAGACTTATCTCCATTAGGGTAACGCAGACATACTGTTTAAAGTTACTTTATATTAATTTAATGAGTTTAAATGAGTGAACGTGTAATGAGAAGCTATAATATGAAACGTGAAAACTGGAAAAAATATTAACATAAATCAGTGCTTCTTAAGTACAAAGTTATCAATTTCGCATAACTTGAAAGTAGGAGACGATAATTACCTGGGGATTTTTGTATTTTTTTGCCGTTGGCGTCTAATGCGCTACTCTTGTTGGCCGTCATCACGCGTCGCGGGAGAAGTTCGTTATTAATTCATTGCCTCTCAACTCGGCCGCTTTTACTCGCATTACCTGTTCAGACAACCGTTTTAGACAATACGTTTAGGCAAAAAATTGTCTCAGCAACGTATAAGTTGTTTTTAAATTTCAAATTATTCTTATCAAGTTATGTTTCTGGTTTTTAAAAAAAAATGTAACAAGAGGTTTGATAATTATACGCAACTATTGTAAAAGAAACAGTAGGGCAAAATAAATCTTGGCGACGATTACGGTGTACCACAATCGGCAATCACATGATAACCAAAAAGCGTCCACGCGATGTTGATTGTGACATTGTCTGATACGGGGTGGGCGCTGCGCTCAGGCGAAGGGCGAGCGCGGCACCCTGGCCGCCACCCGCATTTGCGATGCAAATTGTTGCGCCCGCCGCATCGCGGGGCGCCGATGCGCTTCACGCCTTTCCTGCCGCATCCAACACAATTATTTTGTGAAAAATATTCATTTGTTCGCTTTAACACTGTCTTTAACATGCGCCGCTTTTCGTTGGCCAGGAATTCCTAGTACCTGTCGCGTTCAAGACTCTGTTCTTCTTTTTCCGCGAAAGCGGATATTGTTTTCAATGTGTTGACAATAATCGTTGGAATTCAATAACTAACTGATTGGGACGCAAGAAGCCCGTGTGAAGTTTCGTGAGAACGAGAAGCTGGAGCTCGCTCTGTGCTCTACGGAACGTTATCATATTTCAAACGATTTCGCAAAACGAATAAATAAGAACGGAGGCAAGAAGTGTGCGGTGAAACCGAGTCAAAGCGTGGGTATTAGAAACGCTCCGATTACCACGCTCGGAAGAGTTGCATTCAGTTCAGTTAAGGAGAATTTACATTAGTCGACGCATCTTTCTTAAAACAATTGTTTAGTGTAAAAATTATACGCTAAAAAAATTTACCTATTATATATGTATTACGATATTACACCAGCTGATAGATTGTGCAGCGATGGTATTGTAGACACGAACACCGGTACCGCTGCCGGTCTGACCGCGTTTTACTAACGGTATCCATTCCGAAGTATTTCTCCGGCGCGTGGCACACTTTGTGCGTACATTCACCTCGACCATCTCACTGTCTCCACACTAAATAGTTTTTAATGTCCTTATTTGGCAGCTACCATGAAAGGTTCTTTTGTCTTCCATATGTAATAAATTAAGATTATAAATCCCGAATCTAAAAAACATATTAAACCTTATAAAACTTGTATTAGTTATAAACATTACATTTAGTAAGCTCTATGAAATGAGATCGGAATACCGTTAGAGGTCGTCGTTCTTCTCACGGCATTCAACAAAAAATAGCCAGCTATCAATTTATTAATTTATACTGTTAGAATCTGGGATGTTTTCCTAGAGTCGCGTACTTCTTTTTACTCAAAGCTCGAGGTAGTTTAACTAAATTGCGTATGATTAAACTGCGTATCCCTTCGATCCGATAATCATAAACGATTAATTTTGTTATTCTCACACATTGTATAGATTTTAGTATTTTACTGGTACTAAACTTCGTAGTAAAGAACTTCAATATTTAATATCACACAAATATTACGTGATGGTATTAAAATACTTATTTTGAACAGTCTCAATATAGTCCACTGACGTATTGATCTCCCCAAGGAGAGGACTTGCCGTAATCGTTACGACGCATGCCATGGTTGACGATACTTGATATCGAAGCACCTTAAATGACTACCCGTCATCGGTCAGTATTTTATTGGTCTGACATTTTTAAGTTTTTAATTTTAATCGTAATTTTTCCCGTTTTTTCCCCGTTAATCGGATTTTTTTTAAATTAGCCCCGGAGACGGTACACTTTCATATATTTCAAACTAGTACAGTAGAATTATACAAAAAACCCTAGATGATCATGTAAACCAAGTTTAAGCTTTTGAGTTTTTAAAACTCACGAAATTAAATGAAATTTTTTGAACTTCGAACTTTATCTTCAATTAAATAGTACAAAACGAAATCGCAATCTTTTCTATGCAATTTCCACAAACATTCAGAACATTTGGAGAACTCACGCGGAAGGAATTTATAAACATATATAATGAACTCATTCACATTTAGTTTATATATTACCGATTTGTCCATGCAGAAGTCCGTGAGGTTTGCTGATTTTAAATAAATATTGGTCTCATCCCATTGCAATAAAATAAAATTAGGATTTAAATTTAACACTAATTAGAACCTGCAGGTAGGTAGTTGCGTTACGAGTCCAGTTAGCGGGAAATTGAAGCGGAGAAGGTCCTAACGTGCCACTTCATTACGCGCCCTCGTTACCGACGCCTCTTGGTCTCATGGTGTGTTTCATGTCCTCCATATCTCTATAGTATAAACAACTACTGCAAGCGTCCTTTTCAGTTTATTACTTAAAACAAATTGTTGCTGATTTTTGCGTTTTGTTCCGTTCGTACGAGCTATATTTTATCATTATGAAAATTGCACCTAAATTAAAGTGTTGTACGTAGATGAATTATTGGTTTTTACAAATAAAATTCCACTGTTGTAAGGCGCGCGCGGCCTCGGTTACTTGCGTGCGTACGATTACTTCGCTCGTATTGCTGTGTAATATATTCATATTTTCACCACCTTCGCATCCTTAATGTTTCATTTCCTTCTTTGTTTTCAATATGGCATGCAGCCCTTTTAAATTAAGTACAAAAAGTATGTGTGAAACAATTTTTTATTTATTAAGTATTACTTCTATTACGAAAATGTTCTCATTCAATTTAATACATCGAAGCTCAACATTGGTGTACCGGTAAAAAGATAGCTGCAGCAAGCAATAAGCAAGATATGTTTTGTACCTTTGCGTTCAGCCTTACCACTTACATTTGCCAGATCGATTTTATTCGAGATTTTCTTACGTCGAAAAATATAGAATTTCATTAATTTAATCAGCTCTTCGCGAAGATTGTCGCAGGATAATGAGAAAAAATAAACACAACAAAATCAGCTTGCATTTAAATTTCCATGGTGTCATTACAAGATTTTGCTAAAATGTGGGAACTTTTACTTTAACTACTACATCGACAGGTTTAATTCAACTTCTGAACATAGGCTTCTCCAAGAAAGAGGCTTACATTTCTTGGAAGGTTTTTCCATACTCACTAAAGTGGGCAGGCGGATTAGTGATGCTTCTCTCCATCTATCTACTAGTTAACTAACCTACAACTAGTCTGTTGGATTTGGGTCCGGTAAATTCGGATAGATATTTCATCATTCGATCGACAGAGCCTCGTTTGCTTGCTAGCCGGATACACTACCTGCAGGTGAGGTTGGCATTCGGAGAAATTTAAATGTAATGCTTTTTAAAGCATAAATTATGTAATCCAAATATATATATATATATAATATCATCATCATTTCAGGCTACCACAAGTCCGCTGCTGAACATTCCCCAAAGATTGTATATGTGTATATATATATATAAAAGCAGAATAGCACTAATCGCGTAATCTCACAATAATGTCACAACTCACACCTGGGGCCGTTAATTGTGGCTTTGACAGCGTCCACTTCACAGCCTGTCTGGTCCTAACAGCGCGAGGTCGCCTCGATATTCTATGGTATTCGACAAAGAAATTATTGGTATATGTGTCGATAGTTCTGTTCACAAATAACATATGGCTGTTGCCTAGCTTTGGAATGGTCTTAAAAACTGACGGCGCCATATCCAATATGCACGGCGCAAAGCAGTCACTGCAATTCTGTTTTGTTCAGCGCCCACTCCATATTGTAATTTAACCCAATCACGGTGAAAAACAACTTGTGAAAGAGGGAGCAAATATATCGATGTTTCTTATATAATAAACACATTCCAAATTTATATTTTGAAAAAGAGAACTTTTTACATTGTAACAGTATTTATGAGAAGACTAGTTATTTGACGAAAAACATCACCTAAAGATATATGTTACACCTAAAGATGAAATAGGTTACAACTTTTAAACAATGAAATACCTGTATAAGCGTTTTTTGATAACAACAGAGGTGAAAGTTTGTAATTTAATATTTTATTTACAGTCATTATTAACTTGAAACTTAATGAAAATACTCTTCGAAGTATATTTGATTAGCTTTTCGAAAAAGAATGGATTTATTTTCGAGGTAATAAGTAAATTAATACATATTATGAACGTACGAAGTCGCGAGTGACACCTACATTTAATAATATAAATTATTTTTAAATATCTTTTATTTTAGTACCTAGTAGTAAATATAGTTGCAATTATTTTTTATTAAATTTAATTCATGCAGATGATTAACATTGAAGAAGCACATCCGTCCTCACCTTCCGACAAAAATCCCTTTTTGGTCAAATAAGGCAACAACAACTTAAAAAATACGTTTAAGATATATATATACAGTGGTGGTCGTATAATTAGAGACACTATCAATGGTCCTAGACATTATTTAAGATACTTCAACGTTCAATCGTTTTTATTTTGAAATTAAACAATAAATAAGACAACAATATGTTCAACGATTTATCATTTATTAGAAAAACAATATAAATCCCATTACACAAGTGCACTTTCAATATTACATTACGGACAAACATTTAAATCAGTTTTAAGGTATGAACAATAATGGTCAACTAATTAGAAACAACAACTACAAAGTATAAAAAACAATATTTTTTTTAAGTATTAGTAATTAGTATTGTTATTTACGAAATAGCTACTATTTACAGCCTACCAATATTTAGTGGCGTATCCCTTATTTTCAATAACAGCACTGCAACGACGTGGCATTGATTCAATCAATTTCATACTTTTTTCTAGGGGGATTGAATTCCATGCTTTAATAAATGCTTTATTTAGTTCGTTTTGACTGGTGTTACGTTGGTTTGAGACTTTCTTTTTAACAATATGCCAGAGATTTTCTATCGGGTTTAAATCCGGACTATTTGTTGGCCAGTCTAAAACGGATATACGCTGTTCGCTATGGAAACATTGACGCTATTGGCCGTGTGTTTAGAGTCATTGTCATGCTGAAAGATCCAGGTTACAGGCAAATGATAGTCCGAGTAGGGAATCATTGTGTGCTCTAAGATATTTTTGTATTGCCATTGATCCATTGTACCTTCAATCTTCCGAACGGGTCCAACTCCACATCCTGAAAATCAACCCCCAAAATTTAATGTTACCCCCACCGTGCTAGACTATACTCCTTGTGCATTTATAAATAAAAGCATTCTTTACAGGACGCCTAACATAGCGCTTTCCATCGGAATTTACCATATTTATTTTTTTTCATCTGAAAATAACACTTTTTTTCCATTCTCGTACCGTCCAATTAACATATTTTTTAGCGAATAATAATCCCTTCTCTCGGTGTTGCTTGGTACGACGCGGTACCTTTCGAGAGATTCTTCCAAACAATTTAGCTTCCACTAATCTTAGGCGTATCAGTCTTGACGAGATGTTTCTCGGGTCATCAGGCGAAAAAACTTAATTTTTAATCCGGTTGGAGCCTTTACCTGGGTCTTTTTTTAGCAACACGAACGATTAGCCTATCATCTCTGGGAGAGGTATTTCTTGGCCGAGCCTTTCTAATAACATTTTCAACAGTTCCGTGTGTTTTATAATGATCAATTGCATTAAAAACTTTCTTAACAGAACAATTTAAATTTTCAGCTATTCTTCTGTAGGACTTATGATCTATATGTAAATTAACAATTATTTGCCTAGTTGACGCGTCACAACTTTTATTTTTGCCCATGTTGAACAAAATAAAATTCAGATTAAATTTTGAATTGCCGCCAACATAGAAAATAGCAATAGAAAAAGCCAAGAAAAAAATTATATTCTCCAATTTCAAAAAAAGAACGAGCTATGGATTCTTTTTTAAAAAGTTTTTTATTAGGCGTCCTAGCGTTAAACTCCTACATATGTAAGACTCATTTTGTAATTAAAAGTAAGATATGTTTTATTTTTTCTGCATTTAATGAGTTTTTATTTAAGTGGCTATATTATTGCATGATTATTAATTATTGAATGTGTATATTTTTTACGAACATTTGTACGTTGAATTTATACTTTCTTTGTTCATAAGAAGTGTTTCTAATAATATAATCACCACTGTATATTTGGTGTAATGTCAGGTTTAAGAGGATTGACCGGTTATTAACAATTTCAATATGCCCTACGTGGTCAGTTTATGGGCAAACCTTTCAAGAAATGTATGTCGGGTCTTGCTGGAACTTTCTTAGAAACGCCTATGTTCAGCAGTAGACTTGAATAGGCTGAAGAAGATAAACTTCAATTTAGTAAATAACCACAATCGTCATAAAATTAACCCTTTGTTATTAGGTATCCATATCCAGGATTAGACCTCTATATACATGTGACGGTGATTGAGTCACTACTTTTAATGTCCCTGTGTGCTGGGTACATAGAGATCAAAGTGTAATCATCAACATGTATACCACCACGCAGAGTGTCACGGGTACCATTTAGAACCATTACCATTCTATCCGTCAATGCACAGCAATTTTGGTGTTAAGAAACAAAATATTGCAGTATCGATTGTTTAAAATAATGCAGTGGATTTATGTCCTGTTTATTTATGATAGATGTAAAAGTAGGATCCTTTAATGACAATGAACAATAGCCTCCTCTCAAATATTTTTCTGAGCTTGTAGCCACGCTTACTCAGACATGCAGGTTTCCTCACGATGTTTGCTTTCACCGCCGAACTTCAATAGTGCTGGCGCCTGCCTGGAATCAAACCGCTGGTTACTAGCGTGCTGTGATATTAAAGCGAACGCTTTGAGCACTAGGCAACCGCGGCTTTGTAGGTGTGGGGTTTTATCTAATAATGCCTTTAGTTTTCTTTTTATTATTACTATTCTTTCTTGTTTTTCACTTAGACATCGTTGGATTTATTTGATGTTTGACGAGTTTGATGAAAAATCTTTAGGATTACTTGTTTCTGCACTAATAATTTAAAACTAATTTATGTTGAACACTAACATTAGTTTCTTATGTTTGGTACCAGGTGTAACGCTCATTACTAGTACAAGTACAATTCGATATCCGGTTAGTTTTCAGTCAAATATAAAACCTCTCCCCGAATTCGGCGTTACTAAATTCTTATGTGGTTTCAGTCAGTTCCCATCCATATCGATTTCGCAATGTTTCAAATTCAAGATACGTGTCCAACATTTATATATGTTAAGGACAACCATATCCCTGTAAATCCTTACACTGCTTTTCGGCTTTCTAGTGTTTCGCATTTGCTATTCTGGAGCTTTAACATCTGTCATGCCCGCTTTATATGTCTTCTTTGTCCATTTTCTATTTTTTGTTGATTTTAGTGCTGAAATATTAAAACTGTTGTATATTGTAATTTGTCGTATTCAGACATACACAGTATGTCTAATACAACTGATAAATTTGAATCTGCATATTGTGAAGATGTTGTATACTGGTGGTAATTATTATGCACTTCGTTTATTTTAAAGCTTATTAAACTCGGACAATTATACATCTCAGTCTGTCCGATCGAATAGGTAGACTGTATGACGAACGGACAGTCGTCGCATAACATGAATATCGGTCTCGATGCGACCTTTCATTTCAGTATGGTAATAAAATGCGAGTCGCAGAAATATATCTTGTAGTGTAAGTTGTTGGGGAGCGACAACAGCTAGGTGCGGCTGCGGCTCCCAGGTCGTCGATGCGGTGATGACGGTGGTGTTTTACGAGAGAGGGTGCGCCGCGCGGTGCGGGCGCGCCGGCTAATTTTGATAAAAGCATCGTCCGGCCACACCCGCCCCCGCCCCTACTCCCGTAACCGTCATACACCACTCGGACCAATAAGTACCGACTATATACCGAATGTGCGCGATTTTTTATTTATTGTGTTTAACCGGTTTGCACGGTTTTTGATGCGGAAAACGCATTCAAATATATGTCTGTGTTTACATTTTAAGCCGGATATCTTTGAAACAACCAGAAAACATTATGAACCATTATGTCCATTTCTCTTACTTTAAAGATTAAAATTATTATTAGCTTACTTACGGACTTTTTCATTGTTTTTAAAAAGATGTTATTACTTCTAAATAAACTATGTTTGGTATGAGCCACCTGTGTATTTTTGTAAATAAATAATTGTAATTTTAATATAAATAAATGTAAGCACCTAATTTATTTAATGTTTTGACATTTGTCAGTAGTTAAAACAACATAGTTACACTTTAAATCATTGTTATCATCTGTAATTAGCATTCGTGTATTTTATTTACCAAAACCACGCCTTATAGCTGTAGCTTTGAAGAAAAGGGGTATTAAAGGCGCGTTCGAACAAGAAGTATACTCGAATAGGGTTAAGAATAGAAGTAATCGTACCTTAAATCATTAACCCTAAAAATGTAACACTTTCAAATAATAAATAATAAGAGGATTCAAATAATTGACCGATTAACATTTTATTACTTATGTTCTTGTGTGGTGAATACACGATCCGAACGCTATAAAATTTGTATCCGCAGAGAGAGGAAGCTGTAAAACTTTATGTGTCATACTGCGTAATTGTTTTCCGTAAAATAGAATAACGCAAACTTTATAGCGCTTAATCGCGCTTACATACACAGCACTGAAGGTAGTGCAGCTATAAGTCAATTCGGATACACCTTGTGATAATTAGATGGAAGGAATATAACTAGTCTGCCCATGTTATAATAAAAAGAAATTGGAATACGTTTATAATGTAAGAAATTTCGATGGCGACTCTTCATTTAACCGTGCTTGTCAAATTGTAATGTGGAGAGGGTTTTTTTTACAACGTGTGCGTTATGTACGCACGTAAGAAGCTATAGTTATTTTGCGTTACAAAATAAAAATAACTAAAAATTTTATCCCGTGTGCCAGTATTCTTTGATTGTGAACAAAAAAAACATTAAATACAAATGCGTTTTAATTAAAAAAATATATAATTAACTGGTATGTGAGTGAAATTGAGTGGTTGATAGAATAGAACAACAGACAGCAAGAGACGAGACGAGAGACGTACTACCTCATAAAGGGAACCGATATATTTCTGATTTGGACTGTTAATGGTCGATCATTTCTCAGTCGATCGATTTCTTGAAACGACAGCTGTTCTGTGAAGTCTCTGTGATCGCAAGGCTGAAAACCGGCAGTGATCACACAGGAAAGGGGCAGATTAGAGAGTCTTCTGTCTAATTCATATCGTCCACCTCATCAAAATCCCCGAGAGATTTCATAAAGAATTCGCAGAAATTACCTGGGAGGGATTGCATTACAGCAGAATGATGGTTGCTATCATCATTCATATTCGTCCTGATCAAAAAGCTCGTGAAAAACTTGGCGGTAGGGGGTCAGTACAGCCCAGTACAGTAATCGTATGGAAGCTAGGTGGGAAATAATACTGGCAATCCTCAACTGATACACAGAAGTGTACAAGCTACTGAATAGGGTGCTCCGAACAGTATACGAAAGACAACTGGTCATCATGTCTATCAACTTCTGCGTTTGGCTGTGTTCGGAAAATTGTGTCACGTCTTCTAAAATCAGTACACAGAAAAGTTATTAATCAGAGCGTAATGGCTGTGTTTACTTATGGAACCGAAACTTTGTCTTTCCTTGCAGGCCGAACACTATTAATAAAATGTTTGATATTTGTTCGAAGCTTTCGCTTTGTAAGTGTCATCTAATGTGATGTTACTGTAAAATGCATTAAATTTCTCGGATTCGTAGTTATTATAGGATGCATCTTATAATAACAACGACTCTATTAAATTTTGAGTAACACCTATCTAGGCTTAAACAAATGACTCGATATAACACAAAATAAAATACAGTATTATAATAATTTAATCTTTAAGGTTTATTTAATTAAATTTTGATATTGCGAGAAAATTTTAAAAATTATAGCGTTCGTTACGCGATCATATCATATCGGTCTTAGAAGAACCCATATTGGGAACATACCAATTCCAAAAATTTTATTAAAGAGAGGACCGTGCTTAAATTTTTGCTCTTGATTACTAAACCTAAAACTGTTTTGCCCTTTTTTTTTAAATGTTTTTATGGTAAATGTCAAGGTTGACCAAGGTTTTGTAATAAGGGCGAATTGGTCGGATATTACGATATTTATATATATTCATCAATCAATAGTTAACGACAATCATATTTGGCATGTAATTTGACCAGTCTTTTCTCACGCTTTCTCACGTCTTTTAACACGCGTATTGTATTTTATCAACTAATTTAATGTAGTTTTCGCAATAACAATTTTCAAGTCGTATTCCTGACAGGGCGTGGGCGACGTAGGCGTGGCTATGCTCCGCCCAACTTGGATCCGCCCTCGCCCTTAACACCTTTTCATGAAAATCTTTTAAGCGCTTTCGGACATTGTATATATCTATCAAAAATGTCGTGTCTATAACACATGCAATTTATGTGAAAAGTTTAATATGTATGTAGAGTTAGGATGGAATGATCCTAAAGTTTTCTCGTATTCATTTTTAAGGTGGCTATTATTTTCTAGGCTTTCGTTTTAAAAATGATTAAGTTGGAATTGATTACATTTAGAGACTGATAGCAAAGGAGATGAGCGTCGTGTAGCAGCCCGCGGGGCAGATAAACTCGTTAGCTCAAGATACGTCAGCCACGGTGGCGACAAGGCGTTCGCCCGCCGCGGGTATCCCTGTAATCTTGTTGCGACTCCCGACCCCGTCGACTCCGATTCACCCCAAATTAGCTTTTGTTCTCGATCGACAATCTAATTCGCTACCATCTAAAATGTTTTTCTCTCAATTTACGACGTTCCATTCTGTTTGGCAAACAATTTTACTCGAAATGGCGGTAAATGGGCAGGTGTCGGGATCGCCTGCAAGAACTAGATACACCTCCCCGACGACGCTAAAAGCTTCTTGTTGACGTAGCGTTCGATTCAAGAGGCATAGCAACGATCTTGTCCTTATAATTGATTGCTTTGTCGCGTAATTTGTTTGTCGACGCCTCGAGCGTGCGATCCACGCGGGAGCATCGCGGCGTTCGCTCTCTCCTCAGTCATCGTAAATAATAAATAACTTCCTCTGCCTTCGCTTCGACCTAGCCATCGCTCGCCTACTAAATGACTCAACAGCATTTACAGAAATTTGCACTAATATTTATTTTGGTCGTCGCAAAACATACGTTGCGTGGTGGTGGCCGTAGGAGAATTTACCACCCCATCTCATTTCGCGAATTACCGTAAGTCGACTTCGTAAATACTTCAAAATCGCAGACGCCCAGACAGATTTAGACAAATGACGAAAGGATTACCACTAATGTGCTAACCAGATATAAATTAACCAGGCTGGCGATGTGCTTTAATCGTATGATAGTTAAATAACTTATTAGTATCTACTATCTAGTTAAAAGCAACATCTAATGCAGGTGATTTTTGATAACTGAGTGTGTTGTAATCGCAGGAGTATTAACGAGCACTAAAATATTTTTTGATATTATTTGTTATTTTTTAGAACAATTTGAGTGAGAAATACGGTACAAACTCTTTGTCTTAAAAAAAAGTATAAAAGTAACTACTGGCTGATAAAACTGGAATATATGAAGGGTACCTTAATAATGTAAATAAACATGTTTTTAAAAACAGAATTCATTAGATTGCGGGTTTGTTTGGAGCGAGTTGGCGAAAATAGACAAAAAATTAAACTACATGCATTTATTACGAATCTGTGAAAAATTCAAATAAAAGTCCCTATTAACTTAAATCTACATTTACAGGATATATTAGGGGTAAATGCTCCGCTGTATTCTACAGTTGCACGTTGGTGTGCTGAATTTAAACGTGAAAGAACATCCACCAAAGATGACTCGCTCGGCACGGCCCTACCACAGCAATAACCGAAGAAATGGTTAAAAAAGTAGCAATTTGATTATCATAAAAGTTAAAAACCCGACTGCCTAAAAATTTTTCTTCCCTGTTTTTTTGATTCGCAGACGCCATATTCAAATATTATATCTGATCCCACAGAGGAGTGAGAAGATCCCCTCCTTCAGTAGCAGTCGGGTAAAAACTCGAAAAATTTATTTATCGTGTAACGGTGTGTGTCGTACCGTACGTTTTATTGCTAAATAAACAAAAGATTTCGACAAGTGTCGACAAGTGTGACATTTTACATGAACGCTTGGGGATGAAAAAATATCCGCGGGTTGGGTACTCAGAATGCTTACCGATGCGCAGAAACAAGCCCTGACTGAATATTTCCCAAGGTAAACCGAGAAATACTTAAGCCTCCTTCATTTACCACCACACCACACCTGGCATCTAGTAATTTCTGTCTATTTTCGAGGTTAAAGGAGTATCTAAGAGGACAGAGATTTGAGTTTATGAAGCAGCAGTACAGGAATGTTTAGATATTCAGAATGAGTTTTTCGGGCAGGGAATTTTAAGCAGAGACAAAAAGATATTCCAAGTGACACACTTACACTTAAAGGTGACTATGTCCGAAAATAATAATAAAATTTAACAAAAGTCACCCACCCGTAACTTACTCATTCTCACTTTTTATTGAACGCCCCTAGTAAATGACTGTTCATAAGTTATTTGAAGGTAAATCTATTTCATTGTAGGTATAATAGTGTAAGACAGATGTACCGACACGGATGACCGGGTTGAGCAGAGCACGGGCGCGCTACCGTCACTAATAACCCCGTAATTGGTATCGAAGCTCGCCGCAGCCGGATTACTGAACGTCTAATTGAATGCGAGACGCTTCTCCGCCGCCTTGCAGCGACACGAGCGACTTAATTTTGTTGCGGTCAAGTTGCTCTGCTTTGCGCACGTGCGCGAGCGCCCCTCGCCCGCACGCCGTTCAATTACACCGCCTAGATGAATTAAATTGCCGTGGAAGCAAAAGCCGCCGCGCTCCAACATCAAACACTCGCTCCCCGGCCGCTCACACTTTGGATATGCCCGACGCGAAGTTACGACATTAGATAATAATTTCGTGTCAATTAGCTAATGAAAAATAAAATAGGTCCCCGGAATATTGAAACATCGTAATTAAAATTACGACCTCGGTTACTTACCATCTGTTTCGAGCATCGTTTGTGGCTGTTGTCTGAATTTTACATTTTCCCCAAAGTTTTTGAAATTTATTTCTATATTTATTTCCGTTTTTCGCCATTATAATTAATTATATAATATGTATACAGGTAACGTAACGTTTTTTTCTCAGATCTGCTTTAGATAAGGATTAGATCGTATTGATCGAAGGAAGTTATTTCATTAGATTCCGCATGCAAAAAAGTATATGTAATACACTACCATTAACTAGCTCGAAGAAAAGAGGATCACCGTCCTCCCTTCAACTACTACCACACAAAGCACTTTCTAAACGTAAAATATTTTATAATTTGTTAAATCTTATTTCTAAATATCTTATTCCTTAAGTGCGTGCGTAAATGCAAGTTTAGTTTCGTATAAATTGAACTTCAATTTATACGAAACTAAACTTGCATTATATTTATTAAAAAAAACCCTTTTATTTTAAAGGATATAATTGTGCTGACTTTGCACAGACAGATCTGTAATATAAACTTAATGTGATTGTGTTTTACATAAACTTTTCTCATGAAATGATCCAAATAATAGTGAAATCCGCATTGAATCCATTTAGAAGTTATAAACGAATACATATTCATACTATTTAATAATTAATAAATAAACACGTTTCATACTATTTCATAATTAAAAAAGATAAAGATTACGAATCATATTTTAAATACTATATTATTTCACATCCATTTGATATCACGACTGGTTTTCGTGTAACTAGTTGCGAGGGTTAAGTACTGTACCACTGAAGTAAAAACATACACCATCTAGATAGAGAGATAAAATTTGATCAAGTGTCACCAAATTTTGTTTGCGCTGTGGTGGTGGTGTTGGCTTTTGCGTATTTGGGTCGGAAAAATCGTAGAGGCCATAAGCCAAGTAAAATATGGTGACCACGGACAAATTGCGGAGAATCTCAAATAAGCCCTCACTGTAGAATTTCAATGTTCCACGTGAAAGGATAACTTACTAACACCAATATATATTTTATTACATTTACACGTACACATTTTGATAATTTCTCTTCTTTAAACTTAGTGATTGAAATCTAGTTCTTCCAGGCTTAAAATTTTACTACGAAACGAAAATAGTTTTGCAGTAAATGAAGAAAATTACTTTGCAGTAATAAACATAATTCAAGGCCCCATTGCAAAATCGGTATTAAATGGATAGGTCGACAGGTGATAGCAAGAGAGCACGGTGGCACGAACGGCTGCTGTATGCGGAATGTTTTACTATGTTTACAGTAGTCGCGCGCACTCGGCCCGTTGGACCGTCGCCAACTAATCTCCTCTCAACAGGTAAATGGAGCCCGGGCGGTCTCGATGACATCACAGTCATATATCGTGTTCTCGTGCCGTGATTCACCTCATTCAAAATAATAAACCAGATATATTAACCAAATTCCATTGTTTCAATTTAATATGGCTAGAAATAATTGTTTCATATTACCAGATTGTCGTAAACTTTATTGCATACGCATATATGAAGTAGATACTAATAAATTTAAAAAAATTAAGTAGTAAGTTTTAAATGTAATGTTTTGGTTTGAACGAAAAAAAAATTAAGAGAAATGCATTTATGATATTATAAAATTCACAGGATATATCAAAACGATTCGATGAATTACTAATACCTTATTTTAAGGTTTAACCTTGCAAAAAAATTGCTAAGAATGGAAGTGCACTTTAATTCCAGAAAATTCTATATTTTTATCTTACGAAATAGTCAAAGAAAAGTTCCCGTCCGGTTGCCGGTAGCAGCATATGCGTACGACAGCAAAACGCAGCCTGTTTATTAAGTTTTTTAACGATTGTGTTAATTAGCGCGCTTTACGGAAAACAACCCCGGGGCCTCGTACAGTGGGATAAAAAACTAAACGATAAGTTCTGTTATTAATTAATCTGAAGGTTTACATCTGCCGTATATTTGACATTATTTTTTTACGGTTAAGTCAGAAAATTAAATTTATCTTAAGTCGGTCATTTCGCCTTCCTGGAAGTGTAATGAATCCAACTCATGTAAATATTGACGACTCGCTAACAAATGGTTTAATTAAAAATAATCTATGAGTTTGAATCGTCCTACCTCACTTTACCTTAACTTTACAGCCTATATAAGTCCACTGTCGGACATAGACCTGAAGATTTGTCTATACTCCTCACCACGCTGAGCAGGCGGGATGGTGTTTATTCCGCCATCTGTCGGTCGACAGAGCCTCGTTCATAAGTCAGCAGAGTGGCACCGCATGCAGGAGAAGTTGACCTTAGGAGAACAAGATTGTATAATATTCCCCTATACATTCTTGAATTGTTTTGAATTATCTATATTCAGAGAATTGTTTTCATTAAATAGTTTAATTCTGAATTCTACGCATCGCGATCTATTGATATTAATGGTAATTTTCTCGTTGCAGCAGTTGTTCCGGTCGCAACAAGCGGCGGCTGCCGGCGGACAAGCCGCAGCCGCACAGCTGCAACTGTTGCAACAGCAGCAACAGCAGCAGTTCCAATTGCAACAGCAGTTGGCCGCGCAGCAAGCTTTTACGCAAGCACCTTATGTGATAAATGCCGGGCAAGAAGGGACGCCCTACGTTAGCGCCTTAATCGCCGGTGTGCCGCCGTACTATGGAGTAGCGGCCCCGTGGGGCGTATATCCAGGATTGGTTGCGCAGCCCGCCCAGCAACAGGCCCAACAGCCGCGACGTCCACTGACGCCCCAGCAGGGGGAGCAGCAGGTGAACGGGCAGGGGCAGTACGTGATCCCGTACTACGATCCCGGCTCTCTGGTGATGGGCGGGCGCAACGGTACGCCGTTGCGGCTGGTGTCGCCGGGCGGCGTGCTGGCGCCGCGCCAGTACCCGCCCGCGCACGCCGCCGCCACGCCCGCGCCGCCCGCCGCCGCACAGCCGCCGCAGCAGCAGCAGTCCGGTGAGTGTAATTGTCGTTATAAAGTCGCTAAATTAATAGAGATCATAGTGAAGACGATATCGCTTTGGCTGTTTTACCTTTTTAAAACCTTGTGGACTACATTACATTAAGTTACGATATATTGTGCTACTCACTGCTCCAGAATGTAACTCGATTTACTATGGCGATTATTTTAAACGTCTTTGCTCATTGTGAATTTGCTTTGCATTTGCATTGCTACTTTCTCTACTCTCTTAATTTTAATATATCGTAAATTGACACAACACGCCTGTTACCCATGAGGGGGTAGGCAGAAATCACGGAGGGATTTTCATTTCGCACGGCTAAACGCAGTATGTAGAGATGATAATATTAATCCAATTTAATATTCTCATTAACACATATTAATTTGTTCTTCTAACAACTTGAATATTTACATCAAATAATGAATAGGGCTAGTATCAAAAACTAGTAGTGTAGTTCTGGGGACGTCTCCGGTATGTTTACCATGTCTTGAATAAATTACAACATATTGGTTTATTGAATATTCGTTTGTTGGTAACCATGGGTTGGATAAATGGAAACATGACTTGGTAATAAAAACTTGCACAGTATGATGTTAACGAGAAATGATATCGCGCGGAATTCAAATAGAAAGTCAATTATTTTGTGGCATAGCGGAAAAGGCCCCAGAAGCGACCACGTTCACTAAAAATGTTACGGTACATGTTCATACTCACGAGAAAGTTTTTCGTGTTAATTGTATTGTAATAAATAGTTGAGTTTCCTCTCAATTATTTATAACACTACAAGTACACTAGTGTACACTCGAAAATCATAAAAGATTTAAAGACTTGTAAAGTAATGACGACGTGACACGACGAGGAGAGACGCGCACAGTGTTAATGCATCCCCGTCGTTTATTGTATTGCAATACATTGGACGGAACAATATCCACACAATCTAATCGTCAAAATGAAAAATTCGTACGTTTTTCGTATCGTAACGCTTATTATCCCAAGAGAACTTTTAATTGGAATAAAAAGTGCCCGGTATTCTTTGTTAAATTCGTAACATTAATAATAGTTACAGTAATAAGTAGAGCAACTATCTGAAACGGTGAGTAGTCTTAGTTACTTAATTCTGTAAATACTTTTTACTTTTTATAAATATTTTCCTATATTTTTTAATTAATAAGCATAAGCTCAGAATTGAGTGTTCATTATTTAAATTCATATTATACAATTTCTAATTTGTAGCATGATCTTCGTAACTTTGACCCTGACGAATTAAAAAGGCTAGGACGAATTACTAAATTAGTACCTTTATGTTCGCGCAGTTTCTTACGGTATTAACATATTAGTTTACTTACTAACGTAGTAAGCCTTCTCGCCTGTCACCATCAGGAGTAGGCAGAGATTAGAAATATATCCATTTGGCACAACTCTTCGTAGCCAAACCGGCTTCCACTGCCCACTTTTCGCCTCAGGAAGAAGGATATAAAACTCCGCGAGTGGCACCTCAAATCTTTGCTACAATTAGCTCGCAAGTCGCAGTATCGGCGTCGGGCGTCAAAGGAAACGTGCCGTGTACCGAGTGTTCGATTAAGTGTCCCAAAGCACTCGACGCCGCCTAGTGTAAATACACATTGCAGAAACTATACAAACAAAAGTTCTAAAAGTCAAGGTACCACTAAATGATTTATAGTGCGATAGAGGTTCTTGTCTCTTATTTGCTTCTGATAATTAAGACATGACGTCTTACTTCCACGTGTCACGTAATATAGTGTTCAATATTACTTTAGTGTGTAATTTATGAAATTCCAATGTCATGTAGGTAACCTTCTTACACCTTTTTATGTCATTGATTCTGATTCTTAGTTCAATTTTTGTTTACAATTTGTGTGTATACAAATATTGTGTATATAACTAACACCTATGTATTTTTCAGTTGTTACATATTTTCTAATAGCTTGCTTGGCTACGTTTAAATAAATGGCTAACTTTTAACAACTGTTTTTAATATTAAGTTGGTTAATATATTATACAATATGGTTGTGATGTAAGGAATTCAGTTTTATGGTGGTATCGAAAATCTAAGTAAATAAGCATGTAAGTTTTGTTTGAACCTTAATAGTCATATAAATTATTGTTCAGTTTTTAACTTTTCATATATAATATTGTTGATTGGGAAATATGTACCATAAAATGATTACAAATAAAAATACAAACTACAAAAATACCAATTTGTCGATACCTGGAACATCGATAAAATTTTGTTATATTAAAATGCGGAACATACGGAGTCAACTTCTTTATCACTATATCAGGCTATATATAATATGCTGCTGAACATAATATGAACAAACATAATGTTAGGTTCTTGCTAACCGCCGGAAAAAAGCGCCATTTCTAGACAGATCTGCCCGTACTCAGTTCTCACTATGCGGTGTAAGGGGGCTGGTAAGCGCAGTGCTCTGATGAGCGCGCCACCCTCGTACTAGTAGTGCTGCTCCCCATCACTAGTCTATGAGCCTTGTGTTCGGCAAATTTTGATGCATTTTGCACCATCATTCGGTCGCCAAAGTCTAGTAACAAAGTAGCATTTCAACAGGTGGTAGACTCCTTCTCTACCCAGTAGTCCTCTGAGTAGGTGCCACATTCTTATACATTTCTGTCGCCAAACAGCAGTTACTGCTGTTTCGGTTTGAAATGTATAGAGAGCCGGTAATTACGGACTGTGAGGCGGTATTCCATCTTAGTCGTCAGGGGTGACAACGCACGTCTTCTTCGATTGAAGTTGTTACTTATCATTAGGTGGACTGTTAGCGCGATTTTCTCGTCTATCCAATAAAAAAAATAGCAGGTGCACCAGATGCAAGTGAGGTTGGCATTTCTAGAAAAAGATTGTAGGTATATTCCCCCTTACAGCCGCACAGTGAAGCCAACGAATTTCGCAGTTTTTTTTAAATTTATTGTGTTGATTTTAAGTAACCACTGTTAGTTATAACTAAACCGCTTTTAAATATTTTATTCGTCGTGTAAATAAATTGTATAGTACTGGAACGTGCTAATGTATATGTAACATTACACATGACAAGTAATTGTAAATAGCATCTCGTAGAGGCGTACCCGCACGTGGTGCGTAGCGGCGGCGGGTCGCCTGCGTGTATGTGCGTGCACGTTGGCAGCGGTGGGGTATGTTGTTGCAGGCGGCGCGGTGGCGGCGCGCCGCGACTCGCTGGAGTTCGGCGGCGGCGGGCCGGCGGCCGCGCTGCAGGAGTACGCGCGCAAGTGGGGGCCCTCGCCGCTGTCGCCGCCGCTCGCGCTTGGCCCCGTCGGCCTGCGCCCCGTGTCCGCCGCGCCCGGCGCCGAGACCGCCAAGTACAGGTACCCGTCACGCATACACACAACTGTACCTATGTAACTACTTCCATCTACATTGGTTCGTCCCATTTTACGCCAGCAAAAAAACGCTTGCGCTAGATGTCAAATCGAAAACATACAATTGAAATCCTATTAGATTTATTTTTTGGTTTTTGGAAACTTTCAAAACACATTAAAATCTATATAAGTAAATTAATAGCGACGTTACAAGACGTTCGAGGTATTAACTAAAGCTTTTAATTAATTCAGGTCAATTATGTTTTTTTTAATTAAATACATAGTAGACTTACTCCGCAGTTACGTATACTCGCATAGATTGTAGGTCCAACCCCCAATCCTTTGACTCACAGTGAACCTTATTTAATTAATCTACTTCGAATGAATGAGGATCTCATATCTGATATTTTTGAACTGGTTTTGGATGATTATTTCAATTATGGAAACTTGTTTTTTATTATTTTAAATATAAATTACATCGCATGATAACAACAATATCTCCTGTACGTTTCGAAAATGGATCGTTCAATCAATTTTTATTTTACTTTGGTTGGTACGTTTTTTCGCTATGCGGTACTCTCATGAGTGCGATGAAAAGTTGGCGATACCTTCAAGCACATACGCTTCCATCGACGATACGTTACTGCTAGGGGGGAGTCCAATACAATTTAGACCCGGTGTCCGTCAATGTCTTTGACATGTCAATGATCCGGTTCTTGATATCTGTTTAACTATTTGAATGTTTTGTATGGCAAGTTTGAACAATATAAAATTAAAGTTACTAATAAATTATATCCATAATTATAATGCGTTAGTACATGAATAATATTAAATAATGGCTTTTTGTTGGGTTCACAACAATTTTCCGTATCGAATCACGCCGATTCACTTTTACATAAAGCTTTTTATGTATACC
This sequence comes from Bhutanitis thaidina, assembly GCA_029286595.1. Taxonomy (NCBI): domain Eukaryota; kingdom Metazoa; phylum Arthropoda; class Insecta; order Lepidoptera; family Papilionidae; genus Bhutanitis; species Bhutanitis thaidina. Next base: position 7,688,705 of record JAGSMS010000018.1, read on the forward strand.
GAGATGGATTTTGCCTATTATACATTTTGATTGGTTAGGTAATGTTTTACTCATTTTTAATCATCGTTAATATTATTTGAGCCTTAATACTCACACTGGTACTTAACACTCTACAGAGTATGTCTCTGTACTATTATAATAACTACTAATACTTGTATTACAAGTTATTCTTATGCCTTCACTTTACTTTGACTTTGTCTTCCAAATTAATTGCGATGTCTATATTTTTTAAGTCATACAAATACATTGGCATGCCTCCTATACAGACAACTTTCGATTTTCTTAAAAAATATATTTATTTTTAATACCAGTAGAAAGGCAGTTAATAAGGTGATGATGAAGTGAGACGAGACGTCACCAAATGTAATGTAATATTGTAAATATGCTTTGTACATTGTCGTTGTGTGAAATGTTCTATTATGTTGTACAGTAGGTATAAATTAGTTCAAAGCATGCCTAATGATTAATTTAATGAATGCAGTTTCAGCGGCTACGTGATCATAACGCGGAATGTGTCCATGCCACGGTCTAGATTTGAACAGTTGTTTGTCTATATTGCAGAGCCGTCAGCAGTTTAGCGCAGGGGCTAACATCCAACGGCATGTTTGGCTCATCATCGTCACTATTGAGCAAACTCAGTGGAGTCGGAACCATCTCAGGTTGGTACCGGCGCTAAATCGTCGTCTTCACGTTGTTGCTGTTGTGTATTTAAAATGTATTTAATACGCCGTGCGTCATGGTGACTACGGAAGTCAATTATGTAAATAATGTATTCAAAACCACGCCCCTAGGTTATGCTATGTATGTAGATAAAAGAAACAAGCAGGTAACCGATGTACATAAAGCCATTGCATGAACTAATTAATGAAGTGGTTTGTGTAAAAAATAATTACAGTGTATAGAATGTATAATATTACATATATTCATTCAACCTATTTACTTGCATGAATTTGATTCTAATGGCTTAAATAATTTATAATCCATCTCATTCATCAGTCTTGTCATCTCTGTCATCGTTCCATGTATTTGCATATAAGCTCATGAGACATGAGTCTCCATTGTACATCATACATCGAAACTTCGTAAGGGTTTCTATCATAAGGGTAAAATATTTTCGAGGACATAGAGAGCATAGTTCCGTCATCCCGCATTGTGTGTGTATGACGCGAACTCTTCCCGCCTCCAACATCCTTCTAAATATTGAGAGGAGGCCCAGGCGTGGGACATTTACAGACTGCATTATGCATAACCAAATACAATGATTTGCAAGCCGGATCATAAAAATTCAACGATAGTAAAAAAATTATGATATGAGGATAAAAAAGATGTCTAATAAAACGTATAATTTGTCAATACAAACATATACAAATATTTAATGTTCTTTGATTTTAGTATAAGCAGTACGGGATTGTGATCATAATTTTTGGGTTCATAGAACGAAAGAAAATTCTGGTCGTATGTATGTCATAGTTGTTGGACCGAAAAACTAAAATATTAACTAAAAATTCAATGATTAACAGAAGACATAATATTCTTAAGCATACATTGATAGTTAATAGTTTCTTTATCTCTATTTCTTTTGCAACGTCTTATTTTGTTTTACCACTAGAACTAGTGGGTGGTGGCTGTGGCGGCGTCGGCGTGGGTGGGGTGGGCGTGGGAGCGGTGGGCGGAGTGTCTGTTGGCGCACTGGTGGGCGACAAGCCGCCCGCGGGCCGCTCGCGGCTACTCGAGGACTTCCGCAACAACCGCTTCCCCAACCTGCAGTTGCGCGACCTCGCCAACCACATCGTCGAGTTCTCGCAGGACCAGCACGGCTCCAGGTGAGCGCGCTGACACGGTGTGACGTGACGTCATGCCTATACACTTAACAAAGGTCGCAGTAAATGGCCACGTGGCAAATGTCTAAATTGGCAACGTTTTGGGATTTAAAATTATACCTATAGTAACGATTTTTGAACTTAGCTATTGCTTAATTGGATTATTTGTAAATAGGTAATAGAAATTTGAGTTTTTTAATAATACATTTGTCCGGCACTTTATTTATAAATCGGGTAATTTACAAATAAAGTATCACTTTATTTGTAATTAAGCGAAAGATATGAATAATGAAATCCAGTCTTGAGGCACTACTGTGGTATTGCGGAACGTTAATTTTTTTTCAGATTGTTTTTATCAACAAAAAGCTCTTTACACGACGAGCTGCCTATTGCCAACTCATATCAAACCCGCACTCGGCGTTATATTTAAGCGCGAACGTATCATGTCCATTTCACTAATATCACAGTTTTGAAGTAACTTAGTTTTATTTTTAGGAGTTGTTAAATTAACATAATGAATTCAGATAGTTAATATATTGAATAGGCATCTTACGTAACTCAGATAGTAGATCTGAAATTTACCTTTCCAAAAAACTAGTAAAGAGAATTATAATAGCTCTAGACTTTTAAATACACACTGCGCGGCCAATGTTCTAGTCAGAACGTCATCGCTGCGCGCGTTACAAATGCTTATAATTTTTGTCAGAAAAATAAAAAAAATCCAGGTAAGACTACATATTTTGTAGCTATGATGGTGTCGACTTTCGATCTGTCAAAGCTGTTAACTAACAAAGTAACTATATACTTTAACTTTGACTATTAATTTTTTTAACATTTTTTGCAGATTTATTCAACAAAAGTTAGAAAGAGCGACAGTGCAAGAGAAGCAAATGGTATTCAATGAAATTATTGGCGCAGCTTACAGTCTCATGACTGACGTATTTGGCAACTACGTTATACAGAAGTTCTTTGAGTTTGGAACAACTGAGCAAAAAACTACATTGGCGCAGAAGGTAAATTTATAAGCAAAAGTTGATAATTCTTAAATGTTCAATAAATTTTACTGTATTATGTTGATATATATTATATATGATAAATTATTTTAAAATATAAATAATAATATAAATTTTGCAGGTTCGCGGACATGTTTTGGCATTGGCGCTGCAAATGTATGGATGCCGGGTTATACAGAAAGCTCTAGAATCAATTCCAGCTGAGCAACAACAGGAGGTTGTTCGAGAACTAGACGGACATGTGCTGAAATGTGTGAAAGATCAAAATGGAAATCATGTAGTAAGTTCTAAAAATTAAATATCTCGATTTGAACGGAGATGCAGTTGACACTTAAATCATAATTTTAGCTGAAGATGTTTCCTATTTTGCCACCCTATTTCTTCTGTGAGAACAGAAGAAATAGGGTGCCAGATTTTTTAACGCTGTCATCCACGACGAATAGTTGTTATTCAATAATGTGGCGTGAATATGAAGTTGAGCTAAGTCGTAGTCGTACGTGAGTGTCACTGACAGCTTTCTCCTCAGGATACAAATGTTGTTAATTCCAAAAGCATTTCTTTCAAATAACTTAAAAACGTAGTTACACTCGGGTGTGTTGAAATTTGACATACGGAATGTAATATTACTGTCCTCGAAGAATAAATGTTTTAGACCTGTAACGAAACTTGTAATGTGTTTGTGTGATGCAACAGGTGCAGAAGTGCATCGAGTGCGTGGAGCCGACGGCGCTGCAATTCATCATCAACGCGTTCGCGGGGCAGGTGTACGCGCTGTCCACGCACCCGTACGGCTGCCGCGTCATCCAGCGCATCCTCGAGCACTGCACGCCGGACCAGACCGCGCCCGTGCTCGCCGAGCTGCACGCGCACACCGACCAGCTCATACAGGTGCGCAACATGTTGCTACGTACAGGCTAGTTAGAGTGTTAGCGTAGATATATAATTATACAATTGTGCAAATATAGCAGCCGCCAGTATACTAAATTAGGGGCAGGAAGTTTATTTCATTATTTTTCAAACATAAATATTTAATAAATAAATGAAATCTGCACGTGGCTCCAGCTACCGAAAGATGCCAGAAAATCCATCCGAATTTACTTACATTATTATAATTTATTAATATGTACGGAATTTTTTTTTTGTTTGTAATAATTACTTTAAATTTGTTTACCTTTATAGTTTAGCGGCCTTCGGCAAGCATTTTGCCGCCAAATTTACAATTTTGAATGGAAAATCTTGATTATTTTATATTTATATAGAACAAATATTTAAAATAAAAAAGATGAAATATTTTTTCAAAATTATGAGTAAATACCGAGGTACCTATGATAAAAAAAATCTACCGTGTTTAATGTCTTCATTTCAATGTTCTTTGCTTTTAATCACTGTCAGTGCAGTTTCAATTGAAACTTGGTTAGTTAACAATAGTGCTGGAATAGTGGAAAAAAACTTATGTGTATCACATATCACATGCATCACATACCACATGCCCTAACCTAAAAATATTATTGATGTTTGGTGGTCATACTAGACATGGTCTGTAGACCTGCCCTATGATCTTTATCCTTTACCTCCTGCCTACATGTAAATTTTATGTAATTTAATTTCGCATCCTGTATCAAAAAGTTGAAATGTAGCTGTGTGTGTGTTTTTAAATTGACACTTGCGTGTTGCGGTGTGCGAAGGACCAGTACGGCAACTACGTGGTGCAACATGTGCTGGAGCACGGCGCGGCAGAGGACCGCGCGCGGCTGGTGGCGGCGGTGCGCGGCAAGGTGCTGCAGCTGTCACAGCACAAGTTCGCGTCCAACGTCGTCGAGAAGTGCGTCTCGCACGCCACGCGCAACGAGCGCGCACTGCTCATCGACGAGCTCTGCGGCTTCAACGACAAGTGCGTTCCGTCTCTCCTTTGGTAATTTCTTTCTCAGCCTTTAAAAGTCTACTGCTGGACATAAGTCTTTCCATAGCCATAAAAAATTAAAATAAAATAAAATTAGCAATAAAAGCGCCAAAAAAAGCTAACATATAAACCATGAAAGAGTAGCCCATACTCAGGTTGGTGAGCGCAGTGCCGGTACTCTTGTACTAAGAAAACACCATTCCCGCCATAAGTCTGTGGAATTTGGGTCTAATAGATTTTTCACCGTCAGTCGGTCGCAGTCTGTAACCAGGGTGCAACGCGTGCAGTTTAATATTTGGAGAAATAGTTGGTATATTCCTCCTTTCTCCACCAAATGTCTTGCCTTTACCTTCCTATATCCGATGTAACGCGTATGCGACAAGTATGATTTGTAGTGCACAAATATTGGCTCCAGACAGAATTCCAACCCAGGACCTATGGCTCAATAATTAGGTACCGTTAATCGTTACGCCAAGCGATCGTTAAATTATCATGCTCATGATGTACACAATAGACCGGCGGCATTTGCGAAAAATTTAGAAAACTCGTTTCGGTGTCATCTCGTTTCTATCTCAAATATGCGATGTCTAAATTATCCCGATCTGTCACAGACAGAAGCGCGACTAAAGTCTGACACTGCGATCGCTAACCCGCTTCTCTAGACGGGCGTATGTGAAAGTCATTAGGTTGGGAGATGGCCTATATTTAGTGGAGTCTCAACATAGCGGTGCCAAAGAAGAAAACAATGAACCAACATTCAGAACTCCAACGCGATGAGATCATGGATGTGTCGGCTCAATACTTTGAAAGAGTGTTTCCTCAATTCAGCCGCATAAGTTTCTTTACAATTTATAAGATTTTCCTCATTTGAAGGATTAGATAGATAAGAATGTGAAAAGTATTGAGTAAATTCAAAATTGGAAATATTTCATTATTTTTATACTTCTTTCTTTTTATAGCGCTCTTCACGTGATGATGAAGGATCAGTACGCCAATTATGTGGTGCAGAAAATGATCGACGTGGCCGAACCAACACAGCGCAAGGTGCTGATGCACAAGATCCGGCCGCACATCGGCTCGTTGCGTAAATATACTTACGGAAAACACATCATCGCCAAGCTGGAGAAGTTTTTCATGAAGGCGCCGGAACTCGGGCCTATCGGGCCGCCGCCGCCCAATCCTGTCCTGTAGTCTGTGTAAAGTATTAACGTCCGCGGAGTGAGGCTGATGCGACGGCGCGGGTGACCCCGCCTATTATAAATTTTGTGAATATTAACGATTGTACATTTGTAACTATAGAGCCCGCGGCCTCGCCGCCGCGCAGCCGCCGTCACAAATCTGACTAGGTATTAGTTTTCGTGCGACCCGAAGTACGAGTGTCGTAAGCTTGAGTTTGTTTAGTTAGTCGTAGTGGAAGGGTGTCCGGGTGTCGGGCTTAGGGCGAGCGGCCGCGGGCGGGCGCGCCTGTACATACGTAGCGGCAGACTGATGTACAGAACGATACGATATACTGTAAACTGTAACAATAGTTGTACAGCGTCGACGCCGACTCGGTGCTCGGCCGTCGCGTCACCGCGGCGGAGCGTTCGTTGCGTTTCTAGCTCGTAAGTGTTCTAGTATTATTCGTTGTTCGTATGAATCTATGTATAAATATTTGAACGTCTCTCATTCTCGTGTAATTTATGAATCGAAGGAAGGCTGCGGTCTGTTGTACCCGGGCGTTTCCGTAATTTAGCTCGTTGTAGATTTACTATTAGCTGGGCTAGGGGACCTTGAATCTTCCGAAGTGATGAAGAAATGCCGCAGGCAGTTCTAGACAATCGGCACTATAGTCGTGATTATTGTAATGCTATTATTTTGTACTATGCAAGTCGAGCTCTCGTTTAAGTTAAAAACCGGCATTAAAATCGTACATAGTTTATCGAATATCGTTTAGCGCCGGTATGTATAGTTTGTCGTTTATAATTTGTGAAAATGATATTTTTGTATATTTTTATGTAACTAATTTAAGTTATTTAGTTGATCGGAGCTCCGAGAAGATCGGGGCTAGCGCTGAAAGAGTGGGCGATGCTTATGTTGTAGTATTAGGTTATAGTGATGATTGTAAAGTCCTGTACTGATAGTAGTAGTCCGAGGTCTACCTTGCCGGTTGCACGTCACAAGCGTAGCTGCTCCTCATTCCCCCTGTGTAATTATTTTTATAGGAAGCGTAGTTTCCTACGACACCTCAGATTTTTTACGTCTAGATGTAATTGAAAATAAAATTATTGTATATGGCTGTACAAAAATGTTAACAAAATGATTTGTAAAACCGTATGTGATGGAATAAGGCTGGGCGTCAAGAGCAGCGAGGTGTGACTGATCGCTGCTCCGGCCGCCCCGTCTTGTAGGTTGTACTAGATAACATTTATATGATGATCCATCTATTTAGACATTAATTAATAAAGCATTTCTGTAATAATATTACAAATCACTCGTCTTTTATTTAAAACTTTCCAAAATAGTATTAATAATTAACAGATCAATCGTAATTATGAAATCGATTTCTTTCGTAATTACGAAAGGATAAAAAAAATATTCGAATTATGGAAAACCTGTTCAAATGGTAATTTAACGTAGTCTTGTGACGTTTCCATATAACGTAAACCGCAAATAACGAATATAATATTCACCAAGGTCAAAGAAAAACATTATTTTTTACTTTAAAAATTGAGATTACTTTTTATAAAGTACATCGGATCAAACAGTAAAATTTGTTATTTACTACTCGTGCACATAAAGAAAGGGATTATAAATTCTCTTCTAGTCTGTATAATACATTATTGTGAAACACTGCGATATGTCTTTTAAATTAATTATCCATAATTAAGAACTATACATTAGAAATGACTGTTTATTTCACAATAATAATTTTTAACATCAATTGTGTGCTTTTAAATCTACAATCGAAACTAGAATTAATGTTGTACGATAATTTATAACTTGGGTAATTTAATTATACAAGTCTTTTTTTACCATTTTTTTTAATTATAAATACACGATTATAATACCTGCATTGACCTTATATGTCTTATGTTGTCAAATGTCGATGATTTTTGTGTTATCTATGCACACAAAATTCAAAGCTATATAGAGACTTCTATATTATCCTAAGCTACATAAAAAAAAGTGTGTTCTTATGTACGCACGTAAAAAGTTATACTTCTTTAGCGTAACAAAACAAAAATAACTACATATTAATAATTATTTATAATGTAAACCAATAAAAAGAATACATACCGACAGTTAACCTTAAACCACTTTTATCATGTATACTTACAATAAATTATCATTCACCACCATATATAATTTAAAATCACACACAAATAAATACACATGTATTTTTACCGCAACCGGAAATAAACCGCAACCGCACGAGTGATATTACGTTTAATAATCGAGGAAATTGTAACTATCACCGGCCATTAAGTCCCTATCCTAACGCGATTGCAATAAGTGAAGGGGTTCCTGACGCTTGTCTACTGATATGCGTGCGCTGGCGTTAGCTGCAACTCAAGTGTCTGGCTGCTTTCATAAGTTTGGTATGTGCATTATCATCCAATTTCCTCGCTCTGCTTGTAGATATGCACCGTTATAGTTAACTGAATCTTTATCGAAGAAACATTACCATTATTGTCCATTAAAGAAGTCTTCTACAAAAAGGCGCATTTCTTACAGTAGAAACGTGAAATATTATAACCTGAGAAAGATTCCGTTAGAATTCAGCAAATTAGTTATAAAAGTTGCTATCGTTTATTCTCTATTAAGTTATTTTCTGCTAAATTAAAACCAAAATTTGAAAGATTAAGGTTGAATTGGCAAACCTATAGAGGACTTTTATCTTAAGGACCTCATAGAAAGGAATTAACCTGATACCTTTTTGTTATTACTGTTGTAACGAAAACTTAAATTGAAAATCTAGATTTTAATTAAAATTTTTCTTACCTGGAAAGATAGTATTTAACACCTTTTATCCACCTCGTATCCTTAGGTATAACGAGTGGCCTTAATTAGTTAAAAATTTATACCAGCCTGTTTGAAGACCGGTTATGTATAGAAGGCGTCTCTATACTATGTTATTAATTTGGTACACACAATTAAAGTACTTAACTTAGACAAAAACTTAGACAAACTAGCATCAATTAGCCCCCAGCAATGTTACATAATGGTAAAATCGCGATTGATAGCACCGAGATATATTAATATGTTTGGCTTCTATTTTGCATTGGTTTATAATTAAGACAATAATAGCTTTGGTTGACCCAAGGTCGCAGACTATAACATTTTTTACTATACACTTCTGGTTGAAAGAAATAGTACAGAATAAAAAGATAGTACAACAGGGATTCTTGTCACTAAAATGCGATCTTTTACAGACAACCTAAGCATGATAAATAAAATGTGAAAGGTGGGTGGAGTACATAATTGTGATTATGAGAGGAAAAACATAAAATAATGGTAGTCGTAAAAAATACCAAGGATGAATTTTAAAAATCGAGTGGGGAAAGCTAAAAAGTACAATATAAATTATGAGTTACAGTTCCAACAAAGAAGAAGAAAAGAAATTCCTAGAAAGAACAGCACGCAGTTAAAAGCAGAAAGGATGTTATTCCTACGAAGACAGATTGGTAAACACTTGATATTTTACGAAATTCAGCGACGATCATATTTATGAAGTCTAAATATAAATCGGATCCTTAACATTGGAAATGAAACTATTATTTACAATTTTTGTGCCGCTTGCGTAACGATAAACATTTTAATAATAGTTTCATTTCAAATGTAGTGTTCGCGTAAATAAATACAAGTAATCATTATCGGATACTTCTGAGCTTGAAGAAGAAGAGCAGAGGTCAGAGTTGCATCAGTAAACTATTATTCATTTCGATGGCGGTTTTAATTATTAGGCTGTTGGAAGAAAAAGAAAATCACTTTTCCAAATAATTATTGTACGTGGGCAACGGTAATTACTTTCCATCAGGTGAGTCAATGGCTCGCTTTACCTCTAAAAGAAAACTGGTATTTGTTTTTTTATGGTAAAGACGGCAAACGAGCACCTGATAGTAAGTGATTACCGTCGCCCACGTACATCTACAATACCGGAGGAGCTGCAGGTGCGTTGCCGTCCTTTAAGGATATTTGCGAGATGGGAGGGAGGGATGAGAAGAGGAGTGGGCCTCCGGTTACCTCACTCACGGAACGAAGCGCAGAAGCACAAGATGCCTCTACTTCACTCCGGTATTCTGCGATGTACTGGTACTAACAGTTTTATTAGGACGGGGAAAAAAGTTTTTTTTAATTAATTTCCATTTTCAAGAATCATTGGTCATAGTTTATTTACATTTATCTATAACGTATATGTGCCATTTTGTTCGACAACTTGTTGCCTTTGTTGTGTGTAAACTTCAAAATGTATCGAATTTCTTCGTTAGTTTCACTCATTTTGGCGGACAGAAAAACTATAGAAAAATGGCCGTTTTCACTTTTTATTTTTCTGCTTTTATAAAAAATCATCTATTTAATAGTATCATAATCAGCCAGATACTAACATTACAACCCAAGAGATTTTACTGCAACTTTTTTCTTATAAAATACGAATAAACTTTGTCCCCAACCTATTATGTACACACATTACTCAATATACAATTAGTACGGAAGTGTTTAAGGATATGGCGAAATAAAACCTGAAATAATGTAAGTCTTATTTTAATTGTAATTGAGTGCAGAGACTTGTTGTTCTAAGAAGTAGAAATACCAATTGGTTTTTTGATATAAGGAACAAAATTAGGCACGGACACGAAATTTTGTATTTCTTGTGGTGGTAATTAAGAAGATAACTATAAAGATTTCTTGATATCTATTTATCCTCGTCCTTGTCCTTCGGCTCCTTAGGCTTGGGCTTGGTGCTGCGTTCGCGATCCCGCGAGCGGTCTCTCTCGCGGGGGCGCTCCGGGTCCCGGTCCCGGTCCCGTTCCCGGTCGCGCGACCGTTCCCGAAGGCGAGGGGACCGCGACCGTGATTTGTGACGATGCGATCTCGACCGCGATCGCTCCCGTCTATATGATCTGACAAATATACATTTCTATGTATTTAAAATTGCTACACAAAGCTATACTCACACAGAAGTTGCCTTCGTCAATAGGAGCGAACTATAGGTCCCAGGTACTAGGTAGTAAGAGGAGCTATAGCGCCAAATAACATTTTTAGTACTTATTTTATTTAGAACTCTAGAACTTTGGTGTTAAGAGAGTACGCAATACAGAGGCAAGTTCTACTGTTTAATGTGTCAACTCTTTTTCGGGTCAATACTTTATTAATATAAGAAAATCTTATCTTAACGTCAAAAAGACAGTTCTTTTTATAATGAACTACTTTTTCTTTTTTTCTATACACTTCGATTATATTTGCCGCCATATGGAATATAATTTTTTAGCATGATTGTTAAATTTAATTGTAATCATTGTAAAACATATAAGGAAACAAAAAATATTATAGTTAGAAATAAAGATTTCAGTTAGGATCCTGTCGTGAATTATTAAACTTGCCCTCGATACAAAGGACATGCCTGCAGATTCAGAGTAGATCGATCAATACGCTAGGGGAAGACAGAAATGTTTTTTTTTCTCTTACAGATACAGACAGCCCAGAAGAGCACTGACTAGTTCATACTTAGCTCCAAACACACAACTTGTTGGAAAAATTTAACGTGGTCATCATCCTGAATTAATCATGATTTGGAGGGGGTCTCCGTCCAGCGTGCATTCCATATTGACAAAAAAGTTACGTTTTTGGGTTATACAAATACTTTTTATACTTACTGCCTATGCAGGGTCAAAACTCTGTGCACGCTATTTGGGCTGTCCTATAACGAAGCTTATTTTTTGTCAAAAAGCAGTGTATTAAATACGAGGCTCGAGAACAATGTTCCAGATTTCATAAGAGCTGAGGACTTTCACTCGTTCAGTCCAGATCTGAGCCCGATGGACTACAAATTGTGATCAGTACTAGAAGATATGGCCTGCATGTACAGTTTCTTTCAAAAAAGTAAGAATTTCAATGTGTAACTGAATTTATGGCCATATATATACCAATAGATATTTAAGATTATATTAAGTATGTGCAATATTGAAATAACATTGCAATACACATATACCATCTCTTTCTCCAATTACAATGCTAGCCAACAAGCGAGGGTTTGGCGTTCGTATAATGGCGAAATAACGATCCAAATTTTCCGAATTCAAATCCCACAGACTAGATGGGGAGCAGCATCACTACAGCAGACGCACTCACGGCACTGCGCTCACCAACACTTGCCCAACGCTTCGGTTATTTGATATGATCATAAAAGCCATTGCTCGTTGACCAATTACACAGACAGACATATATTATACTTACTTTTCACGAACTCTATCCGGTTTCATGGACCGTGAACGTTCACGTTCCCTTTCTCTGTCTCTTTCCTCCTATAAAATATAACGTATCATTAAGATTCAAGTCTCTTTTTCATAAAGTTATAAGGTCCAATATTTTTAAGACAAAGATATGAATTTTTATACTTAAATTTTGTAACTAGAAAATTACGAAATATGCAAAAGTAATTTTGGAATTTCTATATGAAAGAAATTGACTATATTTTTGACGCGTACATCGCGCGCTCCCTGTAACGCTCGCGCTTGTAGGATGCAAGCGCGTGCGTTCGAGCGGTGGGGCGGGATGCGTCACGTTGCACTGACCTCTTCGCGTCTCTCTCGCTCGCGTCTGTCACGCTCGTCACGCACGCGCTCCCTGTCCCGCTCCCTATCCCGCTCCCGCTCATAGGGTGCGTGCGGATGCGGGTGCGGGCGGTGGGGTGGCGGGAAGGGCGCGGGCGCGTGTGTCGGCGGCGGCACGCTGGGCGGCGGGCCCATGGTCAGAGGGCCAGGCGTCAGTTCCTTGATGTCATTTGGCGCCCAGCCGTGTGCCTCCGGGTGGCCTGTGTTTATCATTAAAATTTTACACATCTATGCAAGATTACTTTGACCAAAATATCAAAACTAAGAAACATCTAGTTCAGAGGTTCCCAGACTTTTTTTCAAACAGACCACATTCAAAATTTTGCTGGAGATTTAGCTTAGATCTAAGTATGGAAATTTGCGTTGCGGCTGAATTCCAACCACGAATTAACAACTTTATCTGACACTGGCAAAAACTAATATCGATTCACTTTACTTTACTTTTCTTTTCGAAATTACAAGTAACAGTCGCTGAGCTTCTTAAAATATTATCTTCCTACATTGATAGGTGAAGTCAAACCAACATTTTTAGTTCTTCACTATCGAAAGCAAATAAATTTTCGTGGACTCATGATTACGAATTGTGAACCCTATTTTTTTGTCACGCCAAAGTAGACCCCCGTCGATTCTCTCGTGGACCCCTGGGGGTCCACCTGAACAATTTTGGGAACTAAGGATCTAGTGTATCCGCTTGACCCATTCAGTTTTTTCACTAGACAATTGCCTTTTTGTCTTCGTCATTAATCGGTCGCAACAGCCTCATTGGACAGTTAGCAGAGTGCAGCACGTGCAGCCTGCGGCTAAGAATATGTCCTCAAAATAAACAAACTGGCGCCTGCCCAGATATAACTGTGATGCAAGTACAAGACACGTACCCCAGGGCTCCTCGTAGGGCGCGTGCGCGGGCGGCGGGTAGTAGTGTTCGGGCGGCGGCGCGCCGAAGTACTCCGGCGGCGCCTCGCGCACGTGCCCGCCGCGCCCGTACTCGCGCCGCTCCGCCGTCATCACCTGCGCAAGCACGCGCTCCACCGTCATAGCTCCGCGCCTCACGCGCTCCGTAGGCGGTGATCATGATTACCATACCGTACGTCCGTAAATCTCAATTCAAATCTCTCTATCAAATTACATCATCAAACACACTTATAGTATCTTATGTAATCAATCTTTCAAACTATAAACGAACAAATATAACAGACTTAGTAAATGAACAGCGATTGATTGGTGAAAAATTATATTTTTTGTACTTTTTCCAACATCGATCACATTTTTTTATTAATTTAAATATTTCATGCAGCATTATATATTGTTACAACGAATCACGGTATCCACTTCCACAAAGAAAAAACTTAAGTTGCTCAATTGTAAATGGCCCTAATACTGCACATCCACACCTGGAGACTCGTTATTACATACTGTCCGCGCTGCACCGATAAGAATAACCAGCCTGAATCTTCCAGGAGTGCATCATGACAATGACAAATTGGTACGCAATCTATTCGATCTTGAGATTTACATGTCATGCAGTAACAAAAATGAGACGATGAGAAGATAACCTATACAGCTGTATAAAATATGAGACAAGCGGGAGTGCGTGTGTTTGAGCGTTCGAGCGCACGTGAGTGTATGTTAAAAATAAACAAACTATATTGATTGCGAGGCCTTCTGATTCTTCAGAATCCTTTATATACATTATGACTGTTGAGTAATTTACTCCAGGATATGGAGTAAATTTAAGTGAAAAAAAAATGCCATCCAACATTACCTCTACACTTCGAGAGCTCGTCATCATCAACCTGTTTAGGTGCACTGACTCCAGGGCCTCTCCAAAAATACACCAGCAACTCTGCATGCATTTCTATACGAGAGAGCTCTGTGCTCACCGCGCCGGGCAGACGGATTGGTGAGAGCAGTACCGGCACCCTCGCACAAGTGATGTGACTCCCCACCACTAGCCTGTGAGATTTGTGTTCAGCGAATCCGGCCATCAGTCGGTCGCTGGTCACGTTGTTAGTTAGCCGCGAGCTGGGTGCACCACGTGCCGGTGAGCTTGGAGAAAAAGATGAGTTTTTCCCCTTACACGTCACCAATCTCTCAGCATACTGAATATGATCCGAATGCGAACCCGAGCCATAAATACAGTCTATACAAAGCATAACATCTCAGTCCTCAAGGGAAACAACACAATCTTAATTTTGATCGAGGTAGACTATCTTGTTTAGTTATTACGGTACTGGTGTAAAACAAATTAGTTTAATTAAACGAAAAATGTTTTAAAAAAATTAATGATATTGAAAAGAACAACTGACATATTGGATGTGTAAAAAATATACATTAACCTGTATGGTGTTTTCTCTTGCTTGATAATTATTTGATATCACTTGCTGCATGCCATCATCATTTCGCATTTGACCTAAAAATAAAAATTACAAATCTCCATCAGCACAGGTGCACCGTGTCATGATACTTGGTTGTAATATAAAATACTCAGTTATAGCAAACATTTCAGTTTATTATCTGCACCTGCTATTTCGCCAAATCTAATTTCGTGGCAATGTTCTTTTTTTAAATATTCTTTTACATCTCCTAATGAAACAAAAAGAGTAATTTAAATTTTGAGCCCTAAATACCAAACACTAATACCGTACATAGAAAAAAAATATATTAGTCAAAAATGTAAAAAAAAAATACTGCATTAATTAATATATCAACATAAATCATTGTTATTTATGATATCAAAACTACAAAAAACCGGCCAGGTGCGAGTTGCACTCGCCTACCGAGGGTTCCGTACAACCACACAATGTATATGTGTTACACGTATGTACAAAAAAATTATTTTTACGGTTTTTATTATTTTTTGTTTTAGTTTGAAGTTTGCACTATAGTCATATTAAGTTTCGACGCTTATTTGTATTACCGTTTTAATGAAAGAGCAAAAACAAACTTCAAGTAAAAAATATGTTACTCGTAAAAGGATCCCCTTAGTTTTTATAATTTTCTAGGACATCCGGATATTCTCAGAAAATTTAATATTACATTTGGTTACTTATTACAATTCAAAAGATACAGCCCTTTAAAGAGAGGACATATAGTGATAGGACTCCATACGGAATGATATAGAATAATAATAATCGACTGTTACGACCGTGGGGAATACTGGGGTGGCGGGAGGTTTTAGATAATTTAGTCCTTTCAACCCATTATTAGGGACAACGTGCTGTGTAAGTCAACAATACAAATTTTACATAAGTTTTTAAAAACTTATTGGGTATAGTTTTCTGATTCGGAGGAAGATTACCTAACCAGTCTGATATGGTGACGTGTAAATGTTTGTCCATGAGCAATTTATGCCTGGATAATGCCTCCATGAAGGAGAATATCCCTGCCCACATACAAAAAAAGTTGTTCCAAAACGTAGATACATAAATATATACTTTTAGATGACTATTTAGGATGCAAAGGGGAACAAAACAACCAACTCTTTCTCACCTCTATTAGATGCATCCTGCTGACTGATAGACAATACTCTAGAAAGCGACTGATGACAGTAAACCTATTTAAATATGACCGACCTTAATACCACAGACAAGTTATGTTGAACATCATCACTATCAGGAGAGTGTTGAACCTCCTCCTGCCACATACCCGCCTGTCCGATAAAGAAGTGATAAAGAAGAAAAATGACGTCATACCGACACTGCGACGCACGTCCTGCAGCGGCGCGCGAGGCGGCGGCGCGTGCAGCGCCACACCCGCCTCGCTAACGCGCAGCCGCCGCTGCCGCTCGCAGTACGCGCTCCACGTCACTTCGTTGAACCCGTAGTTGAAGTAGTCTGAACGGACACCACGACAATCATCATAATACTCACATCTTAGAATAATAACCCATAGAAACAGTCCGTGCACGTTGTATGAGGCCAGTAAAACTAAGCCATTATGGCTCAGTTCCACTGGACAACCCGTCAGTGTACAAGTCCAGTCTATTGCCTAATTTATCTTGGAATTCAAATTAAAAATTATGATTAGAAGAGAT
Source organism: Bhutanitis thaidina (assembly GCA_029286595.1). Lineage (NCBI taxonomy): Eukaryota > Metazoa > Arthropoda > Insecta > Lepidoptera > Papilionidae > Bhutanitis > Bhutanitis thaidina. The sequence goes on from JAGSMS010000018.1 coordinate 7,705,285, forward strand.
AAAGAAAATAAGTTCAACAAGCGTTTGAGAGAGGGGCTTATTACCGACTTTTCAAGGTCTCGCGGTTATCCAAAATTAAATCACTTCTACGAATTTTTTATGGGCATTTAGGTTTAATTAACAATATACCATTGTTCTGAGAACACTGTAATTAACAATCCTGACGTTTTTTCAGATATTTAATTTAGATGAATATGATAAAAATGTATCTTTACCTATAGATATATTGATAGGTTGACAATTGAACTGTCTGTGCTGATGTCTGGATGTAATCTTGATTACATCCGCAAAACTTAATAAATCACCCCCATTTTTTGCCATTAGCTTCAGATTCATGTAGAATAGAAATCCCTCATTTAAATTAAATGAGAGTATGTGGCATGCACTTGGATTTTCTGAACTATTGACAACTGTGTAAGGGTTGGAGATTGTAGATACATATTACTTATGCCTTACTTACACTGTTCATTGCCTTACTTTTAACAATGTAGATAATTTAAATATTCTAAAATTGTTGTATAAATCAAGCATGCATATCTCAAAGTATAAACTAGTTCAATGTTGGAAATATGGAAAATATTTTTTTTTTACCTTTAATAAATTATACATATATACAACTATGCAGGATATAATATAGTATCACAACTATATGCACAAACAGAAGCCCTATAAAAAAAACTATTCTTTACCTTCCTATATCCAATGTATGCCTCATGCGCTAAATTCAGAGAACCTATAATTCCTATCGTCTGCCCGTGATTCCAACTCAGAACCTATAGTCCAATAGTCAGGTATGCTGACCATAGAGCTATTTATATATTGTCAGTTGTCAATGTAACAACATTACTAGGTGGACTATTTCTCTGCCTACTGTTAGTATTACTGGCTGAGAGGCATTCATCTCAGTTATTATATCACCCACATTTCACTTGTTACCTTCTTTGATTGAAGTAGTTTGTAGGTGCCCATGGGCTACAGTAGCCACTTACAATAAGGTAAACTGTTAGCTCGTTTATCACCCTAGTCCATTTAAAAAAACATAGCTATTGTAAATTTTACACATACTGGACAATATTTCCCACAGATATGACAAAAAACCATCAAAATTCAACTATATAAATTATTTATTTCATGATGATTACACTTAATATGGACTGAACTTACCAGATATATCAGCACCGGGCTTATTCCAAGGTTTGTCTTCAATAGTATCAATGTTAAACTCCAAAGCTGGCACTCCATTAATACTGCCTGGGCCATCTAGATCCTCTAAGGTCACTTTACCACCAGTAGTTGTGCCAGCACGTGGCTTCTCAGTTCCTCCTGATGTCACTAGACCAACTCCACGCTGAAAATAATGTACCTATAAAATCTTCAACAGCAAATACCAATCTATGGTCAAACCGGTAAATCCCAGGTAATTCATAGTGTTTAATTTCTAATAAAAATTGTTCAATTCAATTCATTTCATATTTATTTTTATGCAACTATACTGCAGAGCAAGTCAACAGTTACGAGTATTTGACTACAAAATTGATAGCTGATTTTTTTTATCCAAAAAGGTATAATATAGATATACTAGCAGCGGTACACTGTACATCTTATGTCCATAATATCTACAATATAATCTACATCTAAATTTTTCAATAATAACCATTAATTCTTTAAGCATGATTGAATGACAAACTTTTACATTTGTAATATTAAGATAAGACATGCCTTTGAACTTCTGGGATCATATAAAAACATTTTTTAAGAGTTCTTTAAAAATCAGTAAAAATGTTTTTAAGTTAAATTATACAAAGTATTTTATATAAAGAATATTATCCATGTTTGAATATGCTAAAAATATCAGTTTTAGTATTTAAGGCAATACATGCATCAAAAAAGAAGTCAGGTTACTTACTTTTATATTTAAGCTGGCATACTGTGGTCCTGATTTTATTTCACCTATGGTCACTTTTACATCATCACTGTCATCGGAATCAGAGTCTCCATTTTCTTGACTGTCTGCATCACCATTAGCTTGATCCTGTTCATCACGGCCCACTTCAGCAAAGTGTTCATCATTGAAGTGGGAATCATCATTGTTGCCATCATTGTCATCCTGTTCTTTCTCTTCAGTGTCCTGAAAATGTTTCAATAATCAAAGACAAAAACTGCCTAATATAATTGTATCAAATGACAACAGTTCCACAGATGAATGTTGGGGTAAAAGACTATATTACATTAAGTCAATATTTGACATAAATTCTGTGCAAATTTCATGTAGACTCAGATTTTGCTGTTAATTAGAACCTAGCCCCTGGACGAGTGTGATGATTTGAGAAAACCGTAGTACACTGTCCTCAGACATACTGTACAGAAATAACGATTTTTCAATTAACAGAAAATAATCCACGTAAACAAAATGTTTTAATTATAAATTATTTCTGGATAGAATACTGAAAAAAACTGTCTCATCTTTATTACATCATAAGAATACGATGTTTCTGTGTAATTAATCGAAAATTATGATGAAGGTTCATGTTCCACAACAGTTTTGTTATTATTTAATAAGTATCCAACATAATATTAGGTTATAATGCTTTTTATCATAACGCAACACTTACCCCAGTACCACTTGTGGGCTCCGAAGGTTTTTGTGCTTTGTCGCGAACTTCTGCAGTTTCGCCATCAGCTAAATCAGTGGTGGATTCTCCATATAACCAGTTATCATCATTTTCATCCGTGGGCGCCGTTTCTAAGGCAGCATCTGCCATTTTTGTTTGACACACACAACAAATGGAACCTATCAAAAATAAGTCATAATCATCAGAGTTGCCATGCAATTCCATTAATTTTTTTAAAAGAATATAGTTGTCATCTAAAAAAGACAAATGGTAATATTTAGAGTTTATTAAATTTTTAGAAAATATTATTTAAATCTAATAAAATTTTAAATAAAACAATTAATTTCCCACGTATAGAGATATATTTTAGAGCTTTCAACCCATTATTCACAAAAATTTATTAAAAAAAAACGTGACAATTGGAGAGCCTCCGGTTTTTCCAGTTTTCGGGATTTTGGATCACTTGGATCACTTGGATTACACGCTTCGTCAATATTTCGAGATATAGCATACGTTCCCATAGAACGTATTACACATATTTTATTTCATGTATATATGTACCCCAACCCCCTTCTCTACTGTCAGATAATTGAGAAGGAGGCCTTTGCCCCAGTTGTGAGCAATTACAGGCTGCTACTTTACTTTATGTATACGTATTTCTAAATATAATGTTACCACCTACCTCGCATTTGTAGCTTTGGGCCTTCTTTGTACCAAATTGTACCTTCTAATTGACGTGCAATTTTTTATGTTTTCTGTATGCTTTTGTTTTGTAGTGGCACAATCATTCATTCATTTATTCATAGTTCATAAAATATAGTTTTGAAGCCCCTCAAAGTAATATGCAGGCAGGCACAATGTTGTAGACTATTGTTACCATTATTATATTTGTAATTGAATATATTATAAAGAAATAAATAACCCTTCCCTACTCCACGGCCCTAAGTAAATCTTTTTTACGTATTTATAAATGAGTAAGTTCGGGAGCATACCTAAAAGACATTCCAGTACTTAGGTGTGATAAAAATAATGATTATGGTGATATTTAAGTAGTTTCTAAAACATATTTTTGATATACAAACAGGAAAAAAAATGCTGCCAATACAGAATGCACTACTTGAAGTTTGGATTTATTTCATTTCTATCAAATTAACACTGACCGATGTGTCTCATATGTTAAAAAGTATTCAGTGACGATGCCAAGAAGCATTCAAAAATGGTGGAACCTCTTATCAAGATTTCATGCTGACAAAAAAGTAAGCCCTTGTCATTATTTAAAGTAGTTAAAGAAAAACTAGAGAAAAGGCTATCCATAAGATCGATGTTTGCGTCATTATCTATGCAAGACGTTAATGGTTTACGAGCGTCTTATATAATAATATATTTACTGATAGTGAAGTCCGGAAAACCCCACACATTTGGAGTCAGAATTACAATGTATTGCACAAGCGCGCACATGACATAATAAAAAGAATTCCTTTAAGCAATAACACCGTTCGGAGACGAATAGACGAGATTGTTCGCGACGTGGAAACATTTTTGCAATTTCATACAGCCCAACTGATTCTCTATCCAGTTGGACGAGTCAGTGAACAAAATTTAAGCAGAAAAGAATATTCAGTTTCCGCATTTGTCAGAATTACCAGAAATGCTTCAAGACGATGTTATTTTATCATATATCACTCACTTGAAAGCATTACACAAGGATTTTACTAAGAGGTTTGATCTCATAAATTTACAAATTCCTCAATGGATAATAAATCCATTCAATAGCACAGCCATTGAAGAAACCAATGTGATAATGCAAGAAGAGTAATCAACTCTTCTTGCATTATCAGTACAGACAGGAGCTTAAGCAGAAGTTCAACCAAGGCTATCGGAAGTTCTGGTTGCAACATTGAAACACAGTATCCTGCTTTGTGGAACATTGCTGAAAAATACTTTGCGATTTTAATGTTTTTTTTTTCAAAAAGTAATTATCCACTTAAGTATTTTTACGTAATTAGTATTAATAATTATTAATTATACTGAATTTTATGTCTATTTATTTTGTTAAATTTTGAGAAAATTATGTTAAGTTTACGTAAAAATTGGGAAGTATTTTGTATCAATAGGAAAAAAAGGAAAGATCTTTAAAGTAATTTGGCTATGGGGGTCTGAAGTGTCAGTTCATTTTGGAAAAGGGGGTGTTGCCCAAAATACTTTAGAATCCCTGGTCTAGACGGTCTCGTCGTGTCTGTCTCTCCTCGGAGAGTAGTATATCCCTTGATCTTTGTATTACCATTATTAGTCCTTACTGTGTCGAGCGTCTCGCGCCAGTTCGTACATGGCTGTTGTAGTTGTGTGGAGCACAAACAACATTTTAGGTAATATGTAATCGATTTTCCCCATTGCTTTCTTTTCCGAAGTTTGTATCTTATTGACCTCAATAGTTATCAATTCTACGAACTACGAGAATTTGTCCGGTCCATTGCCACTTCGACTAGCTGATCCTATATCGGTTGTCCCAGTTCTGCTGCGGATATCATCGTTGCAGATGATATTAACCCTTTCCATAACTAGCCGAGCAATTTTGAGCTTGCTTATACGGTCTGCAGTGAAATACTTTTTACCTTGCTTCACAACAATACACAATTAAGCGTTAGTTATTATATCTAAACTACTGGTCATCTGTGTACCCTATACAAACTTGGTTCGTTGTAAACCACCCCCACGTTTAGTCACTTTAGATTATATAATAATGAAATAAAGATAATGAGGTTCAATGACGTATATGCTTAAAGGCAATTATTTTGCTATAACACCAAAAATAGATAGCGTACAAGAGTAAAACATTAAACATACTAATAATCTTATTTCTTTTTACAGATCAGGTGTTTTTTTTACTGGTTGCTACCCAGTGCTACCCATCGAAAGGAACATCCGGCCAAACTTCTTTCTGAGGCAGTTACATCCGCCCCGTCGGTCTGAACTCAGATATACAAGTCCTTATTCTATGGGTCTGAATCGTACTTTTCAGTACACGAATACCCACGCAAAATGTAGTGGTGTGGAGATATACTCTTTGTGCCCATCGATATGCGACTGTGTTATGTTAAAGCGCATCCATTCTTAGTAGACTGAAATAATGATTCTAGTTTCATAAATTATATTGTTATGAATCATATCAAAACTGATGACACGAGATTGGTTTTAACTTGAGAAATTCTATTCAAGTATACACAGAATATTTTAGATATATGTAATAATCTAGTAATTAAAGACATTTTTAATTAAATAAAATGTTAAGCAAAAATGTTAATACTTTATAATTTACATTTCAAATAATAATAAAACAATGACAATAGATATCACAATAAATATGACATGATAACTTGGCATGGTACTAATCTAAACCATTTCTTCTCTTTGGGAAGAACTTGTTCTCAACCTGTTCAACCTTTTGGGCCACTTCGGATAAATGTTCTGATGCCTTAGATGCTGCAGTGCCACAAGTCTCTGCCAATTCTTGAATACCTTGAGAAACCTTGAAAATATATGCAAATATATTCAAATATTTTTACATTGCTATGTGATAATAATGTATACCTATTATATAACTGTAAAAATAATCATCTGTCTTGTAACTGTAAGAATGACCACCTGACTACGAACATTTCTTGACTCTTCGGGAGATAGAATGCGGCTTTGTAGTCCACACAAATATTTAAACAATAAAACAAAGAATAAATTATTTTAGAATATTAAGAAAATTTTGATGATTAAATAATTATAAAAAACAAAATGTCAAAGCAAACATATCCCGTGTGGTATCGGCGCAACAATCACCCGCCATCTACTTTCTTACTGTGTGTGACGTAAGAGTAGTAACGTAGAAGTAAGAGACAGTAACACTAAAAGACAATCAAACAGGCGGACAGACAACCATCTCAAAAAATACCAGATTGAAATTAAGCAGACTGATAACGGGCAGCAGCGTTTAATGTGTAAAGTGTCTGGAGAGTATATCATATATCCTACAGTGGACTAATTACAGGCTGGTAAGGCAAGGTAAATATCAAAGTAGTACAACTAAAACCAAAAGAAAACATTTCTGAAATCAAAACAAAAATTATTATTTATTTAAAAAATCTATTTCCACTCTGTATCCCCCTAAGTGCGTTATCAGATCTTTTCCAAATTTAGATGGAACCGCCACTGTATTTAAAATAAATTATAAATTTGTTTTTTAATGTGTTCAACGGTACATCATTAGAAACTCCTATTCACTATTGCCAGACGCTTGCCACGGGTTATAATTTTTGCTAGACGCTTTAAAACTTGATAAATAACAACTGCGTTATAGTATTAATGCTGAATTTTATATAAGTTATTCGGGCGGTCATTCTGTGATATTTTCTAAATAGACGGACCGATCCGAAGGGTCTAACATCTCCTCGGACACAGTGAAAAGTCAAAAAGTGAGAGAATTATTGACGCATGCGAGTGCGAGTGATTTGAAAAAAAATTTTCTTTCACAAAATGGCAGCCGTGTAAAAAAAAGAGTAATTTTTTTAAAAATAGCAGATAAAAAAAATTCAAAAAACTATCGTCAAACGAAAACTACATCCCTGTTCTTTAAGAAATAACCAAGATTTTTTTTTCAGATCATCGAGGAGGATGGGTGGAATCGTGTCAACCAAGGGGCAGCTATTTTTTTACTATATTTTATTGTACTCTTTAAACATAAATCAACAACTGACAAAAAAATTAAAAATCTTTACCGTTTTTCATTTACAGCGTTTTAAAAAACACCTAAAATTTGGCCCTCTAGACTAGAATACATGGGGGGGAATTTTATGCTCATATCAAGTTGATAACGCCGTAAGTTGCGTTGTTGTGGTGAAACACGTGTAGCGTTTTCTAATTTGGTGGTGTATAAACTATGTTACCTAGGGTGCTGGGTGTTGGTGCTTAGTGTGGTGAAGATGCACTGTGAAGATTCAGAAGTTGTCTTGTTGTGAAGGTTTCTCCGAACTATATAATAATATTTAAATGCGGATTTATATGTTTGAATGTTGAATTGAAATACCTATAAAATAATGAATTTCCCGCAAGAATCACTTGATTATATTAACTATTGTACTAATCGATATCCTTGTTTTTATCAGCTTGTTAATTGCCCACTGATGGATATAGTGGTTTTCCGGGAGAATTTGCCATAATCGCTATGCTTGATAGGTTGCCGATCACATAACCATACCTCGCACCTTAGACGGTGGTGCCTGCCCATTGGTCAGTAAATTGGTATATTTGTAACTGTCAATCCGCTATCTGTTGGTCGCCATGCGGTTTTCGAAAATTCTTTTAGTTTACTCTTACACCCATAGGAAGAAACGTAGTGGCAGATTATTATGCTGCCATCAAATACCAAAATTAGTTGTAAATACCAAAATGTATTGTACCTAGGCTTTCAAATATTGTATGTATACTGTAAATAAACTAAGCAAGCAAGCTACAAAATAAACTTATATGAATTATAATGGGGAAATTTACTAATATTACCATATCTGCTTCCGCCTTTCCTTCGGCCGCAGCTGCATGCATTTTGTCCACACTTTTCTGTAACTGAGGAACTTGCTGAATAGCCTCGGATTCTAGCACAGGTGCAGCCTAAAAAATAAGTATTTTTATCTCTCTATAAAGATACAAGATATTTTCTTGGGATGGGTACCCTCCTCCGATAATTAATATAAAACAATTTCATTCATAGGAAAATACCTAACGCACATCCCACTTAAAACAAACAAACTGGGGGCTATTTCAATCGTCTATAAGCTTCCGTCTGCAATAACGATTTACAAACAGCTTACAAATTGACTATAAATTTATTTCTTTTCTTTGGGTGATAAGTTTCATATAATTGTTATATTTTATCATATTAAAAATTTCTGAGGAGCCTCCGCCCGTGCCCGGACTTGACAATGCCTAGTGACTAAAATCTACTGATTTTTAGTACTACTACTAAATGAGCTTATTTTAATCCACTGCTAAACATGTGCCTCACCAAAAAAGCGTCAGTAAAAGCCAGTTCACATTTCTACGGATTTGCCCATTCTCACTTCGCACAAGTAAAGCTGTTTCCTATTACGATCGGTCTGTGGAATTTAAGTTCGCCAAATTTGGATGGATATTCCGTGTTCGTTCTTTTGCCTACCACGATGAGCATTTGGCATTGGATTTGGAAGAAGAGATGGTATTTTCCTCACTGCACCCTTGTTGTTTCTTATTTTCCTGTTTATTACTATGATAAATAATAAATTTAAGTCATGTACCTAACTAAATTATAATAAATTACGGAAATAAACAAATCTTAATACATTACTATTATATGCATTTACTACACGCTTGTACACCATACTGCTTGATGGCCAAATAACTGACACTGCATTGGAGAAGTTACCACTTAGTCAGACCCCATGCATCATCAAATCTTCAACCTATCATCATCCAGTCCTATCAATAAATATAACTACTGTATTTATGATGTATTTTAATAATAAGAGATGTTCAATAACTTCTGATGTATTATATGATATACAACGTATGTTTAATATACAACGGTGGTTTGAGTTTCCGACATGAACGTGAAGCGGGGACTCTTCAATAAAAGTTAGGGAGTGTGGTTTTTTTTTGAAAGGCGGCAAACGAGCAATATATACCTGAAGGTAAGTGGTTACCGTCGCGCACGTACATCTGCAACACCAGAAATGCTGCAGGTGCGCTCCCGGCCTTTAAGGGTATTTGGGAGATGGGAGGGAGTAAGAATGGGGAGGGGGTGTGGGCCTCCGGTTACCTTGCTCACCGAAACGCAGCAGAACAGTTTGAGTGAGTCAATATGAGTGTTTTTGTGAAAATGGAAAAAATCGAATATAGAGCTGCATCAAAATTTTTGCCTAAAACTTTGCCTACGCAAATCAAGGATGAGTTGCATGCTGTTAATGGGGACTCTGCACCATCATTTATCATCGTAATATTTTGGGAAGCTGAATTTAAACGAGGCCCTACTAGCTTCGGAGACGATGAACGTTAGGGAAACTGCAACTACTGACTATATAACGTCGCTAAAGTGCACCAAATGATGCTCAACGATCGTCGAATTAAAAGGAGAGAGATAGCGGAGGCTATGAATATGTCCAAAGAACGTGTTTGGCACATATTGAATTAAGATTTATACATGAGAAAGCTGTCCGAGCGTTAGGAGACGCGTTTCTTAACGTTAGACCAAAACGTGTTCGAATGATCACTTCCAACGCTCTGTTGGCGCAGTTTAGGCGCAATAAATCACAGTTTCGGCGCCAATTATTTACTTTAGACGAAATTTGTGTCAATTGCATACACATATAATGCTAATTTGCTAAACGCTATATTGCATACACATACAATTATACGCTCGAAATCGGCTTCAAAAAAAGGAAAAAACTATTTTTTCAGCTAGGAAAGTGACTGACTGTTTTTTGAGATTGTCGTGGAGTTATCTTAATCGATTATCTTCAAACAGGAAAAACCATTACAGAAGCATACTACGCATACTACATTATTACTTGACTAGGTAAGGCAGAATTTGCGACAAGTAAGACAATGGGCCGTCCACACCCGATAAAGTTGTCATGGCGAAAATCCACGAATAACGGTTTGAACGGCTTGGTCACCCTCCTTACTTACCAGATATAGCCACAAGTACCCTAATCTAAATTGCGCTCGGAGGGCAGTGATTTTCGTCAAATGAGGAGGCATTCATCTTCGTAAACAATTATTGCAAAATAATTGTCTACGACGGTTCGCAACACAATCCCCTCTCAGAGAAGACCCTCAAGAAACTCTGGAGTCTTTTCTGAAAGCTTAGATAGATTGTCAATCATAATTAAATCAATACGATCTTTTATTTATGTAAATCTTAACAATATATCAGTAGCCAGCCAGGGGACTTTAGAGTGCAGACTAAGTGCTATTTCCATATATCTTTAACCGCGGTACTGATATATTTTATAGTAGCCTTTCTTACTATAAAATAGATCAGTCAACTGTCTGATCCTTCAAATAGCGAACTTATTTTCGAGCTTAATAGCGAAGGTATTTTATAAATAAACTAAAAAATGGTTTTCCACCATTTTTTTATTATTTTTCTGTCCGCAAAAATGTGTGATATTCGATACATTTTGAAGTTTTATTACATTAAAGGAAAATATGCTATACAAGTCGCGAAAAAATGTATGACATTTATGGACTTAACACACTGTCAGTAAGAGTAAGACAAAATCAAAGTTCAAGCGTTTTGAGCCCTTGAATTTTGATGTCAAAGATGAAGCTTGCTTTGGTCGACTTGTTGCAGATACAGTTGATGCCATTTTTGAAGATTTGTAGCAAGATCGGCATATAGGTAGTTACAAGATAGCCTAAGAGCTAGATTTGGTTGACCACAACAGTTTTGACCCATTTCAAGTCTTAAAATACAAAAAGCTGGATATATATAGGCGACACAAGCTCACTGAAAGAAATCTAATGAATTGTGTACTCATTACCGATTCTCTACTAGTCTAGTCAGTAGACAGTACCTTTCTAATAACTAGTCTCTAGTTATTAGAAAGGTACTGTCTGTAAATGATATTTTTTTACTGTAGTAGCTATCATATTAATTAAAATCTGTTAGTACAACCCCAACCTTACTTCAGTTCATACTATATACTTATAACATAAATATAAAAGTAAAGATGATCCATGTAATAGAACAGAAACATTTCGAAGAAAACAGACCTGTTTACAATGATGCATACACTGACAATGGTGTCTAATTATTGGTTCTGCCGCTACCACTTCTTGAATATTCATATTGTTCTGCTGCATCTACAAAACACACATTAAATTAGTCTACAAAAATAACATTAATTTATAATGAACACAAAAGTAATGTTGTTTTTAAAAAGAAGCCTACATTTTCTACAAAATTGGGGTCCGTGTAGTTGTTTAATTCAGTAGCTCTTGGCATACTTTCTGAAAGCTTATCGTGATCAGCTGTAGCATTGTTAATTGATTGTGCTGCATTTAGTAAGTTAACTGTAGCCGAATCTTCGTGTTGGCCTTCCGATGGATTATTCATTGCCAGACCCAACTTTGCTTCTAACTGCTCAATTCTATTTTGTAAAATAGTAATCGGATCCATTTCTTGAAAGCTTAGAGTATACAAGTATGAAATAGAACAAGGTAATAAAATAAAAATCTAAATACAAAATTAGTATTGAAAATTTGTTGTGACTTTTGATTGGAGATAATAATTTAAAAATGGAATTCCGACGAAACGAAAACAAAATTTTTAATTCTTCAAAATTATAGATGTCTCAAATAGATTAACATTTGACATTGACGGATTAAATTGTTGATGCTTATGGTTTTTGCACTATGAATTCACCAATAAAAAATCGTGAGCCAGAATGCAATATCAATAACTGAAATGATAAGTAAAGATAGGGTATTCGAATCAATTCAAAACCAATACGATGAAGAATAACTTGAGGAATAATTTCAAAAAGTAGTTTTTGTATATAATAAATCATTTATATTTTTGAATACGGCAACCCAAAATTTGACTCGAAAAAGAAGACAACGGATCTAGAATAATAATAGTGTCAAAGAGTAATCTATGTATTCTGTGATGTCATGTGACTGTCACAACATTATGATAAAGAAATTAATATAATAAGATTGAAGAACTTGTGAACTTGAACTTAATTACGTTATAATAAAAACATTGTATTTTACTATATTTGTACATATTCGGTTTGTACATTGTGTACATATTGGTTTAAATGGATGCAGAGCTGGGAGAATTAACTGAGGATGATTTTGTCATACCTCTAGAGAAGTATGAGTGTAAGTAGGTAACCCATAACAAGAAAATAATTTAGAATTTTATTGATTTTTTGTTTATAATAATGAAGAATTATAAATTAATTCATACCTAAAATTCTATGTAACATTGTTTTTCAGATTTGGATCATACTGCAGATGTACAGTAAGTAACACTTACACAGAAAAGTGATACATATTTGTATAATAAATTTTATAGTTATTATGAAATTTTACAAATATTGCATTGTTTTCAATAACTGATAAAAATGTAAACCAAGCATTTAATTTTTATTGCTTATTATGATGCAATACTTGTTTTTAGGTTTTTACAGTTATCTCAAAATAAGATGCCCGATTAGACACTTAGCATTACAAACATAGCCACCCCAAAAAAAAAAAAAAAAACTAATGTATCAAAACAAAACGGTAACCTGAGAATCTCAGGAAAAACTTATTTAAACTATAAAAAATTAATATGTTATTTACTTGATACATTTTTGAAGTCACTGTCATATTAAATTAAATTATTGAGTTACTATTATTCAATTCTCGCAATTTATTTTCAATTCAAAATTACATATTTTTTTGAAAATGCTTTTATTTGTTATATTTTCGTGTTTGAATGTTTGTACAAAGTTATCTAGCCATGATAACTGCTGTCCCCATGCATTTGCGACCCCAGAGGTGCTGCAGGAGCGTGGCCAGTCCTTAAGGATATTTCGGAGATGGGGAGAGGGAGTGGGCCTCCGGTGATTTCACTCACTGAATAAAACGGAGAAGCAAACGATACCTCTATTTCATGTCAGTATTCTGTGAGGCCGTGGTACTAACTTGGTCGAGCCGGCCTGTTCAAGCAGCAGCAAAAGCTCTACTACACTTAAATATAATAAATTTATAATTGTGATATGCCCAAACATGCATCTTATTTTGTGATGACTGTAAAAATATTTAAATCGTCTGTATTATATCTTGTTACTAATAATGAATAGTCATACATACTTATAACTGTTAAAATATTTAAAAATAAAGTAATAGTCACACTGTAATTCCTGATAATGCATTCCCTTAGCCCTTATTGTGTCATAATAGTAGAATTTTAATTGTTTCAACATGAGCCTTTTAACCTTACTTTCTAACAAAGTATAAAAATTATGACGCAATTAGTTTGATCTCTTAATTACTTAATTACTTGACCATAGTGCTACCTATCGGGTTCAGATTTTGTGATATTCATTTTTGGCTCTAAACAACTATTGTGTATTTTAAATTATTGCATATTTTTTTTTGGTTCGTAATTATAGAATTTCAATAACTTTTACAGGCATTTCCAGGTCCTTCACCAAATCTATAGACCTGTATAAATTAAATTGATGTGAACCAGAACTTTGAAATTGTTTTTTAAACTTATTCCCCTTATCTTTTGTAGGTGTTGTAAAAGTGGATTTAGGGCAATACCAGTAAAATCTACTTAATTCCATCAACCATCTCAAATATCCCAGAACTAAATCTCCTAGACCTGTGACAAGCTGCAGCCTTTAAAGTCGAGGGGTGATCATAGTATTCACCAAGGCCCCGATCAAGTGAAGATGATTAGGCCAATTTTAACCTTGGTGACAATTTCCGAATGATAGTATTCGCAGGTAGATAAAAACTCAATCAAGTCATTATCGAGCAGGAGATATTATAGTGCACAAAAAGTCGTTATCTTTTCTTATTCTGTATAAAGTTTATGTGGTGGAAGAAAAGGTCAAATGCAATAACATCTTAAGGACACGGCATGCTATACGACATATCCAAACCCGGAAACCAAACATCTGTGTTAAGATCAAATATTAGCTTCGGCTTCAATTCAAACCCATTGACTCGATATTTTATATTTTCGCTTTTTTTAACAAGCTTTGCCTCTAAGTCAGTTTTTGCCATTATCCGCTCTAAGATTTCTTATATACTATGAAGTATGGAAAAGAATTGTGATTACAGATTGTGTCTGTAATTAAAGATCTCTTTTGCATCAATAGAATCTTATTTTTTTTTAAAAAACATCAATGTATGCTCCAGTCGCAAATACTAATTTACATGAGTGGGTCAATACATAATTAAACGAGATAAAATAATCCGTAAACAATAGTTTCATTTCAAATATGGGTAGTGTTTGGGTAAATACAAGAAATTCCTTTAAGTTTTTAAAAATTGGGTTGATATCACATCTAAGCCCACGGAGTTAGATTTTATATTGAAAAGTGGATTATTATTGTCATTACTATCGGTAGGTAACAAAACAAATGCGTTATCGTGTCATACATGCGTATGTAACCGATACAGTCTTAAAAGATCAGGAAGGTGAAATATGGGTCGGCCACTAAATTCGCACAACTGATACGGTATCAGATCGTGGGAGAGGAAAGGTTCTCGAAAGGCAATTTTTTACAAGCAAACCCTAACAAGATGGGGTGACGATCTGCAAAGTTTAGCGAGAAGTGGCAATTTTTGGGGAAGGTCTGTGTTCAGCAGTTAGGCTTATGATAGGCTGTTATGATGGTGGTATTGCATTTTAAATTATTTGTTCGCTAGTATTTTTAATAATTTACGTAACTATGAAGGATTTGTTCATATGTTTTTTTAAGATTTCTTGGTGAGTTTACTTAGTTATACCTATTTTTGTTTTCAGGCTACATGCATGGGGCGACAGCTTAAAAGAAACATTTGAACAATGCGGCATGGCGATGTTCGGTTATATGACAGAATTAAACTATGTGCAGATAAAAGAAGTTCATACAATTGAGGCAAATGCTGATGACATGATGGGTCTGCTCTATCACTTCCTCGACGAACTATTATATCTTTTTTCAGTGGAACCATTCTTAATATGTAAAAAAGTAGTGATAACTGAGTTCAATACAGAAGAATTCCGAATAGTATGCAAGTGTTATGGTGAAGAGTTTCAAATTGGTAAACATCCACAAGGGACAGAAGTGAAAGCTATTACGTACTCAGCTATGCAAATTATTGACGATCCTAAGGATAATAAATATGAAGTTTTTGTTATTATTGATATTTAAAGGAATTTTAATATATTTTTTTGTTAAGTAGTCTGTTTCTTATTGCACTACAAATTTGTACCACGGCAGCGTCTTGTGATTAATAACAGAACTGGTATATACACAGAGGTAATGTAGGTAACATTAAAGTTAGAGACACTCACGGTGCTCAATTTCCCATACTCGTTAACAAAGACACGTACGCCAACAAGCATATGTTATCACACAAATAAAAAAAAATGTACATTTGATATTGTATTGATTTTATTATAAATTGTAAATGACATCGTAACATGATGTCTAAAAAAATTCTCCAAGTTTCTTTCCAGTTCTTCTCTGAGTAGGTGTTTCTTTGCGATTCGGTGTAGATTGTGACGTTCATAACAACTTAAAACAAGCCTAAATTGAATAATATAGTTTTGTCTTTGACTTTGATAGTTGAAGTACCAACTGGACAAATATTGAAAACACCATCAAAACGTGTCCTCTTAGATTCCTAGATTAGCTGCTGTCGATATGCGTACATTCCGCAAACATTCCTATATATGTTACAAGCAAATGTGAACTTTAATCAGTTTACTTTATTGCATTGCAAAATGTGCTCCGTCAGATCCGAAACTTTACGCCACAATTCTTTAACAAAACAGTTCTTGGTTGTTTATGAATGTTTCCAATTGTGCAGAAAGCAGAATCCATACTATTATAAAAGTGAAAAAAGCAGTGTCTATACATTAAACAATTTCCAAAAACGAGTGGCATTCAATGAATTCTTTGAATCGGGGTGATTAACTAACGATGTGGGTAATTTGACTAATTAATTAGGTAATGACATTATCTAAGGGTATAATTATGAAATTTCATATAGTTGTGATCATTAGTTCGCTAGTTATAATATAATTGTTACTGACTAATATAATTAAAACAGTAAAAATGTGCTTTCGAACAGTAAAAATGGCATTAAACCATTTTTACTGTTCGAAAGCTTGAACTCAGTTGAAAACTTATTATTTTAATCCCAAAAAAAGTCGGGATTGGCCAGAACTGAATCCAAAAGCGATATCTGCTAGTCTCATATTGATATGATTTTCAATATTCGAAAGCTTATGACTCGTGTACACTGCAATACTTTAAATCCCGGGAAACATCGAGGTCGGCCAAAACGAGATTTACGCAGGGATGGTCATTAATAACTGAATTCCGGCCACGTACTATCAATGAGATAGGTAGCAGTGACTATAAAGTTACTCTGTGGTAATACTGACTCAATGGGAGCAGGAGTATCTCCTTGATCTATAACTTTTCATTTAAATTTTATTAATTATTTATATAGATAAAGTCTACCAAATGTAGATAAAAACGAGTCACGTAAGATGATACCTGTGCTTGAATAAAATATCCTTAAAGGATATTTTTTGGCCTTTCAGCAGACATAAGGCCATTCTTTACCTTATGCCACGGTCGCTTACTGGGTAGCTGAATTAAAAAAAAAGAAGGAAAATGCCTCTTGAAAATAGAGGAATTTCTATAAAAGGTATTGCTTTATCGACGATCTTTCACTTTAATGTCTTTAAGGGTAGTTTTCATTCCTTTTTAAAAAACACATTGCGGTAAAAAATATCTCGGCAATTTACAAGAAATGTTAACTGAAGCAAACAAGACTCGACGTTTGGAAGTTACCAGGAAGAAGCTCGAAATTTTTTAGCGTGATTCAGATATTTTTTGCTGCCGTTACGTAACCATGTCGAGACGAGGGTTCACTATTTATATGTCTTGGAAACCATCATCTTCTATGCCCGTGAAAAAAATTTGAGTTAAGCCCGCAGTCAAAGTTATTACGTTTGTGTTTTGGGATTATGAAGAAATTAATTTTGTTAATTACTTGCCGAATGAAAAAAGTAACTGATGTCTTGTATTAAACCTACTATGCAAGTTAAATCCCCAAACTCCGTGACGCAATTAAAGAAAAGCGTCTTGGAAAGTTGACTTTAAGCGTTTCACCATGACAACGCACCGGAACGTTACATAGTTACGCATTGTAACTTCACGTAGGCTCGAACTCGTGTTTTTTTATATATGTTAGATATTTGTTTAGTATGGCTAAACGCATTAGTTAACTCATCACACCTTCCATTCAGTTCTTTTCTAGGTCATGTCAGAAGAATTTTTAAAAAAAAAAATCAGAAAAAAGGCATTATCCCCTTTTTTTAACTGAGACTTTACAAGAGAGCGAATACTTAACGAAATCGTGTTTCCAAAAGTCAAAGTGGCACCTGGCCGAACAGTGGCTATGGAAGATGTAGCTTTACATCATTTTATAATATGGTTAAATCACTTGTATTTCGAATATTGGCTCTACGTTGGAAATGTTCATTCGAACACGTTGTTGGTCTAACGTGAGATAACGCGGCGCCCAACTCGCGGACAGCTTTATAATGCCTATATCCTGATTCAATGTGTGACAAACACAAAATTAAGAAATTAAACAGAAAATTGACCAGCTAGGGAGCCAGGGGAGGGAAGACAGGAAATATATAAATACTTTAGAGCTAGACTAGACTGAAATAAAAAATGTACCAAAAGAGGGTGAATAAACCAAAGAAGACGTCATAGAAATGGTTGTTTGTCTTTCTCAGAATATAAACTGTAAATTAAATCACGGTAAAATCTAAAGCCTGCAAGTTTAGTTGGAAGGCCTATTGCAGGATCTACGTAAGATAGAAAGAACGCTCACCGATAATAAATATTCGAAGCGAGGAGCAGATACATCAACTACTACTAGAAGAAAAATTACTATCTGTTCCTTAAAAATATAAAAAACTATAGACTAAACGACTTTCCATAACCATAACAACGAAAATGTTATATATTTTAATTTTTTTAATAATAATCATTGATGCTAGTTATTTGTCACTGTTACAACATATTGCTTTACATAAATAGTATAATTGTTTAAAAAAAACAAAGAAATACACACTACACACATACACAATACCGTCAATCAACACCATACTCTCAGATATCAACCATCAAACAATATACTCCTTATAAAATAAAATTTTACGGTAAAACGCTTTGCGTTAAGTATATTATTCATACATATAGTTTAGGTATACTTTACAAACTTCCCCTCAAACACAGCTTATTTTTTATAAATTTTACTTACCTCTTGAACTGACTTCTACATATAAAAGTACATTAAATGGATAAGCCTATTCAAACTCTTAATGATATAGATCACATAGAAATAACTCGTACTAGTTGCAAAGTATATCTGTGTAAACAAAAATTAATTAACTATTATTTCACAAAATATTAGGAGTTTTTACTGCACCTTTGACGATTTTATACTTTTGTTATCTAGCCTTGAATATGAGACTGACGTAATAATTTTAACAGAATGTAGATTAAATGCCAAAAAAGTATACCGCGTCTTAATAATTACCACTCATATGTAGTTACATATGAGTTAGTTTAGTTACAGCTTCAAGTGGCATGTAGTTACATGCCACTTGAAGCAGAATGACAGAGTAGCTATTTAAATATTTTAAACGTGGTAGAGCCAAGCGGCGGGTTTTGCTGCTGCACGAATGGGCTGGCTCGACCGGATTGCTACCCTACCTCGCAGAACACCGGCGTGAACTAGAGGCATCTTATGCTTCTGCCTTTCGTTCGGTGAGTGATGTATCCGGTGGCCCCCTTCCCCCCCATCCCCCTCCTCATCCTCTCTTCCATCTCCCAAATATCCTTAAATGCCGGCAACGCACCTGCAGCACCTCTGGTGTTGTAGATGTACGTGGGCGACGGTAATCACTCTGATCACTTACCATCAGGTGAAACGCTTGCTCGTTTGCCACCTTACCCAAAAAAAATATATAAAAAATACGTTAAAACATAAAGTTAAGGAAATAAAATTGGCTCAGAAATCTTGTCTTCAACAGGATATTATTAATAATATCGTTATAGGTATCTACGGCTCTCCTTCAAACCTAAACACTGACAATTTTATACTCTCTTAGTTCTCGTCTAGAAACACTTACATAGCAAAAAAGCATTATAATCACGGGAGATATAAATAAGAAATAGCACAGGAATACAATAACAGAGTAAACTATCTTAATATGTGTCAATACTTCCGGGACATACTCTCCCCACGAGAGAAACGAGTTGCTAAGTTCACATTGTGCTCAAAATAAACAAATCAAAGTTTTTGGCGTCAATCTCTATTTTACAAATTTCTACATATAGGTAAAGAGTTACTTGCTAAATCAGTTACTAAGAACAAACAACTTTGGAAAACTATAAAACATATGAATCTTCTACTACAAAATCAGCAAATTTTATTAATGATTACTTTGCTAATATCGGTAAACAGCTTGCTCAATAAATGCAACCCATTGCATCGCATTTAAATAAAAATATATGTGATATTATTACCTACGCATCTTAACGCATTTGTACTCCTAGAAACTGACCTCGACGAAGTTTTTGATGAACTTCAACATTAATAGTGTTCCAGGTGTGGATAATAACAGTTGGGCTGAAAAGTTCATAGGCTAAATCTGGAGAAAACGGTGGATGCGGAAGCAATTCGAAACCCAATTCATGGAATTTTGCCATTGTTTTCATTGATTTGTGACAGTGCATTGTCTTAATGAAACAGCACTTTTTTCTTCTTCAAATGGGGCCGTTTTCCCGCGATTTTGTCATTCAAACGCTCCAATAACGCTAAGTAATAGTCGCTGTTGATGGTTTTTGCCTTTTTAAGATAGTTGATGAATATTATACCATGCGCATCCCAAAATATTGATACCATAACCTTGCCAGTCGGCTTTTGCGTCTTTCCACGCTTGGAGTCGGTTCTTTACGTGCAGTCCACTCGGCTGACTGTCGATTGGATTCCGGTGTGAAATGATGGAGCCATGTTTCATCCATTGTCACATATCGACGCAAAACTTCGGATTTATTACGATTGAACAGCTTCAAAGCCTGCTCAGGGTCTTTAGGGTCTCAGCTATCTTAATCAACTTCACTTTATCCAAAATAATTTTGTGGACTTTTTTGACCCAAAGAGGCTGTTACCGACGGTAACTGGTCGTCCACTGGGTGCATCGTCCTCGGTGCTCATTTTGCCTCGTTTAAACTTAGCAAACTACTTCTCAACGGTTGATATTCCTGGTGCAGAGTCCGAATAATGTTTATCAAGCCAAGCCTTGGCTTCACTAGTATTTTTTTTTCGCCAAAAAGAAATGCTTTATCAACACATGAAATTCTTTTTTATCCATTTTTTTAAACAAACAAAAGTTCCTTCGCTCAAAATACTACTATACTCTACTAAATACTATACTCACAAACTAATAGTACGACAGTTGTCAAATTTATACACGTGTCTTTTGAAGGTTAGGGCTAAATAAAAATCATAATAATTCAATACTAGTAGCGCCATTTATGTGTCAGTCTACGAACTTTTCAGCCTACCTAATATTACTTCTAAATTCCTAAAATTTTTCAGAAAAGAATTTATTCTTATTATAATCCATTTGGCAAATTTATGTACTGATACTGTCTCTGTCCTAACGCTTTTGAACAAACTGGAAGAGGTTGGAATAAAAGAAATCCCACTAGCTCTTTTTAAAGTATGTCTGTCCAATAGGAAGCAGAGGCTAATATCCTAAATATCATTCGGCGTTCCTCTGGGAAGCGTAGGTCAATGATCTCTGCAACCTTAAAATGAAAAATATTAAAACCATTTCTACGGATGATACTGCCGTTGTTTTTTCTGAAAGTTCCTTGGCATGCGGTTAGAATTAGTGCTAAGATAGGTATGGCTAAAATGGCTTTTTGGCTGAAAATACATTTTGGCTGACATTACATTAAACACCGCCAAAACCAACTATATCTGTTTCAGTATTTAAAACAGCCTAGTGTAAATATTGAAATAAAAGTTCACGTATGTGACAATGACATAAATTCTAACTGTAACTGTCCAGTCATTGAAATCGTCACTCAAATTAAATATTTAGGAGTCGTATGGCCTCCCATTGAGATTGTCGTGGTATCCACAACTTGACTTAATTACAGATAGAGTTAAAAAAAATATCATCAAAAAAAATTGTACCAATGTCAAGAATCTCCTGCGAATATTTTAAGCAGGATATGTCGCTTTGGTGCAATCTGTCCTAGTGCAGTATGCCCTATAATGCAGTATGGATTCCTGTTTGGGGAGGTGCAGCCAAAACGAAAATATACAAGTAGACCGAGCACAGCGCGCTCTGATAAAAGTTATGTACTTTAAAAAAAATGGGATACCACACCAAAAGCCATTATGACACTAGTAAACTCTGGGTTAAAAACTTGTATGTATATCACAAAGCTTATTAAAAAAAGTATAAGACCCTATTCTACGAAGGAGATATTAAGAAAAAACGAAGGTAAGACTTTGTGGCACAAGTGCCTCAAAATATAACCGTATTTGCTAACATACAGTATTCAAACGATCGGCTCAATTGTACAATAAAATAAACAAAGAATTTAAAATATATACTAAACAGTATTATGAATACAAAAAAGTGATACCTATGTGGTAAAGATTGCTTAATTACGAGGAGCTGGAGAGACTTTTGCATTGTATAACACACAAATATACACACGCAGCCACTCACCCACTAATATACACATAATTACGATTTACACATAATTTAATCTTGTATACTTGTGTATTTAATTACATGGAAGTTTAAATCAATGAGATACATTTCAGGGAATCCTGTATCCATATCCTCCAATTTACTACTTATCTTATGTAATGTTATAACGGGCTGGTTTCCGCAACTCTACGGCTTTTACGTGTGGGCAGGAATATTAATAATTTGAGCCAACCGAGCTCCTCAAGGAAACTCAGCAAACCCTTGAAGTTACCGGTGACCTCGTGAAGCGACCTCGGCCACCCGAGGTGCTTAGCCCTGTATTCGAACGTCGGCACTGTAAAAGGATGTGGGCCGCCGTTTCTTCTTCCTCCATACACGCTTGGCACAGAGGACTGACTGTAACACCCATAGTAAACAGAAGTAGTAAGAACGATCTACGGTACGTAGCATTTTGGTTATGCAATTAATAACCGTACGAGGAGCTTCCCTAGCCTGTCTACATTCTACATGGTTTGTCCATAAATTAACATGCTGGCTCCTTGCGCGGTTACGTATTTGTGGGCGAACATACACAAAGAGTAGTGGGATAATGGGTTCCGGTCCTATAGTACAGTGGATAGACCAGCCTCGGGCAAGCTCGTCTGCCGCGTCGTAAGCTCGAGAATCACTGTGACCTTTTATTCATCGTAGGAATATATTATTAAATTGACATACCCCGTTTAAGCGCTGGTATATAAGCTTTGAAGACAGCTGTTGAGGGCCTGTATAACCGCTATGCAGTCGGATAATACTATCCGTAAAATATAAAACTATAAGGATATCCTTATAGTGTGATATTTTACTTCCCTACTGGCGATTGGTATTGCCGCCGGGATAATGCCTTAACAATCAGCTTGATATATGGTGTTATAGGCTCCTAACGGTGTTTGTATTTTAATGTTTTAATCTTCCGAGTAATTTCCGGAGCCTGGAACTGAATTATAGTTTTGGACAGATCGCTAAAAATTTTGTGCTCACAAAAATTTACAATATTACTATAATTTTATATTTTGGTCCAGACCTTCTGTACGATGGTCTTCATGGTGTTGAATTTTATACTTTTAGTTAATAAATTTTCAAAAAATAGTTTCGGAACTTGTCTGGAAGGATCGGTAGCTCTGAAATCAGGTATTCAAGTATGAACGTACGCGGTATCCTGCAGTCTTTCCAGAGATTCATAGTCCTCAGCGTGATGGCAGCTAACGATGCTTCCTGCTCTATAAGAAGGTGCAGCGGCGGCAGATCCATCATACCGGCTTCACTCAAAATCAGCGCTGCAGCAAATGCTTCAGCATTATTGCTAAGTTAAAAACCATTGATGCCGAATGATGAGATGGTCATGAATGATTAATCTGTAAATTGTTATTGGGTAACTATAATACACTTTTTACACTGAATTTTTTTTTTATTATTATTTCTTATGCAAACCGAATGTTACTATTAGAGTAAAATTAATAATGTTTATTTTTGAGTAGGAAACGTATGTTCGTCGAAGTTTTTTTATAATTTTTTTTTACATTTTTTCTTGGTGTGTTCTTTGTTACATTGTTTTTCGCTAATGTTTTCTGTACTATTTTATTCGAACATGGCCTATACTAATTACCTTACATCCGATCACCACTCACACCTATCAATAAACAAAATATCATTTTGTAAGAGAATAGAAGAGATTCTGAAGCTTGCGCGTTACACAACTAAATCCTGAAGAATCTTAAGCATTGATTTGATTGATTTTCCTAGACTTCCAAGCCCCTTTTATTCAGGACACTCCTTTCCTATGGTGTAATGAATAACAGCTCGCATTCGAATAAATTTAAAGAAGTAGTTAATATAGTATGCTATCCTTATTTACCCTCGCTTTCCCAAACTCTTCATACTGTCCTGTGGCGCTTCAAACTACGCTGTATCTGCCATCCATGAGAAAAATTGTTATAGATTAACCTATTGCCTTAGTGTCAAAAATATTGAATAAAAATGAATTTAACTATAGCACTACAGAGAAGGAGCTATCATTTTTGGGTGCAAAACCTTAAGATTTTTATTTACGGTAGAAGATTTTCCATAGTCATCGGCACCTACCGTTTCCATCGCAGGAGTTACACTAGCCCCAGAACTCAACAGATCCTATAAGTAACTCACCTGAATCTCCACCAAACCAATAGTTACTAACGAACGAACTCTGCAAAAACGTAACGTAAGCATTCTCAAAACTAAATGTAAAACAATCTTATGACCTACCTCAATCAACTGAAAATATGAGATAATATACAGCCTTTTTTCTCAGGAGTCAGTAGCTATTATAATGCATAGTTATTAACAATGATTATATTTTCAAGACGATTATCTTATTGCCAATAACGGATAGCCCTATTTGCGAAATCGAAGTTATAACAAAAGTCCCACAAATCTGCAGAATGAATTCGTGATCACATTACACACGTTTTACCCGAACAAATTTTCTATTTGTAATATCCCAAAAGTCCTAACTTTCCCTGGAATGTATCAACACCCATCATTGGAAGAAAGTCTTATTGGCTCTGTAATTCTGTACTTAGTTGGTAGTTAATAGTTAATGTATAGCATATTTTAAGGACAGGCACTTTCCAGATCCTACATTGTATTAACACGCGTTTAGTAAATACTAAGAAATATCTCTTTATTTCTTACAGAAGTATTCATTGGTGTGCGAAAGTCGAAGAAATTCTGCAACAACAGGCAACAATGATGAAATATCTGTATAATCTGTATTCATAGAGTATTTTATGCCAAGGACGAGCATTATTTTAATGTTTTTAAGGGTTTACAATTTAATAAATAAACTAATAAATACTGTTTTTTTAAAAAAAATTACAAGAAATAATTATGACAGATTATTTATTTTCTAACATAAATTCATTTTTTATATATTTGGTAACATATTTTTTATTACAGACTAAAAAGTCTCACCAGTGTTTTTACTAATCACATTTTCCTTTGTTAACGTCTACACTTTACAACAGAAAATTTTATAAGGATTCCAATGGTGCAATTAGTTTTAGGTGGATATAGCAATTAGCTTAATATTGATGATTTAAATACAAACAAAACGTGCCCAAAATACACATAATAACTACTTAAACAAATACAACCGATACCTACAAAAGGATAATGCTCATATATATATAAGAGATATAATCACGTGGGTGAAACAACATTCAACCAATTATTTTAATATTGACAATCGTTTACGTTTCGCCACAGTAAAAGATAATTTAATACTTTTGCTATTCAACGTTATGCGGCTCAATAAGCGGCATACCATGGGCGATTTGAAACAACACTGTTTATGAATAGCCATTGTATTAGTAAATGTAAATAATAGTGAATGCTGCATACCAAAAAAGATAGAAATATATAATGTGCCATAAGTGTGATCGAATAAGATATATTATGTAATCACATTGAAAATAATAGTTTAAATCTACTACTCTTTTGTGATCTTCCAAAAGCTTTTGATTATGTAGACCATAAGACTTGTAAACTTAAATATTACGGAAGTCGTGATGCCGCGCTTGATCTCTTATCTTCATATCTATTCGAGATTCTGGTCGAGAGCAAGAGAATGCAATCAACGGTGTAGTGTCATCGAATGGTGAAAATGGGTGTCCCTCGGGGATCGATACTTGGTCCATTCTTGTTCTTGCTCTACATAAATGTACTTCTTCCCTGTATGGTTAAAAAATTACTGACACATGTTTGTTTGCCGATGACACCACATATTTATAAAAAGTAAAAAGAAACAAATTGTACACTGGAACGGCCCAACCAAATACTAGATCCCCATATTTTCGTTTCGATAGTTCCCAGAATTTCTTACCGGTTGTTCTCTGAGAAGTATAGATTTTGACGTTCATAAGAGATTTTAAGAAGCATAAATTGAATATAAAAGTTTTGACTTTTCCTGTATTAAATGGCTGTACAAATATTAATATGTGAGACTTAGGCTATAGTCTCTAGTATTAATCTATTGGCCACAGTATATATTTATATGGATCAAAGCAAATGGATTGAAAGAAATATATAAGGGAATAAAAACAATATTTTGTTTTGTTTTGTTTTTGTTTGGGATTCTTAACACTTACTGAATATATGAGAAAACCCAAACACAACCAACATTTTTTATTTATTTGTTTATTTTTTCTTTATTGTGACCCCAAAAAAATAATCCAATGGGCGGACTTAATGCCCTTTGGCATTCTCTAGCAATCAACCCTGGGTGAGAAAGAAAACATGTTGGCAGGTTCAAAATAAATAATAAATATAAATTAAATATATAACCCTTATAATATACTTACGTACTTATAACATACATAATACACTATAGATAAACATATAATACATACATAAACAAATTAAATATGGAGAGGAAAATCTCTGATGGCATTTGCCTTCAGATAGTGACAACGTGAACATTTCCTTTAATTTAATAAATATATTTATTGATATTTATTACGAATCATTGCAATAAGTACTAGTGATGACTTTCGGAGCCGAGACGTGGATTTTCACTGCATTACGAAGCTTAAAGTTGCTCAGCGGTCAGTTCAGGGATATGGAATCCCCAAGGAGAGGCAACGAGCCGGACCCTTAGCTCGCAGAACTGACAACCGTTTGGGAAAAAAGTTTCTCGACAGGCAATGGCAGTGTAGTACGACCCCCTACAAGACACTGGTGCCGGAAGTCAATGAACGCAGGTGGCTCAGGACCGTGCTTTGTGGCAATATTTGGGCGTGGTTTAGGCTTGTGGTATTTCTTTTCTTTTACTTCGGGTACAAGAAGGTAAAGACTAGTAAGCGTCTCTGTGTTTGAGCGTACACTTGCGGCCCCTTAATATTTTATTCTACGTAGTTGACAACCGCCGATAGTATTAGAAAGTTGTAGACATGAGCGAAATAGACAAATGAGTTTATTTATTCCAATAAAAAAATAAAGGGTTAAAGTTATGATTTTTTTGTATTGTATTTGTGTTATACTTTGACCACACAGACATGTAAGTAGCAGACTAAACATCACAGTTCACAAAACGTGTCAAAAACGTACCCTTCAAAACCGCTCAAACATATACAAAACCGAAGGGCGAAATATCGATAAAAGGATAATACGGCTATATTTTCGTACGTTACGTTTTCACACAAGTAGGCACTTCATTTAACCATTTAGTTTTAATATTAACAATCGCTTTTTCTTTACAGTAAAAGATAATTTAATAGTTTCTATAAAATAATTTTTAGAGAGATAATTTTTTTATGAACAAATAGGCTTACGTTTCACCTCAATAGTGCTTGATGGAAGGCGAAGATGAGGCCTAGGATGGTTAACGTTTGCCTAGAAGGTGTCTGTTATAAGGTGTCTGTAGAATCTTTATAATTCAAGGTCATGCAGCTCAAACCGTAGACAATGGTGACTTGAAGAAGAGAGAAAAAAGGATAGCATTATACGAGTATTGTGTCATAAGTGTGAACGAATTAGATATCTGTTACCATATACATACGTATATAACAAGGCATACGTGAGAATAGCTTTAGTCTACTACTATATTAAACGTCTGTGGTTTGCCAGGGCTGTAGTCGAGTATAACGCTTTTTGCTCCTGATACAGTTGGGTAGTCCCACGGACTGGGCCACTTCAGTATTGAAGTAATAAATCGTTAGCTGAATTTAAAGTTACAAAAAAAATTTAGAGAGGGTAGCCTCTGTGAAATATTTTGACCTTTTTTGTATCAAATAATGATCAAAGAAAATCTAAGGGTGTAAATTTAACATGCTGAAATTCACAACAGAAGTTTTATTTTTAACGGTGATTATAAAACATGGCAACATATGGATAGAACATAGACTTCAGCTTTAATTTTTAGTTGTCTGTAATAGGACACTGCCATTTTCTATAATCATTTCCGTTTTCCTTCATATCATCGCGATTTCGTTATCATGACTTCCTATCCAGTCCCGGATATTCAAATTATAATTAATACTAACTAGCGTACCGCGCCGGCTTTAAACGGACCGATTTGAAATACATAAACTAATCGTACCCTTTCTCAAGAGATGATTATCATTAAAACCGCATTGATTATAAGCGAATACACAGTCAAACGCGGATTGCGACTTAGTATTATACTACTGAAATATTAAATATGATTCGACCATTATTTGACTTCAGAGAGTAGTATGTCCTGTGGACTTTGCGGATTCGTGGTTCTGTACACGTTCACTTTCACAGAATTCTTTTTTAGACACTGAAATTTTGGTAAGAGAGCAACAATTAAGATTAAGATGTGTAAGGGAAGACTGCTTGGAAGCTATCGAATTTCTCCAAGCATAATTATCTAGTTGCCTATTTTTTTTTAAATGGCCATTATGGATATTCAGCACCGTGGCAGGCAGCCGAGTTACGTCCGACTTCCACCAACTAAAACCCCGGTTTCCCGCAGTTGTCATCAGCGCTGAAAATCGGTCACAGAATTAGGAGGCAACTGTAGCGTCTCCTTCACTTGATCAAGACAGCCCCATCCCTGGGGCAGTATTACGCTACCCCCTGCACCCCCCGCGGTGCTACCAAAATGGTTCGTACCAAAGTAGTCCCAATGTTAACGAATATTAAAAATATTACTTTTACATAAGTACATCATATCATACTACTTGTATGATTTTTAAAATAACTGTTAAGTACTTCTATTCTCTGCCCGGTCACTAAAGTCATATAGTATATTACTGGATTAAAAATCCAAAGTTTTGTGTCATCGAAATCTTCATAAAAGTAATTCATAAAAGCATTCAAGAATAAAGGTTGGTGAATACGGAACTAAGCAATATTCGTCAGTAATTTATGGAGTGATTTTTAAAATATTGTATGCATTGTTAAATTGTTTATTAACTCCTACCTAGTCATTTATTTAGAATATACTACCTAGTTAATAGTAGGAAACATTAAGATTATTTATCTTTTATCTGTACAGCTATTCTATGTACGAAAAAGATATCTAATTTTAGTCTTGTAGGTCCTAATGTGACTCATCTGTACAATATGTTTCAAAGTTACGACACATAAAGGAACAATCTAAGTAAATCTAGACGTGGTTAAACAATTAAAGTTTTACTGTTATGGCACGAAAATGGATATGTTTCTAATATTTTTTTACATTTCTGACATGGAAAAAGCTTTACCTATCTTTTAGAAAATATTACCTATACTTACAACTTATACTTTTATCATCTTTAATATATAATAATTCAATTATTATTCAGCTTGTTACATCAATTTAAACATAACTGAAACTTTGAAGCCGTCGTTTACAGTTAAACGTACATATAAACTTATTATTAGCTAACGCTTTTTAATTAAATAGAAAGCTAGTCAATAGCATAAAATTAAAATTAAGTTTCATTTCTTATATGGAATAAAAGAATAAACGAAGAACAAAAAAGTGCTTAAAAACGTTTGAAATTTGTAATCATCTTGCTGTCTACATTTTTCGAAGACGCTATGCTTAAAACCGGTCGCTCAACGAAAATTCGTTATTATATTTTTACGGCTTCTCAAACAAGGGGAGGAATTTGGAGATCGGCGTCCGCTAGGGGTTGCTTGGTCGGCCGCTTCGCGCCTGCGTACGTAGTTCGCGCCACTGCTACGTCGCTTGCAAGCCAGATGTTCTGAAAAGCTTCCTGTCGTTGTTACATTGCTCTGCATTTTTATTTATTAAATATAAAATGTGGATTAGACTATTTATTTTGTATTCTATTATTAGTGAAGTTAACAGTGAATAAAAAAAATGTGTACTCTAAATTGTGACATTTGAATAAAATTTATTAGGCTCGATGTCCACGAGTTCACTCGAGACCAACAAAGCGGCGGACATTTTATTTTGAGTACTCGATAATGTAGCATTTGCGTCGAAAACATTAAATGTCGTTTTATGGTTTTCAATTCGGATATCGTTCGCTTACACCTTTCGTAAGTATAACAATTATAAAATAGATATATTACATATTTTTTGGTCTGTGTACGTATCGTTTTTGAAACGGTCATGCTAAGGTATTACCGCTAGGTCGTCGATATTTTGGGTAAAATGTCGTAGAAAAAGTGACGTAAGCAAAACGGGATGTTTGCATGTATGGCTCTACACCTTCTATATTACATAAAACTTACTTTAATTTATATCGACCCATTTCGCTTTGGAGGCTTCTCACTTGTGATTTCCGCGCGCGCTGCTCCCCTAACCTCTTCACTAATTTAATTGTGATGGTTACGTTTCATCCTTATAAAATTAAATATTCATATATATCATGAGTATGCTTATGTGGTGTTTTTTTAAAATAACAGCGATGCCGAGGGGGGTGAAGCGAGGGCAGGCGGAGGGCGAAGCAGAAGTGGTGGTGCGCGTCGGGGCGTCTCCGTCGCACACCACGCTACTGGATGACAGCCCCAGCCAGCCCATCAGCTACCACCTACTCGATCATGGGTATGGTGCTACGCCACAGCACCAAATTAGGCGCGAGGCGCCCTCAGCACCGCCGAAGACGTCAGAAGTAAGTTGGTAAAACTATATATTTTAATTTTTCGTAGTTCATACTTGCTCTTTTAGTTCTAAAAATAATTGTAATGTTAAAGAAGCTATTGGTGTTGAATGTTCTGTGATTTTTATTTTTTACATTATACATCTAGAATAGCCTGTTAAGAATAGTACCTTTACACCATGGATGTTAGCTGCAATAAATTCTGGGTTTGCATAATGTCTAAAGGCTTTGTGTTAATTAGTAGGGATATCAACTATGATTGTTTTTAATATTATGCTGAAGGTTATTGATGACTTAAAAAGGATGTGATTAATATAATCATCAGGTTACAAAATTACAATCAGGTCAAAACATTACTGTCTATGTAGCTTAGCAAGATACTATTCTATTAGCTTATGCTTATATTGTATTAGAATGTACAAAACAATTTCATTGCTTCTTCATAAAAATTTCCTAAACTTTCTAATCTATAAAAATAGGTTATACATCTCAAAATAATAATCTTCTCATCTCTCTAATTTAACTTCTTTTATTCCCTAGCACATCATAAAAATAGAATTTTTGTTACAACTCCTGTTGTGTCTTTAAAAAGTAATATGTCAATATTCTTTTATGAAATATTGAATGAAAACTTTCTTCTGATGTACCTCTTTGATAGCCACAGTTCTATACAATACCATTATTAATTAAAAATTGTATTTTATCCGTAACATCAACAAACATATTTTTTATTACATAATGTAAGAATGTAAGTTTTGGTTGTATGCAAAGTTAATGGATACTATTGTTGTAGGTATCTTCTAATTGATCAACCTTTTAGTCCACTGTTCATACTCACCACTGTGCAGAAGGGATGCTTAGCATTGTTCCCTTTCTCTAGTCTGTAGAATTGGATTTTTCACCATCAGTCCGTAACTAGAGAATGCAGACTGTACTGCACACACTAGGTAAAACAGTATTATATAACCCCCTTGCAACGCAGGTGCACTTAATTTAATTGAAATTGTAAATTGTATAAAAAGCAATTTTAAATAATTATATTATGGCATTCAACAATATTTTTTTTAATACTTGGTATCAAAAGAGTATGTTCAACATACTCTTTTGACCACATTTAAGGTCAAAGACCTACTTGAGGTCATTGAACTAAAAATAAGAATTGTTAATTCTAACAGTGCATTATAGTAATAGCTCTCTATTTAATTTTATATACAAGCCTAATATTTTTTGTATATACAATAACATGCATAAGATGTACACATATTTTATAATCATATCAGTTTAAATCATCAAGATGGTCTATTCATATTTTATCTTCTTTTATGTCTAATTGTCACAATTTTATCTATCTAATCATTCTTTAACTATTTAGTTTTTTGTGTGGCTAGGTTAGTTCTCCGTATGTCTTTAGCTTACCAATTATTTGAGAATGATAGAAAATCATTTTGATGTCAATACAATTTTATTATCGTAACTTGCATTAAACATGCAGGCCTCTAATGACTTATAAGCTTAGTTCTGCATCAGACCAGCAGAATACTCTCAAAAATTAGAAAAGATGCCCTGGTGAGGAATATTTCTGTCGCTTACCATATAATAATAGAATTTCTATTCTTGCAACATGTTAACAAATCTGGGGGTCTATTGTGTTACTCTGATGGTAATGGTATTATCATAGTATGCATACATATCAGTATGCTTACTATGATGGTAATGGTATTATCATAGTATGCATACATATCAGTATGCTTACTATGATGTATGACATTTTAGTGCATTTTTTGTTTCCACTTATAAGCTTTCATAAACGTATACTCAGTTCTGGGTGCTTCGAGTTCTAGACATTTGATTAAATTTTTCACCAGTGTATTATCTGAATAACGGTGAGCTTGTTGTGGTCTTAGTGTTCAAGCCAACAATACAAATCGTACATATGTTTCGAAAAACTTATCTGAACAAACTCATCACACAGGAGAACAAACTCATCACACAGGAGAACAAACTTGAGTCTCGTGATTTGGAGACATCCCATAACTACTCGGCTATCGCGAC
This sequence comes from Bhutanitis thaidina, assembly GCA_029286595.1. Lineage (NCBI taxonomy): Eukaryota > Metazoa > Arthropoda > Insecta > Lepidoptera > Papilionidae > Bhutanitis > Bhutanitis thaidina. The sequence continues at coordinate 7,738,107 of JAGSMS010000018.1, forward strand.
CACTAATAGGGACTAGAAAAATTTACGTTTTGACATAAAAAATCAATAAAATCAAAATGTTTCTCGACTTTTTTGATTAAAATAAAATAAATCGTGATTTTTTATGCCCTGCTAAAAAATATTTCGGTACCATTTCAATTTCATTTCTAATTTATTATGATTATATAAATCAGCCTTACCATTCTTGGGCAAGATCAATAAATGTTTCATGGTTATGTTAGCAATTGAATATAATCTTGTGGTGAGACAAGTTTTAATTAATGTTTTCCTGCAACAAATTTTTTCTAAGTCCCTTATTCTAGTAGAGCGGATAGAGGATGTAGTGACATCACACTCTTTTATGACGTAAGTTACTTAACGGTAGCCAAATTATCGTCTGGCGTGGGCTCTGTAGCCAATTTTGTCACGAAATATAGTATTTTGGCGTAAGTTTTAACATCAAGATTCGAAACCCTGGTCCTTATCCTGTCAATGCACTTAAAATAGCTATCGACAAGTGTGTCACATGTCGGGAGTTCGTCGCTTGTAGGCTGATCACCCGCGCGGCGCCATGTGGCCAAACCATGGGGGTCACGTGGCCAGGTACATGTACCCTGCGTTCGCGCATTGCGCAATTAAGTCAATGCCCTTTCGTTATATCCGTAATCCCTGTGACTCAAGGGGTGCTACACCCTTTCGAACTACGATGTAACGATAATATACCTAACCACTATCTATTAAATCGATCCGTGTAAAAGTTTTCTTCGTATTCAGCTATTCTGTTGAATAGTTATATCTCGTTTCCATATACTTAACGTATCAATTATTGCCATAAAGATCACAGGAAGGGCTAAATTGACTACGTTAATAGCGAATTTTGTTTAGAGCAGGGGTCGTCGTTCTTCGCTGGGCCCGCTAGCACATCTGCTCTGATTTACTCAGACGTGGCCACATATGTGCACAAAGACTTGTGAGACCCACAATTCAGCGAATTAACAATAGAGCGGCCTGTTCACTATTAATAATAACAAAAATTTTTGAGATAAGAAATTGGCATTCTTTTGCCGGAGGTCCCTTCCGAGAGCTCGGCGGCTTTTGTGTAGATTCTAATTTATGTCGTGCATTGTGCCGGTAGGTACCCTCCCCACACACTTCCTTAAAGGGGCTTTGGCCCCGCTGTTGGAAATTGAATTTGTTGCATCGACTCATTGAAAATGTCTCCTGCATCTATCTCCGCGCTCTCTGAATCTAGTTTAGTTTGTTGTCGAATTATTTTTATTTAAAAAACACATTTTTTTTTATTATATTATGCACCCGCGCTTTTAGGGTATAATTAAAAAAAAAGACTAATGGTACTCTGAAAGAATAACTGTCATGGTGGTCTAAATAATGGTATAAATTTGTGAGTGAAATCGAAAATTTTCAAGGCATTATGATGTGCGTGAAATGGTATTTTAAAGTGTGTTTGGAGGGTTTTTGCGTCAATGGTCTATCTAATTGTTAAAGTAAGTTACTTTTGTCATAAGTGGCGTAGACCTCTAATCCGTGTGCTATTTTTCAAAATACGTTGTACTGTTTTTTTCTTGACTTAGTCTAAATATGGTGTTATAATTTGCAATGCGTGATTTAAATTTCTTAAATTGGTGTGATTTGGGAATTTTTTACTTATCAATTAGTATATTTGTCATGTATAATTAAGTACAGATATTGCATTTTTCCGAACGATGGCGGTAAATCCATCACACACAGAACTCATCACAGCAATCACTAGTGCGTGCGCACGCTGTGAACTCGATATGGCGCTCATTAACCCGCTTGCCCGGCACGGTGAGTATAGACAAATCTTTCAAGAAATGCATCCCGGATTTTGCTGGCGCTTTCTTGAAGCGACCTATGTTAAGTGGCAGACTATGTAGGATGATAAAGATTACATTTTACCAGTCCGCACGATATGAATCGTTTCTCGACCAACAGCATTATTACGCGTGTGTTAATGTACAGCCGTTACGTGAAGTAAATTAATTTTTGAATTGAAGTAATTAAATGCTGCAAATTTATATTGTAGCTTTTTAATTTTAAATTTGTAGCTATTCTTATTATAACAATGTTATGTTTACCTACACCATGCAATTTGTTACGTGAAGAATTAAAGATGTTTGATTAAAATATTTTTATAATAGATAACTTGTACGCAAGATTAGAAAATATAAAAGAAATAATCGATTTCCTAAACTCTTTTATAATTGGTCCTATTTATTTATTTTTTTCATTTACGCTAAGGCGAACTGTTGAAGTCATTCTAAGGTTGCCATAAAAACTAACCATCTCGAACCGTTAGCTTTACCTGCTCGAAATGCATTCCGTTAACGAACGCTCATTCTTCAACTGTCTATTGTACCTGTTTCTTTTCGAAACATTAACGGAAGATTCAATCAAGTAATCCTTAATCAAGCAACAAAATTATCGCAGTATGCGCAATTACTGATTATAGATATCCTTAAATGATAACACCTAAAAATTCATAGAGGCGTCGCGTTTGTTTGTTCGGTCTTTTGAGCATGAATCTGTCGAGGCATGGTCGAAACTGATTGTTTCTCACGCCCATGTAGCCAATGTCATCGTCAACGTAAGAACGTCGGTCATCTATGTAGCGATAGATAACAGATATGTTACCTAATGTATTGCACCATTCCTAAATTTCCTCATACTTTTAACGAAAAATGTTCAGTATACAAGGAGAACACAACACACATAACTTCTTGTTGTCCCCCAGAGGAATGGATTGGCCGTAATCGTCATGTTTGGCAGGCGGATAGGCGATAGCAGTAGCATCTTAAGAGCCACAATTTTTACATTATACACTTACATTATAGGCCCCAATCGGTCTCAATAGTTTAGGACGGGAGTGTTTGACATGGTTATTTCCTATTTTCTGTCAACGCTGTGTCGTGCCAAATGGAAATCCGTAATATCTACCTCCTACAGTCACAAGCTATGTTTTTTACGTCGCCATTCACTCAGTTTTTCCGGTATTTTCCTTAATCGACTATTAGTACCCTCACGGGGTGAAATGGCTTAGGAGGTTCTGTTATCTCTCACAAATTATAACACTAATTTGATGTAGTTATGTATTCATATTGAGAATTATTGTTATTAGTGGTTCTTATTAAATCTGAGCCTATGTACGTTATATAAAACTTAAATTTTATTAATCATCATCAATCAGATTTATGGTGTTTCGCGCAGAGATGGCGAAATACATACTTTCCAAAATATGTATTTCGTCATCACTCGGAAGTAAAGAAATTTTTCAGCATTTATTTAATTGAAAAAGAAAAAACAAGTCCTTAAAACAGATAAGTATGTCTTTCGAGATTTTTGGGTTCAAAGCGGGAGATGTTATTTTTCGTACATTTTTGTAAATAAATCAAAAACGGATGTAGAATGTAGCACAACTGTGCCAATTTTTAATTCGTTATTAGTAATAGTTTAGTTAAACGATGGCGACAATTGACAGAAAGTTTCAAAAGAGGTCAAAGACTCAAATAGAGAAGAAAATAGGAGATAGAACGTGATGGAAGGTGAGATTCGACGTCTGGCTTGCTCTCAGAGATTGCCATGAGGTTTTTAAGGTGTCTCCCTCAGTCGCCTCTTCCGACACACGGAAAAGGGGGAGGGGGAAGATTCTAACGCCGCTGCTACCCTGATTAAAGTATGATAAATATTGTGCACAGGCGGTGAAAAGAAGACTGAATCTGAGTGAAAGCAGTTCAGGCAGTCAGGGGCACGTGGTGCCAATGAAGGCCGACTTTAAAACTCCAAAGCAGAAACGTGTCAAAGTGCTCACGCCCTACTGCCGACCGTCCAGTTCTATGAAAAAATACACAGAACGCTCCAGGTACAATATTTTTGGTAGAGGTAGGTAATTTTAATTCATAAGTGCATACGACTTAACCGTTTAGCGGTGACACAGTTATCAATAATAGATTTGGGGTTTAATTTCTATTAAATTTTACGCTTTGTTAAGACTTGGACGGGGGCTGCTTTTAAATGGTTATCATAAAATAATTTAAACAAAACGGGCGTCAGAATTCGTATATCGGGTGTTTAAACTTAAAAAGCGGGTTGCATTAAAATCAAAATACTTTACTAGTTCCTCAAACGCAGCTCCATTCAAATCTGCTCTGTTATCCCTCTTTACTACTTAAAACTAAAGGAATTCTGTGCTTAAAAAAGTATGTGGTATGTATTTAATGTAAAAAAAATTTGATGAAGTTTGCACTGCTATACACTCCGATGAAAGACTGATTAAAAATGATTGGTTTTAAATCTTCGGTTTTTAGATCTGAAGCTTTCAATAACACATCGCCATTCTGTGATAAAATTTTCAGTAAAATTCCTGTTTGATATATATTTATCTATAATGTAAAAAAAATTTGAGAAAGTTAGTCTCTGGTTACTTGGTTTATGTATGTATGTATAGGTAATTTGCAAAGACAAGTAGTCATTCTTACTTTCGTTCATATTTACATGTATGTGTAAGTATATTTTTTTGTTTCCTCACACTGGATGTGTTTGCTTGGATATTTTTTCGAATTAGGTAAAGTTTTGGATGAAATTTCATATTTCGATTGAAAATGATTATGATTATTCAATCATTATTTATTAGTCTTAGCCGATCATAGTTTTTAAGTTTTCTTCTTGTTTTAACACAGTACCCCGAATCTTGTTTCAGGTTTGACACATCATTAGGTCTACTTACAAAAAAGTTCGTTGCGTTGCTCAGATCGTCGCAGAATGGTGTGCTCGACTTGAACATAGCAGCGGAACAACTGTCGGTCCAAAAGCGCCGTATATACGATATCACGAACGTATTGGAAGGAATAGGAATATTAGAGAAGAGATCAAAAAACAATATACAATGGAAGTGCGGTGAGTGCAATACATAATATTATTTATTAAACATAATATTTTTATTTTTTAACTTTATTTGAACTAATGAAAGAACAAAATGATGGACATAATGACAAGAGGCATTCTCTGCCAGTCTACCATTAAGTTGAACAGAGAAGATAATTACAAACATGTATTAAATATTATGTTATACCTGTATATGTCGAGCACGGGAAGTTGTAGTTGTATGTTATGTAATACACAATACACACTAGACATGCATATATTGAAAATTATGTTACATGTAATGTAGAATATTTTAATAATTTTCATATGAGCCTCTTGTAAGTCCAATAGAGTGCCACCACCACATTACCAAATTTGGTCAGGTCGTTACGCGATCATAGCTCAGGACAAATGTCTAGGTGGCGCGTCGACAGGGTGCGTTTGTCGTTCGACATAAGCAAACACCGCTGTTCTTTATACTGCGCAATCTCATGCAAACTTCGGCATCTTCGTAGATTCACGGTACTTCAGGACGAGGCTGAATCGGTCGCTCCATGCACATCAATGTCTCTGTCCAATCAATCCCCTATCGTTTACAGATTGTTATTTTATTGTTGATCTTTCTAAGCAAGACAACTTTTTACTTTGTAAAATTCAACAAGTTTCAGGTTCTATGCGATATCAAAAAGTCACTATGACAAGTATTTATATTTTCGCCTTCTAGGATTATTATGTAATTTATTATACAGCCAATGATACGCTGGTAATAATCGCACGGGAAGTTTCGAAAAATTAATTTCGATTGAATTTTTAAAATTTAATGAAAGGATAAAGCAGGTTCGGCCTGATTGTAATAGGTAACTGTAGTCATGGACAACCTACCTACGAGGGGTCGCCTAAGGCGAAAGGCTCTCTTTCTCCTCTCCTTGTCTTTTTCTCTCCTTCGCTCCATCTACTCTACTTCTCTTCTCCTCTTTTACTCTCTTTCTCCTCTTCTTTCCTCCTCTTCTCGCCTTCTCCCCGCCTTTTCCCCTTCTCCTCTCCTTCTCATATCCTTCTCCCGTTCTCTCCTCTCTTTCTCTCTCCAGGGAAGGTGCCCCGGAACACGTCGACAAAGGAGACCAGTGCAAAGCAACGGCACCACCCGTCCCCGCACAGATCACCAACCCATCATCCAAAGTTGACTCGGTAAGGCCTCGAGCCGGTCCTGCGTCAAGCCGCTATTGGTTCCTCTACTTTTGACGTTACGATAACACACCCATTCTTGGGGATAGTCGCTTTTTTTAGTCAGGTTCCTCATGGTATGAGCCATACAAAATTTCCAATATGAAATCCGAAGTTAAAGACTCGTTTTGTAATAAGGAGGTTAATGTGGAGCCAGTGAAGTGTTACATGTTCATAATATTAACTCCACTAGTTAGCAACTCTGCACCTGCTTACACGTCATAGAATTTTTCGCACTACAATTAGCTTTGTTACGTGAAGCTTATTCCCTAGCTTTAGTGTTAGCGTCCCGGCTCTGCAGCCATACATCAGGTTAATCTGGTGACTGTTTTATCAATTCGGATTTAGGTTAGCTTTTGTCCAAAAGCAACACCTTATCTGCAACGTAGATTACAATACGTATTCTCACGATTCTTTCTGTTGTTAGTGTAACCAGTAGAGGTTATCGAAATCAAATGTACTTACTAACCCCTATCTGACATGTGTATCAATGAGCTATGATTACAATATAGATGGGCTACCAACTTGTCACGTTTCGATGCTGTATGAATTTATACACTACATTTGTGGGTTATCGAGAGTACTCCGATGTAGCTCCTCTGCCAAACTGCTTTCTCTGTGAAGAACTCATTAATTAAGTTCTGGCTTGTTTTTTTCTTATAACCCTTTTTAGCACGGCTCTCTTTATTTCCATTTTCAGGGTTTTGACCGCTGCCATGATATCCATTTCACACAAACTGTACAAATCTTGAGGTCTGTGTTCAAAGTCAGGTTATCAAATCGCTCCATCTGCTTAGTTTATTTGGCTTGAAGAGCTGTTCTGTTCGATTATCAGTTGAGCATCATGTGCTGTCACCATTCGCATCATCTGACACTTGCTCTTCGGATGTGTGTGACGGGACGAAATTTTATGACTTGGCTTTCTAATTACTTTGGGGTTATTATTGATTTCTTATTAGGTAATTCTAACTTTGACTTGAAAGTTAATCGATGAATCCAACTGGGCAGCGTTCGGGAAACTACGTCACGTTTTCTCGATGAGTTACTTCAAACTCAGATCAGTATACAACAACCAGTGCGTGTTTCAACGAAGACATCCACAGCAGAACGGACGGCCGTAAGGATCAACAAGCTGAGGGGGTTCTGGACCGTGCTTTGTGGATATATTTGGGGGAGGCCTATATTCAACAGTGCTCTTGTGACAGGCTGTAGTGATATTGATGATGACTTACTATCGAAGCATTAGAAAGTTTATCACGAATCGATTATCGAAGCAGGTGCATTCTCAATTATTACGTATTGTTTAGGTAGTAATATTTATTACAGATTAGACCGAGGCAAACATGTGTTCGATATGTCTAAAAGTAACTGATATACCATTTAAGTCATAAATATGGATTATGGAATCCAAATTAGAAAAACGGATATAGATTTTTTTTATATAATAATTAAATGTCGTTAATTTAGGTGCATGGTCTGCCCTAACACTTGAAACTTCATCTAAATAGTTACTAAATAGTACTAATAGTAACTTCAACTATATAGATGCAGTTTCTTCTCTTATAACGGAGTTGTTGTTGTGTGGAGTGATGTTATTTCAGTAGCTTGTCTAGTTTAGGTCTCGTCTAGTGTCGTGTCTGGTGTCTACGTACACATACTTTATTTACTACTGCTTTGTGCAGATGCGCCAGTCGCCTCTAGCGAACCAGCGATAGCGAAAAGCACTTACTTCTCTTGTAAACATACGCTGAGACCAGGAAAATACTCTTGCCGACAATGCTGGCCAGTGCCGGCTCCTGTCTACGCAAACATCGTATCACGTGAGCTAGATGTGTATATGGTCAGGATTAAAAATGAAACCATCATTTACGGATTTTATCGCGTTTAATTCTTCTTTTTAGTTCCCGACGTTTCGAGTGATTTACGACACCCATGGTCACGGGGGCACTGAGGTGTTAGACGTCCTCATGTCATAGTTAACTCGAGCTACCTTCAGTTTTTAATTATTAATTTTGGCACATTCTGCGAAGATTGGACCAATCCAATACTCAAAACTAATAACATATAAACAAAGTAAATACAAGAAATATTTTTCGGGATAACATATAAATTATTTTAATAATTATTACTTTGTATCTATGACGGATACGTACTATGTTTGCAGATGTGAACGTCGCTTGCTCACCGACTCGCATTGACTGCTGTTACCAAATTTGCCTGCCTTACGTGGTTTGTATGGGTACATATTCATAGAATCTTTTCGCGTTTACTTAGGAACAAACTTGTTGAGGTGGATCTTCCATGACTGATGAAGAGAAGAACTATGGGGCAACAATAATAATATAACTAGTCTCAATCGTCAGTTTTTCCTATGACCTCAGGCCAAAGCCGCAGTCTGAGGGCGGTGACCGTCACAAGTGGGGATGGAGAGCTCACTTAGATGCCAGTTAGTAGAGTAGCCGTAGTAGCCTCCCTCCATTGCAGAGGTGGAGTCGAGATGTAGTCGCGCCCATTCTATTACACAGAGGTGTGTACTTGGTTTATAACCCTCTGCAGCCGTGCCATATTCTAGACGTAACCGGTCAAAAGGATATTATTGATGCAAAGCAGGAAAAGGGATGCGGAAAGAACTGTTTATTGAGGAAACTTGCGTTGATAGTACTCTGATCAGACGAGTAATTATTAATAACTACATACATGGTCATTGTAGTCATTAATATTTTTTTCTTTCTATCTTAAATCCCGGCACATAAACGAGGAGGTATTTTGTAGAAAAGAAGCTGGCTAAGAAGGATCGCCTGTCAAACTATAAAAAACCTTTGAAATATATTCCGAGATAGTATGTTGGCACAGACAGCTTATTAGTTTTATGACCTTTCACTTCTGTTATTCTTGTTATGTTGAATAACTCTTGATGCAAAGCTTCTAAAGGGCTATGGGGTCTCCTTATAACTTAACGTGCTAATAGACTTAGCTCTAATGAAAATAAGAAATCTGATTGATGTAGAAACATCTAGAATAGTTTAATCTAGTATTTCTATACCATAATGTCCTATGGTATTTTGCTGTGGCCGATGCAGCTGATATAGGAACAGTATTCGTTTTGCTAAAGAGAGCTATAAGAGCTATTTATAATCTTAATTTTAAATATTCTAACTATGGCATCTCAATGTAAATGTGAAAATGTAGTGTATGTAAATAAAATTATAAATACATTTAAGTACCAGGAACAGAGACTCAAGCGTGTAATGTCTTTAACTACAGACTATAGAGTCAGATAACTCCTTCATGGGACAAAATATAATATGTTTGTCCAACAAAATCACGGTAAGTGTGCAATCTCTCAATAAGTTTAAAAAAAATTTAAACAAATATTACATAAAAAGGTTATTGTAATATAAAGCAATACTGAATGAATGAATAATATCCCTTTGGAAATGAGTTGATCGCTCGGAAGCTGTTTATAAAAGGTTTCTTGTAGTTTTAAATTTGTTTTTTTGGGGTTTTCAAAAAAATTACAGAAAGAGTATACCTACGGAGTTAATTTTGTCTGTTTCTTCTCCATTAGAGGAACCTTATTACAAAACGGTGGTAGATAAAAAAAAGTGTTATGATTTTTAACATATTTCCCACGTTTATTGCTTATTATATTAGAATGTAAACATTTCGGCTTTGACTAAGGGGAGGTTACCCTAATATAGAGCAGTGTTGTTTTACCAAAATACAACATTGGGTATACATGTCTCGTGTCCCCGGGTAATGTCCGCGTAAGCATGGCCGGTATAACCATCTCGTCTCGAAAAATGCCAGACTATAAAAAGTCGTATTTTGTATATTATGAAGATGTCGGATAACCGCTTCTGAAGGCCCTACGATTTTCAATTACGCTTGCCTAGTATGGTGTTTACGGTAAATCCTCCTTTCTAGAAGCCTGTATCCAGCAGTGGACTTCGTACTGGCTGATGATGATGGTGTGAAATGTACCTTCGATAGGTTGGGCTAGGGTCAGGTGGCAGTGCCATGGAAACTGGGAACTGAAAAGCAATATTTTTTATAATGTTCCTCTATCGTTCACTCTCCTATGTTAGTGAGAAATAAGTGTTCCTAAATTAAAGTAACTTACGATCATAGCCTTTGGGCCAATAATTATATAAAATGACCAGTCAAATGCGCACCGTGAGAATTATTTTAAAAAAATTGTGGAGTAACATCAGAACTATTTAAGTTGGAGCCTATAAATGTTTGTGTTCCATCGCTGGGCAAAGATCTCTCATTCCTGAGAGGATATAAGGTTTCGAACCCAGATACTATGAAATTAGTACTATCATCATGGCTACCATGGCTGCAATTACTTCTACAGTAGAGATACATTTCAAGTCGTTTCGACTTTGCCACGGAAGTGACGACATAATAAATAACACGACTCCCGTCTGCGGCAGGCGTGGGTGGCGGTGTGGGGTCGGAGGCGCGCGCGCGGCGGCTGCGGCGCGAGGTGCGCGCGCTGGGCGTGCGCGAGGCGCGCGTGACGCGGGCCGTAGCCGTCGCCGAGCACGCCTTGGCGCGCCTGTCCGCCGACCACGGCGCGCTCGCCTACATCACCTACGCCGACCTGCGCTCCATCGAAGACTTCCGCAACCAAACCGTCATACCTATTAAGGCGCCGCCCGATACTAGACTTAGTGTGAGTTCTGTATGCCTCTTGTGTTACTCTGCGCCACATCGTTTTCGTCAGACATTGAGTGCGGTGATATCTTTCGACTGACCTGCCTGCGCAACATGCTGCGGTAATACTAATGGCGATCGGTTTCAATTTGAAGTTATGAGACGGAACTAGGAAATTTAAATAAAGCGCTAATAAAAATTTAAATGCTTTATTACGTTAAGACTTATTGATATTCACCAAACTGGCTGGATGGAGAACACAGTACTGATGTAAGTCTTGTAAGATATGATTGAGTAAAGGGCGAGACGTAGAGACAAAGATATTATGATTATACAACATTATGACATAGGAGGATACCCGAATCCCAACAAAAATTAGTGTGTTGCACAAATATTGATTTTTAACCCTGAATCTGCATCTCGTCAATTTACCTACGTACGTTATTCACGATTATTAAAAAGTTGTCAAATTTGCCTTTTACAGGTACCTCATCCTGACGAAAAAGGCTACATGATTCATTTGAAGTCTATGTCAGGAGAAATTGAAGTCTACCTCTGTCCTAAAGAGCGCCCTTCTTCGCCGCCTCCATGTATGTTTTGTATACAAAATGTTTGTTACTTTTAATATTAATAGATAGCAAAGACATTATAATTTGCTGCACGAGTTTCCGGTAAAGCTCGTCATTAAACAACTAACAAAGTTTCAACTTTTCTATTTGTACGTTTATCCATATCGTAGCACTTTTGAAAAGAATTATTAAAGAAAAAGTTTCAATATATATTTTTATGTTAAATCAGTTTAAACATACAATTAAAGAAGAATGTACAAGATGGATGCGACCTTAATACATTAAGTTTAACCTCGTTCTAGCTATTTCTAAGTCCTACACCAAATACATATTATCAATGATATTAGTATAGTAGTTTGGCCGCAGGATATTTTTTTAGTTTTGTTATTTTGGCTCGAGATATGTTTCCACTACTAATTATCTAGGCAAACGCCCAGGACAAAAAACATGTCTACCGTCCGCACCGGCGTCGGTTTTGGCATTTGAATTTGCTGACGCGCTGACAATGAAATCCTGTGAGGTCGCATTTCTTGCCGAGGTCATTAAACTATTAGTCCTGTTTTTTTTGGATTATTAGAATATTTCATTTGAAATAAAACTAATTTACGGAGTTTATCGCGTTTAATTTTACTTTATATTTCCCACGTTTTCGGGTGCTTTAAGAGTGGTACCCTTGGAGACCAAGGTATTCGACGCCCTGTTATAGTTAACCCTGGCTAAGGACTGCTTACTAATTATACATTTTTGGTCAGATCTACGAAGAATGATCTTAGAGTATCTTGGGGTCGTGTATTTGCTTGATCATGGATTTAATTTTATTTATTACAGGATCTCAAGCAGGTGGTGGCACCCAGACATCTCTATAGAAATTAAGATGTTTTTTTAGTTTTAATAACCTCGCGAATCATCCTTCGCTGAAATCGGTGTTCTAATGTAAAGGTTGGGCCGTCTAAAATATGATCACAGACGGCAGACCTCCTAGAGATAGTATAGACATCGACTATACTATAGATGATGTAAAACGTCGACGCAACGTATAGATTTTTTACGAGTCCAGCGGGGTTTTTATGATATTTTTGTTTGCCCTATTTAATCGGTTTGTAATTTTTTTTTCAGTTTTCAATTAATTGTGAACACTAGTACTAATACATTTTTCCAATAAATGTCAATAAGCTTGTATCCAGCCTGTACATTAGTATAGATGATAAAAATTATTAAACGTTTGTAATTAATATATTAATTTCTTCCGCAGCGGGTTTGTTGCCATCAGATCCACTGTTAGAGGACAACAAAGCTCTATTAGCGCCACTGATAGCACAGTTGCAGACCTTACCTTCTAGTTCTATCACTGCTGACTTCACGTAAGTATTGTGCTGTTGTTAATTCTACTTAATTTTGAGGCCGTTTTTAATACATACTATTACAATTATTGTGCCCAATAATTGCCATTTAGCATATCGGCGACGAATATCAGACTAAAATTAAGAAGCAGACCTATGACGGACAGCAGCGCCTAAGATGCGAGAGGTCTGGTACTGCGATCGCCAAACCGCTTGCCCGAGCGTGGCGATTATGGCAAATCCTGAGGTCTATGCTCTGCAGTGGGTTATTTACAGGCTGCTAAAGGCATATCAGCGACGCCACCAGTGATACTTATTACAAGGAACATTAATTCTTGATATGTTTAGACAAAAGAAATTATATTATTATGACGTGTGAAGGATTAGAATGTCGTTATCGAAAGTGTCGAACGAAAATGCAGTAACTTGAGTATATCCCTAAGGAAACTGTCATTTTTTTACTATGCAAAAACCATTTATTTCGTGATTTAAATTTTTTCCAAAGGTATAAAAAAAAGTATTATTATATTAATTATGTTTCTGACCATATTTATATATATTTTAAAATCTTTATCTTTGTCAAATATACTGGGTAAAAAATGTGTATAAAAACTATATTTACTTATAGCACTATTTAAATTATCCAACAACTATTTTAATTATAGAACCCCTATCAAACGTGAGTCGGTCGGAGAAGCATACACGTCGCGAAGCCTTGTGGTGCGCACACCGTGCGTGACTGATCCAACTTTGCCACTGGCGGCATCGCTCGGCGCGACGCTGAGCACGACGCTTGGCACTGCACTCGGTTCGTCCCTCGGCACTGCGCTCGGCGTGTCGCTGATCACTCCGATCGGTGTATCGATTGGTGTTCCGCTCAGCACTCCGCTTGGTACACCGTTGCGGCCCACGCCGGCATCGACACCAACCCAGCCTCCGCTTCTCTCCACACCGGACAGTAAGTGTCTTTATGTACGTTTTTAAATAATGTATAAAATATTTTATTGAGCCACGATAGCCGCGCGGTCAGGCGATCCGCCTCTGCGCAGTGTTGCGGGAAGTCGATGGATGCAGGTGGCTCAGGACCGTGCTTCGTGGCAATCTTTGGGGGAGGCCTATGTTCAGCAGTGGTTGTAATAGGCTGAAATGATGATGATGATGCATGAATTGATGTATGGATGTCAAAGAGACGAGAGAGATGTTTTTACTCACTTCTCTTTTGATTGTGCCAAATCTCTGCCTACCCGTCATGGTAACAAGGTACAATTGGCGACCTTATCGCTTAGAAGCGATCTCTACCAGGCAACCACTTTGCAGAGGAAATAATGACCAGTGAGCAAGGGTTAAAGGTGTACGCAAGTTACTAAGAAGTGAAATTATTTTAACTATTTGGTGTTTTATGAGAGTGTGGTCCTTCCTGATCAAGCCCACCAGTTAGTGCTGCAACTGTAATACAGCTGCAGCATGGCCCTAACACATTAAAAAGGGTTGGAAAATAGTTATTATTGGTATCAGTAATCCCACAGATTTACAATAAAATATATTATGTTATCTTATCATTACAGTGGGTAGTGCTCGTGGTCGTCTTCGTAACGCTCTAATCGCGGACAGCGACGACTTCGCGCCGATCATGGGTGGTGGCCGCTTCCAGATGCAGACTGAGGACCAGGAGTCTGGTTAGTACTGTTTTATTATACATAGGACTAACAAAGACACAATTAAAACAACATGAGGACCTCATTTTAATTCCAAACTGCGATCTGTAATATTCATAGTTATAAGCATGAATGTTATTTTATTTAGTCTGTTGCAGTTGAGATGAATTATGAAGGCATAGTAGTATTCATTTATCTTCTCTTCCTATTAAGGACTTAATTGTAGAATCGTAATTACAGTATCTTAATGTGCTTTGAAATTATATGAATACTGTAGATTTTTCATTAGAAATGATGCATGAGAATAGTGTAACATTAGGAGGCTCTAATGTAATTAAATGTGGGAAAATTCTGTTGTTTGCTTTAACTACATTTGTGACAGTAGGTAATGGTAGTAGCAAACAACCAGATCATCTAAAGTACAAAGACAAAAGTTATTATCCATGTTGCATGATTATCATACTTATTGTTTAAAGCAAAAATGGCTCTTATTGTATGAGTACTTATAAACCAAAATATAACAACATTTGACAAATTATTTTTTCTGTGAATATTCCAGACCCACAACTCAAGTTTTGACTAACGTTATTTATACTGCAGTAGAAATATCATGTTAATCATAATCTAATCCCTTCTTTTTTGTGAATAGTATTTATAATTAACTTCAATAGACAGAGACATGATTAATAATATAATTATACGGTAGTACTGTATGGGTAAGATATACTCGACATCACACAATAACCACACAAACCTACTAAATGAATTGCAAGCGAATGTGTAGTTGTTCTACAGGTGTTTATTGTAGTAGCATCAAAATGATAGAAGAGGAAGGGGTATTTCGCGTTTTGTGGCTAGTACTCGGCCTGTGACCTGTGTGTACGTACCGTCACATCACAGTCAGAGTTCTAGCTACACGACGCGGGCGTGCGGCATAACAGAAGACATACTGACACTGCCGACCTCACGGTAGAGGAACGTTCGCCTTGTTGTGTGCACACATTCACGGCTGGCGTCGTTTGCATGCTTTTGATTTACCATCCTTGTCACTCATGCTCATACTTCATTCTCATCCAGGCTTTCTTGTACTAACTTACGTTTTAACTGTTTAATGTCATAGCGGGATGCTTGAGACAGCTGCGTGACTTACATTTTTTCATATATTACTTTTTATCCATAAGTACCATACACAATGTAAGTAAGGTAACTTATTTCAAAAATTAATTAAGTAATATTTCCATGCTATTGCTTATTCTGCCACATTTTAAGATGAAGATTTCTTCAGAATAAACATACAAAAATAAGATAAATGGTAAACCGATGTTAAAGTAGAACTTATATGTCTCAAGCATTTTACTATTTAACATCACTCGTTTTGTCTTTTGTCTTTGTTTTGAATTTTGTTTAAGTAAAAATTATTTTGTTAATAATAATGATCACATCCAATTATTACATTTCCTTGTTAATCATTATTTTAGTATTTAAATTGAACACATAGCTCTCTGTTTAAAAACGATAAAAGGGTATAATTCTTGGATTGATATGCACAAGTTCAAGGTATATTATATAACTCAAAGTATATATAATTATTGCCAGTAAATGTTGAAATTAAGGTTGTCATAATTTTCAAATTTATAAATAATAATTTGCAAGTAGAATTTAAATTACAAGTAGAATTAGGTCATTTATAATGAATATAATTGAATATACATTTCGTAAATAATATTTTTCACTAAAATCTGTATCTGCTTGCAAGTTTTCATTATTCTTCTGGTTTATTGTTACATATTTCATAATGACCACATATCAACTAGTAATATGGTATAGAATGAAATAACTTTTCTTGCACTTCTGCAGTAGTCTCGTTTGTGGGGATGAAACATTAGACACAAGATAAAAAGTTCCAAATACTTGCTTTTAAATATCATTTCATGTCCCAAATCATGTTCACTATCAAAATTGTTAATATTTAAACCTTTTCTGGATTTTTGGGTGTGTGTGGTGCGGGGAGTGGGAATGTGGGGCGCGAGGGGACGCGTTGCGAGCTGTCTCCCGTGCGGCTCCAGTGCTTGCGTGTAGCACCATGGGATTCAGCTCATGGCCGTCTCCACTAACAGCCAACTCATCTACTAATACCACGTAATGCCACCATCGACCGTAACAACAACGCTCTCATTTTCTAACAGCGTCGTGCACTACTGACAGCGTCTTCTAAATCTTCACATCAAAATATCATCTCGGTATCATTTAGGAGTAAAAGATAATAATAACTATTTCTTTGCATACAAACTAGTTATAGAGTATGAATATTTTGAAAAAGCAACTTGATAAGATGCAAATGAGGACTTTTTTGAATATATACATTTTATGTATGTTTTTCACCTGTAACCATTTCCCTTTGGATGTTGTAGAATATTTTTAATTCAGATGTTAATAGTAATTTCCTCCATTTAAGTCTTTATGGGAATGTACGGCATTTGTTAGCCTTGTTAGGAGTCCAATGCTATTTATTCTATCATCAAGCAATAGTGTGCAAGCATTACAATTTGAAAGACATTGTAATTAGAAAACTCGCTATATGCAAGACTAAATCATTGATGTCTTAAGGATTACCTGACGAGGCTACTGCATTGTCATGCAGAATTTAACCAATTTAATCAGAACATCATTAAGTGAACTTCCTTGTTGTGTAACTTTCATACAAATTCGATTTTAATAACTACACCTTAGTTATTAGTACATATTCATAATAATGCATCCATTATTTATTACTTTTAATAAATGGGCGCATAGTCTTATTTAGTTTGGTGTAAATATAATTGCTGTTTGTACCATATTGAGACGATATTTTGATTGATATTTGTATCAATTAATTAAATTAAAAGGGAAATTAATATTTACTTCATATAATTATTTGTATAACTTACTGTCCTGCTGTAAAGTTTTGCTTTTTATGTTATTTTTAAAAAATACTTTAGCTTCGCCTGTGAACTCGCTTGCCTGTGTATGTGTACATATAAATCTGAAAAAAGACCATCTAAGTTTTAGGCAGCAAGTGCCTCAATTACTTGTTTTGATGTTTTATCCATGTAGAAATTGTATATTAGGAGATGGGAAACAGTAAATGCTTAAATGAGTTATCAAAGTTATATAAAAGTATTAAACCATGCCTCACATCTGATGAAATCTGTTTAAATCCATTATATGTTTCATATCACTGGCCTGTCATAATTGTACTATTTGTTCCATCAAGATGTGTCAGAAAATGTGAAAGATAATTATTTCCATGTGTATATACATTGTAGTGTGTAAGATTCATTTTGTTTTATTCACATTGAGGTAACATTTATTTTATTGAACTTTATGGTGTGAATTTAAAGACTTTTTCGAGGAGAACTAAAAAGTTGAAGTTTTTGAGATAAAATCTATAAACACGTGTTTTACTTAATATGTCTTTTTATTTACAACATAAGGAAGTATTCACGTAAATGCAAGAAAATTTATTTAGATGTTTTTCAATTATTGTTAGAAACATTTTCCTTAAAAACGATGTATAAACTACAATACATTTATTCCTTCCATCAGCTAATTCTGTGTATGTATGTACCAACATACCACAAAAGTAAATTTTATCTCAAAAAGTATAGATAGCAGTTGCTCATATAGAAACTGTCATTGATTTGCAGAACCTTTGGAGCCGTTCCTAGCGCTGGAGCCGCCGATGTCCGGAACCGACTACGGCTTCTGTCTCGACCACGACGAGGGCTTATCAGAACTTTTCGACTTCGAGTTCTAGTGTGTTGTGAAACGACTATGCTAGTGGAAATGTGGTGCTGTGTTATTCCATGAATTGTTCCATAGTTGTTGAAATAAGAGAGAAAAGGCTACTGTAGTGCGGAATGTCTTTTGTAGCTCAACTTTAAGGGTTTGCCTTATGATGGCAATATTTCAACTTTTTAGTTATAATTTCTGCCGTTGTGGAATACTTAAGTTAAACATTTATCCGACTAAACAAAGCAGAAACTGTCCACAGGTTTTTTTTAAAATTATCTGCGGAAAATGTTTTTATGAGACACAGTTAACTATTTAGATCTCAAGAATGGCTTCTTATATTTATAACAGTAAAAAGTAAGTAAAGGCCTGTTGCTGGACAAATATTTTTTAGAGATATTGGAACCGGGAAGAGTCCGCAATGCTGCTCCAGTGCGGGTTGGCAGACTTCTCAAATCGTCGAAACAATGTTTTTTATTACTTCGCAGACATGCAGGTTTCTTCACAATGTTTTCCTTCACCGCCGAGCACTTGGTAAATTAGCACTTAAAATACAATAGTAATTTTTTTTAGTACAAGCGCGACCACTAGGCTATCACGGCTTCATAGCAGTATAAAAATTTATAGTATATTATTGCACTCAGTACTTACCAAATGTAAGGCGTATTTAAATTTGTTAAACACTCAGATTCCCTATAGATGAATTTGTGTCTTCTAATAATTCTTTTTCGTATGTACAAAACTGTACGCATGGTTTAAAAAGTTGCCATGTGTAATATTTTTTTTAAATAGCAAATTAAAAGAAATATACTAATTCTGCAATGTTGTAGACAGTATATTTAGTAGCATACCAACTGAAAACAAATTAATGACTTATTTCACATGGGAAGAAAGCAATGATCAGTAGTAAAGTATAAATGCAGTGTGTGTAAATATTTAGTTCGGAAAGTCGAAATGTTTTCTACCATTTCATATGACTCAGACTATTGAAAATATGTATATTTAATACTGTGAAATCCACTTATCATAACTTAAACTTGAAATCTTGTAAAGTCACCATCGAAGTATGACAATTCATTTCAGTCAGAATTTTTTTTTGTTTTTCTACTTTTACATATTACTAATAATAAGCGGTCACTGCTGTCCATAGACATCTGTATTTATCCTCAAGAGTGAAGTAAGGTAAAGGTGCCATTGTAATAATGTATTATTTCTAATAATTGGATCTCCTGATCTCGTTACTCCCCATATGAAATATGATAGGGTTCTTTTTTTGTGGCTGGGTTACTGTAGTAGTAATGTGATACTGTCCTGGTTGAAGTGCAGGATATGTCCATGCACACGCTACTACCAGTATGTTTCTTTTATCATAGTCCTAACATGGAGACAAGTATTCAATCGTTTTTGTTCGACAAACAATTAACGCATGAACTATTCACGTGTTATAACTCATGACGTGTTACAACAATAGAAATTATATTGATGTAACATGTTAAGGGATAAAGAGTCTTGGTTTAAATCTCGGCCTAAAGAGCCGGCTACGTCCCTCCGCGATGTGGAGCGCTGTGCTCGGACGCGTGTACATATTACGATGTAATGAACGGTGATATATTAGCGGCCTTCGATTTTACCTTCTAAAGCTAGCTCTTAGAGTTACCGGTTCAGTACGTTTATTCGAACGCCATAGACGTGACTATTTTGGATCTTTTTGCTTAAATAAGAGCTATACTGGGACTAATTGAGATAATCTATCTCATTTCTCAGATGGAAAGTAAAAGGTTCATATAGATTACCAGCTATGTGTATGGCAAAGAATTATAATTTTAAATTCCACATTGTTTTGTTACACTCGCACATAGTTGCTTCGTTTCAAAGTTTTTAAATAGAAGTGTTTATATTTTTTGTCTATTGTAAATAATATATTAATACAATAATAAGTGGTCAGAAAGCTGCTGAATTCACGATAGTAGCCTGCCTACTGGTTATGAAACTTGCTTGTACATAAATATTTTATTGCGGTTTGCGATACTTTTTTTCAAACTCATACTTTTCGTTTGACCTAGTAAATTTCGTGAATTGAAAACTTTGCTACGTAAGTCACCTTGCACGAGTCTTCAAACAATGTCGTTTGCCAAATATATCATTGGTCCTATTGAATTAACATTGAATTTGGTGTTTATTTAGGTTCGTTTAGTTATCATTGTAAATAGCATCGTGTGAGGCGGGTACGCGGCGAACCGCTGCCTTTATAATTTCCCTGTATCTATTGTGTTTAAGTACAAAGTGCAAAAGTGAAACCGTCTTGTAGGTCCATATTGTAATGTAAATACATTGCTTTCACCACGTTCGCGCGCATCCGTCTCTCGTCGAAAAAAATGTACAGCACAAATTTCATTGTAAAAACCTTATAAATTAGTGCATATCAAAAGAAATTTAATGTTAGCCTTAATTTAAAAGCACGTGGGAGCAGTTTGATATACGGGTGGTTAGGCGCAATGTGTTGTTCAGTTGGCTGGTTGTAAATGTAATATCCAATATTATAGATCTGCTTTCAATACTGGGACCTACTTTTTTTACCTTGGGTAATATTTAGTTAATTTGCTAACATATCCTGTTTCAGTAAACAAATAAATCCCGCCAGACGCTCCTAAGTATTACAATTTTGATTATTTATAAATGCTAGAAAACTGAAAGATTTTCATGACTGTGGCTGAAATGTTGAAAATATTTCATAATTAAATGAATTTTTATAGAATGAATTTTCTGAACATTTTACTTTGGTAACAAAAATGATTAAGTTTTATTTCTTGTACTTTATGAAGCACATTGTATATTATTATTTTCGTTTTAGTTAGTTCACTATAATGCAAGTAGTAGAAAGCAAAATTTGTTTGATTTTAAGTGATGTTTTTTTTTAACAAATTAAACAACTTTGCTTTCTGCTGTTCTGGCGTTTCACAAGTTCTGCTGCAAGTTTGTTAAAATTTATGAGTCGTCATCTATAATAACAGAGTTTTCACCAAACTGTTTATTTTATTACCAACTTGTGCATGTCCTTAGTGGCATTGTGATTAAAATGTATTTTTTGTAACACAAATTCTGGGGCCAAACATACGAGAAAAGGAAGTACAAATTAAGCAAAAATTTTCTCGTAATTTAGTTTAAGGTTACTCTACTTCCATCAGACTCATTTGGTACATTGGTTTTATTGTTTGATTCTATATCTGTTGATGATTTTTGTGTAATATATACTTTTTTGTGATTCCTATTATCATTTTAGATACATTCTGTAAAAGCGTTTCTTTGTTAAATTTTCAACTAATTTGCGACCGTAATAATTGTTGTACTTCTTTGATTGTGCATGTGATGAGTGATATACCATATTGACATACCTTGAAACTATCAAATTTAAAGCTATTGACTTGGCGCTGTGTTTTGTAATAATGGACTCTAAACTTGAGCGAAAACTGTGTTTTGGCCTTAATTTATGTGATGTAATACACCTATATAAAAGTAATAAAACGATCTTTCAAAGTATGATAAGACGAGCAACTCAGATTTTTACGCTTAATAATGTAATTATAGTTCACTTCAACCCTACGGGTTCTATTGCAATGTCTACTTTTTTATCACATGTTTCTCATAATACTTGATGCAGTAAATGCAGTGCGCGCGCATTGGTTTTTCTTATAAAATGAGGTGTCTTCATTTCATTCAAAAAACCATTGTATTGTAATTTGTAGTATATCGAAATCTGTTAATATGGTAAAATAACCCAATGCGGCTTGAAGTGAGCTAGCAGGAGCAGTCATTGTATAAAGAAAACTCACAACTATTTTAGTCCATACACAGACAACGCATCGTTCCGACGGTCCACAGGGTCCTATTGTAGTGTATGGTTCAATTCAGACAATATAATTTGTTACTTCGTTACGTCGTTGCGAGTGTGTGGCAGGCAAGGTATCTAAGTGTATTACTTTAGTTGCACAAAAGTATTATTTGTTGTTTCACTGTGCCGATGTCTGATGCGGGATTACTTCAATTGTTATGTTATTTTTATTTCTTCACATCTGCAATTTATGTACTTATACATTTTGTATATATCTATCTGTTTGCTTCTCAAATAATGGGAATGTTGCCAATAATTGGTGGTATGTGAACATTATTCAGTTCGAAATTTGAAGTGACTTATTGAATACGTGAATGGAAATTTTTGACTCTGTTTTTGTGTAGTAACATTTCTGGTTTTAAAATGTGAAAATTGAAGGTGCAATGTTATAATATAATGTATTTATGGTGTGATTGCTCGGAGGTAAATGATACGCTTGTTTGCGCCATTTAATGTTGGTGTGAGGCCTGTTCGGTTTGTATTCATTTATGTTGGAAGACTGAGGTTGATTATTCCAGTTTCGATGAACGTGCGAGTTATTTGTTGATTGAATTTAAATATAAAGTCATATATATAGTTAGGTTATATTTTTTAATAAATATAATATTGAGATATGTAATATACTTATGTCTTTAATTTCTCTCCTCCGTGTTAATATAAAATCTCTCACCAGAGTCTATTTGGGAGTCGTCTAGAGCAGACGCCCTTGGAGTCGATATCGGTTTCACAGGGGTCAACATAAATGAAAACTGATTTTGGGGGTCGACGAGGTCTAGAAATCGACCATAGGGGTAATTAACAAGTTTTTATTTTATTCTTTCATGATACTGTATAAGTTGTGTTACGTGTACCAACTTGTTATAAGACGAATATTTTAGTAGGAAGTATCATTGTTGTACTTTTAATCTTTTTTTAAGTAATTTTATAAATTATTATTAATTACACTTGATATTTACTGAATTTTATGTCTATTTATTTTGTTAAATTTTAAGAAAATGATGTCAAGTTTACTTAACCAATTACAAAGTTTTTAAATTGGTAAGTATTTTTTATCAAAGGAAAAAAACTAGAGATAGGATTTTTAAAGTAATTTGGGCAAGGGGTCTGAGATATAAGTTCATTTTGGAAAAGGGGTCTCTTGCTCAAAAATGTTTAGGAATCTCTGGTCTAGAGCATAAGCATTAATTTTCACACAAGACAACTATCTTTCCTTAGGTGGTTAGGTAGAGGTGCAATTACGTCCTACTTGAATACACGGAATTTTACTAGTTTGCAGTTGGACGAGTATCCATACATTGCTGCCTTTGACAATGCTATGTGCATTGTGTATTTTGTGTCAGTCTGCATTAAAAAAATAAAAAAAATAAAATGGAGACTAGTTTATTATCACTAAATAATATAAAATATTAATATCATTCATGTAATTGAATGGATTAATTAGACACTTAATTAAAAATTATTACTTACACCGATTCTCCCTCTTCCTCAAAGTATAATTAACTAACTATGGCTTACTATTATTTCATCAGCGGTCTATATGGTTTTTTATCTTAAAAATAAATGAGGTATTTTGTAATAAGTAAACATGTACTATCAGTGTCCTCCAAGAATGTCTGTTATCTTTTTAGGATTTTTTGCTTAGAGAAATCTTTGTACTATCGGCAAGCGCGCAGGAGAAACAGAATAAGAATTGAATGGAACTTTAAACAGATTATAGGTGTAATAATAATGGCACAAGTGTCAACGCAACGCAACAGGCACTCACTAGTCGTTGCTTTTGCCAAAGAGTATACAACCGCTACGGCTTTTGCTTGTGAAAACGTGTGAACGCACCTATCTATATTATACTAGTAGTACTAGTATAATAGGCCGGTTTGCTTCTGTGTTCTAAGGTAAAGAACATAGATGATACATAAAATCAGTATCCAATGTGACCCTTTTGCGTTTGCGATAAGAATCAAGGAGAACAGGTTCTGGTGATTGTAGTCACACTAATAAGAATATCTTCACCTTAGATTTAAGTTATGTTGGATTCATCCGTACGTAGTCTGTGTGAGTTTTAAACTCACAGTTTGCGTTTACTTACAAATTGTATTAACAAATAAACTGTAGTAATAATTATAAAACTCACTCAGGGCACTGGATGTTCAATGTTGAATCGTAATACCAGATTAATGTGTTGTAACGACTACGTAAATATTATGTACAATATCAACAAGGTAAATTAGACGAACATTTAAAAAAAAACAAAATATAGTAAATACTGCTAAAGTTGGCTTTAGTCCTTTATAAAAGTGTCAATGGGGAAGTTCCTGAAGGACTTGCTCCATATATCCGTAAAGGCGGTGCTGACTAGGTCATTTATAAGTGGTCGAATTACGGCGAATCCTGGCTTCCATGTTGCGTTTATCATGCGATCAAGCATTTGCTCTGAAACAACGATCATCAGCATGACATTGAAAATTTTTTTTACTCTTTGTGTGGCTATTTTTCTATTAATACTATCTCTAATCTCACCTGGGCCTAGTGCAACGACGGTCGGAAGATCCGGCCCGAAGTAAAGTCCGGAACATTTACATAAGTAATTCTTATGTACTAACTTAAAATACACACACACACTCGTTACAATATATCCTTTTTTTAATAGCCTGTCCACTGCTGGATATAGTCTTCTTCATGCAAGCTCCAACTAAAGCTGGCATGCCTTGCATGGAATATTTGCTCTTACCATGCTAGTCAGCGAGAATTGGGTTCGACACAGTCGGATGGACTTTTCGCCATCAGACGTTCGTCAAAGTAGAGCCTTGCACTACTTGATTTCCGAGTCAGTAGTTCGTTATATAATAAAGTGTAATCCATACCTAGAATACTTCTGCCGCGAAGCAGGTTCCCAATATGTATATCCATGTCGCCAATGTGGTCGACTTCAACATGGACGTCGACGCCACTGCCGTTGCGTTTGATGCGCGTCGTCTGTGAGTATTCGCGCAGTGTCATATTCCAGCGACCCGAGCGCATTACGCCTAAACCGAACGCGTCGCCCTGTAGGAATGAATACATCTGAACTTATATTCGAAATTTTTTGCTTATATTATGCATTTAAATACCTGAGATATCGGACAAGATGTTGTTTGGTAATTCAAGTTAGCCTTGTGGTGGCGCTGTAAGATCATTTAAGAATACCTCCGACAGATGGCGAATTTACCATCTCCAAAAAATGCCAGAATGATCGTGACCTACAAAGCGATGCCGGGCAGCAGAGTCTAAGTGGGAGGCGTCTGGGACTGCGATCGCTTACCCGCTTAGGTCTTGCAGTGCGCTGTTGACAGTATGATGAAGAAGTTTGGCAAGAAAAAGTAAGCAAAAAAATCTATTGCTATAAGGTTGGTACTTCTAGCTAAGTACTGTAAGTATTAATTCCTAGTAAGGTAAGCGCTTAGAAAGCCATTATCGAATCACGCACGGGTTGATACCACGTTCTCCAAAGCATTGACTTTGTGTTACAATAATTATTTGGTACACTATTAAAACTTATTTAAACGAGGTAGTACCTAACACTCGTGTTGGGGAATGCAATATCGTTCTCGATCTCGGAGATATTTTATGAGATTTATCTCCGCCGTAAAGTATTCGAGATCTCGTGAGATTACGAGACCATATTTTAGTCAAATATCAGATTTAATCAAATATCACGAAGATATAGAAGAGAAGAGTTATCACATGACGAAACCTTTAAATTACCCCTGAAGCGTTTCATGTGTTATCCGATGTAAAATTAAAACACTAATCTAGCGATCGTTCTGGGGTCTCTGGTTAAGGACAGGTCGACAGGCTAGAGGTCTAAGGGTGATCTTCAATTCGCCAACAATATTATTTGCTCTCTGCAGTGCCTACTAGTGTTGAGGGTGAAAGGGCGTCTTCTGCAGCAGGCTACCAAGCTTGTAAAATTAGAAATCGTTAGTCACACGACACATTAGATTATGTATCTGACATGAGAGTAGTTCTTCCTTAAAAGCTTTTTTTGCAATAACGATGCTAAGTTTTCTTTATTTATTTCTTTCTTTATTTATTATTACTATAAAGGTTTTTATTCTTCTGAGAATTTATAACAAATTAGTATTCTGTAAATTTTTTTAAAATTAATTTAATACCACACCTTAGCTTATTATTACTAGCTTTTGCGATTCTACCGCGTAAAATATATGGTAATGACGTCACAAATTATTTGATATTTTATACTTTAGGCAAAATTTTCATCGTTTGGATTTACGTCTAAATGATATGTGATGAAGTATGTGAAAATAGGAAATAGACGTTTTAAATGCAATACATCTTCAGGTGTCAACAAGGGAGTGTCCTCGGACCTATCCAATTTCTTATAATGATTGACGACCTTCCGTTAGCTATTAAATCCGCTGAGTGTAGGCGATGATCACCGTAACTGCCAAGATGCTCTACAAAGACATGTGGACGCCGTCGTAGAGTGGTTTGCTCGCAACAAATTAGATTTTAATGTTTCCAAGTACCCAGTCATGTCAGTGAGCCGTTCGCGGTCGCTGACTTGTTGGGATTACGTATTACCTCTCTGGTTCTCCACATAAGCGCTGTGTTGAAGTTAAAGATTTAGATGTGACGGCATATGCCAGTACAACGAGGTAGACATATTTGACTTATGGAATAGGACACTTTTTACGGTTTTATAATAGTAAAGAGTGCCTAATACTAGGGACAAGTGATAACATCAAAATATTGTAAAATCGTAGGTAGGGACTTCTAATAGACCGTTTGATTTTATTCATATTTAAAACTAACTTTAGCCAAGGGCTTCGCTCGTGTCCCTATTTACCAAGGCTTCTAGTTATATCCATGCCAAATGTCATCAAAATTCGTTTAGCCGTTTATGCGTGAGTGAATGACAAACATTCAAATTAACAAATTTTCACACTAATGAATTATATAGTAGAATTAATGGAAAATTTATTTAAAAATAACGTCGAGAAATATCTGTCGTAAGTTTATATATGATGATTTCCTTGACACTATTTTTGGTAATCGTAAAAGTGACTTCACGGAATCAAGCAACAATTGCATCACCATATATCAATTTGTTCGTACCTTGTATGATATTTAAAGATAAGTAACAGCGACTGCTGTTCGTCTGTTGAACCCTATTATTTATTCGGATGGCTGATATAGAACGTATACTTATTTCACATACTTTTTAATTTTTAACCTTTAGTCATTAAATATATTATATGGGATCCTCTGAGACCTCTATTATTCAGAAGTTATAGTTTAAGTTTACTTATTAATATTACTTATCAACAATTTCTTTATTTATATTACGAACCGAACGGTTGATGAAGTTTCACCAAGTGAAAACAATCACAAGTAAAAATTATGTTATAGTTTAAAAGTTGGTTTTATAATTTCAAATCGTATTTCTACGACGTGCCAACATTTAAGAGCTTATCTCTTGTTATTTATTCGATTTTAGAGCGTTCGAAAACATAACTCTGTTTCGAAAATGTTCTCTTCTAACTTTTTAGACCTACGTTTCTTGCTTATGCATACAAAGTTCTGTTAAAATCGGTTTAATTATTTGCAAAATTTTTAGACTTCAAAGTTTGTATGAAAAGCCGTGACGCGTAAACGCTCCTGAAAATAAAACCTGTGAGGTGTAGGTGCAAGTTAATGATTAAGTAAAAGTTTTTATATCAACTATCTTAATTAAGGTATAATAAGTGTGTATCAATGTATTTTTATGTTTATATTAACATAATTATAATTATAACACAGCCAATCTGTACTGCGTTAATCATTCTCATGTCCAGAATTCCTTTTAACTAGTAGCGGTTGATAATCATTCCAGTGCTAGAGCCAGACCAGGAAGAGTCCGCCACGAGGCCAATGCAGGGACAAACGAGGCGTCCAGCAATGATGATGAATTATGATGTTGATTTTCATACTTACAACACCGCGTAGCGATAGGAACACGTTACCAAATTTCAAATATTCACCTTGAATCCATAATCACCGCTCAACCACTTTTCAGGGAAATATTGCGAGTAGATTATTCGTTCGTTGGCCCAGTCGGTCCTGGAAAAATAATGCGAAATTATCCTTCGTGGAGTGTTTCAAACGTCATTATCACAATTTCAAACGTTTCTTTAATGAGACATCGTTGATAAAATCATTTGAGAATTGACTAAATCGTGTCACACACACAAAGATCTATTGAATCTCTTGTAACATGAAATAAATACTTATACCCGTATTGTGGTACCCGGTTGCCCAGTGTGATGAGTATGGGCATAAATGGACTTCTGCTCACGCTTTCAAAGGCCCATGTTCAGCAGTGACCTAGGCTGATAAAGGTATTTTGACATTATTCTACTGTAGAGGTATTATTTGGTATGAACGTTTTATAAGTTTTAAATTGTGATGATTTGCTGCCAGTAATAACCCTATAAATTAAATTTACAGAAGGAAGCCGTGGTTAATTAAAATTAAATAAGGGTTTTAAATATTTTCGAATGTTTTATATATTAATTCCACTACATTACAAGAAGGTTTTGGCAATCGGTAGAGTACAACTTAAAACGAAGTATGATTTTGCTAATTTATGTATTTTTGCTAAATAATGATGAATGATGTGTTAATGTATGTCATAATAATTTGATAAACAGTCTCCACATCTAGATTTGAATTTTTTATAAATTTATTTTGATTTAGATAGTAGTATATTTTACACATTGAAATGTGTAAAATATACTTAAATTAAAAGCGATAATGCTATAATGTTAAATTAAAAGCGATAAAATCCGTAAGTAATAGTTTCATTTAAATGTAGCTTTATGTTGCGGTATATACGTTAGACTTCTGTTCTATCACTTATTTTGCAAGATCATGTTTCTGAATTGTTTACTTATATTTGGTGACGGTGGATTGGCTCCATCCCCTCTCGTAGACGTTGCGTAGCGTGAGCGTGTATCCAAGGCCGCCGATGGAACGCGTTTGCTTCACCTCCTTCGCAAAGTGCGGATCGAATGGCGCCACACCCAAAGCGGGTATGCCTGAAATCAGGATTTCGTTTTTGTGTAAATTTTTAATTATTATTTTTGAGAATATTTTAGGAAACTTTATGGATGAAGAACTCTTATGGGATCAGCTGTCTGGTAGATGGGAAGTCTCTTTGGACTGGCTTGACGTATCTAGTAAACTTTCGTGTTAAACATTAAAGTTCCTCACACCCTTCTATGCAAGCTAGGCGCACTCTTGTCGGCTCTTAAAACCTCTCAAAAATGAGAGGATAGCTTTGCCCAGTAGTGAGAAATTTATAGGCTGCTATTTTACTACAACAATTATGAATTAAAATAAGTTTGTATTTGTTATTTTAATCTATGTCCTGATAAATAAATATGAAAAAAATATTTACCTCGTTTGAAGTAAGGTTTTAGCTTATTGAAGGCCCGTTTTATGCATGGGTCGAAGTCGGATAAGCTTCTCTTACACGGAGAAAATATTTTTTCTGAAAGGTAAAAAATCCAAAATTTTAAACATACATGAATTTATACAAATTTTTTTTTGTTGTAAAAATATTTTTCGATATTATATGAAGATAGTTGATGAAATATCTATATAGTTCTATATTTCAACGTTTTCAATGGGAAGTAGAGTGTCGCTGTTGTAGCTCCGTGTAAGATAGATTGATTTCCATCTGTTTGATTTCGACAACTGCGACAACTTCCGAATGCCATCGACAGTTAGTCAACTGTGCGAGATATTATACTACAGTGCGGTAAGTGTACGCGCAAACACAGGGCACTCATCAGTCTCCAGTCAGTCGCAGTGGCACGGGACGTCAGATTGTATAGCCAGATCCAAGAACCAATGGTTTATGATGTTATGATTCGAACCCTGGACCCATGGCTCAGCAGTCAGATACACTAGCGTTATAGACGTAACACTCCCGTGTTACGTCGATATATCGGCATACCGTCATTAGAATCTGCCACGCCCTTTCTTCCCGTGGGTGTCGCAAGAGGCGACTAAGGGAAAAGCCTTGAAATAACAATGGCTACCGATAGATGGCGGGATAAGCATCACAAAAAGTATCGGACTAAAATGGCGCAGACCGATTACCGGAAGCAGCGTCTAAGGTGCGAGGTGTTTGGTACTGCGGTCGTCTGTCCGCTTGCCGAGCGTGGCGATTTCGGCAAATCTTCCCTATGGGAGATGCTTATGTGCTGCAGTGGATTGTTTCTAGGCCTTTCCTTAACAGGTAAGGATGTTATTACGTAAGTTAGTCACAGTCACTGTTAAATTCTTTTCGGTTCTGATTGTGTTGAGTTCTTACCGTGTCTCCGACTTGGCATTTGACTCTTCCTCTGATCGCATCGCATAACCGTTACATCGGTTAAAGGAAGGAAGGTAAAGACGAGTGAGCTATATATAATATCATATAAATACGGCACTATAATATATCCTTGCGCAGTTGACCACTGCCGATAGTATTCGGAGGTGGTCGCCGTGGACGAAATTGGCCAGGAGGACTTCATCATCATCATCAGTAGTAGATGAAAGGATTAGTATGCCATTGAAATACTATTTATGTATTACTATTTAGATGATGCAGTTATTCAACTCATACGCTGTGCTTACACGCGTAAATTTTTTCAATATAATTTTATTTCTATAATAAACTTTTAAATTTAACCTAAATACAGCAAGTATTTTGTAACGAATATCAATAAGTTTTGTAAAAGTCCAATAAAGCATCAAGATTAATTTTGTGGTTGAAAAATTGTCTGGCATTGCACTGAGCAAGTTTATCAACTACAACGAAACGATGTGTTCATGACGTCGCATATAAATTTATGTGGTACTGTATGAGTGAGTTTCATTTATGGTTTGATCCATACAATGTATTTAATATTGTTTAATATGTCAATGGCAAATACGTCCTGTTTTGTGGTCTATGCTGATGGTATAATCCAAAAAAATCTGTAAAGCAATGTTTACTTTTAAGATTTTTGTCAGTTTGTTCAATTATCATGCAGAAACTATTGAATCGATCCTAATGCTGTTTTTAGTAGTCGTATGCCTATGGTTAGACTTGAGAGTAAAGTAAAAAAAAGTAAAGTAACAGCCTGTAAATGCCCACAGCTGGACAACGGCCTCCTTCTCAAATACTAGTATCAGAGAGGGTTTAGGAGCCGGGAAGAGCCCGCCACGCTGCTCCAGTGCGGGTTGGCGAGCTTCACATATCCTCGAAATAATATTTTTATTATTTCTTAGACATGCAGGTTTCCTCACGATGTTGGTAAATACAGCACTTAAAATTGCTATTAACAATTTTAGTGGTGCCGGCACCGGGGATCGAACCCAGATCACTCGCGCTCTATGGCACTAAAGTGAGCGCCCTGACCACCAGGCTACCACGGCTCTTGCAGGCTACCACGGCTCTTGAGTTCTCAGTTCTCAGACTTGAGAACTGCCTAACAAAGTAATATCTATAAAAACCATTTTCACGCCGACTGGAGCTTCGGCATACTTTTTTTATTATATGAAATGACGTAGGTTCGTACGTGGTAGAGCTAAGCGGCGGCTTTTGCTCCTGCTCGAAAGGGCCGAATCGACCGAGGTATAACCACGGCGTCGCAGAATGCCATCGTGATGTAGAGGCATCTTGTATTTGTGCGTTTCGTTCGGTGAGAATAAAAAGGTATCATGATCATCATCATGATCATATTATATTATATAACATGATACAACGTTGGAAATGTTTCATTCTAATAATGTATTACTAATTATAATTAATTACTTAGTTTTCCACGTGGGATTTTCCATAGAATTCAAAGCCGTGGAAGGCGCCTACACTGACATTTTGTATTAAAAAGTAATTGACACATAATCCATCCCATACATGGCCATGCTCCCATGTATTCCCCTTTAGAGTTCATCACGAGAAGTGTGCAGCTACGTAGGTGAAAACATCATGGTCACAAAACTGTAAGATTTATACCCTCATTGCAAAACTTTCGTCTCGGATAGGTTTAAGCCATAAGAATAAGTATTAGTATAGAAGTTCGCTTCTCGAATGTCTATACTCGTATTAACTCTTCTTTGTACGTGTCCTAAAACACTGTGAGAACAATGAGTGTTATCCTCAATATTTTTCTCATATTCATTACTCTATAGTATACTATATAAATAATAAACACTTGTTAAGTATAAATGCACAGATTATTAAAATGTTATATTTCGTCTCGATTTAAGTTGCATTTAACTCATGAAGTAGTGTTCTATTGACATCAATTAAATTCTATTGTTATTACAGGTAACAATTTTATTCGTGTCGAAATTCGGAATCGAACCCGGCCGCCCGACCCCTGAGTTACCATAACTAGACATTATTTAAGAATTGTTAATTCTTACCTATATCTTCCACCTCTCCTTCCGTCCTTGCCATTTGTAAACAGCTTAGGATTATGGCACTTACACAAATCACGTAATTTAACGAATGCATTTTTAGTTCACAATTCCACTAGCTCATAAATATTTAATAATTAATTATCAATGCTTATTAAAGCATTCACGTACAGGCACCTAAAAATTTGATTAAATTTACAAATAAAAATAGAGAATTCAATTATTTAAAAAAAATACACTGGCCATTGTTTAAATAAACACTAAAGTTGAAATGAATTAAAAAGATACTGCATGAATGTATCACGATGTTTAATGATGTATTTAATCTGAGACCGGTTTGTTAGTCAACATTGCAGCAGTGTGCGAAAGTCCCCCTACCATGGAACTGCGAGGAGTTGCGACATTGTTGTCTTCGGCCAACAACTGACTCTTTTGACACGGCGACTGTAATAGCTTCGCTGTAAACTGTACGCATTTTCTTAATTTAATAATGAGAATATCAAACTGCGACGATTCGTGAGATAATTAACTAAAAATATGATAGCAGTATTGTGGGAAAATGAATGTCTCTACTGTATTGTATTTTACTATAGTTGCTGATATTCTTAAGATAAGTTTATGTTAATAATAAAAAAGATTCTCTGTATTAAATTTATGATTTTTATGCATTCCTTTTGGCGTGGTTGAATATCATGCAGCACTATATTTTTCTCAAAATGCCAACCTCATAAGCACGTAGTATACCCAAATCCCAAGACTTTGCGGTGAGTAGCAAATGTACGGTCAGCAAGGTGACTAATCATGAGAGGTGCAGGCACTGCACTTACACTATCTCACTTCTTATCAGGTTATGATCCCTTTCTGGCTTTTTATTTCATGCAGTGCTGCAATGCTGTTATGCACCGAGACACTCGTGCGTCTTCAATTTCCCGAACTCGATGTCACGTATAAACGGTAATATCGGAATAAATGTTAATACGAGCGGGAACGGGACAATCGCAATGTGTCCAGTACACACATATTGGTTTCCAGACCAATAATTTGTGTGTTTCACAAATGTAGGTTTCCTCTGAATCTCGAACCCAGAACACGTGAGTATTATTGCGTAAATTAATTCATTATGTACGTGCAATCATCATGACTTCCACTCAGTGCAAAAGTTTTTTATTTCATAACTCATAACACACTTATACACATATGTGTATGTGATGTAATGGGTGTTACCATAATTTTCTGTGACGTAATACATCTTGCCAATATACAACAAGAACGACAAGATGCAACTTGATGCTGTTTAATTACGAAAAAAATACCTCCGTTTACTGGGTTTCCCTCATACAGTGGCGTATCATGTAAAATTATTTAGCTTCCGCCCGCGGCTCCGTCCGCGTCTAAAACTGTATTGCTGTTGATGATCTGACATAATTTACATTTTACATGTTATGTGTTTATGTTTGAACTTCCAATATCTAGAGTATTCGAACTTCAAAAATTGTGCTAAAATGGGTTCAACAGTCGGAAGTTATCGCGAACTGGAAGAAAACTCTTTTATTTTTAATGTCTTTTATGATATAAAAGCGGTATTATTAAGTAATCTATTGAAATCAGACTTTAATATACACACAATATTCTAAAATGGATGAAGATCTGATAATGCGCATAGAAAAAATAGCGCAGATTGATTTTATTGTTAAACGGTCCTAATAGGGCAAGGGGTGCTACTTAACCCTGTTAGCCAACAAACGAGGCTCTGACGATCACTTGATGACGGAATATGGATATTCCGAATCTCAAATCCCACTGACCAGTGATCACTAGTGCAAACCGACTTAGCGTGGTGAGTATGGGCAAACCTTCCAATAAACATATGCTTCCTTGGAGACGCCTTTGTTCAGCAGTGGACGAAATCAGGTTGATGTAGCTGTAGCGGCTAAAGTTAAGAGCATTTTGATGGTTGATTTCAGATGTCCATTTTTGTATTGAATTGAATGGCTGCAAGAACTAGATAACGTAGTTGAATAGGTGATTTTGTGCTTTACAATGCTGCTTTGAGACATACATTAAATAATACACAAGCCTTGTGAAATTAGAGTAATGGTGTGAACTGTATGAGTATATTCACATACGCATTTTATTATAATTTGACACGTTGTTTGGCGTTGATAAAACCGGCCTTTCGAGTCGCGTTTCTTCTTAATAGTCCTCCACTGGTTAGGAATAATAGACAATTCAGGCATGACAGAGAGGTCGAAACAACAATTTTATAATTTTTGTTTTGTCTGTTTGTTACACAAATCGCATCACACAAAAACCATTTAACGATCCGTGATGAAACTTGGCACGAAGATACATTTTGCAGGCCGACAGACAGGAATGTATATATATCGATAACAAAAACGGGATTACCGTTCCCGTGAGAAATGAGTTATATTATAGAGAATATATGTTGTATCAAGCTCAATTTTGTTTTTAACATATTATGGATTAGCATTTAGGAATGTAAAATGGGTCTGTCTGGTTTACAGTTTTTGTATGGGGTTGATCCATACAGTCGCTGTATGGATGAACTTCCTGAATGCACCTGAGCCTTTCAGTATTTCCGGGCCGACGGTACACTCGCACCCTTCCTGTATCAGGCCTAAACCCGAATCGCGACTCATCGGAAAACATAATTTTATCTCATTGTTCCTGGGTCCAATTTCTGCGTTCTCTACACCATTCATTTCGACGAGCGCGATTCCCGTGACCTAATTGGGCGTCGAGCTGGTAGGCCGTGCTCATGCAGACGATTTCGCAGAGTTTGGGTACTTACATCAACACCGTTTGAATTTTGTAGCCTCAAACTGATCTCTCGAGCAGTTAACATCGGCTGGCATCTTGCAGTCAGTTGTATGTACCGGTCTTGGCGAGTGGTTGTACTCCTTTTACGGCCTGAATGCTGTTCAGCGGGTTCCCTTGTATTATTGTAGCGCTGCCAAAGACGACAAATAACACTTCTATGAATGCCAAAATGCCGAGATACCTGAGATTGATAACTTCCCGCTTGCAACATCCCTACAGCTCTTTGCATTTCATCTTTGCATTTGCCGTCAAATGACGTCGCTCCATGACGTAAAGAATATCTAACAATTCAATTTTGTCGCTAACTTTATTTAAATGGTTGGTAAAATTATAAAATCAAGACTAAACGTAGCAATAAAAACGCACTTAAATTCAAACAAATTCCCTTTCATTTAATTTTATTAAAAAAAAACAAAACAATCGATTTTTTTTACCTTGTTTTTAAGTTTACATACCTACGCACTTTGAGTGAGTAAAGACTTAGAAATTAATTAATATAAATGGTAAATTTGTAATATCATGCATGTTGCTTAGACTTTTTTGATGTGTGTACTTCAACCAATCTATACAGTTACAGACCAAGATGAAGCCACCGGCTATCCAAATCATTATCGGTTTCAGATCTTCAAAAAATGACCATGAAAGTATGTGTATTGATAATTCTACTACGGAACCATAGTCAGTTTAGATAGCCTAAGTTACGTAATGAACCTTACCTAACTTAAAAATAACATCCTTGCACCGGAATGTGAAACAATTTTCATTCTCCGGATTCCACTTTCCGTTATGTTTTAAGTGCATGCAGTTTAACGATAAACCTTTGTTTCGCGAACTGTAGATATCTGAGTAGTATATCGCCATCGAGATGTAACCGCCAACTTCGTTTATCAAGAAGCATCGTAACGATATTAGTCGTTCTTAACTTATGAACAAAGGCCTCTCCAATTAGGATAATTTTAGTAAATTGGAGAAAGTCGATTGTGGGAGGCAGTTTTGCTTTGCTCGAAACGTAGATTGGAAAAAGAACATCATCGTACCATGTTATAAGAAACAATGAAGCGAAAATCTTTGTTATTACAAGAGTGGACGTTTCAAGTGACGCCACAACATAATTTTCTTTGGTCTTATTGGCCGATGAAACTAAAGCATCATGGACTGCAAATTCTTCAAATTCTGTCGATTCGGGCTTCTTATAGCGGGTCTTACTTAGGACTACAGACTGTAGGTTTTTAGATATTTATTTAATATTTTATAATAAAAAATTGAACAGACGCAAATAATGTATTTTTTTTGTAATAGGGTCACAGATGATTTTGCCGCATCAGATAGGACTAAATTATAACAGTGATATGCACATGGCCAAAACCAAATGTCGGTCAGTAATTCTCTTCTATACACCAATGTTTTCCGCTTCATGTTAGCTCTATTATCATAACCGTGTCCTCTGCAATCGCTAATACTAAGACCTTGATTACTTATTGTTCTCAAAATAATTTCGGGTCGCACCTGTTGAGCCGATGTCGATGTAAATGTAATAAAATATTCTTCGATGCTTACGGTGTCCTCAGTTATGTCAGTGCACCTTAATGTAAGGGAAAGTTGCTCTTTATGACTTATATCCGGAGTACAGTTCGC
The DNA here is from genome assembly GCA_029286595.1 of Bhutanitis thaidina. Lineage (NCBI taxonomy): Eukaryota > Metazoa > Arthropoda > Insecta > Lepidoptera > Papilionidae > Bhutanitis > Bhutanitis thaidina. Next base: position 7,775,005 of record JAGSMS010000018.1, read on the forward strand.
AATGATTACATGACAATTTGAATCCCATATGCGCTTATATTGTGGATTTAACTTTAGATGTTATCAGTTTTGCATATTTTTGCCCTGTCGCGTTGTCAAGTCATTTCACTTTAAGTGCCAATTACACATGTTCTCCCATGATAGGGTTAAACTTTGCCAATAATTGTACAAGTCCTATAAAAAATTTCTATTGTTCCGCCAAATATGAAGTCATATGCATCAATCTTTGAAGCACATTATTCCATCAGAATTATTCTTCTTCCTTGTTCAATAATAAAAAATCTAAATTAACCTTCAATCCGTTTTAAGTGTTTTTCGTGCGCAGGACTGTTTTCGTGCATTTCATCGTATTTCATTTAAGCGATAAAGCGTTCTAAATTGGATTTGGAGTCAAATAATCGATAGTAAAAGGATCAAATACTATTGCTTGATACCGATTAAACTAACCACCGACGTCGGATGGTTACTACATTTGAAAGTTTTTCTTACTTCTTTTGACGAGAAATAGCTTCTTTTACACCTTAGGGAAATTTACTTAGATAACCTTGAGAGGGTTCAGATATTATAGTAGACCTTGTTATTTCATGTCCATGTTAAGTATTTTTGGCCACGTAGCTAAGTCAGACACGTCGTAAGTTTGGGTTAGATTTATTGTGATCGAGGTGACCGCTGCTTATCTATCTGTGACTTACATGTTATCAAAATATTGCAGGATAATTTACTTAACCTACTTTCTTCTTTGTACCGTCTTTTTGTCCAAAGGTCATCAGTTTTTGGTGACGCATTTATGGAAAGGCTTATATCCAGCTGTGGGATTATTCAGGCTGATATGATGAAGAAGAACTCCAAACAAGTCTTATTTGTACTAATTTCTTTGGCTTTGCCCCACTGCAGGGGATTTTTGTGTCTAGGTTGCGTATTCTGAAAAAGCACTCCGTTATTGCGACTAGATGGGCTCGCAGAACGCAGCGGATCTAGGTTAACAGAAGGGGTCCATGCACTATAGTGCAGCATATGCACTATCTACTGCAATATCAGCATAATCGTAGATCTTACTATACAAAATATAAATATACATTTACAGTCCTTGTGGGAAACTTTTGCTAAACTTAGATATACGAAATAATAACGACATTATAATAATACCAATTTATTGATTTTTCCTTAGCAAACTAAACTGGCTTAAAGTAATTTATTTAAACTAATTGAGTCTGTATAAATAAATAACTTATAAGTAGGTAAACACAATTTAAAAGCGCCATGAAACCGCAGTCCTAATAAATATTATGATAAAGAATTTACAAAAAATTGTTTTAATGATTAAAAAGTAAATCTTAGTATCATGAAATATGTCAAACATATTTCTTGGTAGTCATAAATTTTGGTAGTTGTTATTGTGATGCATTCGTTTATTACATAAAATATTTAACGATATCTAAATTTTACTACGGAAGTCATAGATAAGTAAACTTAAAAAAATCGGTATAATTTCAAAATATAATTAAAGAGTAGTGTTGATTTCTTCTAATGGAGTCAATCGATTGTATACTATAATTGGTGTCAACATATTTTCTTAAATTATTTAGTACAGAACGAAACGTTTTACTTTTTGTACTACTTGGATATGGACGGATTTAGTATTTGAATACGGCTTATTCAGTATGGAGTTCCATAAAATATTTTTATCTATCACATGTTATTCTATAAGCAATAGAAATATCTTTAAACTGCGTAGTAAAAATGTATTTAATTAATAACTTAAAGTATTTAAATAATATTTTAGTCAGAAATCCAGTCATCGTATGGAATCTGTTCGAGGATACGTTCCAGGAAATGTGACATTTTCCCGGCCAGGTCTCGCCTCAGCTCCGGCTTCATCTCCTTAAGAAGTTCTTGTGCGTTCGTGTTAATGAAGAGATTCAAAGCTGCCTCTGTGTATATCAAATTTACATATTATTAATAAAATTTGTGGTCGCGATGTAGTACAAGTAGTATTGGTCATTCTTGCGTATCCAGTGGGTGTTACAAAAGTAGGCTAAGGAAAATTTTAGAAAGATACTGTTTACGTGTGAACGGTTTTTCTGAATAATATTTGTATTGTGTAAAAACGAATGTTTGTGCTTGAACCATGGAAGGCTTTAGTAGTACTTAATGCGAGCAATTCTTATATCTATATACATTTCTAACAATTTTGATAACGTTTTGTATTCAGATAATGTTTTACTTTCCAGGTTTATTTAGATAGGTGTCATCCTTGAGAAAATTTGTTTTCACACTAATATTTAAAATATTTGTTTTTCTAACGCCATCTCAAAGAACATTGTGGTACCAGTACGTTAGACTCAAAAACAGATGACACTGCGCAACATCTTTAGCGCGGTTGTAATGGTACACTGGACGATGGAAGCTCGGTCGCCCAGATACTTATTATTTATCTTGATATTTTCTGCATGTTTATTTGTCATAGACTTGTGTACAGAAATATTACTTAAAATTTTTTTCAAGAGATGTAACTTACGTAATACCGCGTTGCTGTTTTGCAAATTGTCGACTCCCATTTGGATGTCTCTGACGGAGAAGTCCAATTTCAGTTGTTGCAGCTTTAGGTACGTGCGCTTGTTGCGTTTGTATGGAGTACCGCGGAAGTACACTTTAGCCTTTACACCGTCTGAAAACGTATGGTGATAACTTATTAGTTCGCTTCATATTGTATAGAAAGTTAAAAGGACATTATATTGATTTCAGTAATAATGAGATTACCACGCCACCTAACACCCAAGGTTTTATGAAGGTCAAATAAGCGAAATGCCAGAGAAGTCTAATGGTGACCTCAAATATGTATGTATATATGCGAAGTATCTGCTACTGCAATTGCCAATTGTGGCGATTATGATAAACCTTTTCGACTTAGAAGAACTGCAGTTAAATGCATAGAGGCTGATGATGACAGTGTCTAGAAAATTTGATTAGATTCATTGATTTCTGCTTTCGATCTTAGTTGTTTGTATTGAGGGTAGGTTAGCCTATGTTGTTGTCTATACATTAGACGACCGTAGGCAGGCAGATGACTACATATGGTACTACTACTAAGTAGTACCCTAGCTTTAGTGGTCAGCATACCTGACTACAGAGACCTGAGTCCTGGATTCGAATCCCAACTGGAGTCACTATTTGTGCACCACACAAATTTTAGATTTTAGCATTGCAACAGAATCGTATTTAACAGCAGAATCTACATATAGCTTATTAAACAGGAAGAATAATGGGAACTATAGTACAGTATAAGCACTCAGACCCTTCACCCACAGGCAGAGATTACGGAAGTCCATTTGGCACTACTCAGAGCAATCTAACGATTTCCGCAGCCACCTTTTCACTATTGCAAATAAATTCTATTTTTAACAAACAACTAAGAAAGTTAAAATAAATTGATGATACTTTTGAAGAAATATAGATAGTAAAAGTTGAACAAGGTACAACTAATCTAATCACTACTAGAGTGTACAACGGTACTGCGCTGAGAAACCTGTGTGCTCGACGAGTAGGGGCAAGATCTGGAAGTTCCATGAAATGTATGCTGACTATTGGCGGAAAGCCCCTGTAAAAGGCCTTTATCCATATAGTGAACTCAAGTAAGTTGGTGGTAACGTATCTTTCGCAATACACGTACAGTGGGTACATAGGACAAAGTGCCAATGTAGGTGCCGACTTCACCTGGCAAGTGGTACGCTCTGCTTGGTTAGAGGCTCGCCGAACCAAATCTAAATCCCACAGACAAATGATCGGGAGCCGTGTCACAAGTGCGAAGGTACCGGCACTGCGCTCACGAAACCCCTTGTCCAGCGTGATGAGTATGGGCAAATCTTCTAAGAAATGTATACCGGATTTTACTGGCGCTTTCTTAGGGAGGCTTATGTTCCAGTGGACTAAAATAAGCTGGTGTAGAAGTAGCAGTACGTACCGTATTCGCCCCAGTAATCACCACCGCCCGAAGCACGCACGAGCAGCAACACGCCGGACGAACGGTAGCGAGCGCGCGCGCTGATGTGCGGTCCGAACAGAGTCAGCTGGAACTGATGAGTATCGAGGTCCGATCTGAAATACAAAAATTTGTAGAGTAACCATTTGAGATGATTTGAAAGTGCTAAAAGTTTCTATGTTTCAATATTACATAGCTCTTTCTTTATTCAATTTTGGCTTGTTCTTTAAACTCTTTAAAGAGCTTTACTCTAAACGAACGACAAATTGTTCACCGGTTCGCAAAACAAGACTTTTTCAGAGAAGAACCGGGAGGAAACTCTGTGGTCTTTTTAAGCATTGTCTGGTTACAATGTTATTAACAACTAGCTGAACCATGTTTTAGATACTGAATTTTTTTCCTAATCTTTCTAGTAACGAGTCGAACGCAGCTTATATATTTGAACTCAAATGACCGACTACTTTTCGAGTTTTGCCTGCACAACCAATTCCAATGGAAAAGGTATATATCAATAATCAAACTGAATGTCAATTAATTAAACTTATAATTTTGGATGCTATGGTTGGTTAGCAAATGTATTAATTGTAACAACTATGTTAATAACGTATAGGCAAGAAACTTGGATTAGATTCAACATTTCTGTTATTTTTTTTAGATAACGCAGTCCTGTTGTGAATGTTTTGTTATGTTTAGGTGTGATTTCACTACTTTTGTGGATAATTAATATTATCATAACAAAAATGTTTGTTTTTAGAGTAATTAAATACCATATATTTAGTATATACTGACGTAACTGACCCTCCGCTCCGTTACTTTTTAATCTCGCTACAGCGTATCAGAATCCGCCACCTAGAATTGATGTCCTGTTTTTGAATTTAAAAAGAAAGTTAAATACTAATTATTTTTCAAATTCCAATGCTCGAGCTTGATGGGGAGTATTCCAAATTTATGATAATCTATCAGTCAGCACGTACAAGACTTGGATGTAATACTTTCCACGATAGAGTATTGGAAAGTTTTATATCGATGAATGTTATTTGGAATGTTAATACTTTTTTTTTAAATATTTTTAATAAATACTCATTAGTATTGCCAGAGTAGTAATTGTTTTTCTAAGTCAACTCAAATTTAAGGGAACAAATATTGCGTGCATTTTCCCATTATTATTATTATTCAGTAAACGCCCTTAAGCATCGGATGTTGTTTAATGCATGGTTGATTATAACACAATTATCAAATGCATTTTGCAATGGTCACTAGATGTACAGCGGATGTTAGCTACCAATAATATACGTACGTTGACACATATTTTCTGGTTAGTTAAGTCTAAGCACTTAATTGTTTATGAACTCCGCGTTGAAGATAAACGCCGCTAGGAAACCTGCATGTCTAAGAATTAAAAAAATAAATATTTCGATTATGTAAAGTCCGCCAAAAGGCACAGGAGGCGGCATATCATATAAAATCCTCTAAAATATTCAGAGATACTTTATTTTTTAATATAATGGGGCCTTAATAACATAACTTAATAATATATGCTGCTGGATTTGGACTTTTAAATATATTGATTTTACAGTTCGATTACGCTAATCGAAGAAAAAAGTTATCAACTTTGTTCATTACAACTCAATATGACTTCCCACTAATGATTACAAAAAATATCGCTAAGAAGTTTTCCTTTGCGTTATGCGTTTATTGACACTCGTTAATACAAATTTCTGTCATGTGCCAATATTATTACAGTGTATAATTATATGAATTTTGTCTTTGTTCTTTTCGACGTCGATCGTATAAGGAGATGACAATTCCTTAGGACATTCGACCCGTGTGTCAGCGGCTACGTGTTTAGAATATATTACCGTAAAGAAAGAACGCCGAAGATGCCAATCGGTGCAGTCATTACTGCCACGTATTCATGAAGCAAACAACGAACTTGTCAATACGCTTGTAACTTTTCACGAGAGACCTAGCCCATGTGACCAGCAGAACTTTGATCTGGTTAAGTCGATTCGGATAAGTATTCACGCCTGTCATTCACTGGGGTAAGAGCAGATTCCAGAGCTAGGTGCAACTCAATGAAGACTATATTTAGTCTTAGCGAAAACTGCGCACTTTTCGCCTCTCCGGGAAATAGAACGTGATGGGTTTACTCCCGGAGATTGTTAGGAAATCTACATTATCCCTCAGACTGACACTTCAGTCATGCCCAGTTCTGAAAGGACAGCAGTGAACTGGAAAAATCTGATAGCAATGGCAAAATAGATAAAAATTACTGTAATTGAAATGCATCGTTCGGAAAGTTTAGGGCAAAATTGATAAATACAACAGGTTATGTAGAATTACTAACGAGGATGTAGTTCACTTGATGGTAAGAGATCACTGCGGCATATCTATATTGGAACATCAATTAAGAATCAAGATGTCGGTGCATTCCTGAGGATTAAAATGAAATACCTAAATACCAGTAAATGGGTCTCTGGGGTAATGGGTGGGGCAGTGCCGGTACTATCGCACCACTGATACTGCTCCCCATCACTAGTCTGTGGAATTTGGGTTCGGCAAATTTAGATGGATATTCTGTCGACATACTTACTACTTAAATACTTAAGAGAACATAAATAAATATTTAAATTTGTAATTTATAAGGGTAGCTTCGAAAAGAGCCAGTGTGGTATTACACAAGAGCCGTAAATATGAAGGGAAAACATTTGTATCATTTGCCGTAGAGAAGATACCGTAGGTTCATGGAACCTATTGGTCAGAAAGAAGTTTTAAGAAATTAAATTTGTATTCACTAGCGACAAGATGGTTGCTTCTTAGTCGTTCGGCGAAAAAACGCAGCCGAACTTACGTGATCGCAGCTACATAATAGTTTCACGGTTGTATATTATAACACACAATATATTCAATTGGTAATGTGAAGAGAGTACGAAGTGAAATTGCTTACCTGACGTTTGTAATAGACATATTGTTAACACCGCTGGCGTGGATGTCTTTGAACGTAGCTCTGTAGCCGTCCGGTCCGCCACCCAGCGCGATGGAGAGCTCATCTATCACTATAGAGTCGGACTGCGAAAGTGAAATATTTTTGTCGTAAAAATCAAAAAGGCAAGTAATGAAAAAAAAATATTTAAAAAGAAAATATTACCTAGACACGATCTTTTTGTTGTTTTTTCACAAATATATTAATGGTTTATATTTTAAATTAACTTTAATCAAGTGTGAGTACTTCAACCAAATGCGATCATAAATTATAACCAAATCCGTTAAAAGCTTAATGTATTGGAATCGTAGCCGACTCTATGAGGGATTACATACAGGCGTCAGGTTTTGTCGTTTATATGTGTGCTTTCACCTCAATGAGGGTATTTTAACAGAAGACGCAGTCTTAACAGCAATTTTTACGAAAGAGCCTGTCCAAATAACGCAAAGAACACATTCGGGTGCTAAAAATCTTATTATCGAACGTTTTTGATATCAATATTTCGATTCGTTGAAGGTGTCTTTAATATAATAGGGTGAACAGTTATTCTACTTATTCCACTTTATCGAATGCAAAGTCACACAAAACACAAACACAAAAGTTTATTTTAAGTCAGGCAGCATCTTAACGATGCGATTCAAGGAACGGGTAAAAAGGCCTAAAGCTAATAATGAATTCCATTATTTACATTCTTGTTCTGAATTAATAGGATCCATGAATTTAAATCGTAAATTGTTTAATATTGCTTGGTACCTTACCTCTTCAATGCCAAGTTCCGGGGCTCCACCTTTCAGATAGTTCACTAGGGAGTTAAAACTGCGCTGTAGGCACGAGTCGACATCAGGATCCTGCCGGGAACAGCGCTCGCCGAACATACCTGAACAAACATACAAATTTACTATTAATATTATTATTTCTGAGATTAGTGCGTTCAAACATACAAACTCTTCAACTTCATCATATTAGTATAGATGTAACTTTATAATTGTAACAGAAGTTGAGACTGTTTTCTTGACCATGGATGTGTTCGTGAAGTTTCCTGTTGAAATTTTTTTTGTAGGTGATTTTCGTAGATCAAAAGGCAATCTGTTTCAAAGAGAGTACGATAAAATAAGAATACTTATTGTAATCTTTCTTTTAGATACAACGTCAAACAATCATCAAGGACTGAAACAGAGTGGAAACGATTCTAAAAGTTCTACGCCACTTTAACTAGAAATGGAAGCTTAGTGAGTGTTAATTTTTCCAATGCAATGGAAAAATGAGTGATTGAACGAGAAATTCGAACAATGACGAGTAATAAATTTAGTTGACTGTTACAACCAACGCTGGGTAGGCAAGTTGGTGAGAGCAATGAGATGTAGTGCAGGTATCCTCGGAAACATTTCGGCCATTATTCAGTAGGTAGAGCCTAGTCTGTTAGTCAGCAAGGTGAGATTGACCTTTAGAATAATAATTAATCCTCTCTTCCCCATTGTTTATGCAATTATTTATTTTTATAATAATAAAACATTTCCTTTTCAATATTCAAAATTTTAAAAAATCAGACATTAGTAAACTTTATAGGAAAGTGAAAACGTCGGATGTGATAATTGCACATGATGAATCATACTAGTAGAAATTTACACTTTCACCTTTCTGCGTATGGATTATTAAATCGTAAACCTGGTAAAGGATTAATCTAGAGCCAGAATAGAATAGCCACATAAGGGACTATGCATATTGCTATGATTTTGATGATAATCTAGTGTCTCTGACTCTAAGATTCTATTGCTATTATATGCTCTGCCTTCAATCGTGCGAAATAATCGTGTTAATAGGTACTTACACTTCAGCATTATAATACATCCTTCGCAATTATAGCTACTGGTGGATGATTGGAAGGTGTCATTGTAGTCAAATATGCAACATTTTACTTTGCGGTAGATGATACCACCAAGTTACAGGTGCCCGAGCTAGTGCTCGGGCACCTTGGTTTTAGACTTATTTTTATTACATTGTAGTGACTAACGAGCTGATGGTATTTGGCTACTTCCATCGGATCGAAGAAGTTTTCAGATGCGTTGTCACTTCTGAGGACTAAGATAAATGTACTGGCTGTCTATACCCTTCAAACCATAATACAACAAGTAGTAGAACTACCCAGTCAAAATGGCAGAAAAGAAGATACATCACCCAGAACTAGGTTTCTCTTCAGGATTCGAGACCGTAATCATAGCTTATAGTGTTCGTAACTGTATCGTAAGAACTTCCCAATATCTGACAATAATTTAAGGTTCGAAGAAATAAACAATTTTAGTATATATATCTTTTACTAAAATGATTCAAAATAATTAATAATATCTATACAAGTATAGCCAGATAAAAAAAAATCTCAGCTCATATTATATATCTATGCTCAACACTGTTTTATGCAGATGTTCGAAATTCAAAATAAGATTGTTTAATCAGTAAAAAAATTTTAATCGATTTAAAAAGGTCAGCGTATCTGTCTGTGAGTACCGACATGCGATATTGGCCAGCTGTCCCATTGTAAAGCTTTCATCGTCTATACGCCTACTAATACTTTATTAGTATGCGATACACCAATAGCTAACGGTAGACCTGACGTCGTCATGCGGCATTGATTGCAGCTAAGAAACAATACAGATATGTGGATAATGACCGAACAATGGGGAATCGGGAAGTGTCGATTGTGTGGGAACTTTGCCTATATTAAACAATAGGGTGATTATGAATGTTAGGGCTGATACATCGATGCTGGCATTGTACGACTCATTAGCGAGAAGAATGTCGAGTTTTATGTATGCTTTACGAGACCCAACTCTTTGACAACGGATTCTCTATTTAAATTTAGATGCGATATTTTTGTGACACATTATAAAATCAAACGATTATCTTATTTTTAATTTAGAGAAACGATGCGTATTTGTTTATTTGTAGTTATATGGTTGAGCAAAATTTTTCTTTTAAAATAAAGAAAAAAAAATATTAAAACTGGTTGAACAGAGTCCGAGGACTCGTTTCAGTAAACAAAATTAAAATATCAACAGGTTTTGTATTTATTAAAAGTGTGGGGCCAGGGGTCGTTGGCCGCCAGAGACCCTGCCCGCGAAACTAGAACCAATCGCAAAGACACCGTTAACTGTCCGTTGACATACGAGGCGTTATCAAAACGCTCCCTTCAATGTAAAGAGTTCCAATGCAATCAAAAATAATGGTTAGATGTAGTTTTTGACTGGTTCATTGGAATCCACACTTTAGTAAAAAGAAGACGATCCGATTTTATTTTTTTTTATGGGAAAGGCGGCAAACGAGCAAGCGATTCACACTTACCATAATAAGTGATTCCCGTCGCCCACGTACATCTGCAACACCAGAGGTGCTGCAGGTCCATAAGGATATTTGGGAGATGGGGGGGAGGATGAGGAGGTATTCTGCAAGGTAATGGTTAGTACCATTAGTACCCGGTCATACCGGCCCTTTCAAGCAGCTGCAAAAGTTACCGCTTGGTTCTATATCGTACAAAATTTTAGTCCATTCATCACACTGTTCACCTCTCGTGGTTTCAAGTATTAGAAGTCAAGCTTCTTTGGGCGCGATGAGATTAAAATATGAAGGTCGAATTTGAGAACAACTATTTCGTTTCGGTCTTCCATTTTTGAAATGGAAGTGTATAATAATAATATGTTTTAAGTGGTGGAGGTATTCAAAAACTGAGTAATGTTTGTTGTTAATTAACATTTATTGTATAATTAATAATTGTTCATACACTAAGCAGTGATTTTAAAAGCTAAGTTTCACTTCTGTCATGTGTTCTGAGTACTATTTTCTGCGTTCTATTTTATTTAACATCTGAGGTACACGGGCTGGAAGGTTTCGAGTGGGTGTTATGAAAGTTGACTCAGGGAAACGGCAGTAAAATCCGACATATGACGAAATAATCATCTTAAAGACGCCAGGCTGCGAAACGTTGAGCTAAGATTTCAAACTGTCAATTACATAAATGTATGACATTATGCAAAATGCCTTTAATTATTAAGTAGGTTTCATTCGATTAGCTTACTTACTGGTGCAAGTGCATATTAAAACATATAAAAAGATAGAAAAACCTAAATAACTCAGTCACATCGTATCAGTGTGTCGTTGCATGGTATAAGTTTTCCGACATATTTATATCTTTATACTATTTCTTTAAATGCCAACCTCACCTGCATGTTGTACACTCTGCTAGTAAACAATCAGGTCTGGCGATAGACGAATTTGTAGAACCAATCGCACAGATCAGCGATAGGGAGCAGCACCACTAGTGCAAGGTTCCAGCACTGTGCTCACCAACCCCGCTTTCCCAGCGACGTGAGTATGGGCAAACCTTTCAAGAAATGTATACCGGATTTTACTAGCGCCTTCGTAAGGAAGGTTATGTTCAGAAGTGGACTTAAATAGGCTGATAGTAATTTGAAAGAAAAGGAAGATGATGGATAGTACCTGGTATACAGATGGATTTATTATACTCACCATTAGTTGGTTGCCAGAACCTCGTTCGTTAGAAGGCAGAGTGTACTGTGCTGTTGAGTTTGTAATGCGTGCAGGTGGTATTTGGTGAAGATATTGAAGTAATCTCTCTTATACTTTAGTTAATAGCTTGAATTTTTTTTCCAAGGCTGTCGGGCTGTAACTTCAAATTTATTTTTTGTAAAGAGATGGTCTTTACGGACAGACAGACAATAAAGTGAGAAATATGGGTTTCGTTTCCTATTACGACCCTGAAAATGCTAACCCGTAGAACGCACTTTTCGCTTCTCTGGTAGAGACTGTCACGAGGTTTTCAAAGATTTTTCTTTAGTCGCCTCTTACGATACCGATGGGCAGAAATCACGTTGCACATGGCAAATGCATTTATTTAGTATATCCTTACAAATTTTAATTAAATGTTGTATATTTTATGCGTGAAAGGTTGAGTGAAAAGCAAAATAACATTCGTAAGATTATTTATCTGTGGTGTTATTAAAAGCGAGCGTCGCTTAAGCACACTCATACGACACCGTCTCTTACGTTACTCAACTGCATGTTTTTACATTTCTACTTTCATCGCTCTTCCGCACACCTCTAACGATTAACATAATATTTCATTTTAAGTGAATTGCATTGTTTTTTATATGCGATATAGAGATGTGTTTTACGTAGCAGAATAAATACCAAGCAAACTTGTTTAGATGGTTTATTGTAGCTCGTAAATAGGTCGGCTTGACCTGAGATACTCCGACAGGGTGACATTTACGTCTGTCAACTGTTTGGGTAGGCAGAGATGATGGACTTTCATTTGGCAACGTGATGAGTGAGCTAGCTTCTTTCCGTGTTTGGTCCCCGGCGTTGATTTAAGATTTTTAAGGTTTTGCCCTTAGTCGCCTTTAACTACATGACTTGACAAGAAACGGTGTGGCAGACTCTTACGCCGTTACCATAAGAATTAACGTCACGGCTCAGACTTTACAATCTACGAGGTTAGTCAAAATCGGTATTTATAATGGTAACCGAGAAATGTATAATCACTAGTAAGTGAGCTAAGTCTTCCTATCAATAGGTTTAAAAAAAAATTATTAATGTAAAGCATTAATAATAAAGTCGCACATGGATCATAATATCCCCTGGGTTATGTGCTAATGAGTTGATCGCTACCGAGCTGTTTGCAAAAAGGAACGGAGTTACTTTCACCTGTTTCTTCTTCATTTGAGCAACATGTTATGTCAAAGAATAAATGATTTGATTTGATTTGACTACGTTAACATATGTTTAGTGTAGCCCTTGGAGTTTACATGGACCCCACACTTATCCGCCCCGAGCTCCATTCTAACTGAATTGCTTAAATTGCAAGTGATTTTTAACGATTCCATCCGATGGGAGCGATTTAAAGGTAAACTTGAGGTTAACCCTGTAGATAAGGTTGAATTGAGAATTGACTCACTTTATGCCTCCTTTCTAAAGCCTTCCCTCCAGCAGGGTTCAAAGAGGGGCATCACCATATACTACGGGCTTCAACAATGAGCCTGGCGTCATACGCTCACCTTCATGACAAAGGAGCGTACTCTGCCCCATACACTACCCGAGGAAGACCCTTACCACGAGGACCCTCTTTAGCCATGTCGAATGCCTTTCTATATTCTATCTAGGTGGCAGAGAAGTTTCGGTTACGGTTGCGTTTAACCATCTTACCAATGACCGCATCCATGTGGAGTCCTTCCCTCATTCCTTGGTCTCACAATCGCCGCCCCGAAATCCATTCGGAGTACTCAATATGACCCGATTTGAGTTAAGTTGTCGGATGATTATCGTGCTCAGAATAGATGTCAGTGTCTTATACTCGTATATAGTAGGCACACATGTGATGGGGTGGTACTTGCTCGGGTCCGCGGGTAACTGATCTTTGATGAACATCGTACATACGGTAAATAAGCTTGGTCTTCTGGTCGAGCGACTCTTGGAACTATCGGGCGTGCACAGCGTGACTCCAGGAACCCCCTGAGAATTATAGTCTTTCGGTCTTCCATTGTATCACATATCAATAATAAACATATACTTTAACTTGTTTTATTATATTACTAGCCCTAAGAAACTCTCCCTAATTGATCAGTCGGCTCTAGTGAATTGCTATTTTCAATTTAATTAAAGGCGCCATTAAATCTTCGTAACTATTGGTTTTTAATACGTCAGAGAATAAACATGTGAAGTGTTAAATGATCAGAGAATATAAATAGAAGCCAAGTTCCTTATTTAACGAGTGAGCCATCGAGAAAAATATTTAACTTGTCACTAAATGTGCGTTACAGCGTTACTTGGTCATACCACTTTGAAATGATAATTATATAAAAATATTTGTAAAGATACAAAAAAAAAAAGCTGGTTTTGATAATGATTTAGGCAAGTATTTAAACATTATCTGTATTTACTTGAGCCGTGGTAGCTTAGTGGTCAGGGCGTACGCTTTAATTTTTACAAATTTAAGCGCTGAATTTACTACATACTCGGCGGTGAAGAAAATAGAGGAAAGGTGGCTGAGAAATTTAAAAAAATCGTGGATATCTAAAGTCCGCTTCTCTTGAATTAAGCGGAGGAGCCTTTACCAGGCAGTGTGCCATTTATGTTCACTGCATTACATTATTTCAAATATATTTCAAAATTAGGATAGATTGAACTTATTTTTCCACCTTTATCGTTTTTAATTATCCTATGGTTATTTAGCCAGTACATATGATAAAAATGTTCACATTTAAGTTAATCTAAAAAAAATCTGCAAAATATTATATCATTCTTAACGAATATGTGATGCGGAGAGAAAGTGTATAAAATTGCACTGAGTCACGTATACTTTCACGAATTAAATTTTTTGAGGAAAATAATATATATATATATTTGAATTCCGTTATAAGCCGTGGTGGCGGTGTACAATATACTGCCACCCCATTTCGTCTTTTGTTTATCGTAAGAGTGGAATCAGGGAAAAACGGAACATTCCTTGGCGTCCGATAAATAAAAAAATAAAAAAAACTATTCGCTTCCAGAGCAACGGTGTCGTGATGAAATAAATTAGACGCTACAGAATGTAACAGCAGTTGGCATAGCGAACCGCGGCCGATGGTTGTCAGTGTGCCCCGTTCTGTTATATTCGAGGGAAGCGGATAACGCTCTCAAAAATTACCAGAACGAAAATACACAGATAGATGACGGGTGCCCTACAACTAGACAAGATAATCCGTCCGTTGCTAGGTTGATGAAGATTCACTGTGTGGTAGCAGCGTACGTGCCTCAGACATGCTCGATGTAGAATGCTCAGACCAGGGATAGAAGGCAGTTTCTAAGATGAAACTTTTTGGATCTTTAATGTTCATACCGCCTACTGATTGTAAGTACGGCAAATTTAAGGCAAGCATTTTACGTTTCGGGTTAGGTTTCTTACAGTGAAATGAAGACAGCTTTAGTTTTAGTTTTATGACGGTGGTAGCTACTCATTCGAGTGTTCTGTACATTCTCAAGAATTTCTCTCACAAATCTCATCCCAAATTTAACCAACTACCTGTCACGCCCGTATTCCCATTGATCTCGATATACCCAATACTGGGGGTATTGGCTATATCGACACTTTTATTTAAGTAATTTTAAACTACATTTCTCTAGAGCTTATTTGGAATAAAACGTTACAGACAGTGAGCCGGTCGCCGTCTTAGTGTCCGGGCCTATAATACAAAACGTACATTACTTTCAAAAAATTCTCCACATACCGGAACTAACTTGGATCTCCTGATTCTCCTGAGATCTCAGTATGGGGATCTCCCCTATTTCCCACTCAGTTTTGGCGTCCAAATTCACTGGATATATTTATGAAGAAGAATAGTTAAGCATCGAACTTACCTCCGATAAGAACTGGTTAAAAATGAGAGAAGGCCTATGCCTAGGAGCCAGATCCACGAGGGTTTCAGGTTCATATTTGTTGCTAGAGATAGAGACTTTATGCAACTCTTGCTTGTTGGCTCAACCTTGGCAGAAGAATCAAAGCGTCCAACAGTAAAAACCCCTTTCGAATCATTGTAGTAATTGCGGTGAAGAAAAGTATTAAGTGAGTACCATTAATAAGTAGTTAGTTATGGTGTTAGATGTAAGAATGGTATAAGGATAAAATTTACAATCATGGACGCTCGAGATAAACCACGGATAAAAAAGGTATGTAAAATGAATATAGATAAAATTCACAAAAAAAGGATTAACACAAATAAAACATTATGCTGCCAAAGTCCGACAATAATAGTGTTTAACTTCGAGAATTATTTGAATTTAAATGCCAAGGTTGCGTGTTTCCTGTTTATTTAAAATGTATACCATTTACTTTACATCGATGACTTATTTTTTTCTTTTTTATGGTAGTCGGGAGAGGAAGACCTAGGCGAACATTTCACGATAAAATCGGATACGTTATGATAAAAGGCCAGGTCAAGAGTACTCTAAACCAACGAGCATGCATGCGATGATTGATGAAAGTGGAAGAAGCGAAAGACGTATGTCAGGATCGTAGCAAGTGAAAGAAGATTGTCTCTGCCTACCCCGTTGGGAACAAGGCGTGAATATATACGTTAAACCACCTCTAATTATCTCATAGAGGTTACAACAGCATATAAAACATGGCAGCATGGAAAACTTAAAGCTTTCCTTTCTTTATATTTTACAATGCTGTTTCTTTTAATACTTGACGTATTTCATGGACTTTACGGACCCACGGGATACTTGTAGGGGTCCTAACTGCTAAGACAAGAGTCCTGGGCTGAATACCAAACCGGAATCTGTGTGCAACTCACAATTTATTGATTATCCCGAGAAAACAACATCCCGTCTTTTCTCAGATCTTGTTGTATAAGCGTTATATATGAGAGAAAGTTTATATAAAGTATTTCTTAAAAAGATATGATGTGTTATGGGGAATACCAACATACCATCTTGTTGTGGTTGTTCATACGTCAACCACACCCGCAAGTGGTGAGAGTGCACCTGAAGGTGCTGGCTAACAAACCAGACCTACCGAGCGAATTTTGTGAATAGTAATAGTAGAGGACATATTACGACTGCTGTATGTTATATGATAATATAATTCTCTCTCATTTCAAAAAATTTTTAGACTTTTGTAATTCCAATTTATTTCTCTCTTTATATCATAAATACAATTGGATAGTTGATATATTTTTTACATAGTACATAACTCTATGGTGGTCCATTTATGTTGGTTAATGTTAAAATGGAAAAATAAAATAATTAATAACTTGACATAATTAGTATATTGCTTAACACTTTTACTCTTTGATTTTAATGGAAATCTAATTAATCTTTGTATTTTTCACCGCACAAACGATATAAAATGTACCGCTTGTATTAAAAATTAACATACGATATGGAATGCCTACACAGTTTTGTTTTTTTTATTATTCGTCGAAAAGTCAGACAGTTGCCTTCGGCTCTCAAACAGGATATTTTTTATTTTAAAATAACGGTACCGGAAAAGTGGACCGATATAAAATGTCGATAACATACAATAAATTTGACACGAATTGCCTCCGCGCTCGTCCGTCTACTTTCTTCTAAAGATGTTGCCACTTACCTGTATCAGACGCGCCCGACGTTATCACTGCGGCGAAAAGCAGAAGCAAAGCTTGATATCTCTCCATTTTTTATTTATACACTCGCATTCAAATTTAAAGAACTTGCAGCGCACTATAATATTTCTATATTTAAATATGTTTTTCGAATCGTTGACAATTGTTATTTGTAAGCCGGGCGCGCGTGCGACGCTTGCTGCCTCTGCGGGAGCAATGGTGATGTCTTGCAGGTTCTGCTGACTTTCCAACAGGCGCGATGCGACGTCCGCAAAGCCTGTTCTTGATTATTTTTATTGTGACGATGCTTTTGCTAACCTAACCGCGTAAACATGCGTCAAATCTAACATTTGAATTAACATGGTTTGATAAAAACTAACACCTGTTAATTAGCGTAAATCATCGTAAATGATGTCGGTATTTATTATAATATTACACAGAATATGTTACCAGAATAAGATAATTATGTCATCAGCCATAAATTACTTGATTTCATTGATAAACTTTTAAATAGTCTACGCACAAATTCCGCGTCCTTTTGTATAAAAATCATTTGAAGACAAAGACTACCAGTAGTACAATATAAAAAACTTTATGTTTATTTTTTGTGAAAAATGTAAAATGCTACGGAAACTTACATAAAGATAACTTCGACCTTCGTTTATTTTGCATTTTTTCTAACCATTTGGTTCGTATTAGTGAAAATAGGGAAAGTACGAGACAAACATTATACATATTCTTTTATAGATAACATCATGAAATTGTAAGAGATAGTAATATTGTCTGATTAATTAATTAAAGAAGAGATCAAGATAAGATAATATGAATATGAGACAATATTTATGAGAGGGACCATAAGACCATATTATGTTGCCTCTCATAAAATAGAATAGAGTAGAATAGTTTTTTTTTGTACCAGAATATGGTATAACATAAAATAATAATAATAATAAAACGTTATTTCTTATTTATTTTAAGCGTGGTGGAGCCAAGCGGCGGCTTTAGCCGGCTCGACCGGATTGATTCCACGGCCTCGCAGAAACCATCGTGAAGTAGAGGCATCTTGTGCTTCTGCGTTTCGTTCGGTGAGTGAGATAACCGGAGGCCCACATCCCCTCCCTATTCCCCTCCTCTTCCCTCCCATCTCTCAAATATCCTTAAAGACCGGCAACGCACCTGCAGCATCTATGGTGTTGCAGATGTATGTGAGTGAGGGTAATCACTTACCATCAGGTGAACCGCTTGCTCGTTTGCCGTCTTTTCAATAAAAAAAAAACTAACATTAGACTTTACACAATAATACTTAACTTTTAACTAATAATATTTAATAATTTATATAGAACGTACTTATCAAATCCCCCCCTATCAAAATTTGTCCTGCGGTAATAATTTCTTAAAACTAAAATGAAAAAGTGGTGGTACTCTCTTTGAGGATGAAAGAGTGTAAGGTCAGTATTTTATGATAACCTGATTTTTTACTACTCAGTTATGAAAATATACTATTCTAGGTATCTGGGAAAAAATTATCTCTTTTGGTAGCTGGTTATAAAAAATAATTATAAACGTAGACAAAAAGGTTATCAATAAAGTAAGCTGTCAGTTAGCTTTAATGAACTGACTGTAGGTAACGTTGCAAGATGCAGTTACATCGATTCCCTTGTTGGGATCCAAATCTCGATTATTCCGTTAAGTACCGGTTTAAACTCAGTCAGTGTTTTATAGGCGTCTTGTGACCCGCACACGCTTCGTTAAGTTGCTAAGTTTTTAATATCCAAACATACTGTTAAATTGACGGTCCGTCTTAGTATTTGTTATACTATACAAAAATAAGATCGGACCTCCGCTGAAGTTATTTTATGATTTCGTTGCATTGATGCTCTCCTGTCCAATTTCGACCACTTCGATAACTTCCGAACATTATCAGCAGTTCTCAACTGCGCAGTATAGTAAAGTGCCGCAAGTGCACGCACACAGAAGCACTCGCTCGCTTTCCTGTTTCCGTGGTAACGCTTATATTGGGGCAGGTACATCATCTACTAAGTCATGCGGTTACTTCTCGGCTATATCCTCGCCGAAGTGCTGAGCTATCCAACAGAGAATACTCAATTCGAATGGAGTTGAACCATTAGTCCTACAGAGTGCAACGCATTTCTTATTACTCTCGGCGATGCGTCAAACATTTCGGCAAAATAACTAGTCTTATAAAACAATTTTGTCCCATGGGTAAGAGTCGGGTGGCGACCAGAACCGCTATGGCGGTGATTTGTAAGATTACCCTCTTCTGCATGTCTTCCGATTCAGAATCTTACAGTTTCTCAAGTAATATTATGATTTAAAGATATTTCGCTAATATTATAGCTAGCTTCATTATCTGCATTATAATTGCAGCTCTTTCCTGAATACTTAAATTCCCTGGCATTATTAAATTAAATATGATGCATAGTTATTGGTCGCAAGAAATGCAAGAGAAATTATATGACACTGACAATAATTCAAATACACTCATTTCATATGCTGTTGTCTGTTTAGTGTTTAGTTTCAAAAGGTACTAAGAGTCTACGACTTGATAAAGGAATTAATTTGAATTTGTTTTCGTACCCTGACTATAAATATGCAACGCCTGGGGACCCGCAGGTGCGTTACCCGTCTTTGGGGATATTTGGGCGATGGGGCAGCGATGCACCCTGAAGAATAAATCGCATTTACAGTTACCGATAGCCAGACCTAAAACAATTATCTGAGGCCACATATACATTTTAACAGTCTTAGAAGTCAGTCGTAAGGTTTCGGCTTCATTGCAGGTTCTTTATCGCTTAAAAAAATTTCTTCCTTTTAAGTCCAAAATTATGCTTATTCAAACACTGATATTACCTATAATTGATTATGCTGATGTGTGTTACTCAGACCTGAACAAAGGTTTTCATTGCAAGCTAGAGCGCCTGCTTAACAACTGCATCAGATTCATCTTTGGTCTGCGAAAGTATGACCACATCTCTCACTATCGTTCTCGCCTTAAATGGCTCACTATCCAGCAGAGGTGGGATTCTAGAATTCTTTTTGCACTCTTTTCCATCTTGTATGATCCTTCTACCCCTTCTTACCTTAAGAATAAATTTCAGTATCTCTCTTCTACCCATGATAGGGTCTTTCGTTCCTCTGCTAATCATATGATAAGTATCCCGCAACATTTTACCTATTTTGTTGGTGGTTCCTTCACCGTTCAGGCTACACTTCTCTGGAACTCCTTGCCCGAAGACATTAGAAAAGCCCCATATAAAATTTCTTTCAAAAGATTGGTACGCAGACACTTTTTAAAACAATCTGATACTTGTTAATATTTATTCTGATCTATTATATATGTATGTATTAATGTGTTTGTATGTATGTGTATATATCTGTGTTGTTATTTCTGTATATATTATAGTATGTATTTGTGTATCTATGTGGATGTGTATATATGTATGCCTATACATTTATATATGTTTTAATTATGTATTATATTTCTCAATTAGCCTTTCATATTTATGTTATTTTAAACTTGAATCACCTATCACCACATTTCTTCACGCCCTGGGTTGACTGTTAGAAAATGCCAAAAGTCATTAAGTCCGCCTTTTGTAATCCTTTTGGTGTAGACAATAAAGTATAAATAAATAAATAAAATTTTTCGTTTCGTAGTGTTAAGCCAATCCTTCAAAATATCTTTCTTATCTCCTTCTTACATCCTCTTATCTATCCTTCAGAAGCCAATATTTTTGGTTTTTCTCATGTTGTGTTGTTGAATTTGAGTCTTTCCATAAAGTTATCGGTCTACTGGACAAGATGGAGTACTGGATTCACTTTCGACGGCTCTACACAGGAATGATTTAGATGTCAATAAAAAGGTCAACAACGATACTTATATAATATTAAGCCAGGGGGACACCATCTGCACTCGTAAGCATGATTTGAGTTTAAAGTAATTTAATGGCATTATTATTTAGCTGTGATAGGAGCTTGTTTAGTTTTATGATGAAAACGTGTGTAATGATAAAAATCAAATGAAATAAATGTCAAAACGTGCAGTTAACTTATGTTTTAGAATTGAAATCAAAAGATAATTTAGAAATTGCTGATTTGGTCTCAAATGGAGCGATATTGAAGAAACTATTCAGTCGTTCCTGAACATAATCCAACCAAGAAGATTTGCTTTAATCGCCACGCTTGCCAAGTTAATCGGTTGATCGGTGAACCAGGCACTGCGCAACTTAGAACCTGCTGCTGATATTTGGTATGGACCATCTGTCGGAAGCGATGAGTTTTTTTTATGGAATTTCCCTTAGTCGACTTTAATCCCGACATCTGGATTAATTCGTAGATTCCCTTAACGTTTCGCTTATTGTACAATATATCCAATAGTAAGTAAGAGGCTGCTAAAGAAGAAGATTTGGTACAGAGGTTCAGGCTTAATTTAATAAGTAAATAGATGTTTTTAGACAATTAGCTAACATAAATATGTAGTTTTGATATTTAATCATTAATCAATAAACTGTACATTTTATGAATGACTTAATGAAATGTTTAACAAAATCTGAGTTAGTAATTAGCAACTAGAAAAATACATTTAAATGATATTTAATATTTTTTCTTCATGTTTATGTTTTATTTGCGTTTGTTAACCCTTCCTGTGTGATAACAACATAATTTGTATTGCTGCAACACATCATGAGTTGATTACAAATTGCAGTATTTAAAAAAAAATATAGTCAGACTTACTATTTTATTTTTAAAACTTCAGTATTGGTTCGCTGAAGCCTACCTTCAACATTTATTATAAGATTTCATAGTTATAACTTAAAAAAATATATGTTACGAACATAAAAAAAATACATAAATTGTTAAACCAATTAGTACAGTTATAAAAATAAAACTTTTAATTAACTGTAGTAAATAAAAAAAATTAAAAATTCATCTTTACTAAACTAAATTAAAAATTGAAGAATTCATCTTCGTCAAAGGGTTCGTCTTTAGTTTCCGCAACGCGGAGTGCTGATAGCTTAAACCCTTCCTGTTGCATTTCATCAACTTTAGGCAATTCTTGTTTTATCATCTCTTCAACATTGACTTTATTTAGCTCTTGCTGCATTTTTTCTTTCAAAGGGCCTTCTAACGCGTCCATTATTTGGTATCTCAGAAGGTTGGGTAACACGTTCACTGCGAACTCAACTACGTAATCCAGCGTCCCCGCGCCATCGAAACGAACTTGAATGTTGCCGACTTCGAGATCTAAATCTCTGAATTGTGGCTTTTTCCTTGTATCTAGTGGCTGCCCTAAAATTATTCTCCCACTTATGTATTCAACTGAAAAGGATGCGGTCCCAGCTCTCGACATTAAACCACCGACAGCAGATATTTCCCATTGGGTGATCCCTTGAAGTTTTTGCGTACCGATTTCAAAGTCAGCTATCGCTATGTTATTTTCTAGCTTGAGAGTTAAATTACCAACACGTTGAAATGATGAGATACCCATCAGCCAAGTATGGTCCAGTGTAATTGAAAATATGCTGACTGTCGTATTGTAATCTTTAACTTTATAAGGGTCGAGGTCCATTTCTCTGACTTTCTTTCTAGCATCAGCTATGACCATGTCTAATGGAGAAATTGAATTAGGAAATTGCATATCTCCAGCCACTTCTCCTAGTTTCTCATTGATAGCAGCTCTCGCTTTAGTGTAAGCTTCTTTAAGAACGTATGGCTTAATAGAATCAAAAAGGAACGTACCAACTGAGTTTACAATGCCTTGGAACATGCTACCGAAGAAACCCAAGTTCTCGAAGTTGACGTCAATGTTACTGAAGTTTAGATCGACGGATATATCTTGAGCTTGTAATTTTCCATCTCTTTCCACACCAAGAGTGGCCCTAGCAATTATCTTGAGCCCCGTTATGTCAACCGTGAAAGGACCTTGAGCCTTGTTTAGCCAAGTCCACAAAGTGTAGTTTCCACGAGCTTGTAGTTTGTCTATCGCCAAAGCAGCGTGAACCTGCAATTTCATATTAGTATAGTTATAGTAAGTAGTAGTAGTGATTATTATTTAATAACCAGAGTGACGAACCCTGATATGACAAGGTTAACCTGAATTTTTCAGTTTAATATTGAAAATTAAAAATTAAATGTTGGGTATTACTGCTACTTCTTCCTTATTTTATACTCTTCACGTATATATTGGAAGTCATCGTGGTCGCAATCAATAAAAGTAGAAGCAGTAAGTAAAGTGAGTGAGTTGTAACGAAAAAACTTTTTTTATGATTTTGATCTGTCTTGGATGCGTTGCACCTTGGTGACTAATGGACGAGACTCTGGCGATCGACTTATGGCGGATAATTCTTCTGGATTTGCCAAAATCAAATCTTATAGACAAGTGAAGGTCAGAAATATTTCCGGTGCGTGGCCACCGGCACTGCGTTTACCAATCCAACTCTCTAGCGTGGTGAGTGTAGGCGCATTTTCATGCATTTGCATACAGGACATGTCGATAAAGAAATGACAGAAAGAAGTAGGCGTTTAGAAATTTCGTCACTTTAGATGGCAAAGCTTTTATAGAGTATACTATCATTATCTGCAACTGGCTGCAGCCTTTTTTGGTTGGTTATAATTTCCAAGTTAAGAGTTCTAGTATAAATGACGACCTTGTAAGACAACATAGAAAAAGTGCTTACAAGAGGTACATGTTTTAATTAATTAACGTAAATATTACTTCATATTTTATTTCTTTTGTAAAAATGTAGTTAATTACAATATGAATATAGTGATTACTATAATACGAGTAAAGAAACTGCGTCGATTATTAGAATAAATAATATATTATTTTTCTTAACTAACCTCCATGGCACCTATTTCAGCATTTACGTATAAGATGCGAAACTTGCTTATTCCATAAACAGCAGTATTTTTGAAGTATAAGGTGCCGAGGGATAATGATTGCTTCATATCCGGGACAGGATATGGATCAGGAACTTCAGCCCCCGGAATTCCCACAGGATTAGGTTTTTTAAAATGTTCGAGAATTTCGAGGATTTGCTCGCTCATCTTTTTCTCTCCTTCTGCCAGTCTTGATTCGGTTGTTGATTCATTTGTGATATCTGAAATGTTTTTAAACATGGGTTGAGTTCTTTACCATACATTTGAAATCGGTTTACATAAAAACTGTTAAACGTGATCCCAGGCCTTGTATTCATGTAATTTTTCTTCAACCTGTTCCATAATCTGCCCGAATCAGTTCTTCATCATTGTAAGCGATAACATAATAAAGTACAGAATTAACATAATAAAGTACAATAATATCAATTTGACGTTAAGAAGTTAACACTTCTAAGTTCGGTAGCACGTATAAAGTGGATAAAGACAATAATACAAAACTCTCACAACCGTATACCCAATACTGGGATGGTCAGTGGTATAGACATTTATTTTAACTCATTCTTCACCAGTTTAGGGAAATGATACAAATGAAAAACTCATTTGAACGAGCTGTCTACAAATCCGGGATTTCTGATTCAGAGGCAGTTCCTCTAACCACTCGCCTATCGTGCTGAGCTTGATAATATTTTCTTTTATGGTATCTACATTGACACTTGGAATCTTAGGTATTGGGGATAAAAATACAATTCTAGTATTTGTTTTCCGCTAATGCTCTCTGTCGACAGAATGATGGAGGCCACCTGCCCAGTGTGGTGAGTAGGGGCAAATCATTCAAGAAATGCGCCCAGGCGTTTGCAGGCCCTTTCTTGGAGAGGTCTGTGTTCAGCAGTGGACTTGAATAGGCTGATAAAGGCAAGAAACATAAAGACAATGGTTACGCTTGCCTTAACACATGTACAAAATATTAACATACAACTCTATTTAAGTTGCATTAAATTTGATAATAACATTGCTAATCCATCAAGTTAAAAGGATAAGGGAATCGAGTGATTCTATCGGCTTTACCGTCACCATGTGAATTTGTTTAGGTACAGTTTCACTGTTGTCAAACATAAGTTAAATACTTGGAAAGTGGAACAAAATAATTGTAATATAACATTCATCAAGTTGTCTTCAAATACCTTTGATTCAAATAAGTTTAACAAGTGATACACAACATCTAATTAGGTAGTACTGATTAAGTAACCAACATTAATGTAGTCAAATATAGTAATGAATGAATAACGATGATACGGAAGCATTTGTATTCCAAACATTTCTTAAAAAATGCATGGTCAGAACTTATTAAAACTTATGACGATTATGTTTAACAATTCTTAAAGCTATTTTAAATAAAATAAAATCTAACCTTGCCCAAATCCAAGAATAAACAGTGGGAACAAAACCACACAACACTTCGTCCACATTTCGATAACGTTTGACAAGTGAATGATGCATACGAGGGGATCACATTGGATCTTGTTCCCGATCACGGGGGTCACAGTTCGGTTTTTATCTTCACTCGCTGCGTCACTTTTGCCTAACTCCACAATCGTTACGCAGAACTCATTGCAATCCGACGGTTTTTCTGATTACAGTTCGTTCGACAAACATGTTGTTGTTTGTAAAAAAAAAGTTATTTTTTGTAAACAAAGTGATTTAATTAATGTTCTGCTTTCTTTATAGTTAGTTTTTTTTCGATGACGAAAACTTAAGTGAGGGAATACACTTTCTTTTATTTTTTTGTAATTATTTTGATATGAATAATTTTTCTATATTGTTCTATTTCTACCTCTGGGTATCGTGAGAGGCGACTAAAAGAAAATCTCATGGCAATCACCTAGATCGTGTAACCATTTTACAGTGACTTTTCAGAGAGAAATTCAACGATGTTGTTTATCATCACTGTTACGATTTTTGTAGATTGAGGAGTCATGAGCCATGTTGTCATTAAAAAAAAAAGGCATTCGCTGATAATAAAGTAAAATTTTTAATGACCAAATTTAAACCAACAAGTTTTAAAGTTCTCACCTAATGATAAGTGATTATCGACGCCCACGTACATCTGCAACACCAGAGAAGCTGCAGGAGTGTTACCGGCCTTGAAGGATATTTGAGATGAAGGAAAGGGAAGCCAAAAGGGGGGAGTAGGCGTCTGGTTACCTCACTCACCAAAACAGAAGCGTAAGATGCCTTTTCTTCACGCCGGTGTTCTACGAGGCCGTGGTACAACTCCGATCGAGCAGGCTCATTCGAGCAGGAACAACACCCGCCGCTTGACTTTACCAGGTTCTTTTTGCCTTCTCCATGTCGTGGCGGAACGTGGCATCTTTG
This sequence comes from Bhutanitis thaidina, assembly GCA_029286595.1. NCBI lineage: Eukaryota > Metazoa > Arthropoda > Insecta > Lepidoptera > Papilionidae > Bhutanitis > Bhutanitis thaidina. The sequence goes on from JAGSMS010000018.1 coordinate 7,801,373, forward strand.
AACTGAACAGGACTGTTCAGTGTGTGAAAAAAAGTTACAACCAATAAATAAATTTTCAGTATCTTGTTTATCTCTTTCTTTTTTTTTTCTTCTACAGTGTTGGAGCAGCTCATTCCTGAACTTAAGTTCCTCCCAATTGGAGGATTTCGCGTAATCGGGCCGCTTTGCAGACGGGTTAACAATCCGCTCAGTACCAGCCACCTGTTGTCTGATGCCTTTATGCATATTTAAGATGGCCATTTCTGTGTGTATGTGTGCATATGTGCGTGTAAGTGTATGAATTTGTATAAGTACATATGTGTGTGTGTACGTGTGTAAATTTATATGTGTGTGTGTTTGCATGTGAGTATGCATACGAATGTGTATTTATTAATATAGATTCGCATCGTTTTATGCAGTCTCTTAAAAATTGTAGGTTGTGTGTTCTTTGTGAATGTGATGGTGTATAATTGTTATATCTATGTGTATCTCATGCTCGCTTAGAGGCCTTTGCTTGTAGTTACCGCGGATTAGAAGGGCGATGGCTGCCAAATGCGTCATACTTGATATGATATACATTATTACGAAAGAAAACATAATAATCAAAACTGTGGATTCCAACGGAGTTTCTTTCGCCTGTTACTTCTAGGGTTAGGGGAATATCATTACGAAACGGTGGAAAATTAAAAAAATAAATAAACTGGAAACAATTAAGAATTTTCATTAATTTCATTTCTTCCCAGAGGAGGCCAAAATGAGCGCTTAGTTCATCCCTAGTGGAATTCCCAACCTTTACGCATTGTATCCGCGGTTAAAGGCATGTTTTTAACCATTAAAGGAGAATTCCTCTGATACCAAAAGCCTCCAATTTTCTTAGGAGCAGAGCAAACAAAACCAATGATTTTCTAATGAAGCTTTCCAGCACAGCATCCAGCTCCTTTAATCAATGGTACCAATTTTAGAGGAAATTTTAGTTTCAGAAAAAAAGTTATTTAGGGTCAAATGATAAGTATAACAATTAAAACCTCAGTGTTATTAATTATTCTTATGGTCTATTCTGGTGAATAAGTTGGTTGGTCGAAGGTATTTGACGCGCTTTTGGCCCTGTTGTTGCTCTCTCTAATTATCGTCGTACAAAATGCAGAAATTATTATTTCACAATTCTGGCCGGATTTCCTCATGCAAGCGCTTCAATACGACTAGAAAGTAACCTTTATCCGTCCTACCTTATGTTTTTCCAGCACGAATTCACGAACTACTTTGACGTTCTTTTCTCAGTTTTGGCTCGCTTTTGTCTTCCATGTCTAATCTATCTGTCATAATGCGTTTTATGAATGTGTGATCTGAATTAATGTTCTCTAGCGTACTCAAAGATACCTGTTTGTAACATTGAAGGTAAAAACCGATAAAGTTTATTTTACCTTAATCGATTACCATTATAGATCACGATTCAAGGAAAATATTTATTGTACTTATTTTCCTCCCGATCTTGATAACACACAATTTATAGACGATAAAATCTCTGATAATATAATAATAAATATCGCTTACTTAAAAGTAATAATAGCCATGTGATGTCAGGGTAAGAGAATCGGTCTGCTATATCTAAGCAGCCTCATCTCGGAGTTTTGCTTTCCTTCTCCCTCCCGGCAAGGCGCCCCCGGGCTCACGCCTTTTTACTCGGACCCCCCCTTTTCCTTCCTTCCTCCTTGTGGAGACAAGGAAGTCGAGTGCTCGGTATCACCAACTCTCTTGAAATACGGCGGCGAATCTGGTCTATGGCTCCATCGCTAACCATATTTCGGAATTTCGAGTAGGGAGAGCAGCGCATCATAATCCAGATATTCCTCGCCCCCAAGGCCCCTCCTCAGCCTCCCCCAGAGTCGCGGAGGACAGGGAGAATGACGTATCGCAATATCAAAGCTCCTTTTCTCCCAAGGCTGCGCAGGGTAAAGAGAGCGGTCCAAAGCAACGACGAAGCACTCCCATGAAGGGCCACCAACCCGCATCCGAAGTAGGCGCGTCAAGCCCACTCGGTAGAGAATCTGTCACTCTACCAACCCAGTGGGGAGGAGAGATAGATTAGTCAATAAATTACTAGGTCGTAGAACTCTCTTATCTGCTTATGAGCCGAATAAGTAGGTAAATGGGAAGAGGGTGGCTCTTTCCTATTTCTGCCGTTAATCAGCAGTGTGCTCTGACTTGAATGGTATGCAGAGCCAGTGTAATAACATGAGGCATTTTATCATAGTCCGCAGGAGTGACAATGCACCTTTACCCTTCGTCGACTTAAGTTGTGTTCATGAACTGCAGTAGTCACTTACCATCTGGTGAACTGTAAATTCGTTTATCACCGCACTGTAATATAAAATACACAGATTTCACGCCTCACAACAAATATTTTGCCTTTATATTTAATAAGGCGCTTTAGCTACAAACACTGAATAGCATGAGTAAAAACCATGAGATGGAAATCATAAATTGTTAATAGCTATTCAATATTAGGAAAATAAAAAAGTACGGATAAATAAAAATACAATTCTAATATTTGTTTGTCGACCACCTGCCCAGTGTGGTGAGTAGGGGCAAATCTTTCCAGAAATATTCCAGGCGTTTCCAGGCCCTTTATTGGAGAGGTCTTTGTTCAGCAGTGGACTTGAATAAGCTAGGAAATTGCATTAAGTTTGTTAATAACATTGCTAATCCCTCAAGTTAAAAAGATAAGGGAATCGGGTGATTCTATCGCCTTTAGCGTCACCAAGTGAATTTGTTTAGGTACAGTTTCACTGTAGTCAAACATAATTATATTTAATAAGGCGCTTTAGCTACAAACACTGAATCGCATGAGTAAAAACCATGACATGGAAATCATAAATTGATAATAGCTATTTAATATTAGGAAAATAAAAAAGTACCACCAGATTTTAAAAAAGAACAATTGAAGCAGTAGCGACCTCAGAGAATTATTAGTCTTTATTTGGCCATTCGTATTACTGTCTCCCAATATGCCAGACTTATATTATCCCGAGATAGAAACAGTTCACCCGGGTACAGAGGTCGCCGATCCCCCTCCCAATCACATCCGACTCGTTTGAAAGAGGCCAATGTTCTGTGGTGGACTTTACATAGGGTGGAACTTATGATGAAATAAGAAGTTTTGTTACTTTTCTAACTAAGCTGTTAATCTGTGTTTGATATTCTCCTGGTTACACAGGTATTATTGAAAGTAGACACGCTTGATCGTTTGCCCCAATTGCCATTAAAAATATTATAAAAACTCAAGTCCCATAGACTAGTGGAGGGAAGTTACGTCAGCAGACAGAGTTATGTTTTAATTCGTGACAATGTTTTCCTTCTTTACTCAGTTATATAATAACCGAGAGGTTTGCCCTTCGCCTTGGTCAACACTTGGAGGATCTTCTAATGCCACTCTATAAAATACTGATGATCTGTAACTAATCGCTTAATATTGAACTAGCTGTAGTCTTAGATGTAGTGTTAATTATTTATATAGTATTAATTTTAAAATGTTTCCCCTGAAGGTGTTTTATATTACAATAATCGCCTGTTATTGCGTTGACGACGTTTTTTGTAATTCGACGATATGTAAGTACCTCTGATATTGAGTTTTTTTGTGCAATGCTTAGTAGGTACATCGACGCACGAACGAAATTGAAATAAAAAAATTCTTTTACGATACTTGCCGAGTTAAGTGTCGGTGGTAAGACTGGATTGAAACCACATATGAATGCTTAAATTGAAATTCTTTGTACAATCCTATCGATTAATCTTTCTTTATTGGATTCAGTGGTTGGATTATCTGATAAAATTTATATTTCAATTTACAAATTATTCATCGAAATTTTAGATCGCAAAATAAGAGTCGCTTAAGTCAAAACTTTGTAAATCATAATAAAATGTTAGTTAAGAAAAACGTCTTTTATAATGGGAAAGGCGGCAAACAAGCTATCGGTTCACCTGGTGGTAAATGATTACCGTCGTCCACGTACATCTTTAACACCAGAGGTGCTGCTGATGCGTTGTCGGCCTTCAAGGGTATTTGAGAGATGGAAGGGAGGATGAGGAAGGGAATGGGGAGAGGGAGTGGGCCTCCGGATACCTCACTCACCGAACGAAACGCAGAAGCATAAGATGCCTCTACTTCACGCCGGTATTCTGCGAGGCCGTGATACCAATCCGGTCGAGCCGGCCTATTCGAGCAGCAGCAAAAGCCGCCGCTTGGCTATACCACGTTTAAAAACGTCTGAGTTACCTCAAGTGTATAAATCGAATGAATTAAAAAATACTTACAAATAAGTAAGTTATACAGAGAACAAAAATGTTGAACAATCACTATTTGAATGCTTAATATGGCTACATGTCGTAGGAGAGGTACTAAGTAAAAGAAAGAGTTTATAAAATAGACTAATTTGCAAAAATCTATTCGAATAAGTGCAAGCAAGAGTCAGATTAGTTATACTTTTTTCGATCATAGGTACTACTTATTACGTTATTAGTATTAAGAAAATTTGGCAAAAATGTGTGTTATTAGTTATTAATTATTATTTGCGGTACTACCGCCTAAACACCTTTGAAGCTAGATCTAATGCTTTTTATGGGTCATCTAGTGCCGATTTTTTACTTAACTCCAAGGCCAACCGGCGCGTTTTGATTATAGGAAAAGCTGAAACGCTATTTTTGTTTTCTTCTTATAGTTGAGTATCGAGTGTTGTGCGATTTTTCATATTCATGTATCAATTTCCTTAACTCATTTTGGTCCTTGTAGCGCTTCAGCATTATTTCCTTTCCACTGATAATTATAGGTGATTTAAGATGCAACTATTGTACGAATGTATTGGAAAAATAGGTAACTAATTACTTTAAATTCGATATTTAATTCAACGAAACTCCCGTTGACGTCAGATCTTTCACTGCAGGACAGTAATAAAGCTTTCAAACAGCGAAATACATTCTAAAATCAGCCCACTTTTCCGATGATTACCCCACATATATATAAAAACTCTGTTTGCAATATTAGAATGGCATCTGTAACCGCATTTAGCTAAGCTGGCTGTTCTAATATAAACTTTGTTCTCGGAAGTAGCTGTGGAATAAAGGTAAATCTTGACACAATATTACATCAAGGTAAACTTCAATGGCCTTGTTAATTTGATGAATTTATTATAGAAATATTTTACCTCGGTTTTTCACCTGATCCGATTTTGATCAAACATTGTATAGTAACTATTCTATATTAATCTAACGTACGGAACAAAATATTTTTAATCTGTTTGTCATATTTATTTACGTTATTAATAAATTTAATACATCTATATATATTATACTCACACGGGTAGTTTTACTTATCCTCGCCCCAAGGAACGGCCGCCCTCGTATCACATTTATCACAACGTGATATATGCAATTTTACATTATAAGTGTTTTCTTTTTCAACAAAAGGAGGCATAACTAATCTTCCCGCAAGAAGGCAGAAAAGTTTAGATAATGAGTAATATCTATAAATTTAATGCTATGATTAAAAAGATTTATTTTTCATAGATAAACAAACCTTTCGATTTTTCAATACAAAACGGCTGTAACTCCTAATATTATTGCATTTTTAATTATTAATGTTCGACTCGAACTCCTATCTTTATAGGTATTACAGCCATTTTTTGTAATTTGCATCAATTTGACTAGCGTTAATAATAGTTTATAACTTAAAAATTTTAAAAAGGATGTCACTTTACTGCCACTATCTACAAGCCCTGCTATTTCAATATCAAATAATGAAACCTTAATTTCTAATGTCATATTCTCTGACATAAATTCCTTTTGTAATTTATCCTCGTCTTTCTCAAACTCAAAAACTCGGTTTGCACTAATAACTGACATAGGCAAGTTTGACTTAGCTTTCACTACATGGATTAAATCTGTTAATTTATCATAGTATGCTAAACCCTCTTTTTTTTATAATAAACTTTTAATGCAACAGGCTTCCTCAAGCCTCTGAACTTTTTCCAAGTATTTCACCAGATCTTCTCTCATTAGCAATATGTTTAACGCTTTGTTACCTTTTACATATTTACGGATCAAACCGAGAACTAGTCGGACTTCTACTGGACTAAATTCGGTACACGGCCCACATTATCGATTTGCTCCTCTACGATCTGTACTTCATAGACTTTTTCTTCCTCTTTTCATCAACTGGAAGTCCGCTGAGTCTTGTAAGACCTTTGTTTCTGTTTAAAATTAGGATTAGGTTTGCGTTTATTTCATAATAGTAACTTTCACGGTCTTCATCTTGTTTGTTATATCATCTAAATTTCGGACCAAAAATAAGCTGACCCTGGTTAGTGTGTATATTTGCTCCATTTGTTTTGCACTGAAAATCTTTTTTTTATTTTCTTCCTCTTCAACACAAAGTACTCCAGAAAGTCAGCTTTAAAATGGTCAAGTTTTTGATCATTTTGAACTACTAACTTTTCTAGCAGGTTAGGTAGAATTTTTTTTCATTTATTTCTCCAAACTTTGGTTTATTAATAGATATTATAAACTACATTTTGTTTAGTTTCATTTATATTTGAGGTCCTCGCCCCCAATACCTTATCTTGGTTCTTTTGACCTATTTGATCTTAGGCTGGCTTCATAAACTTGTTCTCCAAATAATTTTTTGATGTCAATGTTTACAGCATTCTGAATTAATTTTCAAAGCATTTCAGTAATTATTTTTGTGACCAGGATAAAGTATTGTTCCTTTATGATCTTTTTTAAAGGTTAAATATATAAGGCCGTTTATTATAAGTAGCGTGACCGTCATATCTAGTAGGACCATTCCGTTTGTTTAGTAACCAGTTTATTTTAAGTGTTTCTCGGAAGGATAACTATTCATCACCAGTGACGGCGGAAGCCGTTGATAGTATCAGAGTACTATCTTACTTACTAATATTTCTCAGATTTAAAAAAGGGGGGGAGGTGGTGGGCGGTAGATTGTTTACATGGTAATTTGCCGCCAAGCGCAGCATTAGTCAATGTTCACCTCAAGAGAATGGGGACCCGCGATGAGCAGCTTTCCTTAGCCGTAGCCTTGAGTCAAACCTCCATCAACTCTCGATGCCATATAACCATCGCAAGACGCAATACTGCAAGCTTCGTACTATGCTATCCCACATAAAGTAGGGGTCACGAGTGTCTAATTAAGACGAAATGCAACGATATTTACGCGAGCGTATCCGCTGGACGTCTAAAGAAAGATCAGTACATAATAAAAATAAACTCACACGTTAAAATAAAAACCCCAAACACACAACTACACATAAATTAACTCGTTCAAATCCCACTCTTCACGTAGGCCTTTAGTAAATATTATAATCTTTACATGTTATAGTATTAATTGCAATTTATAGTATTGATATTGTAATTTGTGAGCGTACCTGACTGCAGAGCCATAAGTTCTGGGTTTGATTCTCAGCTGAAGAGCCACTATTTGTATAAAACACAAATGATTGTTTTGGGGTCTGGTTGTGTTATGCATGTCCCGTGTTGACACTGCATTTTCTCTGTGTCTCTGTAACTTCGTCAGATCTTATCGCATAACAGTTAGATCGGATATAGAAAGGTAAAGACGAGGTTGAAATGTCTCTGTGTTTGCGCGTACACTTACAAATAAGTATATTTATTTACATCTGTACCCGAGTCTTCGTTTGTAAAATTAAGAACAATGTCATGCGTCGTGGCGTTCTGCAAATGACGAAAATGCCTTTCAAATTTGTCAGACCTAAAATACATAATCCGCTTACGTGATTCCGGGCCTGATAACCAATCAGGCGCTGGTATTTGGTAATACTGTGATCACGTATGCACCTGCAAAGCATGGTGAGAATGCCAAAGGTACTTGGGAGATGCCTGTCTTCTTCGTCAGCCTGCTTATAAACCACTGCTGGATATTGAACTCTCAAACAAACTGTGTTACAAACGGACAATCACGGTATCAGACACCACGCGTGCTTCTACCCGTCATCAGTTTGTATATTTTCGGTTTAAGTTTTTTTGAGATGTCTTTTTTTTTCCTTTTGTGAAACACATAGTTAGTAGTTAGCCGTGTACTTAATTAATAATGTATTAAGTAATATAATTAGCTATGAAAAGAAATAAGGTAGCAGCCTGTAAGTGCCTACAGCCGGGCAAAAGTCCATTCTTCTCAATTATATGAGAGGGTTACAGAGGATAATTGGCTATATATTCTAAAAATTCACAAAATGTTTAAATACCACATCTAAATAATTCCGGAATATTTCACGAAAAGAACTAACACGTATGTCACGTGGTAGTGAGTTCCACAACTTGACCGCCTTTACAATAAAGGATTCACAATATCGCCTTGAAGAATGAGGCTTGTGACAGATGCCAGAGTTAAATTGATGCTGTTGGCCCGTAGCTCTTGATTAGAAAGAAATGTTAATTTGATCTCTGTTACTCCCCTTTCATAGACAGGCATAGAAACAAAAATACAATAATGTTTGAAATGGTCTCCTGACCTAAGGGTCAGCCAGGTAGTGCTTACACTAAAAATTTAAATATCACGCGAGTTAAGTCGCAGAACTTGGCTAGTAGTTAATTCTTTTTTTTGGATGGATTGAATGGATTGAAACGATGTAATGATTTTTTTATTGTGTTGGGGTGATAAACTGGCTAACGGTCCACCTGATGGTAAGTGGTTACTGCAGCCGATGGATATCTGCAAACTACTTCAATCGAAGCAGGTTACAGATGCATTGTCACCCCTGAGGACTAAGAAGACCTCGCTTCCCGTAATTATAGAGGCTCTATTTATTTTACTGCTTACTGCAGCCGCAGTGGTATCGCAATCGATATGTGGTTGGTACCTACCCAGACGACTCCTAGGCAGAGTAAGAGCCTACCATCTAGTAAGAAGGTTTGTCGAGCCTCGAATATAAAATATTGAATTTTTAGTCATCTAATGGTCACCAACATCCGATATGACCGGGATTCAAGTGACCGGGATCAAAATGATTACTTTTATTAGTCGAGTGATGTTGATATTGTTGTTTTTATGTGTGCACGCCTGCATGTCACCTTGATCTTGCTAATAATAAGGTACTTCTGATGCGACGCTATATAATACTACAGACTCGCGGACGACCACAGTGCTTAATCGGCCATTGTCAAAGTCGGTAATTTCAACATATTGTCGTCGTTAAAGGCAAAATGATTAACAATAACAAATTTATTGTTTACATTGCATTTTTCTATATTGCTTACGGACAGTGTTATTCAAAAATACGTGAGTACTCTCCAATAAATTATATCCTGCTACATACACATATTATAATTTTAATAATTTCTATGTTCCGGTTAAATTGTATGCGGAAGCTAGTTTGACTGCGCTACGAGTCCCTTAAGTGTCTACCTTTGGTTAACGATTAAATTTAGATTACTAATACAAAAAGATTTACCGTTTTGGAACTCACCATCGTTTAACGCCCCGCACTGTGCCACTTGATCATTCTCGTTAGTTTTTCAAGTAACATGTTAGTCTCACAGAAACACACGTATGTACTCACACACAAATACGCCGACTCTTACGACACTCACGGGATGAGTCCGGGTGGCAGATTTTCTTACCCTACCACTACATCAATATAATAAGTTTAGTAGTATCATTCACGTGACCAGCAGAACACCGAATGCAGGTAGTGTTTCCAATCATTGGGGAAAAAATGGATATTAACATATCATCATCATCTCACATTTTCAATTTTTCAACAATTAGGCATAATTTGATATGAATATAATGATCATAAAAATAATGACTTAGTATGAGTACATTAACATTGCATTTTTGTGATATCTGCATTTATATTATTTCTTTGTATACACTTTGAATCTGGATCATATAACATTTAAATATTTATTCTATGATATTTTTGCATTTCGCAGCAATTAATATAAGACCGAATAAGGCCAAAGTCAAGTGACACGATTAGCATTGTTTGGAGGATTTTTATAGATCAATTAATTGCATTAAGCACCTTGATAATAAAAGACAGGCATGGATTTCTTGATATTAAATCTGTATTTCATTATAAAAATTATTTTAGCATATAATATTACCAGACATTAAAAAATAAAATGATATAGACAGAAAGACATCTGTGTTCGCTGCCTTTTTTGGATCTCTCCAAGGCGTTTGATGTGGTTAATTATGGTAGTATGCGGTCAAAGTTGCGGGAGATAGCTCTACCCAGTGAGTCGGTGAACCTACTCGACTACTAGTGTGACCATTAACTTACGCAGGCCAGGTTGTCGGGTGCATTGTCTCAGATTTATAAGTTGGTGTGCAGAGTAAGACAGGGAGGCATGACCTGGCCAGCGCTTTTCAACTTATATATTAATCAGGTGATCGGGGAGCTTAACGGCACTAGTAGTCAGTGTTTTATATATGATAGTTAGACGTGTAATGGGGTATTGACCATGGTCTGCGGTAACCTGGTCCTAAGGAATTAAATGAGTGACCTTTAGCATGTCATTTAACATGATTTCTCCGAATTTGATCCCAACACTAGCGACACTATGGGATGGCACGAAAATATAGATTCAGTTTTTTTTAAAAACAAAAAACTTCGATGCGCGAGTCTGACTCGCACTTGACTAGTTTCGATTATGTTATCTTATGTGGTATGAGGTATCGGTGTAAGAATCTGCAATCTTCTTCTTGTGGTTGTTGTAAGAGGCGACTAAGAAGACTAAGGGTCCTTGAAAATCTCATAGCAAAGCCGGTGACTAGGCTCGCCACCAGTCACCTACCATAAACCCAGAGAGGTAAAAATTTAATTGCGGAAGCCAGTAGACTAAATGGACATCTGATACAAAATATTTATTCTAATAAAAAATATTATTTTTGGTACTATACTACAAAGATTTTAGGTATCTATTATATATACTAACCTAACCCAAACAGATGAGAATGCTATTAAAATACCCCATAAATAAAAAACTCTTCCGACTGTTTACCCTATAGAGGTATTGTCAGAGTTCTAGACAATTTAGTTCTGTAAACTCTAAAAACTCAATGATACGTACCATTGAGTTTTTAGAGTTTAGACACTGCACAGGGGATCGAACTCGAGTCGAGATTGAGAAAATAATATTGGTGCAGTGTCAGCACCATTGCGACAGTCACAATATGAGATACGTAATCAAAATAGACCATATGTTAAATTTAACCGATGTTCATCTGTGTATTTCAGTCACTCGCTACTTCTGAACACAGGTTTCACATTGTTTAATGGACAGGAAAGAAAGCGAAAAATGTGTAAATTATACAAATTAAAAAATAATTTATTCAGATCATTCTATTGCAGGCAATAATCTTGTTGACAATGCTTAAGGAATATAAACACTACGCTAGACAATGCAGACAATATCGCTTTTATATGTGTATTTTCCATTGCCTATTGATCTCGTACGTCATTTAGGATAAATGAAATCGTTATATAATTAAAGTCCGTTAGCATTACAAATATTTCTTTCTTTACGAATACAAGTCATGAATGGGAATTTAAGTAAACCTATTTAAGAGAGCCGTGATAGATTAGTTGTCAGAGCGTTCACTTTAACTTTATAGTACACGAGAGCCTTGGTTTGAATACTGGTCTCGGCATCACTAAAATTGTTAATAATATTAAATTATAGATTTTACTCGTACTCGGCAGTGAAGGAAATAACAGTAAGAAAAGGTGTGAGAAATAATAAACAAATATTTCGAGATTTTGTGAAGTCCGCCAATCTGCGCCGGAGCATTGTGCGAGGCCCTTCCCGGCACCAAGACCCTTTCAAATATTATGAAAAGGGCTTAGAGAGGTATTGTTAAACCGATTCAAAAGACTGGCAGAAAAAAAAACTAAAATAATAAAAGTTTAACATTACTAGGACAAAAAAAACCTATTGGCTAGTGTTACATACATAATAAGAAAAATAATGTACCTAATAAATATTATGCCACCTTCTGGTTATGAAATCAATAATACGCAGTTTATAACACAAATATCTCATAATGCTTAGGTTAAATTTACATTATTATTGTCCTTGTTTGCTTAATTTGCTAATGTTTAATTGTAGATTCTTTGTTTGCCACAACAAGTATTATTTATTATAAGATTATTAAATGCAAAGTTTCAAATTCGAATACTGTAGTATAGTTGGAAATGTTTTAGAAATTAAATCTAATAATGGACATAATGGACGGTAACAATAGACAGACACATACAATTGTATAACTTACTCATTGTAAATGATAACAGAACTAAGTTTCATTAGAATGATTAAAATTAACCATAATTTTATACGTTTCATAGCAAGTGAACACAGATGCAAATGTCGTTTATTATTCTGAAGTACGTTTACATAAATACAAGTTTACAGAATGTAATTTACTCAGAGTTCTATACAATACACTTCACGTCTCTTATTTCTTTTAAATTTTACGTGTGTCATCGAAGGCGGTGACTGGTTATGTCGGGATCTACAAATAGGTTTATGAACCGACTAAAACCCCCTTGGTACATGCGCTGTTGGTCTAGTGGTCTGATAGCATCGGCGGAAGAGGCTCGCGAGCAGAAGGCCCGCAAGTCACGACTTGCAACAACAAGTTCCTCAACCAGTGCCCAGTTTAACACGTATTTTATTGCGTTTAACTTTATTTTTATATTCCCGATGTTTCGATTGTTTTACAGCAGCCGTGGTCACGGGGCGACTGAGGTGCGGTGAGAAAATCCGTAAATAATAGTTTCATTTCAAATGTGTAGTGTTCGCGTAAATACAAGAAATCATTACGTATTGCTATTTTTAATATATCATATTACAATGAAACGCTGCTGTATATCGATTAACGTAATACTTAGTGGAGCCTTGCCAGCATGGGTATTAGCTAATACCACTGCACAATAGTACATCTATGGGGGAGTCATATGCACGAACCGTCACAGCATAGAATGCCACTTACTCCGTCGCTAAGCATTAGTGAGCAAACATTACTGTGTTTTGGTTTGAAAGCAACGGTAATGTTAGCGAAATTACTGGCTATATGATATTTAATAACTAATTTACCAGGATGACAACTGCAATTCAATGTTCTAAGCGGCATGCAGGTGAAGGACATAACCCTCTCGACACTTACATGCATTGGCACAGAAGTTCTATTTAAGATAATTATATGAAATCTATAAACCGATAAAGTAACTGATGAAAAATATATTATCTTTCACCTCAACCTTAACCATTCCTAGTTAATAGAATCGAGCGTTACTTCGCGAAAATTCATCATATACTAGCAAACCCCGCCCGCGGACAGATCTGTAATATGAACTAAATGTTAACGTGTTATACACGTAAACCTTCCACATGGAAACGTCTAAATATGATGGTGAAAACCACATGAAAATCCACTTCGAAGTTTTGAAGATATTAGTATAAGCGGAGAATAAACGCGGATTTCAAATTTGTTTTATATTATTTGTATATAAAGATGTTACAGGAAGTAACTCCGCAGAATTTCGCATGCAAATTAAAATATGGTATTACCTAGGTTACGAAGAAGAGGAGAACCACTCTCCCTCCCATCAATGTGTGTACTACTTCTACAACACATTGCACTCACCATTCACCAACACAAGCACAACTACACCATTTGCGTGAAGTAGCTTCATATATGTACTATCTTTAATATTAATGAAATTGGAGTTGTAGCTAAAAAGTTCCTAACATGAAAAGTAATCACTATATTGACTATTTAAAGGTTACGTTACAGGCATAACTGAAATAAATGATTGTAAACTGGAGGTTTAAGGGATCCGCTGTGTAACTTTTTCTCGAAATACCCATATCACCTATCCTTGGTGCTGATTAACGTTGAGGCTCTAGTGATTGTCTGTTGGAGAAAAACACATCCGAATATACTGAACCGAAATACCAGAGACTAGTGCTAGGAGAACCGCAATGCGTGCACCAATCCGTCTGCCTAGCGTCGTGAGTATGGACAAATCCTCCAAGAAATATGCCGGTTTAGTGGAGATTTCCTTGTGAAGTCAGTGAAGTCACAGTTCACCTACCCAGCTGCATCACGACAGGCATCTCTGCCCCTCCCCTCATACTCTTCTGAGCTCACTGGTCAATTTCAATCACGGCATCAAATTCCGAATACGATCTGCTGCAGCCTTAAACTTCGCAGTTTAATCGTATAGTGGCAAACACGATAGGTATTTCGAATCGCATAAAAAGGCCTTTAGTCATGCAGTGTAATAAAATCTTGATTATGAATGATTATGAATAGATTATGATACCCGAATGATAAGCAATTCATATGATTTATGAACAAGATTTAAATTAAACCGTGGTGTCCTTCATTGAAAATAAATATTCATGCTGTTTTTTTCATAAAACTAATTGAGGAAAGTTGTGTTATATTTGTAATTGACGATAGGTTTGTCGACATAAAAAAATCTTCTTTTTTATATCATGATTACTACTTTATCAGTATCAAAGCGATTCGAAGCAAAACTTTTAGATTGTCTAAACATGGGAGAGTTTAAGAAAATTATAAGTATGTATCCATACTGACGATCTTATCGGATAAGGGAAGATAAAGACGAGTGAGTGCGTCTGTACATTTGCGGCACTATAATATAGCCGATGCAGTTGACAACTGCCGCTTTTCATCATCATTGTGGAGCAAAATAAAAAAAAAACATCGTTAGAGATATTTTATAAATTCTGATGCGCATTCGTGACGTTTAGAGGTCTCTAAAATTAACTGTGCGCAAGCGAAAAATTTACTGATCTTCGTCAGTTGTCAGTTTTATTAATATTTTTTTGCCTTGACTCTGTTTGTATAATATAAATCGCAACAGAAAATAATACGGGGTACAGGATATACAAAGCTATTTAAAAAGAGGTTTTAGATTTGGATTGATCATTGCAGCGATCACTTTTAGTTACCCGGACTTTGAAATATTATGAAATAATTTTAAATAAATTATATTTACGACGTGTGCGCTGTAAGAATTAGCCAAGTTTTCTGTTTCTGAGGGTGTCGTAAAAGGTAACCAGAGGAAAAACCTTGAAAATTTTGTGGCAATTCGTATAGTATAGTAGTTCATATAATCTATGTGTGCGAAATAGTTTTATTTATAATGTTGTTTCTTAATAAATTGACTCGGCGATTTCATTCTGGCCATTGCTTTTTTTTTATGAGAAAGGGGGAAAATGTGCAAGCGGCTCATCTGATGGTAAGTGATTACCAGCGCCCACGTACACCTGCAATACCAGAGGAGTTGTAGGTGCGTAGCTGGCCTTTTAGGATGAGATTTGGGAGGGAGGATGTGGATGGGGGATGGAGAGAGGGAGTGGTCCTCCGGTCACTCACAGAATGAATTTCGGACATTGGAAACCTATTTCCATTAGTTCCAGTATTTTTTGCGAACAGATCCCAGTATTCTCAATCCCGAAATAATCGCATATTTTTTTTTGAGTCATAACACTCTAAAAAGTAAAAAACGCATCAAAATCGGTACAGTAGTTTGTAAGTGATGCCTAAACAAACAAATGTACAGACAAACGGATTAAAAGTTCAACTAATTTTGAGTTCGTAGTACTTATTCCAGACGCTTTTTATGAAGCGTTTTTTCTTAATGCACGTAATATAGAAGCTGCAATTTTATAATAGTGTCTAGATTAGTATCTACAGATGACATCTGATTGTATTTTAGCGGACTATATTCAAGTATGCAAACGTGACATGAATACGATAAACGATTGCGTGCGAGATTCCATAGAGAAGCTGCGGCCGAAGTTGGTGAAGGGTATACCTGAGTTGAACGTTCCTAGTATAGACCCTTTCTTCATTTCTGAGGTAAGTAAAAATAAAAGAAACATCACAACCCTAATGACACTTAACATACCTCATTAGAGGAGTCGTGGAAAACAGACAGATGTCAGCCAGTATATACATAAAAAATAAGTAATGAATAAGACCATAACAATTATTTAATTTACCATAATGTTCAATATATATTAACAATAAATCAAGCTAACATTAATCATTAACCACTTATTAAACATTCGAAAAATTTAGTACAAAAACGACTAATGTGTTTAAACTTTAATGATGATTGTAAGTTATGTGTTACTTTATAACACACATTTTTTAAAAATGTTTATTGTATGCAGATATCTCCGCCCGTCGGAAAAGACATGAATGTCTTCCAAGCAGTGGGCAAAGACATCAAGGTTTCCGGCGCTGGCAATTTTACAATAAAAAATGTCTCGTGAGTAATTTAACTAATTATTTATATTTATTTATCCTGTTTATAGGTACTGAACTGAGTCTTGGAAGAATATTTACAGATTGAATGTTAATTTAAATATTATTACCCTTTAAATGAAGGTAAAGTAAACATAAAACTATTCTTCAAATGTCTACCCTGCCAGCAGACGAACGAGTCTCTAACGACCCATTGACTGCGGAAAATTCTCCTGATCTTGTCGAACCTAGATCGAGTGCCATAGACTATTGGTGTATGTTGGTAATTGTTACGTATGTGAGGGTTGACTTTGGAACAAATTGTCATTATCGACACGCTTGGTCGATTGCCGACCAGAATATCAGACACATCGAAACTTAGACACCGTCCTGTTTTTTTTTTGTCTGATATAGGGAAAATGGTTAGGAACTCGAAAATATTTTGGAATATCTTCTTTCCTTGTCGAATTTTACCTCATCCACGGGATAAGTGAGGGTGGCAGATTCTCTTAAGTCGCCAACATTATGCATCTATATCATGCTATTAAAATCGATAAAAATACCATTTACAATTTCTGAAATATTTTTTTTTACCATAGTAATGATCACGACCCCGGCGACTACTTTCGGTTACGATCGGCGGTTATTAACTGCATAGAAGTTATTATAGTGCCGAAAGTGTACCCACATATAAAGAGGCACTCACTCTTTTTTATCTTCCTGTATCCGATGTAACGCATATGCGACGACAACGAAAGAAGGGTCAGATTTATTGTCAGAGACACAGGACACAACACATGCTGTACCAATAATTTGAGTTTTGACACAAATATTGTTAAGTTTATTATCAAGTTAATTAGTGCTATGTCTTAGTACTACGAAACATTCAGTCCACAAACCCCGACAAGGTCCAAGAAGACAGATAGCAAAATAAAATTAACCTTTATTAGCATTATTCAAAAAAAAAAGAAGCATCTTCTAAAGTTCTTATTGAATCCAGATGATATTATAATGACCTGTTTTGCTCATGTCAGACATAATCATTAGTTAAATTACTTTTGACAAAAAGTGCACCTACATCAGTATACATAAAAAGATATCTTCTAAATTTATCATCGAGTTATTCTTTAATGCCACTGACTATCGTTAGTAATGAATGATTGTAGTTTTCCATTCTATTCAGGAAAACAACAAAGTTACGCATATGGCATTTGCATTGTTTGCCTCGCGCGGCAACAGCTTACGCGGCGAGCGTGGTAACTGCCCGAAATTATGATTATGCACATGTTATTTTATTTAATAATAGTGATTTTGATTGCATATAAATCTCAAAAGCTAATTTACTATTCAGAATTGTGGAAATTGGCAACACAGAATATAAATATCAGCATTTAAAATTGCTATTAACAATTTTGACGGTGTTGGCACGGAGGACCGTGCCGTTGGGACGAATCGTCAAATAATATTTTTAAGTATAAGTAAGCAATTTAGTTCTAATACGGTAACAATGGTGTATCTAATATAGATACAGATTGTGAGAAACATATTTCGCAGAAATTATTTAGTTGTATAAGAGCATTATAATTTGTAATTAACATAATGTATGAGCAGCATAGATAATAACAAATCAGAGCTATCTATGGTGAATATGAGATGTATAAAAATAATTATATGTAGTGATGTGTATCGCAAATGTTGGTAAGTACAACATTAGACAACATTAGTGATAGCATTTAAAGCATCATACAAATAATTAAGTATTCTCTCCGTTTATATTATCGACTGGATACCGTTTATATATACGTATGTATTCGTTGAAGTTATTGCTGTAAAAGCCAAAACAGCTAATAGCAATAACTATGAAGTTATGCTTTAAGTAGATGTACAAGTGTACATCTACTTAAAGCATAACCTCTTTATAGTAAGCTATCTATGGACCGTCCAAGGGAGGTTCAGACCTAGTCTCGGACGGTCGAAGTGTTTCGATAGAATTGGGCGGTAAGAACCGCCCAGAATCTCGGGTGTACGGTGCGTACGCGGGTGTTCTGTTGGCACGATACGATCTTATTCATCGGCGGGGGATTGTGAAATTGTTACTACTCCTAACTGTATGTACAGTGTGTGCTTGAGTAGGATTAACCGAGACTGGGTCGGTTAGTGGGTCTATTGGTGTTGTGACGTAGTCCGGGTCAACTAATAAGTTATGTGGGCGACGGTGGCGCACCGTTGAGTTTATTATCGGAGAGTATTTGTTGGCATTTACCACCAGCGGGTTAGGGTGTACGGCGGCTGACGCGAAGTAGCGCCGTGACGTTTCCCTGTAGAATTCTTTGATCGTCGGTATGTTTATATATACCCATATTACCTGGATACTAAATCACTACTGTGCAAACAACTATGAGTGTTCTTGTAGAATAAATAAGCGACACCTTGTGGCACTTTTTGTTTCTTTGCTTTCTAGAGATATTTTGTGGTTTTGTGGAACCGGAACACAACACAGCTGATTAGTAGCAGAAAAGGTATGCGAGTGATACTCAGACGGCTTCTATGTAGAAAAGTCCTATTATAAGTCAAGTTACATAACCATCGTAGATAATTATTAAAACTTATTAAATTTCAGGGTTGATCTTGATAAATTGACGGTACGCGCTCGTGTTCGTTTTCCTAAACTGCACTTTGAGGGCAAATACAAAGTGGATATTCAGTTTTTGCTTTTGCCTATTCGTGGAGAAGGGAATCTCATTGCTGATGCTCGTAAGTACCTCCTATATTTCTAATTAAAATACTGAGTGACGTTCTATTGACCTCAGTTATAATAACCTATATGTGACCACCGATAGAAGGCAAAATCACCACTTCGTTATTACCAGATTACTTATCTGTCGCATATCCTTTTTGTCCGAATGCCAACGTCAACTGCATGTGTACCCCCGCTTTCTAATAAACAAGCCTTTAATTTCTTGATCGATGTGATTTCTTTGTGGTTTTTCAATAGTTTTTAGTAATTAGAGTGAAACCACCTTCATTAAACCGTATTGGGTCGTAGTGAATTAATACGGTTTAGTAATGCTTTTATAAATTCACACATTGTCCACAATAAAAGAAGAGCGACTGTAACCTAACCTTTTTAAAGATAATTTTAGACAAGAAATATTCAGAGAGTAGCTAATCAAGCTATTGGACTTCGGCCCTGTTTATTTAGTTTACCTTGTTTGCTGGAAACAAATCAAATGCTTATAAATTTGTAATTTACATAACAACAGCCAAGACTTGATTGAATGAGAGGATTTTGACGCTGTACATATTTTTGTCTGGATCAGGTTGTCCAACTTTCAACGAAAAATACACATAAGGTGACAATTGGAATTACCTGCACTTCTACCTAACTCGTGTAGGATGTTTTTTATTGGAAAGGCGGCAAACGAGCAAGCGGTTCACCAGATGGTAAATGATTACCGTCGCCGACGTACATCTGCAACACCAGAGGTGGTGCGTTGCCGGCCTTTAAAGGTTTTTGGGAGAGGGAAGGGTGGAAGAGGAGGGGGAGGGGAGGGGAAAGGTGCCTCCGTATACCTTACTCACCGAATGACACGCAGAAACACAAGATGCCTCTACTTCACGTCAGTATTCTGTGAGGCCGTGGTACCAACCCGGTCGAGCCGCAAAGCGAGCGCGAGCAAAAGCCGCCGCGTGGCTCTGCCACGTTCTTTCTACAGGCGCTGACTTGCGTTGTTGTTGTTGCTGCCAAATATAGTTTTATTTAAATATCTAGATCTCTGATGGACAGTAGTGTTTAAAGTGCGTGGTATTTAGTACTGTGATAGCCAAAACACCCAGTCAAGCGTGAGAGAAATTATCCTTATTATGAAGGTGTCCACGTCATGGAGTGAACTGTTGAGTGACTGAAATATATTTTCCAACAAAGGTGTTACAAACATTTAAGATCACAATCTTAAATTTTACAATCCCGTTAATAACTCTAGTATTAGAAACGTGCGTACCGAACTCGATTGCGCCTTACGTTTAAACACGTATTTATTAAGTTCGTGATCAGCATGGACAATTTTGCTATGGTAGTTATTCTCTACTTGCAAATTAATAAGATATTAAATGCCATTGTGAACATATGTTAATTCACGTTAGTATTAATTTTTTTGTATGTATTAGAGTTGTATCAATATCTCAAATCATATTGTACTATTAAGGCTTAGTAAAAAGGATATAATACGAATCATTGTCCGCGTATAAAATAATTGAATGTTTCAACTTTTAGTAAAATGCAACGTCGATGTCGTAATGCGAATGAAAATAGTGGAGAAAGATGGTGTCGAGTATACTAAGTTCACTGCGATTGATACAGACATAAGTATCAAGGACTACAGGATCAAACTCGAAGGGCTTTTTAATGGAGACAAAACTTTAGGTAAGTTTGAATTTTTTATAAATTGTATGCTTTTGAAATTAGTATAGGTGTAAGTTTTTATATTATGTGTTATACTCTTTACGGCTTTATAACCAAAGCATGAAGTATTTTTTATCTCACAGTTTTTTTTTACTAGAATGCATGTATTAATACTAAAATCTGGAAACAACAGAAATTGTTATACTGTTATGATAAATGAAAGGTTAAGGATTTATACAAACAACAATATTTGATAAGCTCACACGGCTGTATAATGAAGTAATATAATGGAATGGTCAAAGATCAAGACTTTTTTAGTCGTTTAAACCTACGTTTCACCATATCTGATTTAATATAACTTGACAGGAAACTGTCAACGTTTTAGTGTTCAAGACTACGATAAAAATTGCACACATGAATTTTTTAAAACACATAAATGAGTTTTAAAAAACTCACTGGTACATCCCTCTACATAGGGAAGAGGATCGAACTTGTGTTTTTTGAATCGGAGGCAGATCTCCTAACCATACGGCTATCGTGGCTAGAATATAGTTATCTGAAGTGTGCTAACGGCGTAAGAGATACCTCTATCTCATCCTATGGTGCCGTAAAAGTAGACCAAGAAAAATGTCAGAAAATAAATTCCGACAGATCGAGTAGTAACCATCACAATTATCCAATGCCAGGAAAAAGTTTGTGGTCTCTGACAGTTGGCGCAATGAATGACCTAAACTAATCGGATGTACTAGTAATTGTATTGAATATAAATTGTATTGGGTGCAAGGGGGGAATGTACCATTTCTTTTTCCAAAAGCCAACCTCCCTTGGTTCTTCCTGCTAGCCAACAAATGAGACTCTGGCATCCGGACCATGGCAGAATATTCATCCGAAATTTCGGACCCAAATCTCACAGACTAGTGTACGACAGTGTACAGCATCACTAGCATGGTAAGTATAATCAAAGCATACCGGAATTAACTGGCACTTTCTTGGAGAGGCCTATGTTCAGCAGTGAACTAAAATAGGCTGATGTAGAGGTAGTAGTAAAATATAATTAGATCCGAAATCGTAAAGAGCAACAGCTATTATTACGGTGTGTGGCACTTTTTAATATTTGAGGTAATTTTACTTTTTTTTTTATTTCAGAAGATGCAACAAACCTGGCTCTGAACGAAAACAAAGCAGAACTTTTGAAAGCCGCAAAACCCATAGCAGAGAAGGGTGTCTCCAATATAATTCTGGACGCAGCTAATCAAATCACAAAAACCTTGCCCTTCGATGAGCTATTTCCAATGGCGTGATTGCTGTTTTTATTGTAGAGTAGTTTTTATATAAATAATGTAAAAAAAATATTTCTATTAACAGCAGTCTTCGACGTTTTTCGTAGGAAATATTCCAAATGTTACTATAGAGAAAATCATAGGATGAATTAAAAATATTATTTAAGTACATTTTTGTAAATTTATCTCGATCTCATTTAAATTTTTTTTCGAAATCAGGTCTTTAATTTTCCTTAAATATGTTTTTTTAAATGATTCATAATTTAAGAAACAGACGCGGGTAGTTCAAAATTGGTGGTACCTTCCTAATCTGTGAGCTGTAGATGTCCGTTTTCTTGTTATTGTCGATAAAATATTGTTACATTGAATTTCCATTGAAGTGTTAAGATTTTAATCCAGAAACTATATTAATAGTTGGTTTAATCTCATAATTATGTTAACCTCGTTAAGTTCCTGTTAAATCGTACAAGGGTTAGAGCCGTTGCTCGAGAAGTAGATATTGAAGTTCTAAATTTTAATATAAATTTTTCACATATGTAGAAAACTCCTACAGTTAAAATATATAATTAAATACTGCCCGCCCACGGGGTCACAAATTATGACCCTTTTTAAAGCGTGATTGAATAACAAACATACAAAGTTTTCCATTTTTATGTTTACAGTTCAATTAAGTACGAGTGGGATAAAACACAGCCCCATAGCACTTCCGAAATCAAAAGGAACAATGTTTCATTAAAATCCGTCAATTAGTTTCAAATATATACAAAGCCGGGTACAAATGTATAGCCGTAGTAGTCCAGTGGACAGAAGAAGTGAGCGCTACTTTAGTTTAGTTCCATAGAGCGCGAGTGCCCTGGCTTCGTTCCCCGGTGACCAGCGCCATTAAAATTGGTAATAGCACAAAATTTACCACGTGCTCGGCGGTGAAGAAAAATATCGTGAGGAAATCTGTATGTATGAGGAACATTAACAAATATTTTTTCGAGAATATATGTAGCCAGCTCACTCGATTTGAAGCAGCGTAGCGGGCACTTCCCGACTCCAAAACCCTCTTACATATTTGACTGAGTTATCTGAAAAATAAATAAAAAAAGAATTAAAGACAAGTGTATTGCCTACACTTTATTATGATATGATATGTATTAGTCTGCATATTACGATTTTTCTGTGCTGATCAAAATATTGTTAACGTAAAAAACTTTGCATAAATTCTACGTTTCGCATATTTGTTCAGATAATACAGAAAAGTTTCTCTTTGATTTTTATTTTCCTCGTAATTGTTACGTTAAACAGTATCTTTCTTCCAAATTTCAAAGATTTGTCTTGATTGTAAGTACCCCACGTTAATGATGATAATTGCGATTTATGAACCCTCGTACTTTGAAACTATTCCACTCAGACGTATGATATTATTTACCTAATAGATCATTGACAATATTACCTATTTTCGATTTTTAGTATATATTTATTTATGTATCTTTTTATATATTTGTATAACTACATAGTGTGTTTATATGTATTTATCAACTTATTATTATAGGAGTCTACCTATAGTTTTTTTTTATTCTTAGTTTGGTTCCTGACAACTACCTTTCACCATAACAAGGGTTGACTGGTAGAGAAAGCCACTTGGCATTAAGTCCGCCCATTGTAACCTTAAGCTTAAGGCTAACAATAAAGAAAAAATAAACATTTAAAACACTATCTATTTATTTAACTGTGCAGGGTATATCATAGTGCCACAAGTGTACACGCAGACTCACTCGACTTTACCTTCCGGTGACTGATGTATCGTTGATGCGTTAAGGAACAATGCACGGTACTCAACGCAACTGGTAAACCAGGCTACATTATTATGTTGCGTGTTACACATACATTGTCACCGGCTCAGATTCGAATTCCAGACCCATAGTAGTAATAGTCAGATATGCTAACTACTAAGCTGGCGGCCGGTCTTTCTTAATAGAACTCTGTCATTGCCATGTCAGTACTAGAATGAGTATTTTCAGGAATAACTATAAGAACATTTAAAAATAGTTCTATCAAAACCGATCCAATGATTTTTAAGTTAAATCCGTTCAAATATTCATTCTGAAATTCCGAAACAGATTTTCCCACGGTACCTAGCTGAGATGGGTGGTCGTGAAATTCACCGTTTAGATATCGGTCGGTATGGGTCTTTTTTCTATACACAGTGTGACTTACAGCGTTATTGGAGTTCCGAATTACTAATATATCTAGGAATGCTAAAGTGTTTTTTGCCCCTAACTCCATTGTGAATTATATTTTGGCATTTAAATTTAGCAATTATTAACATGGTAGAGACAAGCGGCGGCTTTAGCTGCTACTCGAATTGGTCGGCTCGACCGGATTAATACCGCGACCTCGCAGAATACGAGCGTGAAATAGAGGCATCTTGTGCTTCTGCGTTTCCTTCGGTAAGTGAGGTACCGGACCAGAGGCCCACTCCCACTCTAGGTTGCACTCCTTATCTTCCCTGCCATCTCCCAAATACCCTTAAAGGCCTGCAACGCACCTGTAGCTCCTCTGGTGTTGCAGATGTATGTGGGCGACGGTAATCATTTACCATCAGGTGAACCTGTTGCTCGTTTGCCGCCTTTCCCATAAAAAAATATGGAGATAAGGTAACATATAGTAACATTATCTGATGGTAATATTGTGAAAGTATCGTCTACGTACCACTTCAATTTATAGTAAGGGTATAAAGGGCTTTCTCCTCAAAGCCTTCCATGAATATATCGGCGACAATGGGAAATACAGGTGAGCCCATCGCCACAACGTCTACTTGCCTGTGGAACTCTTTTTTCCAATAATGCCCCAGTGGCGCAGTCCTCCCTTGACCCTTGCTGTAAAGCACCCGAAACGTCGAGATTTAAAAAATCTAATTAAACCAGATAAAATATGTGTAATATTCGCGTAAATACAAGAAACCATTATAGAATATGTAGTCAAAGTTAACGTCAATATTTCGTAAATCACTACTCAAGAGAAGCCTTTGCTCGGTAGACTGTTTACATATTGATATGATGATAAACTGTGCGCATCACTTCACAAACACTTTAACCACGACGTGGTCACAGAAATTCGGTAAAGAAATATTAACAAAAGAAACTGGTTGATGGTTTTCATTGCCAATTTACAAATATATATTTCAACTTATGTTATTACGATAGTTTAGACAGTTTAAATTTAGAATTTAATTTAGAAGTGTAAAAAGACAGGTTTGCGCGTTCACCGCTAAAAAGAATCCCTTTGTCGTTTCTCCTCTTTTTGAGAACATTCCCCTTATTGCCTCAGCCAGTATCAGAATCCGTGGCGTTGACATATCGAGCGACGTTCAGTTCCGTGGTCACTTGGAGGGAAAGGCTAAATTGGCCTCCAAAAAGCTTGGTGTGCTCTGTAGAGCGGGACAGTATTTCATGCCGGTCCACCGTTTGCAACTTTATAAGGCGCAAGTTCGGCCCCACATGGAATCCTGTTCTCATCTCTGGGCAGGGGCACCCCAGTACCAACTCCTTCCATTTGACCGCATGCAACGTCGAGCGGCTGGAATTGTCGGCGACCAAGCTCTCTCTGATCGATCGGCTTGATCCTTTGGCCTTGCGAAGAGATGTTGCTTCTCTTTGCATTTTTTACAAAATTTTCCACGGGGAATTTTCTGAGGAACTGTTCGGATTGATCCCAGCTGCTGAGTTTCACCATCGTAGATCGCGACAGAATTTGAAGTTCCATCGATACCACCTAGATGGTTGGCATTCCACCACAGTGCGTTTTAATCGAAGTTTTCTGCCACGCACTTCGACTTTGTGGAATCAGCTGTCGCCAGCAGTATTTCCGAACAGTTACGACTTAGAGACCTTCAAGAAAAGAGCTTATTCCTTCCTTAAAGGCCGGCAGCGCATCTGTAGCTCCTCTGGTGTTGTGGATGTTCGTGGGCGTCGGTGATCACTTACCATCAGGTGAGCCGCACGCTCGTTTGCCCCTTCTTCTATAAAAAAAAACGGATAATTTTCTCTTTATTATTCTAAAGGGAATCATATTTATGATAAACACATCTGTTAATATTATGTGGTCATTAAAGTTTACAAAGTTAGTAAGTTTAAAATGTACTTATAGTGAGCGGAATGTCGAAGTTGGCTCAACTTCCTACGGAACAGGCCGGGGCGAGGGGCGAAGGGCGAGCGGAGGCGGTGAAGCAATGGACTGGTCAAGGCGATCTACAACCGGATTGCCTACAGAAGTATCTGATGACAGGGATGATAGCAGTTCTTGCAGTTTATATCTTTATTGTTTTATCAGCGCTTGATACTTACACAGGACTGGAAAAGTCCAGAAGAGTTATGCCGTATTGCGCTCAATGCGCAATTTCAACGATATACCACATGCATCGGCTGAGGTCACGGTATCCAATATGGTTCACATTAATGTAGTAGTCTTAAGAAGAAAAAAGAAAAATACAATGAAAAATCCTTTCCAGGTAATACCTACATTTCCTTTCCTCAACTATTATCCTATAGTTCAACATGGCCTTGAAAAAAGAGCCAACAAAAGCATTTGTATTTTGTTAAAACGTATTTTGCTCTTAGAACGGTTTCGTCACCATTTTCACGTATTTTATCACGAGAATGTCGTAGATGTCACCTAAGAGAAATTTATATATTTTAGTTTAGTGGATATATCAATAGTTTCAAAGGTTTTTAAATTCCGTTCTTTCAGATAGAGAGATTGAAACATTTCATTTACAAATGATGGTTATGCACCTCGGCACTCGGTGATTCAAATTAGTGGTGGTGGTAATTTAAATTTGTTTAAAATTATATAATTTTTTCAAAATTTGTTGTATAACCGCTTTCTTTGCAAATAGTCTAAAACGAGGGTTTAACACTATATCTCAGTAATAACTTTAACTAAGTTAACTCATGACGTGTTGCAACAATATAAATTCTATTTTTATGACAAGTTAAGGGGAATCTAAAAGTTTTTATCTGCACCGGGCATTTCATAGTGCAGTATTAGTCCTAATGCACAAGCACTTCTTACCCAATCAACTCCTCATGTAAGCTTAAGCTTAAGAGAATCATCTGAAGTATTAAATGCAGTGTCAGAGATCCCAATCATATTTATATCAAAGCCTTATTTCTGTGTATCGACTGTATATTGGCGGGGATTTGAACCTAAGACATATATATCAGTACGATATTTAGTCTTCATTATTAAGAAATGTGCTGGTGGCCTTGTAGCCGCAATTAAAATTCATATTAGGATTGCCTTCGACAGTATTCGAACTTTGGACTCGCCGTTAAGAAGATACGCTGACCACTGACTGCATAGCTTTAAGAGTTAAGTAAAATTTATTTCGTAGTTTTTAATATTTTTCAAAACATTCTCCTAAAAGTAATAGTAAAATATTTTTCATAAAAATATATTATTTATTATGTTGAAATAAGAATAATAATATTAACTACTTAATCGCGAATTTTGCCGCTTAATACGGTTTGTAACTAGTATGTAAAAATGTATCTTCTAAAGTATCTAACATTATTCGATACAAATAAAACATTGTACGCGTTCACACTGCGAAAATATTTTACGCAAGGCTAGCTCTTATTTTCAGGTCATGGATCTTTCAACCGAGGCAGTGTTTTAACTCGATAAGAAAACAAGAAAGGTAGGTTATTAATATGTAAACAATATTGTTTTATTATTTAATTCTTTACTTCAGTATGGAAGCTTTTGACCAACCTTGACATTGCTTTTTTTCGTGCATAAGTTCTTTTAATCATGACAATGAATAAAAATAATTCCGTCCGCATGTTACACACTTTATTTTTTAATAGAATAAAATTCTGAAGTAAATTAATTATTGCAGCAGTGTGATGGGTAGGCGGACTTCATATAATGTCCTCGAAATAATATTTTTTGTTATTTCTTAGAAATTAAGATTTCACGACGTTTTCCTTCAACTCCGTGCGCGTGGTAAATTCAGCTCTTGCTACTGAAGTTGCTATTAACAATTTCGGCGGTGTTATTGTACGCATGCGAATGCGTACTATGAAATTGAAGCGAGCACCCTGACCACTACGTTACAAAGGCTAAGCGTAAGAAATAGCTAAACACTTAAAGTCAGAGTACGGAACATACACTGTTTCCGCCGATGTTTCGTTATGTCGACAAACGTAAATTTTTGCAAACTATCACTTTTATTATTGTTTTGTTTCGTAATACAAACTTATATATATGTTATCTTCCGAGTAGGTTCACCAACATTTTAATTTCGTGTTTTTTTAAATTGTATATTGTGAGTTGAGACTTTTAACTGTATATTGAGATCTATAATGAGTATGCATCATTAATAGACAACTCTTGTTCCGTCCATTACTTTCTCTTGTGCATAATAATTTTCCTAACGTTAATTATGGTAGCTCTAGATTTTCATTACTCTACTCACCACGTAGCAGTGATCTAATAAGTCGGGCAATGCAGTAACTTTTGGCCAGGTTTGGCTAACAATTTTGTATTGCTTCAAATATGCTTTAATTTGGAAGAAAAAAAATTAAATGAAATAAAAAAAAAAAGTTAAAGTTGAAAAAGTAGCAGAAAAAAAAGTTGTTTGTTTTAATGATAATAACCCACTCCTAAGATGGTGCAGACAATTTTATAAACAATTGCATTGTAAACCTTGTCGTTGCATATGGTCATAATATGAAAGCTGGCTCTTTTCTTGCTAAGAGGTTAAGAATAAGTGCAGCCCGTGTTCTTGATACTATACCACAATTAGGCTCTATTGTAATAAACAGCCGTGATACCCTAGTGGTCAGGACGCTCGCTTTATCTTCAAAGAGCGCGAGTAACCTGTGCCCGATTTCCGGTGCCGGCACCACTAAAATTGTTAATAGGAGTTTTAAGTGCGTGCTCGGCAGTGAGGGAAATGTCTGAGAAATAATAAACAATATTATTTTGAGGACTTGTAAAGTCAGCCAACTTGCACTGGAGCAGCGTGGAAGACCCTCTCGGCTCCAAAACCCTCTAAGACATTTTACAGGTTGCTAGTTTACTTTTTACTTTAAATCGTAATCGTTGAAAATTTATTATTATATTTAACATGTACATGGTCCTTCCGTCAATGTGTATGGTATGGAAAAGGATAAAGATTGTTTTTATATCTATTAAGAGTTCTAATGGGATACAATTCATGATCACACGGTAAGTAGGAAATAGTTTTAAAGAAAAGAACAGTTGTACAAGTCTATGGTTACCCGAGTTCGTTTCCTTGTGAGGAGGGCTCGATCCAATAAATTTTTCGTAACTTATGTACGATTTGTATCACACTAAGATGGCGGGGAGTTCACCAACGATCACGTTGTTCCAAATAAGATCTGGTGAAAAATTTGTCGACTAAAATTATTTTTTTAACTTCTGACTAAAAACTGTGGCATATGGTCGTGAAAACTTATTTATTCAATATTTTCAAACAGAAAGGTGCGTAAACTTCTTGGAATTGGGTCGCGGTCTTTCTCTCACTTTAGGAGGAAGTAATGTCACTTATAAGAATTCACCAAGCTACTCTAGTGCTGGCTGGTCTTCTTTAGAGTGATAAACGAGTTAACAGCCTACCTGATGGCAATAAGTGGCTACTGTAGTCCACGGAAACTAGTTTAGTCATTAATTATTCACCGCTGAAGTTTTATCGACCATCTAGAGAAAGTTATAAATACACTAGTGAACTGCGCTGGCTTCGCACGGACCGATCTGTAATATTCGTGTATAGACGTGGGCCTGAAAGCGATTTTGTTTTATAATACAAAGAGGTAAGCTGCCGTGTGGTATTGGCGTAGGAATCTACCGCCCCTTCTTCGCGTGAGTGTCGCAAGAGGCGATTTCCAGGCGTCTCTGGCACTGCGATCGCCAATTCGCTTGAGCGTGGCGCTTATGGCATATCCTCCTTACGGGAAAGGTCTATGTCCTGCAGTGGTCTATTTATAGGCTGTTAAGGTAAGGTAAGAGATGAGCGAAGTAAAGAAGTAGTATAGTGGCATCTATGTATCCGACCACGGAGGAATTATCCATTGTTTTAATTTTTATTATTGGAAATGATGAGTATATAGGCAAGTCATATTTATAGAGACAACAAATAATTAAGTAAAAATAAAAAACATAGATAGCCCCGATATGCGAGTGATTAGGAGCTCTGCCATAGAATCAGGATACGCGAGTTCGATCCTCTATGAGGAGGAATCGTACTAATAAGTTTTTCGAAACTTATGTACTATATGTATTTTTATACTTAAGACGGGGACTGACTCACCGCCTCTACGTTGTCGATTTGTATCGTTGGGTTGGACACTAAGACGGCGACAACCTCACCACCTCTCGCGTTGTCTTAAAATTTAAAACACTATTTTAAATATTGCATATTTTTTTTGAAGAAAAGTGGGTTGAAAGGCTAAAATGTGGAGATCACTGTCCACCCCAGTATTGGGAATACATACGATAGTGAGAGCCTTTTTTATTTAAAAATAAAGGGTTTTCGGAAAGGATGATTGCTCTAGATTTTCATTACCCTACACCTCAAATATCTAAGGGTAACGAAGTGCCGTTAAGTGTTAAATACAGTATAAATCACAATTAAATATCAAATATTAATTATTTTTCAATCAAACTTTAACTTTTTATAATATGACATTTTGTCTTAGTAAGGAACAAAAGCACATTTACTATAATTTAGTTATTAAATTTTGATTTTTTTTTTCTAGTTTACCCAAAAAAATATTGGCACTACGAATATAAAAAATTTAAAAAACCTCGAAATTATTCACACGTTAATTTATCTGTAACCCAATATTCACATAGACTACTAACAGACAGGAAGCAGTGCCACATGCGTTTAATTTCGTAGTGAATGGTGTTACGCGTTTCCAGGACACTGGTTGGCTTCCTGCGCTGCAATGCACGGATCTCGGTAATCAGTTCTTCCGATCCGTGTCTGATAATGAAAGTTTTCAGCCACATTAATAACCCTAAAAAAAAATAACGCGTATGTTACAAATTATGTACATTGAAAATTACTCATATGGCCTAATATATTGGTTCTGATTTATAATTCTAATATTAAATTGGGACGTGGGGTATATAACATATTTTTCTCCAAAGGTTAACCTCCCCAGCACGCGGTGCACACTGCTGACTAACAGACGAGGCGATGGTCCGATTGTTTTTTTTGTTTCAAGTGGGTGAAAGGTGCAAACACCTACCAGTCACTGAAGGGAGTGACCACAGAATTAAGTGCCGAACCAACTAAACCCCATACGGCTTAGAGATACGTTGTTAGCCTGAAGGCCTAAAGGCTGAAATACACTCGAGCAGGAGGCTCGTAAGTAAAAACTAATAAAGAGCAACGACGCTGCAGGTGATGACACGACACTCCGCGTCTCGACGCTGACTGCTGCTGTGGTGTACGGACCCCTGTGAACGAAAAAGACTTGCTGTAACTGTAGGGGAGCTCGCGGCGGCCCAACGGCCTCTTTTAAGGAAGAACGAGACGATCTGGTTACCAACGATAACGGTGAGGTGATTCGACTGATGGCGAAATATCCATTTAAACATGCGGAATCCAAATCCCATAGGCACTAATGGGAAGTTGCTTATCTAGGGAGGGTACCGGCGTTGCGCTCAACCATCTGGCCAGCGTGGAGAGCAAATCTTCCAAGCATGGCATGCCGGATTCATGTAATGTCCAACAGTGAATAACAGGTTGATAAAAAAGATGAAGAGCAGGTAAATATTCTTCTGCAGGAAATAGACTTCTCCCATAAGGAGGATTGTCTTTTTCCTTAGTCGCCTCTTGCGACACCCACAGGAAGAAAGATCAATTCTTACGCCGATATCATACGGTATTATGTATAGCATTATAAAGAAGAACGCTTTATATTATATTCTTTATTGATTTAAATTGGAAAATAAAATGCGCGGTTAAACTTTGCTGGCCAGACCGGCTCTGGTAGGTCGGCTCGAACAGAGAAGGATCACCCACCTTTAATGCAATTAAAGTTCTCTCGGTAACAGCGGCGTAAATAGCACGTAGTAAATTGAATAACGGAACTGCGTTTCTTATATTGACTGAAACGGGAACTCTTGTTCGAGTCTGAGTTCAAGTGACTGTCGCGTAAGAAATATCGGCTGTAGTGGTGATAACTTTAGTAATTCATTTAATAAATTAGCAATTAGCAGCTACTAGCTGTTATATAGCTGCTGTTAATACGTTTTAGAATTTCTATTTAATTTTACTATGGGAAAGTTGGCAATTGAGCTTGCGGTTTTCCTGATGGTAACTGATTACCGACGCCCACGTACATCTGCAAAATTGGAGGAGCTGCCCGCGCAGTTTACCCGTGTGTTGCATCACCTTGTAGTCGAGCAACATCGAGGCGGCATCTATCTGGGGATCGTGTTGGATATGGAGAAGGCCTTTGGCAGAATGTGGCATACGGGACTCATCCACAAGCTAATAGAAAGCACTACCACACCACCGGCTATTATACGGCTAGTGGCGTCTTTCCTGGAGGGACGGAGCTCCTACGTCAATGTTGAGGGTTTCGAATCGGCAACATAACCCATTGAATCTGGTGTGCCACAGGGCAGATGTCTTTCACCACACCTGTACGCGGTTTATACAAACGACTTCCCCACACTTGAGGGTCGCGTCCAAGAGTGGGAAGATGATGTTTTGCTCGCATTTCACGTCGTCCCGGCGGACAGCCATCGCTGCACAAAGAATGCAGCTACTGCTGGACCTACGGCCAGAATGGTTTGATAAATGGCGGAATTGCCGTTAATGTTGGCAAAATCTGCCATAATAATCAATCTACATGTGCGCGTGCCACCGCCACTCCAGCTCCGAGGCCAGAATGTAGGCTGGCAGAACACCATAACCTATCTTGGTTGCCAGATATATTGTATGATTCCTCACGTGGACTATGCAGTCTTGTACCCCGTACTGGCATCAGGGAAGGTCGAGGGAAAGTGGACCTGCGGAAATCACCGAACGAAACGCAGAAGCACTAGATGCCTCTACTTCACGTCGGTATTTTACCAAGCCGGGGTATAACCCCGGTCAAGCAGCAAAAGCGCCCACTTGACTCTACCACGTACAGAAATATTACGGAAGGACATAGCAGGCCCGACAGACGTTGTAACATTGTGGTTGTTTTTGGTGCAGTAAATATTTAAAGAAATTATGAATGTGATTATATTTTAAGTCGACGATCACGTTACCGGACTGCTAAACCATGGGTCCTGAGTTTAGATCCGAGCCATGCAGCAGCATACAGAATAAGGCAGGCAAAAAAGGCATAATCATATTACAGACACACGTCCACATTCTTTCTATATATTTTTTCTTTCGTAGTTTTTTCTTTTGTATGTTGAGTTTAAAGTTTTAGTTTATATTTTTGGATTGCATTGGATTTTAGAAAAGTTGTTGTTTGTTTTCTGAATAATTAAACACATTTTAAATTTAGCCAACAAATAAATATGTTGTCGTGATGTATGTATTTGTAATATACATTAAATTAATTAAATAGAACTTGTGCGCCAACTTTTTAACGTTCCCATTATTATTCTCTGTATAAACATAAAATTAACACATCAAGGTGAGACAACCTTGAATAAAAAAAATATTTATTTGTTAATAAGAAATGACAAATGTTATTTTTGACTGATTGATGATGAACATGAAAGTTATGTCGTCACAGATATTGATTGCGGTTATTAACTGCAAATACGTATCTTCGGTACTGAGGCCGGATTTCTACATCAGAGACACACACAAACACACACTTAAATAATACATACACATATAAATACTCGTAGAAAAAATCACGCATCGTTCGTAAGATAGTCACATGAGATGTTTGTGTTTTTGCGAGGATATTAGTTCAAGGGCACTTGGCCAGCCAGGTGAGTAGACTTTTCAAGAACGCTTTCTTGGAGCGGCCTGTGTCCGGCAGTTAACTTAAGTAGTGGTAAATGTGATATAGTCCATCACCCATTATTATTTTTCAATTTTTTTTTATTGCATGTTTTTAACTTTTTAGTTTGTTTGTTTTGTAATTTTCTTTGGAGTATATAATTTTTTACAACAACAACATGCTATTACTACACCAGCCTATTTTAGTCCATTGCTGAACATAGACCTCTCCAAGAAAAGCCTGCATACAATTCTTTAAGGTTTCTCCATACTCGCCATGCTGGACAAGCGGGTTGATAAAAAAGCTTTGAAAAAGTTATTGGTACGAGTCCTCCACACAGGGGATAAAACTCGAGTTTCCTGATTCGGAGGCAGATACCCTTACTTTTTTTTTTATAGAAGAAGGGGCCAAACCAGCGTGCATCTCACCTGATGGTAAGTGATCACCGACGCCCAAATATATATACTATTCGGTTATCGTGGCCTATCACTGGTTCGTGGAAGTTAGATTCAGGAAATTTGTATTGATATTCCGCCGTCATTCAGCCGCGAGAGCTTGGTTTTTGTGCTAGCAGAATACGCCATCTGCGGCTGAGGTGACATTTGGAGAATTAGTCAAAAATGCGACTATATCTCCAAACCGCGGTGCTCCTTACCGAAGCGGGCCCATAGGCAATTACCTACTTTGTATTTAGGTTAATCCATGTGTGTGGTCTGTATAGGAGTAGTATCCACGTGAATATAAGATAATCATTAATTATTTAAGTTATAAAAATGGTTCACGACGTTTACTTGTTTTTATTAGTTAAGTTGGTACAAAATAGTCTACATAACTGACTATAAGATATGTAACGAAGACAACTGCATGTATATATGCTACAAAAAAATGTCCGCCTGCATAAGTCTACTGATCTTTCTTTGAAAGCGCTAACAAAAGCTAACATGACAAGCATGTAAGATTTCTCACCATTCAGCACGCTGGGGAGACGGCTTAGTGGCCTTGCGCTGAAGATACTGTCTCCCATCACTGGTCTGTGGGATTTGGATTCGGTTTGTTCAGATGGATTTTCCGCCATTAGTAAGTTGCCGGAACTGAAAAAATCAATACACGAAGCATTGCCTTATGACGGCAGAGTTTAAACTAATACTATGAAATGAACGCACAAATTGTGGAATCCATCTTATTAAAAAAAATTGTATGAATAAAATAATTGTGGCAAGGCTGTGATTACCAGGACTTTAATATATGCATACCGATTTTAGCTGGCACTTTTTTGAAGAGGCCTAAATTTAGATGTGGCTCATTGTCGGTTCGGTGGCGCAGTGGCTAAGTGTTACAAATATTTCTATTAATATATGTGCAATTTATGTAAGTAAATTGCTTCCACAACATGGTATATATTCCTGCAGTGCGGGTGCTAACTTTTACTTTTTTTACTTTATGAGACTTTAAAAGTCGAGGTATGGGTCTTTCCATGAAAGCAGCAACAAAAGCCTCATGGGTCTCCCATACTCTTTACTCTGTGCAGTGGGGGTAAAGTTTATTTATTTATTTAATGTTATTTTTTATTGAATAGGCTGATGAAGAAGAATATGGTGTACATATATGCGGATTACCATTTGGCACGACTAAGCGTAGCCAAACATGCTCCCGTAGCCTTCTTTTCATCCAGGATTTCTCCATAAGTTTTAAATGCTTCTCCCCTTATCGCCTCTTACGGGGCCCACGGCAAGGTTCTTACGTCACCTCCACTTACAGTTTTTGTTATTTGTCATTTGCACGAATATTGAAGCAAAAAGCAATCCAATAATGGATTCATTAATTACAAATAAACTAATTAAGTAAAATTTTTGTAGTTATCGTTTGTTAATTAAAAGAAAAACCTGATAGCAATCAATATATTCCAAGAATTTGTTTAGAGTCGCAATAATCACATTCACCAAGGACTGTTTGAAATTTAGTGAGGTACTAATGAATCTCAAAAATCGATATTGCATCGATAAAATTAAGGAGTATTTGTGCGATCCAGAATAGAAGGGCTAACGGACATTCACACCCGTCCTTAGCCGATAGAGGAGAGTGGGTGCCTTTCGTTCGGCAGTGCCAGCCGACACCGCGCGCCGGCCGGGCGGTACCACAAGCACATCTTGCAATAGCAGCGCATTTGCCAAATATCTATCTGTATTATATACGCGAGTGGTGCAACAACTGTAAACATGTTATCAACAACTGTGTTTCTGATCGCGCTGCATTTTGTTGCCGCAGATATACGTAAGTTTTTTTGGAAAAATTGTAAAAACTTTAGGAATTTTTTGGAGAAACATTGAAATTATTCAATGATTTGAATGGAGTTATTATTTTCATAAACCTATTCGCTACTCTATAAGTAGTTTTTAACCGATTTTAGAAAAGAAGGGGGTTATTTATTCTACTGTAAAATATTCATGTCCTTTTCAATATAATGGTGACCATTGGTCCATGGTCTAATCGAACATTTCTGAATTTCTAAATTCAAATCAAATAAATTGAGTACACACACAGTGTGGGGCCATACAAATTTGGTGGTGATCAGATAATGTCCTTTTGCGATGCAGTACGGAAGTTTTTAAGAAATGTAATAATATAATCTTTCACCTTTATTGATATCCAACGGTGGAAATCCCTTTAAAATCTATTAAGTGGTTTTTAAGAAGGGTTTGTGTAAGAGCGTGAAAATCAACTCTCATTTAAACACGTAGTAGTGATGTGAAATAAGATTGAAATTGTTTAACAAGTAGCTTTATTATTATTATTTAAGTATATATTGTATTTACCACGTGCTCGACGTTGAAGGAAAACATCGTGAGGAAAACTGTATGGCTGAGAAATAATAAAAAATATTATTTCGAGGATATGTGAAGCCCGCCAACCCGCAGTGGAGCAGCGTGACGGGCCCTTCCCGGCTCTAACACCGTCACAGATATTTGAGAAGTAGTCCTTTGCCCAGATGTGGGAATTTACAGGCTATTTTACTTACTGGCTTTACTATATATTTCCATAAATAGTTGTTACGAAAATCACACATCAAAAGCCAGAAAATTAAAAATGTTATATTATTATTTATTTAAAAATGTAATAAAATTATATTATTTTGATACGTTAGGTAGATTGGTGATTTTTTTTATTTTGGACGGATAAGTTCATGTTCCCATAGGGTACTATATTCGTAAATAAAAATACAAAGGACAAAGTTAAAAAAATACATAGATCGAAATCGGTATGTGTATATAGAATGTTTGCTATTTGAGATCTATGTATACATATCGTTGATTAGCTCAATTATTTCCGTGATAATATTCATAATATAAATATAATACATACGGCATTTTGTAAAACTTCACGGGGAAGGCAATTACTGATTAATAATATACTATAATAACAATAGATTAATAAGCATTAACAATTTCTAATTTAAAAAATATTAAATACAAAGTTATCGATTCGCGCAGAGAAAATATTATCGGGTGGAGGTTGAATGTTGACAGATTGTTGCTACACAATTTATTGTGAGATATTAGTAACAAAATGAAAGTTGTACAAAATAGATGTTATGAGCCTTATAGAAAATATGCGTATAGACAGATTTCATGTCGTGCAATTATATAAATGACAAAAATCTTCATCTTTTTAGATCATATTAAAAGTTTTTTAGTTTTCAAGTTGTTCATTAATTATTTTCCCGCCAATTCATAAAAAAATTCTAGATTAAATTCGTATTATTTTTCAGATCGATGACTTGGTTTAATTTATTGGTGTACATGTGTTGCATAAACGGAACCATGTTAAAAATAACACTGTATGATTTCATAGGGAAATGATTAAACACCGAATTGTTGTGAATTTTTTTGTGGCTTAGCGGATATGGCCCCTGGTCAGATGATCGTAACCTGGGGAAGACGTTTCCTCAGGCCAGAGTTGTTATTTGGTTTGCATCTATATAAACTTTCACAGCGCGATGATGGAGCTTCAGATGACATTTACTTGTTGTGAAGTTAGTCAATTAATTTGTAGTAGAACTTCTCAGTGACATAGAAGTCTCTACAAAACTAACAAGTTAATCCTTGATTTTTTGGAAACAAAAAGCAATCGCAGGGTGCAACGTCCAGTTTCTATGGGAGCTGCGTAGTTAGTTCCATGTCAGAGGTCAAAAACTCAGTTTGTGTCCTAACGCAGTGAATCATTGCCGAAGTAATAAACTACTTTGTTACGAGGACGCATTTCACTTACTTTTTCTATAACATTAAGCCAGCAATATCCTAATGTGCATACATTTTTTTTGATACAGCTATTATCACTATGATATGAGGGACGTACTTTTTCTTTTCTTTTATTTTGTATTCTATAGGGTCTTTAAACATTTTGTCAGTTAGCCATAATCGGCATGTATGCATAATGTCATTGTGCTATGATGACTTACATACATAGTAGATAAGGCCTAAAAATAACTAATAATACGAGTAATATGGGTAAGGTGACAATTCACTAGTGAAACTGGTATATAGACTTTTGCCTTTAACAACAGCGTGAACTTATATATAACGCATCTGATAAACAGAAGAAATTAAGCTTTCTTTACAGATGTTTTAATGAGGTATTATATACGTATCAACAAATATTGAGAGCCATTACCCATGGGCATTCATTAATTAGAAATCCTATTAGCGAATCCAATTATGGGAATCTTATTACTTGAATCCTGTGATGTGCCGCATGTAGTTTGTCACGTGTCTATGTTGAAGTTTTCTCTTGAATTAGGCTTTTCCGGTGTTATATTGTGTAATGCATACGAGGTTACGGAATGTGAAACTTGATGTCGGAGGCTCAGTTGGAGTGGTTAACGGAGTTTCTTAAATATTAGTAATGGTTAGTTTTAATAATTATTATTTACTGTGGTATCGATTTGTTTATACCTTGTGTTGTGATTACGTTACTAACGCAAATGGATGATATAACTATTCACCCACCAACCGGACCTGTTTTCTAGCAGCGAAAGTAGGATCCTTCCGGCAGCCTTATACATAACAAGTATACTTTTTGACTCAGGTATTACACATTTATTACATGGTCATTTTTATGAAGGTTAGTAGTGCCAAAGGACCGATAGCCAAGTTGGATGACCTTGACTTTGTAGCTGAGGGTTGTGGTTTCGATTCCCGGTAGGGGCAAATATTTGAATGATGGATATAAACGCTTGTACTAGCGTCATGGCTAATACAGATGCTTCGTTATACAAAAATGGGCATTAGAGCTTTTTATAATTTTGGTTCTAGGGCACTTAGAAGAAATAAGTATATTTACTTTGCACAGCCAATATATATATGACAATGTTAAGTATACCAACACATAAATATTAATAAATAAGCTCCCACGACCGTATACCCAATGCTGGGATTGTTAGAGGTCTACACTAGGCATTTTTAGTCCTTTTAACCCACTTTACAAGAGCTTATTCTGAACAGTTCTGATAGCTGGTGAGCCAGTCGCCATCTTAGTCTCCAAGCCAACAATACAAGTCGTACATATGTTCGAAAAATAATAGCCCTCCGCATAGGGGATCGAACTCGAGTAAATCGGTCGACTCGACTCGATCGAGTATGATTCGGGGGCCCCTAACTAAAGGACTATTGTGGCTTTTGCTGAAGTACTTGACCCATCATGACCGTAACCTTCTATACATTTTTTTTTAAAATGTATGGTTTCATCTAATATGATACCACTGACATCTCATCTCAGTAAAAATCCACACCTTTGTAAAAACGTATTCAAAAGATAAGACTCGGAGGACCGTTCAAAACTAACCAATATATGCATACATACATATACAAATATGTAATTGGTTTCTCGAAAAAAGGCTGTAACGATTTGGATGAAATTAAGTATTTAAATATTTTTTTACTTTCCAAGTTTATCTACTTTCAATAAATGC
Source organism: Bhutanitis thaidina (assembly GCA_029286595.1). NCBI lineage: Eukaryota > Metazoa > Arthropoda > Insecta > Lepidoptera > Papilionidae > Bhutanitis > Bhutanitis thaidina. Next base: position 7,841,304 of record JAGSMS010000018.1, read on the forward strand.
GATATTATATAAACTAGAATATGACCTGTCTGCCCAGCAACCTTGGGTCATAATACTGTTGAGCGCAGGTTCAGTTAAACCCTAACCGCGTCACGCTGCTTTTCACATAAATATCAATAATATAACTAAACATTAGCAAAAACTACTTAAAAACTCACACCTATTATCCGTTACGGAGTAGGCAGAAATCCAAATGTTTGTAACTGGAGTTTTATTAGTTACTGTTTGAACATTCAATGTTGAGGAGCAAATGTAAATATATAATCTTTGTTTTATTAAACCCCTCTTTCGTTCCGTGGGTGTCGTAAGAGTCGATTAAGGGAATAGCCATCTAAGTCTCACGGGTCAGATAATTAGCAGATTAACCATCTCAAACACGAGAACGAAAATTACTTACTTATGACGGGGAGCACTGGCTTAAGTACGAGGCGTGTGGTACGATCTCCAATCTGTCCGCCAATATGGCAGTGATGGTAACGCTTCCTTTTACGCCTATTCCCAGTTGTGAACTATGAACAGGCTACTGCTGATGATGATGATGACGAAGAAGAAGGTATTAGAATGAATGGTGGTAGTCTTATCGTCAGAAATAAGTACGGCCAAAATCTTAATTTTGATTGGCTGCTATATAATCGGCAAGAAGATGGTATGTAAATACTCGTACTTTAATTCTGGAAAATCCAAAACGTTTGGATGGTTGAATTTTCAATTGATTGGATAATTATTTTTTAATTTATATTTCAGCTCCCTACATCAAAGTTTGCCAACGTAATGATCCAAATGTGGATAAGTGCATCATAAACTCCGTCGAGGAGTTGCGACCAAAGATGATTAAGGTAAATAATAAATTATATATGTTTATTTTTGCGATTTCTTAAATCGTATCGGTTTTTTTTAACTTTAACTCCCAGTCAAGAGCAATTAACGCTTAGTTTGAAACTTTTAAAGGTATCATAATATAAACGTAAATAAAAAACTTGTAAGTTTGTCTAAACTGAGAAGGGATTTATTGTGGTATATATGTATACGCAAATTGTGATGTATTGTGTGGTTTTAAAACGCTAAGTCAATATTTTATTCGCTTATAATATGAAAAAAAAATTAAGTTTTTAATTTCATTGCAATGTTTTTGGTTATGCATAAAATGATGATATGACATATTGCTGAAATTAAAATATTTTCAAAGTTAAACATTAATCTGTATCACTAGTTTTAGTGCCAGTTGCTCCTTTAGCTCCAGCAAGTGCTGCGGCATCGTCACCAGCTACTGTGTCTGCACTGTTTCCTACAGGTGGTACGCTTCCTTTATCATCACCAGATTTATGACTTGGTTGATCTATATTTGTATCCTTGTCTGTAGATGGTTGACCTGAAATGGTACTTTCATCTTCACTGGTAGATTTTTGTGCATCTGAAGAAGTCGTCGTTTCAGCAGGTTTTTTATCTTGTACAGGAGTGTTTGCAGAAGTATCTTTATTAAGGTTTTTGTCTTCCCCTTCCGTACCCCCAGAAGGTTTATTCATAGTGGAATCGTTGTCTGCATTTGCAGGTTCAATTTTGGATGGCGATGAGTTTGTCTTGCTGTTTTTGTTAACATTGTCATTATTACTTATTGCTACACTATTTGCCTTAGCTGTCGAGTCATCTTCACTAACAGCGTATATATCTTCTACATTACTTTTTTGACCATTGGCTTTATTTGTCTCCTCGACATCAAGAGCAGCCAATACGTCACTTTGTGATAATGATGTACCAGATGCGGTTGCGGCAGTAGAATTACCCTTGCCTCCGGATTTAGCAGTAGCTCCACTTTTACTGGCTGCCCACGTCTTATCATATATTCCAACGATTGTGCCATCTATAGTTACAGAAGTATTATTGTTGCTTTTACTGGGAGTTCCACTAGCACTTTCGTTCACTTTCCTGGACCCCTTTATATCAATGATAATGTTTGTCTTTCTTGCATTTGTTGTTGTTGATGATGTTTGAGAATGTTGAGAATTTTGAGTGTAGGTACATTTATTGCATGTAGTCCCTTGGCATTTGATACACTCAGATCCGGACGGAATATATGGAAATGGAACAAATTGTACTGGATTTATTTCTTTAGGATACTTAATTGCGACATTCGTTCGTTGGGGTATTCTCACTTGTATGAACGTAGTTCTACGATTACATTCTGTTGCCTGGTACTGATATTGCTAAAAATAATAAGAAAAAAGTACAAGGATAAGGAGCATAAAACTCATTGCTTTGAAAAGATACTTGAAAATTTGATATCGTTAACCTACTACGCTTAATACGAGTTACAAAATTTCGTGTTATATTTTGCTAATGCGACGAATTGTGCAAATAAAATTAAATAATATAAAAGTTTCTTACCTGCAAAACCAGCGCCAAAGTAACGAACAATGCTACCTTATAGCAGCCCATATTTAGGTCAAAGAATTCCATACAAAATGAACACCATTCCTTTTATATAGTATAGAGATGAATCGATTGAATTACTCAGGTCCGCGTCATTGGCTTCTAATTCATTGTTAATTTTCTTATCGATACTTGTGAAGACACGTAAATGTTTTATGTTATTTTCAAAACGCAATGATAACATGGTAAGACCGTGCTTACAAAATTGTGCTCTCTGTTCTAAGAATTAATGATTATAATGCCTAAATAAATTCTTTGTTTTTCATGTAAAATTACACGGATAATTATTAGTGTATACTTTGTAATATTATATGACACGGAAGTAAACGACGCCAATCCAATTTATTTATTATTATCTGCTAGTGTATTACGAACTAGCTATGTGCTCCTTCATAAGCGAACACTTGCTTTTTTTTTTACCTTAAATTGCCTAAAAATATGTACAACATACATTAATTGTGTTATGTTTTAGCCATAATAAAAAAGAATTATATTTTGTGGTCCTGTTTTACTTCTGCGAATATTCTTAATAACTTTATAAGCTTTTCTTGTGCGATAATATGTGTAAAACAGGAGCGAGAGCTCTATTACATGACAAATCACCAACCCTTATATGACAAATGACATATTGTAAGTCTAATAATATAATTATAAGTCGAATATATATAATAGTTGTATAACAATTATTCAAGAAAACAATAGTAGTATAACAATAAAAAACTTTGACTTTGTATGAAGTTTGTTGTAGGAATACGTTGAAGGATACTACACGCACGTACACGTTGCACAATTTAAGTCATATTACATGCATTTAGTTTCTACGCGTAAATCTACGTAATAGGATATCCTTTTACTTTTCCTTTGTAATTACACCGGTGTTCTTACACCACTTAATAACTGATCTAATACTAACTATTCGATTTGTTGAATATAACGATATGTTACTAGTAATTTCTATCCGACGACAATAATTTCCATTCGTGCACATGGTTTATATTATGAACCATACTAATTCGATTAAAACATATCGTAATCATTGTCAACGTTAGCAAAAGGGTTAATAAAAGATTTTAGGAATTTAATAGAAAATGCAATTAATTATCAGTTATTTGGAGAAAATACTTAATGTGAGTAACTTTTTCTACCAAGTCCACCATTATCACTGATTTTAGGAAACGAAAAAAGCCATATTTATTCCTTTATTCTCAAAATGTGGCAAGCCATAGAAATGAAGTAAACACACCATAATTACTTTAGATGATCCGATACAATGCTTAGAGAATCTTTTGACTCAGTATCTGGACTTTTAACTTCGATTTTTCATGTTCTTGCCTTTGCTTACCTTCGACTTGTCGTCGTTTTTCTTGTTATTGAAGAATGTTTCTTCTTACAATGAGAAAAACTTGTGTAACCTTCACCGCACGCAAGTAGGTAGGTTATTACAGTAGCGATACACTCGTACTGGCGATGCAGCTCCCCTTTACTATGTTATGGGACTTGGTTATCCGCGATAAGTTGGTCGCAAGACCCTCGTCAGCTGGTAATGGCAAAGTTGAGGCAAGCTTGAAAAGCGACTTGGGAAATAAATGCTAGTCTCCTTTACGCCAGTAACCTCATTAAATCAGCACTTGTGATAGATATTTATTTTTCACCTATGTGATGGAAATATTGATTCTGTTGAGTACAATTTCAGTGATTTATGTTAATGACATTTTAATAGTGAACTGTAGTTTTATATTATGGGAAAGGAGACAAACGAACAAGCGGCTCACCTGATGGTAAGTGATTACCGTCGCCCTCGAACATCTGCAATACCAGAGGAGCTGCAGGTGTGTCTCCGGCCTTTAAGGATAATTGGGGGATGGGAGGGATGACGAGGAGGTTCTGGAAGGCGTGGTACGGCCCATTCGGGCAGCAGCAAATGCCGCAGCTTGGCTCTTCTAAGTACGATAGTACGTTAGTAGTGTATTATGACATTTCATTAGTAGTACTATATTTCGCATATATAGCAACATTTCTGCGATATGAAATGTACCGTTTGTTGTACGGAGGATTTATTTTTGGGGTCATTTGGTAAGTGTGTCAATGTCAGTGAAGTTTCCTAAGGACCAGGGCATGTATGTCAAGATGTTTGCAGCGACATACATCAACACATAGGGATCTGCATTTTACATTATTTTAAGCGTTCATATGTTTTATACGTATACGATGATTTGCATATACATATTACATGCACAAAAAAACATAAAAAGTTCTCCCCTACCTACTAACCTATGTTTTACTACATAACATATGATATCCGAGTTTTTTTGAATGGTTTTTTTGAAAAGAGATATATGATGACTTGACTGATTCAAGCGATGTCGGACAGTGGTATCTTGGATGTACTGCAATCGCTAATCAAACAATTAAGCGTATGGTTACGGAACTCCTATGGAGAAATTGGGACCGAACTTACTATGTGGAATTATTAATTGTTTACAAGTTAAAGGAACTTATAAGGTAGCGGGTAAAAAATATTATGAATTTTGATTATGAAGGAGGTTACATAGTAATTGTTAAAGAAGTATTACAATTGATTTAATTTGTTTTACAGGGCATTCCCGAGCTTGATGTTCCAGGCATAGAACCACTGAGTCTAGGTCAAATCGCACTGGCGCGAGGTCCTCAAGGTGCCAAGTTGACCGCAGTTGTAAATGACGTCAAAGTGCGAGGTCCTAGCAACTTTATCATTGAGGAGCTGAAGTAAGTAGTTGACTGCATTATCTTTACCAAGGATTCTTTTATTATTTTATTAGTTATTCATAATGATGTAGTCATTAATGAAAAATTTATCATTTGTACGTTTATTTACTATTTCTATGTGTCACATTTATCCATCTATTGGAAGCCAAGATGATTAAATGCCATTTTCCGTATTAAATTTTTCCAACACCAACGGGATAGGATGTTTTTTATTCGCCACATTTCTGCGATATTAAAGATCCCGGTCCAGTAGAAGACGACATATTTTTGACACAGCTTGAAAAAATATCCAATACACTGTGCGACATGCTTTCTTTGATTTACACGTGCAACAAAAGTGTGACAAATTTTGATATCTTAATTTATAGTCGTGACTATGTGAACGTGCCGATCCAGGAGTAATATTTATATACATTGAGTTTTTAATTAATATTTATGAAGAACATTTGAGGAACTGTAGAAAATGGAATTACTTAGCTAAAGTTCACGTAAATGGAAAAGAGAACCATAATAGCAGATTAGTTAGAGATCTGCCTCCAAATAAGGAGATCCGTGTTCGATCCTTGTGTGGAGAGCTCTGTCCTATGAGTTTTACGAAACTTTTGTACAAGTTGTATCATTGTCACGTTGTTCCAATAAAACTAATCACCCTACTATGTATATATTTATACATAATAGAATAGTATATTTATTTCTTATCCATAACCGTCTACCGTCCTGCGACTGCATTCAAGATGAAGTTATTATTGGTGCATTATACATTTGTATGCCATACGGTAAGGTAACTGTGCAGTGTCTCTGACATTACATTCTGCACCCTTAGTCTGATTTCATCGGGTACAGGAATGAGAATTGATATGTTGACTACGCATTATCCATGTAGTAATAAAAATATATATATATAGTAATAAAAATTTCCACTCCTGGTTGTCTATTACGGAACCACCAAATAAATCTCGTGCCGTTCGATAGAAGGCGCTATGACTGTCCAATATGCCTGATCTAAATTATATAGACCAGAGACGAGCAACCTTTTACTAAACGTGGCGATTAAACTTTTCCTTCGGTAGTCATAAGTTGTAAAATATTTAAAAGCTTTGAATAATTTTCCACGTTTTTTTCAAACGGGTTACTCTTGATAAAAAATAATTAATATTTTAAATTAAATTTTACTTCATGAAGCTTTCAAAATAAATAATTTACAGTAAGTTGCATTTTAACAATTTGAAAAATATCAATACCCAGATAGCAATATACACTTAATTCAGACTTGCAACAAGTTTGCCATGGCAACTATGTACACTTGGGGACAAACATTCTAGTTCCTTTGCAACCAATTCTAAGATGGTGCAAGTTTGGTTTAAAAATAATATACCAAAATATATAAAATTGTAATTATAATTTAAGTTGATCGTGTAGAAAACTCGTGAGACTTAAAAGTAAACATACTTAACTATTCTATCTACGTAACATCAATCATAAAATAACAAGTTTGTAGCAATTTAAAAATTGCAGTATCCTACTTTGAGTATCATTCTTTTTATTAGTACAACCTTGTAATATTTTCAAAAACTTTCAACGACCTTGTCATATTTGTCATTGCAATTTATAATCAAAGTATAATCAAGTTTGGGCGAGGGTAAATGTCTATCTGGGAAAGTTAGGGAACGAAAATGAATATTTTTAATTATATTGGTTCTGTTGAATGATATCGTTTTTAATGATAACGTCTGTGTGACATCATCATCTTATCTGCCAGACGTGAATATTTAAACATAACCAATAAGAACAATAACCTAGTAAGGTTTTAAATTTACTTATTTCAGGTCTGACATAGACAATAACCGCTTCGATTTCAAACTTCTGTTGCCAAGATTAGAATTTAATGGCAAATACAAGATGGACATACAAGTTCTGCTGCTGCGGCTTCAAGGAAGGGGCAATATCACGGGATCCTTCAGTTAGTATTTAATTGTTATGTTTATTTTTCCTAACAAATGCGTGAATTATTATTTAATTTATGCGAGTACAATTAAAATGCGAGAGTAACTCTGTCTGTCTGTTTTATACAGTTACAGTTAAACCGTATTTGATGAAATTTTGGATGCGCATGCTTTTTATTCCGAGGAAGCACATAACAGTACTTTTTATTCCGGAAAACTAGTGTAAAGATTTTCCACGTAGTGGAAATTCGCGGGTGTGAAAATTCTAATAAGTGATGATATAATATTTTGAACCTCTTTGTAAGTAAGTTACTCAAAGCAATTACTCGTATGATATTTCTAGAAAGCGTATTTAAATGTAACATACAATTTTTAAGTTATTAAATGTAATATTGTTATTTATGTTCCATTCAATAGCTTAAAAAGTTCGGTGATACTTTCTACAATGCATTGGCTTCTAAAGCGGTTTGTTAGTAAACAATTTACATGCGAATTGTGTAACGTTGTGCTGTGAAATGAGCCCTGGCTACGTGCAGATGTCGTCACAGTTTCAACATCTCGGTCACATGCATCTATCCGATCAGCGATTGCCACTCGCTTTATTAAATAAAACATATTTGAATTACCAAGTTACACTAATGTTGTGACAGCTTATTGAAAACATCACCCGTTAGAAGTGATCAGTTAATTAGATACGTGACCTTTTTGAGGGGTCTTATATTTTGAAACTTCCATCGTTGTACATTTTTGAAGCCATTAATTTATGTTCGGAAACATATAAATTTATTAACCAAATTGTATTCTGCCTCCTGTAGAACCGGTCGAGGTGATACGCTAGATTTAAGCTTTTATTTGAGTAAATGCATATAATCTCTGAAAGTTCAACAAATTGATATAAAGTTAAAAAAGCTTGTTAAAGAAAGTGTGTTAAAAAAGGCTCACTATAATATATAAATAATAAATGTGTGGACAAATAGCTTTTACTTTGCACCTGCAAGTCCCCTGGCTTTTGATATATTGTTTATTATTAAAATTTATTAAATGTATTTATTTTATCATAAGTTATATCATGGTATTAAAATAAAATGTTTTGCTTCTTTCAGAGCAGATCTTTTTTTTCGAACCGGTGTAGAATTTAAAGTTATAAACCAGACTAAATTGAATAAAACAGTCTTCATGATGATATATGTAGTATTGATATTTAGGTCGGGTAGGGACATCTTACAAAATTTTAAATCTATTATTTAATTAAAGTTAGATTAGAGTACGATAATAAGAACGCAAAGAGATGCGAGAAACGAAATGGAATATTTGGTTGCGCCTGTTGAGCAAATTAGATTAGTACATATAAAAGTCATCGCTTCTTAATATATGCGAAACAAGATAGTCTTTAAAATTAAAGTAAACATAACTTTTTTACAAAACGCCTGTTTTGTAAAATAATACATTATTACAAAAGTATTTTATAAATATTTAATTTAAAACTCATTTCTGTGCATTCATATTCGGCATATCTAAAAAGTTGGCCCTTTATTTGGTAATTTTCGTTTATTTTGTCGAATGTTTTTAAAGTTGTAAGCATGTTCTTTCGTTTTTCTTCAACAGCCTTAACAGTCCAAAGGGAGGATTTGCCAATATAGGTACACTTAGATAAATATTATCTATTCCTTGTATTAGACGCTGGTGCACTTCACTGGTGTGAAATATTCAGGTTGCGAGATATTGGTTATTTTGCCACATGTCGATAGCATTTCTAAGATGACATTCAGACGTTGCCACCATACTAATATTTTATGCATAAAAAAAAGTATTTAAATAAAAGAAAATAAAACTATGAAAACGCCGGTCTCCGAAATGAAAATTAAATAACTTTTAAAAATAGAATCATTGAGGGAAACGCAAAAAAGAAAATGTGGCGCACGCAGCGTACTTAATCGCTGCGCCTCAGTAGGTGACGGAATGTGTGTTAATCGGCAACGGCACCGGTGTTACGTAGTACTAGGTAACCGACTCTTGTGTTTTACCCAACGTAAGCGTTCTGTTTTTGTTTATTGCAAGTATTATAAAATCATTAATCCAGTATGTTGTGATATCGTTTTGTATGATTAGGTTCATGACATAAGTATTTTTTGTTGTAACTCACTTTCAGTGTGTTTTCAAGGGTAGTTAAATAGTAAAACTAAAGCACGAAGTTAAAATATTATTAAAAATTTAAAAACTAATTTGGTTTTTTAAAACGGAAGTCAAACAAAGGTGCGGAAAAAGGTCGACGTAATATAAAATCTGTGGCAAATTTAGGATAAAGTAACTTTAGATAAAGTAAGTTATAAAAAGGATAAAATAAAACGCATTTTCACAATTCATAAAATACATGCAGATAAATTCAAGCATGTATACTTAACAATGTATTGATTCGTTGAGTATTAGTACGTTTTCCCATAGAGACGAACTAAAAAATGTTTTTAAATTTCATAATTTGGGCGGATGCAAAGTGGCAATAGTATGTGTTATATTATATAATGTTATGTTACTATGCCTTAACAGAAAAAAAATATTTTCTAAATCGAGAATTTCATTGTATTAATTGGCACACAACATCACATAAGAAAAAAAATCAAAAAATCTTATACTCGTATATAAAATAAAGTTAAATATTTATGACAATATTTACTTTTTACCTTTTGCTATAAGTTACTTTGCACAATATTTATCTATTAGGGTAATTAACTGAAAGAAAAAAAAATTGTTAAAATACAGAATACATAGGCTAGATGCGAAGTTTGAATATTAAATTTAATTTCATATTCTACAGGCTATTTCTTAGTCATACATCAAATATATCAATTACATAAGTACAGTAGTTTCATCACCCATTAGTTTTATTTATATTTTTAATTATATATTTTTCTCTAAATGTCAATAAGGTCGCATCCTGTACAACAAATGCCAAATTAACTTGCTATGTTTTTGTTATGTTAAATTACCCAAGGCGTCTTAGTTGGTTATGAGAATTTACGTAAGTATCTTAGACTTAAGCATTAGCAGTTTATACTTTAAAACTATAAATATTTGTAAACCTGGAATTTTTGTAATATTAAAGAAAAGTTAATCTAAATTTAATTATTGTCGTTGTTGCTGAGTTTCTCGGATTTATCATAAAGCTTTTTAAAAATGTATTAATCTATTTTTTTATATATACGTGTACATCCCCCTATGCCATTGTCTGGTTTAATAACCAAAAAGTTGTAGAATTAACAGCATGGATGCGTTTTCTGGATCTTTGCCAAATGTTAAGAAGAACATATAAAAGGCGAACCTTAATATTAAGCTCTTTTTTTGTTGATATTTTTCGTTTTTCATAATTAACTAAAATTAATTATATTGTGGTACATGTTGTGGTTGTCTGTTACCAGCGTGCAATTTGCATATAAAACGTCTGGATGAAACATCTATGTTAGCGCGTATATTATATATGGCACTATAGAACTCGTGATTTTTAGTACCAAAAATGCTATACAATTTTTGACAAAAGTTGGAGTTCAATACGCTTCTTTTATTCCAATAAGTTAGTAATACTATGGAATAATGTCATTATAGAGTTAGTTAGTAGCAGCAGTATTTCTTTAATAGATTACAATGGTAATGATCAGCTAGATATACAGTTTTGAATCAAATGTTATTTATTGTAAAACTGTTTAAACAAATTTTAAAGGACTGATTATTTTAATTCAGAATTAAATTCCACCATAACGTTAAAATTACTTTTAATTACAGAGGACTACGCCTGCAACGTTACGATGAGGGGCCATAAAGAGAAACGTGGCGACGATGAATATTTGACATTTGACCCATTCAAGGTCAAACTTCGAGTTGGAGAGTCATCTATATATCTAACCAATCTTTTCGACGGTGATCCAATCCTTGGCCCCGCCACTAACAGGGTCATCAACGAAAACTCTCAGGTGTTTCTACAAGAAATAAGTCCGGTCCTAGAACGCAGCCTTGGAGAACTTTTTACTGAAATGGCGAATAAAATAACTTCGAAGTTTACATACAAAGAACTATTCCCCTGATTTTAAATTAGTTAGTTTTTACGTTATTGTTAGGTACCTTAGGTGTGTGATGATGTATACTAGTGCGTATTGCTGGAGCTGACTGTCGGCTATCGAGAGACTGACATACATTAGGCTTTGTATTAATCTCATCATAATAGAGGTTGTCTGGAATTGAAATAAAAACTTAAACAGTTACGCAATCAGTTAATTTGTTAAAACTTTCGAGCTATCTTAGAATGCACTATCATTATGAAGACGTATTTATTACGTCTTTTTTACACCAAAAAGCAAGTTGTAAAGTATTATATGTAGTATATTACAAACTACTACATTTGCCTATTTTATTCCACTGCTAAACATAGGCCTCTCCAATAAGGCACCCACAAGATAAAACTAATCTCGTGCATTACTTGTCTATGGTATTTGGGATCGACTTACTTTTACGTACTTTTCACCACCAGCTGATCGTCATAGACTAGTTCGTAAGTCAGCAGGGTGCACAGCGTGCAGTCGAGGTTGACAATTGGACAAACACATGGCATATTCCCCCTTTACCGATGGTAATGTACTTGCATTGAGATTATTTCAATCATGTTTTATTAAGAAAAATCTTCATTTCCATTTAAATTTATTTCGATATTTATAAAAAAATTGTTTATAACTTCTTCCAAAACTGTTTTCTAGATGTAAACAACGCAAGGAATCCTTAAAACCCAGCTGGATTCCATATCTATTTTGGACCTGGTGTCGATTATTTAAAAATTATGTGTCGATTTTATGAAATGAATAATTTATTATTTGATATACATCCAATAAAACTTAACTACATTCAATTACAAAACATTTGCTCATGTTTATTACAAATAAATTTAAAAAAAAATTAAATTAATGTAAATTCGTTTATATATCGAGCTGGAGGATAATCACGATATTATTTACAAAAATGCTTTTTAAAATAGACTCCAAATTAGACTGTAATTATACGAGACTGTCTATAAAATTTTTGGAGAACTATTTATTATAACTTATAAATATATAATAACGTAATAAAATTAGTTGTATTAACAAATAAGATCAGAAGATTTAGTTGTGATGCACAGAAGAATCACGATCCTTTAACAGCGCAGAATGTTAACTCCAGCAGAGTTCGCTTTGAAAATTACATTATAGGGTATGTTATTAGATAAAGATTATTGTTTTTTAAATTCTGACAAATGTGATAGTAATTTTTATAATTAAATGCCAATATCAACAAAGTTAAGATAAATAACGTCATAAACATGTAAATCAAATTCATAGTCTTAATAAGTTTAATTTAATTTAAAGCAAAACTAAATTATCTTTTTGTACATTTTGCTTCTTACAATTGCATTAATAATGTATCTATCTACACAAATGTTTTAGAATATAAGCCTTCAACCTTTCTCTGTTGTATAGTTACGATTTGTTCACGAATAACTCCAATTTGAATTTCGAAGAATGTCTTTCGACGTTCTTATTGCCTAAAATAATCTTATACGGAAGTCTACAGTTTGAACTTTTTCAAGTTTGTGTTTAGTTTGCTCATGGCATGTAAATTAGGCTTTAATTTAATTACATAGTGAACTAAAATTGTATATACCTACTATTTACAAAATTAAAAATAATTTAATAATTTAATTAGTTATCATTGTCAATCTTTCTTTTTCTTCGGCAACCTTTGAGCATTCTTTCTCTGGGAGGGTTGTCATACTTGACAAATGAGTAAGAGATAAGTAAGAAATGATAACTTCAAACCTAAGACGCTGCGCTGTGAAAATTTTAGTCGTGAAAAGAAAATTTAAGAGAAGGTAAGACATTTGAGCTGGTTATTCCGACATCAGTCGAAGTCGACGATTTTATGCCTTTCCCTTAGTTCACGTTTATGACACCCACAGGATATTTTACACCGCCACAACACGACGTTTTTATCATACATACTTACGTATGGTAACTTGAAAATAAACTTGAGAAAAATGACATAATCATAATTTTTTTACTCAATGTTTTTTGCTAATTGAGAGTTAATATAGCGCTGCTAAAAAAATCGATGCTCTTTTAGACAACCATGAAAATTGATACAATGATTTTGATTAAGCTGGCTGTGTATTCGTATAAACCATTCAACTAGTGTTATCATCACAGGAGATGATTTTCTGCAAAAAACATTTTTTTCATTTTTAAATGCTCGTCTTACAGTCGGGTGACCCGTTGCTTATGAACTTAAATTTTAATTTTTTCAGCACCATGTGCTACGAGACGACACTATTGTTGAGTATAAAAAAATAAATAGAAACTTATCTGATGTATTAATAACACAAATAAAGCATTAAATTTTCCCCGCGGGTCCTATGCACAAAGCTAGCCTAGAGTGCGTCGATTTTTTTACTGTTCTATATATGAGTGGCCACTCAAAATTAAGTAAAAATTTTGTGAATCTGCCAATCTGACTTCACAGACGTAATCATTGTGCAGTGTGTCAGGTACAGCGACGGTGCGCCTGCTTGTGTGGTGCTTACGGCAAATCCTAATAAAATGGAAGTCGACTACATCCTACAGCGAACAAATTAAAGTTGCAACGATGTAAATTACATTAACAAACAATGAAAGTAAAACAGATAAGAGTAAGGAAAACAATGCGATATACTAAGAAGGATCCGTTTTGACGCGGAATGCAGGTACAAAAGCATTTGGAGAACTATTGATAGTTAATTGTTTAAATTTATTCTAATCAGAAAAAGGGATACTAGGATGTAACAGGGCGGAATGTAATGTAATGTAAATCTCACCTGCATGTATATATGTAATATTATAAGTGTCTAGTTTAGTAGTGGACCTCATAGTGATAAAAGAGAGGATATTTTGATACTAAAACTGTTCTAAAGCGTTGTTTATATTGGAAGACGCTAAAATTGTGTACATAGTTAATAGCTTGTTCAAATGTTTCCAATTACTATGTATCATGAGGCGTCCAATTGAAAAAGTTTGTATTTAATCTATAGTCGAATAAAAAGATCACGCCAAAACGTAACCTTTTCTTAAATTAACTAATAAATAAGTTACAATAAAATAAATATTTTTGTTAGTATGTGCATGCCAAACGCCTCAATTCAACATATAAAGTTTAGCATCAAGCCATCTTTAAATACAAATAACCTCCAAATTTCGTCTCATAGTGGCATCGAAATCTGCCACCTCTTTCTTGTAGCGGGGGCGTGAGACAAAAGCCTAGAAAATATCATGGCAATTTAAGGGAGGCAAACCCCTCGATAAGGTTTGCTACCCGTTACGTTAATGCTCCTGGGGAGGCGAAACGGGTTGCGTAAGACCGTTTGGCTCCGCTGGATCGTACCAACTGATTGGTAAACTTCGCAGTTGTATAGTAGTTATAGACTACAGGTTTGTATCACAGAAACAAAGCATCACCCGCAAATGTCTTCTCTGAGAAACTTTAGGAGTACCCGTAATAGTTTAGCTTGCTCGGGCATGTCGCCAGATCTAGATCGGTTGCGCCTTTAACGCTGGTGTTAATCATCACTGCTCTCGATAATTTATGAATGGCATTCTTGAGATGGTTATTTCGCAATCTATTGGAAGTCGCGAGATTTTTCATGCATTTTCCATTTCTCCATTTCAGTATTTATTTATTTAAGCTTCAGGCACAAAGTGGTACACATGGCGGACTTAATGCCTAGAGACATTCTTACCCAGTCAACCATTACGCTAAGCAGAGATAAACACATAATAGAGGCGATACAGCTAACAGAATAAAACAAGTTAACTTATATAGTAAAGTAACAACAATATCGTTCACTATCTACGGAGACAGTTGTTAGTTAAACGCATTTTGAAGAAGCATCAGTTCGTAAAGTCACGTATAGTTTATAGAAGCGTTAAATTGAATGAACTTTTCAATACTGTCTTAGAAGAAAGTACTTTTTTAAAATGCAATATCAGAAAAACTTTGTAACCTCCAATAGAAAGCTGTATGATAAATGCCCCTCGGCTGGGAAAAGGCCTTCTCCCAATATTTGAGGTTTTGAAACCGGAAAGTGTCCGCCACGCTGCTCCAGTGCCCGCTGACGAAATTATTGTTTTATACGAAGTTTTCCTTCGCCGTCGAGCACGGGGTAATTCGACGTTTAAAATCGCAATTAACAATATTAGTGATCCTTATTCGAATCCAGGTCGATCGCGTTCTATGAAATTAAAGCTAGCACCTTGACCGCCATAGCTGTTTTCTACTCAAATGTTCAGATCTTTGTTGGGGCGAAGTGTTTTAGTTGCGAGATTATGCAGCTAATTCGCCTCACACGTGTGTGAGTGTGTGTGTGTCTGACGAGTGTTTGAAGTTTAAAGAAGAAATTACTCACTTATGTCACCAACAGTGATTCATAAAGCGTCAAAAAAGATTTCATTTTCTCTTTTTATCGGTCGTGTATGTCCATATCCATAAAAGTAAGTATGTCATACATAGAAAATGTCCCCATACTCACCACGCTGGGTTGTTGAGCGCAGTGCCAGGGATGATGCATTCGGCATAGTTAGCCGGATCATTCGCCATCAGCCGGTTGCCAGAGCCTCGTCCGGCAATCAGCAGAAATTTGGAGAAACTTTCCGTATATTCTCTTTTGCAACTCCATATGATAAAGATTCAAGTTAAGTAAATAATTATAAGTCGAAAAACGCAAATAAAAAGCAACGTGAATCATTCATTTTGCAAGAGTTTTATACAATTCTTTGATTATAACGACATCGTCCGGTTTCCTCTATTCAAATTATATAGAAAGTCATTTTGCGGACGTTAGTGATTAAGTAATGTGTCTAATAAAAATTAAGACATGTTGTCGTTGAGTAATAAATCAAATACAAACTAGTTCATTTAAAAAAAAAATTATGCCAGAGATTCTAAAAAGAGCTTCGCTTGTGACGACACAGGGGCAGCTAATGGCGAAGAGAGTGTGAATAGAAATTTCCTAATTTTTTTTCAACCACTGCTTACTAACATACGAGGCTCTGTCGACCAACTGCTGGCGGATAATCCTTCTGTCTGTACCGAATCTAAATTCTTTAGTCTACAGGAAATGCCCTCACCAACCCACCCGCCCAACATAGTGAGTGCGGGGACATTTTCCATGTACATCATAGTTAGTATTGTTGCTGCACACACATACACAGAACGAAAAAGAAGAAAATGAATTTTTTTTGACGTTTTATGAAACACTGTTGGTGATGAGTACATATATTTTTTTATATATTATATATATAAATATATATATAAATTTTACGATGTCTATGCATGTTAGATCATTTTTTGTTCGATGGCGTCTTGGTTGATTTCGAGCACGTTGATATCTACTGGTTAACAAGTATATAATGTAAATAGTAGTGCAAACATTGAGGAAGTCAAGGGAAAAAAGGATAAGGTTCCTCATCTCCTTTTATCCGATGTACTGTCTGTGAAATAAAAATATCAGTACACAAATAGTTATAAACTTTTTATGCGGCAAGCAAAAGGTAGGTATGAGTAGCAGGCACAGGATGGGAATCCCACTGTTATTTTTATAATTATTTACCTGGAATCTGTAAATGGCAAA
This sequence comes from Bhutanitis thaidina, assembly GCA_029286595.1. Lineage (NCBI taxonomy): Eukaryota > Metazoa > Arthropoda > Insecta > Lepidoptera > Papilionidae > Bhutanitis > Bhutanitis thaidina. Next base: position 7,858,089 of record JAGSMS010000018.1, read on the forward strand.
CTCAGCTAGTAATTAGTTAATATTCTTTTATTTGTGTTCCTCTCAGTTTGTGAGAATGGTTCAATAATTTGCTGCGGTGTTTTTTAATAACGGAGTTTAATCGTGGAATTTAATTAAACTAATTAATATGACATTCTTTGCGTTTTTTTAATTTGATAACGGTAATAATTTCGTGACAATATTGATTTTTTTCTCAAGTTGTGCAAAAAATGCAATGTTTATTCTTTCCATAATAATAATAAAAAACAGGTCATTATTAGTCCTTAATTTTTTAAAAGCCTGTACAATTCAACACCAGGAATTGGCCTCTCCATGAAAGCACTAGCAAAAACTTGCATGTTATGCATGGGAGATATGCCCTGTACTTACCACGCTCTCGCACCACAGATGCTTCCACTCATCACTAGTATTACTACAATGGGATTTGGGCTGTGGACGTACTAAATTAGTTATGGAAGATGATGCTTATGCTTGTTTATCTACATAAGTTTTTTTGACCCCTTGAACCCATTTCCCCTTCTCATCCCGTGGGTCTCGAGCGTTTCATAAGAGTCGGTTTAGGAAAAATGAGATGGTGGAATAAATATTCTTCATTAGCACTTAAAAAGTTTATTGTTTGACATAGGGTTCTTCCAAGTGGAGCACATGCCATGATTATCGCGCTTGGCAAGCGGGTTGTGATCGTAGTACCAAGCATCTCATATTAGACACTGCTGCACCTCACGAATTACGTGTCATGTTTTCTGTTTCTGACACCGCATCTGATCCTTCCTTTAGTTTTATCGCATAACCGTAACATTAGATAAAGGAAGGATATTAGGATAAGATTATATATATTGATATGCATATAGATAAAGGAAGGGTCTGGAAGGTAAAGGCGGGTGACTGCCTCTGTGTTACGTGTACTTTTACACTATTAGATATCCCGCGCAGTTAATAACTGCCGCTAGTGTTAGGAAGTTCGGAGGTTGAAATCGACCAGGACGACATCATCAACAACGGGTTGGGGTCGGGCTACAGCGTACGATAGTACAGTAATCGCCGATCCTTGTGCCAAGCGTGATCAATGCGGAAAAACTGTCGAAATTGATATTGGTTTATTTCCAGCTTTGGACAACATACAGGGTAAGTATAGGGAAAGCTAAGTAATGGTAAGTATTAATAATTAGTTATAAAACTAATTATAGAAACTGAAAATGGTTATTAAGATTTAACGGTTTTAAGTTCTAACTTAATATAAATATAATAGACAAATATTAAATTGATTGCGCAAAGTTAACCTTTCGTAATTAATACAGTCTTTAGTGATAAATAATACTTTTTTAAGTGTTTTACAAAGACGAGGTAAACAAGTTCCTTGAAAAAATAATAAAATAAAAGTAGAGTTCAAAAAATATATATATAGCCTTTTATAAGCTATGACTTAAGGGGTGTAAGTGGGAATATAGCAAACAAAAAGGGCTAACAAACGGGATTCTGGCGACCGACTGTTGGCGAAAAATCCTTTCAGTCATGCCAAACCCAGGTACCATAGCCTAGTGATGGGCAGTATCACTATAGGAATTCATTATATTACTTGTTATAGAACAAAACACAAACACACCTCCACGGACAGAGTTATTATTCAATCAAAATTGCAGCTCACACTTAACTTATGTACATTGTATATGTGTACAATTTTAAAACGTGATAGGATATCAGCTCTTCCCGCTATTCTGATTCTGCTCATTGTGGGAAAAGTGAGGACTTGTCAGGTGGGAAAGGGAAATAATGATTCTCTTCCAAGAGGCACTATCGAAGGTTGACAACTGAGCGGTAAAAAAGATGGACAGTTTAGAAGCAATACTTAGCATTGTTACATTAGGCAGTCATTTATCATTATCTAAGATGGCCTGATTCGATTCAAAGATCGAGTTCGTTCACAGTAACCGATCGCTGTTTGTTCCAGTTTGTAGATGGACGTAACGACGCCAGCTTCCGAATTCTGCTAAGCGTGAGATAACAGTGTTGCTTCTTATGCAACGCAATTGGACCGCCGCCTGCGGTTTGGCTCCATTTTTATGTAATACGTCACGGAAATCCTAGCCGGTGCACTACTTGTTTCTTTATTCATTCCTCTGCGTAAACAGTACGATTTTATTTTATTTTTAACTTAATAGGTCGTCTTTTATTTACTTTTTGTATTTTCAACGAAACGTATATTTTTCCATTAACTTTGGTAAACAAAATATTGGTAACGAGCTTTTCTGATCGGTTAAATCACAAGCGATAATTATGCGCGCTGTCGGACGTCAGACATGGAATGGCCCGTTTGAAAAAAGATTCTTCGTAAATACGTAATATATTTTTTAGTTTCTTGTCTAAAATAAATTAAAGTGGCAGCCTGTAAATGGCCCAACAGCTGGGTATTGATTGCACCTCTCAATATTTTAGAGGATTTGCCTGACCACAAACATTTTGTTAAATAAAATAAATTTTAAAATATAATAGATTTTAGCTAAAGGAAACCTTTTTTTTAATTTTTTTTAATAAATCTTTGGAGGCGTGGTAATTCAGGGATCAGGGCGCTAGCTTTCAGTTTTACTGTATACACGAGTGTCTAAGGTTCCTTCCCCGGAGCCGACATCGCTAAAATTGTTGTGAGAAAACCTTCATGTCTAAGAAATAGTAAAAAATATATTTTAAGGATATGTGAAGTTCGCAAATTGGCATTGGAGCAGCGAGACAGAACCTTCCCGGCCGTTAAATTACTTTTTTTACTTATTTTAATATTTTAAGTTCATTGCTAAATCAAATAACCGTGGAATCTTACCTTTTTATTTCGTATAAAAAAATTATCACTTAAGTTTAATGTTTTCCTCTCGTTAGTTAAACCACTGCTATATACTATAATAAAGTTATGAATTCATTTTTTGTCTTACCCGGATATAACACTGTGAACTTTTAGTATGAATTTAAAAAACATATTATAAGTTTACAGTGTGAAAAATATATGAGAATTATTTATTAAAATTGTAATTTCAATACATGCACAATCTTAAATAATTTTTTTTAAGTTTTTAACGATTTTCGAATTGCTATAATGTTTCTGTTGCTTTAAAATGTTTGAATATAAAAGATGTTAATATAAATTAAAATATTTTTTTATAATTTTAAATTTATTTTGATCATTTTAGATCATGTAGCATTTCCTACTTTGATTATTTTACCCAACCGCAATCAGGAGAGAATCTATAAAAATATATATAAAGAGAAGCCTAAAAACTTCCTGGCATGATATGTTCGTCACATTTACGAGTATATTGGGTCGGCGTAATTGTTTTACTTTGCGCATTGTAATATCTTTAAATACATTGTCTGTTATACAAACATATGTACAAACATGTAAGTACATACATACATAAATACATACATACAAGTTCAAGCCCGAAAACATTAGAAAAGCCACTTGTAACATTACTTTCAAACCATTGGTACGATAACACATTAAAATCATCTGATAACTGTTAACATTAACTTATAACTTATTTATTACATTATACGTATGTATATATACGTAAACATCCATGTATACACGTATAACATAAATAATACATAAATGCATTTAAATTAAATAGTTTTACTATTAGTCTTTTTGTCTATTGAGATAATTTTCAATTTGATGAACCTATCCCAATATGTCTTCACGCCCTGGCAGATAATGCCAGAAGGCTTTAATCCTTTGTAATTCTATTGGTGAATAAAATAAAGTATAAATAAATATATGCGTATACATTCAATTAGTTAACCTTTTTTTTTAGCCGTCTCAATCCACTTTTCACAAGAGCGTTCTTGGAACAACGTGACCGGTGATGACCATGTCGCCATCTTAATGTTCAGGTCAACGATAAAAATCGTACCTAAGTTTCGAAAAACCCATTGGTACGAGTTTCTCTCACAGGGGATCGAACTTTGGGTTTCCTCATTCGGAGGCAGATCCTCTAACCACTCGGCTATCTACTTTAGCAGCCTCTTAATTGGCCACTGTTGGATTTATGCTTCGCCAAATGCTACGTCAATCGCTTAATTGTAGTCTCAAGTTCTAATCTGGGAAAATTTTGTTCAGGCATTTTCGATATGGCTGTTCCGTTATCTGTCGGTGATCATGAGATATTGAGGCATTTCCTTTAGTCGACTTTTAAGACAGGCATGAGATGGGGTAGGAGCGTTTTTAATGGCTCCACCGAGTTTAGTACTCTGAAAACCATTTACATAGCAAACGTTTAGAGATGTTGACATGTTTGTCAAATACTATTTAACTAAATTAAAAGACTTTTTGAAGTAGTTAACAATGCAATGCAGTACTATATTGTACTGTATTTAATTCTCCTTCACATGTGAATATTGCCATTTTTTTTAATCCAATAATTGTATGTTGAATGCAAACAAAAAATTTTTTAAGGAAATTCCCGCGTTTTTATTCTTATGTTTATTTTCCATCAATTGCTCAACGGCAGTCTCGGTGCACTCGCTCTACGCGTCCCTTAGTACAAATATCGGAATTTTCGGCGGGTGCGCACATTCGCTTTCAGTCATTCAATAAGCAAGGCACGCGATTTCTGTCTGTTGTGTTTCATTAACTTATTCATCGTAAAACAGCTTTTAAAATGAAAGTGTTATTATTTATTTTCGCCATGGCTGTGGCCAGCGTTTGTGGGAAAGTTGTTCGTAAGTTTTTATTGTTCTTGTTATCTTTATTTGTTAACTAGCCGGCTAGAAGCTCTGATGGCCCTCAAACGCTGCTTGTTATAACAACGTATGAATTTTTATTTCCGTGCTGGACATTCAAATTATTAGTCGCGTGCTTTAAAGCAATGTTGTGTGATTTGTTTAAGTCACCATAAAAGTTTTTCGTCTAATAGTTATAAAGTACTTTGTATAGAGGTTATAGTTGATTGTATAATTTTAACGTATTTATTATAAGAATTATATAAAATGGAAAGATTTCATTAAAGTAGTTAAGTTATCGGCCTAAATCAGGCTTAGGAGTATTGTACATTACGATAAACAAGGAAGTAAAAGTAGTAAAGTAGCTGCCTCTAAATGATTTACTACTGGCCAAAAGTATCTTCTTATTTTTGAGAGGGTTTTTGGAACCGGAAAGAGCGGCTTCTTCTGCGTACTGGTAGCAGTAGGCTAGTACGCTACCCTTGTGTGGGTTCGCGGACTTCACAAATTCTCGATATGATCTCTTTATTTTTAATTTTATTGTTGTGTTTTGTTATTCCATTAATATATTGGCGTCAATGGAAGATACAGGAGAGCCCATCGCCATACCATCTACTTGCTTGTAGAACTCTTTCTTCCACAATAGATATAAGTAGGATAGGTGTGTAGTAATATCTAAGTAATAATGCATATTCTGGTGGCATATTGTTCTCTGCTAGCTTCCTAGTCACGATTGATGATTAAAAAGAGAAAAGAAATAGTATAATATATTAAAAGACAAGGAGGTGTCTTAACGCCGAGGTAAACTTAGCATTTAAAATTACAATAATCAATATTCGTGGTGGTCACTCACGTACTATGAAACTTAAAGCCAGTGCTCGGTCCTAGAGTTACCATAGCTTTTCGTATATTAGCCGCGAATCCTCTCATTGAGAGAGGCTTTTGTCCATTAATGAACTGTGCATAGACTCCTGATGAATAATGTTAATCGACTGTTTACTCTTATCTGTGGGGCATTCTATCTCAGTCCTCAGGGGTCACGCATATGTTATCATCTTTAATTGAAGCAGATGCCCATGGTCTGTAGTTGCCACCATCAGATGTACTGTTAGCTAGTTTGTCACCTCAATCCAATAAACAAAAATTAGTTCTACCCTTTACGACTATTAAGCAGTTAATTTATCTTAGGCATTTTAAAATCAATTAGTAACTACTTCTTTAATTAAATTATATTATAATAATAATATAATTTTTTCGCTTACTTCGACGTAAAAAATTTTGTCGCAAAATTATGTTTCATGAATCTTAACGTTAATTATATCCTTGCTGACTTCTCCAACTAAGCTTAATACAAGCTAGTGTTCGAATCTGTGATGTCATATTTCGCAATCAGTACCAAAAACTATCAGGCTAATGGCGCCATATTATTATTATACTGCATAATAAGGAAGTGTTCTGTTACTAGCATACACTTAATCGGAGTTCTTTTGCAGAAATTAGACCAAAGTTGTACTTGGAAATAAATTGAGAAATTAAAAGAAAAGAAACCTTAAAATAATGTGTTTTAGAGTATTTGTTTTTGAATGTAAAAATAAACTCTTCCTCTTATTAATTGAACCGAGATAAGTCGATCACATATCCTCAAAATATTATTCCCTTATAGATATTTACTTCTCCTCACGATCACGATCACATCACGAGTAAATTCATATTAAAATAGCAAATAAACACTTCAGCTTTAGTTCACACGGCCCCGAGGACCGAGTTCACGTTGCTTTCGTTCTATTGCTTAGAAATAATAACTCCTGAGAAATCAAATTAATTTATTTGATTGTGTGATAGCGGCGTAAAAATCTGTAAACCCTTTTCTTCTCATGTGTGTCATAAGAAGCGGTTAAGGGCAATGCTTTGTACGTGGCATGGCAATCTCTTAGAGAATATCCGGTAATGATGCTCGCCAACCGTCACGTTCTATCTCCCAAAGAGATGAAAATGAGTTGCGGAGGTTTGTTTGGCTAGACTAAGTAGTGCCTAATGGAAGTAATATCTTGCTAACTTTATAGGTGATAGGCCTGAGTGCCAATACCATTAACAGGAATAAGACTGTCCTTCGCTGAGTGTGACGCAATAATACCTTGAAGAAAGTGCAATGAGAAGTGATATATTATTATGTTAGTCACGGTATTGAGACTCGAGTTCGATCCCAGGCTCGTACCAACGAGTTTTCGAAAACTTACGTCTAAAATGTATCGTTGGCTTGGACAATAAGTATGCGATAGCCTTCCAAATAGTTCCAACTAGCTCTGGTGAAAAAAGTGGATGACTAAAATTTCTAAACCCCTGATTACCCCAGTTTACATATATAATGTAACCTCTGAATAACGTCCGATTGAGGTCACATTCACACAATATGTAATTGTTTTGTCGAGATGACGGTTACCTACTTACCCACCATCTAACATGGCCCCACCAACTTTTCGGTTATACGGACCGGTATCTCGGGAGAACACGGTACTTGTTTACTTTTCCCAGCGCGTTTTCTTGACTCCCTAAAGTTCTTTAATGCTATCCCTGTATCTGGCAACCTATTCTCCCCATTTAGGGGCATAACATTACAATAATCATCTCGCCCGGAGACGCCGCATATTTACTAACCTAGTTCATCAGTTTGTGCACGAAAGGTTTCTGAAAGCTTTGGTCCGAAGAAACCAGTTCACAGAAGTATGCCGGTCCCGCGGCCCCATTTAGCATTCTGTCTCTCATATCATCATACATTGGGCAGATCCACAGTCTAGTCAGAAGTTTCGTAATCTGGCACGACCCAGGTAGTTTTAAGCCGGCCTCCAACGTCCAGGAAACAACGACGCAACTCTCTGTCCTTTCATCGCTCTTGCCTTATATGGAATTTACTGCCGGAAAAGCTGTGACTTAACTACCCGGCCCGCTCTTGCGCCGATGTAGGATTTTTTCTGCCCTTAATAGTAATAGATTTCAATTTATTCGGAGCGAAGGCGATTCGGAGCAAATCTGAGGCAAGTTCAGTACCAAAAAATATTCACATAATCTAGAGCCGATAGGTGACGCTGGGATAGTCGATAGATAGATAGATAAAATAACTTGATTATTAAGTAAATTAGAAATCAAACTCATCGCACCATCTACCGGAAAGGATAGAACAACATCTGCCGACCCAGCTTGCACATAATATAATTATTATATTGATGTCTTTACCATCCACTTCCACTTACCGCTTATTGTTTTAATCTAATAATAATAAAATTGGATAGCAGCATAATCAAAACGTGGTGGTATAATCTAACCTTGTTTCAAATTTGTAATCACGATCTAAGGAACACATTACGTAAGTATTTCCACTAAATAGGATTGTAGGTTATAGTATAATGCAGAACACAATCATGATGCAGAAAGCAGATCCATAAGCAAACATTTAAAAGCACGTTACATAAAATTCGGCCAATTCAAATAAATTTTCTGCTTTCAGTCGGTAGGATCGAGTAGGTTAAATCTCGTTTGCAGAACACGATGGTAACTCGGAGGGACCATCGTTTACCTCCTCTAAAGATCATTAAAATATAGATACTAGGAAAACCAATAAAAATTTACGAAATAATAAAATTAGCTCTCATGACCGCCTACCCAATTTTAAGTGATCAGAGGTCCATTTGTACTCCTTACAGCCCAATTGGGGGTCGAACTCGAGTTCCCTGATTACGAGGAAGATCCCCACCCACTTGGCTATCGGGGACTAAATGGAAATATCTATTAGATATAAGCGAGGACACAAGGATTTGTATTGAATAAAAAAATATGTAAAAAATTGACAGACGCTTAAAGCAGCAGAAAATACCTTGATATTATTTATTTGACTCAGTTTTAATTAAAATCTAGTTGTTACGATTTGCATGTCACATGCACATGTACATTCGATTAATTGGATATGACAAAGAATTAAGTTCAATGACACACTTGTATTTATTTATAACCAAATTTATTTATAACCAAAAAAACGACGTAAAGTATTATTTTTTGACATGGTACCTCTTGGTAATTAGTTACATACCAAATCGTTTAATGAAATGACGGAACGCGATGGAACGACGCTTACATCGGGCACCCTCGGGACTTATCGGTCCTTTCCGCCTCGACTCTACGTTTTCTTAATAATAAAATGTATTTTATGTTCTTCTTATTATAGCGCACCAATATATAATAGATGTTTCACATCAATAATATTATTGATCATTAGGATCGTCATAACCATTACAGGCTATTACAAATCCCCTCTTGAATTATTAGATTACTACAAACGCATTCCTGCACAGCTTGTGTTCATCGACCTACTAACACATATTTAATAGCCACAATATGTAACAAATTTATGTGTACAAAATCCCCGAAGGTTTTTTCACCACTCTTATCTCGTCAACCAAACGAGACCCTTTATCTTTGTTTTTTTGACCCCTTTATCTTTGTACTAGTGTCAAATTATACTTTTTGGAATATTTTACGCAAATATTTTCTAACATTGGTTAGGTAGACTTCGGCCAGAACTTCATTATTATCACCATAAATCATTGAAAACTGCCTTTAATTTGTCTACGTGATAAAGGCGTGAATACAATAGTTAATATTTTTTTAAATACATTTTTTTTTGCTGTACCATATACAGGCGATATAATCTTGTTGTTCAAGGTTCTTACGCGCTGTGTGTTGTATGTCCTTTTCAACATTCATTTCCTAACGTGGGCAACTAACTCAACAACAATTTTATTCGGAATATTAAAATAGCTGTTCCATAATGGACGGTTGATTGATTGTAGTGTAATAAAGATAACTAAGACATGCTTATTGTACTCGTATATTGTACTGCCACCATAGCCAGGACTAGTATTAGTATTAAGTTAAAAAGCGTGCTGGGTATTTATCGGCTGTTAAACTTTTTAAAATATCTATGGGATATTTAAAATTTATTAGATTCATTTTTACTTTACCTTTGAATAATATTTTATTTACAGAATCAAAAAAGTTATACCTAAATTCTAATAATTCAAATTATCTATGCTTGTTTGTCGTTGTTTATATAATTAATATAAAAATGTTTGTCTGTCCTTAGCGGATGATTTTCCAAAATGCAAGAAGAGTGATCCAGAAATCGTGAAATGTATTAAGGAGGCCGTTGAAATCATGAAGCCGCGACTGAAGGCCGGAATTCCAGAGCTCAATATTCCCTCCTTAGACCCGTTCACAGTTCCTACGTTGCGACTGGATAAATCTGTGTCCAACCTACGTCTTAAAGCTGTTCTGAAAAATACGGTGGCGTACGGTGGTTCAAACTTCAAGATTGAAAAATTGAAGTAAGTATAGTTTATAGATAATTGGGATATAGATCCCTATTTTTTTCATCACTCTGCACATCTACCATAACCTATTTCTACCACAATACCAACCCCAATTGTTCGGACTAAACTGTACTGTAAGCAGTAATATACTTCCTGTGCTGGCTTATCACCTACCTCATATTCATTCAGCCGATGACGTTTCTCAGGAGTCAAAGTATCTTCCAGGTGTGACTCTTTGGTACAAATCCCAATCAGCCAATGTTAGTTCAACTCGCAAAATATTGGTTTTCGGGTCTGGTTGTATAGGACCCCGTATTTCTTATCTATCTTGCACTGCATCTGACCTTTCCGATCTTATCGCTATAAGCATTGCATCAGATAATTCCTGGTAAGGAAAACTTCTACTCAATGAAATATGTACCTGAGAAATATGTCCGGAGACTACACATCGTTCAAATACACAATTGCCGGACTAACAAGCGCGGTTATGCGCCAATAACTCATTGACTTAAGCGTTTCAACAGACTTGTACTTATTGACATTTCAAAGTTACAACATGGCCTTTTTGCACCAGGTGAACAAATCGGGTTCCTTTGTTAAAAAAACAAAATAAATTTCAGGCATAAGCATTGAATAAACCATGCCCTACGAACTAGTGCGATACAGAAATACTACTTTACGTATCTGATATAATTTATAAATGAAAATAATATAGACCGAGTCCGTCTAGCAAGTTTCTTCACGTTGTTTGTCTTCACCGCTAAGAATGAGGCAAATTAAGTACTCACAATTGCAATGAACAAACTCAGCGGTCCCGCGTATTACAAATAAACACCTGAATAGTGAATTATAAGTACAGAAACAATAACTGATCACTTATGTTGCCCAAATAATGACCCTTTTGAACGCATCTCCCGTCACCCACTAGGCAGTTACGAAAATAATAATTAAGCTACGCGGTCAGTAACGTTTACACTTGTGTGTGTATGTGTACGTAGGTTGGTGTAGTCATGTAATAGTCTGGATGACAGCTTAAACATATTTTTAGCATTGAACTGTTTAGCAGCTACATCTTAAATAAAAATTGCAGTCAGATCATAGTTAAACAGATACCTTACTTAAGTGGAGTATTATTTGCAATTTTACTGTGAAGCATCTTGCGCTCGCGGAAAGGATAGTGCATCGTAGTCTTATTTTGTTATTATTAAAATAATGAAAAACGCTCCATTTATAATACGCAACCAAAAAAACAAACAACAAAGGCTCATTGAAGTGTAAATAGCAAATTACGTTTTCCAGTACAAGACTAAGTAGGAAATATACGCCTTGACACCGTTTCCCTAGTAGTGAAATCTCGTGTTTGGCACCAGCTGTGTCTGCTTTAGGACATGTGTTGAACCACGGTTAGACTTACTACAGTAAATATGTCATTAAATTATTAAAATTTAATAAGAGTTTGTCATAAAACTGCATCGATGAGAGATATTGAATACTAAAATAATTATACAATTTTATGTGAGGTATAATTTTTAGGTGAGGTAGGCTGACAGCAAAGATTTTAAAATTGATTAATTTATAATATTTAATATTTTTGGCTGACAGTCGTACAATTAGATCGACAGTTGTAGATTATTTTTAGTTTAATTATATTTATATGAGTTAAAAGTTAACCCAAGAGAATAATGCTTTAATCATAAAATGTTATTATTCAATTTTAGAAACTCAGTATTTTCAACCGTATATACAGTATAGTTAATAAAAATATAAACTAAGTAACTAATTTACTTGAAACAAAACACAAATTTTAAGTTTAACATTAAATTTGTAACATTGTAAAACGAGACTGTACTTCCTTTCTACTTTAATTTTAAGAGGCCTTCAATTGTCACATAAAGGTTGCTTTATATCTTAAATATTATTAAAAGTATTATAAAGCTTACTAGCATTCAAAATGTTTTCTTCAAGCTTCATTTTATTAACTTGTATCCTGCTTATGCGAACAAAGTTGCATTAAAATCGGTTTATTCATTTCGAAGATTTTGGATTTGAAAGTTTGTATGCATAGCCGTTAGACGTGAACACTATTAGGTAATAATTTAACAAAATGTTTCCGCATTGCGATGACCTTGAGCCAATTTTGGTTCTGATTTAGTTGCTTAAAATTGCAAATGTTTTTACTGTAAACAATTATGTAACCAAATCATTTATCAAAGTCATGCCGTAGTTACTAAAAAACGTAATCACATAACCCCTTTTTTTTACACCAGCGTAGTCATATAAAAAGTAGCCTATATAGTAGAGTCATAAACTACCTTCATATCAAACTTCCTATGAATCCGTCTAGTTGATTTTTCCTCAAACACGAATAAACATGCAGACAGATAAACATTCTTAAAATCTGATTTGGCTTCAGTACCACTCATTTAGCCTCAAGTACTTATTTTTTTACCAAAACTACAAGTTTCCTACAGGAACTTCTTTTCAACATTTTAGTCTTAAGAATAATTAATGTTTCTTGCAAAGGTTATCGATTTTAAAGCTTTGTTCGAATGCCGGGCTCTTTCAACTTATGTCAGTTAAATCGGTACCATATAATTGTATCTTCTTCATCTTAATCATTAGCCTATTGAAATGCACTGCTGAACAAAGGGCTCTCCAAGGAAGCGCCGATAAAAGATGACATGTATTTCTTGAATGGCCGAATGGCATACTCACCACGGTGGGCTAGCGGGTTGGTGAGCACAGTGCATAAACCCTAGCATAAGTAATGCTGCTTCCCATGACTAGTCTCCGGGTTTGGCAAATTCGGATGTAATTTTGGTCATTACTCGGTCGCCAGAGCCCGATTTATTAGGTAGCATGGTGAAAAAATATGTGGCATTTAGAGCAATTGTGATATGTTCCCTCTTACATCCTTCTGATTTATATTTTATATCCATTTACTTTCAGATTAAATTTGAACAACAAATATTTAGCTGAACTAAAGCTGACGATTCCGAAGTTAATCGTGTCAGCCGAATACGATATCCAAGGTTCCCGTATCCTCAATTTGGACATCAGTGGCAACGCCAAGGGCAAGATGAAGGGCAACTTCAGTAAGTAATAAATTACTAGCCTTTATTATATTCATTCAGTCGCCAGGGCCTCATTTGTTGGTTAGCATTTGGTGATGATCGAGAGATGGAAAATTACCCCTTAGATCCGAATTTGCCAAACCCAAATCTCACAGAGTAGCGATGTACAGCAGCATCACCAGTGCAAGGGTACCAACTCTGAGCACATCAACCTACTCGCCCAGTGTTGTGAGTATGGTCAAACAATCCAAGAAATATTTGTTGGTTTTTGCTATCGCTTTCACGGACAGGCATATGTTCTATAGTGGATTGATTTAGGCTGCTGTAGTACTATTTTCAAATTAATATTCTATCTTCTCCGTCGGGATAAATCTAACTGCTCTTACATATTTTTGCCACTAGTCAGCAGTGCAAGGAGTGTATTCTTCCGATTTTAAAGGTATAGAGAGTCAGTATGATAACAGTCTCTGAGGCAGTCCGTATTAGACCTCAGAGGTGGCCCTCCTTCAAAATAAGTTGGGGTCGCAGTAGCCACACACACACACATCCACCAACGCAATATAAAAATTTGCCACCTCGTGTTACCTCAAGGCTCATAGGAGTTGATTAAAGAAAATGACAGATAAATTTCATGATTCCCGAAAAATTGCTAAATAACTGTCACTGGTGTGTACAAGGATACATAATCCTATTTTAATGCAATAGTAATCTCTCTAATTTTCGGACTGATGATGATAATGATCTTCAGCATACCATTGTTAAGCGTAAGCCTCTTTTAACGGGGTTTAACACAATCGAACGAATTAGGAATAATATTTCACCATCATAGTCTACTTTTACGACACCTAAGAGATGAGGTGGGGTGACAGATTCTCATACGCCGGCACCACACGGTATACTGATATTTAACATGATAATCATACGTAAGTATTTTTGTATATTAAGTATATTTTTTAAAGTAAGCGAAGTTTTATGAAATAGTTTAATATTCTTAATTATTATTTCAGCTGGAATTACTGTTGTGGTGAAAGGCATTGCCAAGCCGATTGAAAAGGACGCAGTCGAATATCTGCAAGCTGATAAGATTGTCGCCAAACTTAAAATTAATAATGGCCGAATAACTTTGGATGACAGCGAGAGACCTGCAGAAGGTGGGTCAAGTTTGGAAATGTTCCGTTTTTCATTTTTTTTTAGATTTATGTGTCATCAAAGTGAATAGATTGATCTTCTGTGTACTTTTAGTCCGGAAGTATATAATGTACATTCTGCTAAAACTGCTTACGACGTTATATTGTCTGTGCTTGATCGTAATATTTAAAAAAACGTGTATTTATATACGCACGTAAGAATGACTTCTTACGTGCGTATTTACACTTCTTTAGTGTAACTAAACAAATAAAAAAATGCATACCGACAGTTAACCTCAAATCTTTAAGCCCACTTAAAAAACGTTTATTACATAAAAAAACCACTAACCACAATAATTTAAAATGACACACAATTACACATGTATATTTATGTATAAATATATGTTTTAATCTACACTGATGTAAAACACGTGTGTTAAAGATTCATAAATATTTGAATAACCACGTTCAATATAGTTACTATGGAGACTATACACTTCATAATAGTGTATATTTACCAAGATAATTTAAGAGACATTTAGAAACCAACTTCATCCTGTTAATCTTACATGTCGGTGTGTAGGCGCGACGTAAAAATACACTCTCTTCGTTTTTCCCAAACGCGCCAAAAGAAGTACTTTTAATTTGAAAAAGGCAATGTTGTTGATACATAATATTTTTGTTACATTCTCAATGACCTAATTATAGTCTACGAGCCACTAAGCCCTAACCGGACTTTTTTTAATTCCAATAGAAATATTTTTTGGTTTCAATTTGTTAAAAAGCATTGTATTTTGGAATCATCTAGATATTTCTTTAATTAATAAAATATTTTTACAGCAACATCAGCAGCGGCTTTCTTCAACGCGACACCCAGAGTTATTTTGGACGTTCTGAACCCGCTTATAGAGGAGACGATTGCAGCCGTCCTGAAAGCATTCCTAAATAAAGTGCTGGGAGCAATACCATTAAAGGAATTACTGGTTGACGAATAATAAATACCAGGAAATATTTTTCAGATTTAAAATTAGTGTATGTATAAGTTAGGACGGCTTTTTGATTTAGTTGTCAGCGAGAATATGCCATATGAACAGTGTCGTAAAAATCATTTAATCCGGTGGAGCCATACAAGCAGAAATAATTTTTACACCGTATGGAATTTTATTAATAATAATAGTATATATGCGTAACGTTAGGTGATAGAAAATAATTCTATATGTTTGTGCTCAACTGTGAAATCAAGGTCTATCAAATTAGAATTCAAAGAAGCCTTTTATTACAAAATGACTTATAAAATCTTGTACCTTAATTGTTGATTGATGAAGTATATTCTACTGTAAATGTCTCAATAGTTTAAGGCTATTAATATTATTAGTACACCAGATTATGTACTGTACTGTGCTTTTCCACGGAATTCAGCATTATATATCGCTAAGCACAGTTTAAAGAATTTCTAAGCTGAATTTTTTAAAACGCTATGTACCAAATTTTAGCTCTCTAGGTTTTTTATGGATCGGATGATTTTGTGAACAATTCATGGGTAGTACTCCATTAGAGATTGTAATGAGAACCTTGTAACGAGAACTTAATTTTTCTGAACAGTAAAAAACCTGGGTTTGCTCCTACTATTTTTGTCACATTAAATTTAATGTAAATGTAGCTGTAATGAAAATAAACTATTTATTGTTTCTTTTTTCTTTTCTCCTTTAAAACAGTTGAAACTAATTGTATCCATAACAAGTAGTTCCGTCACAGATAACTCCATATGCAGTTAGAAACCAGAAACTAGCTTTAACATGGCATAATCGCTCATGCCCGTCAAGTTGGGTAAACGGGTAAGCGCAGTGCTTTTACCCTCATTGATTTTTTACGTTGATTACAAAAGTTAAAGGATAAAAGTTCCATTATAATTTTTATCCCCTAAAGATATACTACCATCCGCCCAATGTTACAATTTAAAAAAAATCCTAAATTCTAGTAGATTTGTGACCAGAGAGATTGAAACCAATGATGACCACTTTGAATAAAATTATCTTTAATGAATTGCTTAGACTTCGATAAGTGTTTCTTTAAAAAAAATATGTATTTTAAAGTGTAAAAAAACTTATATATATAACATGGTAGGTAGTAGAGGTACCTCGAAAATTGGTCACATGCTGTTTTTGACATTCTCATTGACTAGTAGCGCCGTGGTGTCCGCATTGTGTTGTATAAGAAAAGTGAGATTATACACAGTATATGTTGCGTGGTATGGGAGGAAAAATAACTGGACAACATAAATTTGCAAATGGTTGCCCTTACTTTTTTTTCTTTTATCTATTAGTGTCTGTATGTTCAGGTTTATTTCCGGTAAGAAGTGTTTGAAGTAAATCAAGTTTGCTGATTACACTCATTACTCGTAGACATATGACCGATGCTCTAAGGTACTTAAGTTATGTCCTGTAGACCTTACCTTCGAGGTCGAATTACAACCACATATGGTATAAACAGTCAACCAGTTCACTTCTATTATAAATGCGTTTAACATCTTTGAAACTCTTAGAGCTCATTCAATTGAATCGGACGATCCAGCTGATCAACATGAAATTGCTTATAATTTGTGTTCTGCTCGGTTTTTGTGCTTGTGTTTCTGGCAGGCGGATCACAAACTCATCGGAATTTGTGAACGATGAATCAGAAAAAGCAGGTAAGTTTCACTTAATGTATTTTAAAATTTGATCTAGATTTCATGAACATTACAAATGTGTACAAATGCATAAATAATGTATCAGAAAGAAGTTGGGATGGGATGGAAGTTATCAGTCATTAAAAACTAGTAAAAATAATAGAATATTGGAATTTTATCAAGGATGGTCTTACAAATAAAGCGAAAAATCCGTCCTATACGAATTTATAATCGGAGTAAAAAAATATGATGTGTACTCTCCACATATGTCTATGCAATATGGTGTACACTGGTCGTTATATTTATTAAATTTTACGATAATATTATAATGATAATGTGATCTGAGAAGTCACTACAACCGAGTGGTTAGAGGAACTAAGATAACTCTGAATCCGAAGACCTGAGTTTTTCGAAATTTAAGTACAATTTTTATCGTTAATCTGAATAATTAGACGGCTACAGGCTTACCACATGTCAAGTTGTTCCTAATCATCTCCGGTGAAAAGTGGGTTGGAAGACATTTATTTCAGTGTTGACAGGTAAGCCTGTAGCCGTCTGGTTGTTTAAATTTTGGGTAAACAGTTGCGAAAGCTTTTTTGATATGCTTGATCGTTTCTTTTGTTTAAGATCAGACACAAATGTGTCATTACAGCGATCCAAATGTCGCAAACTGTATAAAGCGAATGGCCGAACAAGCCAGGGAAGTGCTAGCTCATGGTATACCTTCTCTCAAAATCCAGTCTCTGGAGCCACTTAAGATACCCAACATTAGATTAAGACAGCACAACGCGCCAAAAATTGGCTTCAAGTACGATGCATGGTTCTCCGATGTCGAACTCAGAGGACTTACTAATTATACCTTCAATAAGTTGGAGTGAGTATATATTTTTTTTTAATATAACGAATATTGCGTGTTAATGGTGTAATAAAAATATAATATCCTAAGAGTCAGAGTAAGAGGGAAAAAGTTGTAAAAATCTCATGACATCCAACACATAGCGGCCATGACATGGCAGCCTGTAAATACTCAGATCATTTACGAGCAGCAGTATCTACGGTACGATTATGGCAAATTCCCCCATTGAGAGAGGGCTATATACAGCAGTGTACTGTTAATTTTTTTTCATGGGAAAGGCGGCAAACGATCAAGCGGTTCACCTGATGGTAAGTGATTACCGTCGCCCACGTACATCCGCAACACCAGAGGTGCTGCAGGTGCGTTGCCGGCCCCTAAGGGTATTTGAGAGATGGGAGGGAGGATGAGTAGAGGGATGAGAAGGGGGTGCGGGCCTCCGGTTACCTCACTCACCGAACGAAACGCAGAAGCACAAGATGGCTCAACTTCACGCAGGTATCACGCCGGTGAGGCCGTGGTACCAATCCAGTCGAGCCGGCCCTTTCGAGCAGCGGCAAAAGCCGCCGCTTGGCTCTACCACGTTTAAAATAGGTTGATGAAGAGAGTCTAAAAAGATAATATTTGAGAAGAGGGTGTTGTCCAGCAGTGGATATTAACATGCTGCTACTTTTATTACCACGTGGCTCTTTTGACTGTGTATTAAAGTTGTGTGGCAGCTTAATAAATTATTGAATGTTTCGCCCAAATTATTGATTATTGAATCTGAACCAACCCGCTTACCTAGCGTAGTATTATCACAAGTTCTTCCTGTGAGAAAAGCCGATGTACAGCAGTGGACTATTTGTAGGCTATTGAAGAAGAAGGGTCTGGTTGAGTATCCTATGTCTCTGACACTGCATCTGCGCCATAGTCCGATCTTGTAGGATATTTATCGTATATTTATACGGTATGGTGAAGTCGAGCGTGTCTCTGTAATTTTCCTATATGAATGTTTGTAAGGGTTTGCGCGTACAATTGCAGCACGTTGATCCTGCGCAATTCTCCACCTTTAATAGTATCTTTAGTTGTTGGTATAGGGAGAACGTTGAAAAATACCACTACGTCGTCGAGAACAAGTCAAGAATTTTTAAATAAATTTAACCATGTAGGAGTATGTACAGAACAAGATTATCAGATTATCAGTAATAAGTTTTGCTCCACATTCAATGTTGATCTTCAGATACAAAAAACTGATAATTTAACTGTGATGAAATACATTACATTCTTTTGAAAATAACCAGTAGAGCCTCTATCCATCTTTATAGATAATATGTAAGAGCATACTATGAAGTCGAAAATTTCACTAAAGTAGAAGTAAATTTAAATATTTGTTTCAGCGTTTTCCCTGAAGACCTAAAAATAATAACAAATATAAGTTTACCACATCTGACTATGAGTGGTGAATATGTTGTAATAGGAGAGTTCCAGATGCTGCCTGTTGAATCCACTGGAATAATGGCTGCAAACTTTAGTACGTGCTTCGATTTTATATCCAAATTCAATATACGAATTGGCTTGCCAATATATATATATACCAATATAATAAAATAAGTTTTTCTCCAAAAGTCAAATCTCACACGCACAAGGTGTCTGATAGATTCCTGTTTACTGACGGAAAAGGTTCTGAAAGATTAAGATCAGAAATCTACACCAATATTCCGTACCTAAATCGCATGCGGTTGTCTACCACAAGCGCATGCGATTTAGGTTTGAGCAGCATCTTTAGTGCGAGGATGTCGGTGCTGCGCCTCATGCTTACGGTTATTAGTCCCATCCAGTAAAAATGTCTTAAAATTTTAACAATCTGCTTAAGGATCTCAATTTGTGTATATATATGTACATATATACGTAATTGGTTTCATGTAAATGGTTCTAACGGATTGGATAAATCGTTAAAGTCTTTAATTTTACAAACGCTCAAATTATCTAAAGATAATGCTTTAGTTTTACTTTCCGAGTCTATCAAAGTGTCATCCCTGAGATTGCGCATATTTTACATAAATTAAATTAAAGTAATTATTAATTAATATTGATAACAACGCTCTCTAAGAATATTGAGGTTCTATGTACAGAGTGTGGCGCTCCGTTAGTAATGTGATTATGCCCGATTGCACTGAAAGATGCCGAGCAAAGCTCCGGTCGCCCAGTTTTTAATATATAAATCGTCATACAGAAGCTATCTTAGAAAGATCGACACTCTGACAGAATGATGGCTTCTAAGGCGGCCCGGTGATAGGAAGTAGTCTCCAAAGCGATAAGCGTCTAGCAGCATCTGTAATCGCTAATGATCCTGCGAAGCGAGACAATTCCAGTCATTAATGCGTAGCAACCGGTTAGGGAGCAACCATTGATAGAAATTATCCTGGTTTAAAAATGGGAATTGTTGTCGGAAGAAATATTTTTTTTTTTTGGTTTTTTAATATTATATAACACCAATTATTACGTTATAATAAAATAATTTTACAGCTATGTGTACGGCAGCTTTAGAGGCTATAGGTGCTAAAGTTCATAAAAGGATTGTGGTCCGAGATGCGAGCGTGAAACTGAAATGTTCTGGACCTCTGGGCGCCGATCTGATGGAAGCCCATTCGACGACTAGTGAAATGGGTAAGAAGTTTAATTTTATATCATACTTTTTTTAAATCATACTTAGTTATTAATTTATGTTTCACTAATAATGACTTACTTACGCCGCTGTGGAATCGTGAAGTAAATCTGCCACCCCATTATGTGGGCGTCGTAACATTCGAAATTAATGGAAAATCTAATGTATATGTAGCGATATATAGAGAACCAAAATAAGGAGACCGTTGACAGGCACCAGCGTTTCAGGTGCGGTGTGTCTGGTATTGCGATCGGTAATTAATTTGCCAAGCACGGCGATTATGTCCATGCGGAAGGATTTTGTGATCCTACGTGTACGATGAGGCCTACGTCCAGCAGTGCACTATTTACAGATTTTTAAAGAACACCTGCGCTTCGGAAAGCGGGTTCGATTCCCGCACGGAACATATATTTCTATGACCTACAAATTATTGTTTCGAGTCTAGGTGTTGTTGCAATTTGTCTGTAAAACGTATCTACGACACGTTAGGTAATGGTTGTTTAAGAGTCATATCATTATGGTAGTCTGCATTAAAGTGTTAACTTGAATATATTTTTTTTAAATCTTTATTTGTTTCAGAAATGATAACAAAACACCTTGTAGGGATGCATTCATCAGAAATTGCGAAAGAAGTGCAGCCCGCAGTTGAAACTGCCCTGGCGATGGTTTTGGAAGATATTGCAAATAAATTTCTTAAACGAATCCCCTCTAATATGGTTTTTCCAAATTAGACATTTAATATTCTAATTAAGTAAATATAGAATAATAAATGTAAAATATTTAATGCCTAATTTATATTCTTACTGACAAAATGTACTGTTATTTTAAAACGTTATGTATTTATTTGAGCAATCCAACAATATTTTTTGCGTTATAATAAAATAATTTTACAGCTATGTGTACGGCAGCTTTAGAGGCTATAGGTGCTAAAATTCATAAAAGGATTGTGGTCCGAGATGCGAGCGTGAAACTGAAATGTTCGGGACCTCTGGGCGCCGATCTGATGGAAGCCCATTCGACGACTAGTGAAATGGGTAAGAAGTTTAATTTTATGTCATACTTTTTTAAATCATACTTAGTTATTAATTTATGTTTCACTAATAATAACTTACTTACGCCGCTGTGGAATCGTGAAGTAAATCTGCCACCCCATTATGTGGGCGTCGTAACATTCGAAATTAATGGAAAATCTAATGTATATATAGCGATATATAGAGAACCAAAATAAGGAGACCGTTGACAGGCACCAGCGTTTCAGGTGCGGTGTGTCTGGTATTGCGATCGGTAATTCATTTGCCAAGCACGGCGATTATGTCCATGCGGAAGGATTTTGTGATCCTACGTTTACGATGAGGCCTACGTCCAGCAGTGCACTATTTACAGATTTTTAAAGAACACCTGCGCTTCGGAAAGCGGGTTCGATTCCCGCACGGAACATATATTTCTATGACCTACAAATTATTGTTTCGAGTCTAGGTGTTGTTGCAATTTGTCTGTAAAACGTATCTACGACACGTTAGGTAATGGTTGTTTAAGAGTCATATCATTATGGTAGTCTGCATTAAAGTGTTAACTTGAATATATATTTTTTAAATCTTTATTTGTTTCAGAAATGATAACAAAACACCTTGTAGGGATGCATTCATCAGAAATTGCGAAAGAAGTGCAGCCCGCAGTTGAAACTGCCCTGGCGATGGTTTTGGAAGATATTGCAAATAAATTTCTTAAACGAATCCCCTCTAATATGGTTTTTCCAAATTAGACATTTAATATTCTAATTAAGTAAATATAGAATAATTAATGTAAAATATTTAATGCCTAATTTATATTCTTACTGACAAAATGTACTGTTATTTTAAAACGTTATGTATTTATTTGAGCAATCCAACAATATTTTTTTTGCGTTATAATTAATAATTAAATAGTTCTTTTACATGTATTTAATTGTTCATAATAATGTTAAGTTAGATAGTTACACGTTTTAAAAAAAAATTATAGACTTGATAATATGTACAGAAAGTCTAATAAATAATATTTAATCTACTTAATGAACAATTTTTCATTTGTAGTGGCGCTCATCTGGCCCGGATGTTGAATCCGGAGGAAAAGCAAACGAATAATATGTAATCACTTATGCCTGGGTAGGGTTAGGCAGAGACGATGAATTTCCGCTTTGGCACCATCCTATGCAGCGTTGCCAAACCTAGTTCCGCAACCCCTTTTTTCCTCTCCGAGAGACGAAACATAACAGGTGGCGATCCGATCAATTTACTTGGTGCTGGACTCCTTCTCTTCCTAGGAGTCGTCTGGTTAGGTACCACCCATATACCCTGTTTGTCGCTAAACAGCAGAACACTGCTGTTGTATTCCGCTTTAAAAGATATAGAAAGCCATTGTAATTACGGGCTGTGAGGCATTCCATCTTAGTCCTCAGGGATGACAATGCATCTGTAACCTTTTTCGATTGAAGTTCTTTGCTAGTGTATATGCGCTGCGCTTACCAGATACCATCAGGTGGACTGTTAGCTTGTTTTTAAGACAAACCGATTTAAAAAAATTATAGACTTGATAATATGTACAGAAAGTCTAATAAATAATATTTAATCTACTTAATGAACAATTTTCATTTGTAGTGGCGCTCATCTGGCCCGGATGTTGAATCCGGAGGAAAAGCAAACGAATAATATGTAATCACTTATGCCTGGGTAGGGTTAGGCAGAGACGATGAATTTCCGCTTTGGCACCATCCTATGCAGCGTTGCCAAACCTAGTTCCGCAACCCCTTTTTTCCTCTCCGAGAGACGAAACATAACAGGTGGCGATCCGATCAATTTACTTGGTGGTGGACTCCTTCTCTTCCTAGGAGTCGTCTGGTTAGGTACCACCCATATACCCTGTTTGTCGCTAAACAGCAGAACACTGCTGTTGTATTCCGCTTTAAAAGATATAGAAAGCCATTGTAATTACGGGCTGTGAGGCATTCCATCTTA
Source organism: Bhutanitis thaidina (assembly GCA_029286595.1). Taxonomy (NCBI): domain Eukaryota; kingdom Metazoa; phylum Arthropoda; class Insecta; order Lepidoptera; family Papilionidae; genus Bhutanitis; species Bhutanitis thaidina. The sequence continues at coordinate 7,881,512 of JAGSMS010000018.1, forward strand.
GTCCTCAGGGATGACAATGCATCTGTAACCTTTTTCGATTGAAGTTCTTTGCTAGTGTATATGCGCTGCGCTTACCAGATACCATCAGGTGGACTGTTAGCTTGTTTTTAAGACAAACCGATTTAAAAAAAATCAAGGGCACCGCACTAAATGTCACTTGTAAAGCTTGGTCTGTGGTACCTTTCATGATGGTTTGTTATTTTACTTAACCTGATTTTAGCTGTAGAAAAAGCCCACTACACCTGACCCTGTCTCGTCAAATTATGGCTTTAACAGCGTTCACAGCCAGTCTAGTTCTATCAACTCGGGATGACCCCGATCTTTCCCTATCATCGCCAATGGAATTTTTGGTGTACCTGTCGATAGACAAATATACGGCTGATGCCAAGCTTAAGAAACCTCTTAAAAATAACTGACGGCCCGTACCCACTTTATGTCAATAAGTTAATGCTATTATGTTTTCTTTAATGCCCCACTCCAATATTGAAAATTAGTTTTACGCACATATTAGTGATCACCGTGATACTATCATGGTAAAAAAATATTATGTGAAATGGTGGCAAATAGGTCGAAGGTTCTTACATAATAAACGCAACGCATTCCAAATTTGAATTCAGATTCAAATAAAAAACATTCTTTATGGCCCGACTAGTTATATAACGATAAATTTATTATCTCTCTCTTATGGGTCAAGGGTATTCCTAAAAGAGAGACTCCTAAAGTTGGTTTTGTTAGTAGTTCAGAGTGTGATTATGTTATTACTTTACATCTATATTAATTTCCTTCTCAACAAGCGACTCTGTTCTGTTACTCAGGGCGCCATTTTCGCGAAAGTGTGCTAGCGTGTCACCGCGACCGCCCGCCAACGGTCACAGACCCACAATTTGTTACGTCACCTCACTTACGACATTGCAAGCATTGCCTAATGACCGCGGCGTTTAATTTACAACTTTAATGACGTCGAAAGAAAGTTTAAAATGATGCCTCTTTTGTTTCTAGGTCATTATTGTGACGACACTAATAAAATACTCGATAGTGCATGTTGCTCTATCAAGAATTCGTTTTTCAGTAACCAAACTATGCAAATTTAATCAACGTTGTATTTATTCGATTATGATTAGCAATTACAAAACCATTTAGTTTTTAAGATGTTAGAAGAAATTGCTTTGCTTAATTCCGGATGCAAACACTATAAAGTTGTGTATATTACCTAGTTCGAAGAGAAGAACAACACCAACCTCCCTCTCACAAATTCGTGCACTAATTCTTTCACCTCAGACGCTTTAAGTATAACATTCACCTACAAACCATTTAGTGCAACTCTTTATTTATCATTGCTGTCGTGGCTTAACCGTGGTTTAGGGTTCTGCTACTCCCTTACTCTCGTGAGTGTCGTAATCAGTGATCAATCAGCCTTGAAAATCTCGTAGCTATTTCCGTTATATCTTCCAAACTTCCGTTATATCTTTACACATGTAACACAAAACTTAATTTTTTATTTTTTAACTTAAATTTTCTTATAGAATAAAGTTATAGGGCTTTAGTAAAAATATAGGAAGACAGTTCAGACGCTATAAGATTTTTATCTACTGTTGCATTATAATTATAGTCATAATACTAAATTGATTAACGAACGTGAGATAACAATTGGAGATAAACGCGATGTTACTTAAGAACATTAACACGTTTCTGAACCAGTATTTATATAAAAAAATAATTGTTGTATTTCATTCGTCTAATTCCTAGCGCGGAAAAAAAACCATCATGTGGAAATTCTTGTGGTTATTTGTTGTTTTTAATTTTTCTTCTGGAACTGAAAAGTCTTATATAAACTGTGAGTATTGCTTGATATTGCTTTGCGTCTGTGGCGATCTTCTTCAAACACTTATATTGAGCTGTTGAGAGCAATATCGGTACTCCGCACTGGTGATGCTGGGTTTCCCCAGCTTGTGAGATCGCTCGCCAGAGCCTTGTCTCTGAGTGACACACTGCTGATTGACAGACTGCATTGACAAGGTGCGGGTGAGTAAATTACAATTTCTCCATTCAAAAGAGTTTTCGTACGGGTTCAATTAGTGTTGGACGACTTAACATAATCCAGAAATATTATAAAACGAAATAATCGCAGAAATCTAATATATCCGAAAATAGTTATTAAAGATTTCAGTGAAGGCAGACTACTTTTGTTACAAATAAATTGTAAGCTTAATAGTTTTGGCAGACATGCTACTCCGGTGTTTTCGGCTATCTTTGCTAGTTCGTATTGCGGTAGTATTATGGTGACCTTTTTCATGTGAAAATATTTGAACGCCCATTGGTGATATAGCCGGATTACTTCGGATTGGTCGCAGGCAACGCTGACGATAGGTATTGGATCTAACCTAATAAATGTGTAGTACAAAAGTTTTGTATGCAAAAATCCTAACATTGTAGTAACACTATCAATTGTACAGCATAAAAAGTTAAAAGGACGATGACTAATAAATAAATAGAAGTAACTGCTTTTATTTCGGAGGATTCTTCGTAACTTGGTTGCGTTAGTCTTATATGTATTTAGATGTCTTTCTTTTGTTAACAATTGTTTAGGTGTTTATTACCCCTTTCCACTTTATGTCTCCTGATACCTGACAAATAATATGTTATAACGAGAAAAGCTGAAAACCATATTCTAACACTTTCACATATTCAAAAATTACCCTAAGGGTTTCTTGCCAGTTCTTTCCTGGAATTTTTATTATGCGAAAGGATGCAAAGGAGTAATCGGTTCACCAGATGGTAAGTTATTACCGTTGCCCACGTACATCTGCAACACCAGAGGTGCTGTAGGTGCGTTGCCGGCCTGTAAGGGTATTTGGACAATGGGAGGGAGGTTGAGGAATTAATGCACTAGAGACGCTGCTCTCCATCACAAGTCTGTGTGATTTGAGTCCATCATGGTCGGATAGATTTTCAACCATCAGTAGTTCGCCAGAGCCACGTCCGTTAGCAGCAAGGTTGTATAGAATACTTTTCTTCAGAGGTCAACCTCAGCTGCAGCGCACCACGGTTACTAACAGACGATGGATTTATGAACAAATAATATTAATACCCTAAAATACCCTAACCCTAAATTCTTCATAAGAGACCTTAAAGCTTTTTAATAAAATATAATTAAAAATCGATTATTCGTTTATATTAAGCTAAATACGGAAATTGAGTGCAATTTAATTTAAGAAAATCTATTGCACGTATTTCAGTTGTTTTTGGATAATATTTGGTTAATAAAGGTACCTTAATTACATTTCGTAGTTGGCGGCTTTATGTGTCCACGTGATAAAGGAGCATTAGCGGATTGTCTGCGAGATGGGCTGAATGTTTACATTCCTGAATTAGCAACAGGTAAAGAAAATTTTATAGTTTTCAGTTCGATAACGATAATTATTGAATAAAAATTATAAATAATTTTAAAATAATATAATATTCTTAAAAAAAAACTTTCTATCGAGATATCCAATTACAAAACAGGAAAGGCAGAGACAGATATCTAATTATAATATATTTAAATTCTAGGCCTACCGGCGTACGGAATTCCGCCTTGCGAGCCTCTTGTGATTCCAGCATTGACAGTTCAACAGTCGGCTGGTCCGATTTCTGTAACATCTACTTACACCGATGTTTCTGTAAGAGGACCTGCCAGCATGAGGATTACAAATGTCGAGTAAGTACCCGTTCATGTTATTTATAAAAGTTTTATGACCATTATTTTAACAAACTCGTGTCGCTTGTTTCCTGGTGTCAGGGGTTGCACTGATGTTATTATTGTTACCTGTGCTCTATGCACGCACAGAACTAGATGGTGTATTGAATAGAATATTTACCATCGTCTGTGACCCGTATCTATTGTTGGTTTTTACGAAATTATCCTTATCATTGCAATAGGCTCTTAAAAACTGGAGTGCTGGTCTGTCCTGTACTAAAATTAGCTACAATCGTGCGTCAAATTTTAATCATAGGTATTTGAATGATATTCTACTTTCAATTTCTTTACTTTAACAGAGTGGATACATCAAAACATGAGATTATTGCTAAACTCTTCATACCGGAACTCAGAATGAAAGGGCACTACTCCTTGTCCGGGAATTTGTTGATGCTGCCTATAGAAGGGGATGGACCGTTTGCAGCTAAATATGGTATGCTTCAGGAATTAACTTCAATTACATATCTGCCAGACGTTCTACGGAAAATTGCTTTTGATTGTGTTACATTTTGTGTATCATTTCTTTCTTATTAAATATATTTATGTTGTATTGTACATACATTACAGTTTCTTATATATATTGACCGGCAAATGTTAATATACTTACTTCTTTAAATTTATCTTTCAGAGATGCCCTAGAACTGAGATTATAATTAACTCTTAGTATTAAGTTATTAAGATAGTTAACTTTGAATAAAAAAACATATTTGAAACTAACTTTTTCCAGGCGACATTGATGCCGTAGTGACGATTACGCTCGGTCGCAATCGCCGTGACAATGATGTGGATGCTCTCGCTTGTAAACAACTCGATGTTAAGTTTAATGTCGGATCAGCGACTATGAAACTAGAAAATCTATTCGGTGGAGATAACGAATTAGGTGAGTAATTTAAAATTACAAATGTTTTATGATTAGAAGTATATTAAAGAAAATAACAGTTATAACAGTGAATTTCTATGATAAAAACTAAACTTTATAATGATGATAATCGTCTGTCGTTATTGAAATGCAATATTACTACATAAGCTCAAAGTTGAACATAAGCCTCTGCAAGAAAACATCAGCAAAAGCCGATATGCTCAACGTGATGGGCAAGCAGTGCCGGTAGAATCAAAGGTATCCAGATGGAACTTCCGTATTATCTGCGTCTTAGTGCCTAACAGCCACGTGGCTTAGAGGAACGCTACCTGATTGTTGATTCAGCTTCGGGTCTTGGTTTCACTAAAGGTCCATTTATCCGCAACATGCACTATAAACTTTTCAGGTCTAGTAGTGTTGTTTTCGTCTCATGTGTCCTATAATATGTGTCCATCTGTTCCTCCAATATTATCGCATAGGGAAACTGGAAAGTGAAGCCGAACAAGTGCCTCACGTACGCTTATGGCACTATAATATATTCTGCGTAGTTGACATCTATAAGTATTTAGGAGTTGTTGTACCAGTATTTTGAATTACCATTCCGTTAATAGTAGTCAGGATCAATACGCAGTGACAGTCATAATGTAAACGTTACTTTCGACTCTGTAACCCACAACTTTATGTGGATGGTACACTAACAACTAAAATATGCAATCACCATTGACTATTACCTATTCTAATCACTACACATAAGTGAAGATTGTTTAAATGTATTTTTAAAAAATGTGCCTAAAACTATAAGTATTTTAGTTAACCGATGACATCGCAGAAATCGTTGACGCGTGGACATTTTTTGTAAAATAAACTTCTTTTACAGGCAATACTATGAACATGTTCCTGAATGAGAATTGGCAAAGGTTGGCTAGTGAACTTCAAGGGCCTATGGAAGAAGCACTTCGTGATTTTTTAAAGCCATTAGCTGATCACGCGTTTGGTACTTTAAACGCAGATGATATATTAATAAGATAGTGAATGTGACGATGTTTGTATTTATTTATTTATTTTAGTTTTATTGCTATGGAATAAAATATTTGAGTTAGATTATTAGTCTGAGATTAGTATACACGTTAACATAATAAATCATGGAAAAATTTAAGACGTCTTTGTGTATTTTTACACCTTTCCTCAGATTTCCGTTAGCAAAGTTATTTCGCATGAATTCATTAAATGCTTCTTATTTTTCTTTAGCAGCTTTAAAACAGTCTACAGCTTCATACCTGTACCTTCCTAGTGAAAGAATTTACTTCGTTTGACAGGTAGCAAATATACTAGGCTGTCTGGGTAAGTACCTCTTACCTATTTCTGCCGTGTTCCGCTTCGAAAGGTACAGAAAGCTAGTATGATTACAGGCTGTATAGCATTCCATCTTAGTCCCCAGGGATGATAACGTAAACTTCTTCGACTTAGTTGTTTGTAGCTACTTGGGTCCCATCAGATTTTCTGTGTGCTGGTTTATCATTCCAAGGTGATTAAAAAAAATTAAGTACCTTAGAAGTGGCCGCCCGTCAGAGGCTCCGATAATTTAGGTCTAGCATATTTCCACACCAAGAGGAAAATACACGGTTGGCCTGGCCGAGCGGAGCAGGCTGGCCCGTGGTGGCCGCTCCGTGTGGACTTAGCAAGCCGGCATTGGTAGAACGTCGTGGAGTTTTAATCGGTATCAACCAGACTTAACCCGTTCTTGCTCCCGGTGGGCGCTCATATACGTTAAGCATTTCCCCACATATAAAAAAGAGAACTTATTTGATATAAAATACTGGGTGAACCTACCACGCTTCACAGTCACTGTTTGGAAGTACAGAACTTAATTTTTTATGTCGTTTTAAATATTTTCGGTGTGTCGAATATAACCCTTAAAATTGACCTCAACTATGGTGGGGTAGGAAAAAAGGGAGGTTTGCTAGTCTATAAGAGACAAACAGACAGGTATGACAGGTCTTACAGACAGGGTGATGTCATATCCCCGAAACTCTTCACCGCTCCATTGGAAGTTGTTTTCAAGCAGCTGAACTGGAAAGGATACGGTATCAACATCAATGGCGAATACATCACTCACTTTCGATTTGCCGACGACATATATCTTATGGCAGGATCGCTGGAGGAGCTTAGTACAATGCTCAATGACCTCAATAACGTCTCCCAACAGGTTGGTCTTGAGATGAACATGGACAAGACGAAGTTCATGTCAAACGTCCATGTCATACCAATACCCAGTATCAGTATGCCAGTGATGACATACGGATCCGAGACTTGGTCCTTCACTGCAGCCCGTATGAGGAACCTCAAAGTTGCTCAGCGCGCTATGGAAAGGGCTATGCTCGGTGTTTCTCTGCGTGATAGAGTCTGCAACGATGATATCCGCAGCAGAACTAAAGCCGTAACGATCAACAAGCTGAAGTGGCAATGGGCCGGCCACATAGCTCGCAGAACTGACAACCGTTGGGGAAAAAAGGTTCTCGAGTGGCAGCCACGTACAGGCAAACGCAGTGTAGGACGACCCCCCACAAGATGGAGTGACGACCTGCGCAGTGTTGCTGGAAGTCGATGGATGCAGGTGGCTTAGGACCGAGCTTCGTGGCAATCTTTGGGGGAGGCCTATGTTCAGCAGTGGACTTCTGATAGGCTGAAATGATGATGATGAAGAGACAAACTAAGAGACCTTAATTTTTATATAATAGGTTTAGTAAAAGTTGTATGTCGAAAGTCACGATACTTTTCGGTATTTCTCTTAGGCGACCTGTATGATATCTTTACTTTATTATTGGTAGTAAATATATTTAGTTAACTATTTTAAATTATATGTTATATATGCTTATAGATCGATGTTGACGATGCTTAGACACGTTGCTTTTTTCCTTTCACACAGGCATTTTATTTTGGTTTCGTGGTGTACAATAAAGTATATTCGTTCATTAATTCATTAATCAAAATAACAATTTATAATTTAGTGAATTTTATTTATTTTTTATGATAGCAATCGCCTTTCCAATATATTTACAAATGATTATTTCATTGGTACATTAAATTATCAAACAAAGTTTTCTTCATTTTTGTAAATGCTTTCGTTAAATAAATAATTATAAACTTAGAAACAAAAGATGTTTACTTCTTTTAATATATATGTTTGAAGATACTAACACAAAGTAAATTTATGCTTTATCATTATCAAGATATGTCTCTGAATTGTACAAAGACGATCACAGTTCCAACAGTTGTTAAACCTCGATAAGCAAAGGAAATGTTATTTGCAAAATTTAAATAAAATCAGTCAGCGCTAAGAATGTGGTTTCTAATTCTAACAAGATCACTGATACAAATACTTAATAATCCTAATAAATAAACATTATCGCTACTTTTTTTTAAGGCTTAAGCCAAAGGTCGATAGGGATTTTCGTGAAAGCAGCGTTGAGGAAGTTCTGGAAATGTTTGGCAATTGCTAACGAAGCAGCTGGCCTCATTTCATCTATGATCTCGGGTGCATTGTTGTTCAGGAACTGGTTCATAGCTTCACCTGTAATTATATTGCACGTGTGACAGAAGACAAGTATAATAGATCTTGAATTGATGCAACAATAGAAATTCCATTATTATAACACGTGAAGGGATATACTCATTTTGAATAACTTAATTTGATCAAGTTATTTGATCAAATTAAGAAAGATTGCTTACCAATGACACTGCCATGGTTGACGGTGTCTCTAACCTTGAAGCGAGAATTCTTAAGCTTGAAATCGACAAGCAATCTCTCTATTGACATGTACTTTACATCGTCACGTTCGATCTCCTTTCCGTAAATTTTGGCAATAGCGGCTACATCCACTGAAAATAGACAAACCAATTCGTTATTTTTCCGTGCGGTATCAATAAATTGAATTATGTTCTAAGTTCATGAAATTACTTCAAAACACAATAGTTGCTTACTGAGTAGTAAATTTGAAATAAAGTAAAGTAGCAGACTGTAAATATCGTACTGGTGGGCAAAGGCCAACTTTCAAAACAGAGCCAGAATAATTACAGGCTATAGGGGATTCCTTCTTAGTCTTTCAGGGTGACAAATAAACCGTAAATTAGAAAAATCCTTCGATTGAAATTGTTAGCAGGTGTAAATGGGCTAGTTTGTTTGTCACCCCAATCTAATAAATAAACATTATCGCTACTTTTTTAAGGCTTAAGCCAAAGGTCGATGGGAATTTTCGTGAAAGCAGCGTTGAGGAAGTTCTGGAAATGTTTGGCAATTGCTAACGAAGCAGCTGGCCTCATTTCATCTATGATCTCGGGTGCATTGTTGTTCAGGAACTGGTTCATAGCTTCACCTGTAATTATATTGCACGTGTGACTGAAGACAAGTATAAAAGATCTTGAATTGATGCAACAATAGAAATTCCATTATTATAACACGTGAAGGGATATACTCATTTTGAATAACTTAATTTGATCAAGTTATTTGATCAAATTAAGAAAGATTGCTTACCAATGACACTGCCATGGTTGACGGTGTCTCTAACCTTGAAGCGAGAATTCTTAAGCTTGAAATCGACAAGCAATCTCTCTATTGACATGTACTTTACATCGTCACGTTCGATCTCCTTTCCGTAAATTTTGGCAATAGCGGCTACATCCACTGAAAATAGACAAACCAATTCTTTATTTTTCCGTGCGGTATCAATTAATTGAATTATGTTCTAAGTTCATGAAATTACTTCAAAACACAATAGTTACTTACTATTCCTCTGATTAAATTTGAAATAAAGTAAAGTAGCAGACTGTAAATATCGTACTGGTGGGCAAAGGCCAACTTTCAAAATAGAGCCAGAATAATTACAGGCTATAGGGGATTCCGTCTTAGTCCTTAGGGGTGACAAATAAACCGTAAATTAGAAAAATCCTTCGATTGAAATTGTTAGCAGGTGTAAATGGCTAGTTTGTTTGTCACCCCAATCTAATAAAATGTATCAGTGTGTACACGCGAAACAAGTGAAATTTCCTCGGTTTATACATATATTTTTTGCATTTTATTAAAATAAACTTTAGGCTTTGACGAAGATTTCTAATTTCTGATCTGTCATTTTTATCTTATCACCGCATCTCGCATTATTATTTTATTCATGCATCGATAAGGGTTTGATCGATGCTTTCGGAATTAATGGGGCGCATTAAGGTATACCACTTTATAAATCTGGAGGTAACAAAGATCCGGCTAATTTGTGTATTGTTATTCCTGTAATGTTTCGGTGTTACCAGTACTAATTTTTTAAACAAATAATTACTGTGTTACATGAAAATCAGTTAAAACTTATCAAGGGGCGCTCCATTACTGATTCAGGAGTAAGTTTAATTAGGTCTCGAAATGTTATTGCTATATTCTGTAACTTATCATAAGAATTTGATTGCGTAGACCACACCTCTTTCTTTGTGGATTAAAATATTATGTTTAAGCGATCAGACTATTCAATTATTGGATTCCTGTCGCAGTAATAGGATCCAAATACTATAGGTTGTAAAGTAAAAATGTGTGCGCCACAGGGATCGATTCTTGACTCATTTTTATTTCTAATTTATTTAAACGATGTGCTATTCTAGGTACAGTATTTTACTAATATAGTATTGTTTTCATAGGATACTTCGCTGATTTTCATAGTCAATCGGAAAACTGAGTAGCTGAGTGAAGTTAAACTCTAATTAATTTTTCGGACTGTTTACACTACAGACAGACTAAATTCATTAAATATGTAGGTATAATTTTAAGCATTTAGGTTTATTTTGATTTTAAAGTAAATCATTAGCAATGCTAGTTGGATGAAAGCCTAACACTAATTGGATTAAGCGACCACTCATTACATACGCTAGTGGCTTGACTTTGAAAATTAATAAAGTATCATCGCATACATTCATGAATAGAAATCGTGAAGTGTAACGCGTAACAGTAACCAACCAAAGAAGTTTCACTTCAAAATCTTCGATTTGTAAATAGAGATAATCAGCATTGGATAAGCCGGGAAAACCGACAGCCATATCGATATTTTTCAAAATTGGCATGACCGTCATTAACCCATAAATTTATGCATAGAAAACTTATGGCATAAAGCGCAACCGTTCCAAGCTTTTTCCCTACTACCTAATTAACAAATTCTGCAATAAGATAGAAATTATTAATGAACAAAATCGCAAAAGGTGGGATCTAATACTATTACTATCAATTGAACTTCTTATAAAAACAAAATATACATTACGTATGATCATGGACCGTATGCTGTAAAAATTTTATCTGAAATAGAGTTTAAATCAAGTATTTGAACACTAACTGAATGCAGCCCAGAAGTCTCCTTGAGATCGAACGGGGAAAAGAAGCACTTGACCAGAGACTTCATAATGACCGGACACTTCTATGCGTGGCAAGGCTAGACCCATATCGATGCGCATCTTCTTCAAATCTGACCTGGAAATCATTTAACAAATCGTGAACCTTCGCGTGTCATAACAATCGAATTTCTATTGTTACAAAAATTAATTTTGTAAATAAAATTTATCACCGCACACACCTTATCTTTACAGCATGTGGGATTCAAAATAATTTTTGCATACTTCAATAATAATCATTTATTTAATAATATTGTAGTCGATATGCATGGAGAAATATAAATGCAATGAGTAGGTGATTGACAATTTTTAGCTGTCCTTTTAGTTGGCTTTTAGGATGACGTGGTGATAAATTTTATTTTGGCCTCCCGAATCTCGAAGGATCTGTATGAATCCTTTTCGTTCTGTTTTGTTAGTCTAGTGTACTGATGAACATAGGCGTTACTAAAGAAGCACTAACGATCAGGCATTAATTTCTAAGGGTATGGGCAAACCCTTAGAAATTAATATCGGCTCGCCAAGCTTACGTAGTGGAGTACTATGATATGTATGATATACATAAAAGGAAAACACTAATCAGTTTTCGCCATCAGATTTTTAATCGGTTATAGTAGGTACTGTGTTTGTATTTGAAACATCTACGGTTTTGCGGAAGAAACTTGTGACAACAATAAGCTATTACCTAGAATTACTAAAGTACAAAGTAAATAATCTAATTAAATTTTTTTTAGGATTTTAACGCATTTAATTTTAGTTTGTATATTTCTGATGATTCATGTACTTTACAACATCCGTGGGTATGGGGGAATGAGATGTTGGACGTCTTGATGTCATTTAACACCTCAGTGACAACCCAAATGCCCAACCCCAAGTAACCCAATTGTCCAACTTAAAGTAAATACTTATGTGGGACTCACTTCTGAACAAGGGGCCTCTCTGATTGTCTGAGAGTATTTTAGAGTCGTGATGAGACCGCCACGCTGCCCCATTGTGCGATAGCGAACTACACAAATTCTTGATTTGTTTTATGTCTGCAACACGCAATTTTTAAACGTTGTTTTCTTCCCCGCCGTGTTCGTGTTACAAAATGTGAAACTTTTTTATAAACAACCATCAAAAAAAAACCATCAAACGTTTTGTGCACACGCCCCAAGGTTGTTAGATGGCTCATATGTTTTCATAGAGCACTAACATATGTAATAAAAATATTTTAAGCGAATCTTGGTTGGTCCCGTAATTATTTAGTACTCTACTAACCTGATTTTAGTGACAGTGTAGTTACTTGGTCCTATAACGGTTATGTTGCTAAACGCCGCAGTGACTCTCACGGGTCCTGCTGAATTTTCCATGACTAAACGGTCTATAAGAAGCGGCTCCACTGGAGGAACATCGAGATCGGTTAAGCCCTTCGCCAAGTGCGGTCGTAGGCTGTTGAAGGAGTCCTTGATACAGGTGTCCAGCTCGGGATCGGTTCGGTGGCAAGACGGCAGATAGTCAGCTGCAAATAGAAATATCGGATTTTTAATGTACCTCTTGAATAATAACTTAAGTCAAGCTGTTTGATTTTATTTTGGCCTCCCGAATCTCGAAGGATCTGTATGAATCCTTTTCGTTCTGTTTTGTTAGTCTAGTGTACTGATGAACATAGGCGTTACTAAAGAAGCACTAACGATCAGGCATTAATTTCTAAGGGTATGGGCAAACCCTTAGAAATTAATATCGGCTCGCCAAGCTTACGTAGTGGAGTACTATGATATGTATGATATACATAAAAGGAAAACACTAATCAGTTTTCGCCATCAGATTTTTAATCGGTTATAGTAGGTACTGTGTTTGTATTTGAAACATCTACGGTTTTGCGGAAGAAACTTGTGACAACAATAAGCTATTACCTAGAATTACTAAAGTACAAAGTAAATAATCTAATTAAATTTTTTTTAGGATTTTAACGCATTTAATTTTAGTTTGTATATTTCTGATGATTCATGTACTTTACAACATCCGTGGGTATGGGGGAATGAGATGTTGGACGTCTTGATGTCATTTAACACCTCAGTGACAACCCAAATGCCCAACCCCAAGTAACCCAATTGTCCAACTTAAAGTAAATACTTATGTGGGACTCACTTCTGAACAAGGGGCCTCTCTGATTGTCTGAGAGTATTTTAGAGTCGTGATGAGACCGCCACGCTGCCCCATTGTGCGATAGCGAACTACACAAATTCTTGATTTGTTTTATGTCTGCAACACGCAATTTTTAAACGTTGTTTTCTTCCCCGCCGTGTTCGTGTTACAAAATGTGAAACTTTTTTATAAACAACCATCAAAAAAAAACCATCAAACGTTTTGTGCACACGCCCCAAGGTTGTTAGATGGCTCATATGTTTTCATAGAGCACTAACATATGTAATAAAAATATTTTAAGCGAATCTTGGTTGGTCCCGTAATTATTTAGTACTCTACTAACCTGATTTTAGTGACAGTGTAGTTACTTGGTCCTATAACGGTTATGTTGCTAAACGCCGCAGTGACTCTCACGGGTCCTGCTGAATTTTCCATAACTAAACGGTCTATAAGAAGCGGCTCCACTGGAGGAACATCGAGATCGGTTAAGCCCTTCGCCAAGTGCGGTCGTAGGCTGTTGAAGGAGTCCTTGATACAGGTGTCCAGCTCGGGATCGGTTCGGTGGCAAGACGGCAGATAGTCAGCTGCAAATAGAAATATCGGATTTTTAATGTACCTCTTGAATAATAACTTAAGTCAAGCTGTTTGATTTTATTTTGGTTTTAAAACACAAATGTAAATAATAATCAATTTTACAAATATTTCAGGCGTTAGGACTCCTCTTTTTGACATAGACAAATAGATGAATTCTATTTCTGCTGCTATGCGCTATACAACCACTCTTATGTGCCTCTTTACATTTGTAAGTCCGGTTAGCCCGCAGAGGTACCCTTGGGCTGGAGTACCAACTTATCGTCAGGATAACTGTTACTTCGTTTGTCATTATATATAGGGTCAGACGCTGTGTCAGAGACACGGGTCGACACTGGAATTCCAACCCAGGACCAATCCCTCTGCAGTCAGATGCACTAACAACTAAACCACACGGGCGTTTACTACTACTACTACTACTACTACATCCGATGAAGAAGAAAGGCATTATCTTTACATAACTCATACAAACCAAGTCAACAGTTAAATATACCCATTTCCACGTAAGCATCATTAAATCAGGAAAGCATTTGTGGAAAGAACTCTGTATTTTTTTAACATATGTAATGCGAACCAAGTAATTGCAGAATTTCATTTACTCGGCAAATATTTATGGTTTAATGCGCTGTAGCTAAGAGGCAACACCCTGTTATGTGAAACAAATAGCGGTCCGGTGATCAGAATGGTGTAACTCCGAACCGGCTGCCGGTCTCCGATGCAGATTACAGCAGCATTACTTCAAACGATACCGATTAGTTAGCTGTCTAACGTTCCGAAAAGCAAAAAAGCGCCGAGTCAAATTGCTATATTATTTGTTTAAAGTTTGCGAGAAAAACACTAACGCTAGTTATATTTTAAAAAAAAATTGCGATCTTCATTTTCAAAAAAGTGATTACTTTTACTATTTTCCATTTAAATGGAATCACACCAGAATTTTCGCCGACATGATTTCCAAAGATTGACTGTTTTCTTTATAATCAATTCCTTAAATGTTTTAGTGGCTTTTTAACCACTAATACGATAAAATCCAAAGACAGTAACAGTAACAGTAACGGGACGTGACTGTCAGACACTATTTATTAGAACTCTCTTGTATCTGAAAAATATTGGTACTAAAATCAAAAATAAAGACCCGATCAAATTTTACTTTCGATTCTCAAATTCGAGAAACTTTATTTCTTTAGATTATCAACTATACCGAAATAGTATTAATGAAATCAATCAACGGAATAAGTGAATTCTCTTTAACATAACGCAATACAATTTTCATATAACCATTTTTAACTGTTGACGTTTTTGCACCATTTGCGGATACTATGACTCCAGTCATTATTCGTTTGTAACTGCATAAATAATGCATGCGCAAACATTGTATATATACGAAGATACGAAGCTTATTAAAGTCGTAGTATATTATAAAAAAAATTGACTATTTGTATCCCAAATACAATGTAATATGGTAAAGCCACGTTGCAACAGTATCAAAGCTTCTGCACAAACGGATCGGCTCGGCCGGAGAACAACCAAACTCAGACAGAAAACCAGCATCAAAGAGTGGAATAACGCTGCTGTGTTTCGTATGGTAAGTAATTCGGACCACATTTGGTACCATTCAACCCATTTACTGGTACCGATTCATTCCATGTTAGAGCATTTTAATTCTTAACTACAGAGTACAGAAGCAGACGTCTATGGGCCTCAGCGACCATTTACTGTGAACTGTGTGCACGTTTGTCACAATGAGCTGTATAAAAATGGCTACCTCAAGCGTACACGTACTACTTAACTTGAGCCTCTTCGTCTAAAGAAAGCCGCGAAGCAGGGCTCCAGGCGACAAGCACTAGGATCACCTGCAAAATTAACCGGTCGTGGCTTCTATTAGTTGAGGATCGCGTAATGCTCCGTTACCGGTACACAAACTCTCCTTGAGTGATGTACTCGTACCAGCAGTTATGGTTTTTACGGGATAAGACGCCAGCTTATTGCCAGCTCAGCTTTAGATTGGTTAACTTAATCTTGCAATGTATATTCTCGTTGCATAGTTAATGTTGCATAATCCTTATTAAAATAAACAATAAACGTATTTTACAGTTTCGTAACTATAGAAGAGTTCATCCACTGGCACTGCTACAGTGCCAAGTATTTTGCTGTCAAGTAGAAGTAGCGAAATTACTACATTTGATGCTAGTAACTTAACTAACTTGCCCTATAAGATTAATAAGTGATGTAGTAGGGAGGCGTCTAGTATCCTAGCTCTTGCGAACCTTTACCTAATACTATCCTGGTCAGACTTCTTCATTTATTTTAGTCGTTTCAAACCACTTTCCACCAGAGAATATATAGAACAACGTGCTAGGTGTTACGTTTCTAATTTCTTTTTTAAACAAATTTATTACAAATGACGCCATGAACTTGAACGCACCTTCCATGTTGTGTGGCCAAAACTTGCACAAGGTCATGTCACATAACCACAGTTACATAACCCACAAAGTGGTCGCAACCCATAAACCTGCCTAAAAATATTAATCTTTTCGTACGCCGAGATCGTGCGGCGACCGTCTTAATACTTGTCCTAGATTCATGATTATTCACGTGTTGAAACAATAGAAATTTTAAGAGAACTGTTTAAGAGTCTGCTTCGTAATTACCTAATATAATAATAGATCATTGACAATTTTCGGTATTATATATTTATTTATGTATCCTTTTATATTATTCTATACGTATTTGTGTATTTTATGTTATAAATATTTATTTAATTATATAGTTTATTTATATGTACTTATCAAGTTATTTTTATTGGAGTTTTTTATTTTATTATATTTTTTTTATTCTTTGTTTTATACCTGACAACTACCTTTCACCATAACAAGGGTTGACTGGTAGAGAATACCACTTGGCATTAAGTCCGCCCTTTGTAACCTTAAGCTTAAGGCAATAAAGAATAAATAAATAAATAAATAAAATAAATTGCATTGTTATAACACGTGGCTATCACAATACAAATAAATATCAATTATCGCTTGGGGTAGGCAGAGGTGCTATTGGCACATTTCCAATGTCAAGAGGTTTATTACTCATTGACAGTTTGAGCTTTTACTTTTGATTGACATTTGCGATATTTGCTAATATGAAAAAGGGCTTGCATTATTTAATATTAATAAAAAAAAATATTTTGCTACAAATAACATAAAATATCTATTTTAGATTTAAATTTATTTCAGTTAGAGCATTAGAAATCTTCTTAGACGCCCAAAATTTACTTTCCTTTATTTAGTCCACTGCAGAACAAATACCTCTCCCATATGGAGGATGATTTGCCATAATCGCCACACTTGACCAGACAGTCTTCCAGAGTTTGTTCTGGTATATTTCCATATGTATATCCCGCCATCTGTCGGTAGAGATTGCGATTTTTAAGACATTTTCCTCAGTCACATCTTATGACACTCGATGGAAGAAAGGGAGATTTCAAAGACAGATTCTTCATGCGATAATACTTAATCGCAATATAACTTACACCATCATCAAAACAATAAATGAGCGTACTCGTATTATGGTCAGACTATTGGCTGTGTAGTTTACCGTGTAGTAGTCTCGTCAAGAATACCTGTCATCCACTTTCTTCCTGTAAGTATCGTAAAAGGCGACCAATGGAAAAGTTTTAAGAATCTCGTGGTATTGAAGGTGGAGAAAAGTAATTATAAATTGCATCTCCCAAAAATAACAGACTAAAGAAGTCCGGTACTGCAATCGCTAAAAATATTTTAAAAAAAAATTTTGTGTAATATATGTAAAATAATGTAATGTGTAAAATAAATGTAATAGCATTATGGGAAATTCCCCATTTTGGTGATGCCTGTGTCCTGCACTGGGCTGAAACATGCTGATGATTAAGGAATGAAATTGATAGAACAGAGTTGCTAGACAGTTGTAGAATAAATGTCTTATTTAGTTGTAAAAATAAAAAAAAATTAAGACTTGGTTTATGCTTTTGTTTTGTTTGTATTTTGCTGCTTCATACGAATAATTAAGACTACATTCTCAGAATAGGTATTTTCTAAGTGGCTCAAAAAAAAAAGAATTATGATTAAAAATATAAATAAGCTTACATCAAAATCGGTTCAACGGTTTAAAACTTAAACTTTAGTCGGATTAGTAGAATAATATAAGCTAAGCAAAGCACGATCGTAAGCCCAATACTTGTGTGGGAGAGACATTTATTTTTGTTATTTTAAAGCTACTTTTCCAGATCTTATCAGGAACAACGCGATAGATGACCAGCCTATCGCCTGTCCAGATGACTTAATCCCGACGATAATAGTCGTACAAAAGTTACGATAAACTCCAAATACGGGATCGAACTTTTTCGGTCTCCTAATTCGGAGGCAAATTCCCGAACCACACGGCTGACGTGAAGATGAAATGCTAACATACAGTATAAAACATGCTGCAGAATACTATTCTTAAAATAATTAAATTAAAATATACAGACATTCCGTGTTGCACCAATGAAAATGTCCTGTTGGTCGCAGTCGCAATCCAGTTCGCAAAGGTGATGATGGTGATGACAATGTCCACCTGGCCGACTTCGACCACAGCGACAACTTCAAAATAGTATTGGAAGTTGGCAACTGCGCAGGCAATATTATAGTGTCGTAAGTGTACACGTAAACATAGTGGCATTTACTCGGATTACCTTCTCATGTAACGCCTTTATGATGAATTTTGAGGCGAGTTCGGATGCAGAAATCAAAAATAAAACACGGGCCGCGACACAATAAAAATAAAACACGGAAACCCATTATTTGTGTTTTACAAATATTGGCTTCGGTCTAGATTCGAACCCAGGAGTTATGTATGCTAACCACTAAGTCACACGCTATTTAAATATGTTACGGACAATTTAATTAATTGGAAGTTATTAATAATTACAAGTTTTATTACAAACCATTCAAGGTCTAAGTTATAAATTTATTATATTTTCTGGTTCTTATTAATAATTCCCTCGTATAATAGTTGCGTTACGGCCTAGTAACAAGATGGGTATGGTACAAAAACTGTTACAGGGCCAAAGTGGCCAACCCCGACTCGACGCTAACTTCTCTGCCCTATACTTAGTGTTTTTGTATAGCTGGACGCGCGGATTGAGATCAGCCCACTCCCGCTGTGAGAAAAAGGAGGCACCGAGCGAGCCGCAGAGGCTGAGGCTAGTGACCAAAAAGCCGAACATATGCACCTCCCACAGCGCAAGGTATAATTGACTCCAAAAGTTTTCCCTGCTTTATTTTTAGACATTTACCACGGCTCCGTTATTACTTACTGGTAATTAATAATACCAAACGATAATTATTAATATTAAACGTATTTATTAAATTAACCGTAACCAATATAAAACATCAACATAATATACGATATACAAAATAAGGAGACATTTTATATTGATTCTATCAGCTTACAAGGTGATTTAATTAGGTAATCCAGTTAACACGCTTCACTATTGAATAATACTGAGTCATTCAAGTAATGACTGAAACCTTACCGCAGGGAATATAGCAAGCGGTGACGGCGTCTGCGCGTTTATGCATGCTGCACGGTCACGGTACATGCCCAAAAAAGTACACACTGGTTGCCTTGTTACGTTATTTCAATTACGTAATCGGGTTGCCTCTTCAAATCTTATATTTGAATTTTTACTATGTCAGTAAGTTACAAGAAATACAGATCTTTGACCTGATGGTAATTGCACGACTCTCTTATTAGAGATATAGTAGCGGTGTGAAAACCTGCCACGTTCTTCCTGCGTCATAAAGGCGACTAAGGGATAAGTGTTGAAAATTTTCTTCTTTGTTTGGGACCAATACCGGCGATGTGTCTCAGTCGATAATCTTTTTCCTTTGCATTCATAACACCCAGCTTTCGATCCCTGTTACACACTAAAAGTTTGCTTCCCACCATATTTTCGCAACATTCTACATCATCATCGTATCGAAATGAATGAAAATCCTTCATTCTTCGTCATAAGAAAGATAATTTCATTTATCAAATGTCAAATCTTTAACATGCTACCACCGTTTCGAATTGAGGTTATTTTGAAAGAAATTTTTCAATAATTATAGTATATAACATTAAAATTAAAGGTATAGTCCCATAGGCAACTGAAACCATGCTACAAGAATATAGTTACCCACAATATTAAGCACAAGTGAACAGCAAACCTACCTCCACAAACAGTGCATATTCACGAGTATGACGCATGCGGCAGGAAACACCCTTCACAACCATATTAAGGGGAAATTGTCGACCCAACACGTCACGAGCAGAGGCCTCTAAAGGAGCATGAAATACTCGTATATTGAACTTCCATTACCTCACGCGGTGTCCGTCTTGAAGCGTCTGAATATTAATGATTCGCGTTCGTTACCCATATTTGAGGGATACTTTATACCTAAATATTTTGTAGGCAGTATATTGAGCGATTTCTAAGTTGGAACAAAGGAAGTCAAACACCTCTGTCCACCCGTTACCACGGGTGCTGTAAAGCCCCAAAAATGTCGGAATCTAAGAAAAAGACCATAAGTCTATCTGTTTAAATTATGTGTTATTGTTACCATGAATGCACGAATTCGTCATTAAAAAAAGGGCCTAAGATCGTGGACGTGAAGTTACTACAAAAAGCGGTTTCGCAAAGCGTTGACGCAACTCGAGGTGATGTCAAGGCTCCGACGGGGAACGATTGCGCTTCGTTAGAGCGTATTGTTGACAATTTACGAGTAAATTTGGAAACCGCGTCTAATTATTTGGGTAATTACTTTCTTAGTATTCGTAAGCGCACCCTTCCGTTGCTGTTTTATTTAGAATTGCTGTCAGTGTCACAAGTAAACTTTTGTGATAAGAAAAATTTGTTCATGACTTCCGAGAGTAAGATAAAATCTTAAAGAGGCACAACAGCTCAGCGACCGCGCAAAGCCCTTAATTTATAGTACTAGAGAAACTCGATGTCGATTACGGGTACTAATAGGTACTACTAAAACCGAAATGTGCTAGAAATTAAATTATTATTTTAAAGGCACGTGAAGTACGTAATAAACAAGTCACCCTCTATCTTTCCTACTCTCACAGAGTCAACTTCGGAATACGTACACCTGTACGTATTCCGAAGTTCAATTGCACATGATCTATTATAGTGTCTGCAGTTTACGTGCAAACAGAGGAACTCATTCGTCTTCACCTTTCCAGATGCGATGTGACACCATTGCTGTGAGATCGTAGGAAGAGTCAGAGACAAGGCACGCAACACTACGTAACCTGACGGGAAAAACTAATAATTATAATTAATAAAAATATAAATAAATTGTGTTTTATAGCGTGTGCATGGTTTTTTTTTTTCATTTAATTTTATTATTTCATTATTATGAATCGAGTTTAGAGACTACTTCGTTTTATATATTAATTTTTAATTATATTATAATATGTTTTAAGCAACTTAATTATGCCTGTATACAGAACGTAGATCATGGAAGTGTAGGGCGTTGACAGCAAACTTATCTTGCGTACTGCGATTGTGAGACTGTATGCGAAGTACATCGCGGAAAACGGTCCGTGCTGACTGAAAATTAGCGTTGCGGTTAATCCCGCGACGCTATGCTGAGTCAGTACCGTTTCATTTGACACGTCCGTTACGTATAATAACGTATAGAGTCGTCTGAGGCTTCCCTTAAATTATTTATTTTTTGCATTTACCTTTTATAGTTTTCACTGTTTCATTGTATTTCTTGTAACTATGCCTTACACATTGTGTTGTGTAAATGAACAAATCATATTCACATTCCTGCGTTTTGGTGTATAGTCATTCTTTTAAGTCAATCTTAAAGAAGTACTCTTTAAAACCTGGATAGATAAAAGTTCATGATGTGCCTTTCAGTACGTGTTCCATATATAAAATTTCATACAAACGTTATAAGTTTTGATAATATTATACAACATTATGTTATAATATATATAATAACGTAACAAATTTATTTAAATTATTGAGCGGTTTTTTAACTAAAACCGATTGGTGGGTCAATGCCGATGTCAAGTTTTTGTTGGTGCTTAGTGTCCCAATCGATTGTCTATCGTATGCCATTCGAAACACGTTCATGATGACTACAAAGCTATACAGGCTATGTTTAAGGATAGACAAGGCTGAAAGCGATTTGTTTACCCAACACGCACCAGTAATATGTCATTCAATCCAGACAGTAAAATCGTAAATTCGTCCCATTGAACGTTTCAAGGTAACCATTGTCATAGCATCGTCTATAAAGAGTTCACGATCTATTGTCTTAATTATTTCGATTCCTTTTCAATCATGAGGATAATTCATGAGGATAAAATTAAATGTCACGTATATTTTTTTTATAATTAACCCATTATCCAGTGACAATAAACAATAACTGCTTTTGATGCTTAAGTTAAAATGTATAAATATTTATTCTGACCTTTAGTTATGACATTTATTTCAGTAACTGAATAAAACTTGATTTATGTGGTGCGATCTTTGAAGGAGGGCTATGTTCAGCTGTGCATTTGTAAGAGGCTGTAATGATGATAATTATATAAAACTAAAGGAATGACAAGAACGATTTCAGATTACTTGGGTTTAAAAAGACGTTATAAATCCAAGTAATCTGACATTGTGTATCATCATCATCATCATCATTTCAGCCTATCACAAGTCCACTGCTGATCATAGGCCTCCCCCAAAGATTGCCACGAAGCTCGGCCCTGAGCCACCTGCATCCAACGACTTCCCACAACACTGCGCAGGTCGTCACTCCATCTTGTGGGGGGTCGTCCTACACTGCGTTTGCCTGTACGTGGCTGCCACTCGAGAACCTTTTTTCCCCAACGGTTGTCAGTTCTGCGAGCTATGTGGCCGGCCCATTGCCACTTCAGCTTGCTGATCTTTACGGCTATGTTCGTTACCTTAGTTCTGCTGCGGAAATCATCGTTGCAGACTCTATCATGCAGAGAAACACCGAGCATAGCCCGTTCCAGAGTACGCTGAGCAACTTTGAGCTTCCTCATACGGCCTGCAGTGAAGGACCAAGTCTCGGATCCGTATCTCATCACTGGCAACACGCACGGGTAGTATACTTTGCTCTTGAGGCTTTGCGGTATACTCGACGAGAAGATATGACGTAGTTTCCCGAACGCAGCCCAGCCGAGTTGGATTCGTCGATTGACCTCTGAAGTTGAACTTACCTAATCGGACAATTTGTCCCAGGTATACGTACTCGTCTACAACTTCGAGCGTATTGTTCCCAACAACAACCGGTATTGGTATGACATGGACGTTTGACATGAACTTCGTCTTGTCCATGTTCATCTTAAGACCAACCTGTTGGGAGACGTTATTGACATTGTGTATATTTAAGTTAATTAAAAGCATATAAATTTTGAAAATTAAAAATAAATAAGCGGTTTTCTATGCACGCAACATGCATTTCATACCTAAACCAAACGTATGCCTTACTTAATATAAATTCAACATTGAAATATGAAATACAACTACAAGGTTTTTGTTTACGTCATCAACAAAGGATTAATCAACCTGGGAAATTCCTGTAGCGACAATGTTCCTGTTTAACATAATGTACTAGTTAACCGCAACTACGAAAGCATAAATCTACACATCATTTATTTAAACAAGATTTAAATTTCTCATAATGACCTGTTGTGGTTTTTAGTTGCTTTGACTCATTGCTTTGTTCATATTATGTGCAAACACTACGGGTTTTTTTTTTAACTACAATTGGATCTGGTTCTGAGTGGTGATGAAAAAGATGAAACACTATGATGAACGCACTAACTAACTATTAGTCTATGGGGATGGACACTCCCCGTGTTTCTAGGTAGCAGATGTAAGAAAAAGTATGGGAAATTAAAACAAGTAATTGTAATTCCTGTGCACAATTTCCAAAACGTGTCCTGTAGAACACCGAGAGGCTAACCATCCTGCGCCCGCGCTTTTCGCCATAATAACTAAATAGTAATTTTTCGATATATATAATTATTACGTGAAATTCTGAAATTTTTCTTTTAAAGTTTGAAAACTAAGCTGTCAAAAAATTCTTCAATAACTTATTTATTTAGTGCAATTAATTATTCTGTACAAAAGACATAAACGCATTATCTAATAGATGCGAAGTAAAAAATGTATGACGTATAATATTTTTCACAGGTTACACACAGTACGTTTCCAGGTTAATTTTTATACAAAATAATATTCTCGTGTTTAATATTTTCGCATGCCATCTTCGCGAATAGGACTGTTATTAAGATTCTCAGTGAATACGTTAACAATCACATACAATACAATGTAACAATTACGTAACTTACGCATGTGGGCACTTAACACACCAAAAATATACGATTTACGCAATAAGAATCAGCAATTAAATCTGAGTTTGCAATTACCAAAAATTCACATTATCATTATGTAACATAGATACAAAGCCCATTTTCTATGACTATTATAGATTGGACGATTACGAATCCACGATCGTTAGGACAGCGGTGAACAAGCTAACAGTCCACAAAGTGCCAGAAATAGGACAGGGTAGTTAAGACGGTAACAACCAAGACTACCACATGGCTCCTACAGCTGTCTATCCTCTGCTGGATAAGGCTTCTGCTAAGAGACCTCGCCCAAGTAAATAATATAAATTAGTCACGAACATGTTGAAATTTTTGATGCATATTAAATTTATTGTAATACTATCTTCAGTTATTTCAACAGCAGAGAATACATACTGAAAGCCGAAAAATTACTTAGATAAGGCTTGTATTGCTATTGTGACATATTATTTTATACCAGTAAGTCTTATTGCATTGACGTTTTTTTTCTTGCACACCATACTGCTACCAAATTATTTTTAAATGTCTTTACTATATAATTTTATCGACATTATTCATTTACCTATTCTAAAGTTATTCAGCTGTCAAAGCGACATATTAAATTATTAGTAATTTCAGAGCCGTGCCAGCTAAGGGGTCAGGGTACACGCTTTAATCACATAATACGAGAGTGACATGAGATCGAATCCTCGTACCGGTGTCTCTTAAATTGCTCTTTACCATATGCTCGGCGATGTAGTAAGACATCATCATGTCAACATAATCACTATTGGATTTAAAAAAATTGTAGTTTTTTCCATCCATCAAAATAAGAAATGCGGTGGCATAGACACGGGGCACAAAGCAATAACTTGTGTATTTGCACATGTATTCGGGTCGAACCTGGGGCTTAAGGCCTAACAGTCAGGTACGCTAACCACTATGCCACACGGTCGTCAGTACGTAGGTTACGTATAACGGAAGTCAAGCCATGCCATTCTCTATAGAATGGGTAATATGGTTATCTATGTAGATATGTAGATACACTTGATAGTAGTATCAAGGACTACATAGCCGCTTAATAATAATAAAATATACTCAATAATTAGTAAATGTACAACTCGAACCTTGGTTTGAGTGAAAGGGTTTTTTAAATGTAGTATAAAATAAGATTACCAAAACAAGTACAATTTACATATCTATATGTACTTTGCATCTATTTAAAACAAGGCAAGTACAAATTTGAAGAACAAGTAGTCAAACTTTATTATTTAAATCTTCATTCGACACAAATAATAGTAATATAAAGTAATAATTTCTTGTATTTACGCGAATACTACACATTTGAGATGAAACTATTGTTTACTGATTTTATCGCGTTTAATTAATTTTTTTTTTGCTACACAGGGAACTATTTGATTAGAAACACATCTGTCCACAGTCCCCCCGTGACCCGTAGAGCACCTGAAATGCCGGGATTAAAAAAAGTAAATTAAACGCGATAAAATGCATTGGTTTCAAAAGTAAAGTAAAATCAAAACCAGTCAAAAGATCAAACATGCTGACAAAATCGTTAACACCAGGACGAAATCATTTATAAACATGTTAAATACACACCATAATTCAAAGTATTAAACAAATAAATACGTAAAATTTATTTTGCTCATTATGCTACCTAATTTGTTTATAATTAAACTCTGATATCTTAAACGGCCTTACACTCATATACCACATTGGTGTTAAAATATATCAAATACTTAACTGCTTAATTAACGATATAATCAAAACCATTTTATGTTTGCTATACTAAAGTGGTAGCCAAGGTCAGGTCACATGCTCGCTTTAGTTTTACAGAGCGCCAGTGACGTGTGTTTGATCCCCGGCGCCGGCACCACAAAAATTGTTAATATCAATTTTAACCTGCATGTCTGAGCAAAAATATTATTTCGTGGATATGTGAAGCCCGCCAACCCGCACTGGAGCAGCGTGCCGGTCTCTTCTCGGCTCCAAAACCCTTTCAAATATTTGAAAAGAAGGCCTTTGCTTAGTAGTGGGCACTTACAAGCTGCTATTTTTAAACTAGACTCCTTTTAATAATACAAAGGTACGTTGCTCTAGAAAGAAAACAACGAATTTTATGAGCAGTTACTCCTCTGAGAATCAAAAAAAAAATTTGGCATTGAAAACACAATAAGACCTCGCCGGACATTAAATAAGGAAAGGTTAAATAAGTTAAATATTGTCCTATTTGCTGATCACCTTAAACATGGCTCATTTTATTTTAAATACTAAAATAACTTCCGCTTAAAGTTACCTCGGGGCCCATTCTGGCTTGAATACACTTTTACAAACAAATCATAAGCTCAACATGTTTACACTACAGGGTTTCATCAACGGAATTCGTTCGTAACAGCGGAGAGCGACCTTGGCACGAATGACACGAGGCAGTCTCCAAATTACAGACGACAATAGAAAATCTGTACTCATTATCACCGATACCGATAATTATTATTGTTTGTGGAGAGGTGTCCTAACGGAAAGGTCTCATACATAAAAGTATTATTTTTCAATCCAGTTTTTCAATAGGTCAGGGATTAAAGTCTTATTAACAGGGTTCATATATTTTTCATCAATGTCATCAGTCTCCAAACAGACTATAGGGTCATGTAACGTGTGTAATAAAATAAAATATTATTGAAACGAAATCACCTCTCCGTTCCTCTTTTTTTGTAATATTACTATGTAGTTGTAGTAAGCTTTATATATTATACAGTATTGACGACCGCGTGGCTGAGAGCATAGCGTACCTGACTCCTGAACCATGGGTTCTTGGTTTGAATACCACCCGAAGTTTTTATACGTGATAGAGCCAAATAGTGGCTTTTGCTGCTGTTCGAATGGGCCGGCTCGACCGGGGTGATACCACGACCACACGGAATACGGCGGCGTGAATTAGAGGCTTCTGTGCTCCTGCGTTTGGTTCGGTAAGTGAGATAAATCTCTCTCCCCGTTCCCCATCTACCCTCCTAACTATTAAACGTCCCATTAGGTGGGTCGCTTGCCCGTTTGCCCCGTTTTCCATAAAAAGGTCAATATATGTATTCGCTGGAGTTAATCCATTTAGCTGTTTTTCTCTTACAGTTTTATCGGGGTTTTTGAGCTGGCCTACTCGAGGCCGCAAGCACAACCCCAATTATTTGTTTTCGGGGGTTGGCGAGCACAATTACCGATAACCATGCACTAAGAGATGCTGCTTTCATAACAAGACAGTGAGATTTTAGTTCGGCGGTTTAATTTGGACGGATATTCCGACATCGGTTGGTTAGCAGAGCCACATTTTTTTATTTAGGTAGAGTTTGTTTCATAAAACTTTGACAGAAAGGCGATCGAACGGAGTTAAACAAGCTAATAGGATTCGAAACATATTAACAGATTGTGGAACATCTTTCCGAAAACAGGGAACCCAATAATTACACAGAGACGTGTTGGGATAACAGACACCATCACTATGCTGTTTGAGTTTACCTCGCAACGAAATGCCAGGATTAGTCGATCCGATCTACAGCAGTTAGCTTAAAAAGGCTTACTATGGACAACTTCAAAAGGTTTCCATAGTAAGGAGGAATCACATTTTTACTGGTTAGAGTATTATGTCTGTTACAATCGGTGCATAGCAATATGGCAAAGGTCAGGGATTTTCTGCATTATTATACGTATTACTAAACTGAGAGAACCATTTCGGCATCGTCAAACTACAGATAACTACGGATCTCTCGCGAGATTAACTCGCGGGCCTTCTACTCGCGAGTCTCTACCGCAGAAGCTGTAGAGGCCACTAGGTCAACAGCATATCTACCGTGGGGGTTTTAGTCGGTCCGGGATCTTCAATGCGGATCCCGACATAACCAGTCACAGGAGACGGTGACGGGTAGGTGCGAGCACCTTTCCCCCACGTTAAATTAAAAAAAAACCGGAGAGTACCTAATTTTGTCGATGGTTACTATTCACAGCAAAATATTTGTTTATTTAGGTAGTTATTGCACTCAGTTATCAATAATATAAAAGTGTTTTTTTTTTATTTTTATTCATCGTTTCTTGAATATTTTCAATACGCAGGTCACAAAATCAGATAATTCAAATGACATTTCGAGAAAAGAATCGTTTTATAATCATCGCATGTTGAAATACAGGTATATTAAAACTGTGATTAAGATAAATTTATTTCCTATTCCTACATAACTGGGATAGCCGATCTATTATTATTATATATTTTAAATAAAGGGTCAGATCATTTCCACCCACATAAACCCAAATTCATATATTTACAAGTTATATAAGAATTAAGTACTTACGCAAAGTTGGCTTTTTATCATTTTCGGCAGCTTCTCCGTTGTGACAAATTATCGCCAAGCATATCAGAAGTGATTTGATACAACAATCGGCCATTTTAAATTTTGCTCAAAAGTAAACTTTTTTAATTTTTTTTCAAAAAAGTAAATCAATTTTGCATTATTTATTATTCGTCAACAAATGCACTGGATGAAATAATTTTTTTTTAACTGGTGTATTATCGATATTAATATATTTTTAATTTTCCCGCGTCCGTTGTTGTGCGGATTCGAATGACAACAGGCACGTCTGTTGCCGATGGGCGTTCAGGCGCGCGCCGTGCTTTGTTTGAAGTGAAAGCAAGAGGCGATGTGTTATATTCGGGCGCGATTTTCGTCATCCCTCAGCTGTTACCCCACTACGCCATCAGATTATTTACAAACAGCACGTGCTTGTAGGAATGCGCACTGTTATTTTGTCCTTTGCGCTTCATGCTCTATGCGCTAACTAATTTTACTTATGTCATGTTAAATATCATAGACTTAGTAAAATGGGGGCATAAATAAATACGTCTTGATATAATTTACCGTGACGATTTCCGTATATCACATTTGTTATTATTACCAGCATCTAGATTTTTTTTAAAAGAATACAAGCAATTCTATTTATACTTAAACTAGCGACGCGCCCCGGCTTCGCATTTGAAAAACACTTAACGCTCAAATCTGAGCCTGCAACGTTGAAATTTTGACGAATTATTAATGGCGTGCTCGAACATTCGACATCATGTTTCGTACCCTAACCCATGGGGTTAGATCTCTATTGCACCCCAAAATACCTAAAAGTAGCAGCCTATAAGTGCCCACTGCTGGGCATAGGCCTACTTCTCAAATACGAGTATCAAAGAAGGTTTAGGAGCCGGGAAGAGCCCGCCACGCTGCTCCAGTGCGGATTGGCGGGCTAAATACCTAATTCAATATAATTTTGAAAATGTATATAATAAACACGGCTCTATTCTGTTACGTGTATAGATAAAATTAACCTAATTTTAGTGATTTATTTTCTGCTCGCCCAAGCTGCTCTATATACTAAATGCTCTATAATTTTGTTACACGAATTAAGCAGAGCAACAATAAATTTAAATTATAGTAAATAAATGTACCTATGTACATTTTTAAGAAACGAATACAAATATCATGCGAAAGAAATGGCAGACATTGGTCAGTCAGAGAAAGGTGACAAATACTAAAAGGATCAGGCGTTAGTTTCAATAAATAATTTAATTGTAACAAAATTAAAATAAAATTGCGTATATTGCCCAGTTTTGATCAGCTCTAACAACGATAACTAAGTTCAATAATATAATTAATATTGTTATATAATGAAACAGTACACGAGAAACCTGTAGGTATCAAATACGATAAACTTTTAAATCACGTAGAAAATTCTTCATAGCGTATGAATTTTTTTTATCATAGTATTAAACAATTCTCATTGTTTATAGTTACAAACAATTACAAGCAACTAAAAAGCTACTTTTTTAGTAATTATGTTCTTAAATCACACTGATATTAAACCTCTTTATCTTTCTACCGGTCAATACTTCTTCACGCGTCATGATTTCAACAAAAGAGCAGGACATCGGTCTCCAAGAAGACGATAACTTCGCTTTGAATTACACTGATGACTTCGTTTGGTGTAACAGAGGAACAATAAATTTAAAATTTCAATGCATCGAGCACAATTCGATTTAGTAATCCTCTCTCGTACCTAATCAGTGGTTAGTTTATTATAAACAATATGTAACAATTTACCCTCGACGTGAAGCTCCGTGTCAGTTATTTACCCGCCATTGGAATAGAATCACGGTTCACTCAGATAAATAAAAATTATAGTATAGTGACCTACTACCAATAAATTCTTACCAATTTACACGTTCAGTACAATATGTAATGAAATTTCTCTTTTTTAAAAATTATACAGTTGTTTCTGTGTGTTAATTTTTTTCGAAAATGGGTTTCGATTTTTCTAGAAGACAATGGTTGATAATAGTGGTCATATCGATAGCAGACTTTTGTAACGCCCTGTGCGTTGCTCTTCAGGCGCCCTTCTATCCGCAAGAGGTACGTTATTGTGAATAAACAAGTTATCACTTTAGGCCAAAGAAGTAACTTTTGAACAGTTTCTTACAAAATGTTCGTATGTATGAGACAATACAAATAGCATTAGTTGCATTTAGCGTCTATTACGTTGTTCTTTTTATACCAGAAAGTTCGCAACCTTTTTTTATGTATAACATAGAGCGTAATCAAGACAGTATAACATAGAGCATAAGTAACTGATAATGTTAAGTATTTAAGAGTGTATGGAGTCTGGTTTTATGGAATTATATCATATCTAAAAATCTTTAAAATATTGTACTCGGGTTACATCGGATACGATGAGAGCGAGGGCCTTTGTTTTCGCCATAATACTTTCAGTTTATTAGCCGGAGGAAGTCGCTTCGTTCGAAACCCGTGGTCGAAATCGACCATCTTTGATATTTTTGTGTATTTAAACGAAACTCATTTCTTGGCATGTTGCAACAATTCTGTTGTTATGAAACGCAAAGAGTTAAATGACAAGAAAAACTTGGTATTGGTAATCTTAGAGTAAATGACTTTTCAAAAGCGCAACTAATCGAACACAACAATAACCGAATATTGGCGTCCGCCAGTTCTGGCCCTGGTCTTCCTGTGTCTATTCTCTACTTCAAAAGAGTTTACCGTTTCACTAGATAGTAAAACGATGTTAAACTCTTTTTCTGCCTAGGAGCCGTATGAGTAAGTACCACACGCTTACCCAATTCTTCCGGCTAATCAGCAGTGGAACCCTTGTTGTGTTCTGGTTTGAAGAGTATGGAGTCCCGGGACCATTACAGGCAGAGAGGCAATGTGTCTTCGTCCTGGGGAGTACTGTGCCTGCCTAATGTTTGTTTTAACTATAGGAATATTAATTATAGGTTTTCTGGAAGGAATTGGCATAGTCTTGGCAGGTGGGTCGGCGATCACAATAGATGCTGCTATCCTTCATCAGTTAGTGCATTTGGTCTGTCATTTCTGAGTTGGTTAACCCTTCATCAAGATTTTCACTGCGTTTCCCTTTTACGAGTCCTACGACACCCACGGGTATAAAAACGGTAGTAGATTTTTTATGCCGCTCACCACACGGTATTTAATACATATATTGTGAGGGTAGATAAAATTTAAAATTAATGATTACTTTATCATATTAATAAGAACTGACTATTAAAATGATTTGTTTAGTTTTAGACAAACAACACGTAATACGTAACTCCTTATATTATAACTTTAATATAAACGTATGCTCTGTATATTTCGTATTATTATCTTACTATAATATTTGGCATTAAATATAATGTAGCTAAAAGTCGGTATATGGTAGACGACTCTCGATGGTTCATTTGATTTTATGGAAATGTATGGATCAATTTCAGTATCTAAGTAATTTGGTTGCAATATGGTGCTGGCACTGAAAGAGAACGAAAGGCTTTATCAGTTAAAGCTAATATGATATTCTGATATGCCTTCCGTCCGCAGATTTATACATCGCTCTAAAGTAGTTGTTGTGTTGTAAAAGTTGTGTGTATTTTTATAAGTGTTGTATCGTCTCCTTATACCTTTTACCTTAACAGCCTGTAAATAGTCCACTATAGTACATAGACCTCTCCCATAAGTTTTTGGTTATGCCACCATCTGTCCGCAGCCATTGCCTTTTCATAGCCTTAGAGCATCCACGGGAAGAAAGGAAGTGGCAGATTCTTACGCCGATGCCACATAGTCATAATTGCCACATACCCGTTTAAATTTAATTAATAGAAACAGGAATTTTAAACAGGCATTAAATAAAAAGCAACGAATAGGCACAGGGAATTAAAGCATAATCTAAGATATATTAAAACTTAAAAAAGCGTGAGAATTAAAAAAAAACTAAGGCAAGATTTGCATACCCAAACTGATCAACCCCGACAAGCAGCGCTTCTTCACAAACATGACGCATGTGGCATCCATCGCCCTCCTTGACCATATTAGAGAGGTGGACGACCCGCCACACAACGCCGCCACGTGAAAAAGGTTTTAAAGCAAAAGTTTTTAAAAAATATAATTGTCAAACAAGATTTAAGTTTCTTCATTTCATTCATTCAAACAACGTACACAGAGATATTTATCATCATTATTTGCCTCTCATCATATTGCTGGATACAGATCTCCCCCAAGTTGAAAGAATTAACCGTATTTTTGGCAAACGGAGAGACGAACGCATTACCAGCCATACAGATACTCAATCCTCTACAATCTCTTAGTTAATCGTCGATTTTTGATAGAATCCCATTGTTTATTCCAATTAGTTATGAGAAACACTCACCTCTAAAATACATGGAATATATGTTTTATTGATAGTAACGAATGTCATAAAAAACAGAAAACTTTTCCTATGCTTTTATGTTCATAAATTAGCATTTGTAGCGTAAATCATTTTTTGAGTTGAAGTTACATCTGGTCACTTTTTTATTGTACTATCTTCAGACTTTCAAAGTCCTCTACTGGACATTAACCTTATTTGTCAGCCATCAACTATGTAGTATATGAGGAATTTGGTAAACATTTGGAGATACACGTTTGTTTATTCCCTCTATTACTGTAAATCTGGCAAGCCTAATCAGAAGGATTTTCCTCGTAATGCATCGCGTATGGGATGCTGGATATAGGTCGCTTTTGAAAAAGTCTATATCCAGCTGAACTCAACGAAGTGGACTAAAATAAGTTAATATGAAGTGAAATATATACTGCTATTAGCATACACGTATTGTTACTTTAGCGTTATGACCGTTGGGTAAGAAATCACATTTGTCGGCAATGTCTACAAGAATAACTAAAAAAAAAATAATGTCTCAAATTTGTCGGATCTGATTGCAAAATTGTACTTTCTACATAGTCAAAAGTAATTATATCCCAGGAGTAAAAAAAAGACATTTACGTGATGCGTGACATTAGTCGCTAGCCACGTTTTCTGTCACTAGACTCGAGGCCTTACTTGTTGTGCGCCGACAATGAGCGCGATAACCCCGCCGGCGAAACGTCACCTCTTATCTCCTGTTCACAATAGAATTACTAGGCGCCTTTAACTTTATACCAGTTATTAATCATTTTAATTTATTATTGACACTTTTTTTGATTTGTAATATATCCCATTTTTTTATATATGTCAATTCGTTCTGTGCGCGGTTGACGTATTGCCCGTAACACACCAGAACCAGCAGAGGTTAAAAATTATCGCTCATATTGAAGCTTCATCAAATAATGTTCTCAATTACTTAGATCGAAAACCCCATAGATTTTATATATTTTTTTGTTAAGGTTCCGAAATACCTTAATATAACTGTGTGGATAAAATGCTTAAAAATAAAGTTGAATCTACAACTACAGGGCTAGATTGTAAATGGTCAGTAGTTTAGTCTATATATATATATATATATATATATATATAGACTGAACTATAACTAACTATATCTAGTAATTCTCATTTATATACACATCATATACAGACATGAACGACGGTACTACTGAATAAATGAACGAATTCGTGGTTAGCAGTGCTGCTCATAATTATTTGGAAATATAGAGTGGTCTTGTAGGTACTCATACCTAGGAGTAAAAAAGAAGAATTTTAGTAATGCTACAAAACCTCAGCACAGTAGGTGGGAGTTATAACGAAGATCTGCTTAGTGGTAGCCAAATAGCAACAAGATTATTAAGTTTATTTTAATAATTTAACCTTTTTAATATATTTACGAAACCGACAAAGAATCACAGAGTCTACTGCCACAGGTATGGACACTATTTTTTGTAACTGTGAAAAACAAACATTAAAGTTATAAACTGTCTTAAATAGATTACAGCGGACCAATTGCAGACCTTCCTTTCTGACCAAAAAGTTGTCTAATTCACCATAACGATTAGACGAGTTAATTTTGAGAGATTGGAACTGTTCAAAGCCATTTAGTACATACCCTTCCTCTATCTATTTTAGAATCCTAACAATTTTTGTAGAGATATATCTCATTTTTCAAATCAAATTCAATTCAGCTATACAGCAAAATATACAGTTTTACTGTATATTTTGATTTGAGTCTGATTGAGTTCGACAATGATACTTCATTACCCAATGAGTTTGAAACATACGTTACATATAATAATGCCCTAATTAAGATTTTGGACTGGTTTCATCAACTTAACACTAACTAAACTAAATGCATTAAATCTGCCATATGAAAGATATATATCTAATAAAACTATTTTTCAGGTGCAAATGAGAGGATGTTCTAAGGACCTCCGCCTCAAAGTTTTATTTGAATCTCCTATATATGTTTTTATTTAAATAGTTTAGTTTGGTTTTATTAAAATAGCTTAATAGCTAATTACACTTGAAAATATAAAGAATACAACATTGGAGAATCCGAGGCATAGTGTCTACTTTTATGAATTAAAAATATAGAAAATATTCCGTGTATACTTATATCTGTTTTCGTTAATTTTCCTAAAATATTCTAAAACGGAAAAGTAAGTTTTTGTTCGCTCACTCCTACTCGTATATTATTCGCCAAGAGAGCGCTTTCAACTTTACATACCCGAATAGCCGTCAAATAGCAGGGCCTTCAAACTTGAATTTTTCTGCTTCTGTTTGGAATAAAATAGTGCAAGTATTCTTTGATGCTTGATTTATAATCTCGTTTAGTTTGAGCTTTGAACTTACAAATTAACACGGCTATTAATAACACTGTGGTTATCAAAACGATTTGTAGAGTTTAAGGTTTGTGTATTTTGATTACTCACAATATTTTAAAAATATCTTTTTAGCGAATATTCGATTTTCGGTACGTTCTTGACAATTTAATACGCAGTTTCAGTGTTACATAATCAGATACTTTAATCAGTGCCGGTGTTAACTTTGATAACTCTTTATTGTAATAACAAACACCCAAATTATATACGATACAAAACAATACAAAAAATATAAAATATAAGTAATTTAAATGTAAGTATTAAAATTAGCTGCTATCCGTCATCGGTCTGCTTCATTTTAGCCTGGTATGTTTCGTGATGGTTATCTCGCCATTTATCGGTAGGCATTGCGGTTTTCAAAGTTTTTCCCTTAATCGCCTCTTATGACACCCGCGGGAAGAAAGGGGGAGTAATTTCTTACGCCTATACATCCACGGCAGTGTAAGGTGACTGATAATGCTATCGCCAACCCGCTAACCTTGTTTTGCTGCCACTAAAGGAATTTCTCCGTTAGCACGGAGGCAGTTAAAATATTAGGTTAAGTAAAAAGTTTTTTCGTATATTATAAGTAAAAAGTTGAAGTAAAACCATCTTGGTTGTACTGTTTGTATCTGGCTGGTTTTGATACCATTAAATAGATGACAGTTCATTTTTCTATTGTTTTTCTGTCCGCCAAAATAAGTAAATCTAACGAAGAAATTCGATACATTTTGAAGTTTTATTACAAAAAAGAGAAAAATTCTTCACAAGCCGCGCAAAAATTTGTGACGTTTATGGACTTAACGCAGTGTCAGTAAGAGTAGAACAAAATTGGTTCAAGCGTTTTCAGTCCGGGAATTTTGATGTCAAAGATGAAGCTCGCTCTGGTCGACCTGTAGTAAAGTGTTAAGGTAGTTCAGTGAAGCATATTAGTCTTTACGACATAGCTGAAGACCTAGAGGCAAAACAGACTGCAAAACAGTTTTGACCCATTTGAAAAAGTAAATCGGGAAAAAAAAGAAATATGATAGGAGGAAATAGTCTGTACAGAGGCACTGCTTATTTGTCAAGAAAAGTTCTTCCAGCAGAAGGTCTGCTGGAAGAACTTTTCGTATGGGAAAGGCGGCAAACGAGCAAATGGTTCACCTGATCAGGACATCAGGTGAACCATTTGTTAGTAGTAAGTGATCACGTACACCTGCAACACCAGAGGAGCTGCAGATGCGTTTCGATTATATATTATAATCAAACGTAAATAAACTGTGATAAAATATATCTTGAATTTGCATTTAAATACGAAACAACCTTTTCCACTATGCCACCGAGCCGTATGACCTCCTCCACACAAATTGATAGATTTGTTTAACTTAAAAAGTTTGTTTATTATTCAGGGTACTACAAATCTTCAATGTATTAATAAATAAATAGTATTTCTTCGGCAGGCAGAAAAGAAAGGATGCTCGGCCACGGAGTACGGTCTTGTGTTCGGTGTGTTCGAGCTGGTGGTGTTCCTGGTCAGTCCGCTTTATGGCGCCCACCTCAATAGGATAGGACCAAAGCTTCTCTTCAACGCCGGCATCACAACAACGGGAACATGCGCCATTTTATTTGGGTAAAACAAAAAGTGATTATTTTCTGTCTTTTAACTAGACAATGAAGATTTCAATTGTTTGAAGCACATAATATGCGAAGTAGTCTTAAAATATATTTGTACCTTAATGCACTAAAAAATCCTTTTCGTTTTAAGTAATTATGTTATTAAACTGAAGCTTTTTGATTTTATATTTTTAGCACAGATACGTCGAGACTTTAGTGAAATACAAAAACAAAAGTAGTTTAAAGTAACATAGAGGTAGGCCTTGATCATTTTAACTTATCCTGCAGATATATCTGTCAAAACAAACAAAATATGCCTTGTTAAAAGGATTATATTATTACAAAACTCAAATACTTGACAACTTACGTCATGCATTACTAATTCTTATTTTGTAATCGTTCCTTGTGGTAATGCACAAACGTTCCCTTGGTCGTCGCGATATTCACAGTTTTTCAGAACATTCAAGAAGTAAATGAAATAATTATTGGCATGTAGTATGCATTGAAATTACGAATTATTATCTCTTGAACGTTTGTACATATGAAGTATTATTATAAAATTTTACAAATTCTTAAAAAAAAGTAACTATAAAAATATGCGTAATCAGGCTCTTGCTTTGAAGTTCATAGTACTTTAGTGCGTAATGTGGTGATATTTTCCATTGTCAATCTTTAGCACAACCTCAAAGGAGACACCTCCACACAGCGAATACTTGAATATTTTAATTAATTTTAAACGAAAGAACAAGTTTTTAAAATCATAATATAACGAATCTTCGTCGTCAGTCTGTATAATTTTCACTGCTAAACTAAAGCCTTTTCGTGAAAGAACTAACAGAAGCTAATATGCCATGCAAGAAAGTTTTGCCTATATTCACTACGCTAGGCAGGCGGTACAGCGAGCGCAGTTCTGTGGCACTCCGTCACTATTCTGTTGAACATCACATTTGATATAAACATTATATTTCATCTTGAAAACAAACGAAGATCCTAAAAATTTGAAATGAAAGTATTATTTACGGATTTTATCGAGTTTAATTTTGTTTTTATATTCCCGACGTTTCGATTGCTTTACAGCAGCCGTAGTCACAGGGGGACCAAATTTTTACTGTAACTGATCCCTCATGCTCTCTGAATCACAATGATTTACTAACAGTAGCTCTAACAGAGATGGATGGTGGTGAGATTCACCGTTTTAATAATTGTTTGTATGGGTCTTTTTCCTGGCGTGGCGGAACATGGCGGTTTCATCAATATCTTTTTCTCCTTCGTCCAGTACTTTGTAAATTGTTGTTCAGGTGTTATAACAGTATAATCAACCAGAAACTGGTTATGGAAAGGGACAGGCAAAACCTATTCTACACGTAATAAAATCTTATAATTATATTATATAAAGGGCAATATTGCGTTCTCTGCTAACATTAATAAAACAATAAGGAAAATCCTTGATTTGAATAGTGTTACGCATTTTTTATTTCACTTGCCCATTTTTTTTAAATGTATTAATTACGTATCGTACCCACTCAAAACCTGCATGCTCCCCTAGCATGAGACTACGTATTTCTTTTAGCTCAGCGTAGCCAATTGTGTTTCCGCATACCATTTGCGCGCAGAGATTGTTCACACGCCTCCACAATCAACGGCCGTTATCTGTCACGGCGTTATAGGAAAATCGTAATATTTTAGTATCCCTGGTTCGCGTTACTCGGTTAGGCTGATTTTTGCCTTACAACAGGATGTGGATGATTGTGGATGATGTGGTGGGCGGATGCGACGCCAAAACGCTTACTTTATTTTTTCTATGAAGTAATTTTACAAAGACTATTTACTCTTTTTCATATTTAACAAGAAAGTGGAAATGCGGTCTTTGTTAATATTAACAGGTTTTTCAGTAATGTTTAATTAAATTCAATGTCAAAAGAGACTGGAGTTAATTTAATCAAGCATTTGCTCGCGATTTTGTTCCGAATTTAGCAGCTTATAATGTATAAGCCAATATAATTTTGGAATTTAAAGTAAAGTATCGAGCTTTGGTGGTGTATGAGAACCTTCTCTCTCGACATTACGTGAGGGTAATGACATTCGGAATTACTATCTCTTATATACATAATTTTTTTAAAAATTAAAAAAATTTAGACCGGTGACGTACCCGTGATGCAGCACTGGCTATACCGAAGACTTAATAATATATATATGAAAATATTTTATTTTTGTGCATTTATACTCCAATAAACTTCACAGATTACTCGATAACGTAGAGGGGCACATACCGTTTATAACGCTGAGCTTCTTGATACGTATCATAGAGGCGATGGGTAATGCGGCTTTCCTTACCGCATCGTTTGCCATTATAGCCAAAGAGTTTCCGAACAATGTGGCTACAATGTTTGTAAGTATTCATTAACACTTACTTCTAATATTTTCTTTCTAACGTAGAAAGATATATGATCTCCTACTGATTTAATTAACGCAATTTTACAGGCATGTTATATCAGGTTTTATTAAATCACTTTTCAATTAATAAACTATAATGAAAGTAGTTTTCATAAAAGTAAATAATTTGGCGTATAATGTCTCACCCTGCTAGTTAACAGACAAGGCCTTGGCGACCGCCTGATGGCAGAAAATCCATCGATATATTCCGAACCCAAAAGATGATCACTTACGTCATCTAGGCAGATACTTAGGACTCAAGTCATCATCTAGGTATAAACTAAAATATTTTGCGTATTCAAAAATATTTTGTGACTGCAAAATGTTATTTATCAATTTTACATGTTTAAAAACTTTAATGTATGTATATTATAATTTTCCCTTTAGGCTTCGTTAGAAACATTCTTTGGGTTTGGTTTGATCGTTGGGCCCACGCTCGGAGGAGCTTTGTACGGCGTCGGAGGCTACTACCTTCCCTTCGCTGTGCTCGGCGCGGCGCTGTTCTGCACAGCTATTATGAGTTACGCAGTGCTTCCAAAATGTCACGACGACGAAGACTTAAAACCAACTGGACGTAAGAGTTTGATTTATTAATTTACTACATGTCTGAATACATGGTAAGTATGTTGTTCCAACACTATGGAGTTATTAGTTATTAATTCTATGAGGATATGTAAAATTATGACTCAAATTAAATAGGATGCTACGTTTCAATTTCATTATTACATTATTGTTTAATTAGAAGTATATAGTGTAAGGAGGGATATACCATCTCTTTCTCCAAACGCCAATCGCACCTTTTATTATTGGGTTGTGCTCGAAAGTGAGCTAACAGTCCACCTGATGGTGGTGGTGGTGATGAAGTGGCTGCAGCAGCTTATGAACAGCAAACCCCTAAGGACTAAGAAGGATTGCCTCGCAGCTCGTTATTTATTACACCGGCTCTAATAAGTAAATTTCTTCCCGCACAGCTACTATGTTCACGCTGTTGAAAATACCTGGTGTTTTGCTCGCGGCAATCAGTATCATGTCGACGAGCATGAGCATCGGATTCCTGCAGGCAACCCTCGAGCCGCATTTGCGTCAGGTATTTATATTAATTATCTACTATATATCTTTATTTA
This sequence comes from Bhutanitis thaidina, assembly GCA_029286595.1. NCBI lineage: Eukaryota > Metazoa > Arthropoda > Insecta > Lepidoptera > Papilionidae > Bhutanitis > Bhutanitis thaidina. Next base: position 7,921,925 of record JAGSMS010000018.1, read on the forward strand.
ATTTCAATGATTTGTTTTTTTTAATTATTCAGCGAAAGTACGTTTAATTATGCTTCACGGCTTTTCATACAAACTTAGGTTTAAAAAGTTAGCAAGGGCTTGGATGTTAGTATGAAAAGCCGTGAAGCAATTTCTTTAAATTATGTTTTATTTCTTTCGGTTTCTTTAACCATGTAAACCCAGTATTAAAGCTAATTATCTCGTCAACATAACATATAATAATACAGGAATTACAAATTAGGGATATTATGCATAAATTAAAGTAGTAGCCTATAAATGCCCACCGCTGGGAAAAGGCCACCTTCTCACATTTCTGAGAGATTTTTCGGAAAGGGGAATTGAAATTGTGTAAATCCACCTTTCCATGACACATTGTTACCACGTAATTGAGGGTACCGTTGCGTTATTTCCAGTTCAAGTTCTCGCCGGTGGTGTTGGGCTTGATGTTCGTAATCAACGGCGGCGTGTACGCGGTCTCGGCGCCCGTGTGGGGCTGGCTCTGCGACCATCCCACCATCAAGCCTAAACATCTCACCGCCATTGGCTGCGTCTTCGTCGCGTGCGGTTTCCTTCTTATCGGGCCGGCGCCCTTCATCCATATGCCGACGTAAGCTTCTACGCGTACAATCTACAATAGAATATAAGTTGCTCCAGTTTATTTTGTGGTGCTATATATACTATTTATATATATACTATTATTGTCTCCAAAGTTGAACCTCATCTGCATGTACCGGCTGACTGACAAACGAGGCCAGGCCTCTGGCGGTGGAAGATCCCATCCGAATTTACCAAATCCATGCGGAGTAGTGACAGGGAGCAGCACCTGTAGTGCGAGGGTACGGCCACTGCGCTAACCAATCTAAAATTTCCAATGTCACCAGAATTTTGCCTGTTTCGAGTTTAATTTAACAATAAATTAAACTGTGCATTGATTCATGACAATAGGAACTCCTAAATCAAGTACAATTCGATGATGTAGTCTTGGTAGGTCAGTCATTGGTGAAGAAGTCAGTAAAAAAATTCTGATTCATGCACTCATTTACCTGATGCTAGCCGGTAAATTAAAAAATTATGAAGAAGTACTGCCTGCAAGTTCGCAAACCATGAACCTTACATTAATTTTTTTTTATTCATTGACAGGCTAATGTGGATGACAATATTGGGCTTAGTGTTTCACGGGATGGGTATGGGCAGCCAACTGGTAGCATCGTTCTCTGATGCTCTGAGCACTGCTATGTGAGTGATTTATTTATTTATAATAATTTCCAAATAAGTAAGAACCGTAAGTTTGCCGTGCGATATCGCCATAACAATCTGCCACTCCCTCACGCCTTCCATGGTTTCTTACCATGGGTGTCGGAAGAGGCGACTAAGGGTAAAGTATTGAAAAAGATATCAGACCAAAACTAAGCAGACCGATGACGGGGAGCAGCGTCTAAGGTGCGAGGTGTCTGGTGCTGATGGATGTGATGATGTGATGGATGGATGACAAATCCTCGTCTTATGGGAGAGGCCCTATGTCTAGGTCATACCACGCACATAAAGAATATCAGACAAAATTATTAAGAGGTTCTCACTGCGAGGCCTAACAATTTTGATAAAATGTTTTATGCAGAGCCAGCGGTCTGCCAAATTCGATTGAAACGTATGGCCTAGTATCCGGCATGTGGACTTCGGTGTTCGCATTGGGTGCCTTCGTGGGTCCGACTGCCTCCGGTTTGCTTTTCGATACCGTGGGGTTCAGAAATTCCACGATGTTTATTTTCATTTTACATCTGTTCACAGTGAGTTTTTCTAACTTCTTTATTTCTTTTTTTAACAAATTACTGAAATTTTAATATATTTGTAAACCTTAAATTAAAACAAAACGGAACTCTTTTGTGATGATCTTGAAGTACGTCTGTCCGTTTATCCATCTAAAGCCTTGTTTACAAGAACAAGTTTATTTAGTTGAGCGTATGTGAGAATTTTTTTAACAAATATTTGAGAAGGAGTCCTTTGTCCAGCTGTGGGCATTTACAGGCTGCTACTTTACTTTTTACTTTTACATACCATAGACGCTGTAAATTTTAAGTATAAGTATGTCATATTTGAAATGGGTTTTTCGCATATTTAGGCCATGTATTTTCATTTCCCTAAGTTAACTTTTACTCATACAACATGACGTATGATTTGAGGTGAAAAATTATCTTTACCCGCCACCATGTGGCATTACATGAATTCATTCCTAAACATATCTTAAATTATAAATGTATAAGCAAATTGCACTTTCCAGCTGTTAGTAGTACTCCTCTACTTGTGGATCTGCGACCGCGACTCCAAGATGGACGTGTCAGTGTCGGCCGGTGACTTATTGCAGCTGGACGGGACACTCGACGAGAGTGTGCTCATCGGAGACAAATACGTCATGCCGCCGCCACGGACTAAGAGGTACAGTAACATTTTATAAAAGTGACAAAACTCAAGTATAATTTCGTCGCAATCGATAATGCAGCAACTCTTAAACTTTCTAAGTAGACCACAAGTGGACATAGTACCTTAGGAAGGATACCTCACGCTTTGCATGAAGGTTATCGAATCAGACACATTAGACGCTGCTACTTTACACGAGCCAAGCGGCTTTAGCTGCTGCACGAATGGGCCGGCTCGACCGTGTTGGTAGCACGGCCTCGCAGAATACCGGCGTGAAGTAGAGGCATCTTGTGCTTCTGCGTTTCGTTCGGTGAGTGCGGTGACCGGAGGCCCACACCCCCTTCCCCATCCCCTTCCTCATCGTACCCAATACGTCAATACCCTTAAAGGCTGACAACGCACCTGCAGCACCTCTGGTGTTACGGATGTACGCAGGCGACTGTGATCACTTACCATCAGGTGAACCGCTTGCTCGTTTGCCGCCTTTACCATAAAAAAAAACTCGGTCTGGTTTTGTGTCATTACTCCTGGTCCACTTCGAACGACACCCACGGGTGGATAAATCATAACCAATACCTTTTCATATATGATTGACGCATTAAGTCATTTTCGGTTTTAATTTATCGTCTTGACGAATCCTTCCTCGATGATGACGATGAAACGCTGGTCCGCAGCCGGCGCTACGGCATCAGCGTGGAACAGTCTCGCCCGCCGGCCATGAACAGCCTGATCGCGTGCTCCAGCTACAAGAACCGGCGCAGCCCGTGGTGCCAGCGCACGCCGCGCTACCGGCCCACGTACGGCAGCCTCGACCATCGCTTCCGCGGCGCGCCCTCCGTCGCCTGGAATAGCAAATAGTAACAATTCGATGTAACTTGCGTTCGCCCACATCAGGTATCTGAACTTGTGTTTGTAGACCAGAGTGACCCATTGTATCCTTTAACCACAAAATACACCGCGAACTTGACTTCTGCGGTACTCAACTCTAGGATTAAGTGCGCTGACAAAAATTTGTTAGATGTTAAGTTGTCATTAATTTGTCTATCTGTGCCGTTAGTAAACAACTATGTAATTACGACTGAAAAATTTAACGTATCGAGACCGTTTTTTTTTATTTCAGGGTAATTAATTCTACAACCCTTTTGAATGTCAAAACTCTAACCCTCCTTGTTTGTTTATAATAATTTTAATTAATAACTATAATAACATACACTTTTCGATTTCCCGACCTGTCTTATAACTGCTGTCAACTTAAGAGTATTGTACCAGTTGTCTGGTGATAAATGCTAAGTTGCCAGAGTTGGTACTCTGTTTACTTCTGAGTTGAGGAGTTTTAACATCTAAGTCAACTTGTTAAGTTTTTAATCCGCTTATTAGATAAATGAAATTGGTTTTATGCTTATAGCATACGGTGAATAATAAGCTTAAGAGTACGTTCAGCTAACATTTAATCTTAAATGTAATTCACAGTCAAACGATTACGATACAAAGCAACGCAATTGCGTGAGTTATTCGTTTGAGATAGGTTTAATAATAACTATAGATGTACCTCACCTTGCCTTGACGGTCTGTAAGTAGTTCACACAGTCTAGTTAAGAGGATTTGCCACCACCGCCACCACCACCACCACTGCCGCGCCCGCCCGGCGGATTGTCGATCGCAGTACCGGACGCCGCGCACCTTAGACGCTCCTTGCCGTCATCGGTGTTCTTATTTTTGATTCTGGTATTTTTCGTAAAGTTTATACCGCCATCTGTCGGGCTTTTCCCTTACTCGTCTCTTGCCACATCCGTTGGAAGAAAGGGTACGAGAGATTGTTACCCCGACACCACACGGCGGCCAATAGATGTACTGAACATTATAATTAATATTTCGTAGTATATTAATTTCTGTGATAATTAATTCTGTACACAGCACATTACCAACTTAGATACACAAAATATTTACTTCGGATCTATCTCGAAGCCTAGCAGCGTTCAGTGCTCGAAGCATACCTGCATATTACAATATCAACTATTATGAAACCACCAGTTAAACTGCATTTAACATGTACTCGTAAACTTGCAATGGCATTTATGTAACATTTATATAATATTAATATTATTGTAACATTGTTATTTCGTTATTGAAATAATAATATATTATAATTTTGAATAATTTTAAGGCTTTTTATTTTCCTACTAACCATTTTATAACATTATGTACAGAACAGCACAGCAGCCATAATGTACAGAATACAATGTGCGTTGTAATTGTTACTTATTATATACTTTACTCGATTATAGTTTATCAGTGATTAAAATCAGGTGATTTTTGTAGTCAAACGTTATGAAATTCACATTAAAACACTGTGATATATAATATTTATATGTAATTTGGAATGCGATTGGCTACGTATGTACCCAACATTTATTAATGCGTGGAAACGTGAACATTGCGTTATATTTTACGGAAGTTTTAAATTTGATACTTAACCGATAAAACTTGGTAAGACAAAGCCGTAAAAATAGTTCAGTAATAAGCTCACGCAACACTTTAGTAATAAAGCGTTTCGTTGCATGCAACATTCGCTTCCTGCAATGGTTAATATTAATATTATTTGTGCGATTTTCTTTTCTAAAATAACAAACTATTTAGAGGAATGTTCTGTGAATGTTTTAACATTTTTATTTATATTTATAATGTACTTTAATACATAGACGCCTGACTAAAGTATTTCGGCAATGATTCGTTTTTGCTTTAGTCGCAATCGGGTAGAAGGAAAGAATATAATCACATTGTATAAGGTTATATAAATTTGGCTCTAACTCTCTATGAAACCGTGTCACGCGCCCGGAATTGGTAACCACGCAGAAGCCATAGCTCGCTTAGAAATCTGGTTTTGTAAATGGAAACTAATTAAGGACTCTTCGAAGAGGCGATGCTGAACCATTTTCATAGTAATAGTATTTCATATCAGTGATTATACAGGGCTATGGCCATAGTCGAAAGACGCATGTCAGGACCGTAGCAAGTGGAAGAAGATTGTCTCTGCCTACCCCGTTGGGAACAAGGCGTGAATATATACATACATAAGTGGCTATCTCGTGGTTTTTTTAAAGGGGGCAAACAAGCAAGCGGCTCATCTGATGGTAAATAATAACAAAGTTGCAGATGCGTTGTCGACCTTGAAGGATATTTCGGGTGGGGGAAGTGGGAAGGAGAGAGGAGGGGTGGGGCTCCGGTTACCTCCTCCTCATTCACCGAACGAAACGCAGAACCACAAGTTTCCTCCAACTCCACCTAGTCATCGTAAGTTTGCACGTAACCAAATACATTTAGGACGCAGAACCAAACCTATAACAGGTGTATTGCACACAATAGATTACCAACACGATATTGTACAATTCTACCTTATTATTTCGGAAGAACATCCGTAATTGCCTCTCAAAGGTTACATTCCTTATAAGATGGCAAAATACGTGAAGTATAAACCGTCTAAATAGAACTTCACCATTTATTATAATCATAGTTATGTATATGCATAGAACAGCGCACGTTTTGTTACATAGTAGGCGCGTGACCAGGATTCGATACCCGGTGTTGTTAATTGCAATTATAAGCACTAAATTTACCACTTTCTCGATGGTGAAGAAAACTATGTTGAGGAAATCTGCACGTTTTAAAAATAGTAATAATATTATGATATGTCCAGTCCGCCAAGCTTTTTCCCTTCCCCGTGGCAAACTCTTACCCAAAGAACCCCCTTAAATAAGATAAGATATTGCCAGCATTTATTATTATATTATACTATTATTTGCCATTAAAGGTGCAAGTTACAAAGAAACATTAAATCAACATCGTAATATATTGTAACATGCAAAGGTCGGAGCAGGCGAAGTATAGGGAACAGTTTGAAAATTTGTTTTAGGAGACCGAAATAACAGAGAAGACAATTTGGTTAAATTCTGCCAAGAACAGGATCGTATAATTACGAATACGTACTCCGCGTCACAAAACGGATCACACGATACGTAATCAAATTAATTCATTCATGATCATGATTCAGGCCAAATCTCTGATGACTGACTTAGATCTGTCTTTGCGACGCCCTGAAAAGGCAAATACTAAAAGATGCGAGAATTTTCGTACAAGTAGCCTTTATAAGGCGTCAAGTACTGAAGTTCAACTTCTCGATAATTCACGAATATATTCAAGTAAAATGGCCGTATGAGTTAGGGTGCGGACTACGAAACATGACGTCGTGAGTTCGGGTCCGCCATTTGACTACTGTCGTGAACCACTCCTTACATACAAGGTGTAATGCTTAGTTGGAGGGTTAAAAAAATGTGATGAAGAACCTTATGACTGCCGCATGAAAGTATCATCCGCGAGTGGACTGGGTTAGATAGTGAGGAAGAGCTGTTCCACCTTGCCACACTCACATAGCCAACCATCACTTGTTGGAGAGGCACGACACGCACCTAATACTATTTCTTAAGTATCTTAAACCCTACTCCCGCTACTACGTCGGCCTATTTACGACAACTGTTGAATAAAAGCCTCTCCAAGAAAGCGCAAGCAAAAGCTGGAACACATTTTTTGAAAGGTTTGTAATACTCCACCGCAGGACATAGGCCTCTCCGATAAGGAATTGGCCATATTCGCTACACTGGGCAAGCGGATTGACGATCGCAGTACCAAACACCTGGCACCTTAGACGCTGCAGCCTGTAAGCGGTTTTCATTTTGGTCTCGTAGTCGCCTTATACATGGGTACATGGTAAAAAAGGGGGTGGCAGATTCTTACACCGATAGCACAAGATACTGATACCACGGCATTCATTTCTAAAAAAAACTAGTAGTGTAAGCTGGCATTTTTGATCAAACGTAAAAATAATGATGTGAATGAATCCTAATTCTGAATAATTATTTGAATTGGCATCTTTAGTTAGTAAATTCGCTAAAAATTTCATTGAAATGGGTCGTAAAAAGTTATAATCATATTTTTGACACAAAAAGAACAGAACGTCGTAGAACCACTCTAACAAAGTGAATGAGGTCATTCTTAATGCTTATTATTAACCCTAAAGCAGATGACTCATTTGGAAGTTCTCTCGCTACAATTAGTAATGATGAAGAATATGATGACGATGACTGTTTTTCATCTTAGATTAATATACATTATACATACACTGGAGTTAGGTCCATAGCTGAACCATCTCCATCATTTGCATGCAATTTGGCGTGCATTTTTTGTGAAGCACGGTTTGTGAAGCATGGTTTTTGAAGCATGGTTTGTGAAGCAAGTTTGTGAATGCAGCGCCGGTACCCTCGCACTAGTGATACTAGTGTGAGAATCTAATCATCACAGAGTAATGATGATACTCCCTCATCATTACTCTGTGATAATTTGATTCGGAAAATTGGGATGGCTTCTCCGACACTATACGGTCGCCAGAGTTCCGTTAGTAATTTTTTTTTATGGGATTGCTGGTAAACGAGTTTGTGGCTCACCTGATGGTAAGTGATTACCGTCGCCCAGGTACATCTGCAACACCAGAGGAGTTGCAGGAGCGTTGCCAGCCTTTAAAGTTATTTGGAGGATGGGAGAGATGAAGGGGAGAGGGGTAGGGGAAGGCGAGATTGGGCCTCCGGTTACATCACTCGCCGTATGCTAGCACAAGACGCCTCTACCTCAGGCCGGCATTCAACGAGATCGTGGCACTATCCGGTCGAGCCGGCCCTTTCGAGCAGTAGCTAAAGGCGCCGCTTGGTTTTACCACATCTAACTAGCTAGCAGGGCGCACATGAGGTTGGCAGTTGGAAAAGATGGTATATTGTTAAATGCTTCAGCCGATTCAGTAAAATTTATTCTATAGATGAATATATATCCATTACAATATTATCGTAAATACCAATGCCACTGGATCAATAACGACCTAGACGCTAAACTTTTTAGTTGGTTCTACCGTAATCGGGTTTTCATTTTTTTGTTAATGTTGATATAGTAATAACTAATAGTTACTTCTTTATCTTTCGATCCCACAATATTTGCCTAATACTTCACGTAATTGAATGATGTACTACTAATGGCACACGATGGTAGATGGATACGCCGCCATGTTAAGAATAGATGGTAATTTTAATTTCAATGCATTTTCAATCCATTTCATTTCACACATAGATTTAAATAGACGGATGATATTGGCTTGGCAAATTTCCATCACATAAACATTCTCTTTTTAAGAACGAGTATTTATAGTTCGTATTGGATATATCACGACCACGTAGTTTAGTAGATAGCGTACATGACTTCTGAGCTATGGGTCCTGGGTTCAAATGACAGCCAAAGGAAATATTTTTTCAACACAATCTATTGGTTTTAGATTATGGTTGTAATGTGCTGTATCCTGTGTCCCGTGGGTCTCTGACATTGTATCTGAATTTTCCTTTAATCTATCGTATAAACGAAACGTTACATCGGAAACGTGAAGATCGGGAAGGTGAAAATGAGTGAGTGCCTCTGTATTTGCGAGTACATTTTCAGAACTATAAGATATCTAAGAACACTTAGTCTTGGAAGTATTAACCCAATAGTTATTATTTACGTCAAATAATCAAGTGGGGTAAGTCACCAGGTCGTGCTGAACTCGGCAGGTACAATTTTATTAACTTTGCCTGTCCGAAATTTGCAACAAATGACGTCGCAGTAGTCAAATTTAGTTTCAAGGCATGGGCAGTAGAGTTACCGCAGAGAGAGAGCTAAAGCTTAATACGATCTCTCTGTCGCTCATATATGAATGATTAATGCTCGTGTCCCGCTCGCTCGGTGCCATAGACAGTCGATGGAAAAATGCTCTATTCTTCTCCGTTTTGGTTGTTATTTCTTTTATAATATTTATCGAAGTGAAATTCCTTTGGGCTTAATGAAAGTTAATTTCAAAGTTCAATTTGCAACGTTTTCGTGCTCTTTTTCGGTTAGTTGTGAGTGTCATGCATATAGAATTGATGTGTTGATTGTCTATGTAGTGTATTTCAATAATGATATTTATTGTTAATTAAATATTATTGAATTTTTTTTTGGGGTATAAAAAAAATCGTTGATTAATTAATAACAGTGTTTATAATAAACAATTATTTTCAAGTGAGTAGAAGTTTCGCTTCTTACGTGTACCGAGTTACTATTTTTATTAATCGTTATAGTAAGGTGTTATTACTACGTTAAGTTTAAATATTTGCTATTTTTGCTTCTTTTTAATCTTATTAACATTCGATTCATTACGTACCCTGTCACTTTTTTAAGTGACTGCACTTGTGCGACCGCTCCGAATATTACTTTCAGAGCGGCAAAGTTATAATATTTGTACCATACACTCATAGTACAAAACAAAGCTTCCAAGTGAATTTCTTCCAATTCCAATGCGCTTCACCTTCATTTAGAACATTTCATGAAAAAAGTTTATATGTATATATATAATAATGAATGAATATATATATATACAACATATTCATTCACATTCTCATTTAATTGATGTATGTACAGACCTGTCCTTGCGAAGCCGGCGCGGTTCACAAGGACAGATCTGTACAAATAATTTTTTGACATTTGTATCACTGTCGACCCCTTGAGAAAATACAAGCGTAAGTTAGGGTTTTTGAATCTAAATGGCATGTCTGATAGAATGTAATTAAAGTAGTGACTTCACTTGGTTCGAAATAGTTCGTGTAGAACGCTCTTATTGGAAGGACATGCCATTGGCACTGCTTCAAATTACAATTATCCTCATTGTGTTGAAATATTTGAAACAATAGCTGCGTGGAATATTTATTTAAAACATAAATAAAACTTGAGACCTTCATGCGTATTTTACGTCTTAACTTTTACGATTTACGTCCATTTCTTAATATAATAAAATCTCTTCTGAGGGAGTAGAAACTGGAGAGAGAAACTTCGTGAAGAAGCACGAGATAAGAAAAAAAGAATGTCTTATCAAATAATAACAAATATTTTTTTCATAGACATAAGAAACTTAAATTTCATCTGACAAACATCGTTTTTTAAATCTGTGGTAGATTCCGTAAAAACGTTTCTCTGGTGGTAAAAATAGGCCAAAGAAACTCCGAGTTTGTATTTTGACTTTTTAAAAAATACAATTCATTACAATTAAATTTGTAAAAACAACTTAGATGCTGTCAAATACTGTAATTATTACCATACCTGTATGTTCCTTTATATCATTAATAAACCCTTTTGTAAAGTCTTTGTTTAACAAAAAATGTTAACCTTTTGATTAAAAGATTGCGCACTTACTGGGATTTTGTTGTAGAAACGTATACATGGTCCCATAAACGAGTTACTGGACTCTATGGAGTCTAGTAACTGGTATTACAAGCTTGTGTCTGTTCCTAGTATTTACATTATGAATATCAGTATTCTTATTAAATGTATTTATGTACATGCATTACATTTTCATATATGTATTGAGAAGCAAGGTTAGAATATTTATTTGTTTAAATTTATCTCTAACATATTTTTTAGAATTAAGTTTGTAAATAGCTCTTATTACCCTTTGTGATAAAATTAATATAGTTTTACTTACAATCGCATGTTTTCACAACAAAATACCGTACGATATTATGGTTTGAAAATAACTAAAATAAACTATCCTAGCTACGAGTATATCAATAATATAAACATCTTATTTTTCTTACAACAGAGCTAAGTCTACTATTAAGTCTGCATATATGGGGTCTCCAATAAAGTCTTGCAACAAGAGTTATTCCAAGAAAAACTTTGGTATCCAAGAGGATAGGTTGAGTTCGCTCCCTTGACGCATCGAGGACTTTTGGTCGGCCACATACGTGGGGTACTGGTTGTTTCCCACCGACACACTGGTGTCAAAGTTTCGGGTGGAAAACAAGCGGTCGCGTTGGACACCCTATCCTTTTCGTAAGAAAGGGCACAGGTCGTCCTGCTCAGCGGGGTGCCGTCAAGCACACCGCTGGGTTTCACGTCTACGTGCGTACCTAAAGACCAGCACCAGTGAGATAGTGACCCCCCAACCCGCTCGCTGGGCGCTTTGCTGGGCCTCACCCGGAATCACCCGGCACAGTGGCCCGCGCTGAGGGGCGGGGGCGAACGACCAACAGGCATTGAAGACAGGCACCGACAACATGTCGGACAAGGGGGAACCCCCCCCCCCACCTCCTCCAGACACAAATCCTCCGCCAGGCCGACGCATAGCGGCCATCGACCGTACGCTCATGGAGCGGAACATATTCGAGCCGGAGAAGTCGCGCATCCTCCCACCAAGGGAGCAAAGGAGCGCGCAACGGAACATCAAGACGGGAATACCGCGCCCAACGCCACGGAGCACGCCAACCGTAGCCCCCGAGCTCGCAATGCCTGGCTCTGAGGGCCAAGAGCAGGGCGAACCGGGGAGCGAGGAAGCGAGGCGTGCAGCGCGAAGGCGCACCCCCCCTACCATCGAGGAACCCCAGGAGGAGAAACGCCCTCTTTTGAGGGCGTACTCACAGCCTCCGGAATCGCCGTCACCGGAGAGGAAGGAGCACGAAGACAGGGGTGATATGACGACGTCGCCGACAGCCAACTCCCCCGCCAAGGAGTACGTCGAGGCGGGGTGGGAATCGACGCAATATGCGTCACTCGGCCCGGTCGACAGCGGGTCAATATCCGCCGGAAAGGGCAAGGGGAAGGGAAAGGGAGGGGTAGACAATCCCCCCCCCACCCCCGCCCCGCGAACTCGTCCCGGAGCCGGGGCAGGAAGCCCCCCTACACCTCCCCCGCCCCCAGCGGAAGCGTACGACGCACAGGCCGGGGGGAGCCCCCGACCGGGGACGTCGACAACCACTGAGCATACGGCGACGTCGTATGCGAACATTGCGGCGACCCCGCAACGTCCGCGGAGCCCGCCGGCGCCCATGCAAGAGGGCACACCGGCGAAGGGTGACGCGAAGTACCCGCCCATCGTGGTCGAGTGCATGCCTGACTGGGCAACGCACTTCAAGAAATTGAATGCGTTGCTCGGTCACGCACCGAACGCAAGGCCTTTTGGGAAGGGGGTTCGATTCCGCCCCCAAGGGAGAAGGAATACCGCGTCATCCAGCGGTACCTTGTCGAGAGGAGCAAGACAGACTCCACCCTCGCATGGTACTGCTATGCGCCGGTGGCAGAGTTGCCCACTAAAGTGGGACTACGCGGGTTGCCAGCGGACACAAAACCCAGCGACATAGAGGAGGCCCTGAAGGCGCTGGGCTTCCCCGTGACATATGTCAGAGGCATCCCGCCAAGGAGAGGCAGGCCGGGATGCCTATTTCACATCAAAATGAAAAGGATAAGCCCAGAGGAGCTCAAGAAGCTTTACAGCATCAATGAGCTCCTCTACATGCCAGGCGTCACCATTGAAGCCTGGCAGGGCAGGGAAGGCCCAGCGCAGTGCCACAGATGCCAGGGGTTCGGACACTCCTCGGCCAACTGCTACAGGCCATACAAATGCGTACGCTGTGCAGGGGAACACCCGGCAGCGGACTGCCCCAAGCCCAGAGATGGGCAACCGAAGTGCGCCAACTGTGCGAAGGCGCACACGGCCAACGACCGGAGGTGCGCTGTAATACAGCGCATCGCAAGGAAAAGGGGGGTGAAGATCCCGCCCCCCATACCTGCACAGCCGACGCTGCGTAGCCAGGAGGCCAGACGCCCGGGGCAGGGAGCAGCAAAGGTGAAGTCCCAGGTGCCACCGCAACAACAGCAGCGAGCACTGGACAGGGCGCCTGAGGTGGTACGACCAGCACCACCACCACCACCTCAACCAGAGAGGAGGCATATGACGGGGGCCACACTGGCACCCCCGGCCAATGACCCCACGGAGAGGGGCGCACCTGCTGCCCCCCCCAGAAAAAGAAGAGGGAAGAGGAAGAAGAGGAGGAAGGAGCCGGCTGAGTCCGAGGCCAGAGGCACCTCAACCCCCATTCCCCCTTACGTTGCCACCATGCAGCAGAAGCAGCAACAAGGGCCTGTAGCAGTGGCCACAGCACCCAGAAATGTACCTCAGCATGCGCAGGTGCATAGCAACGCGAAGAGCGCACAACCCTCGAAGGGGAGGACCGAGACCTCCCCTCCACAACCTACCCACATGCCGACGACCATCGAGGCTGCACTTGCGCAACTGGTCACCGTCGTGATGAAGATCCTTGGTGACGTCTTAGCGGCGATGACCACGGGAGCTGACCCCTTATCTGCCATTCTAACGGCACTGGCCCGACTGACACTCGCCAGGAATGGCTGAACTACGGGCCATGTACTGGAATGCTGGCGGCATCAGGAACCAAGCCGCCAGCTTAAGGACACTCATCCAGCAGCACGATGTCCAGGTCGTGCTGCTTGGTGAACAAGCTCAGGCCCGAGCAGCCATTTAAGATCCCCAACTTCTTCGTGTATCGACGCGATGAGATCTCTCCTGAAAACATAGCGTACAGAGGCGTCGCGGTGTTAGTAAGGAGGGATCTGATCCACGAGGAGGTTGAGCTGGCCGAGTACCAGACAACCCGGACCATTGGAGTTCGCTTGAGAACGGCCGGGAGGGAGTTGCGTATATACGCTGCGTACCGTCCCCCCGGTACCCCCTTTTGCCTCTCGGACATCCGAACGGTACTGGAAGGGAGCTGCCCAGCCATTATTGCGGGAGACTTGAACGCAAAACATCCCGCATGGGGGTCGAAGACCATAACCCCCCCAGGCAGGCAGCTGTACGAAGATGCGGAGAGCGGGGGATATGAGGTGTTAGGGCCAGATGAGCCGACACATACCCCCGTTCAATCGCACTGCCGTCCGGATGTACTTGATATTGTGATATGCAAAGGCATATCGAGCCCGGTTCAGGTGGAGGTGCTGAACGATGTGGATACTCAGCACCTCCCCATACTAGTGACCACGAACACCTCGGCTGACTCCGTAGTGCCCAGAGGTCCCAGTAGAAGAACCAACTGGGAGGCCTATCAGAGGGCACTCAAGAACATAGACTACGGCGGGCCGATCTACACAAGCAACGACGTAGAGGAGGCCGCGCAGTATCTAACATCCACGATACAAAATGCGTATAGCGCGGCCACTGTGGAAATCGGTAGGACACGCCGTAGGGAAGAGCTCCCAGTTGGGATAACGAACAAACTCAAGAGGAAGCGGGCGCTGAGGAAACTCTGGGCTCGCACTCGTTGTCCCACAATTAAGAAGAAACTCAACCAGCTCACGGAGGAGCTGTCGGAGGAAATAAAAGCCCACAGGGGGGAGGAGTGGGACCGAAGGGTGGAAGAAGCGTCTGAAAAGCCGGCCTCACTTCATCTCCTCTGCCGACAGCTCACCAAAACACCAACTCCGGTATGCCCACTTGTGGACAACGAGGGGCGCAGTCACTACGGAGCAAAGGACCGGGCAGAGATGCTCGCCGAGCACCTGGAGGGGCAATTCCAAGCGAACGTTGCCGAACCCACCCTCGCTGATCATTATGCAACAGTCGAGCGCCGCGTACAGGAATACCTCATGACGCCGGCACCAGCACTGCGAGGGGAGGACTTTTTCTCCCCAGCAGAAACAAAGAAAGCAGCCGCACACCTTCCGCTGAGGAAAGCGCCCGGTCATGAGGGTATAACAACCATGGCCATAAGGCAGCTACCCAGGAAAGGAATAGTAGCGATCACCCGTCTTTACAACGCGGTGATCAGAACGGGACACTTCCCCCAGGAGTGGAAGAGGGGGAAAATTATCGTGTTGCCGAAAGCTGGGAAAGATAGGAAGCGCCCATCCAGCTATCGGCCGATAACGCTGCTGCCGTACCTAGCGAAGCTATTTGAAAGGCTCCTGCTGCGGAGGATCAAACCTGAACTGAGAGAGGAGCAGTTTGGTTTCCGCAGCGGGCACTCGACAACATCGCAGCTGGCCCGTGTGCTACATTACCTCGCGACCGAATCCCATCGCGGTCGCGTATGTGTCGGAGTCCTACTGGACATGGAGAAGGCCTTCGACAGGGTTTGGCACACGGGACTGATCTACAAGCTGATAGAGCACACCACCCTGCCGCCGTCGCTGGTACGGCTGGTAGCGTCATTTATGAAAGAGAGAACATTCTATGTATCGGTCGAGGGAGCTGAGTCGGCAACACGATCCATAGAAGCAGGTGTCCCGCAGGGTAGCTGCCTCTCACCCCACCTGTACGCGGTATTCACGAATGATATTCCCACACTGGAAGGTCGCGTCCAGGAGTGGGAGGACGACGTAATGCTCTTACTGTACGCTGATGACAGCGCTTACTTCACATCCTCACGCCGGGTTGAGATCGCTGCAAGGAGAATGCAGCGACTGCTCGACCTGCTACCAGAATGGCTGGACAGATAGAAGATGGCGGTCAATGTCGGGAAGACGACCGCCATAGCCATTAATCGCCGAGTACGCGTACCACCCCCCCTCCAGTTAAGAGGAGAAGAGGTGGCGTGGAGCAACACAATTACCTATCTTGGTTGCAAGATAGACCGCGCCCTTCGCATGTCTCCCCAGATCGACAACGTCGTAAGGCATGCAAGGGCTGCGAGAGCAAAACTATACCCCATATTAACATCTAAGCTAACAACGCGCACCAAGATAGGTATATATAAAACCTATATCCGCGCGCGCCTCACATACGCGGCGCCGGCGTGGTACGCGCTTACATCGGCGAAGCAACGGAAACGGTTGCAGGCGCAGCAGAGTCTGGCTCTCAGGATGATCGTGGGAGCTGGCCGATACGTCAGGAACGACGTTATATCCAAAGGGCTCCGCGTGGAGTCCTTAGAAGAGTTTGTGGTCCGTTTATCGCGACGACTGTTCGACAGAGCAGATAACGGACCACACGAACATCTACATAACCTGGCACCCCTCCACGCGCGCCCTCCTGAAGGACGGCCACTCCCACGCGAAATCCTGCCACCATCAACGCCGCCTGGCCGAAGGGGGGCCAGGGACGAGCGTTAGCCCGACCACGCCTAGGCGTGAGGATAAAGGACAAGGAAAGACACACTCCAACTACACCCACGACATAGTGGACCCAGGACCGGGGGAGCCGTTGCCCCCCGAGATGACGCCCGGGTAAAGAGGGTAACCTCGAGGCCCGCAACCTGCCATCAAGGGCAGAAGATACAGCTATCCAAGAGGCCTAATTCCCCCCATTTATAAGTGCTTTGAAATAGATACCTAGTGTAATTCTAGTATTTTTTGGTATAATGTTTAACATAAGGTAAAGTGAATTTTATACATAAAGATTCACTGCCGTTTAGAAACAAATAATAAAATTTATTGTCAAACCAAATTGGTTTGCTATGCGTTCTATTTCCCGAAGAGGCGAAAGCCCGAGTCTACGCTCTATCATGCTAAATGGAAATCCGTAATCTGTGTCTACCTCTATAAATGGAAGGGTTGAGTGCTCATATATATTTGTTTACTGTTCCCTAGATTACCCGTACCAACACACTCCAAGCATTATACGGTATTATTCAGATATAAATTTAGTACATGTACTGGTATAGTTAAATCTTGCATCTTTCTCCTTCAATATGACGTAAGACAAAGATACAAAACAGTTCGATCAAAGTTTTCTTTAGAGCTCTGTAAGTGCGGATATTTGTATCAAACCAGTTGGACGAGCTTGAGTCACGAGCACGGGTTCAAATTTCAAGTCACACGGTTCCGGAGTATAAATAATGGTGTCTCATGACACGAAAGTTGCAAAGAAAATTGAAAATTGATCTCATAAATCTTGTGTAGACATGATTAAATTGAAATTATAAAAGGAATGGAGAAATATAATCAATGATTAAATAAAACTGTTGCATATAATCCATTTATTATTTCCAACGCTATATTACTAACATTTGTAAAATAAAAATTATAACAGCAGTATTTACAGCAACAGTATTTTAAAGCGTAGTACGAGTATGTACAAATATGAATTTCGATTTATAATTTATGACGTGTTGCAATAATATAAATTCCATTATTATGATACGTGAAAGAGTATCCAGGTATTTGTTTTATGTAGCCCAATAAAAACTCCTTACTTCTATATGATTAATCCTCAGCTATTGTCTATGATGAGCGGAACTTTCTGGCACCGATATAGCCATACTTGAAAGGAGGTTCTGAGTCCAACCTCACTTCTAATGAGTGATTTTTTTCTTTAAGGTAAAGAAAAAAATATACTTTTATTTATGAAACGTGTAAATGACCACTACTTAGCATAATATTAATCGAATATATATTGTATATTTACAAATGTATATGTATGTATACATATATTAAAATATATCTATATACAATCATATTTATTTAATTATATACAGAATATGTATTAGAAATGTACGCACTAAGTTTGCCATTTCTATAAGAAGGGCCCTTGTACAAATACTGTGTTTTAATGTTTTCATGCCTTTTTGGGGTACATATTCAAATAAAAAAAGAACAATAATTTTATTTACTTATTAATTTTTCAGCACAAACCTATCTAACGATAAGCGGCGTTGCTATTCAGGTGAACTGTCTAATAATTACGTATTCACTATAACCTAAAAGCCCATTGTTATATCAGTCTGAATAGACTGAGGTAAACAAAGATTGTCCCTTACTGTGCGTTTTATTGACGTCATCGCAAATGGATTTGTGTTATTTACGTTAACAATATACTGGTTGAACGTATTCCAGGCTGTGAGGCTGCTACTGTCATAGTCCTCTGGGGTGACAACTCAATTCTTCGATTGAAGTTGTTTCCAGATTGAGTCACCACTCATCAGATGAACTGTTAATGTCACAAATAAAAGAATCTCGATGCTGTCTATTTATCATATTTGTGTGTATTTCTCTAGACTCCTGCGCTCATTGTCCATTATGGCGTTCGAACCCCTTGTTTGTTTAATTACATTGTTAAATTATATACCCCTTGTTAAATTACATACATCGAAGAACAAACAGTATTCACCATCTATTAAGTAAAGCATTTGTTTATTTTTTTGTATTTAACTCCATAACTGAATAAATTCGCAAAATTATATGACAAAAGGTTATTACGCTTTTTACCTGGTTTTAGAACCTACCGATTCTTTTTATTCAGTGATACTGTTATCCTTGTTTTTCGTTGCAATGTGAAGACGGAATACAACTTAATTCTTCAAGCCGAAGAGGACTTAAGGGCGGCGAGCAATCATAAGTTCCTTGCAAGGTGTGAGCCGACGTCAGCGCCCGCGCACCTGACACGCGCCTGAGCTCCGACCCTTACCACTACGCATCCAGGGGTTAAACAACTTTGGTTTCTATAATATATGACTGCAGTAAACTATAGTTTGATAAGTAATGTTACCTTATGTTACCTTAACAGCAAGTAAATAGCCCGCTGCAGGATATAAGCCTCTCTCATAAGGAGGATTTTCCACAATCGCCGCGCTCTGCAAGCGGATTGCTGATCGCGGCACCAGACCTTGGACTATCGACGATGAAACGCAAGAAACTGTACATTTTATTTTTTTATGAATTTAAAGCATTTTAAATCCTGATCTATTAACAAAATCTACCTAAATAATAACAATTAGGAGTCAAATTTTTTGGAGAACTCTTTCTATTAAATCAAACTGCTATCGGCGATTTTTCGTCGGTACCCTAAAATACGTTTCCTTGTCTTTTTCTTTTCGCTGAGAATCTAAAAGCGTCAAAAGTCAGTAAGCGTTGTAGAGCTAAGCGGCGGCTTTAGCTGCTGCTCGAATGGGCCGGCTTGACCGGATTGGTACCACGGCCTCGCAGAATACCGGCGTGAAGTAGAGGTATCTTGTGCTTCTGCGTTTCGTTCGGTGAGTGAGGTAACCGGAGGCCCACACCTCCTCTCTATTCCCCTCCTCTTCCCTCCTCTCTCCCAATTATCCTTAAATATATATCTACATCATAAGAACGGTCGCGAAATTGGTTGCACATTTCGATCAGTCGAGTATCTAAAAATTTCGCTGTATGGGAATCGACCTAGAGCACATTATCAGAATTAATTATTTTTGGTTATTTCATGAAATCGAACCTGCGATACATAGCTACTGCACCCCAACCCATCCGTCTGATATTACTATGCTGGTAATAAGTAGAAGGGAACCATTGCTCTGTATGAGCGCTAATTTAAAATGCCAATCATTTTCGATTCATGATATCTGTATCGACAATCGGTAAGTGTTAGATCGGACATCGCTCTTTTGTTGTTATTCGATTGTGTAGTATCTTAGCTCATAGCTTTATTGTATATTCCGTTATTGCAGCCACGTATATATTCAATAGAAGTACAATTCATTTCTTAATTCAAATAATTTAAAAATAAAGAAACAAAAAACCTTCACCAACTACTTGATATACAGAAATATGCTTACACTTTGTTACAGGGCTAGGCAGTGATTATGGATTTTCATTTGGCACGACTCCGCCTAGCCAATCGCAACCCAATTCTCGCCTCTTTTACGTACAAATATATTATTATTGATTTGGCATCAACTTGACCATATAACAAGAAATAATAACAAAAAACACAAAAGGATTTAGAAGTTCATTCGTGATGTTCTTTTACGTTACTAATATATTTAATAGACCGGTTTAACTTAGAAGGAGGTTGGTTCACCTTGACACCTTATCGCTGAATACCGAATTGACTATACCTAACTATATTTAATTTTTAACGGTAACCTTGAATCGTTAAAAATGTGCGGTGGTGAATTAGTAACACAGATTCGATTATGTTTTGGTAATAATAAACTGCAACAAATGTTTAGAACTTCTGGTCGTCCATGCATCTTTTTATTTCCTGTTTCGTTAAGCTTTGGAAAGAGATAGATGGCGTAAACAATGGTTCGAGACCTATATGTCTGAAATAAAAAACGTTTACGTCTAACCTAATACGGTGCGTGCTAATTGTTAATTTAATTGTAGGCAGTGTGCTTGCTAAAGCTAAACATACCAAATTACTATTTTTACAAAAATTTAACGATTTTTAAACTACAAACGAAACAAGTGAACGTCATGCCTCCTTATTCTTATCCCTTCAATGACTTATGCGGGTTTTAACGATTCCCCAACCACAAATTTGTAATTATCGTGGGAACCGCAACATTCAACCACCCAATTTTAATGTCAATTACTGCTTGTTACATCTCGACGGTGCTTCGTCTGGATGCTGCCCTGAAGGACATTTCCATGGGATAAAATCAACGTCCATTGATCTCCAAATTGCCTAATTGAATTGTACAAGCAATGAATAAAAGGGTTACATCCGCAATATAAAGTATAGGTGTATATTGCGTATGTACATTTGGATGTGAAGGAAGATGTAATAAATTATATGCTGCTGATAGACATAATGCAGGCCCCAACTATTTACAACAAAGACAATTTCGGCTCCATATCGAGAATACTCATCAAAATTTTACACGACAAAATTTTACATATTTAATTTTATAAAAGTCTGGCGTACTTACATTGGCGCTTATGGAAAGTCCAGCTTGATGGCTTGGACACATAGCTTGGACTTTTACATGCTGATCATGATGATGATGGTGGTGGTGGAATATTACGTATTTTGAGGCGATTTTATTACGTATTTTTAATTTAGGGTACGAACTACAAAAAAGAACGTCGGTTCAAACACCAATACTATTATTAGCATGAACCATCTTCTAGAATAAAATGGCCAACTGCTGCATGCAGCATATTAGTAATGTTAAATGTGTTGCGAGTATTATTAGAAAAAAATACACAAATATATATGTCCATGAATAAAAAAAAATTATTAAAGATCCGTTTGGAAATGCACATTCCTGTAAACGGGTACGATGAGCAATAAAATATCCCATAAGAAAACTGAATCATACAATAAGTGCAGCCTCGTTCGTGGCCAACCGTTGGGATTTCACTGAACGTTGTTTTTTTATAAGATCACGCAACGGATGTCATGTGCTCGTCACGCTGTGGCTATAACCTTGAAATAATTATGTAACCTCGATTACGTATAGACAATTTAGCTTCCTAATTCAAACAAGCATTAGTTCTGCTACATACAGATACGCATTAAATGTATAATACAGTCTACATGTCCCACAGCTGGGCACATACCTCCTCTCATGTTTAATTCAACACGGGAGGCTTTAGCGTAGGTTGGAGGACTTTACCTATACATCGGTGGATTTTTAAGATATCAAACATGCAGGTTTCCTCAATACGTTTTCCTTCACCGCTCAGCAAATTGTAACTCAGAATGAAATATTGTATCAATCAAAGATTAAAATATCGTGAACTTAAAAATATATTTAAAATTAAATTATACATTAATAAATTGTACAGAGTTAAGCTCGCTTTTTTTCATAAGAATCAAGACAAATAAAATGTATTCGAAATTTTAAGATTTAAATACCATTCTCCGTTAGCTATTTCATTAACTAGATATATAATTCTTTTTCCGATTCAACGTGTGAAAACCGAAAAGAACACAGATTCTAAATAACCGTAAGACTAGTTTTTAACATACTTACATCGTATCGTCTAATTAACACAAAAAATAAACGTAAGCCCTCGCGACCACATACCCAATAATGGAGTGATTAGGGATTTAAATCCATTCATCCCACTTTTCACCAGAGCTTATTTAGGACAATGATTTTTTTATAACTTATATTAAATTTCTTTATTTAACATAAGAAATGCGAATTTCGTTTGTCGTTTGTCATTTCACGATCTACCTCCTTTCGTAATGAGAACTCGTTCTCTCTAGAACTCCTCTGGAAAAGAAGAAACAGGCGAAACCAAATAATACAAAATAAAAAGAAACTAATAATATCGCAGACAATTATAAGATAAAATGAAATATAATTATTTCTTGCATTTACGCGAACATTGCACATACGAAATTAAACTAAATGTAAGTTTTTATTAAAGGCGATAGCCTTTAATTTTTGTTTTTACAAATAGCAGTCGTTATCCGTAAACAATAGTTTCATTTCAAATAAAAATTTTCTGTCTATCCTTTTTTTAATCATCGATTGAAAGCAACAATTCATTATTCATATTTCATTCATTCATTAAGAATGGCTTACTCATCTTTGTTCGGAAATCTACGCCATTGCCTAGAACTGAATGCCTGTATTGTTCAAACTTAACTGCGATTCGAATAACACACGCATGATATCATAATAGGGATGATCTCTGAATCCTTTTGTGATCTATATTAAAAAGAAGACTCGATATTATTGTATCTAGGTTCTGCAGTATCGTACATATCCATGAAACTTTTGTAACTTAACATGCATTACTTAAATAACATGTAATTTACTTTATTGCGGTTAATAAGAGTTCAGTAGACATAAAGTTATATATTTTTCTTAAAAAATATAACTATATAAACTGCATTCCAGTGTAGAAAATGACTAAAATAATTAGTAAGCAATGAACTTTTGATGAGACGTACCTAGCTGAGGGTCATGGCGCTCGCTTCAAGTTTCGAGTAAAGCGTGTTCGAAAACCGGTGCTGGTGCCACCAAAATGGTCAAATACCATTTTGAATACTGTATGCTCTGCGATGAAGAAAAAATTCTTGAAAAACCTAAATGTCTTACAAATAGTAAAAAGTATTTTGTGGATATGTTAAGTCCATGGCGGACGCGTCCTTGCTTTAAAAATCATCTCAAAAAATTAAGAGGAGAGTCCCTTTCCGCATATTATCAATGACTGCTACTTTACATAACTAAACTCAATATTTATTCAACTACGACTACGACGACATCTTCGGGTTAACAAATAGTTATCGTCAGTGAATCGTCGCAAACAGTCCATTCCAGGATATATGTAGATAACGAAAAATAACTTGGTTTACGTAGATGTTGTCATACTAACTATGCGGGGCAGGCAAGTTAGCTAGTGCCCAGCTGACGCGCTGTGGCAATAGCCCCAAAGTAGGATTCCAGATATGACAGGGAAGGATTTTGCGCCGTAAGTCGTTCACGTGCGGATAATGTAAGCATTGAGAGAAAAGGGTATTTTATTTCGTCTAACGTTGTAAAAAATATTTAAATCAACATTTTAAAAAGCGTTAATTGGTATTAGGTAACCTCTAAAACTATTAAACCGATTTCGAAAAAATCTTCCACTGATTGAAAGCTAAGTTTGTTACTTTGTAGAAAAAAAAATTAAGTACGTAAGAAAATTCAATATTTTATTCGCCGTGTCTTCCAAGAATAAGTTAAATTAGTAGTTAAGAATAAGTTTGGACAAATATACCAGACATGTTGATTAATTTTTAAAGAATAGTTTGTATGTTGCTGACGCTGTTTGATAGAAAGTTAATAAGTAAAATGCACAAAAAGCTCTTGTCTATGAAAATAATTTACACTTAATTGTAAATTATGTTATTTTCTTCATTATTAGGGAGAATATACCTTCTTTCCATTTATTTGTCAAACCCAAATCTCTCAGGATAGCGATGGGCATATATATAGATGAAGCTACTGGCCTCCGGCTCTGCGATTACCAACCCACTTACTCAGCGTGGCGAATATGGGCAAACCTTTCCAGAAATCCATGACGGCTTTTCTGGCTCTGTCTCGGAGGGGCCTATGTTAAGCAGTTCACTTAAAAAAGGTGTCAAAGAAGATGAAGATGTATCTTATTTAGATAAGATTATTGAAATTTTGTACTAGCTCGGTCTTGATATTCTTAAAAGCAGTGTTCACATCACTATTTAACGAAAGACTTCTTTCACAGTTCACATCCTTCCATTCACAAACTCAGGTAGACAGGAATACGTCGGTCGTAAATGGCGGTGTATTGTGTAGACTTAAGTGAGCGGCAATAAGCTATGAACAGGTTGGAACAGGATCATAAATTTACATCCCAAAATAAAAGTAACATCCTTGGAAGTGATTTTAATAATATTATTAATTTTAGAATTATTGTTCCATGCTTGCGTCTCAGAATGTTGAATGTATAAACGAAAGGGATCCAGTAAAGACTACCTCCCATTGAAATCCCGGGAAAATCGAACGAAGTAGGTATCAAATACCTTTAGGTCCATAGTAGCACATTACAGGGCTTTCCTAAACTTAAACTAACTTCTTATTATAACACTATAATAAATAACTACTTAAATACATGAATAAAAAAAACATAAAAACATCTAGTATATTGACATCATTAATTCACATATTCTCGGTAAAGTTACCTTACGTGCAAAATATTGACACAATGTATTTATAAACCGGGTTTAATCAAGACCCTCTTATGAAGATGACTCTTAATCTTCGAAAGGATAATGACCAGAACATTTATGCTTAAGTTATAAATTACTTGAATTAATAATATCCTGCTTAAAATGTTGTGAGATACACATTTTGTTTACAAAAAAGTATTGTTTCTTTTAAGAAAAAGTATCGTTTCCTTTAGGACATTAATTGAATGCTCTGATATCGGGTTTTAATATAGCTTAAAATCCACATATTTTTTTTTAATCCGTTGATAGAATAAATGCAGACAAAATACGTACTTAATACCTCTCTAACCAGCCTCTAAATAGTGCACTGGACTCATTATAGGACATAGATATCATTATTTTCCATTAACGCCACGCGGATTGACACGTCGCACCTTAGACACTGCTACCCGTAATCGGCCTGCTTAGTATTGGTTTTGGTTTCTAGATATCGCCAACTACATCGCGATAACAAAAATAACAACATATGATATGGAAAGACCTAGGTAAGGTCAGGTGAACAACGAACACTGTCCAAACTGCGAAGCATTACCCATACCCGTAGTATTAACCTGTTAGTCGCAGAAAGTAAACACTAAAAAATTACATCCGCAAAGTGTCTGAGAACACCGTGTCCTTCAACATTTAAAACATCGTCTTGAGACAAGTGAGTGCATTACACTCAGGTGTCGCCCCCTCGTATCAAGTGGCCGACCCAATGACAGGCGGGCCGTCTCCGCTCCAGTGACGTCCGGAGCCCCAGTTGCGCAGGGCCCTTAACGCTTCCTGTTACGCTACATTGCGATCTCTGTACTATTTGTTTGCTTGCTTTCGCTTAAGTTATACAAATATATAATTCATATCCATATGTCAGTTTAACAGCAAAATTTAAATTCTAAACCTTAAGAAAAGTATCCAACTATCGATCATTAACCTCCAGTAAACAGTCCAACGTTATGTTAGTACCATATGTATGCTGTGCCAATGTGGTACTAATTCACCATTCCGTATACATTTGTGATTGATGTTCGAAGGATCGGATATCTATACAAAACTTGTATTCTTATAGAACATCAAACATTTCTGTATTTTTTTTACGTCTATCCATAATATTCTTATGTTATCTACCGTTACTTTCTACCACCTTTCTACTCACCCTCTGCCTGCCACGCCTATGAGTGTCGTAAGAGGCGACTGAGAGAAAAGCCTTCAAAATAGTAGTGTGTAGTACAGTCAAATGGTGGTATCTCGAATAATACCAGAGCAAAAATAAGCAGACTGATGGCGGGCAGCAGCGTTAAGACGCATTATCAGATTAGCGATCTCGGTACCAGATGAATCTAGTACTGCGATCGCTAATCTGCTGTCAACATGATTCTTATAGCAAATGGCCTGCCCTGAACTATTTTTATACAAATGTATTTATACCATTTTAGACTATTAACTAGAAAATTATCTCTAGACGGAAAGGAACGCGTCTAGTCACGTATCCCAGGGATAAATAAATGAGCTCTTATATTTTTATTTACAACGTGTCTAACTTGACATGAAAATCTAACCAAATCACTTCTCTTTTGTAAGGAATTATACAGTGAGTTACAGCTAAATATGCTTAGATACAAACTGAACTGCTTGATATATAGAAGACTTTATGATACCTTGTATTGATGCGAAGTAACATATTAAAATGAAACTAATAATTACAGATTTCACAGCGTTTAACAAAAGGCCTACTAAATTAGACATTTTATATACGCTTTAGTATTTATAACACAAAACATGCCCTTTATGACTCTAAAGTGTAAAGTGATTTTAAGAAAAGTATCCAACTATCGATCATTAACCTCCAGTAAACAGTCCAACGTTATGTTAGTACCATATGTATACTGTGCCAATGTGGTACTAATTCACCATTCCGTATACATTTGTGATTGATGTTCGAAGGATCGGATATCTATACAAAACTTGTATTCTTATAGAACATCAAACATTTCTGTATTTTTTTTACGTCTATCCATAATATTCTTATATTATCTACCGTTACTTTCTACCACCTTTCTACTCACCCTCTGCCTGCCACGCCTATGAGTGGCGTAAGAGGCGACTGAGAGAAAAGCCTTCAAAATAGTAGTGTGTAGTACAGTCAAATGGTGATATCTCGAATAATACCAGAGCAAAAATAAGCAGACTGATGGCGGGCAGCAGCGTTAAGACGCATTATCAGATTAGCGATCTCGGTACCAGATGAATCTAGTACTGCGATCGCTAATCTGCTTGTCGAGCATGATTCTTATAGCAAATGGCCTGCTCTGAACTATTTTTATACAAATGTATTTAAAAATTAAGTTGGTTGAGATCTCGCTCAAAGTAAAACATAACTTAGACTTCTCTGAAAATTTTGAGTACAAATTTAATCAATTTTAATGCAGTATGTTAGCAATAAATATAAATACTAATGCAAAATCGCTTTTATCCAACTTGGGGGAAAATCAAAAGATAGTATGACCGAAAAAAATACTATTGAAATTTTGGACGTAATTATAAGTATGTAATTAACATTATATGTAATTCTGATGCTTGCAAGCCCATTTAAGTGCACTGCTGAACATAACCTTTTGGCTCTCCAAGAAAACACCTGAAATCATTAATTCATATATATCAATAAGTTTCTATGAGGATTTGCCCATAACTACCACGCTGAACAGGGCCAGGTTGATGAACTGGTACGTACTAATAATACACTCCCAATCCTGGCTGCTACATGCGTCTTACTTGTGAACAGGCGCTACTTGTGGAGGCTGATCTGCTCGAATTGAGGTGCATATACTTAAGTTCTATGGATTACTATATTATTGTATTATGCTTTCACTTTGCGAATTTCACCATGCGAAAGTACCTTTTATTTTATGACAATGCGTGCATTAAAAAAAATGATAAGATTAGACATTTGACAAACGGCATTTTATTTCTTACGTAATAACTATACAAAGAATTTTCATTTCATCCTTAATAAGCGGGTTACATTTGGGTTGAGATAAATAATGCAGAAATAATCGACCTTGCCATTGTGACTACATAAAGTGTTGCACGTGGCATTTATGCAATCAATTAATGAAATATAAATCAACTTTGTACTTGTATATAAAAACGCACAAACATGACATCATTTGTATGACGAGGGCAAATATTTACATACATCTAATAAAGAATAAAGTAAATGTAAGCGTTGTATCTTACTGTATAATATAATTACCTTATTTACATATCTACAGATCCATCTACTCTTAATACAATATTCCAGATGCCGACAAACTGCAAAACCAGACGACCAGCTGCCTCGTCTTGTTACTTAGAAAGTAGAATATTTAGCAAATAATATTTTTACCAGGTATGGTTTGTGGAATTAGGGTAAAAGGCCGGTATCTTAAGCTTCTATTTATAATAACTCACAAACAGTACAGACTTTATTTGATGATGCGGTGTCCTTTGCGCGAGATCTTCCACGGGTCTTCCTTCCTTTGGGTGTAATCAGTCCTCTTTCTCTTTCTGCACTGATTACCTTGCCTTCACACCTTGTCTTCTTTTTCTTTTTCCTCTTCATTTCTTCTTCATATCTTTCATCTATGACACCTATACACATATTCTTTTTCTCTTACCATTTTCTTCCATCGTTCCATCCACGATAACTTCGAGTTAACAAACGCCAGTGCTAGTTCGCTACAGCTCTGTCGAATTTATAAAATATAATTTCTCTTGATATGTCATACGGCGTGTGATTATTGGTAAGACGTTATCGAGCACTCGCGATACACTAATGGAAAATCCACATATACAAATAACTAAATTCCTGCATATAGTATTAAACCCCAAAACTTTTTTGTTTTTCAAATATGAAACTGACATTGAGTCAAATCGTTTCCATGTAGTGCGCAATACTTCGTTAAAATAAGCATTCATTTCTTTTTTGTAAATGTATTACGCATTGTCAACAAAGATTCGCTATCACTATATTAATAATAAAAGAATGCAGTGGCGCAAGGAACAACGGACACGTTCTGGAGGGACGTAATCAACTATAATTCCGAGTATTTCCCCCGGCGATAACAGACTTTATACCTGGCGAGCTTTTGCTATTGCGCTTCGTTAGATGGGTATTATGCGGTAAAGTTGAAAAGTAGGACCATGTCGTTAGACTATGACGTAATTATTTGTAAACTTGAATTATGAGAATGAGAAATAGGATTTCTGTACGATTTGCTGCTGATTTTACAAGATTAGCAGAAAACTGTAGGTTCGGTTCAGCGCTTATAAGTAAAAAAAAATAATTAACAAACGTGTCTTACTTCATGTACGTTTTAGTGTGTCAATATGTTTTATTTTTTTATCAAGCAATTATTCATATCCATTGGCATCATTTTAATTTACTTCAATAAAATTTGATTTTATTGATTCAATTGATATATTCTAGTCGTTAGGTCTGACTTATAGAAGCAATAATTATGTTATAATTTTAAATGATGATATAAAAAAACTAAATAGCTGTAATTTTCAATACCTTATTATTTTCCTGTATCAATTGGAAGGTTAGACTAATGACTGACCTCGCGTTTTTACAGCAAAATATATTAACTATCAAATCGAAAGGAAGCTAATTGGTTCAAATGACACGAATGTCACGAACGACCAGCGACTAAGATATATTTACATCGCTAATTCTCCTTTTACTACAGAGCAAATCAATTACCTCGGTTTCGCCGCCTGCCTAAGTTTCATTTGTATTTTTAGCCGTTCTCTTTTTGTTTAAACTAATATTATTTCCTGTTTTTACAGTCGAGCAATGTGACTAAATAGCCGTATCAAAATAATACTGTACAGTACAATTTATCGCCTATTATTAGCCCTTTTTATTGGATTTAAAAGTTTATTTAAAAATTAGAACAGGTAACTTTTACATGGAAGAACGTTCACCTTATTAATTGAAATATTCGGGCTATACACAACATGCATAACAAAAATAATACATGCATCCTACTAACCTATGTATGAACTGAGTAAAATAACTAAATTCCTATACTGCTCACCTTTCACTTAAACTGCGCCTCTTCATATCATCCTACCATCCAAGTACAGGATAACAGACACGAAGGCATATTATTAAGGACATGAAAAAGGAACAATAAACGATTGAAACGGTCTTCCGAAATCAGTTGGGTAGTAATAGCGTCGGCCGAGAAAGAATCGTGACGGGGCGCCATTCGCGCGCGCACTGCGGACCAAACCGCTACCAAACTGCTCACGCTCACTGACCGTTCAATTCTAAGCTTTTAAATTTTTTTGTAATTAATTTAATGTGCCAGTGGAACGGACGCTAAAAGGATTTTGTGACAGTTGTGCCTGGTGTAACTTAAATTGCAGGTTTGTGGATTTTTTTCGATAAATTTAACATTGTTAAGTCCTTAACGGCTACGCATTCGTATTTTATTGCAATCGGCTCCTTGATGACGCTGTACTAATACCTGGTGCTATTTCGAATATAATTATTACAAATACATACATTTAATTGAAGAAAAATTATTAAATCAATATAGAATTCCATATCTTTTCTAGCCTATATAATATCAAAAAAGTAACAAGTATCTTATGTGGTATTTACAATTATTTCCTATCTGTGGCTTGTGTACAAAAAGCTCGAAAGTATGATAAAGATAGACAAGATAATGCTAGTCGTAGTAAATTAATCAACTTTAAGATAGTGTCTTCAGGCGTCTTGTAAAAGACTTCAACGGGTATCTACACAAAGCGGTATTAGAATAAATACGTTAAGACTTTAAGGATATAGTTAAAACAATGATTTCATATGTGAAACTTTAAATCTGATTCTTTTATTTATAGATTAGTTAAGAGGTAAATTAAATAACATTTGAACTTAATATCATTATAATGATTATTTCAGCTGAGAACTAGTTAATTAAATAAATGTTGCATTGTATGCAAAGGCAATCTCTTTTGCAAGGTTTTTTTGGTTCTCTTGCTATATATTGAAAACTTTACTTTACTTCCTCTACGCTAGAACCTTAATTATTTTCCAGAATTGCCATTACTTATTGCATAAATAGATACAAATAATTATATTATAGAAATAGCTATTTTATAACCTATATCTGTGTGAATTGAATATAAGATGTATGAAATTATTTATTGCTTGATAACAACGTGATCAGCCGACACGTTTACGTGCTTTTGTTTGATTTTAAATGCATTGATGAATAAACATAATGTATTGATTATAATACTCATAAGTATCAATATATGTGTAAGTCGTCTTATTATGATAATATCTTGATTTTATAAAGAATCTACTTCATCTCATCGTTAAGGTAAACGACAGAAAATTCTCATGGCCAACAACAGATAGCGGATTAACCATCTGGAATGTAAAAGTAAAAGGTAAAGTAGCAGCCTGTAAATGCCCACTGCCTTCTCACAATATACTCGTAATTTTTAAAGATATTTAATTCGGGCTGTGTCCGCCAGGCAGCTCCAATGCGGATCAGCGGACTTCTCATGTCCTGGAAACAATATTTTTAATACAGACCTAAATTGTCCATATAATCCGGTATTATAACTGTCTGACATGAGCGTCTAAAGTATGAAATGTCTGGGTAATAGAACCTCCGATGTGAGTTTTATTTTTTATCAATTAAAGGCTATTTGTAATATAATTTTTCTAATCATGATACTACCTAAATATTAACTAGTATTTCTTATATTATATTGACTTGACGACCAGATAGCGTAGGGGTTAGCGGTACCGTAGTGGTATACTTCATTGTTGATATTGCAGCCGAGTTCAAATTATCTATTTGTGCAAAACATCTGTATCTGTTCGGATCTGTCTGTAATCAAACAGACAGATCCGAAAATCAATCATTTGCGATGCGTACATTAGTGATGCGTTCCGTGTCAATGACTCCATCCGACTTTGCCTCCGATCTTATCGCATTAGCGTTAGTTTTATTAAGTGAAGGAAAAAGACAATTTAGTGCGTTTGTGTTTGATCGTACACTTGTGGCATCATACATCCAGCTCTGTTGACAGCTGCCAATCAGCAGTTGAAACGTAAACGAACGCTCTCGCCTCAGTTGCATTCGACCCGGTCGATCCTTCAACCGATCATCGTCACATTTACTGAAACTAAAGTCTGAAATGTACTTAATTACATCACGTATCAATTATTGAACATTACCAAATTAACAAAAAAAATTCTCATCGATTTTGCCATCTTATCGATTTGTGTGGAAAATATATGTACGAATATGTAATGGCCACTTTCAACATTTTTGTCAAAAAAAACGTTTCATAAATTCTGCAGACTATCGCAATTTCATAACCGCATACGTTTTCATACGAAATCACGTACTGAAATATACATAGTATTTTATGCATTACGTACTGACAGTGTGCGTTAGCGGCTAGAGCACGTGCCGCTAAATCGTAGATCCTGGGTTCGAAAACAAACCGAAGTCAATATTTTAATAACACGCAATTACTTTATTGAGATGTTTCCGTATCTGTGACATCTACAATTAGATCTTAGCGCATATGCATCGGATCATCATTCATCATTTCAGCCTACTACAAGTCCACTGCTGAACATAAGCCTCCCCCAAAGATTGCCATAAAGCTCGCTCCTTAGCCATCGGCATCCATCGACTTCCCGCAACATTGCGCAGGCCGTCACTCCATCTTGTGGGGGGTCGTCCTACACTGCGTTTGCCTGTACGTGGCTGCCACTCGAGAACCTTTTTTCCCCTAAGGTTGGTTGGTTTTGCAAGCTATGTGGCCGGCCCATTGCCACTTCAGCTTGCTGATCCTTGCGACTAGTTCTGCTGCGGATATTATAATTGCAGACCCTATCGCGCAGAGATACTCCGAGTATAGCCCTTTCTGTAGCGCGCTGAGCAACTTTGAGCTTCCTCGTCCATTCTCAGTTCCATGTCATCACTGGATGCATTGAATACGCAAAGTGAAAGATGAATCAACAGCACTTGATAGAAAAAACTAATATGTTTAATTTAAGCTGAATACATCGCGGTAGTAATGTGTACTTGTTCTTATCATCATAGCACTAAGTTAAGTTACTTTGTACTTGCAATACTATATACAGTAGGAAATAATTACACAATGTAAACAAGAAAAAAAGCACTCAACGACTAGGTCTGAAGTATTTTACACCACTTTCTATAAGTAAATGTGTTCAATTTTATATTTACATAATCCTATTATGCAAGTGCTGTAATATACGCAGCGAGTTGCTTTCATGAAACCAGAATTTCTATAGTGTGACATCATCGAAGCATTCTTCTCATTATCTGTTTATTTTGACGTTTGTTATTTTGCTTAGATGGTATATTATTAATATAATAATCTCTACTGTATTAGAAATTATTTTACTGCATTCAGATATGATATTTGTTTTCGACATAAAAGTGATTTATTTAAAACAAAACTGGGCGTTGCACCTCTGTGATAAACTAAAATGCTTTTTATTGTAGCAATAGAACTTTAACGATTTCCCATACGTCGTACTTTTGTACACAATATGCAGCTCCGAAAAGTTTGAGCATTCCGCTCGTTGGGTAAAATAACTTCAATGGGTTTTATTATTAATTTTTATTTATATTGTTTTGTGATGAAATTGATAATATTTTATTTAAAATTTTAATTTATTTTAATAACGTATGTTGCGGGGCGTAGTTTATGTTTAGGTAGATGTTCAAAAATAATCAAACCTCAGAACGAGTTTGAGTTCAAACGACTTCTGACCTTGTCGTACATTTTTACTTTGGGATGGACATTTTTACTTTTGGATAAATTATGAGCAAGTTTCACCTTTTTATTTAGGTGTGATATCATTAAATAAATTGCTCAAATTTTTAATAATAATTTAAAATAATATCAGCTTTCAAACGACTTATCTATTATCATCATCGTCATCATCTTTAGTTCGTCATCATCTCGCCCCTGTATTTTTAGTAAATGAGGTGGGCAGAAGTCTCCTCGAAACGGAATAACAAAAACAATCTTCTTCAGGGCAATGGTATGTCGTAACAATTTGTAATTCGTGTAAAAAGAAGCGTAATTCTTACGCTTCTCAGGTAGATATTGGCCATCATATTATTAGACATCTCAGACGCAACTTCTACTATTAGAATAATTGAGGTCTGGCATATTCGAGGTGATTATTCCGCGAGTCGCAGACCAGTTTATGTTACTTGCACTTTGTCTGCCATTAAAGTAGTACTATTCTTACGGGATGACAGTTTTTCGTAGCCCCCACCATACGCACAAATCCAGTACAATAGTTCGTATAGAAGGACGCTATTTTCTAACATCCGGTTTATTCTCTCTTAATAGCCGTTGACCAATCACTCGATAAATATTTAACAATAATACAATATTTATCGTTAAAATTGTGATATTAATTGAGTTAAAAAAATACCATAGTTTAAACTTAGTCCTTGTCACGATATCAGTGACTCACCCGACGCTATGGGTTTCCGGCATTGATAAAACCTCCTTAACGACGAACTAGTGGCAAGCTTAATCAAAATTGTTATTTAAAACTTATTCAATACTAAGCTGATAGCGGTGACTCACTGAAACAAAATATGAAACAGATTCCTTAAACACAATACTTAAAATTTCAACATTGTTTTAATATTACTAAAATTTGTTGAATTTTACTTACGTAAAGTCGGTTTTTATTTTCATTATAGTAATAAAATGTATACATTAATATATATCTGTATGTATGTATATATTTACGCCTTGTTCCCAACGCGGTAGGCAGTGACAATCTTCTTCCTCTTGCTACGGTCCTGACATACGTCTTTCGTTTCTCCAACTTTCATCAATCTTCGCATGCATACTCGTTGGTTTAGAGTACTCTAAACCTGGCCTTTTTTCAGAACGTCTCCGATTTGATCTTGAAATTTTCGCCTAGGTCTTCCTCTCCTGACTCTACCATTTACATTCGCCTCATATATTTGTTTCGTCAACCTACTTTCATTCACTCTCTCCACATGTCCTAACCACCTCAGCATCCCTTTCTCCATTCGTGTCACTACATCGTCTTTCACGCCACAACGCTCTCTGATCACATTATTATTATATATATCTAGAACAAACTAATTGCAAATCAAATTAAAATGCTATTACAGTGCAAATTAATATGACAATTTATACTTAGTGCCAACTACTTATTAACCACCAAATATGGTTTGTCAAATATTTAAGTTCTTCAACGCTATCCAGTACAAATACTCGTACATCTCCCCCGTTTTATTTACTAACATCAGCTTCTTTATTTAGGAAAATTTTCCCGACAAGGACAACGGGATCTCGGTATGTGTAGTTGGAGCGAGAGGGAATGTGCACGCGTTACGGTGGTAGGAGTGGTGCAGTATGCGTTTTTGCTGAGGCATTTCTGCACGTTGCTGCACGGTGTAAGGCAAAAGAGACCAGCGTTTATGAAATAAAAACAAATTAGAAGCCACTGCGCTGCAATCTTTAATATTTTGTAATGAAAAAACAATAAAATTCCTGTACATATTATGCCACAATAGCCAAGTGGTTAAGAGATCTTCCACCGAAGAAGAATTTTTCAAATGCAGATTACCTTATGATGCTTTAATTTTTTTAATTCAAGCACTCAAAATTGATATTAATAATTTTGGTGCATCAGCCATCGAACCCAGTTCATTGTCGTACTATGAAATTAATGGGAGCGCCCTGGCTACCACCACTCGGCCTACTGCTGAATTAAAATTAATATTGAGCAGAAAGTTACATTGAAACGAAACAATTAAGTGCACTGTTGAAATAGCACAAAAATAAATTGATCGAAAATTAAACATAAAACTTTAGTACAAAATGCAACTTTAGAAACGACCAGTTTGGTTTTTTTTTATTTTTGGCTTTCATTCTGTTCAGACTGTAAATAAAAAATCTAGGACATTGAATACTCTTAATAAATTTGATTACAGACATCAGTTCGCTTCTGTATTTAACATGCGACGAATATTAGACAAAAGCGTTCGCCGGTCGGCCTTCGCGGACCGGTCCCCAGGCCCCGCTTACTTTCGCGTTGCACCTACAGCCGCCGAGGTATTTCGGACAAACGCAACTATTTGCCTCGTGCACACTTGCTAACACCAAACGCCAAATGAGTCGAAATGACATTACAAAATACACTAAATAAGCAACGTAACTAGCGGCTTTCGTTATCGTTTTATTTGCAACAGCTATTTGAGATTTGACACGCATTATTTTGCATTTATGTAGCAGGAGCTTATATGTTTTACACCAGATTTTAATGATTTGCAATACGATATGGATACTAGATAGCGGAGAGAACGGCATAGAAAAAGAAAAATGCAGTACATAAGGCATTTCTTCACCTTTGTCACGTTTGTGTTTGGACCAAAGGTAAAAGTAAAACAACGTACTGTGAACATCCTGCTGGTTACAGACTTCCACACAATTAGAAAAATCCGGCAATGAAGTATGAAAAAGCTTACCATGCTACTCTTTATGCAGACAGGATCCACATATTTTAGATAAACGTACTCGTATTTTTTCAATGAAATACCAACCCGTTACAAGAGCTCAACTCCATTCGTTCTTCGTTGTTGAACTTCAACGACTTCTATATAAAAAGACGCTCTGCAAATTGATTAACACATAGAAATGAAATATTTTAGGTCTTACTATGGCTTTAATTTTACTGCATTGGATCGCATGTTATTGATGTTTAAAGTAAACAAAACCGTCCAAATGCAAATTAGATTCGGAGGCCGAAGGCAGATTTCGGTATAACATCAGATTATTTTATACCGAATTGCATGCATGTCTAGTGGGTATATAAATTTATTGCCTCGAATTGTTTTTATATCGTTGCCGACTTGAAATTAAAAAAATTATCTCACAATGCAAAGTATTTTAAAAGAACCTCATATAGTAATTCGTTTAACTTAAGTAAAATATTTCTGAATTGTTTTTCAAATTTCGTGATGAGGGCATTAGTAAATATTGAGAAAAAATAGATTCCGAATCAGTTTCGTCCACCATAATAACTATCATCTTTTATCACACATATTCCATCTCGCGTAGGTACGTAACAAAGTTGTATCTAATGGGAAAAACCAATAAAGAGTGCCACCACGTAAAGTTTAGCATTGATTATGTATACAAGATCATGTACAGCCATAATTATGTATAAGATGATTTCGCGTTAAATCCACTTCGTTAAATTCGAAATTTGTGACAATATAGTATTTGTATGATGATTATTCATTAATTTTTATTACTGTTGTCTTGACATTTAACGTTCATTTTATCCGTGTGTCTGTGTTGTTTTATTATACCGTTGCGTACAATAAATCTTATTGGTGTTTAGTTATAGATTTCCACATACAAGTTATGAATGATAATTTGTGTTAAAGCCTAGTGGAATTGATTGTAAACTTTTAACAGTGTGTTACATAAGACAATCTCTTCCGTATCATATATGCCGTGCCGACGAATGCATTCTATCTTAATAAACGAAGAGGGTTCGAATCCTAATTGTAGAAATAGTACTATAGATTTTTAGACATTAATATTCAGTCGTTACTCAATAAAGTGAAGAAGATAACACTGCAAACTATATTCTTATATGTACTTCCTGTTAGCAGCCTAACAACGATTTCATGTTACTGTATGACTAACGGTGTGTATGGAGGAATATAATAGCTTTATATCTAAAATATCCTCGCATGCGCGCAATTAAAAACTGCTCACCAACCGATGAGGCACTGACGATCGAATTATGAAGGAAAATCCATCTGAATAAGCCGATCCCCGAATCAACAGATCAGTGATGGGGAGCCGCATCTCCAGTGACACGGCATCAGCTTACCAAACCGCCTGCCACACCTTTTTGAGTATGTTAAATCTTTCATTCAGGGCATGCCAGTTTTTGTTGGCACATATGTTCAGTAGTGGGCTTACACAGACTGCAAAACATAATAACATTGCAAGGAAATTATTCTTCTTTGTATTCTTTATTTAGTAAAACCATGTAACTACATTCACATTGCAGTCCGGAAACCCGACCTAGCGTTAGCTGTGTATCGGGAAAATGTACGTGTGATTGCGTTTGTGTAACGTTATGCTATACACCGTGTTGGCAGACTTGCGACGATTTAGACGATTGCTCAATTTTCTACGTATTTGGCGGTGAAGGATAACGTGTCATTCTCCATGTCTGAGAAATAAAAAAAGGATTTGAAATAGTCCGCCAACCTGCATTTCAGCACAGCGGTGGCTTCACGTTTGAATTTGCCATACAATTGTTATTGTGAACCGGAATGCGTTTAATTACCGCGATTTAATTATCCTATTAAATCAACGCGTAGGTTTCTTAAGCTAAAACATTATATTAAGAATTATTGCGTCTTATACCATAATACGCCCCGATTATTGCGTAACTATGTTTTTGGTAATCGCCGTCAGGTGGCCCGACAGTGGGTCAACAATTCGTAACGAGGCCAACCTCTCGCGGCAATTCGACATTTACATTCATATGGTCAATCACATGTGACATTCGGTATGTGGTCAGTATTTTGGCACGTGATTAGGTGGAAAGCTACTACGGGCCTATTACCCTCTCTCACGGTCGATTTAGTAGGTCATATGCACTGTTAAACACAGAAATCATTCGGCAACACACACTTTTTTGTTATTGTGCATGTCCCTTCTATTTCTTTTTCTGAGTGTGAATGTCTCCGTATTTCCTCGTACTCTAACGGCACTGTTACATGTCCCGCGCAGGAGACATCTCGGAGTATTGCAGAAGCTACTATCGTGGTAGAAATCTAACAGAGGGATACAAACTTGAAATCCAAAGTCAATGGGTCGTCCACTTCCTTTTAAAATGGTGACATACATGTGAACAGGTATTGCTTGTGGAGGCTGGTCTGCTCGAGTTTACAGTGCTTTATTTTGGTGGATCACTGTATTCTTGTGGCATGCATTCAGTTGGGCTATGGGAACATACCTTTGGTTTTATGATGTAAATTATATTGATTAAAAACAAAAAAAATTAAAAAGGGGCTACCTACGGAGTTTTGTTTTTCCCTGTTTCTTCTCCGTCAGAGGAGCAATAATTAAGAAACGGAGGAAGATAGTAAGATTTGACATTTTACAAACGAAATTATTTTAATTACGTCGGAAACATAAAGAATTTTCATTCATTCATTCATTTCGTTTATTTCATTAATTTTCTTCCTTTCTTTCATTTCATTTTAATACCTTTACTTACCATTACTTTTTACAAAGTTTTAAAACTGTTGGCCTTGAATTACTGGCGCTCTGTTATTTACGGATAGTATATAACCACTTCTGAAAATAAAATTCGTTAACTTTTTAGAACATGTTAATAAATTATATATTTTAAATTCTCATATTGCTCTTACAATATTAAATTATTGCGTTCTTGTTCCTAAATTTAAATATTCTTAACTTCATTCGAGTCCAGTATGGAAATGGCCATTTTTTAAACAAATTAACCTTGGTCTCGAAACTGCTTTAGAAAAGATTCTAAATTTATTTAAACTCATCCAGCTGGTCTCAAGCTGCCTATATGATTTGGCAGTATCTGATTTCTTGTATTGCGCTGCCGGCCTTCCTTGCTTCCGTATACTGTGTGAACGCTTTATGCAATAAAATTCTACATAATTATTTAGAACTTATTAATTAGAACTTGATCATTGTCGCGGTGGCCAGGGAAGCATGGAAAGCCTCGGTCCCAGCCAGAATTCCTCTGTAAGCTTAACAACAAAAACAGATTTCTGTCATGCTTAATGGAGAATATTCAATGTACAAACCGAGACCGCGCCTTATTTTGATATAATATAGATATTTCGGCTAAGTAATCCGGTTACTACAGCTACACGTTATACCACCAAGTGTTCTTGGTACATAGCTTACGCATAGCTGGAGCGTGGATGGATCTGTCAATCACATCGATGTCCGGCAGGCTGTCTCGTCACGGTTTATTATATAATATGACGTCATCCGTAGGGCTCTTGTCTCCATAAATATTCTCTCCGTTTCAGAGCCTTGTGGATTTTTTTAGGGAGGACAGCAAGAGACTTGACGGCATAACTTTGGTCTCTTTGCATAGAGGCTAATCTCCTGTTTGTGGGACACAATTGGCGGCCACTCATATCGAATATACATCAACCAGAGCCGGGGTTGTATCAAAGGCTGAATTGGGTAAATGGCGCAAATATGAGTCTACAAGTGATGACTATATATATTTGCGCCATGGCGGAGACGATTGGCCCGTGAGGTCCTCGCGCGTTGCAATCTTAAAGGAAATATACACGCGACTCCTCGTAGGCGCCGATGACAATGAGACTGATTCTTTTCTCACTCAAAGGTTAAGTTAACCCATTCAGCGTGGGAATGCAGCAAGCGTTCTTGGTACCATGCCAAGAGAAATATAATTTTTAAATTTTAGATATTTTTGTTGTTGTAAATATAATACCTATGTAATAAACTTTTTATTAAATAGCGATACAATCATTAAATATAGGGTTAATAAAATATAGGTTTGTTAAAAATACAACAGTAAAATTTAGTTACTGTTAAAATATATTTATTTCAACTAATATATATTATCTATTTTACTTTACAAAGTTAGTTTAAAATCTGTATCAAATAAAGTTACAATATAATACACTTGTAATCCCATTCGGGGTCGGCAGCGAAGACATCTAAGAGAATAAAAATAACGTACACTTACATTAATAATCTTAACGTAAACTTTTATACGCTACAGTAATCAATGGTCAAGACCTGACCATTGATTGAGACCAGACGCTAACTAACACAATTTGAAATTATGATGACTCTCTTCATAAATAATCATTACAAACAATGAGTCATCATCTTTATGTAAAAGAAACACCTTTTAAAATATTCAACTCTAATTATTTTTCTTATTACTACAACGAATGTGATAAAAACTGTACGTTGTTACATTTGATGCAATAATTCCTTTTTAAATAAGAGCCGATCGTGCCTTACCTTAATGATAATCATCCAATCCATAACCGGCGGTTTTTATGTTAATAAAACATCCAACATCAAAATGTCGTAAGTTACATCACACCTAAAAACATGTGATCCTCATCATCACACCATTCAAGACCAAATGGTATATAGATAAAAAGCTCAAAATAGCAAGCAAAGTCGGCATAAACATCACGAGCTTAATGTGGAAGATTACCAATCGCCGTATGCGAAATCGACGTTATTTACGACGTGTCAGCGAAAGTATGAATTAATAGGAATTTAGTGCATCTAGGCTTAAAGCAGAAGCGACGCAAACAAATCGATCACGTATCTTAATTACAGAGTTTCTAGATATCGGTCCTTAAGACTGTTATTTTAAATTTACATATAAATAGTATTTGCATCGTACTTGATCGATAAAAAATTCCTTTATTATTTTTATTCATAAAGGGACTTACCCTCTGGGGTTGTTTTACTAAGAACAAAGTAACTATTTGTTCTAGGTCTTAATGATCTGTGGACAGCGCAGGACATTGTCTACAAAACCCTCATTGGTTCCTTAGGTTTCCACAGTTTTACCTCGTACAGCTTCAACTCCCAAAGTAATAATGAATCTCTTCAATGAAAACAATTTTCTAAATAACCTTACCACCACTGTAATATATAATAGTAATAATAGACTGGTTGGTGGCGTAAGCGTTCGGCTACAGCACCGCGGGTCACGGGCTTCGATTCCCACATGTATTTGTATCAACTACAAATAATTATTCCGGGTCCGGGTGTTTCTCTATGTGCATTTTATGTGTGTAAACTACTTCCGCGATACAGGACAAATTACTGTAGTGAAAAGGAAGGTTTTTTTTAATAAAAAAATACTCGCAACCCACAGCACCGCGGCCAAACGCTTAGCGAATGTACCACTAATCAGATAAAGAACTTGCTAACTCTTTTTGGCCACATTTTGTTCGAATGCAATACAAGTTACAGCTGATAATTTTTCGATTGAGTTTGTTGTTGTAAGAATAGTAAGATAATAAATAAAAATAAAGAAGTACTCAAGTGTAAAGAGCCGTGGTAGCCTACTTTACTTTCATAGAGCGCGAGTAACCTGGGTTCGATCCCCGGTGCCGGCACCACTAAAATTGTTAATAGCGATTTTAAGTGCTGTATTTACCACGTGCGGCGAAGGAAAACATCAACATTTTAACATTTTATATCTGAGAAATAACCGCACTGGAGCAGCGTGGCGGGCCCTTCCCGGCTCCTAAACCCTCTCTGATACTCGTATTTGAGAAGGAGGCCTTTGCCCAGTAGTGGGCACTTAAAGAGTGCTACTTTACTTTTACTTTTTCTTAAGTGTAAAT
Organism: Bhutanitis thaidina; assembly: GCA_029286595.1. NCBI lineage: Eukaryota > Metazoa > Arthropoda > Insecta > Lepidoptera > Papilionidae > Bhutanitis > Bhutanitis thaidina. The sequence goes on from JAGSMS010000018.1 coordinate 7,964,099, forward strand.
TGTACTATCATATTCTCCAGCTGAGATATAGTTAGTATACATAAGTAGCTGCCTCTACCTTACTACTACACAGTAATAAATAGAATACAGAAATTATCATAAATGAAGACGTAAGGCATTATTATTTAATAAGTTTCTTATTCAAATAAATTCGCTAGTTTTATTGTGACAACACTGGAAATAATTCCATTCGGCATATTAATTTTTCTGCGGTAAAACAAGTGGAGAGGCGATATGCTTGAGTGAGATAAGCATTGACTTAATTCGAGCCTTTATACTCTTATTTTGTATCCGGCTATTTATTTGTTTGTTTCAAGAAACGTTCTCAAATGTCCTCTAACGTGTGTTCATTTGCTTTTTGAATTAGAACATATAAAGTGGCATGATAACAAACACATTTAAAGTCAGACCGCATATATAATTTTTTCATTCCTAATGTTGATTTTATGGGTTTTAGTAATTTGGTCACACGTACATATTGGTATATTTCGTGGTTCACTTAAGTGTAGCGGCTTCCAGTCAAAAAAAAATTGTATCACAAATACACACATACGTACTACAAATCAATCGTCGTTGCATGTCAATTCATTGTCTATCGATAATTGATCTGAGGAGAAAGTTTTCCGATTTCTGCACTATTCTATTTGAGTATAAGTGTAAGTGAATTTAGGTCTGGAGTCAATCGATGTGAGTAGAAAACGCTACCACTTGATTGCTTCCAGTGATAGTTTGAAGGTGATAGAGCCAAGCAACAGTTTTAGCAGCTGCCCCAAAGGGCCGGCTCGACCGGGGTCGTACCACGGCCTCGCAGAATACCGGCGTGAAGCAGAGGCATCTTTAGCTTCTGCGTTTCGTTCGGTGAGTGAGGTAACCGAAGACCCACTCCCTCTCCCATCTCCCCTCCTTGTCCTCCCTCCTCATCCCCCCTCCCATCTCACAAAAATGTTTCTAGGCCGGCAACGCATCTGCAGCTCCCCTGGTATTGCTGATGTACATGGGTGACGTTTGCAAATTTATCATTTCAAAAAAAGCGGAAAGAGTCTTCTGGGTTGTTTTTGGACGGAATTTGATTATTACCTTTTAGTTTCATACATCGAGTGAAGATCGGATCCAGGTTTAGTTTAATAATGCAAATTATATAAACTAAATTAACTACTTGCAGTGGTAGCAGTAAACTTACTATGTGCTAAGCTCCTTCTATTCCCAGGAGTCGTCTGACTAGGTACCACCCTCTTGCCTATTTCTGTCCCAAAACAGCAGTGTGACCACTGTTGTGTTCCAGTCTATACCTAGTACCCAGAATAATTACAGGCTATGAGGCATTCTATCTTAATCCTCAGGGGTGACAAGGTAGTAAGACCTCGAACCTCCTTCGATTGAAGTTGTTTGCAAAGGTTCACGGGCTGCAGTAGCTACTTACCATCAGGTGGACGTTGAGCTCGTTGTTCATCACAATCTAAAAAAAATATTTAAGTAAATTCTCGATTTAATCCTGTATAATAGTTAAAATTGTATCGTACATGCATCAAGACGCTCACAATACGCAAATACGTTTAGTGCACGGGAAAAGTGGCCACAAGAACGTACATATTTTTTTTGTTTGACCGCATCCTAAAATTATAAAATCCTATCATAGAATAAAATTATTAAATAATATTGACGCTGTAGTACTAATAATAAATAAATATTTATGAGTCAATAAATGTAAAGCGGAGATAAGGCTCAGACGACCACATTTGACGTCTACTTTGCAATTAAAATTTAATAACATTAATAAAGAAATGAAACGGCATTAATGTATAAGTTAACAAAGAGATTGATACCACTGATAGTTCGCCACAAGCGGGCCGGTGGGCGTCAGCTAGTTAATTTTTAACGCAACTGCTAATTCAACGAGACCACTAGCGACTGAGCACGATTGTGCTCGATTACAGCGAGGTTGTGTTGCAAAACCGCCGACATTGCTGAACATAGTTTGAACTGAAGCCTTGTTAAGCAGAATAATGTTCACATTGTCGATAAAGCAAATTAAATATCAAGACAATTTTAAAAGTTTTATTCTATATTCTATTCGATACCGTAATATAGACGAAGAATAAATATCGTTTAAAATTCACAACCAGCCAGCTACTGAAATATATCGGAAGAAGTATTCTAATATTTTTTTCTCTTTGCAGATCGTTGTCGGTGCTATCGATTACTGTGATAAATGACAAACGATAATCGAACACTAAGCTATTTAACGAATTATTAATCGAATAATTGCGCTACTTTCGACATGTGTCGATACGAATGATAGGTTTGTGAAACAAAACGCAAAGTGCGCCGCCCTCCTCCGATTACCGAAAAAAAAAAAACTGTTTCAAATTGACTAAGTGAAGTGTATTACTGTGTTCCTACTTCAGCATTGTGCCGCGCTCATTGGCTCGTCGGTATATTCTTGGTAAGTTTTTCTTTATTAGTCTTATTATAAGTTGTGTCCACTTAAACTAAATTGAAATCCCTTACGGTGTCATAGAGCGAAACCAGTCGGATTACATAAATACAACAAGTGTACAAGTGTGTACGTAAGCAATTAAAAAACAGCAATGAATTCAGGGTATAGCCTTGTGACAGTTGCCTAAGAATCTGCCTCCTCTTGTTTTGCTGCAGGTGTCGTGGTCCGCACCACGGATACACTCATGGCAATTTCCGGGAGTAGAACCGGTGACAAAACTCGTAAAACGTCACGTCCTATCTCCCGGAGAAGAAAAAGGAGGTTACGGAAGTCTGTATGGGTATGCTGAGTCGTGGCAAATGTAAATCCGTAATCTCTGTAACGGCGATAGGCGTGACTGTTAACAAATGTAAATGCAAGCATGCGTTTTGAGCGTTTTTTTTATATTTTTCCTACAAAACAACGTCGAAATCGGTCAACAACACGTAAATCAAATAAGAATAACCTAAACGTTTAAAACATTAGAATAATAATTAACCACATAAGCAGAAATCATAAAATTTACTTTACTAAGGACTTGCTTCGTTGTGATCTCACTTTTTTGCTTGAGTCGAAACCGGACAAGTAATTGTGATAATGATCGTTCTTTTACAGTATTAAAAGAACTAATGCTTAGATAGACTTAATATAGTATTATATCACAAAGTCCGCGCCGTCTGTCCGTCCTATCTTTAATGTGCTGTATCTTTTGAAGGTTATTCTGTCGGAAATCTTAACAAATAATAAAAATACAAAAAGTTAAAATCTAAGGAAAACGACAACACATACAATCGTCGAACTTTGGCGTGAATATAGAGCAAATTCTAAAATAAAACAACAAAAAATATAATTCGACCAAGCAAGTGTTAGGCGGACTCACGCTAAGTATCCCGAAATGAAAGAAAACACAATTTTTTTAAAAATCACATAAAACAGTTGTATTAACACAAATATTGTTTGGTTGTGCGCTAATCTCGGTGCTCGAGTCCGACTCGCACTTAGCCGGGTTTTATACGCACTTTCTGAGATATTTTATGAATAAAATAAATACAGAAATTTAGGCGATTGTAGTACCGATCAGACACTTTGCTGCCGATTTTGTCACCGATTTTGACCGAATTTAGGTCTGGCATGTTTGAGATAGTTATTGCACCATCAGTTGGCAACCACGACATTTTCGTAGACTTTTACGACACCGGATGGTGTGGCATATTACACTCTTACGCCAACCGATGGTAGCACAATTCGCCATCTAACTTGTTATTAATAAGTTAAAAAAACCTTATATTGACCAACATAATCATCTACCAGAGCCGGTGTCAAGGTTCCGATCAGCACAATGTACAAGTTTAAACAATCGACCTTGCTCTGCTTCGACATGGTGCCATTGGTCCTAATAATATTAAACACATCAACGCGGGCAAATTGCTAACCCATTAACTACAAATCTATTTCAATGTCACCGGATACCGAATAAAAAAATTCTTTTCAATATTCATATGCATTAACACGGTAGCTAATATTATTCTACATACGCATTGTATGAACGCAACCAAAAGTAAATAAAAAAGTAAAAACTCACAAACGAGGAATATCCAAAAGTTGATAAAAATTATAATTTCTAATTCATAAATCTTTAACTACCCTTACACCACGTAAGGGTAAGTTTTTTATAGTATATACTAACTACATCTTAAAATACCAACCTAACCTCCGGGGAGTGGTAAGTATGGGTAAGTCTTACATGCATGGCATGTCAGCTATTGTTGGCACTTTAATGAAAAATTCAGTAGTGGACTTCCACAGACTGATGAGAAGAACGATTCATGGGTAAAGATGTATGATAGGCCTTATTTGCTGGACTCACACAATCATTGTATATAAGCTCATCAAAACAAGAATCCAATTTCTTAAATATTTTAGATTGAATATGAAGAAGTTGTACTGCAGGTTGGTAAAAGTGGCTCCCGCAACTCAGTGTTAATGTTTATTAAATAATTGCACTACTCCTGTCTCAACATGAGTATCGCAAAAGGCGAATAATTGCATTAAGTTGCTTGTGAGTTTAAACATACTTGTACTTGGTTTTTAGTAGAAATTAATTTTGTTTTTCTCTCACACAGTTTTAGACAATACTTAGTCTCATTGTCGTAGTTTTGAAAATGTAATATTTAAATATTATGTGAGCTATTACCAAATAGCAACCATTCATTAATTTTACATTTAAAAGTGAAAAACAATAATTGAATAGTCACAAATTCTCTTCATATTTCATATTACTCGATAATGGAGATGGCACAAACATTTTCCTATTTCACTCACTAAGTGTAATAATTCCAGTTGTTAGTTAGAAGTCATTATAAATGATATACTTTGATAACTATCATTGCCTTGAGAAAACAATACTGAAGGTCTAGAACGTGAGAAGATGTATTTTCTTAATAATTGATATTTTCTTCCTGTACTACTTCGAAATCAATACTCTGTTAAGCAATAAAAATTATAAAGTGTTTAAAATATTACGTAGAAATTTTATCCCCGTGAATATATTATGGCGAAACTTCTAATTTTTAAATACATTCCGTTCCTCAGGCTAAAGACTTCGTATTCGTTTATAGATTATTTTTGTGACCCCTATGATAAGACAAGGACTACAGGCAAAATATTCATGAAATTCAGGCTCCAAAACTGTTTTTAGTACAAACTAATAAGATAGTCTAGGATGATAAACCTCTTCATTAGATGTTCATGTGGGCCTTCACTTTTGAATATTAAAATATAACGATTGTATCGTTAAATAGATAAAATTGAAAAGATGTTTTGGATAACAAGAACTGAGAATATATAACTCATAACTTTTGGTACATGAAACTAAAACCTGTTTGAATTTACGATAACTAGTTCTTTTTAACGTTCACCGATACTTTGTACTCAAAATATACGATCTAAGAACGTGACGAACGTAAGATAACGGTCGTAATATCGTCCGGCAACGGATCGTAGTTTAAATTAAGATAACAAAAAAAAACAGATAGTGTCATTCTTAGATAGTTCGCCAAGTGAAACTTTGATAGATAAATGCCTTTTCTGCCTGAATTTAAAAAAAGAGCAATTTGAGTAGGCAACACAGACAAAAATTTTATTTAGGTCGTAGAGCCAAGCGGCGGCTTTTGCTGTTGTTAGTATCAGCCGGCTGGTCCGGCTGATACTAACCCAGCTTCGCAGATTACCGGCGCGAAGTGAAGACATCTCGTACTTCTGGATTTCGTTCGGTGTGTGAGGTAACCGGAGGCCCTCTCCCCCTCCCCCCGTCCTGGATACGTAACGCACCTGTAGCTCGTGGGTGTCGGAAATCACTTACCAACAGGTGAACCGCCAATTCCTCCGACAATTCTATAAAAAAGCAAATATTTTTCAAAACATTAAAAGGAGTGTGTGGATTCCGACAATAACCGCGAAAATAAAAAGCCCAGATAGACATTTTAATTGTCGCCGTCGAATAGGGCTAGCCCCGTTGGTTTCCTTTCTAAAAAAAATGTTTGAAAGGATTGATGGAAAGAAAGCCACACTGGTTTTATATTTACTAAGTACATGTAAAATAAAACAATGTTATACGCAGATAGAAACTTATAAAGGTCCAGAATTGGCTACATTTTTCAAACTATGTGATCTTCCGAACTTACAGATTCCAGGCGAACAAGAATTGGGTTGTTTGTTTTGACGAATGAGTCAGTGAGTACGGGATAAGGTAAATAATAAACAAAATAAATAATTTAAAAAAAATTAACTAATATTTTTGAACTTACTATAATTACGTAGTCTGCTTAGTGACCAGCATCCACGTAATAAATATAAATAATTATATTGATTTGACCAGAGAATGAACTATAACTAAATAAACAAATTTTATTTTACTCTTTCTCATTGTCGTTCAGATTTCTATTGTGTTGTGTAAACAGTGCCTACTTAATCGATCATGGAGCACCCTGAAATTAAAATTTTCATAGATGACGTAACTTCGAATACCGCCAGATTTCTTTCTGTATCGCCACTTAAATAGCGATAGTTACAAAAATTTTACAAATTCATATTTTTCTTTATATAACAGACATTAATAAACTTAAGAAATATATTGTCCAAGCACTCTCACACTTATTGGGCATAAGCACGCGCCCGCACGAGCACACAGTCACGCTTGTAATTAGGTGTCAATACTTTCGGAATATCATAACTCGAACACATGTGTGTGTTGTATACACCATCCAATGATTGCGCACAACATGCAAAGATATACGAGTATATAAAATTTATTGCCTTCTACGATACCTCCGGCACAAAGTTACTTACGTATAGTTACTTCTTTTGTTCCGGCTTCTCCGCGAAATCGAAACAAAGCGACGACGGGGAACTTTCGTCCCCGGGCATGCTGCCGGAGATTGCTATGAGAATTTCAAAGCTTTTCCTTTGGTCGCCTTTTACATGGGTGTCCAAGAGGAAGGAAGAAGGGACAGTATCTGAGGCCACTACTAGACGGCACAGTATAACATAATACATTGTGTTATTCGATGAATTTTATAGCATTGGAATTTTGGCTATGAGAGCTTTGTAGGACTCGGAGTTTGTAATGCACGGTCACAACCGACCGCTAATAATTTACGTATGCTTGGAATTTATGTTCTCCTATTTTAACGACTATCCTTTTCCTGTTGAACTTATATTCCTATTTGACTGTTTGAAACTTAAACAATTGAGTCAACAAAAAAACTTTTAAACACCGACTCTTTTGTATCATCGCTTTCGTGTAAGGTGTGTCCCTTACACGAAAGCTGCAGTTGTCGAGGCAAGTGAATGCACTTACGGTCTTGGGTTAATGCGAGTGTCGCGTCACTTCTCAGCGTGGGATCGTCGGAGAAAGTACAGGGTGTGCCTTATTGCATATATTATGTTTTATTGTAGTACATTTAAATTATGTCGTCTAAAAAAATACATGTACCCGATCACATTTCCCACGTAATCCCAATTTAGAGTAAGGTTCTACATTTTGAACAGCCTCTTAATAGTCCATTGCCAGGCATTTGACGTAATCGCCATAATTGATCAAGCGGAGCGAATGCCGATCGCAAGGCCTTGCATCCAAGATGCTACAGCTCGTTACCGCTCTGTATAATGAACAGTTCAGTTCTGCAAATGGTCAAATTTGACTATCACGCTAATTAAATTAATTAGTAAAATAAAGCTTATGCCTGTAAATGCTCACAGCTCGGAAGAGGCTGAGTTATAGAGTCGAGAAGGGTCCGTCACGCTGATCCAGTGCGAGTTGGCGGACTTCACACGTACACGAAATATTTATTATTTTACTATTTCTCAGACATACAAGTTTCCTATCCGCGAGCACGTGGTCAATTCAGCACTTAAAATTGCTATTATGAATTTTAGTATCACTCGGGTACTATTAATTTAAAGCGCGCGCTCTAACAATGCTTTAAAAAAATGTATAGATATGTTTTCTGGTGTATTACATATATTATTTAATTATAATTTTCAATATCCCGCCATCATTCTGTCGCCAGAGCCACGTTTTTTTACCACCACCATATGCTTTGCCCTGTTAAACGTTCCCAGATATGCTTTTACTAGTGCTTACTTGTGGAAATCTATGTTCAGCAGTGATCTTAAATAGGCTAAACTAGGATAGAAAAATAAAATAACAAAATAACAATGTCCATATCCAACCAACCTCTCATATCTCGAGAAAGCTTACCACGACTTGACCCGTGCTGGGTACAGCGTGGGTTAGCAATCACATGTCGTTGAAATAGTTTAATTTCAAAGAGTGAAGCTTAGTGAACACAGTGTTTTTACGCTAATTACCTATTTCAACCGACAAATGTTCCAACTAACAAATATTTACGCAAGCTCTGCTGGAGTATCGCCGTGGTGAAGAGGTGATGCAGTCGTAAGACGAAAGGTAATCCCAACAATGTGCAGTTTTGCAGTGTACCCGCGAGGGCAGAGACCGCACGCCGTGGAAAGCTCGTCGACCCAGTTTCAGTCCCAACGGACCTGTTCCCCGCTTTACATAACACCTACTCTCGCTGCCTATAGCTCGGATTGATTTAACTCGGTTGCATTATCATGTGTACGTTATCTGTACTTACATAAATACGGTATGACCGAAAGTCGAAAGTTAACGATGTTTTTATTGAATGTTATATAATGGACCATTTGCGTTTTTTGCGTTATGAGAATTATTAAAAGAAAATATTTTAAAGCGGATGTGTTGGTAAATGATCACTGTGGTTACACACACACAGAACACATCAAGGTTCGATGAAGTATTAAGAACGTAAACGTAAACGTGACACCCCTAAAAACTATGATTAAATTATATCTATCCACAATTAACACTCAACAGAAATTATTGATAGTTTAATAGTTAAATTTTGATGAAAAGTCTTCCTGGCTGTATTCCACCACGACGCCACGCTCCAAACGCTATCGGCAGTTGTCAACAGCGTAGTGTCTATTAAAAGCTGCAAGTGGACGCACGAACCCAGAGGTACTCACTAGTCTTTACCTTTCCCTATCCCGTATACATATCCCATACAGCTTATGCCATAAGATCGGAGGAAGGGCCTGAGACACGAAACACTGCACAACTAGTCTCGAAAACCAATAATTTGAGTGTTACACGATTATTGCAAGCGCCGGTTAGGACTCGACCCCAGGACCCACACCTCAGGAGATAGGTACACTATGGTTTTCATTTGCACGGTACTAGAGTTACGGCTTTTTTTTCTTAATACGATAAGAGTCACACGTATAGAAGTCATAGTGGAATCTTAGTATATTAATTTTCTTTCATTACTCTCTCATTTATGCATTAAAATTTTAGCTCGCAATTTTAGCCGTTGTGCCAGCGGAACTAAGGCAGCAGTTAAGTTTTTGTTAAGAATCTGACAAAATTAACTTTTTTACTTTGCACCATTCAGATTTTACATCTTCTTAGTGACCTCATTTGTGTCTATTGTAAATAAAGGATTTCAGCAAAGTATCACAAGAATCTTTAAAAAAATACGAAAACAAAGGCTTTAAAATACATTACTTTCTAAATAAAAACAAAACTATTATACTTTGTTATTATTATTAGCTGTGGGATTTTGATGCCAATAAAGTAACATGCTAATCTTAGCATTATTTATTTTTAATTTATAACTATTCGATTATGTGTTTTTGTTACATTGGGGCTATTATTTACTAAACTATTGTATTAATATAAATATTACAGAAAAACATCTCTTGTTGTGTTTGAGTTATTATTTATTTGAAACTAACCAAATTTCACAAACAAAACTTTGGACCAAGATCCTTAAAATAACCTTTTAGTGTAAAATTTATTTTAATTTGAAATTTTGTTACAAAATATTAACTTTAAATAGCACAGTACAAAACAATTCATTAAAATTTTAAAGACGAAATAATGAAAAGAGACAAGAAACAGATGATTAGTAACATCGAAATCAGCGGGCGAATCGAATCCGGGCCTTACTGTAGCGACAATAAACAATTTGTACGGCTTGCTTCTTACAGCCGTTGACCTCGTGGTGAAGAGACATTACTGATTTTTTCGTTGCGACCGCAGTCATGCAAAATATTGCTTATTTATAAGAAATCTGCCAAATTAAGAAAATATTGTTTAATTCAATTATCGAGACTTCTTCTTCTGCAACCACCTAACTAATCTACAACCACTAAACGAATCGACAATCGCAATACTAATTCGCAAGGTGACATCTATCGGCTGGTAAAAGTAAATTTTAACACAGATAATAAAAGATATAAGGTAATATAAGATTATTATTTAATGATTTCTTGTATTTACGCGAACACTACACATTAAAAATTAAACTATTATTTACGCGTTTAATTTAAGTTTTTATGTTTCCGTAGTTTAGAGTGCTTTATAGCACCCGTAGTCGTGAGGGACTGTGGTGTAAAACCAGGCATACCACTGCACGACCTCAAGATACGATGTGAGTTCCTTCTGCGTAGATCGGACCAAAATGTATGTGCGATGACATCCATAAATAATTGTTTAATTTCAAATTATTATCTAAGTTAAATGGTTAGCTGAATATGAAAAAGAGATATTTCTAATTTTTTTTTAAATATAACGTAATTTCTTACTTTCCTTGAACGCATGATATAGAAGGATAAAATTACTACCTAGCCAAGTGGATGACTTATAACCATAAATACCAGAGTAAAGAAAACTTGCACGTAAAGCGCCTTTAATTAATAACAACTAAACTAGTTTTCAAATCGCCCAACATTTCAACGTGACAGAACAACCTCATAAATACTTGCAGACACCAGGACATCAGAAAGTTGCCGGTGGTGTTTCTTCCATTCCGAATAAGGCGGTGCGGCTTTCGACGATGTCGTCTGGTCGTCAGCCTGTCTAAATGTTCGGCCAATGCATACGACGGAATACATGAAATTTTTATTACAAGTCTTAATCCAACGAAATGTTTCCCGTCAATGAATTTGACGAGATGATCTTATTCTCAATTCAAAGCAATTTTTGTAATGCACTTAAAATGTTGTTATTGCAAATAAGATATTGTAACAACGAGGCTTTAAGTAACCGGGCATATTTAATACTAGAACACAACTACCCAAAACTAGATACACAGTATATGTATCAACACTATGTTGTGATCCTTTATCCTTACATACATCCTCTATTATATAGAGGGTTTGTATTAATAACCACACTTGGTACGTGGGTCGGTGGTCGCAATACCAGACGATTTTCTCTTAGTCGACTCTTTCAACCCAGCAGGAAGAAAAGGAATAGCAGATTATCATATATAATTTTTTTTCATTATTTTGAAGACAACAACAGTTTGTAACAGTTTGAGATAAATATACATAAATAACATTTATCTCAAACTGTTACAGATATGAAAATGCACCTTACAGAGACGAATTCGGTGACGTAACTCGGTTATAGACAATCCCTTTTAGTGACATTAGATCTGATATGACTTGTAACAATAGAGTTTCAATAATTTCAAGTTATGTTATGTGAAGGGGTATTACTATTCAGTGCGTACAACAGATCCCAATCAAGGTATAATGAACTTTTAAACTTAATAAAATTACACATGTCCGAGTTCGTCCGAGTTCGTCCGAACTGGTCGCGTGGCTGATGCGTGTTGCAAAACATTTTCTCCTCGTATCATCATGAGGGTGCATCGGCGAGCCCGGTGAGAAACCAGTTTAGTGTCTATATTTTATCGCACAATACAGAATTATCCGAACTCGATTCACCTTCGAGATGTTTTAAAAGTCACGACATTTTGAATTCTTGGTCAGCGAGCCTGCGTTGGTCAAAAAAATCAAGGATTTTTTTATTGCTATTTTTCATATTTCATTAACGCAAAGGCGTACATGTCGAGTAGGTGCGCGTACCGGACTGCCGTCGTTTTGTGCCTTGGGTTCGGTTCCTAACAGAAGCCTATATTAGTAAGTTATTTTTATTCATAGGTGTTCTGGCATTCTAACATCTGTATCTTCATCTGACTATTTCTCTTATAGCATATGTGTTACGTTGGATTTATAAAAGCGTAGATATCTTTGAGCCAACATCAGCACTGTAATAAATTCTAGTCTAAAACATTTATCAATCTACAACAAGTATCAATAGACTGTCTGTCTTAAAAGACGTTATCTTTTCCGTCAATTCAATACCAAAATATGCTAAATCTTTGCACGATACAACTAAAGTTTGAAATTAGTATGAAAGACGAACTATCCAATAGTTAAAACGACAACTAACTTTTTTCCTGGTGTCATATTATGGACTCATCAGTGTTGAACTGCCTGTACTTCCTCTTATAGGTATTTTGTGGGAGCGTGTTCCTTCTCCAGCCGATCAGACCCTACGCTATAACTAGTATTTATCAAAATTTAATTTAGTATACTAATACGTTTCGAATGGCTCTACCAACTATAATAATAGACAAGTCCAAGGACATCCTCAAAGTACGCAATCACTTATCAAGTAAACACAATAGGTTCATAAATAAGTCGTGCACAAAGTAATAATCTGAAGTAAACATGACGTGCAACGTGTTTTCCGTGAACGGGAAATTGAATAAGTACATAATGTGAACCAATTATCAAAAATGCAGGCACTATATACTGCCATTATATCAATTCAGATAAAAATACAAATTGTATAAAAATTTAAGTTGGATATCTCCACGGAATTAAAACTTATTTAAAATGCTAATTTGAGATATTGATTAAAGTGTTGCGATTACTTATTCAATTTTTAATTTAAGTTTTTAATGATGTGACTGATAAATTATGACAAAATATATAAAATGACATGAAATTTATCTGAGTATTTTCAAAATTCTTTGTAACTTTTTTTTATTTTGAGGTTAGCTTGATATTCTAACTATTATTGGAGTCACGCATTTTCATTTATAAAATATTGCCTTTGGAATTTATTTACAGGACCTAATGAGTAGATTATTAGAGAGCAAGTTATATATTATTTTTTAAAAGTGAAAAAAAAATTAGAACATAATGAAAATCTTATTGATTTCTAATATTCAATATCAGGTAGGTACATTCTATTTCGAAATGCCTTCAGGATTGTTCAAAAATCAAGGTTAAATCATTTTGTAACAGCCTGCGAAAATTCAGCGTTTCGTGACCAATTCTTTAGCGGATTTCACTATAAAATCGCTAGTAACCGAGATGTAAAATGAGTTTCACAGTGAAATCGCAAACAGTGAATAGGTCGTGTCGGTAACTCGTGATCCCCTCGTCTTTGATGTCGACATCACAGCACAGACTATGTAATATACGTCAATGATTGTCTAAGTAGCAGCGTTAAACAAATATTTCGTCGTTACTAGCAAATAATGGCACACTTACTGATAAGTGTTGGTTCTGTGTACCAACAACCAAAGATGGTTTCTCAATTGATTCCGTTCAAGATAACCTAATAATTTTTTTTCGAAATGTCAAACTGGACCCAGGCGATCGAATGAAGGCGGCAAATGTATCGTAGGAAGTTGGAGTTAAATACACATATCACAGATACGCAGCATGTCGTTTTAACGATTTCTTGACTTGTTGAAACAATGGAAATTCAATTGTAACTGTAAAGGGTTATAAAATAAAATTAGCGCTTTTTGTAAAGAAATGTCTCAGCGCATGCAAAATAATACTGCAGTATCTTTTTAGTTATCTTTTAACGTATTCAGAAACAGATATATGTATACGTGCAAGTTCAATTCCAATATAAAAAGATTTCATCAATCTGCATTCTAATCTGCATAATACAGAAAAAGTGACAGAAATAAATTTTAGTTAATATTATCAGCAAAATAAGAAAAAATAATAGAGGTGTACATGGCATTTTTGGATGATACCTTATCCCTTTTTATATACCATGTGTACTCAGAGCATACGTTTAAACAATTGTTTAAATATAGACAATAGTGATGGAAATGATTATAAACACTTTTTTACTAGTTTCACATTTAATATTTAAAAATAAACATAAGTTTATTGTGACACTAGTATAAGACTTTATAATAATTACTGTTTCATCTAGTGACAACCATCGCAAGTAGAAATTATAATTGGTACTGAGTTTGCGTTTAGTAAGAATTTGCAAAAACAAATTGTACCTTATAATACTCCCTTCATGACATACTCTAAAAGAAAGATATTAATGTATTTTAAATTGAGTAATGAATTAGGAAATAATTTTATACCCATATGTAACCAAAACCTATTCATGTCAAACAAAACCCTAAGTGTTAGGCACTTCACTAGAATGACGCATGTGGCATCATCGTCCTCCTTAACCATATTACGTACAACTCGTAGCGCTTATTCCTTCCAATGTTATGACGTTCATTTATTTTCCAATTAATTCCGTTTGTAATATATAATTTACACAAAAGCAACTTGCACTTAGTAAGTACTGAATCTGATCCATTTGGCGATAAAAAAGCTTTCTACCTACGCGGCTTTACGGGTAATTGAAAGTGCTTTTTGTTATTGCATATGTAACAATCATGTTCCGGTGTGTTGTCTTTTTAATTGGAACGTTCAGATTAATAGCACGAATGATTAAGATTACGTGAAACTTTAAGGAACGCAAACAGTATTTTTAATCTTCAGTTATTTCATGTGTATAAATAAATAAACTAATTTTAATTTCATTCAAAGAAAATAATTTTATTCATAAAAAGAAATATTACGCTACAGAGAAAATCATCACTTTATAAAATATATTAAGATATATAGCTTGTAGTATCAAAAGTCCAGGTCAGTAGCAATTTTCTCACTGTTTATTTTGAAGTCTTAGTGGCTTAATGCCGAATTATTTTGAATTAAGGTTTTTTTTTATATTTCAACATTATAAATTTTTGAACAAAAAAATATAATTTAAAATCGACAGAAAATTGTGATAGCAGTATAGTACCAGCATCAGAATCTACCACAGCTTTTCTGCCAATGGATATCGCAACAGGCCAGTAACGAAAAATAATCTTGAAAATCTTGTGGCAAATTCCGAGAGCGGCGACGAGGTTCGTCACCTGTCACGGTCTCTGGAGCTGTGAAAAGTGGATTGCGGAAGGACGTTTGGCTACGCAGAGTCGTGCAGAGTCGTTGCCTACCCCTTCCGGTGACCGGCGTGCAAGTAAGCTAAATTAATTAAAACTTAATTGGTTTTGATTATCGGTAGTTAAAGAAAAAAGGTAAAACATTGAAGTGTTATATATTTTACAGGCATATATGTGAAAACTGAGAGCTGAATAAAGCCATTAAAAATAAAACATTCATTTAAATATCAAATTCAAAGAGCGCATAACATCAACAAGGTTATTATAATAGGAATACTCCTACTATTGGATTCATTCTCAAAAATAAATAAATAATGAGATAACCGAAATGCACGCATACGTCAATCGATCAATCTTCTAATTTGATTATGTAACGTGAAGGCATGTCAAGTTTGTCCGTTTGCTCTCTCCATTTGTTAGGTAACTCAATGTTACTGGGCTTTCTACGAATGTCATACTTGTCAACAGAGAGTTGCAAATGTAGCTATGGAGACGAATTTATATATAGGAAAGTGATTGTCTTAATTATTAGCACTTTATGGACTCAACATCATATACATCACTTTTCTTATTATACATTTTTATGCATAATGAAATTAATATACACAACAAATCTATAAACACATATTAAACAAGCATTTATTAATGTCTAAGTCGATATATTTCCTTCTCTATTAAATTTTCCGCATTCTAAGTACTCTGTATTATATTCCACTCAATAAAAATGCATATCGTCAAAATGACTCGACTTAGTTTATCTAAAGAAATTTAACGTTTTTCTTTCGAAGAAATAACGTTTTATTCATAAAGTAGTCAACAAGGTAAATACTTAATGGTATATATTAAAATAATTTAAGCAAAGCAAGTTCTTATAGGAATGAAATAAAGAATGTGAATTCTAGCATGCCGTTTAGTAAAAGCTCAGTTAATGCAAAATTATATGGTCATTTCTCAGACTAAAAATGTGAACAATAAAACGGACTGTTTTTGCGAACTAAACCGCATTGTTCTCAATATTATCCAATCGACCTGAAGACTAGACATTGTTAAATTTACTTTCATCTTAGTAAAGTCTGTTATCCCATTTAAAACCTTATCGTAACGCGATAGTAGTTATTTCAGTAATAACCATTAAATAACGGAAGTATGTACAGCAACATTTTAAATTTTCTTTTCTGACAACAATTGCTCATTAAAAAAAATATCAAGACTTAAGTTTTAATCTCTTGTTATGTTTATTGTTCTTCTATTAATTATTATACATTGTGTATTTTTTAACAATTTGTCTATCCACTGCTGGACCTGGATAGATCCTACAAAAGATGCCATGTCATAAATGGAAGAGTTGCCCGTACTCAACATGCCTGGTGAGCGTGACAGTTACGGCAGGGCATCCAACTGGCAAGTGCCCATGTTCAGTAGTTGTATATTTAAAGCAAATAAAGATAAAGGAGAAAGAAAATACAATTTTGTGTATATAAACAAACTTAAATCGGTCTCTTAGCGCTAACTTCCAATTGTTAATTTGACGTACAAGTTCATCGAATCAAAATATTTAGTTTAGTTTTCTAGTCTCAATATTAATAATCGGTAACGCACTTCGCAATGTGTTAAGCAAACTCTTCGTGTTTTCGAACATTGAGACATAGACGCAAGCGTAAGGCTATTGCAGAACGGTAATTAAAACCAATTACACACACGTAAAAATGGTGATACCTATGATTATTTACCACAAAAAAAACAAGATGAAGACACGTTTTTACTTTCGAAAGATTCTCATTACATCGGACAAATCTGGTACTTAAAGATGTCTAAAGAGAAACTAGATTCATATGTTCCGCATACAGTATGTCTGAAAACCTATTATTCTATCAATAAATTAACGTATTTTTTCATTCAGTACGAAGGCGTCAACTCAGGGTCGTCTTGCACCCACACCAAACTCTCGATTTCTGCCTGGCACGTACTAAGAACCAGTAATATCTACGTAGTTACAAAAAACTGAATAACTTCTCAGCTGGAATAACTGTCTTATATAGTCGGCGTCAACAGGTAAGTGTGCATAAATAAGTATAAATTAACAGATTTCTTTACGCACTACAATACATTTTATCAAGAGGTACTACTAACAGAAATGTTTAATAATGTTATTGTTTTTATAATAACAAATATTGACAATAATCATATTATTAAACAGACACACACATCCTTACTATTAACTCCTCTGCTTTATATTCTACGTTAATTTAAAAATGCTAATAATGTAGTCAAAGGAAACAATAGAGCAATCCAAACAATCACTTAACCTACGAGTACAATACATAAACAAAACTCCGTACTTCTCTTAAGAATAATATTAACGAAACCAAACCGCATTGTTACGTAATTAAAGTCTTCAAGATACATTCAGACGAACCGTTCATGTTATATAGACACATCCGGTTGCAACGGAAGTAACAGTATAGTCGCGTGCAAGTGCCAACATGGTATCGATGGACCGGTCGATCGTACAGAGCCGTTTTGGCCCGGAGGTCGTTCAGTTGGCGCTGAGTAATATCGGTTCATTGTCAAGTAAAAGTTGAACAACAAGTTTGTATTCACGTTCGTAATAGCATTGTCCAATCTAAACTAGCAGTTACCATTCAAATTAAAAAAAAAATTAAGCCTTACAATTTGTGCTCGCAATTTAGGACACGAACTTAGACCGAGTTAGTACCGGGGGCCATGAATATTGCTGTCATACTGACATTCGCACGCTATTCAAATCTATATAAGAGCACCTTCTTCAAGGCTTAATATCAAACGCATTTCACATATAGTCTCTTGACAAACTTATCCAACACAATGTTTTTTCAGGTTATTTAGATAATATTTTCATTCATTTCTCCTTATTATAGGGCTTATTAAGTAAACAAGCAGTTGCTAACAAACAGGGATTATTTCTCTGTTATAATAATGTCATATGATCCACAAATTAATCACAGTTCGCACGTGTTGCGTTTTTGGCTTTATTTCATAATGATAATTCTGCATTTCAATCCACTTTTGACCAAAGTTTATTTGGACCAACGTGACAGGTAATGAACCTGCTATCGTTTTAAATCGTACATAAGTTTCGAAAAACTCATCGGTATGAGCCTCAGGTCTTCTTTATTCGGGAGCAGATCCTACAACTGATCGATTATCGAGGCTATTCCATTAAATTTTTAATTAGTATTACGTCCATTTTAATTATTAAGACACACTTAAAGCATATTTTTATTAGAATTAAAAGCTAAGTATGGAAAATTCTGCTACACGTCAAACATGTTCTAAGATATACTATAATAAAATAGAGCATCTCCGATTTTATAGCTACAAAATTCTAGATAGCAGAACTAGTTTATGTCGTTTTATGACTCAAATATAGCGGTCGTAAACATGTTACTTTAAATCTAAAATCTTGAACTTTGCTATTTATTTATGTTATTTTTTTCATACAGGTTGTTCACATTGTTTTGTTATTCGTCACTTATCATAATAATTCTGTGCAAATTAAGTGGATTTAAAAACACCTTCCTTGCTTTGTATTTAATAGTGAAATCAAGCCCTAGCTTATTATTTAGTATAAAAGTAATTAAGCAACATTGTCTTTTATATTATTTACTTACTAAGATACTGAGGAGACAGTATAAAAAATACAAGTAACAACTTTTACGGTTTAATTATAACCGAATTTGTATGATGCCCGAGAAACAATAAATTATTTCGATAAGGGATATTTCAAATGAAATATCTTCCATATTAGTAACTTCATTTTTCAATTTATTATCGGGCATAATCAATCAACTCGAGTAAATTCTATTGTGACACTTCGTTTCAAAGAGGTGTGAACACCGCGCCCAAATTCTTCAAAGACACCTTGTCATTCTAGCATTAAGGATTCGTGCCTGTTCTCAGTTCATAACTTATTATTAAAACTATTGCAGTTATTTTCAAAAGTCTAGTTGAAATATTTAATTTCGTTTCTAAACCTTTAGGAACTAAATCTAAGTCACAGAGTAAAAGATATCAACGGGTGCTACTCCGGTTGATTCTTGTGACTCCTATTGGAACAAACTAAAAGTAACAACTAACTAGTAAATAGAGATTTAAATTTTTAAACTATGATAAAAAAAATTAAACAATCATAAATACAGTCAAACTTAATGTATATTTTCGTTAATTATGCTTAAACTATGTTTTATTCAAATATGGAGGTCATGATTGTTGAGGGCAGTTTTGAATTTACTAAGAAATAAAATTACTGTTTTATCTTTGTTAACAGACCGATTTGAAATATTTTCTAAGCAATGGATTTCTGTCTGCACATTAAAAGACAATCGTATTGAATATTTAATTTTCTATAACATTTATATAATACAAATACATCTAAGATCAAAGTTTGAAACGTTTAAATATGCTAAACATAAAACATATTTATTAGGTACTGTAATAATACTTTTAGAAACATAACTCTAATATAAGTAATATTAGAGATCTTAATTATAAAGTAAAAAGTCAATTTGTAGTGGAAAACTTTTTTAATTCTTCTTACCGTCAATTACGTCAAAGAGTTATAAGTGAGACCACGAAGATAACCGCAATATTCACGTGTCCTCGCGGACCAACCCTTGTAATTAACGAAGTCGTTTAGCTCCAGAAAACTCGTGATTAATTTAGTGTTTGTTTACACATCTACTGCTCTTTTTTACCACGCTGAAATAACTATTATGCCAATAATTTCAAGTTCAAAGGTTAAAAAAAAGGAAAAGAATTTTTTTTTTATAAATTTATATTGATTGCTGTTTACTAATTCATATTATGAAAACCTTTTTAAATAATATTGTTAAAGAATACATCCAGAAAATTTCTGTCAAAAGAGATTCTCATGGCTATATTGTTTTGGATATCACATTCTTCATTCATTCACTTAAATATTTTTTTAGTATTTTCATGAAGATCTGATAATCCACGGGGTAACACCGCGGAAATCGGCTTTAGTTTTGTTAATATTTGGTTCTTACTAAATGGTAATTTTTACATGAATTTAATTTTAAATTAAATTGAATTGGTCGCATAAATAAAAATTTGTGATTGGTGAAAATTAACATTATGTGAATAGCTTGAGAATTTTTGAGGTTTGTTCGGCTCTCCGAATTTGTCTCTACAAATTTGTTTTGTGGCCGAATGTGTTAATGAAGATAATATAAAATTAATATAATTTTTTTTTAATTTGTTAATGCAGGGAATACGTTTAGTTTAATTATTACATATATTTTAGTTTTCTATAAGTCGCAACTTATGACAGTTGAAATTTTTTTACCTTTGCGTTTGCACCTGCCTCCCCTGTTTGACTGGCAAAGAATACCAATTAAAGTGAAAAGTTAATTCTAACTTTAGTTTACTTCTAAAATTTTGTACATTAAATTTTACGTTAAAGTCATGTTAAATGCATGTTTTAAAAATCGTAGGAACATTCAAACGCATTGTTTTGCATTTAGTTAAGGAGAACAAAAGGAAATCAACCTTTCATTAATATGTTATTATAGATTTCATACGCGTATTTATAGCTGTATAAACCTTTGTTTTCATGTTCATAATAGGAATACGGATAGTTCCTACCAAATTCGGCAACATTTTTGTATCGAGGAAGTGCAGCTGATGGATATTGTTAAATGTGTGTCGACTGTCAATAACTTTTCTGCGTGACACGAGGCCTAAATAAGGCTAAGGCAACCGTTGGATTGAGCCGTACTTCGAGCTATGGTCACGATTCAAGAAGGTTTTATTTCATTAGATAGGAACGCGGTTATGTGGCCTTGCCGGTCTGAAAGGACTGTTATGATTTCCGATCAGTGTTAATTTACTTTGTTATTTACCGTATGAGGAGAACGATTGTATCATTCACCGTTATCGTAGTAAGTCGCTTGCTGCTAAGACTTTGCAAAATGGCGTTCAATTAGTAACGGTGTCTTTCTCAGGTTGCGTTATCAATTACTTTTGTTTTTTTTGTTTCTCGACATTCGATTCTAGTTAAATTAAAAAGTTGTTACTTGAATGTTTAGCTAAACTACTTTTTAATTTGATTTTAATGGATTCTCCTACCCTTCTGGCTGTTCCTTAGTTGAAACATTACTGCTTCAATATTACAGGAAGTTTATTTTGAAGTTGATGTCGCAGATGCTTCATTTCATTCTTCCTTGATCAATATCTTTTTACTTACTAACAGTGATGCACTAGCTTTCCCTGCATAAAGATTTTGAACTGAACGCATGTCTTAATAAAACTAGAATACCCAGAAACCGAGGCGTTAGGCGCGGACTCGCTCCCACGCGTCTCACGTTCGTTTACCTCCGACCATCCTCGCCGTTGCTGGTCACTGACCATCCGCTCCGCTGTACAGTTACGTCGCCCAAAAAAGGCACTTCAGACTACTGATTCATTACGTGACTACACCGGGTAATGACAATAATCAATCATCATTTGGTGTCATTATTTTTGCACCATGTAACTTGCGCCAACTCCTTATAGTTAGCACCGCATTACTTTAAGTAATAAAAAATATCATTGCGGTGCTCCCGCCCTCACACCCGTCACCCAGCCACAAACTAGGTAACTGATATACCGAAACTATTACCAGGTAAACTAGTAAACAACCTCTAATATGTGGCGTGTTTACAATGATTTACTAATATTATAAACAGACATTAGGTCATGAAATAAGACAGGATAAATTTACCTCGAACAAGAATTCTTAAGGGTATTCACTGTAATACCTCACAAAACTTAGTCTTGAGATCAGATTTGGACTCATGATAAATACTCTCTCCTATAGAGAAGTATATAATATAGAATAAACCTCATAATACATAACCACTTAATTGAATTTTATTTTTCATTTTATTAACTTCGTAAAAGTTTAATTCATTATATTTCTTTAAACATATACTTTAATTATAAAAAAAATCATATAGTTAGCATGGGTTGTTTTATGAAAATGTAATGTTGTTGTAATTGTAGAAGCGCCAAATGATTACATAGTTTGTAATATGCGTATTAAAACGCATTCCACATGCATATTCACATAACTAATGTTAATAATTGTAATTATTGCAAAATGTACATTATTATTTGCCTTCATGCATTTTATGTTTATAATAATTAACTACACTTTGAGTAACGTGATAATCATTTGTGAAACTGCGCTTTATCTTGTAATTGCGTATTAAGAAATTTCTTCTTCACACTTTCTGATTTCCAATTAATTAATTAGAACTATTCTAATATTCGTCGTATCGAGAAATTATCCCCATTTATTTCTATTTTTATTTTGGTAACGCGTCTTATTAATGTATCTGAAATAAATAAATTAATTAAACGATTGATATACTCGTGCTTACGAGAACTTCATAAATTAATATTATTTAATTATGCCACGCTGCATCGTAACCCTCTGTCGCTCGGCATTCCATCTTAGTCTTCAGGGATGACGCCTGCATATTGATTCTTCATTGAAAATGGATTGTGGACCTCAGTGATTACTCACCATCAAGTGAACTGTAAGCCCGTTTATCGTTTTTACGTATAATTGGTAAAGTAAGTAATTGTATCAAAGACATGGATTTGTTTGCACTGCCATTCCATTAAGCAATGGAACATTAAATCGAGTTTATTACCTTATCCTTTGTGTTTATGTCGAAACATCGCACGCAGCATTGTTGGCATGACTTCGAAGTCGAACCAAAGACGCAACGAGGTTGCCAGGTGTCACGACACTTGACAAAATGGAGGTGATGTTGCTTAACGCTTACCACTGACATAATCCAAGCAAATTATAGTAAACATGACAATTTATATATTTATATATATAAAATATTATACATTAGTTTAAAAAAAATACATATTTATTTATTAAAAGTTTTAACAACAGTTGTTACGTTGATAAACAAAATTCGAAACATTTGAATAACAAATGTAACCAAGATCTCATCAAATTGTAGATAAAACCTGTACATACTGTGATATGAAGAAACAATTTGAATCTTAACTGTACTGATGTTAAGAATCTGAAAAATTAGGGGTTATGGTGTAAAATTGCCGTTTTATATTGTTACCATGTTACCATACACCGTTTTTTCTATGTAAAAATATATTTATTTAATCGAATTATTTACCCTCAGTACCTATACATTACTGTCATCCTGTGGAAAAATCATATACTGAATAACTTTTATTTAGATGATACATAGATATTTTAATGCCTGGATATCTCGGTAATGTTCACGAGTAAAAAAACATTGCGACGACGTTGTAAAAAAAAGAGAAAACATTGTCCCTGTTTATATCATATTAAAAGCATTTTCTGCATAGTAGTTCATCTTAAGCTTACATTTAAATTACAAAGCCGAACGATACTTTCTCGTAACAATATTTTCGCAATGCATATTTCATATTCATGACTAACACAAGGGAAATACTTGGAAGTTTTTAGTAGAGCTTTAAGCGTCAAGGCTGACGGAGCTGAAGCGAGGCGCACACGCACGCATGAGTCATCGCCCGAACTCTCGACGATTATTCGCCATTGTTTAAAGCCTCGTCGCAAGCGCTAAGCTTTCTACAGTTTGAACTTAGCTTCACTATAACTTCATTCTTAAGTTATGGTCTGTATAAAATTATAATTTAAAAAAGTTATATACATACGAGAGTTACACATTATTTATTCACGGCGGCAGGTTAACAAAATTAATATTTAAATAATTAACCTTCACGAATGCAAATGAAGACTTGACACGGTGATTCATAACGTAAACACAATCAAACATTGAGTCCCACACACACTAAATGTATGAGAACTAGGCTTAAGGTCAAAAGATGAGGCTGCAGGAAAATCGACCTAAAAATTCCTGACTTAAAATTATATCTGTGTCAATTCTTTTCTGCAGTGATAGCAAAAGTATTAGTAGATGTACTATGTATGCCGTTAAGTCTCAGCGTAAGAATCTGCAACCCTCTTTCTTCCCACGGCTATGATGTCATGGCAATCTCTGGTATGCCACCCGTCATGTTTTCAACCCAGAGAGTCGAAAAGTGGATGCCTGTTAAACTACGCTGAGTCATGTAAATGAAAATCTATGAAAATCTATAATCTCTGCGTACTTCTAAAAGACGTGATAGCTTATATAGTATTCTAGGAGGCCCGATGAGTATAAGAAATTAAATTTATTAATAACGCGATCCATGCGCCATTCGTTGATTAAGTAATTAACAATTCAGTAATTAAATTCTAGACCCGATAGGTGGCATCTTTTTTGGCCCACAACGTTACGTTATATTGTGACTATGTGTCAATATAAAATTTGTCAATAACTGAACCCCAGCACCACTTATCGGGTCCTAGCATAGCAAAGTACCATCGTCTTGGCAGTACAAATATATTGCAAATGATCTCAATCGGTCAAGTCGTTCAAAGTTACGCGATCACTAACATACGGAAGCTGAATGTTTATACATATAGATTATATGTATATATTTAGTATTAAATATTAAATGTAGTTTATTCGCATGCACTTTCTAGTTTTAAATTAATTTTAAAAAAAATTGAGCATGGAGTTTTTGATTTCCTCCAGAATTTGAAACTGTTTTCTGATTTTTAAATAAAAATTACAGCTTACATACATTTGTTAGGTTTGCTATTATCCAATTATCTTTACAAATTATAAATATTTCCTAAGCTACGTAACAAACAAATTAGTAACAATTTTGAATAACGCTTTAAAGTATTTTCATGCAATCTAAATGTAGAAAAAATCCTTTTAATGATTTCTAGTATTTACGCGAACATTACACATTTTAAATGAAATTATTATTTACGCATTTTATCGTGTTTGATTTTATGTTCCCGACGTTTCAGGCTTTACAGCACCCTTCGTCTTCGTAGGAGGACTAAGGTTCTTGACGTTCTGATATCATAGTTCTTTACCCGACTACCGTCAGCATTTTAATCATCAAAAAAATTCGTTATTTATCAAGATCATTACAATAACCCTTGAACATCAAAAACTGAAGAAATTTTTTTAGGATTTATTATAAAAGAAGATGAATGAAAAATAATTAATTCGAAAGGTACTGTACCATACATAGATTGGGCAAGGCAAAGGCAAGGCAGTTAAAATAAAGTGATTATACACACTTAAAGGTTCTGTACAAAATGCTGAAGTATCTGATTATTTGAAAAATAATTTAAATTCCGTTACAAACACAACTTTTTTGTACGTGTTAGAGTCAAGCGGCGGCTTTTGCTGCTGCTCGAATGGGCCGGCTCGACCGGGATAGTACTAGGAGACGTAAAATACCTGCCTGAAGTAGAGGTCTCTTGTGCTTCTGTGTTTCGTTCGGCGAGTGAGGTAATCGAAGCCCCACTTCTCCTTCCCCAAATAACCCAAAGGTCGGTTACGCACCTGCACCTCCTGTGGTGTTGCAGATGTACATGGGCAATGATGGTTACAGCAACCATGGTCACGGGCTAAAACCTAAAACTAAATGATTAAACTATTATAAAAAGATGTAAGACATTTTTATAATATGTATTTGTATATGTATTTAGTATATTAATATTTATGTTTATTATATTTACAGAATACGATGTAAGAAAATAATATTTTTCATACTATTCAAGATAGAAGAAAATCGATTACGAGTCTTATTAAACACGGTACTGTACTGAAATAGTTGCCTCGGCCCGAGCGAGACCAACTGTATGCAGATTCTATAGCATGTTGCAATTCGACCGGCATGATCGGAATTACCTAATATTGAGCAGTGACTACAGCACGATCCGCTCTGAATCTTTGATCGCAGCTTGCTTGACGGCTATTTGTATGTCTACAAGCCCGAGGTTTATGCTAATTTAGATCCTACGGCCTTCAAGATACGCTATCTGGGTATCCAATCTTAAAATCTTAAGCTATACTTCATATAGTGATGTACTTTAACAACAAAAACCTTCGAATCAACATTTATTAATATATCTTACTGTCGCCAATAGGGTTACGCAGCGATTACAGATTCCCTTTTAGCATGACTGCGTAGACAATCAGGTTTCAGCATCTCACTTTTCGCCTCTCCGGCAGATAGAACGTAACGAGAGGCTTGACTCATTGCCGGCTTTGTTCCCGCGATGGAGCCAAATTGAGCTGAATAAGGATCGGTTTGAGTGAAACCCATACCGCACACCATTATCAAAAATGTGAATACAATTTTTCGTATTTTTGCCCTGGTGGTTGTTTCCAAAACACAATTCCACAAACTTCCCTTGATAGAAAATAATTGCAAAGTAACCTCTGAAAATACTTAGATTCTCATTTTTCCCATTTTTGCATAAAATTATTTTGATGATGTTAAGTACCATTTTGTGTCATATTAAATGAAGCTATTGCCTGACTTTAATATTCAATTAAGTGACTATTTTAATTTCAATAATTTATTTTGTAATTTATCTCTCCGGCCCGGCCCTTCTATTCGAAGCAGCGTAAAACCACAACTTCTCTGTCACTCCCACGCAATGTTCAGAGAGTCAAAATATTTTCTATACTATACTTCCCTTACGTGCCACAAGCGCCGGGTTTTGCTGCTGCTCAAATGGGCCGGCTCGACCTGGTTGGTACCACCTCGTAGAATACCGGTGCGAGGTGGAGGCATCTTGTGCTTCTGTATTTAGTTCGGTGAGTGAGGTAACCGGAGGCCCTCTCCCCCTCCCAATCCCCCTCCTCATCCTTCCTCTCATCACCCAACTACCCTTAAAGGCCGGCAACGCACCTGCAGCACCTCTGGTGTTGCACGTGGGCGACGATAATCACTTACCATCAAGAGAACCTCTTGCTCGTTTGCCGCCTTTCCCATAGAAAAAATTATAATTTCAAGATTATTTAATAAACACTGTAAAATAATGTAAGAACTTGATAAAGTTAGAATTATATGTACTTGTCTAAGTAAACAAATATAAAAATGCACGACCACGACCTTATACCCAATACTGGGGTAGTCAATTTACACCGGATTTTACTGACGCCGTCTTGGTATCCACGCCAAAGATACAAATCGTACATATGCTTCGAAAATCTCAATGGTACGAGGCCTCCACAGGGAATCGAATTAGAGTCTTTTGATTTTGAAGAAGATTCCATAACTATTCGGCAAGTGTGGTTACTATTGGCCTTTAAATATATACAATCCGGAGTCATAACAGATTCAACCTCGATAGCATGGCCCTTCCAAAATTATAATTAATTAATTTCCAAAAGCAAGAGGAAAATGTCTTGCCTACCTCCCTATAAGTAATCACTATTCCGATAGCATTTACCGCAAGGTCTGCGGTTTTCCCACTGTTGAAATGAGGAAATTTTTAAATCAAGTGAATTCAAATCAAACCGTAACTTTTTTGCGGTCAGTTATAAAATGAATTTTCCTGGCAATTCTATTTACCGGCAATACGATCAAAACGTCGCATGCATAAATTCCTATTTAAACATATAATATCCGATTACAACTTAGAAGTGCCGTATATCCATCAATTGGCTACTTGCAGACGACTAATATGTTAAACTTTTAAACTGAAGATGACCGAAAATTATAAATTTAGAACATAAACAATTGCACGCGTCATAACGAGAAAGCGTTAAAAGTGCATTATTAACGACTTTTCAAGTTTACACAAAATTTACTCAATATTAATGAATTCTACAAGTTTTATACTGCATTTATTTATAATAAACTATATACCATTATTTAGGATGACACTATGATTAATTATAATATTAAATTTCATAATATTTAATTTTGAATGAACCTCATTACGAAACAGTGGTAGATTGTAAAAAATATGAGTTATTTGATCAACGAAATTATCTTTCCAATAAAGAATAAAGAATTTTCATTCATTCATTTCATTTCATTCGTTACATTCTTAACGTTGGTTACTACTACTTTGATTAACATGAAAAAAATGTGTCGGAAAAAAATCCTACTATTTATGTGATAAGTATATGATCAGCTCGTCGGCACTGGCACATTGCCTGTGTTATTGTACAGCCAACAAATGATTGTCCCGGGTCTGGGTGTTTCACCATGTCCAATTTAAGTCTATAATATGGCTCAATAAACGAGAAAATGTTACTGTAGGGATAAGGTAAGATGATGTTGAATTTATTTATAGCCATTGTAAATGAAGGAAACTACAAATTGCAATGAAAAATTGGTTATTGTGCCGGTACAGCCATAGGCCGCACGCGATCCATGAAATTAAAGCGCGCGGTCTGACCCCCGAGCTGGCACGAACCACAGACAGAATACACTAATAAAAGTTACAACTACTTACATTGTATTAAAATATTACAATCGGATAAACCCAATCCAATGGTGTCTAAGGTAATAAAAAGTCAACGATCACCCTCCTCCGGATGATGTCATCTTTGAGTTCGCGCCGCGGTCGTACCCGGATGGCATATTTATAAACTAGCATTGAAATGTTTTTCTTCGTACACAAATACTGTAAGTGTTGTAAGGTATACAATAATAGAAAGGCATTGACTATGCTATTTGTATTTTCTTTAGTTATCTTTTTTTTTAAAAGAAAGTTTGTATCGAATATTATACTGCATTTAAGTATAATAAAAAATAGAATTTAATTTACATTAATATAAACAAACTCAAATTTATTTTTTATTTTGGTGTCATATGACGACTATTCCCCAAAAACGTAACGTATCGATCTCATCTTTTCCATTAGTTTCAGAAGTGTGATGAATATGCCTTTTAAATATCACTACTCTAATCCTTCTAGTTTGTTTATACTATAATGATTTCTTGTCTTTATGCGAATACCAGACATATGAAATGAAACTATTATTTACATATTATACCCTAAATAATAGTTTTACTTCAAATTGCTTATAATAATTACAACTTATTAATAACCATGAGCGTTGAGGCGAGCATGTTTTTTATCGCTTTTTATTATTTGGGATCTTTAATCGAACTGGTTCTACATACTATTTTGCAGCAATAATAATGATTATCTTTTTATAATACACTTTATTGATAGTATGGTAATATTGTGTAATTGATAGTAAAAATAACTCAAAACTGCACATCCAGAAACAAACATAAACCTCTACTTGTTAATTTAACGAAATCAGTAAATGAGGTTTGAAATAGATAGCTGTAAATAAAAAACATATATTTTTTTTAATTTTTAGTAAAATTTTTCGCCTTCATGGTCATTCGTAATTAGTTCAGGTGTTTCATCACATTCTTTGCTAACAAAAAGTACAAGACCTTGACGAGATTGCTAAATTTGCCGATAACATATTTTCATAGGTAATACGTCGGTTATTATGTTTAGGTTATATATTTAATATTAAATCTACTAGTATTTTTTACTACTTCGGAGTGACAAACGAGCTGACGGTTCACCAGACCTGGAAACAACTTCCATCGAAGAAGCTTGCCAACGCGTTGTCACCTCTGAGAACTACGATGGAATGCCTCACAGCTGGTAACTATAATACCTCTCTATACACAACACAACAGTGGTAACACTGCTGATTAGCAGCAGAAATAGGGTGGTATCTACATAAGCGGGTGTTTTTACAACAATTATAACAACGTTTCTCATACCGTACTTCGTTTTTCCGAATCCTAATTCTAGCCGAAAATAATTTAGGTCTTGAATCTCATATAAAAAGCCCTAAATCTCTGAAACTCAAACTTGCGGGCCTCCTGCTCGCGAGTCTCTACCGCTGAAGCTGTAAAGGCCACTAGTCCTACAGCACCGTGGGGGTTTTAGACGGTCCGGCATCTCCAATGGTGAACTCGACATAACCAGTCATCGGAGACGGTGACGGGTAGATGCGTGCACCTTTTCCCCAGGTTAAACTAAAAAAAAAACTGTAACTTATCGATCCCTCGGTCGTAGTATGAGTAGTTACATCAAATACGAGAAGGTGGCGATGTGTGAGAGACTACATGTTAACGCGCACACGTCTGTGCACTGTCGCTCTGTGTTGGAACTGAAAGCTAATTCCGTAACCTTAAATATACGACCGATAATGCAAATTTTTGCTGATAATATCCACAATGTTGCGAAGCCTATGCTATAAACTTTCACGGCATGCAACTGCGTTTAGTCGCGGCTATTTCGATAGAAACATCAATACTTGAGCGTAGCCAATTATTAATGGCCTGAGACTGGGTCAATAGCTGTTGCGGCTCTTGGGAACGTCCTCCAGGTTATTTTTATATCAGAACTAGTAAGCTTTTAAGCTAACGTCTAGACTCATTAAGATTCCTTTTTAAATGTAGTTCATGTTATAACAAAGTAATCACTCAAACACGGGAATAGAACATCTCACGATAATATAGGCTGTTGGTCTTGTATGCACTCGCCAAGGCTCAAGTCTTTCGCAACTGACAGTCTAGCATTCTTGCGCTACACAAATCACACGCATTCCATTAATTATTTATTATAGCTGCAATTTATTATCCGTTGACGCTGTTGATAAGGATATACAATTAAATACCAGACAAAGTCACTATTAAAGAAATCCTTACGTGTCGTTAACTGCTATGCAACAAAGCAGAATGATGTAGCCTTTTAATCCGTGATTTCTATAGTGTCTCCATACTATAAAATATATATATATTTGGATACAAAAATATTTAAATTGCATAAAATCTTGTAAGCTCCCTCAAATGGCGTGTATAACCAAAACAATATTTCAATACGTAAATTATCTAAACCGATATCGGCGGCGCTGCAGGCCTGCAAAGTTGCGAAGTGTCTGGTGCTACCGTCGCCAGTCCGCATACCATACATCTATAAATGATTAATTTTCTTCCGACTTCGGTGAGGCCTTTATCCAGCAGTGGACTGTACAGAGACTGATGATATTGATCAAAAATTAAATACATATAAGTAAAGATTTAATACTTGTATAGCTATAAGACTAAGAATGTGGCTTTAGCATATTAAAAACGAGAGATAACGGTTCATGGAGATAGACATGGCATCCTTTGGTTTTCTTCTCTTACCGCACCCAAGAGGTGAGCTGAAGGTCAAATATATGTATTCTATTTAAGTTATTAGTAGTAGTATAAAATCACCGGGCTAAATCAAACTCAAAAGGTCAACCGAACAACCGAAGGCGCGGCGGTTAAGCAGAGAAGGATCTCGCGTGGCAGAGACAACAACAGAAGCTGTGTATGTTAATTACGACGCGTGTAATGATTATTATGATGATGATGATTTTCTGCAGATATATGGTTTTATAAATACCAGTTTCGCTATCTATGCTATTTACATAGGACAACATAGAAATTATATGAGTTTACCGTTCATTCAAATGTTCTTCTTCTTAACTATGCCTATGAAAAAAAATAAACTTAAGTCACCGATACCAATTATCGTGACAATAGCATGAATGTATGTATATTATTCTTTTAGCGTGAAGTCACTGATGTTTAAAATATTTGTCTACAGGTGGTTCTTAATTTCACTACGAAAAATAAACATAATTTCCAGTTAAATTGTCATAACCTATAATTATTATACATACACACATATATGGGATCATAATATCAAACTCTAAGTAGTCCACTGCTGAACATAATTAACAGTAGGTTCAAAAGTATGATTTTGCCGTAATCACAAAGCTTCGAAAGCGTTTCGCTGTTACAAATACACATACCCTCTTTATATTTGCAGGAATATTCTCAGAATAAATAAAGTATTTTTAACATATGCTTTTGTATGGTTTTTATAGTTACGATTAGTTATGTTTTAAATTAGAAAGATTAAGTTATTATTGTTGGAAAAAGAATTATTAGAGAATAAATAATTAGCCAACTCTGCCTACGTTCTGGGCGTTACAGAAGCGAGTCATTGGTATTGTTCCGAATTATAAGTTAAAATATTTAAATTTATATTCACCAATATAAAAGTTAAATTGAAGATAATAACATAGGACCAATATTCCTGTTCCTTGAATATCGCTGTCGTAGCATCCGCTTGTTAATTGTCACCAAGGACATTAAAGACGTATAGCTCGACAAAGAGAAATAAATGGGTATACCGTATTCTAACGATCCATCCTTAAGAGTCAATTTTATTGCCTCTTGCCATCGCCTCTTTATTACCAATGTCCACCGACTAGTCGGTATAATTGTAGAAGCATGCAACTAGGCTTCTGGGTATGTATTTATTATACCTCCTCATACTGATAATGGACAACGTTTAATCATTTCGCTAAACTTGTATCTCTTTATGAATGTAGAATAATTTAAAATCGATTAAAATTTCTATACAAATTATTCAAAGCAATGCACCCTCTATTCGCAATGGCGGTAACATCAATATTATTGTTTACATGATTGTTTTCTTCGTCATCTGAAACTGGAACCCGCCGTTGTCCCGTGTGGACGTCAGTGGTATAGACAAAGACAATTTGATAATTTACGATGTCAAATACATTTTTTGTGCTAAAATTTGAAATGTGAGTGATCAAGATGCCCGGTGGCGGGAATTTAGTGAGGAGTGAGCGGTACAGAAAAACACCGCGAACTCCTCGCTCAACACACGCTCGATACTATTACACGAGGTCCCTGGTGTTAGATGCCAGAAGTAGACCTAGGCAACTAAGATCAAGGTGAGAAAATCTCATGTATCTCATGATGTGAATATTAAACTTCGTTTTGCAGTAGAAATATCATTATTCGGAGAATTATACTCGTATTTATCTTTAAAACGAAATATAAATAATAAAAAAGTAGTAAAAGTATTATCATCCTTTTCACAGCTATTCACAAAAGGAAAAGTATTTCAACTTAATATCAATTAGGACAGTTAAAATGTTTATCCATACAAGAGTTTTGGCTTAGCTCATGCTTTAAAAACACCAATAATGAGGATTAAGTATCTTTTCATACAGTTGACGCTCATAATGGTTGACGCCTATAATGGTTGAAAATTAAAATGGCTGCCCGAAATTTATCTGCATAAACGTATACTTAAATATGCAATAAAATAATTAGCCAACTCTGCCTACGTTCTGGGCGTTACAGAAGCGAGTCATTGGTATTGTTCTGAATTATAAGTTAAAATATTGAAATTTATATTCACCAATATAAAAGTTAAATTGAAGATAATAACATGGGACCAATATTCCTGTTCCTTGAATATCGCTGTCGTAGCATCCGCTTGTTAATTGTCACCAAGGACATTAAAGACGTATAGCTCGACAAAGAGAAATAAATGGGTATACCGTATTCTAACGATCCATCCTTAAGAGTCAATTTTATTGCCTCTTGCCATCGCCTCTTTATTACCAATGTCCACTGACTAGTCGGTATAATTGTAGAAGCATGCAACTAGGCTTCTGGGTATGTATTTATTATACCTCCTCATACTGATAATGGACAACGTTTAATCATTTCGCTAAACTTGTATCTCTTTATGAATGTAGAATAATTTAAAATCGATTAAAATTTCTATACAAATTATTCAAAGCAATGCACCCTCTATTCGCAATGGCGGTAACATCAATATTATTGTTTACATGATTGTTTTCTTCGTCATCTGAAACTGGAACCCGCCGTTGTCCCGTGTGGACGTCAGTGGTATAGACAAAGACAATTTGATAATTTACGATGTCAAATACATTTTTTGTGCTAAAATTTGAAATGTGAGTGATCAAGATGCCCGGTGGCGGGAATTTAGTGAGGAGTGAGCGGTACAGAAAAACACCGCGAACTCCTCGCTCAACACACGCTCGATACTATTACACGAGGTCCCTGGTGTTAGATGCCAGAAGTAGACCTAGGCAACTAAGATCAAGGTGAGAAAATCTCATGTATCTCATGATGTGAATATTAAACTTCGTTTTGCAGTAGAAATATCATTATTCGGAGAATTATACTCGTATTTATCTTTAAAACGAAATATAAATAATAAAAAAGTAGTAAAAGTATTATCATCCTTTTCACAGCTATTCACAAAAGGAAAAGTATTTCAACTTAATATCAATTAGGACAGTTAAAATGTTTATCCATACAAGAGTTTTGGCTTAGCTCATGCTTTTAAAAACACCAATAATGAGGATTAAGTATCTTTTCATACAGTTGACGCTCATAATGGTTGACGCCTATAATGGTTGAAAATTAAAATGGCTGCCCGAAATTTATCTGCATAAACGTATACTTAAATATGCAATAAAATAATTACTTTAAGCAAAAAAAAGAAAGACTTCGAATCGAATCAAAACATTTGGCGACTAGAGGATGAGTAGTGACGGGTGGGAATGAAATTGCAAACTAAGTGTTTCATAGTTCTTAGTCTAGGAATATGTAAAAAGGTGTATTATGCAAAATCGGGAGGGTTAATCTCAAAAATACTAAACCGAAGATAGAATTATTTCAATGTTATACCTTAATACAATTCCTTACAGCGCTACTATGAGTTGTATGATATTTAACAAATATGTTAAATAAAACTGCATATCTGAGCGGAGCGAAGGCTGTCTGCTTGTCGCTGCATAGCCAGTGTACAAAGCGCAGATTATATCTATATACATCCATATTTGTTAAACCTTGGATTTAAAAATTGTTTTTTTTTAAAACGTAATATAAGGTCCCCCTTATACCATCTCTTTCTAAAAATTCAACCTCATCTTTACGTGTTGCACTTGTGCAAGTTAACAAACGAGGCTCTGCCAACCGAATAATAGTTGGAAATCCATCGGATTATGCCGAACCTAATGTCAGTGTACCGGCACTGCGCACTCCTACCCGTTATGCCAGATTTTGTTGAAGCTTTCATTATGGAGTGAGAGGCCTATGTCCAGCAGTGGACTTATACAAGCTGTTAAAAAAGTTTTATTCGTCTCTAAGTTAATGCACTATTGTTCTGTTGTTGTACTAAAGCTTTTACAAAATACAAGGTAAATAATTATATTGGGCTTCCATCGTTTTATAAATAAGTAACCATAGATCGGTTTCATATTAAATTAGCAATAAACATTATAAAAATACGCATTAAAACCACAAGACTTGAAGTAAATAAATAATATTGAATTGAATGCACGTAGTAAAAGGTTGCTAGCCTCGCGCAACACTTGCGTGTTTCGAGACTAAGGACGGCTGCTACTAGCGGGTAATAGTGTCTACATATCGACTCGGTTAATAAGTTCATAAAACACGTTAGTTTTTAGCTTTATTAAGTAAAAGTTCTTATTCATGTAGGACAATAAATAGCAGTTAATACAATCGCAAAAACAGCAACGTTTAATTGTCTTCACCTTCCTGAAGCCGATTTATGAAAAAGTTGATAATTTATGTATTAATTCTGAACAGTCAGCCACGGTGTAGCCAGTAGCATAAAGTAACTTTTCTTGAATTCTGAACAAACATTGATATTTTATTTTTTATCGAATCTGCTTTTTACTTACGTCGCTACATAAAATTATTCTTGTATTATGTAATCGACGAAACTAATGATATCGAACAAATATGTTGCAACCCTAATAAACATAAATCTAATCCGCATTCGGAAGGTAAACGGCCTTATAACTCGCGCCACAAGTTTCAGTCCACTGCATATCGCCAAATCATCTAATTGCATAGATCAGAAGTATATGGATATTGCAAATTACAAGGACACTCTGTTTAACCAATAGATACCTTAAC
The DNA here is from genome assembly GCA_029286595.1 of Bhutanitis thaidina. NCBI lineage: Eukaryota > Metazoa > Arthropoda > Insecta > Lepidoptera > Papilionidae > Bhutanitis > Bhutanitis thaidina. The sequence continues at coordinate 7,999,991 of JAGSMS010000018.1, forward strand.
ACGTGATTTGACTACCTTGTAGTTAAGTTAAGTTTGTGTTATACTCTAAATCCAAATAAATTATAATTATCTACATATTAATTTGATACACTCCCTCCTGTTTGAATGCGATAAAAATTATACTAAGTCTAAACATATTCATTGTTATCTTTTAAGACACAGAAAATACGTACGTTTTAAAATGTTAACCACGGCCGGCTCGGTTGCTGTATCTTGCACAATCTGTTCAAAATTCAGCATTCAATTCTAATATACTTTAAAAGTAAAGAAAACGCGAAATTTAATCATTCAATTGATGTATAGTAAAATTTGGCTATTTTACAATATTATTTTACTCAATCATTCTAACATTAGAATTAAAATATACATTGCTGAATGAATAACCATAATCCTTCCAAAATTATACTTATTATGTTCAAACTTTAGGCATCAAAAATGTTTCAAATATGGCAATGGAACTACACAAAGTATGACCAAGTCATTGAACTTGCAAAAGTTACCGCAAAAAAAAACTTTTTGAAGTGCAAGTTTTATGAACGCTCATACACATAAATAGTTACATTATGGAAATTGCAACTGCACTTTTTTTTCTTAGGCATTGTGATTATTAGGAAGATATTTTATTATTTAAATTAAATTTTGGTGAACCTTTAGCAATTGTAGATTTAATATTAATGAAAAGAATTGTGCATCGAATTATATTTACTTTATTTTTGCAATACATTATCTCTTTATTACAGATGTCAGTCCGCCCCAAAAGTAATGGATAGAAGCCACAGCAGATCGGCGTCCCCACGGGAGCCGGCGAGGCCTCAACACAGACCACCTTCTCCACCCTCACCGCCTGCATTTGAGAACAGAGCCTACCAGCACGATGAGTCCGATCCGAACCACAACGACTCCTTCAACTCAAATGGACCACAGCAAAATGGCCACAGTAAAGAGCCAAACGGTGACACCAAAACCCTAGAAGCTGTCAACTTGGAATTGATAAATTTAACTCCCAAGAATGGGAGCTCAAAACAAAAGAAAGACGTGGAGGTTGACATGAACGCGAGCAACCCATACGACGAGTACTTTGTACCGGTCAATGAACACAGGAAATACATGAGGTTGGTGGTTTTGTTTATATTTCCTTATTACACGAACTCCTATGTATAAATAGACGCAGGGAAACAGTGAAAAGGAAGTATTTCTTTGTCTCAAAAATTTGCGTGGTCATAAACTCACATTATACGTATGGTATAGACTGTATAGAGCTGTAGATGAATACGGAAGACAAAAGAAGAGTCTGCGTAGTTGCTTTAAAATAAATCAGTAATAATAACTTACGAGATGATTTTCATTAGAAATAATCAATAACCGTCTGACTCTTAATAGAAATAACAAAACTAAAATTTGAATATGAATTTCTATTACATAGCGATCGGTCATTACTATTGATTATACATAGTTAATTGCATAATGCATATCCTCTTACTAAATGTACTTTCAAAACTTTATAGGTAAGTTAGTAAAGTTATTTAGTCTTATCCATGATTTTCTAAGTGAAGAATAGCAATCTTCCGTGATGTCGAAACCAAATCATTTATTTGACATAAGAAATAAAAAATTTACTTGTCAAATGTATTTTTTTACAATCTTCCATTGTTTCCTGTAGGAAAGTTTCTTCCTTGTAATTTAAACAGTTTAAGGACAATAGTCAAAACTTCATTTCATTTGTGAAAGTGTTGACAACAATCATGCATTATTTAGCTGTCAATGATATCTTGCTTTAACAAAACTAGTTATCACTAAAATAACTTCTACATACTCATCAAAATCTTAAAATGAGTACGAGTCGACGCGCTCGAAACGGGATAACAAAATTGTGCTTAAAAGCTCTGTATGCACAATTTTGCTTGTTCTGTGTTTTAAACATTTCATAAATGGGTTAATCCGAAAGATGCATATTTGTCCTGTCCGATTTCGTATGGCGTGCAAGTTCATATTAATGTCATTGATTTTATCTCTCTTCGCTCGCTACAAAGATTCTCTCTTAATAGCTACAAATATCAAAAAACTTGCGGCAATATACAACGTGTCGCTACTTTAGGTGTGGCGTGAACATACTCGACACCCATCTTAAGCACCTTTGACACACCAAGACAATCAAGCAGAACATTCGAAATGGTAGTATCTTATACTCAAAACATTTCTGCGATTCGTTTGGTACTACTTGTAGTATTTATATTATTTAAATATTTACCGGTGTAGTTACTTCGACAAGCCGTCCCTACCCCGGAGTTGTCTTTAAACAAGTCTCTGTCTTGCTTAAAAAAATTATGCCTCTTGTAAATCATGATTTTCCCAGCATGATAGTCCCTGTAGATTGAAGACACCTCTCAAACTGGTCTGAGAGAGTTTTACATACTTAGTGAGGAACTTAATGACGGCACGAATTCTGCAATTCAAAATTATCCTTCCAATTTCCTTATTTAATCAACTATAACTCAATGAATAATGATGACCTCTATTGAAGATCTCTTAAAAAATGTAGCCAACCATGAATACGTTTGAAGTAATTATTATTGCTCGTTACGCGATGCGCTCCTTCTGCAATCATTATTTACGTAACGTCGGCTTAAAACTTGATCAAAACAACGCGGCCTAACCAATATTTCGATCACTTTTCATTTTTGTACATAAAAGTGGATAAATTGATAATTAAATTTACATTTTAAATTACAAACTGTAAATTTACTTAATAAAGTTTAATAAAACTAGTCGATTTTACGCAGTTAATTTTAAAAAATTGTTATTTCTTATGATATTTTATTAAAAATAAAAAATGCTTCCCTTCAATGTAATTTGTGCAAACCAGTTACTTCATCGGATACAATCTTTGCAATAGACTAACCGAGTACTTCCCGTTTATCGACGTTCCACATTTTGACTTGAAAGTTTCTCGATCGGATCGGTAATTCACATGATCCAACCATAACCAGAGAAAATGCAGTTTTTCTACTGGGAAGTGAATGCTAACGAACCGCACCGTATCTTAATTTAGTATAAAACACAGAGCTTTGGTGAAGTCCATACTTTACAATACCCCACGTTCGGAAATTTAGACCTTGGAATTACCCAAAAAACTTAAAATTCATTTAAACTTGACTTCATAACTTATAATTATAACCCGTTGAATGAACTCAGTTTATAGTGCAACACGAGGGAATGTGACTTGGTACCGGTAGATTGTGTAACAGTGACCAGTGAACTGTGATATTATATATTACTTAATGAAATCTACACTTAGTCACGTATTTATCAACACGCCTCTGATCCCAATTCCATACGGGATAGATTTTCACAAACTATATTAATGTATCAAACAACTGTTTAATATTTACTGTTGGGTGCTTTAACGGGAACAAAAATAATGAAGTGCAAATGTTATGCAAACCCAACACAAGTATGTTATATAATAACCATCTGTAATTTGTTCACTTTGTCAGCAATGCTGTGAATATTTCAGCACACAGTGGCAGTTAAGTAATTTTACTAAATTTATATAAGATTTACACTCCGAAACAAAACCTAGGCAGGAATACTTATACTGTACCTAACTGTTATTCGTTTAAATGAATCAGAAGCTTTTTTTTCTGATTCTTACTTTTAGCAAGAAATTCTAGTATACATATATATGTGTATATTTATACAAAATATGCATGTGTATGTAACGGCTCTAACGATTTGAATGTCGGTGTTATCGTTGTTAAACTATTCCTTGCTAGTTGTTGTTAATTGCAAGTTTAACTATTAAAACTCTTTCGAAATCTTCGTCAATCATAGTCTACTATGTTGACTGTACATTGCAAAACTTTCACCTAACTATCTTAATAATTTGGCGATATATATAAATAGCATGAAGTACAAAGTTAAAGATTATAAAAAAAAAAGACGTTGGATATTTCAAACAAGCTGACCTTGGAATTCCCGAATGTCGCGAATGCTTTTAACACAGAGACTGAACAACAACCAACTGATATGAATTTAAATTTTGTAACGATCAATGTGAGTTCAAAGTATTAGTATTAGTGTTATTAAAATGTTATATTGTATGATTGGATTATTTATATATTACGAAGGTGGCTTATATAAATAATATGAATGTATTTATCTAACAAAATAATACCTTCTTCAGAAACTTATTTAACAAAGAAATAAAGTGTATAATTTCTTTATCATTTGTTACATTGATGAATATAATATACGAAAACTGTAACTAATTTTTCACGCATAAATTTTTCGTTTTTGATACTAAATGTTTAATTATAGACGGTGCAGAGAGCTATACAGCATCCTGTTATAATCATGAACATAACGGATGGACTTTTCCACATTCATAGAATTTCTTATCAGATAAAACAGAAAAAATTAATATTTACTAAACTTTGGTAATATTTTTATTGTACTAGTTTCTAAATTTTGAACATTAACTGTTACTATTTATACCTTAACATTATCTTTAACAATTAAACTGAAAAAACCATGTGTCCGAAATTTAATCGTAGGTATATCAGCTATCGAAGAGTTCATATACTCTTTATGCATCAGCACATTAGCCGGCGGTCAGTACAGATCAATATAAATCACAATACATTCAGTATTAAATTTGCGTCGAAGGTCGTATTGAGGTTTCACTTTTTAATGAATGATGTCATGTTAGGATAACCGGTTGCTGGGTGCTATCGTAAAATTATGTTTAAAACTGTAACGACTAATTATGTCGCGTGCTTAAGTAAGAGGCGATTTGAAAAGAATGCAGCCACTGCTTAATGAGCCTCTTGCAATAGTCCCCGGCCATAAGTGGAAACGTGTTACGGGTGTTCTATTTGTAAGATTAGCATTTTTGCATGCTTTATTACGTAAACGGTTTTTTTTAACTACATATCTAAATGACAAATCTGATTAAACGGTTACCTTCCAAATGGTAGCTTTGTCGAATTTAATGTCTGCTAACATAGAAGGTAAATACACTTGGATGGACGATTGTGAACAAGTATTTCATAGTTTTAAATAATTGTAGTGCCTAATATTAGTAGTCTCAAACAAAACTATATTTTTGACGCCTTTAATGTCTAAAAGAATGAACACCTAGTTTGAAATCGCAAATTTGTACTTCATAATTTGACATTCAAAAGTGTTACATAAAAAATGCAATTCTATTTAATTAATGCAGTAATATTAAATAGCGTATAGTGTACAGAGACCTTTATGATATAATACGACGGTACTTTATAAAGTTCAATTCAATACCACGCGAATACGAACAAACCCTCCATTAAATAAAGATTTAAAAAAAATATACCACGCGAGTAGCCGGAAACGTCGGAGGAAGTGCAAACCTCACGACAACGTCGCCATTACGACATTATGCATCGCATAAGTCACGGTCATTGCACTAATGTCCATGGATTTTTTAGACTAAACAATAATACATTCTTTCCTGTAAATGCTTATCTATTCAAATATGCTTCTTAGACTGTATACAGTACTTAAGGTGTAAATAATACCTTCCCGAATAAGGGAAGGTATTATTTACACGTATTATTTAATACAGTACAATAAAAAAACATTGTGTTTACAAGTAACTACTCAAAACTAAATTGTTTTGTCAATAGTACGATAACAAGTATAATCCGTCTTCTTCTTAATTCTTTATCAGCATATCATTCATGGAAGATTCACTCATACTCAGAGGCAGGCGGACTGGTCAGCGCAGTGCCAGTACCCTGGCGCCATGTACAGCTCCCCATATATGAGATTTATGTTTTGCATAGTCGGATGATTTTTTACCATCAGTCGGTCGGGGGAACGTCCTCCATTAGTAAGTACGGTACAACGCGTGCGAGTGAGGTAGACACTTGGAAGAAAACATTGGTATATGCCCCATTATATCCCGTTTAAAAACTAAAATCCATAAAGTGTCCAAATCCAACCGGATGGACTCCACAGGACAGGAAGCTAGCATAAATTAGACGCACATATGCTTAGTCCGGGTACAATTAGTATTGGGTTTGTTTTTATTTAATCTTTGTTAACCATTAAGACCTTAAAATAGCACACACTGCAAGATTCTGCATCCATCAACTTCCCGTAACACTAAACAGGTCGTCACTCCAAATTTGTGGTGAATCATCTTATACTGCATTGCCTGTACGAGGTTGCCACTCGAGAACCTTTTGTCCCCAACGGTTGTCAGTTAAGTGAGCGATGTGACAAGCCTTTCCAGGTCGCCACTCCAGATTGCTGATCCTTACAACAATATCGGTTATTCTTATTCTCCTGCGGATATAGTCGTTGCACATTCTTTCACGCATCTGCATACCGAGCATAGCTCTTCTCAAAGCCCCTTTGAACCTCCGCATAGAGCCTGGAAGACCGCGTCTTGGTCTCATAAGTAATCACTGACAAGAAACACTGGTTACTTGAACTTTTGAGGTATATTCGACGATAAAATGTGACGTAGTTTTCCGAACGTTGCCCAGTGATGTTGAATTCGTCGATTAACCTGTTGGTCACAGTTGTACCAACCTGGTCCGACAACTTTAAGCGTAGTGTTCCCAACAACAACTCGTATTGGTGTGACATAGAAGTTACACATGATCTTTGTTTTGTCCATGATCATCTTTACAATAATTTCAGAAAATTCCCATCTCAACAGAAAGACACTATTTAGGTTGTTAAGCTTCTTCAGCGATGCTGCCATAAGGACTATCTCGTCGGTAAATTGAAGGTGTGTGATGTATTCGCCATTGAAATTGCTAATCCAGCAGCTAAAAAGATCTACTAATGCAGCGGTGAAGAGTTTCGAAAATATCGCATCCTCCTGTCTTACACCTTTCTGCAATTGGATGTGCGTAGCCGCATTATACAAACACCACAATACTTCGATATACAGGAAGTCTATCTAGCACCGCTGAATAGACTGTACCACCTAAATTTCAACTGAATTGAAGGCTTTCTTATAGTCCACATACGCCAGATATAACGGCAAATTGCACTCATAGGTCATCTGTACAATCTACAGTGACAGTACCTACTTTGAAATGACAAGTCAGAAGTGTTGCATGTTCAAAATATTTTAGGATTAAAATAATGATTACGGGAACACCGTCTTAAAAGTAAATCACTGTCGATGTGGTCATTCCATACGCAGTTTGCATTACAGTTACATGTTTTTGTTAGCTTAAATCCGGCAGAAAGTTTTAAAAATCGCGACTAATACTCGCCGAGGCAACTCGCTCGAGTAAACAACAAATAAGTCGCGTTAATACTTACCGCTTCGTTTTGTTTTGAGAAAGCGGTTTGCATATTCAACATGTTGGACACACAAGACTAAAAACCTTGTAACGTATGAAAGAAATTCTGAACAATGCTTATCCACAATACAAAACTCTAAGCGATGTTAGGTTAGCAGCGTTTAAAAATCACATTTTTCTTCAATGGAATTAGTTCCGCTCAAAAACTACAAAGTGCCAACTGTAATGTTAACATGTTAATTCAAAAGCTTCTCGTTTTAAAATCTCTTATGGCGTTATTATAACCTACTTATTATTACTTAAAATATATTACCTATGTATAAAGAAAAAAATATATAAAGTCAAATGTAAATAGTAAAGAATATTCATTATCATCTATTATCATCTTTTTTTATAGTCATGTTAATAAACCTCGACAGGTCGGTTGATTATTAAGTTTGGTTCTCTGCTTAGTATCTGCTAACAGCTGATCATTCTTCTATTTAGTAGAATGTATGAAAGTACAATATAATAATGATAGATAGTATAAAAGTAAAAAAAATAGCAAAACTACTAGACAAAGGACTCGTCGTAATATTTGAGACGCTGCACCGCTGCCGGTTGGCGAACTGAAAATATTTTAAGCTTACTTACAATATTCTTGTTCACTGCGCTTAAAAAGGCAATTAACAATTCCAACTCACCTCGCAGGGCAAGCGGAATATAAAAGGAAATATACCATATTTTACTCTAAATACTAACCTCACCGAGATGTAGTGCATCCTGCTAGCTCAGTCCACTTCAATAAACTACTAAATTGGTTTCCTGAAAATTAAATAACTATTTCGATTAAAATTACGTTCTTGAGCATGTTTTTTATGGTCCTGTAAAACTCATTTAATTTTTATGTAAAACAAATTTTAACATCCTTTAATATAAAATATTGGTATATTAGTTGGACGCATACATTTTCTCTATATCGCTGCAGTATCGTATATTTTTTAGTTTTAACTCTAAACCAATAATGTACTTCCATTTTTGTACTACACTCAATGTGCTTAGGTAATTTATCAATCACTCACAACGTATCGCAACATTGTAACATCTATTGTTATGACTTATGACACACTGCGGTAAAATAAGGTGCTTATCCCTCATTTTATTAACATAAACGCAATAAATCCTATTATCAAAATATACTTAACCTTTGTAAATATGCTTAAAGATAGCGAACATGCGTATATACATATAATTATACGTAAGTATAATTATAACTCTAAGACGTTTAAAAAAATATTAAAAATAAAAGTTATTTGAAGTTGTGCATTGAGCAACAGACTAAATAGTAGACGGATGTCCACTTTAGTACAAATTTCCTCTCACTTACTTTCGTGCTATTTTTTGATATTGTTCTTCTTCGGAAAACATTTAGTAAATGTTTTGTACCTATCCGGTTACTCTGACACTGTATTTGTTTCTTTCTCGGATTATCGATCTCTTAATATTAGGACCGGGTAGTTGAACGCGTATAAGTGCCGTTCACTAGTTTAAGCAATATCTGGTTTCAAAACTGGACAGATTTTCTACCATCAGTCAGCCTCATCTGTTAGCAAAGTGCACCAGGTCGGCGTATAGAGATGTTAAAACATGCAAGTAAATAACAGGGCAAAATAGATAATTAGACACCCGTCCTCAGTTCTCTGTGGTTATTGTCATAATTATGGTTTCTCTTTCCACACATAATGAAGAATCAGGAATGCTCCTAATATGTTTTTTACGGCTTTACTAAACTTATAGGAACAAGCTATGAAACAGTGAAAATCCGTATATGAATTCAATCAGAAGCTTTAGAGAAGAGTAACTGAAAATCAAAGCAAATTTCATTTATAAACTGTTTTGTGTTGAACCCATAATGCCGGCGTGGTTATCTATAACTTGTTTTGTGACATTACGAAAGTTTAAATAACGCGTGATATTTTAGGTGCGTTTGTGAATGTCAGAAACCTTTAGTTGCACAATGAATCGTCCAATATATTTGTATACTTACATATCATGTGGGCAACATGTTTGAGCTAATAGTTAATTCAAAATGAGACTTGTCAAAATACGACTTCTGTTAGACGTTTCTATTTGAGGGTATTGGGCTCTGGAGGTGAGGGGCTATTTTAAAACACTGACTTCATGGTTAATATTTATTACAAACACTAGACTTTCACATTTACAATATTTTATGTTTATAACCCTAGGATGTTTCACTGTCAGTGTCTAGATGAGAAGTACTTCATAACAGAAAACAATCATGTTATTACATTTGAATATACATTCCAATATTTGAAAACAGTCACTTCACATGTGACATGTGTTGCCTGCCATTACTTACACATTCAAACTCCATGTTGCCTGCCATTTACTTACACATTCAAACTCCAACAACTTCATTTAATTCATGCAGGTAATAATGACATTACAATCGTGGAAACATAGTTGTCATAGAGTACAGAAACAAGGAGTTATAAGTACCTAACTGTTACATATTTTAATTTCTATTAGAGTTTCACTGCTCTACTGATCATTAAAAGAAATGTTTGGTCCGATACAAGTTATGTAAAGATAATAGTTGCATAAAATTGATAAACGTTATTGTATGTTGGTCTACAGAGTCGTCATTCTGCGATATGTAGCCCTTTAAGATATATTTGTCTGCAAACAGCAAAACTCAACCAAGTAGATTTACATAAGGAATTAGTTAGGCTTTTTAATCTTAATAGCAAGACGTTTAATTACGTAAGTACTAATTTTAGAGCAGGATACGTAATCATCCGTATAACACAAATTTAGATATGCATTTAATAATGCTACGGGAAGGATGCAACACTAATTGCATTGACTAATTCCTACAATCAGCGACAATACCCGCCAAAAATTACACTTAATCATTTGAAAATATCCTGAATACAATGATAGATATTCTTAAACCTAATAATTAGCGATCAGAAAATTAATAATCAAAATTAAAACTGTTAATCAAAGGCAGAAGTACGTAATTATTATAGCAACAAAATTGGATATTGACACGCACCGTCCAGTCTCAAACCAGGATTCCCATTTCCCGGTGTCTTGAGCAATGGATGTTAATATTCATATACTTACGTAAATAAAAAGCAGGGCTTTTGTTTTACAAATAAATAGTAATAAATTCCGTGACATCAGTACAAAGCACAAACATTTTATATAAAATACAATCATACAAATATTTTCCCCTACCGAGATTATTACCTGCGACTCCTAGCGTCGAAAGATCACTAACAAGTAATATGAAAATATATAAATATTTTTATATGCAAGTATTGTATTCAATTTGAAAACCAATTGATGATTCTAGAAGTGCTATAGGCAATAAACCTACAAATCAGTAAGTTTGTAGGTCTGTCATTGAATTACGCTTAAAAGACGGAAGAGAATACGATGCTAGCATCGTATAAGACCGAATACTTCTGTGGGTTTGGTACAGTATTATATTATTTTAATATTTACTACTATTAGTATTATATTTTTATCAGAGCTTAATGAAAAATTGCACCCTACCTAACTACCTAGAGAAAGGTCCCTTACTATACGAGTATGAGATTTTGAAAAGAGCTACTGAGGTGGTGGTGGTTCTTTTCTTTCCTGTGAAACCCTACGTTTATCCAAACCTTTAATGCAACCACTATAATTCTAGAACCCTGACCTTCCTTACGAATATATCGCACAACTATAAGTGACTCTTTGTGGTTAGCGTTTCTAACTTTAGAGCCACGGATTCTGGGTTCAAATCGTAATCGGAGCCAATATTTGTGCTACAAATAAATTATTAGTTTTCGGAACCTGTTGTCTGTGTATCTGTCACTTCCTCCAATCTCGTCGCATAATCAGTACTTCGGATACGGGAAGATAATCAGGAGTAACTGACTCCGTGTTTGCGCGTACTCTTTAGGCACAACTGCATCATAAAAATACTATATTCATTATAACAATATCTCACCACCCCAAAGATGGATGCTTCATACTTTTAGGTGTAAACATTAATGTTTTTAAATTAATAAAAATAAAAGTATATTTAACAATTGTCGCCGTGGTTGAAATCGGCCAGGATCATCATCCGATGATAATGTACTCCTTGCTGATTTCGACCAGCCTTTGGGTTTTATTATAGATACACTGAATGTGTTATGTTTATATTTACAGCGCTGTAATAAGTTACAACTTCCAATTGTTCGTCACAAAATTGGTCAGCAGAACATCAAAGTATGATATTTTAAATAAATCCATACACGTATACGCATGTATTCATGTACCATGAAATTACAAGTAATAAAATATTATTTTATAAATAGGATTTATTTAATATAAAACCTCTGCTCCATGGGTATGTACCTACCTTCACGAAACGATAAACAACGCTAATTAGAAACCGGTTTTAAAACAAAACCCTCACCTTTGGCGTCTGTAAGGCGAAATCTTATTTATTTTCTTTTACCCTAGTTAACAAATCAGTGGCGAAACCACCAGCGAAGTGTTTTTAAATGTCAGGTCACGTCAAAAGTCCCAGGACCATAACAAAGTTGATTGTTCCGCGTGCGAGGAGAGACGAATGTATAGGCCATAGAGGGGGAAGCGCGGGCGCAGGAACAAAGCTCAGTGCATCGACCCCACTGGACTTGGATACAGTACGAGCAGCTTTACAACAATAACCATCACATACGACGATATAATTTCATTTTACCTTATATTTTCTACTCCTTCGCTGGCAAGCAGGATGCCAGGAAATAAAGCCTAAATACAGAAAAAGATTGTCAGACTTCTTTCGCGCATGGCATATATACAGTTGACTTAAACGCTAATAATGGTGTTTAGCATCAGATCATACTATACTATACATTTATTCATATATATCCGATACTGTACTGTACTGTACTGTACTGTACGAACATTATTTTGACGCACATTACTAATGCAGATCTGGCGCAGATACTTAAGAAAGCCCCGTAAACTAGCAAATGGCTTGGAGAGTGTCGTTACTGTAAACAGTAGCAGCATGTAAATATCCCACAGCTGGGAAAAGTCTCCCCTAAATAATTTGAGGGAATTTTAGAGCCGGGTTAGTAGTAAGTGTTGTTCTTCTAGTGCGGATGTTTTTTTTAGAATGACAATAGCTATCATAATGGTGCAGGTACCGGGAATCGAACCTATGTCGCTCGTGCACAATGTACCTTAAAGTGAACGCCCCCGTTCCTCCGCTATTCGACTATTGTCTACTAAAATGAAATGTGGTTTTTATAACTACTAATGTACGTATTAATGCAAAAAAGACACTACTGCCTGCCCCGTTTCGGATAACAGACGTCAATTTGTTTTGTATGTATCTGAGTGCGGTCTGTACGTTAATTCTGGAAATGAATAAAAATACCCATAATTGAGTAAAAATTTATCGTGACAAATTGTTCCCATAAGAAAATTTCGCAACAATACAACAATTTTGAGAAGACAGAGCATATAGTTACGGCATTTAGAAAATTACTTTATTGATTTTGATGGATTGATTAAAAAATTCAAAAGAATTTTTAAATCGGTTCATTTGAAGATCGATTGAAGGACGACATAAAACAGTTTAAGAACTAATTGTATGTATATATTCACGCCTTGTTACCAACGGGGTAGGCAGAGACAATCTTCTTCCACTTGCTACGGTCCTGACATACGTCTTTCGCTTCTTCGACTTTCACCAATCTTCGCATGCATGCTCGTTGGTTTAGAGTACGAACTAATTTATGTTATTATTATTATTAAGAGGCTAGTATGCACATCTACATTGCGACCTTCGAATAACTAAAAACTGTGTATCAATATTTGCTTAGGTGCAAGTAATGTGATACACACGCGACAATATTGAGACTTCTGTGACACATTACCGTCGACATACTACTTACAATATATTTTAAACCTTTGTAACTCGGAATAAAGGCATAATTACCAGTACCAGCTTGACACGTCAGCATTTTTAAATTTTGCCAGTTCTTTACAACGTGTAAAGAAATTGTAGTTCTGATTTTACGTAATGTAGAATTAAGTTTTGTCTGTGTAGATCACACGTATAATATCGATGCTAATACTGACTTTTCTATATTATGTGGGTAATTTGAAAATAATATACACGTAACATTTTTATTATTGTGCGCATACAATATAAGAGTAGTGTTTTATATTTCTTCCACAATGAATCTAATTCCAGCGGAAAATCGTATTCTTCTCACAAACGCACCAAAACCCGATGCAGAAATGTACGTATATAATCTTACATACACTTCGTTTTATTTTATTTTTAAAAAAAATACCTATTTTGCAATAATTGTGGCGGAGCCGGTTAAGCGGAGCGGACGTAGCCCTCTTGTCCCCGACTGGTGCAATTTTTCGCTAAAACTAATTATCTGGTTTTGTTGAAACTTAGCAACATATGCAATGTGAGCAGTGGATAGATTCATTCTAGTTAATTATTTCTTGCTATTTCATTGATATAAAAATCGTGGTTTTCATATACACACAAATTTGTATATAAATTATATAATAAATGTTGCCCTCACTGCCCCACTTTAGTTCGCAACATGGAGATACCTAATTTTATGTGAATCTTTTGAAAATACTGCTACATACAGACCGATGACGCGCAGCAGGTGCAATGCAAGGCATCTGCTACTGCAGTCGCCAATCAGACTGCGAAGCGTGGCGATTATGGCAAATCCTCCCATCGAGGATATGAGAGGATTATTGAAAGGCTAATAAAGACTATCAATTATATTGTGCTTACCGAGACATCGTCCCCGACAATTCTTCCGTTGTATAATAATTGTACGGGACATATCAGTAAAATCTTGTGGTCTCAGACAGATGGCGAAATAAACCCAAATGTCTTGCATGCCGAACGTCAATTATCTAGACCTGTGACGGACAGCAAAGTCTAAGATACGTGGTTTGTGGTTCCTACTGCAACGCGACTCCTCTTCTCAAAAATGTTTGAGGGAGATGGAAGCCGTGAAGAGTCCCTCACGCTGCTCCTGTGCGGACTTCATATGGTCCGCGAAATGATTTTTTTATTTTTCTCTCTAAGTTTCTTTTATAAACCTTCATGGTTTGCTCCCGATGTTTTCTTCATCGCTGATAATATTAAAGATTTTGTGTGTTGTGTTAAAGTGGTACCGGCTCCGAGGATTGATCACACACATACTATGAAATCTAGGCTCTTGGATAAACCCTAACATTAGGACCGACCTAAATCCAGTTGTTGTTTTTTTAGAGATTACTAAAGTAGATGTTCATTCCCCATGAAAATTCTATCCCACCTTGTATGTAATTTTCAGTAGATCATATAAGAATTCATAATATAACTTAATAAGCCTGCGATACCTAAATAGCCACGACGCAATAAAATGTTTAATACCTAATTGATGACATTGCATGACTAACATCTACACATATAGTTTATATCTGTAAATTAATTATTATAAGTTTTATACTAAACTAAATTCTTAATGTATACTGTGATACGACCTATATTTGGCGGTCTTAAATGTAAATATTTTAATAGTAATACATAACATGCCTAAACATGACATTTTGACGGCCCGATAGTACAAATTAGATATTAGATATATAAAGGTGTCTCAGAATGTTTTCCGTTTTTAGATGTTAAATAAAAAACAAAATATCAATTAAATCTCGTTTTATTTAATGTTAATTTAAAGAGCAATTCTTGAAGTTTATTTATGAAAAACAACCGTTTGCAAATGCGCACCATTCATTTGTTCACACTCATTTAACCTGGAGCTAAAATTTTCAATAACTCCAGCGAGTTAGTCCAGGGAATAAATCGTGAAGACCAGCTAATGAGTCATTTGTAACATGAGAAGTGGCTCCATCTTGCTGGAAAAAGGTGTTGCGGTTGTAGCCCTTCTGGTTTTGCATTTCCGAGGAGACATCAATTCGCCACCGATGAGCCCTGATTTAACGCCTGCTGCTTTCTTCCTATGGGGATACCTAAAAAGCAAAGTTTACAATCCTTTGCCACCCAACCTGAATGTTTTGAAGCAAATAATCACTGAAGAAATCAACTCTATTCCAAGAGCGATGCTCCAGCGAGTTATTGAAAATTTTAGCTCCAGGCTAAATGAGTGTGAACAAATGAATGGTGCGCATTTGCAAACGGTTGTTTTTCATAAATAAACTTCAAGAATTGCTCTTTAAATTAACATTAAATAAAACGAGATTTAATTGATATTTTGTTTTTTATTTAACATCTAAAAACGAAAAACATTCTGAGATACCCTTTTGTTGGTCAAACCAGAAGGACGCGGGTTCAAATCACAGAAATAAACGTTCGTGTGATGAATGTAGGTATTCATGTTATAAATTATTTATCTATTAAGGTTACATGTTGGTTATATCCATATACATCTTGCTCATCGCCATCCGGTTGTTACCGACACTGGGAATCCTAAGGACTGGGTGACATATGTGCGTCTGATAAAATATTATTATTTCAATACATCCCTACAATAAAATATTCTAGTTCTGGGCGCAGACCTCCTCTTATTTATGAACTATTATGCATGTTGCCTTACAATTTATTTCTTGCACTGTAGTGATAAATAATAAATCAATAACTCATAGGAACCTCATTACAAAACGGTGTAAAAAATATAAAAGAAATTATCTTTCTTACGTCGTAGAATAAAAAAAAAACGATTAATAAAAATTTAAAATCAATGCTTCAAAATTGTATACCACTTTTAGTCTCGATTTAGAAGACAGGGAATTCGAGGCGAGGTATGTCTCCTAATTTAGAATAAAAGTAGAATGTATTAATAATTAAGAATACCGTATACGGAGACATCGCCCAACCCAAACTCGTTCGATGGTTGGAAGAGATTTGTGAATTTTAATATCGGTTTTCCGAGAATAAATAGTTTGGAAAATCTAAAAGTTCACGCCTCAAACTCTTGTGCTAATTTTTAATTTCAATTATTATAAACAAACCAGTAGGATTAGCGTAGTGATATTCAAAAGGCTTGTATTCCACATGAATCTGAAGCTAATGGATAAAATAGGGTTAATACGTACGGTTAAGTTTTTTGGGTATAGTCGTTTTTAGACAGACTGACCATTTGTAAAGTAGCCTGTAAGTTCCCACAGCTGAGCAAAGGCCTCCTTCTCGAATACGAGTATCAGAGAGGGTTTAGAAGCCGGGAAGGGCCGCCATGCTGCTCCTGTCATATTAATGAACACTAATTTTTTTTGTTCTCATATTAATCTAAATAAAATGTTTAAAAAAGCACCAGGTGTGCTAATTATAGTTATAAAAGTGTTCTCTTAATAATGGTATATTGGGAATAATACATAAATACGCCATAAAAAATCATAGAAGCGATTTAAGTTGAGTTAGTCGTGTGACCCTGAAAAGTCGATGATAATGCTCTGCTTGTAACGCTGCTCGCGATGCGGCGCGAAAAACGTGAAAGAGAGGATAATCGATGACCAGTGAGAGGATATACGATGCCAATATACACCTGTGGACTATTAAGAGGCTTTTGAAGAATATGGTCTAATCGGGTGCAGGTGTTCTAATATTGCGACGAAACGAAATTCGAAAAAGAATTTCGAAATTCTTATATTACGAATTATTAGCCATACGAAGCATAATTTAAAACATTTACAAGATAAAATAAATAAAAGTATTTAAGTGATATTTGTAATGTTTCAGAGGTGAAAAGCTGTATGTAACAGCGGACAAACGTGGGGAGAAGGGCGGTTGTAAGAGACCCCTGTGCTGGACACTACTGGGTCTCGTTGTTGCAGCTATTGTTGCCCTCATAGTGCTGGCAGCAAGTGAGTATTATACATTAAATAATCTATTAACGAAACTAAAACTAAAATATTTTGTAAACTAATGGGATATTAACAACTATTTGTTCTATAGCCATTATTTTTTCTACATTAATTTTTACGGTTTTTTTCATTTAACATCAAAAATAATGGTAACTTTATACCAAATTAATAATGCCGTCTTTTACTTTTTAAATTAATGGTTAATGTTTTTCCTTAATGATTCCAGCTGGAATACTTTTTACGAACTCCCCAACGCCTCTGGAGCCCTATAATACCTCCGTAAGCTCAGCGCGTGCACTCGGCGGTATTACTCATACAACAAGCCACGACCAAGATCTCAATACTGATCACGACAACGACCACGATCACAATCATGACCACGAACACCACCATGATCACGATCACCATCATAGCCATGACCATGGTCACGAACAAGGCACTGAAAGTGAGCAAAATATTGTACATGATCAGAACACTGAAAATGTTTACAATCAAGAACCACATAGTAACCATGAAGATAATAGCCATGATAACGAGAGCCAGGAACACACTCATGCTCATGATGAGACTACAACTTCTTCGCCTGAGCAGCAACACGGACCTCAAATTCAAAATGACGAAGCCCATGGTCAATCTGTTGCGTCTGAAGAATCGAGTGACAACTCAATGTATGGTACGTTAAATCTTTACCATACAGTTAGTGTTCTAACAAAAGAAAAATAGAAGAAACAGTAAATATTATTAATTACTTTAAACATTATTAAGTAATTCTTAACCTTCTGATGATTGTCTCAAAAAAATACGTAATTATAATCATCATCGTCACTTCGGTGAGTTTATGAGAACGCTTGGCTAGTGGTGTTAAGATTTGGCATATTGAAGACGGTTATTTCGCCTTGACCATGTGTTGCTGGGTGCGTCTTTTTTGCATGAGACAATTTAATACAAAAATAAAATTATGGAGTTTGGAGTAATGATATGGCCTTCACTTGGTATCATAGTAACTATACTTACTAGATATTAACGTGTTATTTACGTTTATAAGAGAAAAGATTTAAGAAGCGTAATCAAAAACAAACTTTATACTTGCCTGAAATAAAATACATTTTTAAATAAAAGTATTTTCCGCATTTTTGAAAAGTATACAGAAAGTTGATTACGAGTTGAGATGACAGTCACGTTTAGTCACTAGCTCACTAGATATTTAGTGCATCTACATCACTCTTAAAATTCGTACTTCATATACAAATATATCTTTGATTTCTTAAAAGAGAACTTTAATCACTAC
This sequence comes from Bhutanitis thaidina, assembly GCA_029286595.1. Lineage (NCBI taxonomy): Eukaryota > Metazoa > Arthropoda > Insecta > Lepidoptera > Papilionidae > Bhutanitis > Bhutanitis thaidina. The sequence continues at coordinate 8,018,480 of JAGSMS010000018.1, forward strand.
AATAGCAAAACCTTGTCAAGTTCTATTAATTTTATATTCATTAAGAACACTGTATTAAAATAACTAATGCCAGTTAATTTTCATTTATTTTTCTTTTCCCAGTACCACGGACATTAGAAGGAGAACTGAAAATCGACAATGAGGAATTTACTGCAGCATTTGAAGATCCCGAAAGTGACGAATATAGAGAATTTGTCGCTTCATTCAGTGATGCTCTTAAACGAGCTTTATTCGACAAAAATACTTTGGACAATGGAGATAATGATATTGTTCTTGAAGTTGTTAAAATAAGGTAAGAATGAAATCAATTTACAGATAAACTTATTCCATAGTGATAACATTAATTGCCGCACATATAATGAAGTGAAATTCATTATTTATAAATATATATTTTATTCACAGGACCGGCTCAATTGTTGTAACCTACAGAATCCACTGGGATCCAAGATACAATGCTCAAAGTTCAGAAACTCTACTGACACCAAGTACCTTACAAGCGAATTTGAATGCTTACCTTGCACAAAACAATAGAATGATAAGTATCTACCACATATCCGAAGATAAAATGGCCTCCAGGCCAGTTTTAGATATGTGTCAAATTAACCATAATGATTGCGAATACGGATGCGAATTTGACAAGAGTACTCTTGACTTTTTATGCACCTGCCCACACGGACAAATTCTAGATATGAAACACTCCAAAAAATGTATGTTATTGTTAGATAACACAGATGGAACAGAAAATACTTCACACGTGGGCATTTTCACTTCGGACCGTAATACCATCTCTACAAACCCCGTTTCAGAAGAAGAAAATTCAAATACAGAGTCTGTTCACATACTGGATAAAGAAATTAGACATAATAAATTCGATTGGAAGCAAACAGATCATAGCAATGTTGAAACTACAACAGAAAACGACTCAGATTTAAACTTTTCACATATATTTGGTAACCAAAGTGGTGATCAAAACCAAATATACAAAACTGAAATATCAAAACCACAGCCAGATTCTAGAGAAGAACAAGACGGGTTGTCCACTCTCGACGATGATTTTCCACAAAGCACCACTTTAAACCCTAAACTATTGACTACAACATCAGAGCTTTCTTTGAAAACAATCACACAGGAGTCCACTTTAGAGCCCGTAGCTGAACCTGAACCTTTACCAGATCCTCAAACAGAACGTAAATCGACTGTAGTTACTCAAATCTTTGAACAAAAAACTAAAAATCAAGAAAATAAACGAGTAGAGGATGAAAATCCCCAACCAAACCCAGAACCAGAACCAGAGTCTTTACCAAAAATTATTACAGTAACTACAACTATGTTAGAACCACAGCCAACACCCGAACCACAGCCAACACCCGAACCCCAGCCAACACCCGAACCACAGCCAACACCCGAACCACAGCCTACTACGGAATCAATTTTATCTCACACTACTGATACCAAATTACAATCACCTTTCACAAATGTAATGTCATCAGAACAAATAACAACAAAGAGTTTGGGATCCGATCACATCCATAGTGTAAATACTGATCTACCCTCTGAAATTATGACTGAAGGTAAATATGACTCTAACTCTAATTTTAATTATGACAATCAATTTGAAGTAACAACAATAAGAACATCCGGTTCTGAAACTAGTAATTCAGAAACTACAACGAATTTGAACACAAATAATCAGCAAAAATATAGTAATAACGATGACAATACTACAACGGAAAATGATTGGCTTGAAGACAAAACTGAAAAATCCCAAACTTATATAAGGGAAACAAGTACTCAAATGAATACATTTACATTGTTAGACCATGGCATAGAAAATGGTAATACTCGGGCAACAGAGTTAAGATCCTCGAAAGCATTTGATAATGATTTTTTAATAGAAGATACCACTCATCAAACAACATTACAACATACCGATAGAACGAATACAAGTGAAGATTTTTCATTTGAACAAATTACAAATTACGGAATTCCTTCAACAAGAATGTCTGGAATGGAAAATTTTGAAGATTCAACTGATCAGTCTACCACTGCAGTTTCAATATCACAGATCTTTGGCGGAAAAAAATATGGAGATGAATCCATAAATAATGGGTCTTGGGAAACGACTACGAGGGCGATACTGACCGGAATTGAAGAAACGCGACAAATTTTTAACACTGAATCTATGGAGAATAAAACAAATAAGGAAAATAAAAGTCAACCTACTCTATTTGAAGGAGTATCAATGAATTCTAATAAAGCTGAACATATTGAAACCACGACAGCGATATTTCAAACAGTTACAGAATATTCTATTGCCAAACAAGACAAAAAAACCACCATCGATCAAAGTTTAATGACAGCTCTTAAAAAGACTAATAATACCGAATTAAATGAAATAAAAGCGGACAATAATGTGACTACAGAAAAAGATTTCCCTGAAGGGGATATAACCTTTGATTCCATTAATAAATTATATAACCGGTCGTCTAAATCTTTTGTGAACCAAAATGCCAACGTTGAAGCAGTATCAGAAACGAATGACGTTTTCATAGAAAGCTCAGAAACAACAACTAGTTCAGATTGGTTATCTGAAACAGTAACTGAGATAAATTATGAAGAATCTATTAATAAAAACAAAAATTTTGAAACGTCAGAGGCACCGGTAACCAAAATCGATTATATAATGGGTCGTGAATCAAATAAAGATGATTTTGAACCAGATTACTTAAATATGGGTTCTAATACATCTAAAAATTTAGAACATGACGAACCACTTTATGGCATGCTACACGATTACGACAATGAGGAATCGGCAATTAAGAGAGTTAAAAATGAACCAAGTGAAATCATAGAAGAAACTACGAAAAATAGTGCAGTTAAAAGGCCCATAAAAGAAAACCAAATGGAAGAAAATATAACTACACTTGAAACATCAACAGAAATAGATAAAAATTTTGAAACTACAACTGTAAGTGAATATATATACAAAATATCAATGAATGCTCCCAATGGCAGCTCTATAACTGAATCGGATAATACACACATTACACACTCAGTTCCACCAGTATGGGAAAATTCTGAAGAGAACTTTACAGTTACAGAACTACCCAAACAAGCCACTAAAGTTGCTATTTCAGAACCAAATATTTCTATCACCACTATTCCAACAATTATGAGAGTACATTTTCAAAACGATAGCAATCAAGACATAATTAATACTATAGAATCTTCTGCCTCGACAGACAACGTAACTCAAAACAATCTTAACGTTACAATTTATGAAATATCTAGCAATAGCAACAACAATAGTGTGGAAAAGTCTGTAAATCATCAATCTGCCGAATATGATGATCATGAAACGGAGATGAACCCATTCTTACCGGAGATCGAAAATAACAAAAGCCTAGTTAAAAAACTTCAAGAAGGGCATGATTTAGAACCGTCAAACGTAAATGAGACCCAAAACGAAAACACTGAGGAACAGACTCATGTCGCTTCAGACAGAAACATGGTACCGACGGACCAAGTGGAACATTTAAACAATAAAACCACTGTTTTATCGCCAGCCCAAGAAAACACAAATTCCAGAACTGACGAGAATGATGCATTATTCAATGAACTCCTGATGCCACAAAACGCCCACTCCAATGAAGAAGGTTCATTGCCGACAGTTGACATAATTAAGGACACTGAAACAACTCCTTCGCCTTTTGATCAGTTAGACGATGATAGTAAAGAATCGTCAGATCAAAAGGATGCATTACCTATTTCCACGTTTTTATTAGATACTGATGATTTAGACACTACCAAAGAACTTTTGGTTGAAGACAAAGTGAAGTCTGAAATAAGCACAAAAACTAATACAATGGTGCCAATTACGTTATCAGAAACCACTTCGAAAAATAAGATAAAAACAGGAGACGAAAACCAATTCCTCAGCGTAGTACCCATTGAGCAGGAAAATTCTGTAAAAGCAAATCTAAAAAATAACTACGAAAAAGAAAGTATTCCAGAACTTAATTCAATTAGTGATTCACCTAAAAAGAGTGATAGAAGGACATTTGAATCAAGCAATATTCAATCCGTTGCAAATAATGAGGCATAGTGACTATTAATATGTTATACAGAATAAGTTTGTACATGACTCAATTTCCTGTGATTCTGTGGAACAATATGATAACTAACAGACTTAGTGTACCAATTTAATCGCGTTGAAGGTGTAATTAATATATGAAAAAACTTGTAGGGGCCAATTTTGCTGAGAATCATGTCTACTTTGCGAAGAATAAAATTTACACAAACATTAAGATGAATATATTTTTTTTTTTCATTAGACTAGTCAAATTAAAAGAACGTCATCACCATCATGAAGAATTTAGATTATTTATTTTATCAAGTGTGCTTACATACGGAACCAAATAAATGGTGACTCTCTTCCACTACATAATACAATAAAGTTCTCAGGAATAAGTTGCTGCATTCTGTTATAAATTGTTACCATAGATAAATGTATATTATAATTATTTAATGAAACCTAATTTTTGGATAAGAATAAAATTTATATTTGTGAATTAACAATGTTTGTCGTCTTAAAATGATAATATTCTGCCATGCCTAATGTGATATCATGGAAATAAATTATATAGTATTTCATTCATACATAAATGTCCTGAACTTAGTGATAATATGCAGAAGAGATGTCTGACTGTAAAATAATAATTATTGTAGATCTTGTTAACTAAGATATATTTTGTATAGTATGGTAGAAACTGTAAAGAATTATGTTGTAAATAAATTTAAAGTTAATAATTATTTTATTGCATATTATTTTATTACAATTCCCTAAAAGAAATGAAAAACTAAACAAAAGGAAATATAGTCACGAATAGATTTTTTTTATTAAGCCATTGTTATAAATTATTATAAACACATATTAGAATCATAAAGTTGTGGTGTGATTTCCTCTATTTCTTGACTGGTAGTTTGCTGTTCATCAAAAAGCATTTTGGCGCATAGACAATCATCACTCATTATACCGTTTCCACTTACTATACATGTACCTAAAACAGCCTTACAACAGTTATAGGGAATTGCTTGTTCATTAATTCTCTCTTTAACTTTTTCATCAATTTTGTTGCTGATGCTAATTTTCGCAATACCTTTCAACTCTGTATCAATTGTATTTATTATTTTAACAATTCCATCGACTCCATATTCAAATTCTGGCATGTGTTTGTAATTATCACTATTATTAGTTGCCTTTTCACTTTTAGGACAACTTGGGTTAATATAGCTTGTACGTTTTACATCAACAGGTATACAATCACAACCTCCACACATCATTTTTGGAGTTTTATTATTTTCAATTACATCAGATAATGGTTTTATATCATTTGTAGTTTTAAGTTTTTCTTCTATAGTCTTGTTGTATTTATTTTCAGTCTCAGCCATTTGAGCACATATGCAGCTTGCATTTACACTATTGTCCCCAGTCACAAGACACTTCCCCAAAAAAAAACTACACGTGCTAAGATATTCCTCAGAGTCCTTCAAATTTGTTGATACATTTTGCTTATTACTTGCTTCACTTTCTTTCACATTTCTCTTTGGTAATGAATTGAAGAATCCATCTTTTGTTATATCATTTCTGCTTACAATGCAGTTAAGTACATGTATTTCGTAAAAGGGCGATAGTAGTAACTTCCCACAAGAAGTGCATTGCATTTCTGAAAATAGAGACGAAAAAACATTACGTTAAATATTTATACATAATTAAATTACGGTAATTTATTGAAAGAAAAACAAACCATTGGTGGAATCAATTACATTTGAAAGAAATTCAGGAGATTTTTTCTTATCCTTAATGGAATTTTCTGTAAATTAATATTATTTAGTTTAAATTTTAATAAAATAAAAATTTAATAATAAAACAGATAACAGATGACTTACTGTGTCTAGCATAGTGTCTCTTTCGAGCATATTCAGAAACAAACTTTTTGTTGCAATTACTAATCTCACAAGTTAACCACTTACTAGGTTCATGTAATTTTGAATGAACTTTCAAATTGTAAGATTGAATAAACCCTGAAAACAACAAAAATTCCCATGTTTTTGCATGTTGATACTTTAAAATTTGCATAATTAAAAAATAGCAAAAAATACATAAATTATTGTAAGAAAATGAAATAGATAAATGTACTCTATTATAATGTATTCTATTAACAACTTTCTAATTAGTCTTACGTAAAAAAATAGTAAACTAATGCTACAATTCCTCCAAAACTCTAATGAATGTTCCCCAGAAATGCTCATTAAGTATAAAGAGGACCATTTGAAACAGTTGTAAGACAATAGATAAATAATCCGTTGTGACATCTACAACCACCAGATAAAAACTATAACTCCCAGGTTGAAAAGGCGACACTAGGCATAATCATGTACCATTTTTTAAATAAAGAATTGTTACAGGAATGCCTGATAATAATAACTATTTCACATATAATGCTACTACAGTTTTCCTACATAAGACAGTGATAAATCTTGTCTTGATGTATGTTGAATCTCACATACCATCTAAACCAATATTTATTGCCTATATATTGAAACATATATGAGAATAATAAAGTGTCTATGATTAAGATACCACCGTGACACTTTTCTTTCAATGATAAACAAACTCTGGTAGGTCCGAAAGTATGATTCAAGTATCATCACCACCATTACAGCATATCAAACAGGGCTCCACCAAAGATTACCACCAAGCATGGTCCATTGACATCCTGCAACACTGTACAGGGTTTAGGATAGTCCTACAGTGCCACTCTCGATATTTTAGTCCCTAACAGTTGATAGTTCTGTGATCTATGTGGCTAGTCCATGTCACAGCTTTCTGATCTTTAAGGCTTTGTTGGTTACCTGAGTTGGACATTACTGTGCAGCGAAACACTAAGAATAGGTAATAAGAATAGTTTATAGTAAGTTTAGTTTATCATCATTTTAATGTATTACCTTTGCCACATACATTACAAAAATGCTGTTTACTTTTTGTATGTGTCATCTCATGATACTTCAAGTGGTGTGTAAAATTAAATGTTTTGTCACAATTTGTAAAACTACATGAATATTTCCTCTCTGACTTTGGTTTATGTGTTAACATGTGTATGCGAAGGGCGTGCTTGCTATTAAATTTTGCATCACATTCTGGACAGATTTTGGTACCTGAAAGAAACAGTGCATTAAGTTTCAACAAAACTGGGGACAGATCAATGTGCTGGATTGCAAGTCCAAATGCAGTACCACTCCTGTGATACTTTGCAAGGATGGTACAAAAAGAAAACTTATGGAGAAGATTTAAAGCTTTGAAATAAATTGTTTATAAATGGTTGTATTGTATTTATAACTAGTAAATAATAAAGATATTTAAAAACTAACACACACATAAGCAACATAGATAAAAGCTATAAGGAACGCCCAACAAAATTATTAACCAATGATGACACATCTCTTTGTATACCATCTCTTTCTCCAAATGCTTACCATACCTGCATGTAGTGGACTTTGTTCACCAACAAAGGTTCTGACGGCGAAATATCCATCCGAATTTGCCTAATCCAAATCCCGCAGACTTTTGATAGGGTGCAGCAGCACTAGTGCGAGAATTAATCACATGTCATAACTTTGAAACAAATGCAATTCTGTTGTTATAAGTCCACAATATAAACCATAAACATAAACGAAAGTTAACTCCTGGATTGGTACAGGGTTCACATTCATTTCAGGTTAAGGATGAAAGATGCTTGTGACAGACATTTTATATAGTCCCTTCAATTGTCATAACTTTGAAGCTGAAGTAATTGAAATACTAGTACAGCTGTCAACATTATCTGCTTTATTGCTAAAATTTCTGAGATTACTTTGTAAAGCACAAATAATTTTATATTATTATCATCATATTCATAATTATTCAGATATATTATAAAAGTACTTACCTTCATGTGCATATTTTGTATGACGTTTAAGGAGGATCTCATCTTTAAAACTATGATCACATTGGTTACACTGAATGCTACCCGTTCGTTCATGTTGCTTTTGGTGCCGCCTCAAAGCTGAACTAAAACAAATATAAGACTATGCCTTGACATGTGTTTTAAAGTAGCCTACTATTTACAATAAAATTTGAATAAATACTTACAGGTAAGTAAATTTTTTACCACATTTATCACAGTCGAATCTTGGTAAATGGCTTAGTTCATGTCTTTTACATTCACTTTCATATTTAAAGACTTTGTCACAATGGGAGCATACTATCATGGTAACCTTTTCAAAATATTGAATACTGATCTGCCAATGTTAAACTTGGATGGAAGTCACATACAAGTATCATAAATGGAAGTAGCTAACAATTTAAATTTCTGTTTTAATTCTATTATAATTCCTATACAAAATACATAATTAATGTACTGTTGATGTTGACAACAACCTCTATGGATGACAGGGGAGCAGTTTCACCAACCCAAAAAGTGTCAAAGTGAAAGATATGATTTTAAGAGTTGGTTATTTCTAACTAACCCACCTATGATAAGTTGGTATATCTACCACCTGCATTTTTAAGTTTTTTGTAGACTACTACTACTACACGACTACTACTATTTTCACGAGGAAACAAATAATAAAGTCGAATTACAGATAGCAAAATAAAAAGTCGCAAAAAGTTGTGTGTTGTAAATGTTTTGAAAATGTTATTTAAATTTTCGAATTTTCGAACATGATCCATTCAGTATTCTGTTGATTGTGCGGCACCAGTGGATTTAGCCCCAAGAAATAAAAAATATTTTTAGGTTTAAATACAATTTACGTCATTTTGGAGTTAAGGTCTTGATGTTGATTACAAGTCATTTACAAGCTCAGTGCATTTGAATTTATCTCCGCAAAAATAAACAGGTATCAATAATATGAAATCATATGTAATCAGGTATCAATGACAGAAATGGAGCGACAGGAAGGAACATCTTTTGAAATAATGTTTTATTCCATAGGCAATGTTTGATTATAAAGTTTATACCACTTAGGTGTATAAAATTTATTTTACTACTTGGATAATAAAATACATTAAAAAATATTACTCGCTTTGGGCAGCTTTGTAGACACAAAGACGTCTAAGAATTATAATTACAGTTATAATTCTAAGACGTCTTTGTGTCTACAAAGCTGCCCAAAACAGCTGTTGACATGCCTGTCAAAACAAAACAACACAGGGCAAAATAGAGTAATCATTTAACTGATTTCAAGAACAAAAAAATGTCTAAAAAAGTATTACATTTATTATAAGTAAACTAACTGTATTGAACAGTTAATGGCTTTGGCGAAATGCGAATACCATCGTGTCATCGTCAGACATCCAAGAGCTCAAGGTCACGTCCGCGGTTTACGACTGATATTTAGCACAAGTTATTATTAATCATATGGGTCAAGTACATCTTCATTCGCGACCGACATATAGCAAAATACAATGACTGAATAATAAGTATAAATTAATAAATATTATTATTAATCTAGTTTTCTTTCTTGAGATAATTATGTGAAGAATCGAGATTTTATTCTCCCAACATTTGGGTAATATTCCCTAAATTTTTAGGGAATTTGTAAAATTGAAATTGGTAATACGTATTGTAACGCTTTAGTAAGTTTGTAGGAAATACAAAAATTACGAAATTAGTTTAATAATTATTATTTCCTTGTCACTCCCATGACTGACTTGAAATTGGTAGAATTCTACAAAAAGAAGCCATAAATTAAGAAAAAAGAAGAAGGAACTTTGATTAGGAATTCGTATTCATATTTAATAATGATTTGATTTCCCATTTATACATCTCAATAAATGTTTCAAATTATCAAATATTGACTAGACAGAAAATTTATGTATTTATATGAATTGTCTAAAAGATGCTTGGTAAACAAAATATTTTCATAACATTACGTAAGTTCTGCCACTGCCGCTGCATACTAATGTCGCAAGCAAAAAAAACGCAAAATTATCATTTCGCAGTCCAAAAGCGAAAACGTATGTACGTTTCTGTCCGCAAGAGCAACTCTTTACACTAAGCTGAAAGACAGTTTGTTGATATATTTTTAACGCAACATGTTAATTTTCGCTATTGTCTGAAAATATTTGTGGAAATGGAAGAATGGGTCAAAATTACATTGATTCTTTGTGCTTTCGGAACTTTGAGAGAGATCAGACCGTCAGAGCCGTTCGTAACAGAATTTTTACTCGGGAAATGGAGAAACATTACTGAGCATCAATTAAACCAAGAAGTTTATCCTGTTGGTACATACTCCTATTTAGCACAATTAATCGTGATATTTTTGGTAACCGATTTTTTAAGATTTAAGCCTGTCATCATTATTTCAGGTCAGTACCGATTTATAAAAAAGAAACATAAAGCAACTTAGTAATTATTTAAAAAAATTAAATCATGCTAAATGTTTTAACACAACCTTTCAGCAAGAAAAGATCCATCTCTCTTGTAGCTGGTACAATTAATCGCGTGTATAATTCTTAGAGAGAGAATTTAGAATATATAAATTATTAACATTTTCCAAAAATTTATAAAAATTTTCTATAAAGAAAGGTTTTCATACTATATAAAAAACAGAGCACCTAGGAGGTAAAGAGAATTGGTATCAATAAGTTTTATGCTAAGAGAAGTAAAATTAAATAATTAAAAATTGTTAAGATTTGGAAATAAAATATGTCTATTGGAAGTCGACAAACAATCAGAAATAGAGTTCACATTTAGTGTCTTTTAATTCATGAGCAATACTTATTTTAAAAATTTTGTAAACTGTTATTCTGTATGGTAACTGCACCTCCTAAAGTACCATCATTTAGGTACCAGATATTGGTAGGACAGATACCATTATTCTTTTTTTAAATGCTCCCTGGATTAAAATTGTTAAGGCAAAGTTACATTTTGTAATGACACTCAGAATAACTGCATGCAAATCTTTATATTATCATTCACATAAACAAAAAATGTGTGATTTTCCAATTGTTATGTGTGCATTTGTTATTGAAAAATATGTGTTAAATATTTGCTTACTTGATAAAATCTGTTTTTTAACTTAGTAATGCCCATATTTATCACAGATCATTATTATCAGAGATTTATAATCTCAGATAAAACATTATTATAACTACTATAATAAGATTACTGTATGTATATTTGTTAATAATAGATTGACATAGTTCTCATTAAATATTTTTCAAATAAATTAAATCTTGCTAATATTATTAAACCTAAAATTATTAAAGTATGTTTTTCTTTTAAACATGCATTTTAGCTGAACCGGTTTTAATGAAATTTGGTATGAAGCTTTTTGGTAGGTACCTTGAAGCCTGCAAAAGTACATAAGCTACTTTTTACCCCACTAAACCCATGGGAAGATTGTCAATGTGTGCGAAGCTGCAAGTTCAAGCTAGTATAACCTATAATATATAGTTATCTGTTAATTAATAAAATTAAATCCCAGACCAAACATACCACTTTTTGACCTCAAGATAAGAGCACATTCTGTAAAGATGGGAAAACAATTAAAAATAATTTTATTAAGCTGACAGTAGCTGGATTAACTATGACATTAGGGCATCAAATACCTGTCCGACGTGACCACCGAAACGACGGGATTTAAAAAATCTCATAAAACGCGATAAAATCCGTAAATATTAGTATCACTTCAAATGTGTAGTATTCCCATAAATACAAGAAATCATATGTATAATGTAATGTTAGAGTTATTCATTGTTTAAAAAAATTGTTGTCATTTATTTCTTGCAGGTATTAGTGGTATATCAGTTTACGCTGTATTGCTCTGGACATCAAGTCTTGAATGGTTGCAATTTTCTCAATTCCTGTATGGAATGTATATGGCTACTGAGGTTGCATATTTGACATACATTTATGCAAAGGTAAGGATTTACGACGGAATTTTACACATATTTGCTGTAAAAATTTATTTTAATTTTTTTAATTACCAGAAGCATTATTAGGGTGAATATACATTAATTTAATATAATTTGCAGGGGACTGTAAAGAGGAATATAACCTCTTTTCTTTCAAATGCCAAACTCACCTGCATGTGGTGCACCCTGTTAGCCAACAATAAAGACTCTGGCTACCAAATGATGGCTGATATTCATCCGATGCCATACCCAAATCCCACAGACTGGTATTGGAGAGCAGCAACCTACCCTAGTACTAGTGATGCTGCTCTACTCTAGTAATCGTACTGCGCACACCAACCTGTCAGCCCAGGGTGATAAGTATGGGTTAACTTTTAGATAAAGACGAACTAGCTTTTGCCGGTGCTTTCTTGGCGAAGCCTATGTAAAGCAGTGGAATATAATAGGCTGATGATGAAGAAGACAATAGGTTCTGTACAGACCAGGATTGGATCGGCAATACAGTACACAATTGTCGCTGTTTAGATACTGCTGCCTGCCACAAATTTGAGTGTATGTATGTATATATTTAGTACACTCTGTAGTCTAAAATGCTTGACGTTCAACATATGATGCGTCGTTAGATACGTCTTCATTGTAGGGGTGACATGGGGTATAATATTTAAATGTCTGCGAATTAAAAACGGGAATAAAAAAATAACATTTTTTTTTATAATAATTGTATTGCTAATTGTTTACATAAAGCACTCACCTGTCTAAGGACGACTTAGTCATAACTAAACGTGGGTTCCACAACCCACTTTTCACCGCTCCATGAAATAAAATGTGACAATTGGAAAGTTTCGTCACCTAGCTTTCTCTCGGAGATTGCCATGTTATTTTCAGAGCTTTTCTCTTAGTCTCCTTAGGACACCCTCAAGAAGAATGGGGGGTTGCAGACTCACACTGATATCAAATTTATTATCAAAAAATAGCTATAATGCCCTACTATTATTTATATATTATGAAATGAAATCACCCATGCCAGTATACTATTTATTGTTACATAGGTGAACTCCGATAAATATCCACTGGTGTCTTCGTGTACCAGGATAGCAGCTCTAACTGGTCGATTTCTTTCGGGAGTGAGCTCTCAATTGCTGATACACTATGAGGTCATGGATTATCGAGATCTCAACTACGTTACATTTTCAGGTAATAACTAATTTCGGCACTGAATAACTAGTGCATATACATAAAATTGCCTAATTGTTTTTTTTTTATTTTGCTTAATACTTGTCAGACGTAATAATCATCAATCAACTAATAAGGTGTCACGCTCGGTATTAATAAAACAACAGTAACGGATAGTATAATTAATTTACAATTATATTAACTTTCAATTTATGAGTACAGTTTGCACTTAAATAAAATTGGGTATTACCACAATATATATAACAGAATTAAATATTATTATCTTTATAGCTGTGTCAAATTTTAAAATATAATGTAGACTTATAGATTCTGATAAATAATATATAAGCGGAATAGAAAGCATGCATATCTTTTAATTTCGTTTCATAAGTACTGATTGTGTTTATGATACCATTAATTCCGTAGTACAATGCTTTCGTTGATATGACGTACATTCATCTCGTTTAATGTACATTAGTAACTGTTCACAAGCCTGTCATGTGCTTGGGAATTAATGAGACCTAATTGTAGAAAAAAATTTACCGTGTACACTGCTCACGTTCGTCACATGTCCGAAGCAATTAGACTTACTTTATCAATAAATCATTCACTAATGTGACTCACGTGCTTGGTGGCAATATTTGGGAGAGGCTTATGTTCAGCTGTGGACTCTTGACTAATGTTCTTAGACTTTTTTTAAAGTGGTATACAAGCAACAGTTCAAACATAAAATGTCACCACGTCTTGTAGACCTTTATCCATCCTTGAGGAGGAATATGCATGTAGGTAGAATGTCAACACTAGAGAACTATTGCGGCTGCCTAAAGTTATTCAACAATCGGTAGCTAAGTATAAATAACTGATATTCCCGTTAACCATTCTAAATTAAGCATAAGAGCTTGTATCTACGACGATAGTCGAATGGCGGGCCCGAAACTTCAACGTAATGTTTCGCAGTCCGCACCCTAAATCATTAGGCTGCTGGCGCTTAAATTTTATATTTATTTTGACGAATTCTTTACCGGTTTCCGTCGCTTGTTAGGATGCTGCGTTACAGACTGCATCGTAACTCACCCCTGATCGATATTTTCAATATAATAATAATAATTTATCGGAAACTTACGTTCGTCATCCAGTACTAAAGTAGGATTGTCTTTGTCTTCTATCGCTCCGATGACAATTTAATACGTCGTTGACTTGTATCTCTGTAATAGTATGTACGTGTATATGTATTTCATATATTCATATTATGTATATTTTTTGTATTAATTGTATTTGCATATTATGCGTATGTATTATATGTTCACTTTAGTGTACACCCGAACCCGATACTTATGTTCATATTTCCTTTTTCTTTCTGGGTTGCCTGGAAGAAATCGCTTCTTAGCGATAAGGCCGCCTATTGTACTTTTTTGTTTCTTTAAATAATCTTTGTGTGTACAATAAAGTATATTTCATTCATTCATTCACTCTGTCCAGACTATTGGACAATCTATCTATATTATAGTCTACGGTTTGAAATAAGAATTTAGATTATTTTTTGCCAACATTTAAATAGTTTACTGCGAGACAGCCTTCATCTTCCATGTGAAGGATTAGCCGTAATTGCCTCGCATTATCGTACGCGTTCTTAGTACCAGACACTTCGTACTTCGGGCGCTGCTACCCACCACCGGTAGTTAAGTTCAGGTACTTTTCGAAATGGGTACTTTACCACGAATTTAGATGGAGTTTTATACCGCAACCAGTCAGAAAATTTTGGATTAGCTTTGATTCCTTTTTTTGTAAGTTTTATTACTTATTACACATATTTCTTTGAATCCCATGATAGCAATATTATACTCATAGGATTCAGTAAAAGGATACTAAATGTTCGGGGAGGAGTAACTGTTGTTATATTTCAGCTCAAATACTTGCATCGTTCTGGGCTTTCTGGCTGCCGCCAGTGCCCTACGGCATATACTTCCACCGTAAATCCATCACCAACCCTGTGACAGTAGATGTCGTCGAATCGAAAGAGAATCCACAGGAAACATCGAAACTTGAAAAGGTACGGAACATATCTAGGTATCTAACAGGAGATTATTTTTTGCTATTATTACCATACCCATGCTATTATTAGAATCTTTGGGGGCAGCTCTATGTTTAGCAGTAGACGAGTGAGTATGAGCATCATATTTAATAAAATACCATACCAAGCCATTTGCTTTACAAACGAAAGGTTTTTTGTGTGCTCGATTAAACAACGTAGTTAGAAACGCTAGAGATTAGTTCTCAATCGACAATCTTATTTTCAGTGTACGTTCCGCTCGAGCTTAGTAGAAGCGTCAGGCCTTATCGGGCGGCACGCGCGCACTGCGTACTCGCGGCCTAAAGTGCTCGCCTGGTCCGGGCTCTACGCCGTCGCCTTAGCGCTGTTCGTCCAGGCACAGACCTATGTACAGCTGCTGTGGAAATACATACAGGATGAAAGTGAGGCGCCCGTAAGTGTTTTTTTTTTTATTTTACTAAAAAGTAATTGATGTAGCTCTTCAAACACACCATTCGCATCCAAATTTTAATATTTGTTTGGACTGTTTTAGTTTTTCTAGTATTACTTAGTATTGTTTCATAACAAATTTCAATCTAGCTCACGATAGCCGATCTCCTTCCAAATCAGGAGACAAGAGTTTGTTCCCCTATGTGGAGTGTTCGTACCAATGAGTTTCTCGAAACTTAGATACGATTTGTATTGTTGATTTGGACACTAAGATGGTGATAGGCACAGCTTGTCCCAAATAAGCTCTGGTGAAAAGTTGGTTGAAAGAACTAAAATGTCTAAATCTCTGACCACTCCAGTATCAGGTATAAGGCCGTGAGAGCTTATTGAGTTTTAAATATTATCAATGAGTTTATGAGTTTTTCGAAACTTATGTACGATTTGTATCTTTGGTCTAAACTTTAAAATGGCGATAGCCTCACCACATGTTACGTTGTCCAAAATAAGCTCTAGTGAAAAGTGGGTTAAAAGCATAACTGGTCTAGACCTCTGTTCAACCCGGTATTCGATATGCGGTCGTGTGACAGTTTATTACTTTTATTCTACTAGTACTCCAATTATAGAAAATTA
This sequence comes from Bhutanitis thaidina, assembly GCA_029286595.1. Taxonomy (NCBI): domain Eukaryota; kingdom Metazoa; phylum Arthropoda; class Insecta; order Lepidoptera; family Papilionidae; genus Bhutanitis; species Bhutanitis thaidina. The sequence continues at coordinate 8,034,724 of JAGSMS010000018.1, forward strand.
ATATAGCAGGCTTGAACATAACACTCGACAGGTTTTCATTATCGCTACAAGCCTTTCGCATTTAAGTTTTAAAAAATAAAATATTTCAATGTCTTTCACAATATTTTCTGTTTACGTTTTAGTCTTATCTTATTTATTGCTGGTTTATATTTACCAAGTCTTTATCTTTTGTATTGTTTTCTTTATGAGACGAGCTTATCCTATGTCAAGCAAGAGCAATACGTTATTTACTAACTCATACGCTTAATTATCTTAATGATATCACTGCTGCCTTGTTCATCAAAATTTTTCTTTTTGTTGGTAAATTACAATCATTTGCGGAATTTTTCTCACGAAATTAACTCGGTATTTAACTGTTTTGTTTCAAATTACCTGATCGTTCTCTTTATGTTTGTGTCTAGCGATGGTTTGAAAGTGAGATATTTGTTTCTATACATGACAACATTATTATACCAACTAGGAGTTAAAAAGTCAGATTGAATTTGTTTAACCATTACTTTGAAGTGTATGGGAAGGAGGAAAATACCAATTTTTTCTTCAAATATCAACCTTACTTGCACGCGTTGCGACGAGGTCAGAACCTCGAACAACTGACGGCGAACAATCCATCGGACTATGCCTAATACAAATCCTACAGATTACTGACTCTGCTCTTTTTTCAATATTATGGATTTATCCGTATAAATTCAATAAAAAAGTATTATTAGTATTAAAAAAAACCTGTGCTGAAAAAATATTAGTCCACCGCTGGACATAGGCTGTTGTAATCCTCATGCTCGCCATGCCATCTCTGTATCCGGTATATGTAGTTTGTATGCGGTATCAGAGCCGGGAGGATAATCTAAATTCTTTGATATGAGTAATTTGTTTCTTTCGTACTTATTATTTCAGTTAGGATTCGATCACAGGACATGACCCATAACTTAATTTGTCTTAATGATTGATGAAATTGATTGTCTTTTAAAATAAAATATATAATAAAAAAAATATATTCAGGTGGCGTACAACGGTGCCGTGGAAGCTGTTCAAACACTTCTCGGCGCTTTCGGCGCATTCCTTGCGTCGTGCTTGACCCGTGGAGTTCTGCCTGCCCCTATAATAGCAGTGCAAGGCGTCGCCGTGTTCATCGGCACTTTCATACCGAACGTCTTTGTGTCATACCTCGGTTACGTGGTCATGGGGATGCTTTATCATTTTACTATAACTTTGGCAAGGTAAGCAATCATAAAAAGTCTGGGTTTAAATAAACCAATAGTTGCTAGTTATTTACTTTTTAACAGCGACACAATAGTTATCTTTAAAAAGCTATTATCATTAGATTAACTTTTTAAACTATTACAATTTCCTTAAAGCGATAGCAGGTATAAAACTATTGTATGTAACTATATTGCTTATACTGGCACTCTATTTAAAAAAAAAAAATTTGTAAGTATGATGATGTTATTATAAGGATAATGTCTAAGACTCATAAAGTCAATACTTATTACTGGCTGATTCCAAGAAAACTATATTCTTCTTTTTTTTTGTAAATTTTCAGTGCAAAAATTGCCAGTCAACTGTGTGACGAGAGCTGCTTCGGTTTGATATTTGGCATAAACACCCTAATAGGCACGGGGCTACAATCCATACTGACTGCAATCCTCATACAGAGCCTGCGTCTACCAATAACTTTACAGTACTATACTTTAAGCGCTCTGTTCCTCTTGGCAGCGTTGTGTTGGCTTCTGGGATACATTGTGAACAATTGTAATCAAAAGAAAAGTATTGAGAGTTAGATTTAGGCAAGTGGAATATGTAAAGGACCAGTCTATTGGGTAATGTGATGTCGCAGTTGAATAATAATTTCAATAATTAAAACGAAATTAAATAATTATTTCAGACGGTCCAATAGCCTACTTGATAGTGACTCTGTCTTCAAAAGCTGAGGGTCCCGGGTGTGGGTACCCAAGTAATAGATGTTTATTTAATGTATATATGATTATTTATCTTCATTGACATATAACATGGGTGCAAGTGTTGCATAAATAGCATATTTTTTTTTATTATGGGAAAGGCGGCAAACGCACAAGCGGTTCACCTGATGGTAAGTGATTAACGTCGTCCACGTACATCTGCAACCACAGAGGTGCTGCAGGTGCGTTGTCGGCCTTAAAGGGAATTTGGGAGATGGGAGGGAGGATGAGAAGGGGGATGGGGTAAAGATCTTTTTTTGACCATTGTGTAAACTGTGTGTGTGTATAAATAGTATGCAAGACCTTCATAAATTAATTCTTCAACGCGTATTATAACAGACTACCTTACGACGCAACCACTTAAGATACTCTATTGTAACCTTCCGGTGGGTGCCATAAGACTTAACTAAAGGAAATGCTTGAAAAATTCTAAAAGCAAAATACAATGCGGTTACCGACGTGTCTGCCTAGTGGCTTGTTATGGCAAATCATTAGATGCTTATGCTCAGCAGTGGACTGCTAACCTTTTAATGAAGGGACAAGTCCTCTCATTCCTAATAAAGCATTATTTGGGTAATTATGTGTATTCCTTGGATATATCAATTATGTCTTATGATATTTTGCAACTTGAAAGCAATCAGTGGTCTTTGAAGGAAAAGCAACTCTTATTCAAAGTAGAAATTAAAATCTAAAACTTTTTTTTATTTAATTTAAGCTTAGGAAAGCTCTTTTTGAAATAAAAAACTAGTCTGGTTCGAAAAAGAATATCTCAGATAAGCACCGGTAAGAAACTGTGGTCTTTTATTTATAGGTAGTAGTATGTAAACATACAAATATTATTTGAGGCTGTGGCTGTAGTGTAACTACTTTTTTAAACAACGCTTTTATTAGTAAAATAAATGTATATTGATGGTTTAATTTGGTAGAAAGATTGGTGTCATTTCCAAATAAATAGAATTTTACATAAAAAAAATTGAGTAAGAGAAAATATCGTTTATATCTGCAATAAAAAAAATATTTATTATAACAGTTCTTTATTTAAATATCCATATAAATAACATATTATACAAAGATGAGAGGATGGTGAGTGGATGCCCTGAATACAAGACCGTTCATCAGCTTATCACTTAAAAAGTGTAATCTAAGCATTCAGTGTTCATTTTAAATATTAGTTGTTTACAGAATCAATATATCAATTATATTCATTACCGTACTTAGCATCTATTTATTAAAATTATCATAAAGTCCTATTACTCATCCTATAGTACTCTTGGTACTATAGCATGAGTAAATTCCATGGCACTCCCTGGCTGCAATTCCATGTTCAATAGTTAAGCTTGACTTCTGAGTAAGCAAAGAACCTGTCCTCCCTCCTCCCTCTTTGTACCGGCGACTAAGATCAGTCATGGATATAAAATATTTAAGTAATTCGAAATTTGACAACACTTCATAAGTGTCGGTAGCAGTGCTTCATCGAAACAAAATGAAAAGTCAGGCCGATTTTCACAATTTCACCTAAGTTTTGGACATGGAAAAGTTAGCTATATTTAGCATCATTTTATTTTTACGCTTTGTTATTTGTAATTAGTATATACATAGTAATGCTTGCACTTTTGAGTTAACATAAAAGCTTTTTCTTTTAAATCAGCACCAATTAATAAGGCTGGATTTAGTTACACAAAAATGTGGTGTGCTATGTCAGTATGTAAACACACCATACATTTTGTGAATATTTAGTAACTGATTTGACAGATAACCTAACTACAGCCACATAGCTAAACGAGGGTTATCAGCTTATTTATTTCTTTGTGTTATTAGTCCCTAAAATTAAGTTTTTGACATATAATTTTGTACTATTTATTTGATTTCAGGTTTGGTGTCATAACCAAAAACGTCTAGTTTCTTTGATTCTGTCGCCACTTATCCTTTTGGCAATCATTTTGAAACTATAGCTATCCTGTTGATATAAGTCATATCAGGACTTATAACAATAGAATTTGTCCTTGAAGTCAAATTGTCATTGCATAGGACTGACCACACCTTTATACACAGAACAAAAAGAAAATTCTCAGATTTGGGCATTTTAATAGCGAGCGACCAAGCTTCACTAGGCGTCCTTTAGTGTAATCAGGCATAATAACATAACTAATGGAGCAGAGTGTGGCACTCTGAACATACATGTACTTCAATATTCATGAGATTTCATTTTTATCAATTTGTGTGAAAACTGCTTTCTCTGGGATGACACCTATCTAGATAGGTTTTATCTAAATTATCTAAGTACAAATATTCATCAAAAATGCTGGTATTCAGCGCAACCACCTTATAAGCTTTAACATGTTTGAGGCTCAGAACATAAATTTTATATTATTTAATATTTAAACATATATTAATACTTTTTTCTTTCATTCTGTCTGATAAAGTGATTCAAGTACATATTTATTATTTAAAGTACCTCCTAAACTTTTGTATGAAATTTTGAATACTTATTTTGAAGAACAATTATTGTTTAAAATGTATAATTTTACATAATATTTATACTAATATTTACATTTGATATGTTTGTAATGGAATGTTTTGTTTAATTAACATAAACAAATAGTTTTATTTCAAATATTTTCTTAAGTTTTATGGGCAGTAATAAGCATACCGATCACAACCATGGGAATATAAAATATGTCTAAAAATTACATTTTCGTTCCATAATTTGAACATATAGGTAATATATTTCATAATTTACACTTGTCCTGATCCATTGAGAGTAAATCATTAGTTAAGCATATTGCATTGATGTGGGTCTGGTTTTTAAATAAACATATATGCAAATTAGTAAGAAAATTATTGCGAAGGTAGGCAAAACTATCGTATAAATTTGCTGGCGCATTTTTGCAAATTCTTGTTTCCTTTCCTTTTTCTGTTTCGCCGTTTCTTTTACAGCACCTTTCAGCTTCCTCATTGTAACTAAAAAAAGAATCGTAGAATGTTGTAGATTTTGTGCCACTTTCTTTTGTCCATATCTACAAGCGAAATTATAAAAAAATATAAAAATTACCGATAAATAATGAAAATTATAATACGGCGAATATTTAACGGCTAAGTTTTAATATTATTATTCCAAAAAATCAAGCAAATTTTACGAATCCAACTAGGACTTTCCTAAACCAGATCAACAACGTGTCACCGTCACATGACAGTTGTCAAGTGTTGATATCGATGCTGTCAATGTAATGTCATATTTGTCTGCTTTTTCGTGGCATTGGCTACAAGTTCTTTACTTTAAAAAAACCTGATATTGTCTAGTGGTTATTTACTCAGCAGTAATTAAGAATTTATCAATTATTTATAAACAACTTAGACCTGTATAAAACACAGTAGTTACATCCAACTAAGACATCAAATCGCAATCGAAAAATTGATTTTTAAAATGTTAAATAAATTAATGTTGCATTGCAATTTATATTTTTGTGCTACCGAATTCAATCAAACTTCTGAATATAGCCACATGATGCCTGATCAGAGAATAAAACGCATTAACGCGAACATTATTCGGTCATAAGTCTATGAACCTTAAAAATTCGGAAATATTTTTTTTGACACCAAATAATGTTGACAACCAGTTTTAGCAATAAGTATTTTATCTTCTCTTGTTAAATTACCTAATAATCATATTAGCACGTTAGGCAAGGGCTTAGGGTTAGGCGAGGTGTCCGCAGCTGATCTTGATTCAGTGTGGTAGCATGGTGGATGTGCTCACCCTCGGATATGTGCCCCGCTCTTCTTGTCATCCGTCCTGTCCTGTGTTCCAGCTTATCTAGCTAGGATGAAGAGGGAGTGGATATGATCTCATGTTCATCGTGAACATCTGAACAAGTCAATTTGGTCTAGGACTGTATTTGTAGCTATGGACACCGCAAAAAAATTACGAAATTATACCCTGTATCAAACTATAATAATTATAATGATGTTAAATAATTTGTGGGAGGAGAAATATAATTTTTTCACCGCACATCTCATAGGTCTGATAATCCTTTTGTTACTCCTGGGCCGGGAACCCATCCACCGCAAACGTATGTCGCTGCTGCTGCTTCCAATTACGCATTATGTTATAAGATACATACGCGCCTTTACTCATGCAACCAATTTTTAAATATGATTCCAACCGCATGATTTAAATATAAAATCTGTGGTAATTGTCTTGGTAGACAGCATATTAGTTATAAACGTATTTCAAATTAACAGAACAGTCTCTACAATAGAAAAGCAAGTGCTGGTAGAAGGATTCCCTCCCAGCACGTACATGTGCCTATTCGCTAAAAACCATATTAGCAGCTTTTCGTAATATGAGTGAAATTTATGATTTAATTTCCCTGGATACTTTGTTTTTCTTATATTGTAAATGATAAAGAAAAATATAACCACTACGCTTCACCCCCCAGAAATTTTATATACTTATGTTCTTCGCTGACGGTTTATTCCGCCAGGATCGCGAGTCTTGTGGTTAGTTTAATTTTTTATGTTATATGGTTTAAAGCAGGGATCCCCTAAGTGGACCTCTCGGGATCGACATAGATCGACGAAAACTGAATGTCTTTTTAAAAAAATACTTTTATTACACACTGGAATTATAAGAGTTACGAGATATTATTTATAATAAGTTTTCGGCATATATACCTGAATGCCAACCACGACGTTTGCATGATGGACCAAGACTGAGGTGTTCCGTTACCGATGGATCACAACGAGAGGTCTTGATATTGCTCTAAGAATGTTGCTAGCTGACCGAGATGTTAAGTAGGGTGACCAGTCAGGCCTAACCCTTAAAGGATCCAGCAATAAGAGAACGCACTGTGCGTTTTTGGTTTAATCGCTTTCGTAGTGTAAACTTTAGATTTGAAGAATGAACGAGGAAGACCAGACAATAAGGTAAATAACGATGAATTAAAAGTAATGATCGAAGCCAGTCTTTATCCAACAACCAAGGGATTAGGGTCATGGTTTGACATTAATTTACCTACAATATTAAATCATTTGCATCAAATTTGTAGAATAAAAAATCTCGACGAATAGGTGCCTCGTACACCCACCACCACGCACGCGTTGAAGCTTGCCTTGCTTTGATGAGTAGGTGCAGAAATTAAGGGATTTTGGTGTATAAAAGTGTATTCTCTACAGTAATCACAAACTTAAAATGAAATGGCTGAACGAATACCGTAAGAATGCCCTATAGCTCCATGATAACGCAAGATCTCACACTGCTCGCCAAACCGTTTAATCATTTCAAGGACTGCAGATTACCATTTTTCAGCAATTTGGGCAATTTACTTCGTTCCGTTCTCAGAAAGCTGTACAAAATGCCTTCATAGTCTTTGTAGAGTCCAAATCCCCAGAATTCTACCGAAAATTCCCACGAGATGGCAGAAATGTATAGATAATGAGGAATAATAATGCTTCGATTAAATAAATATTTTTTTCTTAAAAAAATGGTGTATAGATATATATATCTATACTAAACGGCAATTTCATACTTTAACCCTTTAAGTATTTTTCCTTCAGAACACATTAACTGATCTTTTGCTATTCTGTTCTTTTTAATTATATTTTCCAAAACCAAAAAAAGTTTAATTAAAAGCAGTTTTTTTTAATAGTTTTTTTATTAGAAAGATAAATAACAATCATCAAACTAAACATCTAAGTAAATTCATAGAGTAAATATTTTTATTAAAGAGTAAATAGCGAGTGCAGAATATGATATTATTTTACAGAATTCATAATTAATCTGCGATCTAGCCAGGCTAACGTAGTTTACGAAACCAATCATCATTTATTCAAATCCCTATGACGAGAAAAGGTAAGTGAAAGGATCGGAGGCAGCGAAAAGCGTGTTATTTGTATGTAGAAACGTGAAGAGAACGATTGGATTTACCTAGTTCATGTCAGATCGGTAAGAGATCAATAATTCTACTTTTTACACATTTAGCAATCGAGTGGTTTAGACTTAAAAGAGACGAGCAACACGAGAACTATGGTAACAAAGGTAAACAAGTATTTTTTCGCGTTCTTTTTCCATTTTTTGCACTGTAATGGTACAAAACAGACTTTAATGTGTAAATTGACTATTAAGAGGTATAGTAAAGATACCAAATAATTGGATGGAAATTTCGAACTTATAGGACAAAACACCTGTATCGGAAGGTCTGCTCGTAAATCTGCACATTAACGCCTTTCTAACAGTAATTTCAGGATGGATGCGACGGTAAAGACATTTAATGAAATTTGAATGTTAGTCCTATAATTTTTTTTTTAATAATTTACGAGAAATTAAAGAACAGAAACCACAACAACACAATGAAACTAGCGTCGGTGATAAAACACGGGCAGCACATGCAGCGATCAGTCGAAAAAGTTGTTGCCCGTAATGTCGTAAGCCTAAGGAACGGAAATCTGTTTAGTCAAAGTATCAAATAATAAAAAGGTATCCTGTGACTAAACGACTGTACTTATTTAGCTTATATTTGGAATATGACCTAGAAATAGTCTATAGATCATGAGGTTAGATTTAATGTCGTAATGTGGCATCCACCCCGATTATAAAGAAACTATTGTTATAGCTAGAGGTTGAAACACTTTTATTAAAAAATTAGTTTATACAAATTGTATTATGAACTATAGAACACAAGTAAGGCTATGGCCCCATTTCATACATGAAACTCGCCACCATCTAACTTTTCATCCGATAATGATGATAGAATACTTGCTGATGTACTTTGGGAAAGCCAAATCAAAGACATAAATAAGCCCTCTAATAATCCAATCCCAATTCCTCCTAATACATCCAGTATATAATGTCTTTCCAGCAAAACTCTGGAAATTGATACAGCGCAGACCCACGCAAACAGTGGAGGGGCAAATATTATAGATACCGGACACAGATACGTAAGTATGAAAGCAACCAGAACTGCTCTGCTTGCATGCCCTGATGGGAAAGAATACTTATCGGGACCGGCAGCTAATAATTTATTCATAGGAATGGGTCTTCGTCTCCGTACAAATGCTTTCACCACTGCTATTACAACAATATCTAAAATAAGAGCTGAAAGAGATCATAATAAACATTATTTAAACTAGTAAATGTATTAAATGTCAATGTAATTACGAATGTAACTATAGATATTGTATCTTACAATGTGTACCCTACTACGTAATTACTTAAGCACTCACTGATAACAGCGTCGAACTGATGCCACAAAGACTAATATGCATATACGAGTAACAGAATATCTATAATCAAATTTTGTATCAATGTATTAAACATACCAATTAACATGTTTACTTGAAGTTGATATAAATCTTTGTAACTGAACAACCATATGAAACTAAGCCAACCAGCCAGCCACACAATACCATGGCAGGATACCTGTAAAACATTGAAACATTCTTTGACCTCTTTGAGCTATAGGGGGGTAAGTTAGCCCCAGGAGGATATCCGCCATTATAACACAGATTCTGTGAAAATTTCAACTGGCTACCTATTACTTTTGATAGATGCAGTAGACTTAGTACCGGGCTCCGTAAGGAACCCTATAAAGATTACAGTGGTATATTATAAAAATGATCTACTAAGTACTTATGGATCACTTACTATGTTCGCAAATACGCGTGACATTTGAAATTGATATTCGCTTTTCAATCCTATGCCACATCTTTTACTATTATATAAAGGCAACTGTATATTGTTGAGCATCTAAACTTCAAATCCTCTGGATCGATTTTTAGATATGTTTCTTAGATGTTACAATGGACATAGGCTCAATTTTTAAAATATTTTTTAACATGGATAATTCCAGGTACAGCAGCCAGTCTATGCTAATATATCAAGACGTAATATTATTTCGTTGAGCAGGCTAATCTTCAAATCCTATAGACCGATTTTGATTGAGTTTTTAGATGTTTCTTATGATATTATTTTCAAAATATTGCAAAGAAAATTATTTTCTTATACTTTTTAAAATTTTTAACCTGGCAACGCAGAGATAACTAGTTGTTTTACATTTTCGATGTCACATATTAAAGATGGTTATTCCGCCATCTATCACCAGCCTAGATATTTTTTGGCAATAGATGTTAATTTAATCAACCAAAACAGGTATTTCCCTGACATTTAAAAAATTGTCACACCTTTTTATACGTCGTGAAAATACCAACCTGTTTTGGATGACTAAAATCTCACTATATTTCTTTCACTTTTGCCTCCAATAGTGCCACGAGAACACAGACACTCACGGCCAACCAGAGCTGACCAACCTTGACGACCCTTCATTGGGAAAAAAAACTCTCTTCTCACATTTCATCCAGGAAAGGCGCGGTTTCCTACATGGGCTTGAATTCCATGTGGACATTGAACCCCATCATGTCTGTTATCTGGAGGTCATGGGGGTGAAGAATGCAAACACTAGAAGTGATAATGCCCCCACGACGTGCGTGGCAGTCCCAGATGCAGAGGATAGGTGTTTTCTAATACCAAAGTTCCTCTACCCCTGCAATTCCAACTTAGTTATGGAGGAAAGGGAGAAACATGCACAACACCAATTCTAAATCAACAGGCTACCGGCTCGCGTCAGATTCTTCAATCGAGGTGACTTTCCAAAATTTTATTTTTATTAGAAACACTATCAGTTGGTGCAATTATACAGTTAAATAATTTTTTCAATTATGAAATGAATGAATTATTAAACATGATTGCATTTTTAGTATTCATCAAAATCTGGTCTGAAACTCCTTTGAGCAGATTTTGCCACAACTGCTCTATATTCAAAATAATAATGTTATTTATTAATGTTAAATCAAAATAGATTTTTATTTTTAATATTTACAAACATCATTTCTACATATACATATTTGATGATAACAGTAGTCCAACCATGTGAACTTACAGTCCACTTGATGGGTACCTATGGGCTAATGAAGCCCACAAACTAGATCACTGTGCTCCCACACCGCCTTGAGTATGGGAAAACCTTCCAAGAAATATATACAAGTTTTTGATGATACCTACTTGAAGAGGCCTATGTTCAGCAGTGGCCTCAAATAGGTTGATGTAGTAATAGATTTATTTTCCCCTTTAATATCAGAATGAAGGCAACACAAATGCCGACTAACAATCACTGTAAAAGCCTTCTTGTATCTTAACAATATAATTTCAATACTGCAACACATCAATAAATAAAGTGAAGTATATAGATGAAAATGTAATTGAAATGGAAGGCCACAATAAAAGATTTTTACGAAATAGGTATGGTAAACTACAATTTTTGAAAACCTTTATAATATTACCTCCAAAAACATGGCATGATTGCGAAGGGATCTGAGAGCAGTAGTTCTCAATGCTACCTCAACAAATCTTTTAGTGATTTGTATATCATAGCGGAGTATCTTTTGTAACATTGGTGGCACCTGTCTCTTATCCTCTGTTACACCTGTCTGGAAAAAATACATTATTTAACAGTATCTTTATAATTTTAGTTCTAGAAAAAGTAGAACATATAGTGTATGTGCTGTGCATATGATAGATTCATCTATGTCACGAATATGATCTACATTTTAAAAACTAAGATATAAGTAAGTAAGATACAACATAAAAAAGATGAGCTCATCATTACTCATGCTTTTCTTACTGTCGAATGTAAGTTTCCTTAGCAATAAATAAATCTTACCACAATATCCATTATGAGCAATAAAGAACAATGGGCTGATCAGTCGTTTTGTGATTATGTAAATAATTGTTTAATGACAAGTTTGGACTAAGACAAAAAAACTCTTAAATAAAACATCATGCGAAGCTTTGATTTTACTAATATGCAAATAAATACTAAGTATGGAACTAAAATAAGAAACAAAATATGGAGAACTTTTCTGATTTACTTTAAAAATTTGATAAACTTCTTGCTTTGATAGTATCGTATTATTTTCAGTTATCCGCCGGTCGAAATCAGAACTTCTCTACCAAAAATATTCGTTTATTTAGTACTCTGTGGAATATACCTACACTTACTAATGTAGTGCTCTGTACTGTTCCTGCCACAGAATATATTAATACATACATTGCTACTATACTCTCGAAGTACACTGTACAGGTATGCACTGAGGGGCAGACAGGAAAAATGGTTACTCCGATAACGTTAATTCAGAATATTTATTTAACTGCGTCTCTCGCTTCTATAGATTAAACCATATTTATACATCAGTCTATCGTTCTGTGATTTCAGTCTACCATCTATTATTTTTTCATAGTTCTTAATCACGGATTTATTTTTGAGAAGTACATATATTAAATTAAAAGAGCAAAGAGTATATAACAACTACATTATCGCTTTGGCTATATCCTCTTTGAATTTAACACTACGTTTTATAAATAATAAACAAGTTATGAACATTATAATGCTTTGCTAGATCCTATTCATGGGTCCGCAACTCTACCTCTTTTTTCCAATTTATTGGAAATTACAGTTTTCAGTTATCTTAGATTTTGGACTAAATAAATCTTCCATTGAATGAAATAAAAAAATATTTTTGCATTAGATAAGCATTTCCCCAGACCATCATCGTATTTTTACTGATGCTTCCAAACTTGACGAAAAAGGTTGTACTGGTTATGCGATATATCACAAAAATTGAAAAATAGTCCAGAAAATAAAAAGGCCTCCAGAATCTTCTGCTTTTACAGGTGAAATGCTTGCCATTTTACAAGCAATGTAATATTGCTACCTTTTTAATTTAAAACTAGCGTTATCTGTAGCCATTCTCTTAGTTCTTTACAAGCATTAGTTCACAACTATTTCTATGGTATCTCACGCAAACCTTTGATATTTGAAATAAAGAAACTTTTATTCCTATTAAAATTTCAAAATCTTAACAATTCCTTTGTTTGGATTCTGAGTCATGTTGGTGTATCTGGTAATGAATACGCTGATAAATTTGCTAAACAAGCCATAGTCTGCAGGGATACTTTTCTTTTTAAAAGTTATTGCTATGACCTCATAACGACAACGAAATCGTTATGTAGAGATAGGTGGACTAAGTATTGGAACCAAACCAAAATGACGAAAGGCTTTCACTATGCCAAAATTCAACCCAATATTCCTAATAAGCCTTGGTTTTATAAATTAACCTTTTGTAAGAAATATACATCAAAGATATCTAGAATGCGCTTGGGTTACTGCTGTAATTCAGTTCAACTTGCTAGGCTTCATATTCTTCAATATATGAATGTGGATTAGACATTGGCAACCTTAATTATATTTACATAGATCATATAAAGGACACGAGACACCTCACTATATAACTCTTTAATAAAACTTAAAATACCTCTTCCTATAGAAATGCTCTCTTTTATTTGTTTCTGAAGATAGTAAGAATGTTTTTAACTGTCTTGTAGAATATTTAGTCTTGTACAAATAAAATTAAGTTATGATATTTTGTTTATTATCTGTAGTATGATTTGGTACTATCCAATACTTTTAATAGAGTAATTAGATAATTTTTTTTCTGTTTTTATTTATTTAAATATATTTTACATTTTGCATATTAATTCAATTAGTTTCATATTAATTCATTAGATCATAGTTATTATGATTTCGGTTTATAATCAGAATAACAGATTTTTTTGTTAATTATTTTAATGACTGGACGTTGGCAGTAATCATTAGGTTGCCATTTGAAGAAAAAAAAAAGGGTGATAATATTCTCTCCAGAGTACATTTAAATATTCTCTTTGATGCAATCGCGTTTATAAAAATTGAGTACACAAGTTTTATAAGTCAATTAGAATTTTTAATTTACTTTAAGGTTCTTAGTTTACTTAATTGATTTGTTGGGTTCTGGTATCGTTCTTAAGTGTATAGAAAACAATCATTCTAATATCGACCCGCGAATAAAATTAGCCATGGAATTTTTTGGTTATACAATGTGTGGCCCACAAAATTACTTAAAAGATATCATGAAAGATGATTATCGAGAGCCAGTTTGTGAAGATGACGTAAAGGATACATTGGAGAAACTGGTAAATATGATTTAATTTAAATTTTAAATTATTATAAATGTGATTAGTGTAAAATGCGCAGAAAATATTTTGAATAAAATTTTTAAAATAAATAATGTAGTGGCTGTGTTTATGCTGCACATATAGATTCGTAAAAGTAATCTACTGGTAATAATACTAGGCGACGTGTAATAAAAAGAATAATGAAATTTTATATAAAGTCCCGTCACAATGATTGCCGAAGAAAAACCCGTAACGAGACGAGGCGTTATCGCGTAAATGGGGTACATTTTGAGCACCTACTTAGGTCACAAGCTTAAAGCGTAATACCAACCCCAAAATGTGGAGCTTGGGTTGTAGAATCAATATACATAGGGTTGCTTAACGAAAACGGTTACAACCCAAGACAACCACCGCATATAATCATTATTTTAACTCGCACGGTAAGTTCACATGAAGAAAACACGAACTAAATTATGAAACTTCCTTTAACATATGTAAGGTTACCGCCCGTTAATTAATACCAATAGCTGGCAACCAACTTAATACATCTTGATCCGCACATTGGACGCTCTATTATTGAATTTTATATTTAAGTAATTGCATATTTGTATATATGTGCAGAACATCCGTCCGATTAAATTGTCGTCAATTATCCACAAATTGACCGAAAAACGGCGTTGCGACCCTTTTGGCCTCTTTTTATTAGGATTTTTGTGCACTTTCTCACTCCAATAATGTTCATTGTGGTAGTAAGTAATCCCATCTTGAATTTGGATTCGTCGGTCCTAGTTGTGATGCATTGTTGGAGAGCTAAGAAAACGGTTATGTTTTAAAATAATCTGCAAGCCAAGTTTCATAAGGTTTTTTTTGCACATGCCTCCTAATGTATCCTTCATATTCGCGGCGAGGCATGCGCTACGCACGTGCGTGGACGAAAACAGCCACGATCAAAGTGCCTCAGTGGAAACAGAGCGTTACGTGCGCCGGTTAACACCGAACCCGAGACGTGCGTTGTATAACGTGCGCCTCGCAAGGTATGCTGTGAACAGGCGTGCAAGGCGTACACCGCATATGGCACTTGTGTGTATTCTACCAAAATTAGAAAAAAACAAGCACTATCTTAAAAAAAATCTTATTTGTTCTACAATAAATATATATTATTAGAAGAAATGAATGAAAAATAACTGTCAAAAATAACATGTATGCATCTTATTAAAAAAAAAATATTTGAAAATTAAAATGATATAAGATTATGTGTCTCACGACCCACTTACACGTATACCCAATTCTAGGATGGTTTAAGGCCGTTTTACTATAATGATTTCTTGTATTACCGCGAACACACAAGTTTTGGTATCACATCGACTTAAAATTATTTATTATCAAAATAGCACCCTGTGCTTTCTTTGTCTTGTGCGAATTTGATAAATATCAAAAAATAGAGCTATTAAAATTATTAGCTCTACATCAACAAACAGGTATTCCAAAGTCTGGATAATCTGAAACAAAGAGATTCTTTTAAGTAAAAAAAGTATTTTTTCTTATAAGTAAAGTTAAACAAAAAAAATCTTAATTCATACAATTATATTACAGTTAAAAAAATCTGGAAATACTGCCAATAAAATCATTGATAATCATATAGGAAAATTGAATGGTTTTGCCTATGGATCATTTCAAAGATTCACTAAAATGAAAAAAAAGGGAGTAGTTAAACCTGTGAATCCATTTGATATGTACAGATTCCCTCCTACATCATCAACCGAGGTTCGCTATCATATCTTAAAACTAATACTTTCTAGTTTTAAATACAGTGGCTTATTTTTACTATTATATATCTGTTTAAGTTTGGATGGTGGCAAAATTATACAACACTGACCGAAGATAATTGGTACCAAACGTTTCCAAGATATCCACAGTCCGTTTCTCCTAACACGGCAATTCTAGATAAAGCAAGATTAAACAATAAATATGCCACTTTGTTTTGATAATAAATATATATTTTACATTCGTTTAATTCACTACTTTCAATGAAGATAAATCCACTTAAAGTATTAGTTAGTAATGTAGCAATCGGTAGCATGACTCTATGGTAGCTGCTGCTCAAGAGTAATAATTATTACTTAGTTATTTAAAACAATGGAGTTCCGCGCAGTATCTCATCTCCTAAGCGCATTGTAATGGTTTTAAATTATTAATATGAAACCACTATATGTTTTTTTTATTTAAAATTGTTAGTATATTTAATAGTTTCTCGTAGAATTGGAAACAGGAGAAACTATTGAATGATTGGTCATATTTATGATAATTATCATCTGTGTTGCTCTACCTAACCGAAGTTGTCATTGGCACAGGATTTGTAAAAGTGCTGGAAGTGTCCATTTGAACACAAATTTACTCATTCGTTAACCCTTT
This sequence comes from Bhutanitis thaidina, assembly GCA_029286595.1. Lineage (NCBI taxonomy): Eukaryota > Metazoa > Arthropoda > Insecta > Lepidoptera > Papilionidae > Bhutanitis > Bhutanitis thaidina. Next base: position 8,051,125 of record JAGSMS010000018.1, read on the forward strand.
CCTATTTCCGATATAAATATGAAGCAATCCTCGTACGATTAGAGAAAAGCTCATTTAGCGTCAAAGGCAAGGGGCAATAACAAAATCAGGCTAGAAACGAATAATTTGCTCGATGTGCAAATATTGCCGACATTCACACCCCTATAATTATATAACAAACTAGTTCATAGAATCAGGTACATTTTGGAAATCCATTATTTATAGATGTTAGAACTAAATACTTCGCGCAATTGCGCATTCAAAATTAAAATGGTATATATTACTAATTCAAAGCGTAGAAGACGAAGACGCCACTTTTTTTTTCCTCCATTTTGCTACTTCGAATTTTTTGCTTGCGGAAATGCGCAAAGTAATTTATTCTAACATCTGTAAATATCCTGTTCTGTTTTACCCTGCAATACTAAAAAGGTCACTGCTTTATTTTTAACCTCCCAAACGGCTCCCAGTCCCTGGTGGCTTCGCGAGCACAGTAAAGTTACTTTGATGTGATCGCAGTACCGCAAGGGTGCTTCTATATAAAATATTATTTAACATTATTTAGGGACCTACATAAAACACATTTGACCCTTTTGACATAATTAATTGCTTTTCTAGATATTGTCTTTGTAAGTGTTGTTTAATGGTAGTATGGATTTACTTTGGCCCGCAAGAGATCTACGCTGTCCGTGTGCTTGGTAGTAAAGTACATAAGTGAGCTCAGTCCTGGTTATGGTGGCGGCCGTAGCAACTACAGGACAGGGGTTGCATAAAATTTACTTGAGTATTAAAGGGTCGTTAGAATTTCGAAGACAGGGGAAGAACATAATCCTGGAATTTTTAAACTTATGTTCTACTATCAGCCTCGGGCTTTATACATCATGACATATGTAATGTCGCTTACATACGAAAGGTCCTCAATTATTTTCTGAGATTATCGTGTTCATGATTAAGGCTTATTTAGAGAACTGCACTGTATGGGCTGCCTTTTCCGACTTGTATCTAAAAATTAGAGGCTAAACGTGTATAAATTATTCGAAATCCATGTATTACTAAAATCTAGATATTGTGTGACTACTAACTAACTCATTCTAGCTCGTTCGGAAGCCTTTGCTGCATATCAGCAGAGCCACAGGAACGCTTTCGCACACTGAATGGAACGCCACACACATTTGCAGCAGCCACCTCATGCCAGCCCTCACGCTTACTAAGTTATGTACAATGATGATAAAAATGGAAAATGATCACAAAGATTACTATCAAACAAAAACACAATTTATATTCAATCCATTGATATAACGACAACAGTGTTGGGCAATTGTAATCTGTTACTTGGAATTCTAAATATTGTTACAGGTTACGACAGTGGAGTAAAAGGCCGATATATTAAACTTCTATTTTTTTAAACTACTTACAGTTTCTTTCTGGCACTATCCCACGTAGATAATCCTCACAGGGTCTTTCTATCAGTAAACAGTCCTCAGTCTTTTCCTTCACTGGTTACTTTATCTTCACTCCTTGTCTTTCTCCTCTTCGTTTCTTCCTCTTACACTTACTTCACAAAGCTGACTTCAGAAATCACCACTGAAATGCCCATAGCGGGCTCCAGTGCTCCTTATATAATTTCAAACGTCTTTTTATTTTCGATTATTCCAGAATATTCACGAAACAGCATTTTATTGAAGAAAATAGGTATTTTAACCAGTGTACAGCCATTATTTACGTAACAAAGAGTTTTATTAACATCGACTGATAATTTATAAAACAATATTTGTTTTGACCTGCCATTCGAAGACGTAAGAGCTGAGAAGAATTTATCGGGCATTCGTTACAATATCTTAGGAAAATTATTAAGCTAGATAATTAATGTAGAGACGAGATCCATCAGGGACCAAAAATTAAAGAAAAGAGCAGAGAAATTACAAATAGATATTTATGAGTCAATTTGAAAGTATTTATATTTATGGCATTTATAAGGTTTTTTGATTTAAATTTATATTGTTATGTAGATTTTGCTTAGGAAATTAGTTAGGAAAATAACTTAATAAATAATAAAAATAACCAAACTAATGGTTTGAAGAATGAAAACTGCATTACATCATGCTGTAAAATTAAACGAAACGTTCAATTTCGAAATACTTTTATATTTAAATGACACTTTTGGTCCCCGTTTGTGCACTAGATGGCGATAATATCGTGCCTGTCGACGTTTCTTACTTTTGGCATAAAGCCTTACAGCCAGTTCCAGAATATGTATAACAGAGATAACAAAAATCTACTCTATTCTATGGTCGGTCACATAGTCTGATTGTCAAAGTCATTAAGATTTCGTTTTTTTCATTCTTTTTCTTTCGTATCGTGACATCGAACAGAAAGGGAGGTCGATCCTTGTAAAAATGTAAGTATACATTATCTTAGTAATCTTGCTGTATTTAAAATTAAATACATTATTCTTAAGTTTATTATAATCAGATAATGTTAATAAGTCTTATATTTCTTTTTAACGAAATTCTACAATTCATTTAACCACATTTATGATATAATTACAGGTCGAAAGTGTCGCGTGATACACTCTACGAGTGCGTTAATGCCGTGCTTCAGTCTTCGAAAGACAAAAAGCGTAATTTCTTGGAGACTGTCGAATTGCAAATTGGTCTGAAGAACTACGACCCCCAGAAGGACAAGCGTTTCTCCGGCACTGTCAAGTATGTTTACCTGAAAAGAGCATTTTCGTGGACTTCTAATACTCTTGATAGCCGCCACGTATTGTCGAATATTTATACCAGTATTAATGTTCACATACTATGAGTTTTTCTTATATATTTATATATATAGTCATGTTCTATTTTGAAAGTTTTCTTTTGTCCACTAAAATGTATCTGGACAGGGAGTCGGGTTAGTCTGACGGGACTCAACCCAGAGTCTTTAAATATTGGGTAGGTATGCCTAATAAGGCTTACCGAAATAATAAAGATTCACTGATGTCGTTATGGGATGAGGTATGACCATGATAATCTGTGTACTATGTTAGTTTGTTGAGCGTTAATAAGATCGTGTATTTATTTTAATTATAAGTACAAATAGTCATTTGAATCTTGTTTAAAATGCTAATTATATTTTGAAGATATATCTTCAAAGCTGTCATTCCTTGTAAAACTATGTTGCTTCAATGTTTGTAAATCAATGTTTTTTTTTTCATATGTTTGTAGTTTATCATTTACTTTGCTTGTGCACTACGTAGCAATTTTACTGCCTGGTGTTCTTTCCAGCCCCATCGGGATGGAAATATATACATATATAATTATGTCTGCTACATCTAGCAGACCTCATTATATATGTACATTTATGGCACTGTTGGAAATTTTCCTGACTGGTCTAACTTTTCCATTGTTGTAGCACTTAAAATAATTAGTATAGCCTAAATAATAGTTAATGTCTACTAAATTTCTCGTCTGCTACTACATTTAATTAGTCATGATGTCAAAGTCAACTTATGAATTTCCTGTTTTCACTTACCTTATTTACCCTTTGAGAACTTTCAAATAAAAAATATCGCAATTTAGGTACTCCTAAATTTAGAGGTATATCAATAAGTTGACAACCCTGCAATGATCTAAACAGCTGCTTCTAAATTTTATTACTAATGATATAACATTATAGACTGTTTAAAATGTTTTTTTTTTAAACAAAAACAATTTTGGCACAAATATTTCAAATGATGATTTAATCTGCATGTATTATCTGATTATGATGTCAAACATATCTCTGATGTAGAATTTAATTTTATGTTCACAAATAATGTAAATGTTGACTTTGTGTGCTAAAAATCAACTTTTTTTTTTAGGCTTAAGTACATCCCACGTCCTAAGATGCAAGTTTGCGTTCTTGGAGACCAACAGCATTGTGATGAAGCTAAACAATTAAATGTGCCATGCATGGACGCTGAAGCCCTGAAGAAGCTCAATAAGAACAAAAAGCTTGTTAAGAAACTGGCCAAGAAGTGAGTTTGTGAAAATATTATAAATAGTTTTTATATCTGGACCTACTGAAATTAAAAATCTTGGAAAAAAATTATTAAATTACCTAGTAATATGTTTCATAACTACTATTTTACTAAGTAAGAAATAAGTCACTGTGGATAAACTTTAAAACAAGTAGAAATTTGCATTATTGGGGCTTACTATGAATACTGCTGTAACATATTTTCACTAAAACTTAGTTTTACATTTTATAACACAGCTAAAATGAGCTTGTGGTTGATTAAACATAAATGAACTAAAAATAAAATCACACATTCAAATCTACTGCATCAAAGGACCAGTAAAGAATTTGTTTACTTGAAACCTATTTTACATTATTCTGGTTCTTATGAAGGTTTTTGTTAAAGCCTTATGCACTACTTCTCAGCTATTGGTTATGATATAACCTTTGATAAAAGTATTGACAAAACTAAGTAACAGTCAACATACAAGTAACAATGGTCCTGTTTGTGACATAGCAAAGAGAATATTTTCAATTAAATAGGCATACAAATAGAATTAAAATGCAAAGAATATTTCTTATTTTTCTACTACATACTATAATAGATTTTTCTTACTTTTTTTTAATCATTGCCAATAGAATGGATCCAAAAATTTTGTTAATTGACTAAAATTGGAAATACTCTTATTCTATTTCAAAAAGTTTTTATTATAGCTAAGGAGTTTCTTTCGCCTGTTTCTTCTCCATCAGAGGAACCTTATTAAAAATGATATTCAACATGTGAAATGCATGTTTCTCATGTTGAATAAATTATTTGTTCAGTGAGGCTCATAGTTTTGTTTATTTATAATAAAGGGAATGTCTGTAGAAGTTTTGTAGTTCAAAAGTAGGCAAAAACTTTGAAAATTTACATCAAGAAATGTTTATTACATATACTGACCATAAAAATTTACTATACTGTATGTCTCTCAGCCCTCAATGATTTGTGTTCTGTTGCAAATCAAAAGTAGGTATTTATTAGTTTATATATATAACATAGTTAACAGAATTATTAGTTTTCTTATTTTAATAAAAAAAAAATTAACTATAATATAAGATATCGTCTTTTGAAAAATTGTTAGTAAGAATACTGACCTGAATATGACCATTTTAATTTTTTTTATAACTAGTTTTTATTGGTTTAGCTGTAATCAACACCTTCAAAACACTGATAAAACACAACTAAAGTGCACTCGGCTCTTAGTAAGCGGAACTCTGCATACTTGGGATATGTTTGACCCACCACTACCAAATTCTGCTTGTTTCTATTCTATGGCCGTATCAGTAAGATATAAATATTTAACAACTATGTCAATACTTACTTTTAATGTTACTTTATAGCCACTTTAAATTACATCACTGCTATGTCAATGTCTGTAAGACGCACATGGCTATGAATAATGTATGCATATTTCTCAAGTAGTTGTTAACAAAACTTCTAATTATGTTAACTTTAATACTTGCAAGAAGTCACAGCCACCATAGGTTACATCTACATTTCATTTTTGAAACTTTAAATTAAGGGTTAACTTTCTACTTTTTTTTAGGTTTGATGCTTTCCTTGCATCTGAGTCGCTCATCAAACAGATCCCTCGTTTATTGGGTCCTGGTTTAAACAAGGCCGGCAAGTTCCCTGGTCTTTTATCTCATCAAGAGTCCATGACTCAAAAAATTGATGAAGTGAAAGGAACCATCAAATTCCAGATGAAAAAGGTAAATTATTGTACTATCATTTTGGTTAACATATTTACATTATTAGTCATTCACATGCAATGAAGATTTAACTTGAGACTATATTATTACCCAAATTACATTTAAAATGTGTCCAGTCCTTTATGTATGATAGTGAAAAGAGTACACTTTTACAAATATTAGGAGTACAATAATAAGTATATTACCTAAGTTTACTTACCAAATGAATTGTATAGAAATTAAGGTGGTGACTTTTTTGACGAATTCACTTTGGTTTGTTCTTCTCTTCAAATTGATTATTCTGTGGCTGACTACACTCTGCTATCTAGTGCTGCTTACAAGCTGTTCTATAAAGCATTTTCATATTACAAATGTGAAAGTTAGTATGTTTGTCATTCAAATTTGTATCAGGCTTTTTAGTGAAAAGCTTCATTGAACAAAACTTCTAATAATTTAATAATTCATATTAAATTGAAAAGCATCAATCAGACTTTACTAACATTATTTTTTTCTTTCTCAGTCTGTTATATCAGACATCTAGGAAAGTATTTAACACATTTTAGTATAAGGTATATGTTTAATTTATAACAATAAAGGACTGAGACTAAAAATAAAGACAACATTTTCAGTATAGAAAGCTTGCATTTGTCTAGTTACAAATTATTATTGTTGAGCTGAGCATGAATCTTAATACTTTATTTTCAGGTTCTGTGTCTTTCTGTGGCAGTAGGTCATGTGGATATGACTCCAGATGAATTGGCACAAAATGTCCATTTGTCAATTAACTTCCTTGTTTCACTGTTGAAAAAGCACTGGCAGAATGTAAGGTCACTCCACATGAAGTCAACTATGGGTCCACCCCAAAGACTGTACTAATTGTACATAATAAAGAATGACATAAAAAAAATATTTGTTTTATTTTATTTTCCTGAAGATAAGAAAATTCTTTGATTAGGTTTTTTTTTTAATTGACATGATTATTCATATCTAATTTTTTCTAAAGCCATATAAATTATCAATCTTATTCAAGTGATTATGGATATCTCGTCGTGATTTACATAGTATTTGGATCTTAATAACCGATAATTTAGAAAACAAACAATATTCATATGTTAGCTAAGCACTAAGAAAATTTAACAGGCTTCTTAATTTAATAAAAAACAAACCCAACAATTCTATACCAGATTAAAATAATAAGTATTTTGAACCGAACTTGCGGCTAAACTACCACCGAGCCCAACAAACTACCTTTCTAGAAAATTATGAGGCATGAATGAATAAGTAATTCCAAGTAAATAAATTGTAGCTAGCTTTTTGAGGCGGCTTCGCAATCGGTAAGTCTACTTGAATGTGGCGGGATAAGAGGATTTGCCTCTGCGTAATCCTGTTAGTATTCTCTTATGGCTTGTGACAGGCAGCGACGTCCAATGTAATCCTGTCTGGTAATGCATTAATGTATACACCTCCGCCGCCTACCAAACGTGATGATCACAAGGAATGACTACTGCTAAAGTAACTAGTAAGAAATTAAAACCACTTAATTCGCAGACGCCATATTTAAATATATCCATTGTCTATAGATGGCTTAATACTGATATAATATGCTCAATATTAGTTTAATATCAAATCATGTCAATATAGTAGCAATAATATTATGTACATAACTTTGCTAGGTTTGTACGCTTCAATGAAGAGTAATACTGTAAGTGCATATGCAGTTACATGTATAATAATTCTACGAAGATTAAAATCACTTCAAAAACGTAAAAACCTCTAATTTTAAGAAAAAATCTAATTAATAAAACTGATTTCGTTAAGTATATTTTTACGGCGTTTAATTTTAGTTAAAAAACGACTTCACTAAATGTACATTATTATTTTTTTAATTAACATCTCTAGATTGCAAGTTTTGATATATTTTAATTTACAACGTAAGTATTGCTAGTGCCTAGTGTAATCGTTAATCGCCGTCAACTATCTATTTAAAGCAGACATTTTAGGAACAATACTAGTGGGTCCCACAATATCACAGCCGCGACGACGACAAGTAGATTGCAAGTGAAATTTATTCTTAATTATTTTCATAAACGTGAAAAATATTCTCTTAAATCAAAGCCCAACTATATTAGAACAAGATTCAATTTCCGATGAAGGATTCACTGATTATCGTCATCAAATCGATGCTTTGACTCGCTCGAATAACACTCGACGTGTAATAGACTAACAATCATCGTCGAATGCAAAATATAACTGGTCGCGATATACAGTCGTAGGCAATTAGAGACGCTAATGAAAAATTACCAATATTTATCGTCGACCGTCGCCCACGTACATCTGCAATACCAGACGTGCTCGAGGTGCGTTGCCGGCTATTAATGGTATTTGGGAGATGGGATGGAGTTTGAGGAGGAGGGTTGGGAGGGGGAGCCTCCGGTTACCTCACTCACCGAACGAAACGCAGAAACACACGACACCTCTACTTCACGCCGGTATTCTGCGAGGCCGTGGTATTAACCCGGTCGAGCCGACCCTACCTACCATATCACTCCCATCTAGCATAAGTCGCTATGAAGTTATTATATAGAACTAGTACCTAATTAACCTCACGTTCAAATTGGGCCACGGTCATGATATTACTACACAATTCGAATATATAGTAATATCGTATTGATATTCACTAAACAAACAATTATTTTAGTAAAGTTGGTTTTTTATAATCTTGTTAGTGTTTCTTACATTTAAAAAAAGTTAATGTTCTTAACGGACGCTAGGGTGAATATATGACTGATGTATTATATTTCTTTTGTTTTTAAATTATAATATTAAAATAACTTTGTTTCTAAAATTTAAACTGTATTTAATTGTTTCACTACCTGCTGTATTTTTGCTTCTTTCAAAATATTTAGTAAGATAACCGTTGTTTACTTGATTTCAATTTATTAAAAATATGCAACTTTCATATTTCGTATCTATACTATTTGAAAGTTAAGCGCCTTTAGAATGAATAATATTTTTGATATCTTCTTTACAATTTGCACCCAGCAAAAGCTTGATATCTTGCTGGTGTAAGTTTAGGTTCCGGGTACAAGGTACCTACAATCGCGTAATTTTATCGAAATTCGTTGTATATGTTTTTAATGTTTATATGTTTTTAAGTTTTGCTCGAACAAATTAAGTCATTGTTGATTTGGTCTCTAAAAGATGTTGGGTAAAAACTTCTATTCTCACGACGAAATTCATGACTATTTTAAAAATCTGAACTATGAACAAAACCAGTGCTGATAGTTTTATAATATGTATGGATAGTATATTTTATTTTATAACAAACATGAATGGGAGAATCCGAAAGTTATGATTGTCGTAATTTGCACTTCTCTTCCCATTCACTCTACAGCCGTGCATTAAGCAACGAATATAACCCAATTCATTTAAAATTTTATATTCTTCACGTAGCTGCTTCTACTTGCTACCTTAGATTTGGTTATATAGACTAAATGCTGTCTAAAAGTAAAAGCAAACCGATTGGTAAGGGAATCTGCCACTGAATCAGGAGATCCGAGTTCTATACCCTACGTAGAGGACTCGTACCAACGATTTCATTTGATTTGTAATAATAAACTTATTATATATACATACATACTATTTATAATAATTAAATGAAGACCACGGGCCAATTGAACACAGTAAAGAAGCGGCTAATTTGAAACATATTTCTCCAATATACTCGTACCTATCACATCATAGAGCGCAAGTAACCTGGGTTCGATCCCCGGTGCCGGCACCACTAAAATTGTAAATCGCAATTTTAAGTGCTGTATTTACCACGTGCTCGGCAGTGAAGGAAAACATCGTGAGGAAACCTGCATAGAGAAATAATAAAAAAATTACTTAAGGGATATGTGAAACCCGCAATGGAGCAGCGTGGCGGGCCATTCCCGGCTCCTACACCCTTTCAGATATTTCAGGAGCCCCACCAGTGGGGTCTTACAGGCTGCTACTTTTATCATTACAAAGTTGTTAAGTCTTCATCTACTTCAATAAGTGTACTTAATTTTTTTAAACATGTTTACTCGCGATGCAAATAAAACATTGAAATCATTAAAAATATGAATAATGCTTAGAACCTCTACCTACGAACATTAAAATAGGGTATATCGTAAAAATGAATTAATTCTGTAATTTGTATCTTGCATTTTAATCAATTCTGCTGTAATACGTGCGTTGATGTAGGTATATAAGGTAGAAATTAATTAATATTAATGGTAAATTTGTAATATCATGCATGTTGCTTAGACTTTTTTGATGTGTGTATTTCCGGATTAGATGAATTATAGTAAAATAATATACAAATCCGTAGATCACAGAATTTTTCTTAGTAAATTAAAACATTATGGCATATAACCTGTTCATTTGTTGGAGTCTTGCCTTAGTATTATTAGGATACAAGTGGTGTAAACTTCGTGGGTTCTATAGTAAAAGGTGCCACAGAGATCCATTTTTGGCGCTTTTTTGTTTCTTATGTACATTAATTATCTGCCATTCTTGGTGCTGAATTTTACAAATATGTTTTTGTTCGCAGACGATACTCCACTAATATTCGAAGTCAGTCGGAAGTCTAGTCTCGTCGTGAAGAAAATAATGCTGCAAGTATGATTTTAGATTGGTTTCATGCCCTTAATCCAATAAAAACAATGTACAAAATTTGGTGCTATTTTGGAGTCACATATTAGAATTACGATTAAACGGTATTTTTAGGGATCACTATAGACTATAATCTAATAGATTAAATAGATCTAAGTCACATGTAAAAACTTTAGCTAAATCTCTTATCAGCTGCTTATGTAAATTATTTGCTTAAATTACTGTAAAAAGCTGACTGAGACAGCTCTGCAAGGTTGGTTTACTTAATTATTCTAACAGCATACTGTCTTATGGTATTTTGTTGTGGCGACATGCAGCTGATGTCAATAATATTTTTATTTTGCATAAAAGAACAGTGCCCAGGGCCCAGTGCCAGTGTAAATAGCCCTATTTATAAATTGCGTGCATTTGTAATTTTTTTATGTCAATAGCTTCGAAAATATTATGTACAAGTGTATGTATGTATGTGTTATGTATGTATGTGTTATGTATGTATGTGTTATGTATGTATGTGTTATGTATGTATGTATTATGTATGTATGTGTTATATATGTATGTGTAAACGTGAACCACTGATTTCTGTGAAATAGCGTCTGACATAATTTTGTATTGAGAAATAATAAACCAGATTTTTTTTCTTGAAGGTAAGAATTGTTTTCTGGGTGATTCCACACGCATTAATAATAAAATTCCAGATTGTAGGTATATTGAATCTGTCAGAAATAAAATATACATTTCTGTTTATTTTGTACATTCACAATATTGTAAATGGTTTTATAGAAAATTGTAGGTGTGCTGTGTATTGTTGCCTTGAATATGTCATTCTCACTAAGAGCCCACTACTTGTGGCGGGTCGGGCTTTAATATGGACGAGGATGGCAGAATCTGCCACTTGGCCCGTACTTGTGAAAAGGTGCTGCCTGTGGAGGCTGGTCCGCTGAAGTGTGCAGTGCACTTGTGCTTTGATTTCTTGATTAAAGGTTTAATTTATTAAAAATATTTACGCAGTTTCTTTCGCCTGTTTCTGCTCCGTCATAGATATAAACAAATTATTTTTCTTAGGTCGTAGAATAAAGAATCTCATGTAATTAATTTAAATAATAACTATATGAATATCCTAATGATAATGATGAATTTTGCGTGTTTTCGTTGGCATATTAGAATATATTTTTTTAAATTGCCTATTGACATTGATAATTAGGATCGTCTCGGATTTACCAGAGTACATAACCTATAAAAAAATGAGATAATAAGCTTTCCCCAGCTGTGGGACATTTATAGGCTGTTATTTAGCTATAAAAGTAAAATTGCTGGCTGGTATATAGCAAAAAATATTATTGTACTAAAGTATATTTCATTAAAATCAAACAATATCACTGATACTTTTAGAATCTGGATTTAGCATTTCATCATCACTATCCTCATTATCTTCATCTTCTGGAAGTTGGTCATCACAGTCTTCAACAGATTCTTCACTTTCGATGCTTTGTTGAGTTTGGATCACTTCTCCATGAATGTTCTTATTTTTTAAATTACCCATCCAAAAAGCTTCAGAGCAATTATTAGCCGCAAGAGCAGCCTTCACTTTGTAGATTAAAGTTTCAAGCAACTGCCGCACATAAGGGACTTTACTCATCAAAACTGTATCTTTTTTCAATCTAGAGTGACAGCACAAAGATTGTAGAAATCTTGTTGACTGCTGAAGGAGTTTCAAAATTTCTAGCACCTCTTGAGTTTGGCTTTTAAATTGTATTTCTATTATGGGAAGGCCTTGAGATATAAATAATTTTATGATAGGCAAAGACTTTTTAAAAAATGCAGATAAAGTATTTCTATTTTCAAGACCTTTTGATATATCACACATACATTTCATAACAGTGGCAACATCCTTCCATAATTCTAAGTGCTCAGAATTTGTAAGGCCCTTGTTCAGATATGTCTTAGTCACTTCATAAAGAGCATTGCCCAGATTTCTGTACAAAACCGGAAAGTTGCCTTTGTTGATGCATTTAAATGTACTTAATGTATCATTTCTACTTTTCAAATGTTGAATGTCATTTACCAAATGTAGTGTAATTGTTTTTAAATTCAGAATTTCGTTGTTAATTAAATAAGTTCTAGCTAGACTGTCTACACACTGGTTAAAAATGATTCCTTTTTCCAATGCTCCATCAGAGGTCTTCCAGTTTAGGGATAAAAAGTTAGATGCTAGATTGCTTAAAATTCTTGATATGGTTATATTGATAGAATATTCTTGAATAGTTTTTAAGAGCTCTACAAGGGAAACGGCAATTGAAATTTGAACACAATACTTTTCATGTTTTTGTAAGAATTTTGCAATGTTTAATACACAATCTTTTAGTGACAAAGTTTCATTACTTTCTGCACTGGCTACTGTTCTTAAGGAAGATTTTAATAATGCATAATGTTGATTTTTAAATCCAATCCATTTGAAGAAGATTGTGAACATATTATAAATATATTCCAAACATGTGACATGGTCAATTGCTTCAGTTGTAAACTCAAATTCCTTATTTTGCAGGATGTTATTTTCAATGTATGTAGTAATGTAATGAACATGCTTCATTAAATCTGGTAATATTTTACTAACTGACTTTGCACATTCTTCTGCTTTTTTGCAATTATATACTATAGAATAATCTTGTTTAGAAAGAAATGTATGTCTTTTTATCTTTGCTACCAATATTTGTTCTAGATATTGGTTCATAGATTTTAATACAAAATTAAAGCATTTTACAGTCAATATGTTTTTTACTTCATTACCTTGCAGTTCAATATTTAATAGATGAAGTAGGTTCAAGCTCAGTTTTCGTAAGGGTAAGTTTTGCAGAAGATGGAGCTGACTTTTAACTGAAAAATTATGGTTTTGAGTTGCCTGTGATTTCATAGTTTCAGGCAAAACTGTATCATCTTGGATTGACTTATGTGGTAACTTTGTTTTTAGGTTTTGGGCTTTTGTCAGATTTTTGTCTGAATGATTACCTGATAAATGATGTGTATTTAAAATGCAATTTGGTGGTTTGTATGAAACCTTGCTTAACAACAAAATTTCACATATTAAATTTTCTAGTTCTTCAATTTGAAGCACTCTTTTCAACATTTTTTCTCTAAGATCATTTTGTGTTGCAAAGGCATTTAGTAATTCACGAAACCAATTTATGCAATAAAGTAAGCAATCTATTATACAGCAAACTGTTTTGTTATCCATGTCTTGAATTTCAACAATGTTAAACTTTGGCATAATGATTGGACAGCCCAGCAGTGCATCTATGCTCGAAAGATTTCCATCATGTTGCTTATAATGTAGAGATTGGACTAATTTGAATAATGGTGATAAAATAGCTACACTGACCTCCTCTTTATTTTTAGGAGTCAAGCCACCTATATTAATAGCTATTATTTCATCCATTTCTTCTTCCATATTTATACAATATTGCATTGATAACATAAATCCATCAATTCTCTCGGATTCTATAGAATCAACAATAAAATTTTGTTGCAAATCATTAGTTACAGCATCAGTCAACCATGTCAGAAAATGTTTGTTAACCTGGGTTGCTGAATTTATGACACTGCATAATTCATCATAGAAAAATGCGAGCATTTCAGGAAATTGTCTAGTACTACGACTTATTAGCTCTATAATTTGAGCAGCCTCTCTAAGATCACCTTCTGATAAATGCAAAACAGAACCATAGCTGACATCATCCGGGAGTTCCACTGTATGATGATCATCACTGTAACTTACCATTAAGTATTTCACAGCATGGATACCGGCAATTACTCCTTGAGTTTTAATGGCAGGGTTAGAACTCCCTAATTCCTTTCTAATAATCATGTGAATATCATCTCTTATTAGAGAATTTTCATAACTATATGCAAGGCCACAGACTAAGTTCATTACAGCTCTTATTTCTGACAGCGTCATATTATCCGTTCTATCTAAAAGAGTCAGCATTTGAAGACTTTGAGACTTTAACAGTGATATATCTTTAGAAGCTACATCATTCAACACTTGAAGTATGTTCATAACACACTGCTGACAATCCAAACCCAACTGAAGAAGTTCTGCCATAATAATTTGACAATAATTTTCTAAACAAGATAACATCAACATATACATATGAGCGGCAAATGACTGAACAATAGGTTCACCTTTAGCTTTTAATAATGTGTTTGTCATAAGAAGTAAAGTTCTTAAATAGTCTTTTAAAATTGGTTTGTACTTTTCAAATACATCATCTAACAAATCTTCTTTAAGGATGTTTAATTTCATTTGTTTCTTCAATATATTTCCTAATTGTCTTTGTCTTTCCTCTGAAGTTGAATATAAAACCAGTACAATGATAAAATCAATAGGTTTGTGATCAGTACTTACTTTACAATTAGTAATAACCTTAAGCCATGCATTGGAAATCAGCTTTGAAGATATCATTGAGTTCCTTATAGCTGATGCAGTAAGAACTTGGCTTGAAGCAATTTCTTGAGATGTTGCCAATGTTGTGGGCCAACCTAAAGCATTTCTTAAACCTTGAACTGCTTCTAAATAACCAGTTTCATCCTTCCTACCAGGCATAAGTAGAATTTTTACAAAATTATCAAAGTAACAGCATTTTGATGAACTTTGAAGTAAATTCAAGGTTTTCTTTTGTATTTGCTCATACTGCTCATCAGAGAGACAAAGATAAGATACACAGTCTAAAATAGCAGGTGTAAGATCATGATCCTGTCCTAAAATTCTGCACAATTCTATAGCAACATTGTTGTTTACTTGATCACCTAAAATGTCAGGAATAGCTGTAATGATTTCAAGCCGAACCATCTTTTCTGTTGAAATATCTAATAAATTAATAAGGTGTGTTGCAATTGATTCACTGTTTACAATGCAGTCTAAAGAAGATACGCATTTTAATATCATTTGTATACAAGACATATATTTTAAATCAACGGCGAAATCTATTGCTTTTAAAAATAAGTAATCTATTAATTTGCTTTGCAGAATTGGCACGCTGAGTAATATTTTAAATACGCTATCGCTAATTAAACGTTCACTAGATCCGTCATCAACTGATCTTACAATATGAGGAAACAAATAATGCTTAAATATGTTTATATCATGACATTTCTTGGTCAAATTGGTTACTAACTCAAGGGTATTCCTGGGATAATCGAAATGTTTTTGAAGATTTTTCTTGATATTACGTACAATTTGGACTGTTTCTTGTAGTGCTATTGATTTTTCCGGAGGTTGCTTTAAAATAAGGTCACTTTCTTCTAATATTTTCTGAAAATATGTAGTTGCTTCTTCGTTTTTCTGTCTTTTATTTTGACTAATAATAAAATTTTCTTTTTGTGACAAGCGTTTTTTTGAACTCATTTTTATATTATTTAAACAAAATATAACATTGATAATTACAATATTTGCAACTTCGAAATTCGACTTGACGGTTGATAATATTTTTTTTAATGGCAACCTAATGATTTCTACCAACGTCCAGTCAGAAAATAAAAAATATATCTATGATTCTGATTATAAACCGAAATCATAATAATTATGATCTAATAAATAAATACGTTTCCGTGTGGCTGTCGGAAGTAAAGAATAGCGCCAACCCTGTCTGACCATGGGTGTCGTAAAAGGCAACTAATGGTACAAAAGTCTAACATCTGTAGAATCTGCCATCCCGTCTCGTCCCGTGGGTGTCGTAAAAGACAGATAGAAAAAAGCAATGGCCCCAGTCCCCGGCGGCCTCGCTAGTCTAATCTTGGCTATGGTGGCAGCCATGGTAACGGCGAGGCAGGGGGTGCGAAGAATCACCGGCTGGATTCTAGCTGCCAACCTAAATGAATGGACCTGGCAACATATAAAGAAGTAAGCAAGTTGGGCTGGAGTATTATAGGGTTGTCTGAAGTCCGAAGACAGGGAGAGGACTCGATAATCCTAAAACCTAATCCGAGATTTTGTGTGAGGTCGAGAGATTTTACGGACAGCTGTACACAATGTCGTTGAAACCACACACTGATGTGAGTTACAACCCAAGAGCCAAGCTTATCCGACATTATTCCGATAACATCTCGGACGTCAGTCTGAGCGAGATTAGGATGGCTCTCAAACAGCTTAAAAACGGCAAGGCGCCGGGTGAGGACAGAATTACAGTTGAGCTTCTGAAAGTGGGTGGAAAACCGATACTTGTTGTCCTTCAGAAGCTGTTTAATTCTGTCATTCAAGGCGGTAGTATGCCGAAAGCGTGGAGTAGAAGCGTGGTGGTCCTATTCTTTAAGAAAGGGGATAACTCCTTTTTGAAGAATTATAAACCGATATCGCTTCTAAGCCGCGTCTACGTGCTGTTTGAGAGTCATCTCAAATCGTCTAGTAAACAAACTTGACGACTTCCAGCTTCCCGAACAAGCCGGATTCCGAAAAGGCTATAGTACCACAGACCACATACATACTCTTCGCCAGATTGTACAAAAGACCGAGGAGTTCAATTTACCATTATGTCTGGCGTATGTGGAATATGAGAAAGCCTTCGATTCAGTCGAAATTTGGGCGGTGCTCCAGTCTCTCCAGCGGTGCCAGATCGACTCTCGGTATATCGAAATGCTGAGGTGTTTGTACAATGAGGCTACGATGTCTATCCGAGTACAGAATCAGAGTACGGAACCAATTCAGCTGCAGAAAGGTGTAAGGCGGGGTGATGTCATATCCTCGAAACTCTTCATCGCTGCATTGGAAGAGGTTTTCAAGCAGCTGAACTGGAAAGGATACGGTATCAACATCAACGGCGAATACATCACTCGCCTTCGATTTGCCGACGACATAGTTCTTATGGCAGGATCGCTGGAGGAGTTTAGCACTATGCTCTATGACCTCAAGAGTGTCTACCAACTGGTTGGTCTTAAGATGAACATGGACAAGACGAAGTTCATGTCAAACGTCCATGTCACACCAATACCGGTTGTTGTTGGAAACAATAGGCTCGAAGTTGTAGACGAGTACATATACCTGGGACAAATTGTCCGATTAGGTAAGTCCAACTTCGACCCAGAGGTCAATCGACGAATCCAACTTGGCTGGGGGCGTTCGGGACACTACGTCATATCTTCTCATCGAGTATACCTCAAAACCTCAAAAGCAAAGTATACAACCAGTCCGAGTTGCCAGTGATGACATATGGAACTGAGACTTGGTCCTTCACTGCAGGCCGTATGAGGAAGCCAAAGTTCCGCAGCATGCTTGGTGTTTCTCTGCGTGATAGAGTCGGCAACGATGATATCCGCAGCAGAACTAAGGTAACGAACATAGCCGTAAAGATCAGCAAGCTGAAGTGGCAATGGGCCGGCCACATAGTTCGCAGAACTGACAACCGTTGGGGACAAAAGGTTCTCGAGTGGTAGCCACGTACAGGCAAACGCAGTGTGGGACGACCCCCCACAAGATGGAGTGACGACCTGCGCAGTGTTGCGGGAAGTCGATGGATGCAGGTGGCTCAAGACCGAGCTTCGTGGCAATCTTTGGGGGAGGCCTATGTTCAGCAGTGGACTTGTGATAGGCTAAAATGATGAATGATGATGATGATGAATAAATACTAAATTATATTTATAACTTTATAAGTGGCCTTAATTTCCTAAGGTCAATGAACTGTAGACAATAAATAACAAATAAAACTTGAATAAATTTTTCTGGCCCTTCGTCGGTCACAACGGCGGCACGCTTGCTGCCATGTGCTATGTTTGAAGAGTCGCGGGATGCTCGAGAAGATCCTTCGAGCCCCCCGCGTCTAACGTGAGACTATGAAAGGAAGATTCGAAAAGTGATGGATGTATTTTTACGTTTTAGTGTATATGTAATATAGATATAGTATTATGCCGTCAATTTTCGTTTTGGTATCATCAGTCCTACAGATTTTCGGTAAGTGAAGACCATCAGATTACAGTCAATATTTTTATTTTACTATTTGAATAATAATTAGATTCGCATAAAGCGAATAAAGATTTATCTTATCTTAACATAGTAAGATGATATTAAAGTCTTTTTAATTTACATGTTTTGCAATCCAAATCCAAATTAAATGTATGGTGAAGGTTTTAGGCAAATAATATTAAAATTAATAAGCATATTGATTCCTGGTATTTACGCAAACACTACACATTTGAAATGAAACTATATAAACGCTATAAAATGCGTAAATGATAGTTTCATTTCAAATTAATGAACATAGTCAATACAATATAATCGTTAGATGTGAGCCCTCAGCTAAGAATTATTATACTCAATAGCTCCTATGTCGTAATAAGCTACCTTCACCACTAGAAGTATTAGGCATGGAACATTTCATGTATCAATTATTATTTAACAGAGAGATAACATAAATTAATCATGAACAAATGAAAAATTAATCAGTTACATTAATATAAAATGCTTGTCATATAGCGCGACCGTGATTTTAATTCACGCGGGACCATCTACATTACATTTGCGGAATTCTGAAGACAGAATCTGTTTGGCTTCAATTTGCTTAAAGTTTTTTTTTTCTTAAAAGGCAACCTACTGATTACAGTCATTAAAATAATTAACCAAAAATCTGATTATAAACCGAAATTGTAATAACTATGATCTAATGAATTAATATGAAACTAATTGTACTAAAAATGTAAAATATATTTAAAAAAAATAAAGAAAGAAAAAACAAATATCTAATTACAGTATTAAAAATATTGGATAGTACCAGTTCATACTACAGATAATAAATATCATAACTTAATGTTATTTATATCTAAATATTCTACGAGACAGTAAAAAACATTCTTACTATCTTCAGAAACAAATAAAACAGAGCATATTTCTATAGGCAGAGGTATTTTAAGTGTTATTAAAGAGTCTAAGAGTATAAGAGAGTGAGGTATGAGACATTATCATATTGAAGAATCTTTAATATGAAGCCTAGCAAGATGAACCGAATTACAGCAGTGACCCAAGCGCATTCTACATATCATTGATGTATATTTCTTACAAAAGGTTAATTTATAAAGACAAGGCTTATTAGGAATATTGGCTTGAATTTTGGCACAGTCCACCTATCTGTACATAACGATTTCGTTGTTATATAGTAGAATAATTTTTAAAAAGAAAAGTATCCCCACAGATTATAGTTTGTTAAGCAAGTTTATCAGCTTATTCATTACCAGATATACCAACATGACTCGGAATCCAAACAAAGGAAATGTTAACAAATTTGAATAGGAATATAAGTTTCTTTATTTCAAAAATCAAAGGATTGCGTGAGATACCAGAATAAGGGTTGTGAAATAATGCCTATAAATAACTAAGAGAAACGGTAAAGATAACGATACGACAGTTTTCAATTTAAAAGATAGCAATATTTTATTGTTTGTAAAATTTATTGATACTTAATAGTCAGCCAGTCTTAGTCTATATAAGTTAGTCTATGGTCAGTCATTACTTAATACTTGTTATATTCTCTCTGACAGGGAGCACAAAACCTAATAATTCCTTTTAAAATGAATTTTAATGTTTCTAATCTCGGAAAATTCATTTGGAAATCCCAGTCTATTCCTGGATATGGAGTACGTAAAAATAGTTTTATTTTATGTATAATTGGTTTAATATATAAGCATTTTAAAATAGTCACTGTTCAAACAAGTAAATTAATAATATTTGTACACTGTTTCCTTAGTTCCAGCAAGTAAGAAATAAATGGGCTAATTGGCTAATGATTCGTGATGTAAAAAGGCGACGAATGAGCGCTGAAAAGTTTCTAGAAAGGACAAGAATAAATGCATTAAGGAGAAACGATGTACTTCCATTAGAAATACGAGAGCTAGCCGATAAAGAAATAAATAAATTTGAATTGAATGCTACACCTTTGAGAATAAATAATCGATGTGTGATTACTTCTAGGTTTGTATTTCTTCTTTTTTTGTCCGATTTTTAGTTGACAAGGTTTCTTTTTGAAATAGGGAATGTACCAAATATTATTAAAAAAAGCTACTTTACATCCTATCACACCCTTATCACAATCTCTTATCCAAACTGTTTCAAACTCTATAATTATGTCTACTTACTAGTAATTATGTGGAATTCCAGTACCCACATACCACCTAATACATCATGAGATCAGTTTAATGGTGCCATCATATAATTTTGTTGTTGTATTGTGTAATATTAATAATTGTACTACCAGGGTACAATTATTTATATTTTCTTGATTTTGTTTCTGTTGCAATTTCTGTTTCACTGGTACTGTTATAAAAACAGTTGACTATTTTTGCTCGATATAATTGTGCTACTCCTTGGACTGCAATTAGATTTTTTTTTAAACAATATTCTAGTATAAAGATTAACTTTATAAATTATTGAAATAATAATTTTTAATTTAAAAGCAAAAAAATTATGACATGTTGAAATAATAGAAATTCTGTTTTTATGACATCTGAAATGCTAACCGAGTCACCTTTTTATTCATAAAAATGAAATTTAAGAATGTTCAAACTTATGTTGAAAATTGTTTAACTACGAATGTGTTGGTACTATAGAAATTCTTTTGTTATGGGACTATTATATGTGATTATACAACATATTTAATAAAATAACATTAGATTTATATAATATGTTGAAAATTTCAATAGTCCCAACTTTAAAAAATTAGATGTTAGAAAGTATAATTTTTGGTTCTGGGTTTCTTTGCCTTGGTTATGTAGATAGTAACCAGAGTAGTATGACTCATGACCATTTTTTTGTTTTAGACCTCGTGGTATTGTAAAAGAGTGGCGCATGAGCCGTATTGTATGGCGACATTTGGCAGACTACAACAAACTTTCAGGTGTTCAAAGAGCTATGTGGGGATAAATGTTACAGAATTAGTGATATAGAAAATTTAATTATAAACTATAGATAATACAATGATGTTTGGATTTAAGAACTGACTAATTTAATGTTTTTTTCCTGTAATTTAAAATATATCCTTTTTTTATTAGAGATCTGCCCTAATTCCAAACGGAAGTAATTATTAGGACTTTGCTGGTGTGCTAGTAGTATAAGAGAAGGGAATGCCTGTCAAATCTTTCAATGTATTAGAGAACAGTAGATCCATCTTGAAAAATACACAGACTAATAATGGCCTGCAGCATCTAAGTTATGAAGTGTCTGTGCTGCAACACTCATCTATCTGCAAAGCATGGTGATTAGGACCAATCCTGTCTGAGGGAGAGTATCTATGGACTACTCCAATTAATAAATCGAAATCTTTTTTCTTCAACATAGGAACATAAATTTTACATGCCATGTAAATTTTTTAATCTGCCATTCTTTACTAATGAGGTTTCTCTGACATATAAGCAACAGGATTTGATCAGGCAAAGATTGTTTATATCAAAGAGTTTCATTAACATAGAATGGCACAAGCCTACTGGCCACTAAGCCTCTACCTTCTATGTAAAATATTTTTATAATTCAGTGTTTTTCCTTGCTCATTAATTAATAACGCCCATTTTAATCACCACACATTCGAAAAGTCAATAATTTTTTGTTTAAATAATAAATTGGACTTCCTTATTATGCACTTTATTATATTTTATGGGAAAGGTGGCAAACGAGCCAGAGGTTCATCTGGAGATAAGTGATTACCGTCGCCCACAAACATGTGCAACACCAGCGGTGCTGCAGATGCGTTGCCGGCTTTTAAGGGTATTCGGGAAAGAGGATGAGGAGGAGGGTTGGGGAAGAAGAGATAGGGCCTCCAGTTACCTCACTCACCGAACGAAACACAGAAGCACAAGATGCCTCTGCTTCACGCCGGTATTCTGAGAGGCCGTGGTACGAACCTGGTCGAGCTGGCCCATTCGAGCAGCAGCAAAAGCCGCCGTCGGCCCTAACACATATAGCACTTTTGCGCTATGACGTCAGGAGCGTGTGGTCTAAGCCAACAGTGACGTACTGATAAGGAATATACCTCCTTGCACCGCATATGCAGATGGAGTGGCGAGGGAAGAGAAGTTTCGGTTGGTCATTCTCCCTGATCTCTGTGGCTCCGGTAGGGTTGGCTGGCGCTGGTAAGGTCACGGACGTGGTGAAAGTATTTCTGTGACCCTACCGACATGCGGCAAGAGCGGAACACCGTGGATTTTGATATATGCAAGTCCGACACAACTTGTCCTTGCCCCCACGGGTGAGAGTTACGGGGAATACACTAACTCGAATCCGAGAAAGTCTCGGACGATGTGCCAGCCACGCCACAATAGGTATTTACCGACTACAGATTACGTAACACTTTGCGGTGGTGACTTAGATCCTTTTGTAGTCTCCCTTTTATGGTCGATTATTCTCTCTGTTTTTGAATAATAAATACGATTTTTTGCGTCGAATGTGATCAAACAGTGCGCAGTATTCAAATCCTGTGGAACAACCTGTTAGGCAGACTCGCCCTCAGGCCAGTCTTAGTTTTCGCACTCCTCAGGGATATTAGGGCAGGTATGGAGGACACTAAAGTCACCGAAGTCGGCCCGCCGAATAAAACAAGAAAAACTGATATTATCAATTTTCGTAAGTTAATCTTAGTACTTCTAGTTCACGATTAAAATGGCTATCAAGTCGCCAGCGCCGTAGATCTGCGTGCACTCGCTAACACTTATTCTATACTGATGTCACCTACTCCTCTACCCTATTTATCTCCTTAAGTCACTATTTTTGCTCGTCGTGATAGAAACCATCGCTCATCCAATAACCTATTACTTCAGTGTCCCCCTCACAGTTCTGGTTTCATTAATTCATCCTTCCCTATCCAACCCATGCTTCCAATCACAAACTCCCTCTAGAAATCAGGACTGCTAAGTATCGGTACGCTTAAGATTGAGGAACTTTTTCTTAACAAAATCGCAGAATTGTTGTTGTTTTCTATTTAAGACACTCATAATGTATGTATATTTTTTCGGAATAATGCTAATAATTTTGTACATATTGAGTTCTATACACTTATATACGTTACGCATTATATATCATTATTCTTGTTTTCTCGGCATTTGTTATCGCAACACTATTAATCTTTGTACTACTCATAGGTACTGGGGTAGACTGGTAGAGAATGCCCCAGGCAATAAGTCAGCCTATAGATATTTTTGTATATGAAGTAAAATAAATGAAATATATATAATGGTTATACCTAGTTTTGTTACGCAAATAAGTTTTCTTTTAATATATTTTAGGAATCCTCACAAATTTTAGCATCATGTGCGAAAGGACAGAAATAATAACTACTGTTCTGATATGTAGTAATACATGACTGAACTAGCAAATATGAATGAATGTAAGAAATCAGAGCTTTTCATTTCCACAAGAACAAGTCTGTAGGACTATTTCGTTACAGATTCCATTAGTAATGAAATTAAATCATTTATTTAACATACAAAACATTTCATTTGTCGAACGTAATTTTATTTAAATCTACCCGATTCGTAATAAGGTTACTCTGACGGAGAAGAAACAGGCGAAAGAAACTCCGTAGGTATCCCCTTTTTTGTAATTTTTTCAAAACGTATTAATAATGTAATATTACAATATTTTTTATAGAAACTGCATGGGAACGATCAACTCATTCCCAGAGGTTATTATCCTTTAAGTATTCCTTTATATAATAATAACCCACTTTAGTCTTTCGTTTAACAATTTTTTTAAAGCTATTGCATAGGAAGACCCGCACCTGATGGGAATTTGTTATAGAAACGTATACATTGCCATATGACCGAGTTACTAACTCTATGAAGTCTAGTAACAGGCATGACAAGCTTGTTTCTGTTCCTACTATATATAAATGTATTTTTATGTACTTCCATACATGTATGTATTGAAAAGCCATGGTTAGAATATATATTCCTTTAATTTTATCCCTAAGAGTTAGTTATCCTTTTTTGTATAACGAATATTATAACAATATCAGTTTGCATGTCCCACAAAATACCTTAAAAAATTATACTGTAGAAATTACTAAAATTGACTATACCAGCTGTAACAATACTAGTAAGACATCTTATTTTTTTACTGCATATGCTACAGAGCTAAGTCTGCTAGCAAGTTTGGATATATGGGAGCCTCATTAAAGATTTGCATCTATAAAGCAAAAATCAGGAACAGGGTCAATCAAAAACCAGCTTTCAGTGTTTTATTTTTTACAAAGTATATTTCCTTATAACTAAACAAGCTTCATAAAGCTTACAATGGAATACACCAGGTTTAAGGTAAACCTTTTTAATCAAAGAGACCTGAAACAAAAAAATATTGGTCAGTTTGGGACAATAACAAATAACCTGTTATTTATCAAAAATAATTTCTCAGTACATAATTTGTCAATCACATTTTATCTGAAGCTAATACATGTTGTGAAACATCATTGAAATTTTTACTTGTTTTAAAAAGTGTAAAACCTCCAAGTTGCCAATCAAAGTCGATAATATGTAGTCAATTTATTTTTCACTGATTTTCAAGGAAACATTTGAAATAATCAGAATATTCTAAATAGTTCATGGTATGTGCCTATGCATTGAGTAATTTAGGTTTGGAAACCTTTAGCATCATTCATAGGTAAATATTTGCTCAAAATGCTTTAGGTCTGATGACAAAGGTAGAGACTAGTGGAAATGCTGGAAATATAGGTGGTGGAAAAACTATATCAAAAGAGCCAGACCTAAATTGAGCATGGTAAAATAATATGAAAGGCCCATGTTCATTAGATAAAGATGTATCAAGCAACACATTAATTACTTGTTGAAATATAATAATTTTATTGACAAAAGACTAATAATGTAATATGTCAGATGTCATCATAGCCATTAGTTTAAGAAATTGTTACAATTCCTCTTATAAACTCTATTGTCAATTTCTAATACTGAGGGAATAGAAATATTAACCAATACCAAAATTTCTAAGAGCTTAAATTTTCTTAATCCCCTAACACTAAGTCATAGGTATTGATATGAAAATCATTAACAAATTCTGAAAAGCTTTCTTTGGAAGATTCACATGTATATTATTATTTGTAAGGAATTTCTTTAAATTATGATCCTCTGAATATCAGCATGTATAAACGAAACTTACCGAAGCCCATGTCCTCATCAGACTCCTCAGGTTCCTCTTCTTTTTTCTCTTCCTTGGCGGGTTCCGCAGACGGCGCTGCTGCGGCAGCAGCAGGCACGCCACCGGCAGCCGGTGCAGCTCCAACCCCAGATCCAATGTTCGTTATAAGGTCACGTACATTTACGCCTTCCAAAGCCTTAGCAAATAAGCCAGGCCAATATGGCTCAACATCTACGGCAGCAGCTTTGAGAATGGTAGAGATTTTCTCACCCTTTAAACAAATTAACATGTTTAAAATATTATTATAAATACGTTAACATATAAAAAAATAAAAGGATAACTGTATTATTACAGAGATTTCTGTTTAATAACAATAAATTATTAGTTAAAATCTTGAATTGTAATAGTGATTAAACGGGATACAAATTCTAAAAGCATCGGAACAAATAAATATGAGTCTGCTTTAAATACTTACAGTAACAGCAACATCATCATCAACTAAGATGAGAGCAGAGTAAACGCAAGCTAATTCAGCCTTTGATGCCATTTTTTAATAATTTAGTGCAAGTCGCCTAATGGCCTTAGCTCAGAGAGAACAAGCACGTCGTTTGACTTCTTGATTTAAAGAGAAAAGGAAAATGACAGGAACAGGAGGACGCGAAGGTTAAGTTAGGCCGTTGCCCTGTCACTGTTGTGTCAGTGTCAGATAGGAATAGTGTTGCCACCTTACTTTATGAGGCTACTTCGAAGTGAAACGAAGTAGAAATGTTTAAATTAAGCTGTAAAAAAGGGCTAGAAAAAGCTAAAGGATAATATTTATTTTGAAAAACAGTATTGTACTATTATTAGGTTAACATGTGAGTAAAGTCAAAATCATCATCCGAGCAATCAGTAACTTCAATATTTGTAGCTGTAGAAGTTGACATTTGTGGATGATCCCCAATTTTAGTTTTTTGAATTTAATTTAAATGTTTACTGCTTTCACTTAAAACAAATATGTGGACCTTGCAGGTTTAAGTAAGTTTAAATTTAGGTCATATATTTGAATGCAGATGTGACTAGTGGATCATACTGCTGAACTTCGTCGATAGAGTCAATAATGTCGTTTTCGTAAAATAATTTAGTGCGAAAAATCTCCGCCTGGATTCTAGCTGCTAACTAAAAAGAGTAGACCTTTGGACTGGACCAAACGATTGAGGGCCGATAAGTAGATCCAGGAACTGGAAGAAGTAAGCAAGTTACACTGGATTATTTTACGGTTGTCTGAAGTCCGAAGACAAGGACTCGATAATCCTCAAATCCGGTAACTTGTTTTACTACCTGGAGGGTGTTCAAAAGGTATTCGCTGATGGTCAAACAGGTATACGCACCAACCTCGGCACATCCTAATGATGATGTGGAGCCTATGTATGAGGATATTTCAAGAGCAATGCATTACTTTAAGACTCACTATACAATTTTGGAGTAGGGCAACGGAACTCAAGACGGCAACAGATGGCTGACTTTATGGTGAAAGAGGAATTCCGTATGATGAAATCCTATTTCCAGAAGCGGCCCTTTCACAGATAGTGGACCTAGATGAGACCGGATGGTAAAACAAAAAAATGAGGCAAGAAGCAAATACAATACAGCCTGTATTGAATGTTTAAAACATATTTATAATTTCATCTGTTTTCGCATTTTATTTAGGAAACCTTAACTCCTACAGTTATATTCGCATAAATACGTACTAGGTTAAAATTAATATTTATTATTGATTACGTTCTATTTGCTCTAATGGAAAAGCGGAGAAACTAAATAGATAACTAATCTTATTGAACATGGCCGGCCTATTTACTTATAAGCATACATAGATTAGTTTATTAATGTTAACGTTCAACCACGGAATTACCCCAAAAAAGACAGAAAGATTATTCCAAGTAATCTTATTGGTCGTCATGTTTAAAAAGTTCTTAAACTTGTTCTTTAGTTTTTGAATTCATCGCACCCTACCTGAAGGTTTACCACGTTAAGTAGGTAATTTAAGAGTAGTAGTAAAGTAAGAGGAAGCTAGAAGTCAGCTTGGTGTGCTCTGCAGAGTGAGACAGTATTTAATGCCGGTCCACCGATTGCAACTTTATAAGGCGCAAGTTCGGCCCCACATGGAATACTGTTCTCATCTCTGGGCAGGGGCACCCCAGTACTAACTCCTTCCATTTGACCGCAGCCAACGTCGAGCGGCTTGAATTCTCGGCGACCAAGCTCCCTTTGATCGGCTTGATTCTTTGGCCTTGCGAAGAGATGTTACTTCTCTTTGCATTTTTTACAAAATTTACCACGGGGAATGTTCTGAGGAACTGTTCGGATTGATCCTAGCCGCTGTGTTTCACCATCGTACATCGCGACAGAATTCGAAGTTCCATCAATACCACCTAGATGGTTGGCATTCCACCACAGTGCGTTTTAGTCGAAATTTTCTGCCACGCACTTCGACTTTGTAGAATCAGCAGTCGCCAGCGGTATTTCCAAACAGTTACGACTTAGGGACCTTCAAGATAAGAACCTATTCCTACCTTAAAGGCCGGCAACGCATCTGTAGCTCCTCTGCTGTTGTGGATGTTCGTGGGCGTCGGTGATCACTTACTATCAGGTGAGTCACACGCTCGTTTGCCCCCTTCTTCTATAAAAAAAAGAAGTAACAAGTCACATCTGTGGGCAGTGTAGCTAAGCAGTACGTTGAGCAGTTTATGCCTATACAGTTAGCAGAAAGTCATCTAGCAGTCCCAGGTTGCCTTGCCTCGCGAAAGGAGGAGGCCTAGGAGACTGGTAGTCTCCAAGAGCAGAGGCCGTATTGCAACACGTCGTTTCTTCAGTCTTCACTGCAATTTCGCTTCAAACATTAAGGTTCATATTCAAAATCTTCATTCCAGTCTATCATAAGTCCACTGCTGAACATAGGCCTCCCCTAATGTTTGCCACAAAGCTCGCTTCTGAGCCATCTACTTCCCGCAACACTGTGCAGGTCCCACATAGCGTTTGCCTGTATGTAGCTTCCTTTTTTTCCCCTTCACCCATTGCCACTTCAGCTTGATGATCCTAAAGGCTATATACATCGAACCTATTGTTCCTTATAAGCGCCGGTATTGGTGTGACATGGACGTTAGATATGATCTTCGTCTTATCTATGTTCATCTTAAGATCAACCTGTTGGGAGACACTATTGAGGTCATTAAAAATAGTTTTAAGCTCCTCCACCGATCCTGCCATTAGAACTATGTTGTCGGTAAATCGAAGGCGAGTGATGTATTCACCTTTGATGTTGATACCGTATCCTTTCCAGTTTAGCTGGTTATATAATACACAAAAATATTAAACATATTTGCCATTAATTTTCTCCAACTTCTTTCAACAAATTCTTTTAGTATGTTAAAAAAGGTGCACTATGGTGAATAACCCAGAACTTATTACTATTTACGGGATTTGCCTCTGAATCGGGTGACTAGAGTTCTTTCCCATAGGTGGAGGGCTAGTACAAATGAGTTTTTTGTAACTTAGTATTTGTATTAGCTTTGACTATTGGGTATATGGCAGCTTATGTATTTATATTCTATATTAAAAATACTGTTACGGGCTGATAATAACATAAAAATAAACTTGAATGAAAACAAAAATTTATTTATGGATTAACTTCGAAAATAAACTTTAAATCATGTCAAGATATACATATATAATTTAAAAAAAGTTTAGCCAACATCTTAATTATTAATAGTTAACTTTAAAGTAATTAACATTTGCATTTGATACACGTTTTTATTGACTAAAACTATAAAAAATAATGTGCATTTATAACTAAAAAAAAGGAATGTACAAATGTACAGGAGACAAATTAAACTTAGTAATTTAATCACTTTCATAAAATATTACACATTGTATTAATCAGTCCATATCACTGATCACATTTTTATTTAGTTTCCTGAGATCAATATTAAGTATTTTATTTTTTGGATAACATATTTACAAATCCCATGAAAATAAGTGGTGCTTAACTAACATGTCTCTTACACCTTCCTTCAATGGTTGGTTTTGTGTATCTTTTTTCAGGGGTAGTTCCCAGTCTGGATTCAGATTGAATCCAAATTGAGAAAGAATCCTTAACTCACATTTTATTTGTACCCAACCTGGTGAATTAATGAATGACCATGGATGATACCATTTTTGGACTACATCAACACATGAACACAGTACCTCTAACCAGAGGTGCAATGCTTCCTCATTTAGCCCCATACATATTAAAGTGCGGAGTTTAACATCCATTTGTGCATGAGCATTGTCATGGGATAAGTTTATAGCCTGAACACATCTGTACAACAACTCTTCCGGAGTCAGAACTTTCCCATCTTCATCCAAGCGGTAGGTTTTGCATAAAACTAAGCGGCTGTAAACAGAGTTGAAATCTTTTTCTACTTCTCTTGATGAAGCCTCCTCAATAAATAGCCATGGATGACAAGGTCCATCTAAGAAACTAGGCTTTTTTATGCCATGCAATAATACTCTTTTGAATGCTGGCGCTAAGACACCTCTAACCAAGTGTGCAGCTTTTTCTGTTACCGAATCATCCCCAGCTCTACTGTATTTAACACCCTTTTCATCTAATAGTTTCACAAATCTAGCTGGGAACCACCCTCTCAAACCATTTAGTTCTCCAATCCAACAGTGTTCATCTCTAGAACTTATTACCTCTATTACATCATTCTTTCTAAAGCCCAATTCATCCCCATCTCTCCTTTCAAAGTCCAGAAGAGCCTTTGCTCTTCTCCTTTTACTTCTTGAGACATTAACATATCTCTCTCGATCTGCTGCATGGCTTTGCATTGTATAATCAGCTGTCAATTGAACTTCAGATTGCAATTGTGGTTCAAGGGCTAAAAAATGACGAGCAACTTGCAAAATAGCTTCCCTTAGATCTACAAGGATTTCTGTCTGCTTAACATTTTTAGATACTGCATCCTCATTGTTACTGTCATCACCAAATAATATAGTTTGAATTACAGATTTGCTTCTTTTAATCTGACGTCTTTGTAGCTGCTGTTTAGGAAGGTTGGGAACTGCACTAGGGTTACCAACTAAAGCGCCTTGGTCAGCCATGAGGTATGCTAAATGTCTTCTTCTATGTGTTTCTATTAAAGCAGGACTTAATGTGTCACCACAAACTTCATCAATAGTCTTAATTAGTAAATCTACATTATCAATTTCACCTGGTATATCAGATAGAGCATTGAATATTTGGGCAGAATTTGATATCTCAGTAAATCTATTTTCCTTTATCTTCAGCATAGCAAGAGTTACTTTGAAAAGTACTGTAGATCCTTCCAAAAAGAAAAGGTCCCAAACTCTCAGCAATATTTTCATATGAACTACATTAGCATACAGAGTTAAAAACCAATGCATAGTTATAAGAGAGAGCTCTATGTCATGTGCATTGAGGACTTGATCGATACCTGGAAGATATGATGATATTAAGCTTCTCAAGACTTTTTGGTCAGCTTGAATACCAATTAATGTAGATGAATAATATGATGCTGGCAAGAGATCTTCTACAGTGGTACACATAATCCAAAATGCTTCCTCTTCCTCCATTAACAGTAAAAGTGAAGCAGCAATCATTCCTGTACCTTGACAATATCCAATATCTGGATAAAGCCAAGCCAATGCTCTGAGAATGCGACGAAGTCTTGGCACTCCAGTACTAGTTGGGTGAGAAAAACAAACATTGTTTGGCAAAATCTGTACCAAATCTTTTTCAATTTGCTTACTGGTTACTAATCCATCATCACTTGACGCCCGTACTATTTCGTGATATGTAATTTCTGTAGTTGATCTTTTTTTATTTGCTCCACAGAGATGCATCCACACCTGTGGGCGTAAAATATGAGGGACACCATCTTTTACCATTGTTTGTATCTTATCAGTTTTCTCAAATTTCACATCACTTTCAGAAAAATTTATTTCTTTGCTATAAAACTCCCACTGAAGGCGATGTTGATCGTCCTCTTGCATAGCATTTCCTAATATTTTTTCAGAACTTTCTGATCCCTCTTC
Source organism: Bhutanitis thaidina (assembly GCA_029286595.1). Classification (NCBI taxonomy): domain Eukaryota; kingdom Metazoa; phylum Arthropoda; class Insecta; order Lepidoptera; family Papilionidae; genus Bhutanitis; species Bhutanitis thaidina. The sequence goes on from JAGSMS010000018.1 coordinate 8,082,638, forward strand.
ATCTTCAACACAAAAACCGAATTCATCAAATCTGTAATCAGGAGACCTCCGTGACCTTCAGATTCAGGTTGAGCTAATTTAGCCATAATATCTTGAGGTACCATGCTAGGCGTAAGGGCGGAGAAAGGCCCTCCAGGTGCTGGAAGTAATTCATCAGCGATGTTTAGTCCACGAATTGCATCAATCACATCTTCAGGGTCGTCGTCCGCCAGCGCCGTACTTATTTTACGTTCATGATCTTCGCGACCAACATAGCCTACGTGGTCGCGTGAACTAAATAACGACTTTGCTAAATCCATTTCAAATATACTGTCGTAACATTTATGAAAAATGGAAATATTTTTAGAAAATAATATGTACCTACTATAAACTGTGAAATATTTTTGTTAGATACCACAGAGTAGAGTAAAGTGTATTATGTTGTAGGCACTAGGTATAGGTAGGTCTTTTCACTTTGTCAAGTTACTTCACCACAGACTACTAAGATACGACAACGTGTATTGACAATTAGAACTGGCGTGTTGAAAAACTGTAGATTGTACGTACGAAATAGACAGGAATATTGTACTTACTGATTCTTCTTTGTTTTTGTTTTGACTGAAGGCTTTATGGTCTATGTTAAAACTAGAATAAAAAAGGGATAACGTCTGATGTGTTGTGTTTTCCTAAATTATAATACTTTTCTTTCATTCAAGTTATACTTCTTTTGGCACGTTTGGAAAACATTTTGAGAATAAATTTTTACGATGCGCGCGCACACCGACATCTAAAATTAACAGGATAAAGTTGGATTCTGAATGTCTTTTAAATTATTACGATGCGCGCGTAGACTGACATCTAAAAATAACAGGATGAAGTTGGTTTCTAAATTATCTTGATAACTATTATGAAGACACTATTAAGGAGTGTATAGTCTCCATAGTAACTATATTCAAATACTTATAATTCTTTAATACACGTGTTTTACATCAGAGGAGATATTAAAATATTTTCATATATTTATGTGTATTTTTGTGTGTTTTTAAATTATATATGGTAGTAAATGATAATTTATTGTGAGTATTCGTGATGAAACTGGTTTATTATGTAATAAACTTTTTTAAGTTGGTTCGAAGATTCGAGGTTAATTGTCGGTATGTATTCTTTTTATTTGTTTAGTTACGCTAAAGAAGTATAACTTCTTACGTGCGTTCATACACACACATGTTTTTATTTTTAGCTGTCTTTGTTGTTTTAGTTTAACTTTATTGTGCGTCACTTTTTACTTTCTTTTAACATGCTAAGTTGGCCTTTGAATTTGATGTGTACTAAACTGAATTTAATAAATTATAAAATAAACATTAGTAAAATGAAACATTGTATAGAATATAGCCACATTTTATTTTACAACATACAACATATAGTATTTTAAATAAAATAAAAATTAGTAAAATGTTTTTAAAACATCTAAGCTGAATTTATTCTACACAAAACTGAATGCGTCCTAGTAACAAGCCTTATTTAAGTATAACATTGTATTTTATCTTTTTGTGTACTTCCGAGTAAAACACTTTTTTACAAATTTTTCGTTCACCGAGGCTTTAGCAGCAAACAATCCACAATAGCACTTGAGATATGTGTCGTTCGCGAATGATTATATTTATGTATCGTTCGTTCAATCGAGCTATGTGCCGTCAAACAAAACCAACATGTTTTGATGTCACTCCATCCTTTGAACCAAATTTTATGGCAATCAAGGTTCTTAATTTTGACCCTTTGAGCCACAGTTATTACACTCTTTTATTAAGACTGGAACTATGGAGTGTAGAGTGGAATAGTATTTTATACGGGTCTTCAACCGAAAAAATCACTACTAAAATGCATGAAATTAGGATTAAATGTATGACTTGAAAATTTACAGCTATGGATGAAGTGTTGTATGCCAAGAGAGGAACAGCATAAACATTAGTAATTTTAATGAATAGAGTAGTTAATGAGAGCTCCGACAATAAATGGTAATTTTTACATAGTCAGTCAGTTAAATGTTACCCTCTAGTTGCAACCACCATTTTAACTTCATGGATATTTGTTATTAATGATCAGAAGCTGCACAACTATGCAGAGATCGCTGAGACACACCCTCCTTTGATAAAAATATCGTTCCAAAATATAAGTAAACATATTTTACCATTTTTTCATGTTTTAGAATAGAGAATGTATTCAAAAAGTTACCGCCGTTTTATTGTTACGAAATGTTTCCCGATTTTTTTTCTTTTTATGAATTCACGGTTATGGAATTGTAGTACTGATAAAGTTCTATATTAATTAAATGAAACATTTTAATGAATACTTTTGCAAGAAGCAAGATGGAAGGAAGAAAGGAAACTTAAAGCCAAATTTTTAAAGTTTTAGGTACATAGGTCCGAATACGACAGCGAATAATCGAGCGTTCGTGCGAGCCCTCTTGTGACAGCCCGACTCATTGAAGATTGCAAGAGGTCTGACGTCGTTCGAGGTAGGTAAACGCGTAACGCGTGTAAGTGCATGAAGGAGCAGAGCCCTGATTTCGTTACTTCCGAAGTATTGCTCTATGATGATGGCTACACCCTACTCGTTCATTTCATCCATTTAATTAAATTACATACATTTAATTGCATCCATTTAATTTCTTTCATGTTATTTCATTTAGTTCATGTAATTTCATTTAACACATTCAATTTCATTTATTTATTTTTATTCACGTCATTTCATTTCATTTCTGTGATTCATTAATTTAGTTCTACTTGGCATATTATTTATTGCATATTTTTTGATGGATAATAAACACAGATATACAATATCTGTAATTATAAAGTATATTTAATTTGTAGTGCAGCTAGTATAGTAGTAGAGATTTTCATTCGCAAAAATTCATGTTTTAAACACATCAATATAACTACCGATAAATTATATAATATTATAAATATAATTAATATAATATTATAAATTAAATATATTATAATTAATAAATGGTAAAAAGGTCTAATCTCAGCATTTTCTCCGCAGTTACCTCTTTCGCTGAAGGCATTGTAGCCAATGCCACAACAATAAATATGAAAACAGCTCTTTGCGATAAAATCCTTTCACTTGTCTAAATAAAATAAATTATCCAAAAATTGTCAATTTGTATAACGTAAGCCTATTTGTTTAGAGTAAATAGAGTGAAAGTTCAGGGTTTACAAGTGTTACAGTGCTATTATAACATCTCATTGGAAGTAGCATTTGAGTATATTACAGTCATCGACAGGTATGCCAATTTTTTATATTATATTATTAATACACTGGAATACCCAACCAAATACTGGATATTGTTTGCAAATGGTTGGTAGCAAAATACAAAGCTATATTTCTCAACTTTGACCCCTATTTCTTGAAATCTCATTTAATTTCGATCTTCAGTCGGTAGGGATTCTGCAGCCGAAATGGAGACAATATTCATTTAACAACAGCGATCAGTCCGGACCATCTATTACTACTATTATTATTGGGCCTTGCGAGTTACAACGCGTAATCTTTTACAATACATAGTTTGACACTTTCTTTGTTGTTTGTTTTTGAAAACTATGTAGTAAAGTAGCACCTTGTAAATGCCCACTGCTGGGCAAAGGTCTCCTTCTCCAATAATGTATCTATAAAGGTAAAAATATAATTATATCTAATAAAAACCTGTACTGTTTGTGTGTGACTTGTCTGCTGTAGAATATGTCGTGGCAATACAGTAGAGGTTTCTAAATTTAGATTGGTTAAAACTAGAAAGTCTTGAGTGTAAGTGCATAAATATGTAATAAAATACCTTAAAATAAAGCACATCATACTGGCATTCATTAAAAAGGTTCTTAAAGAAACTTTATTAAAAAGGCCTACTATAGAATAGATCAATATAAAGAAATAGTTCTTACTCTGCACATTGTTAAAATTATTAATTTGCTTTGTAACTGGTATAGAATTTTCTTTCATAACTGCTCTATATATATTAAATAAGTCTAAACTGGACTTTGACTTTGAAAAAATAGAAGTGAAGGTTTTTGGGTAAAAGTAGCAGCCTGTAACTGCTGGGCAAAAGCCTCCTCAAATATCTGAGAGGGTTTCGGAGCAAGGTAGGGCCTGACAAAGTGCTCCAGTGTGGGTTGGCAGGCTTCACATTTCCTTGAAATAATATTTTTTTATTATTTCTCAGACATGCTGGTTTCCTCACGACGTTTTCCTTCACCGCTGAGCATGTGGTAAATACAGCACTTAAAATTGCTATTAATAATTTTAGAGGTTCTGGCACCGGGGTTTGAACCACAGTCACTCGCGCTCTATGATTCTAAAGTGAGCGACATAACCACTAGGCTACCTCGGCTATTGTATTTATTTTTGGGTATTTCTTTTAAATTCTTATGATTAGGTTCTTTCCCTATATGGCAAAAGTGTCAAACAACAACTATATGCCAGTGTCAAAGTGATATTTCAATAAATTTTGATAATTCTAAATGTGGTTGAATACTTGTTCAAGTCTATTGTCGGTAGCACAATATGAATATTGCTCAATGGACATTTCTTCTGAAGATGTGTTGGAAAATATTTATGACAGTCTATTTATGTTTGTGCCACTATGCCACTATAATTGATTCTTTATTGAGCCAAGTCTTTGTTAATGTTTAATTATTCAAACTATAAAATACTTACGATGGTACTACTCAGTGTACAAGATAAATTAAAAAGATTATAATAACTATGTTTTAGATTAACATAAATTATTTATATTCTTCATTTATGAAGATGGCAATAATATGTTGCGATTTAATTTTATTTATGCTAAAATGAAGTCTGTTCTAATTAAGGTTTAATGGGGCAACATGGGAATGGTGCATTTAATTGTTGCAGAATACAAATTATAGCTCAGGCCCTCAGTAGAGGCTGGACCAACAGGAATGTGTAAAAGTAACTTACAGGTGAAGCATACCAGTCGAACGAAGGCAATCAAGCTCTAAGAGCTGCAATGCGGTCTGCGACTGGCAATTTCACTGGAAATATTCGAAAGTTGATGATTTGCATGGTGACATAGTAACCAGCAGTTTGTGGGTTCTCTAGTATCATCATGCATACAACATAAGACGCGCGCCGATGTTCGCTCACAACTACGCGCGATTGTGTTTTGCTTGCAAATATTGCCGAGAGGCAATGCCGCCTGAGTTGTCGGCTAGGATATGTTACACACAATTCCTGTTGTGATTATCGAATTATTTTCCATAACATACAAACCGCCACCAATATTTTAACTTTACATTTTTAATATATTGCAGTTTGTAAGCTCATATCATATTCAGATATTTAGTATTTTTGAATACATATTTATCCAGGTCCTAATAATTAATCTTGTGTATATAATATGAACTATTGTTAGTTCTCTGATATTACTAAAATAGGAAGAATCATAATAATAAATAAATGAATAAATATCATCCTAAGGGATGGCACCGTCGACATATGTCGAGTGTGTCGCCATCCCGGGAGTCGCTTCGGCATGTCATCTCCGGTTGTTCAGCTCTTTCTAACTCTGAGTATCTGCACAGACACAATCTAGTGAGGATCCTACACCAGGAGCTCGCTCTGAAATACGGTCTCGTGGATCGAAGACTGCCTTACTATAAATACTCGCCGGAAGCCGTGCTCGAAAATGACCGCGCTAGGCTCTATTGGGACCGGTCCATTATCACAGACAGGACGGTTCATGCAAACAAGCCTGACATCTTGTTGATGGACCGGGCAAAGTCGAGGATATTTTTGGTCGACATCACCATTCCATATGACGAGAACCTCGTGAAAGCGGAAACAGACAAAAAGACAAAATATCTGGTCCTGGCTCACGAGGTAACCGATATGTGGGGTGGTATGCCGACCGAAATTATTCCGATCGTCGTCTCTGCGAATGGGTTAATCCCAGTCAGCCTCTCGGAACATCTGAGGCGGCTGGGACTCCGTGACGGACCGCTCCGAGCTCAAATGCAGAACACGGTGCTACTTGATACCGCTCGCGTTGTCCGCCGGTTTCTTTCCCTTTCTGTCTAACCCTCGGTCGTCTGGTCTCCCCTGCCGGGGGCTTCCAACTGGTTGGGTTTTAGTTATCTATTTAATTTCATTATATATTTAATTTATAAAATATTATTTATATTATGGTATTTATTTGTATCTATATTTATTTATATATACAGCCCAACCAGATGAGTAAATATAGAAATACCCCCAACATAATAAATGAATATCAATAATAAAATGAATAGGTAATTATTTAAATTACATAAAATATAAATATCAAAAAAAATATAAAAATATTTTTTTATTTACTCGAAAGTTTACTGACAGTGTTTTAATGAAAAGGTTACATTAATATTATTAGAAGATTAAAGTTAAACTGACCGTTATACCGTGGTAGTATAAATAAAAAAAAGATGAATAAAACATAAAGGTTTTGACATTAAAATTAACTTCATCTTGTATAGGCTATTTTGGAGTTATACACCAAATTATGACTCCTAGTACTAATAAATTTTGACTAAATGTCAATTAGGTCTAATCCAACCTGTGTGCCTACCAATAGCTTGACTCTTATGTCTTGAAAGGCCACCACCGCGTAGGTATCGGCACACTAGAGCGGCAGGGTTCTCTGGATTGCCGTCTTGGAAATAAAATAATCTTTTCATTATAGTATTGAATTACATATTTACAACTAAATATTTTTAAAACCAATGTAGTCAATTTATTTTAAGTTAAAGATCTGACAACTGATATTGAAGATGGTTTAATTCCTGTATAAATATAGGCCAGGATATTTTTTGGAAATTAGTATCCTCAATCAAATCAAATATTATGGCACCTTACAAAGATTACACAGCTTGACGATTATAGAAAATAATCGCCTCTATCCAGCGCTAGACTATCAGCACGTTAACGAAAATGACAAAAGTATCTCCCAAGTACCTTTGCCATTCTCGCTATGCTCCGTAAGTGGATACGTGATCGCAGTACCAAATATCAGCGCCTGATTACTTAGCAGGCCCCGTGATTTTATCAGCGCCCTATGTATTTTAGGTGTTTAGTATCTATCCCTCTTAGAACATAAAAAACAGGTCGTACCCATGGCATTATTCTATGATGTTGGTGTTGTGAAATTTCGCGTAAATTTCAAATTTATATTAAAAACGTTATTACGTTGTGATATTGTTACTATTCTAAATGATTTAAAATATAACTCCAATAATAGTATCGAAGTAAACAACTTTTAGGTAAGTTTGATTGAATTCCGGAACCTATATTACTGACCGCTCCATACCGTTGCGGTCGTTACTAATAGATGTTAGTTTACTTCAAACAGCGCCCCTTTCTAAAACGTCCTATCCTAATAGCATTTGAAACGGATAATACAGCTTTGATGGCTTAAAACTAGTAAAGTGGACTTAAGGAGACTTTTTTATAAGAATTGTGATTTGACCATTGTGAATAAACAAGATATTTGCAACATCTTTGTTAAGGACGTTCAGATCTTACACTTAACACCCTTTTAGACTAGAGAGGGCACACACAGACTGCGCTCGCTGACCCTGCCGCTCGCTTCCTCGCACCACGCATCGTGACCTCGTGCAAGTACATAAGTCGGACGACAGATAGTAACATTAAAAACTGATTATACGAGAGAAAATCCGTACTATAGGTAGAAATAAACAATCTTCTTATATAAGAGAATATACCGAGTATGGCCATAAGTTACATTACACATTAAAATGCATATCGAATAACGAACGCACTGTGCGTTTTAAGTTTTATTCCATTTCGTAGTAGAAATTTCGACTTGAATCATGAACCGCGTGGAAGACTGGACACTAAGGTAATTAACAAAGAATTAAAAGTAATGGTGGAAGCCGATCCTTATCAAACGACTAGGAATTAGCGTCATGGTTTAACGTCAGTTTACTCACAATGTTGTCTAATTTGCACCAAATTCGTAAAATAAAAAACTCGAGAAATGGGTACCTCAAGAATTACCTGATGTGCATAGAGAAGCACGCGTTGAAGCTTTCCCTTGCTTTAATGAGTAATTAAACAGTAATTAAAGCAAGGCAAGCTTCAACGCGGTACAGAAATGAAGAGATTTTTGACAAAAATTTTGTCAAAAATCTCTTCATTTTGTGAAGTGAGGTGAAAACAAAATTATCTACGATGATCGCAGATGGAAAACGCAATGGCAGAACCCAGGATCAATACCGGAATAATGTCCTTGCACTGCTCATCCACCGTTTGGTGATCACTTCGTGATTTAATTCACTATAGCTTTTTTAAGATAGTTCCGGTGTATCAATAACATTTCTATTGTGAAAATCTTTGAACAATGATGGCGAAGCTATCAGAGAAACGACCTAGTCTCGTAAATCGGTGATAACGCAAGACCTCACACTGCTCGACAAACAGTTTTAACACTATAAGATCTGCAGTTAGAAACCATACGTCATCCTCCGTACTCGTCAGACCTAGAACCAACCGATTACCATTTCTTACTCAATTTGGACAATTACCTGCAAGGACTTACAGACTTTGTAGAATCCAGATCCCCAGAGTTCTTTCGCAGAGGTATAAATGATCTTCCCGCGAGATGTCAGAAATATCTATATATTTCTATGAGGGTTAAACAATAATTAAATAAATATATTTTTTCTTAGAAAAATGTGTTTGAATTATAAAACGGCAATTTTATTCTTGAACCCCTAATATTTGTTGCGTTTTGATCGATCTCTGTTAACCAGGAGGGACTGATTTAGGTCTTATGTTAAGCACCTAGTTTCAGGTCGCTTGCTTTATTATTTGCAATATTTTTTATTTCTTTATAAGGTTTAGTCGAATTATGGCTCTGTCACCATGACCTTTTACCGAAGACCGTAAAAGGTCATCGGCAGAGGAATTATCGGTGTACCTATTGAGTGCAATACACATATGTACGACTAATGCCTAGCTATTGAAGCGTTTGAAAATTACTAACGGCTCTATACCCACCCACTTTGTGCAATGCAATAACTGCAATTCTGTTTTCTCCTATCGATCCTCACCATAATGTAATTTGACAATTACGGTGAAAAATAATAAATGAAATGGCGGCAAACCGATCGAAGATTATTACACCATAAACAAATTTCTAATTTGAATTCAGAAAAAAAGAAAAAACACTTTTTAAATTGTCACCTTATTTGTGGCCAGACTAGTTATATAGAGTTATATATGTAACTATACAAGAGAGACACTTGATTATAACAGATACATTAGTAGGTATAGTTCACGGCGAATTAAAAGACTAGCTTATAACCTGTGAAATAAAATTAAATGACAATGATTTAAGAGTGTAAATTTTGAGATATGTGTATATTATAATAAAATAGTAAAATATTATATAAAGTTTTGATAAGCTGTTGTTGTAAGGTAGATCATTAAACCTTTTATTTAAAACATAGGATGGCAGTTAAAAAGTGTTGTATTGAAAACTGTCTATCATGTTCAACAAGAAACGAAGATGTTGGTGTTACATATCATAAGTATCCTAAAGATATCACTTTATGTGACATATGGATATCTGTTACACGGCACAGACACTTTGACATAGGAACAACTTCCTATGTGTGTTCACGACACTTTTGTAAAAGTGATTTTCAAGTTTACAAGGACTCAAAATATATCTTGAAGTCAGGTACTTGTAGCTATTCCTCAGTAGTGTGTTGCTACTTTTATTTTAAATTGCAGACACAATCAACTGGAATATTTTTTGTAGTGTTATAATTACTCAGCTATTTTATCCCATTATTATTTTCTGCATTTAGTAGTTTCTGCATGATGCATTCCATTTTTTTTAATTATGTGTTTACTTATATTCATTGGTTGATATTTCAGATGCAGTACCATCAATATTTCCTTGGGATATAACAATGAATATGGATTCAGATATAAATGTTGAGGAAAAAAATGAAAATAATAAAGATACATTAAGCAGAAGTAAGGAGTCAGAGCCCGAAAATTTGGATGACATAAAAAAATTTATAGAAGACCAAGAGAAGATCATTCAGAAACAAAAATGTGAGGCTAAAAATTTAGTATTAGAAGAAGGAAATATCAGTAGAGAAATTAAAGTCGAAAGTCCCGATAGTCCTAAAATTCAAGACGAAACTCTGACAGTAGCTACTAGTGTAATGGATTTCATATTAAGTGAATCAGAAGCCAGGATTTTGACTAAAAAAGAAGAAAAAAGTACTGAAAAAGAGTGCCTCTGTCCTGGTGAAAAAGGTATGACAATTTCTATTACCAAAATCTGTTCTTTATTTTTTTTTGTTAAAATTTAAACCATTATCGTATTATTTTAGGGAATAGTAGTATGGCTTTGTCAGTTGGTTCTAAAGTTGAGGCGAAGGATTTTGGAGAATTTTGGTATCCTGCCCAAATTATTGAAGTAGATTATGATGAGATGGAAGTATTAGTGCATTATGACAATGCTTCCAAAAAGTAAGTTTTACTTCATGTTATTGTAAATTTTTTGTCAACTGGAATAATTATACTATGAGTATTTGCCCATCGGTCTGTGACTTCTCAGGAATAGTTTTTAGTCAGGTGGATTTGAAATTTGTGTTGAATATTAGTCTTAGCCCCGATCCGTAATCACGTAACAATATGAAGCTTCTGACTAAAGTGGTTGGAAGTAACATTACTAGTGTGAGGGTAACGGTAACCTGGCTCGCTCAATGTGGTAACCAAACCAGATCTTGTAGGCGAATACACTGAAAGGGTACTGCTGGACAGAAGCAACTCACAGTGAGCTTGTATAGCCTAATTAATAAGAAGTTCAGCTTACACTGCATGCAAGAGTGCATCTTGTACCAAACTGCGGCCCAACACCATAGATTTAATTGCACCGCATATTCTATTTGCAAATTTAACCACCTGTGGAACATGCATTTATTATATAAGGTCGAGGAAAAAGTTTTTTCGTATTTTATAAGTAAACAGTTGAAGTAAAATCTCTTTGGTTTTACTGTTTGTATCTGGCTGGTTTTGATACCATTAAACAGATGACATTTTAAAAACAGAAAATAAAAAGTAGAAACGCTTTCCCATCATTTTTCTATTGTTTTCTATGCGCCAAAATGAGTGAATCTAACGAAGAAATTAAATACATTTTAAAGTTTTATTACAAAAAAGAGAAAAATGTGACACTAGCCGCAAAAAAAATTTGTGATGTTTATGGACTTAACACAATGTCAGAGTAGCACAATATGGGCCAAGCTTTTTCAGACCGGGAATTTCGATGTCAAAGATTGCGCTCTGGTTGACCTGATACGGATAAAGTCGATACCATTTGTGTGTTGTATGCAAGATCAGCATGTTAGAAGTTACGACATAGCTGAAGACCACCATTACCATTAAACAGTTTTGACATTTGAAATCCCAAGTCTGGATATAAAAAACACTGTATATATGGTGGGATTGGAAGGGCACCGTTCATTATAAGCTACCGCTATACATAAAACCATTGATTCGGATCTCTACTGCCAACAGCTGAAGCTCAAGTTAGAAATAGAGAAAAAACGGCCGGTATTGATCAACAGAAAGAGTTGTAGTTTTTCATCATGATTACGCCAGACCTCACACATCTTTAACCACTGCAAATATTGAGACAGCGAATTTCCCTGTACCTGAACAGACACCCGTGAGAAATGTGTTACTATACCGTGACTTGTGCCTTACTTCACAGTCGCTACAAAGTTTGCATTGGGCTCTTCAAGTGGTGACTAATGGGGATCACACATAAGTTCACCATATAATCAATGGCACACTACACACAGTAAAGATACTATAATATCCTAACGTAGAGTATCTTACTACCGATATGCGACAGATACCGGTAGATATTTCTAACTCGAAATATTACACTCTCCAGGTGTCGCTCCTTAACGATCACAAAAAGTACTACGTGAGAGCGCTAATATATTAGGTCCTGACTTATGAAATTGGTGTTTGGTCGACTTTGGAATTCTAAATTCAAATGTATTTCAAATTTAGACTTGTATATTTGTGTTTCGAGTTTAGTGATTCTTTTGTTATTGCAATTTGTTTTTTTTTGACATCCTTCTGTTAACTAAATGGAAAACTTCAAATGTCGCGTAATTTACGGATATGAGTTCCAACGTGGCACCAGCGCTACAGAAACAGCTCGAAGGATTAAAGATGTGTATGGAGAAGCTACTGTAAAAGAAAGCCCGATACGTTCCAACGTTTTCGTTTTGGAGATTTTTACCTCCCAAAACAAACCCCGCGGACGGCCGGAGACCCAAGTTGACATTTAATTCTTTAAAGGTGGAAGCGGATCCATCGCCAATCACGAGTTGGAGGCAGGCTTCGATGTGAGTGACAAAACAATTTTAATCAATTTGAAACAAATTGGAAAAGCGAAAAAGCTCGAGAAATGGGTACAACATGAATTCAGTGAAGTACACCAACAAACACGCATTGAGTGTTGCGTTACATTACTCAACAGTCACAATAACGAGGGAATTTTGAATCGTATCGTTACTTGTGATGAAAAATGGATACTATACGACAGTTGGAAATACTCATCACAGTGGTTGAACCCAGAAGAACCGGCCGGATCTTGTCCCAAGCGAAAGTTGACTAAGAAAAAGGTACTGGTGAGCGTTTAGTGGACCAGTGTTGGTGTCGTACACTACAGCTTCCTAAGGTCTGGCCAAATTATTATGGGAGATCTGTATTGTCAACAATTCCATACAATGATGGAAAAGCTAGCCGTTAAACAACCGAGACTGGTCAATTGCTCTAGCCCAATGCTGGTTCATGACTACGCTGGACCCCATACTTCACGACAGACGGTCGCTAAATTAGAGGAGCTGCGATTTGCATGTCTCTGACATCCAACATACTTCCCGGACCTAGCTCCAACAAAATATCACTTTTTTCGGAATTTGGACAATTTCTTGCAAGGAAAAAAATTCAATTCCAATGAGGCAGCTCAAACTGGTTTCAAAGATTTTATTGATTCTCGCTCCCAGCAATAGAAGCAAAAGCTGCCTATAAAATGGCGGAAGTGAATAGATAATAATGGTCCGTTCTTCTGTCCGTCCGAGACAGTTTTCAGGCCGCTCTAGTGGGGGTTGTCTTCAATACTCTTTCTACCCCTTTTAGATCAATTGGACTACTTTTGAACAGTCGATAAAGAAGGTCTTGGTAAACAGCTATCATCTCCTCGTAATTTTTTTTTGGCCTTTTTCTTGTTTTTTAACGAATTTTAAAGCGCGCGGTACTTGATTTTCTTTGAACATTGTTACAGCAGCTGTCCCAATTGTCTTCGACTAAGAATAACTAGCGAACTTTTGATCACAACTATATAAAATTTTCTAATTGTACCCTCAGATAGTGCCATTACCTAATTTAGTCAACTTACCCATATCATTAGTAAATCACCCCGATACCGAGAATTCATTGAACACACATCGTAAGTCCTTATTTTCTGGTTGAAACATCAGAGTATGATAACATTGACAGCTAGTTTTCAGAACAAGGCAAAGGATTATGGTCGTATTCACTGGTATAAATTTAACATTTTATTATTAAATTACTAATTGCGAAATATTAGATAAACCCATCAAAAATTCTAGAATTATCCTATGTATTCCTGAATTTTGTATATAATATAATAATAAATAAATGCCAAAATATTAAATGTTGTCAATTACTTATTAAGATGCACTGCAATTATTTTGAATAAATTTAACCAGTCATAACATAAATACTTTTTTTAAAAATATTGGCAGCTTATGACTATTAGCTGTCAATATTTTTAATGAAAGTAATGTAGTAAAGTAATTCTTACAATTTTAGTAAGAGTTTTAAATGTGAACTGGAAGAAATAAGAAAAATAATTCGATTTTTTATGCTATATTTGTCTTATAATTACATGTGCGTATATGAGGTATGATTTTTAGTATTTTCCGATATGGCTTTGAATGGGTGTAGGCTCAGTGAACTGTGTGGAAAATATGTCTTGAGTCAAAGTAACAAAACTAAAGTGCCCTGTGACTAAAGTACGGTCTTTATATAATTGATATTGGGTGTACGACTTAGAAATAGCCTCTATTAGGGTATGAATAACAGTCATAACCTAATAAAGTTAATTTTAATGTCGTTACGTCGCAACTGTAATTTTAATGAAATTATTTGATGCTCATCCTCACTAGTCATTCCAACTTCACTACCAGACAAATACCTTTCTTATATAGCACCAATTAAACTATATAGCATTCTATGGCTCATACTTACTGTGTTCCTTGATAGGTGTATTTGATGACTTATATCACTGTAATCTCATATCATTTCTTAAATCCAGTGATTCCAAAGACAAGTTATGTAAGGTTGAATTTGAGAAAATTCAACCTTAGTAGAGAAAAAAAAGTAAAGTTGCCTGTAAGTGCCACAGTCTTCTTCTCAACTATTTGAGAGGGTTTTGGAGCGTAGAAGGGCCTGCTGCTCCAGTGCGGGTTGGCGGTCTTCAGATATCTCCGAAATAATATTTTTAATTATTTCTCAGACATGCAGGTTTCGTCACGACGTTTTCATTCACCGCCGGGCACGTTATAAATACAGCATTTAAACTTGCACAACTTACAATTTGCCCTCTGAATTTGAATATGTAGAGTAAATACTTTTATTAAATTTTCAGGCATGATGAATGGATAAATGTCAGCAGTCCTAGGCTAAGACCTATAAGCTATAGTTCGCCGAAATCACCAGCCATGGCTAATACTGAAGTTCTGAAAACTGAAACCAGTCATGTAAAAGAAGAACTTAAATCAGATGAGAAGCCAAAATTAAAGTTTGTTGTTGGAGAAAGGTGTTTGGCACGATGGAGAGATAATCGGAGATTTGTAGCTACAATAAATAAAGACTTAGGCAATGGTGAGTAGTTTAGTTTTAAAAAACTATACTGCATATGTCAAGCTATTAAAAATAATATGGTGTTATTTTTTAATTTTTTTTATTGACAGGCTCTTACGAGATTATATTTGATGACGGCTTCCAGTGGAAGTGTACCATGAGTAGGCTATATAAGCTTAAACAATCCACAGAAAGAAGTTCTGACACTTTAACCGTTGACACATCATCTCCGTCATCGTCCTTCTCTTTTCCTTCTCCTATTCCTTATGGAGCTGGTCCCAGTAGTTTGCCCCAATTGCCTGCTTTCCACACTCACCTCTTTGACCCAACCCGTGATTATTTAGGTACGAAAAGCGAGCGTCGCGAAAAGAAACGCAAGTTGAATATAAAAGAAATATTTAATATTGGTCAGAAGAAGAGGAGGAAGCAGAGGTCACCGACTGAAACTGAAATCCCATCACCTAGAATTATTAAAAAGAGAAAAAGGACTGTCATAATAAAAACTGAATTGGAAGTTGCCTCTGAGACTAAGCCAGTTAAGATTGAAGTGAAAAGTGAAATCCCGGGTATTTGTTTTACATTATTTACATATATTAGCAGTTATGCCTGTCACCTATGGGGTACGCAGGCATTACGGATTTTCATTTGGCACGATTTGAAGAAATCTGCCTCCGCAGTGCACCCTTTGGGAGATAGAACGTGATAGGTGGCGATCTTCGTTGTCGGTATATTTGATATGATATTATCGATTTCCCTATAATTAAAAAAAAGCCTTTGAGTAAAAAAAATATGAGTGTCAGTAATTTGGCCTGTAAATATTTTTTATGTTATGTAGGCTAAAATATGAATTTGATCACAGGTTTATCTGATAAAAATAATGATCAAATATTTAAACAGATGCTGTAGCATCCATAATTGGTACAGTAGCCAAAGACGAGGTGGTCATTAAACAAGAAACAACATGTGATGATAAATCTCCAACTGCAGTTATGGAACAGAGAACACGACGTGATATAGGTAACGTTCCTCAAAAAAATTACAATGATAAACAACTCAATGCTTTTGTTGGTACCAATCAGGATACTGAAATGACAGATATTAAAAACAAGAGTTTGGATCCAGTAAGTGTATTATATTAAATATCATTGTTTTATTTAAATATCAAACAAGGGTAGTTATTGGTTTATGTTATGATTAATTTATTTTTGATAATTCACACAATTTATGCCATGTTTTTATTAATTAAATGACTAATCAAATAATGTATGGTTTAATTAAATTATCATTTTAATGTAGGTGTTAGAAGAGGAAACAAAACTTGAGAACTTTGAAATAACAGATAATCGAAAGCACGAGGAAGTTATTGATAGGATAAAAGAGGTTATAACCAAGTTAGAGGATGGTATAAGTAAGGCGGAAAAGATAGATTCCCCTAAAGTAGAAATTAAAGAAGATAACAAAGATATTAAAGACGAAACAGTAAATACTACAGTTGAAGAAAAGGAGGATAAAGTGACTCCATGTGAAAAGCCAAAGAAAATTAAAACTGAAAATAATGAAATAAAGCCCAAAAAAAATTTGTCTAAAATTAAAAAAAGTAAAAAATTAAGATTGTTACAGGAAAAAAAGGTTAAAAAGCAGGTGGAAAAAGTTAAGTGTGAATTGGAAGAGATGAAACGACAAGTGGAAGAGATGAAAAAACAAATGTTATTGAAGACTGAAGTGTTAACAAGCTCTCAACAGAGTCAGGAAATGCCAGAAAGTTTTCTTCTGCCCGGGGAGTGGTGCTGCAGATGGGTAAACGGTCAACCGGTAGGAAAAGTCAGTGAGATAGAAAGTGAAGTAAAGGTTGATGCATACAGTAAGCCTGCTTTACCAAGACGCAGTGTTCAGGTTGGTGCTAAGTTTTGTTACAGAAGTTATTAAGTTATTTAATCTTATATTTACAATGCACACTCTCAGAATACCAGCGTAAAATATTAGCACAGTACTGCTGTTGCGAATCGTATTTTATAAGTTTCCGGGAACGCAAACTTTTAAAAGCATTTTTGATTATATGCGGATAGATGTAGGTGTCTATTGGCCGCAGCGATTACTTACCATAAGGTGTATCGTATCAGTATTTTTAGCTCCTTACCCCCAAATTCGTCATTTTATATATTTCGTTTCTTACTGTGGTGTTTAATTGTTTAATTTCTTACACCTATTTAAATAGATTACCTTTTGCCACCATATACATATTTGTATGTCATCAATACAATAAATAAATTAAAGGTGTCTGTCATCCGAAAATGGTTTGCATTATAGGTTGAAGATAAGCGGCTGCCTGAAGGATGGACAAAACACATGGTTCGTCGGAGTTTTGGAAACTCAGCTGGCAAATGGGATGTTGTGTTAGTTAGGTAAATACTAAAATTTTGTATTTTTTTATATAACATTTATCTTTGGTGGTCACTTGTACATGTCTTGTTCTTTTATAATAGTATGATATATAAAAAGTAACTTTTATATTATTAAAACCAGATGTATTGTAGCGATCGATTTCTCCATAGGGAGTGCCTACAAGCCTTAGCTACGGCTCTAATGTTTTTTTTTATTAATCTCTGATATTACAAAAAAGATCCTTATTTTAAAACTAGGGTTACCCCAGCTAGTGTGGATCACTAGGATTCCCTATAGGTGTTGCGGAGACTGGTAAAATCCTATTAATTTTGTTGGTTTCAGTCCTGATAATCGACGTTTCCATACAAAAAATGACATGCGATGCTATCTTGAGAGCAGTCCTAGCAAAGAACTAAAACACTACGAGAATGCGTTACTCGACTTCGGCGTTCATCTCAAGCTCTCCAGACGGATGGGATGGATCACTAACACCGGTACGGAAGAACCGGTTACGCCATTACCAGCCGGTTTAATGAGCAGCACGTCGCCTTTGGTAAAAAAAAGGAAACTGGGCCTGAATAGGGCAAAGGGCATTATGAAAGTAAAGGACAAGAAGAGGTTTGGTGGCAAGATTCGAAGAATGGTTAGTCGTTAGGTGTTTATTTACTGTGTCTTCTGTGCTGATAGTTCTAGAGCTGGCACTAATCTTTTAACACTAATTGTAATTAGTTTTATTTTTTACTTACAGCATAATTTTTCGATTGACACATTGCCAGGGACGAGTGAAGATAATTTGTATGAATCTTCTGATTTACACGCTGAAATAGCGGTACCGACGTTAGAAGATGGTTACGGTATTTACCTTTATTATAATATATTACACACACGCACGCCCGCACGCATCAACGCACGCACGTGCGCGCATCCTTTAGATTTTGTTGCTTATATTCAGCAGTGAACTTAAATAGGTTGACCAAGACGTCGATGATGAGAGGTTCGAAGTGATAGTCGAATGGTGGGCTCGAATATACGAACATCATGTTTCGCAGTCCGCATCCTAAACCATTAGACTATTGGCGCTTATTTTGAAGTGTCTTATGTTATACTGGTTTGGGATGACTGATGCCAGTAAACGGTTTTCACCCTTGCTTTACGCACTACTAGACTTACAATACGAAGACTTACAATTTGTCTTTTCTGGTTTTGTATACGAGCCTTGGGGAGGGGGGGGATCTAAACTCGAAAGTTTGAAATCCAACCGTGGGTCGTGTTGGATCCTAATCCGGATGCCTCTGCTTTGAAAGCATGTCCAGTACAAACTCGGTCATCGGGCTGTTATATGATGTAGTACTAAATGTTGTTTTAATTAAAACCTTTTTTGTTGAGTTGGTAGAGGTTTTTGGTTTTGGTTTGGTGAAATGTGTGACAATGAGTTTAGAGTACAATATTTCCGCTAGTAACTGTAGGAGTATTTTTCATTTTTTATGGATATGAAGGCAAACGCGCTTGCTGCTCACCTGATGGTTAGTGATTACAGTCGCCCACGTACATCTGCAACACCAGAGTAGCCTCTACCTCGCTCACCGAACGAAACACAGACGCACAAGATGCCTCTCTTTCACGCCGGTATTCTGAGAGGTATTTTATATCTGTATGTCTTTGATCATTGTAAGACATTGAATCCTTATGAGATTTATTTGAAAATTAGCATTGTTAAAAAATTCCTTACCCTTCCTAATTTAAATATTAGAAAAAATTTTTTTGTTACAATTTCCTGTTCGAGTGTTGATTATTTTATTTATATTTTTGAGCGCTTCTGTGCTGTTATCTATATTTAGATAGATGGAAAAATGAGAGTTTTAACAATTGTTTTCAGTTTATGTTGGGTCATTAAAAGTTGAAGTTATTGACAACTTATTGCGTTGTCCGGCTGAAGACTGCTTAAAGAATTTCAGAAATAACACATTGTTAAAAATGCACATAAAACATTATCATAGGGAGCTGAGAAAGATGCTCGGTACCACTCCCAAGGTCCTAGATTTGGCTTATGCTAGAACTAAACCTTCTAAAGCAGAAAGGACTAAATTAAGAAATGGAAAAAATAGTAAGGTCATCAAGGTTAAAATACCGAGACCGCCGAAACGCACCGAAGAATCAAAAATAGATCTGATAAAACTTGATTCTGAACTGCAAATTGATATACCCCTTTCACCGACAAAGGATCTAGAGCATGCGCCAAGGTCACAGGATTCACCAAAATTGCGTAATGCACTAGTAAATAAACCAGTTAAAAGGCCTAGAATTCTCCTTCCTGTAAGGAGACCAGACGTAGAAGTAAATGAAACTACAGAAGAATTGGGTATAAGAGGGCTTTCCCCAGTTAATATACCGGCAGTAGAGGCGCTTGACTTTGAAACTGCTATTTCAACTCACACCGTAACAAAACCAGCTGTAGAATGTAAAAAGAAGCGTAAAGGTTTCGCTACGATTCACAAGAGGCCAATGAGTGAGGATGAAGAATGGTTAACTATGAACTCGGATATAGAGACGAGGTCTAGCTTCCCGGGCTCCGGGACACCCGATTCAAAGATAATGGATAACAGAACATCTATTATTGCGGCCGCGTCGTCCGAGTCCAATGAAGACCAAAAGGAATCAATGTATATGTATGCAGAAAGTAAGCTGGATTTAATATAATATTCGTATCTTGATGTTTTGATGTAAAATAATATTTGTATCAAATAATGACTTTCTTCCGTAAAATCGAGGCTCTTGTCCCTACTTATTGAGATTACTTTGTTAGTTTACTTCTCATAGATTAATATATATTGGAATGAATTTTAAATATAATATTACAATCTATTTATTTTTAATATAAAATTCTTTATGACAGATGGTGAACGTATCAAGATAGTTCAAATGAAGCGCGAGGAGATCATAAACTGTCACTGTGGCTTCCGTGAGGAGGACGGGCTTATGGTGCAGTGCGAGTTGTGCCTCTGTTGGCAGCATGCTCTCTGTCACAATATACAAAAGGAGTCTGAGGTTGGAATTTTAAATATCATAGGATAAAATTAAAATAAGTTGGTGTATTAGTAGCAGAAGCTTTTGAAAAATTCTTGCCTTAATATTATTTATTTATTATTCTTAATACCCTTAACTAAGGTTTACAATGGGAGGACTTTTGCATTCTCTGACAGCTAACCCAGGTTGAGACATAAAAACATGTTGGCAGGTGCAAACATTTGAATAAAGAATGTTTAGTAAAAAAAAGAAATGTAAATTAAGTAATAATATCAAATAAATAACACTTATGATATACTTACATAATATACTATACATACACATATAATACATACATAAACTAACAAAATTCAGAAAGGAATATAACAGATGGTATTTGCCTTCAAATAGTGATGTCAGGTCACAAGTTTTAAAAGAATTTTTGTTCTGTGCTTTCTTGTTATCTCCGGAGTAGGCGTTCCAGAGAACTGTAGCTTGAATGGTAAAAGAAAAGGTAAAGACACCAGTACTTTGTTGTGGAATACTAACTGACTGTTTGAAGATCAAGGCACTCGGTTATGACTCGAATAAATAAATTTTAAGTTATCCTTGAGATAAGAAGGAGAACTGATAAGATCCTGGAGCTTCGCCTTTGGCGAATAGAGAGCCATTTTTACTTTGAATGAAACATATTGAAAATAAACAACAGTTATTGAGAAGGTGCTACAATTCAGTGTGGAGATATTGGGATAGATCTGGGTAACCCAGAAAAGTAGGAAATTTTCGAGACGATAAAGAGAACGTAACATTATTTATTAACTTAATAAAACAAAATTGCTGAGTTCTACTGTCGCAGAGACCTTACTCGAAAGGTAATGTTAGCACTTGTACTCGCAATTTTAAATTTAAAACTATACAGTCCAAAGACATTACAAAGTTATCTAATGATATTGAAACAAAGGAAATAGCAGATATAGATCTGTTTCCGTTAACTGCATCAATCGTGGATCTCATTGCACCTCATTTGGCAATAATTTTTAATATCTATACTGTGTAGTGTCTCCAATCCAGTAGTCATTTCTGTATTTCAATCTGGTAGTACTTTGGACAGCACCAACTTTAGACCTATTTCTGAAATGTTTGAAATGTCAAGTTATTTTAATTTAAATAAACTGTCACATTATAGTGGATTGGGATTTACGAGGGGTCGCTCTACAACCGACGCGGATGTCCAGCCAGGATTAGGCATATCTTTGAAGCTTGGAAGAGTTCATGCAAAATATGTTCTGTTATTTTAATGAGGCAGATTGTGTTTACCATGAAACATTTACTAGAAAACTACATCATTATGGCATTAGAAGTTTATATTTTTATTTGTAATTATTGTGTCTTAGTCAAGTGATCGGGTTCAAAAAGTTGTTATCAATGGCGCAAGTTATTTAGGGTCAAGTTATTTAGGGTCAAGTCTCAATAGCGTTCTGCGGGTCTTGATTATCGGTCCATTTCTATTACTTTTTATATTGTCTGCTTAGGGAATAAACATGATGTACTATAATATTATTTGTTGATGATCCATCATTAATTTTTAAAGTTAAACAACAACATGGTGAGGTAAATGATGGCAAAAATAGTTCACTGGTTTGACTTTAATTATTAATTAAATGGTAATAAAGCTGTGTGTATTAAATTTACAACAACAAATGTTATACATTTATATACCAGTGAACTTTTAAATGAAGATGAGTTAGGGCTTGTGGATACCACCGTTTTCCTTGGAATAACTCTTGTTTAACACCCCTTTTAGGTTGAAAGAAGTAAGGTACTAACACCCTTACAAAGATCTTCATTCTAGTTGTAGCATTTATATATATTTAAATGAGTTCACTTGCAGCGTCGCGCTGCGCATACACTAAGCACTAAATATAGGTAGCAGAGCTAGTAAGTATCTAGTAAACATAACAATATCTTTCTCAGGTGTACGAAACGTACATTTCTGTGGTCCTCCGAGCTTTACGATAAGGAGGATCTACATAGCTGTAATAATAATTATATTTAACAATAAAAAATCAAGAATCACATAAGGGGGTTGGTCCATATATAATAGTCCATATTGATAGATTATTTAAATCTTCATTCAGGTTCCAGAAAAATATACGTGCA
Source organism: Bhutanitis thaidina (assembly GCA_029286595.1). Taxonomy (NCBI): domain Eukaryota; kingdom Metazoa; phylum Arthropoda; class Insecta; order Lepidoptera; family Papilionidae; genus Bhutanitis; species Bhutanitis thaidina. Next base: position 8,105,159 of record JAGSMS010000018.1, read on the forward strand.
GCATCTGCCTGAACCCTCGTCGTGGTCGGCGCTCAAAACGTTTCGTGCACGACCAGGACCGTCTGTATGAGGGGCTGTTGCCGGGAGCGCGACCGTGTGAAGCGCTGCGCCGCTCGCACGAGCTGGCCGGCAACCTGCTGCGCGTGCAGGATGCGCTGCACGCGCTGCGCGTCAAGTACTACGTCGCCACGTAAGTGCACCCGCTGCTGCAGCACGACACGGCACGACGCGAGCTCGCACGAGCTAGCCGGTGACGTGCTGCGGTATGTTATTAGTTATATAAAGTAATGTTCGTAACAAAACAGAAAAGAATATATTTATGTACTAGTAACAATGAAGTTAAGTTAAAAATAATTTAATGCTAAAATTTATTAACAATATTTCATTAACGATTTCAAAGTACGCGTGGCTAAGTAATTGCGAAAAAACAAGTAGTAATTAACGATTCTAGTTAGTGGATAGTTAAAAGCTATAATATTACATCGAAAGTTAAAATATTTTCCAGATTATTCTGTGTGTAATTTTGGCCATAATAGAAAGACTTTTGAAACTAGGTAAACTTGTATTTCTAGAGAAAAATACTAGGTTGATCAATAACTTTTTTGAAACGCAATAAACCTTCAGGAAAAGTATTTCTTTATTGAATTTATTTTTCATCGTAATCACCTTCTAATAACATGTTGAAAGGTGCTCAATTTCCTTTGGAAAAAAGACATAGTCCTAGTTATCGAAAAATGCCTCTACAGTACTCATGACCTTATCGTCTTCGCAAATTTAAAGTGCTTTTTTAAATTGGTCAAAAGGTTAAAATCACTGGGAGCCAGGTTCCGAGAATATAGCGGATGCAGCATTAACTGTAACCCAGCCGTTAGGATGGCAACATCAGGCCAATGTGCAGGTGTATTGTCGCGATAAAAAAACTCCGACACGCAACTTTCCACATCGTTTATTTTTGAATTCTACACGTAGTTTTTTGGTTGCGTAATACACTTCGGTTATTGTCGCTCTTTAGTTAAATAATAGATGGAACCTTTCGTATCCCAGAAGATAAAGGCAATTGTCTTGTCAACGGACGCAGATACCTTGAAGTACTTGGCTGGTGGGGATGTAGATACATTTGTCAAGCAGAAATATTAATTAACCGCACGAACTTCGTCAAATTTCAACAACGAATAAAATTTGGTGCAGTTTTTTTTTGTAGCAATGGCTTTCCAGTCAACAAAATAGAATGCATTCCTATAACTTGTAAAGTATTCGATTTCAAAAACTTTTGATCAATCTAGAATTATATTCTTTTTTTTTAGGAAGAAAGATCACCCAAAACTATACCTGTGGGCAAAGGACTGGGAGACGACAGAGTTGAGCATTACTCAAGAAAAATTGAACTCTGACTATTCTGACCTTAATATTATAATTAATAACATTGGGAAAGAGAACTTACCTGTAAAAACAGACGAAATTAAAGATCTGCAAATGGAAATCCGTACGCCGTCATACGAGGAACACGACGAGAGATTTAGCCAGAGAGAGATTCCCCTTGGCTCTCAGACTCTACTAAGTGGGTTGTTATCGAGCCCTGGTGGTGCTTCCTTAGAACTGCCTATTAGCACTTTTGAGTTAGAAAGATTGGCGAAATCTGTTCAAGGTAAGCAAATCGTTTGATTTTTTGATAGCAATAGAATTTAAATTGTTGCAACACGTTATTAGCTAACCCAAAAAGTATTAAATTTTTCTCGAAATCGTCAAGAATGAGAGTAGATTATTTAAATTTTACTTTAAATAAATAATTATCATTATACGGGTTTTGTTTTACATTGAAAACTTGGTTAGCTGTAGTGCTCTTACTTGTAGTGTAGTAGTGAAACAAATTGTGAAAAATAAAATAAGAGAAGAAAAACATAAATAGTACATATGGCTATTTCATCCAATGGGCATCCTGCAGCGCGTCGATTTCAAACACGGACAGCGGACGCCAGCGCAGACAGTCGATTAGGTCTTTGAACTGTGTCTTGTTGGTCTATTTAACTATTAGCGTAAATATAACTTGGGTCAAAATAACAAAATTAAAAAAGTAACCTTAAACTACTAAACTTTTATATATATATTACCTGGAAATACCCCGTGAAATATGAACTTAGATCTAATGTTGTAATAACGCATCCAGCCTGTGTAAATTTAGTATTCGAACTTTGTTTTATTCTTCCAATAATATTATAAACAGACTATTACCATGAACTATTTCAAATATTTTGGATGCGCGACGGAGGGGTGATGGTTTAAAAATTAACACGGTTTCACCGCTGCCGAATGCAGACCACCCCCACAGATTACGATCCACTTGCATCTAACGACTATACGCTACATTGTAGCTCGTCAATCTATCTCTTAGACTTTGGGGGGTTTCTCATATCAAATGGAAGACAGTCTAACTGCACCACGAAATACAGTAGATCCTAAAAAATGGTAGTTAAATTTTCGATGTCCACGTACCAATATAATGATCATATGTAAGATTTTCAAAACACCCGTGGTAATTGTGTTGGTCAGAGCAAGCGGGCGAGATGCGCGCGCCGCAGCCCGAGGCCGCGATCGAGGACGACGCGTGCCGCGAGCGCCTGCTGCGCCACGTACAGCGCTGCCAGGCGCTCGTCGACGCCAGGCTCGACTCCATCGAGGCGCAGGTCGCCGGTGCGTACAACACGCTGTTTTCCCCCCTTTCACACGCTTAAACACACACACACACAAAATTTGCAATTGATTTCATCCTCATTATCACCAGCCTGTTAAAAGTCCACTGCTGAACATAGGTGTGTAAGGGGGAATATACCATCTCTTTCTCCTGATGCCAACCTCACCTGCACACGTGCTCCCTGCTAGTGAACACACAAGGCTCTGGCGGCCGAACTCAAATCCCTCGGAACAGTGATAGGGAGCAGCATCACTAGTGGTTTAGGTCTAGAGATCACACACACAAACATACGCTTGTAATCACTCTACAAGGCAGATGTGCCATATCAAATTATTTACTAACACTGAGCACCCACATATTGACAAAATTGTAAACATGAAACGCAATACGATATGTATTACTCTAAAGCGTATTTCACAGTTCTGCTTGTCCCATTCAATGGTAATTTATTAATATTTAAATATTTTTTTACAGAGTTGGAATCTCAGGACCCATCGTTCGAGGACGACGAAACTGCCGACTATTTCCCGCGGACCAAGCAGACTATTCAAATGCTGATGCGCGATCTCGATACTATGGAGGAGCTTGGAGTCATTACTTGAATATTTTCCAGTTAACATACATTTTAAGGATATGATTGTTTATGTTATATGCCTCTAGATATATGGCGTGTTGTTATGTACCTGCATTGGAATACAGAGAAAGTTTAATTAAAAAATTGTTTATTTAATGCATATTATTCATTTATATATTATTTCAGAGCCTGGACGATTTTTTTAATTTGGATAAACTTATCATAATATGAAGGTGTTGTATTTTAGTTAACATAGTAAATAGGTAAATTTCATTATAATAAATGGTTTTCTTCAAGCATATCTTGACTCATTTAACCTCTGTAATGACCTCTTGACCCATCTCAACCACTATTTTTCCTTATTAAGAAGGTTAACGTAACGCCTTCAGCTTTTCATACAAACTTTCAAGTCTAACGTTTTAGACCTGTGTATCCTGTTTATGCATACAGTTACATAAAGATCGGTTTATTCATTTTAAATATTGATGACTTGAAAGTTTGTATGAAAAGCCGCGAGGCTTCAGAAAAGCGCCAATAAATGCTGGCATACATGGATGATTTATGCACTCAAATTCTTACCCCTAATTTTAATCAACCAACAAGTGATTCTAGTTTTCACCAAAACCTTTAACAAATCTCATGGTGATATACAAGTTTTTTTAATAGTTTTAACCAGTTTACTCTTCTGTTCACACATAAGAGTAGTCAAAGTAAGTAAACTCGCAGGTGACCAGTTAAAAACTAGTTGAGATTGTTACCAATTATTAATGTTTCTACGACGGGCCGTGTGATATAGGCGTAATAATCTGCCACCCCCTATTTTCCTGTGGGTGTCGTAAGAGGAGACTAAAGGAAAGCCTTGGTAGCCTAGTGGTCAGTTTAGTTTCATAGAGTGCGATCACTCTATGAAACTAAACTGGGTTCGACCCCGATGCCGGCACCACTAAAATTGTTAATAGCAATTTTAAATGCTGTATTTACCACGTGCGCAGCGGTAAAGGAAAACATCGAGTCTGAGAAATGATTTCGAGGATATGTGAAGCGCGCCAACTCGCACTGGAGCAGTGTGACGGGCCCTTCCCGGTTCCTAACCTCTCTGCTGATATTCGTATTTGAGGAGGCCTTTGCCCAGCGCAGTGGGCACTTACAGGCTGCTACTTTACGGGAAAAGCCTTGAAAAACGTAATAGCTACCGACAGATGTCGAAAAATAAGCAGACCGATGACGTGCAGCAAGGTCGTGCAGTGGACTATTTACAGGCTATTAAGATAAGGTACCTTTTGACCTTTGAACAACAATGGTGTGGTCAAAAAGTAAAATTCGAAATATTGTGACTAATAATTCAGTTTGTTCCTGGAATTTATTTATTTGTGAATACACATTTTCACCACACACATGTGGGACACTAACATGCAGAAAAAAAATACATGTTACTACAAAACTAGTAAAAATTTGTGGTAAGCTTTGTATACAAATACTTTCACAACTTGTATTTAGATTTAAACAACAAACAAAACTTGTGAATACAATGCAAAGTATATGTGTTTAGTGACTTGTTGTAAATGTGTTTCATAAGTATTCAGGCACCACAGACATTTGTAGGCATTTCTTTCAGTTCTTAGTACAAACAGGGCCTGGTAACATGGCAGCAAAAAAGAAAAAACACATTTTTTTATGATTTTTAATGACAATGAAACTAAAAAAGTTTTTTAGACAAAATTTATTAACTTATTAATTGTACCCAAAGCTTAACCTTCATAGAATTTAGGCAACTGATCCCCAAGGATCACAGAGCGTTCAACACCAGCCTCAGTGATGACACCCAAGCGAACAACACCACCAGATGAGCCATCTCGTAACATGGCCAGAGTTAGTGTGTTTGTAACAAACTTCACAGCTTCCGCCTTGCTCATGTTTGGTTTAAAGTTGGCATCAACATAACCATAGACATAAGACGACCCTGATCCCCCAATAGACACTGCCTGGCGTTGAACCATACCTCCAATGGGTACGCAGTAGATTTGACCTGATAAAGAGAAATTAAATTTACATAATTTTAATAACAGCTATTGTTTCTGACAAAAGAATAGTTTTTATTTAATAACTTAGCTATTTGGAGATATTTGGCTTAACAAATTAAGTCAAATATTTTCAATAAGCAAATCTAGTGAAAGAATAGTTATGAAATCAACAGTAAGACGAAAAAGTTTTTTTGTGCTTTATAAAAAAACTGAAGTAACTGCTTAATTCTTGCTATGGAGTCCAGAAACCACTGCACTAATATTAACATTCTTAATTTTTTAACTAGTTTTACTTTTTATCCAAGAGATGTTCTTCAGCTGAATATATCTATTATAGGTCGCACTAGCACTTCCACTACATTGCTTTCATTGGTAAGATTACCAAGTGGTGTAATAGAAACATTAAACTAACTAGATTTTTATGCATGTCTATTTACTTTCTACAATACTAAGTATGTTGCAAATCACTACATAAAACTGCATTGTTTATTGCAATTTTATAAGAAACTAATAAGAAATGACCGAATTTAAATTACCTCCGTTCTTCTTATCCCAGCCTGCAACTAAAATACCAGCAACTAATGAATCACGGTAATTGTAACAGAGTTCACGGAAGATTGCAGCAGCTGTTTGTACAAGAGGAGGTTCACCAAGCTCCATTTTATGGAAATCTGTAAAAAATTAGTGGAATTTTGAATTATAAACAAACTAGATTTAATTAAATATTGTAATCTTTGTAGGTTCTTGCTTATTTTTGCCATTAAGCAGCAGTGCAACCATTGTTGTGTTTCAGTTCAAAGGATATGAAGAACCAGTGTAATTTGACTGTGAGGCATTCCGTCTTTGTTCTCAGGGGTAAGTACTGTAGACCATAGAGTAGTAACAGCATTAGTCCACTCTCATGGTCCAATTATTTGTCACCCTATAGTTAATAAAAAAAGTATACTAATATTTTAAACAACAAAAATATGTAAAAAATATATTCTATCACTTTAGTAGTTCTGTTGGATTAAAGTATATAGCAATTACCAATCTATAATGCCTGCCAATGAGAATCTAACGAATGTTTTTTGTCTTTATTGTTTGCAGTAATGTACTTACTAAGATGGTATGTCACGATATCGGCGATGGCTTGCGTATCAGCAGCTGAGCCTGAACGACAACAATATATGTGATCGGTGATTCTCGTCAGTTTGTCTGTTACTCTGTTTGCAATGTAAGCACCCGTAGTAGTGCGAGAATCTGCACCTATAACAACGCCGCCTTCAAACTCGCATGCCATAATTGAGGTGCCTGTACTATGTGGTGCGTTCATCCATTCTGGTAGACAAGGATCTGCGTAAGCGTTGATTACCGAAGCCGCCATTTCACTGAAAGTTTATATTAAATGATTGTTTTAAACAACAGAATAAAAGTACACCTTGCATTCGACATTAAAACAACTTACAAAATTATGTTTTACTAAATAGTATCAATAAAGACAGAAAATAAGTAAATTTTGAAAGTCACGATACAGTTTCGGTAAAACGCTGTCAGTGTGTCAGTGTCAGCTAGCTGTCAAACAACTAAAAATGTTAGTGTCAGATTGGGATAGAAGGATGAAATGCACAATATATCGATTAATTGCAAGACACTAAATAAAGAATTCGTTAAACGTTAAAATTACTTAATTATATATGTAACATCTTAGCTAGAATGCGTAGTACTATGCTCGTTTCGATATCCGTTGTTACATTTCGATTTGTATCGTTCTATGTTCTCTTACTGAGTTGCGTTCTTGAGTTAAAAACGTCGACCTTGCTTTAACTTGACTAAAACCAACACCACTATTATAATATAATTCTAACGGATGGGTAATAAAGTTAAATTTGTTCTGTTTATTTAAACTAGTGACGTTCCCAAATTGATGAGTTGAAACCACAGATATTTTACATAGCAGTAGACTACATGACAGTTAACCAATGGTTACTACCGCTCTCACATTTACAAAACCGCCAAACGATAAAAGAATGTAATATTTTCAGCTATATTTTCGAGTTTAACGTATTGTCCCTTTGCATGTACATGCACTACACTTAACCATTTTGTTTTAATACAGATGATCGTTTTTTCGTCACAGTAAAAGATAATTCAATACTTAGATGCATTCAATGGGCGACTTGAAAAAGACAGAGCACGGTTCAGAAATTATAGCAATGAATGTTGCTATAAATGAAGAAAAAAACGGTAAGAATTATATAATATGTCATAAGTGTGATCAAATAAGATATTTGTAGTAGCTACATTAAAAATATATACTAGAGTAGTTTGTCTCTCATATAATATAATAAAGTCGTACAGTCATTTCGTGAGGCTGTCGGAATTCCGTCTGGTTCTTGAAATTCAAAGTCAAAACTTTTTTATAAAAATTTAGGCTTTTAAACTCTAATGAATTAAACTAACTAAAAAATAAATGTAGTATTATAGGTAAACAGCGCTTTCTTCTACATGTGTACCCCTACTGTGAAAATCATTTATGTGGACCACGAGCAAAAATGGACCAAGTATCGATCCTTGAGGAACACATTTTTATCATACTACACCGTTGAATGTAACCTTTAGCTTTTAGTGTGAGAGGTATGAAAATAAGAGTTCATCTTCGGCATCAACAATTCCGTAGTATTTCTGATCAAGTGCGGCGTCAAGAAAAGAAAAAAGCCGATTTAATACTCGCGCTCGTCAATGGTCATCGTTTGTAAAACCGAATTGTATTTAATTTAAAATTTTATTTATAATAAAGTGAACATGTATTTGTCCTAAAACATTTTTACAAATATTTTACTTAAGGCAGGTAATATAGATACAACCTTGTTGTGTTTCACAAGGTTAAGAAACACACCAGGGTCTAAACAAAGATTAAAAAGCATTGCTTTTTTTGTCCAGATTACTGTACGGTTTATAATAAGCGTATGGATATTATGTTTAAAATGAAAGTCAGGAATATTAACTGCACCTACACGCACTTTGCGAAATATCAGTAACTACGAGGCTAAATTGAATGTTTGGTTATTTCAGTAGCATACCCAACTCTAAAAGACTAAGAAACTTATATTTATCATTTATAGTATTTCTGTTTAATTTTAAAGCATTGTTACATGTTATTAAGTCTAAATTGCCAACAAGTTTCTAAATTGCATTCCAAAAAAGCTTTGTATCTCGTACCGCTTATAGTTATGTATTGTATATCCGAGTTCCTAGAAGATAGTTGGTAAAAAGTTAGTATTTTAATTTTTCTGCAATAACCACAGGTCAAGATTTCTGATTTGTAATAGGTTTTTATTGATATTATCTCTCTAAGTCTACGTATTGTTTTACTGAACGAAAGAGATGAAAAAGATGAAACAAGTATTTGATCTTGAGTTGGATGAATGTTTAATAGATATTAAAATATTTTACAGGGATGAATACTACTCGTAAAGTCTTTAGTGCTGTGATTGTACATACGAGTATAAGTTCTTATTCTATGGCCTTAAAGGTTTTTTTTATTTCATGCAAGTTGGGAGGCAAAGGCATTTAACTTTTTTTTCTTCTAATTTCATACAAAATGTTTTAAATTGATTACTCATGATTCAAAGCCATATAATATTGAGAACTAAAGTGCGTACATAGTATTTGTATCACGCTGTTCTTCAAGAACATTTTGCAAGCGAATTTTAGTATTCTATATCAGCCTATATAAGTCTACTACTGAACACAGGCCCTTCTATAAAAGCAACATTTGATGGAAGGTTTGTTCATAATCACCTCGGTGGGCAAGCAAGTTGATGAGCGCAGTGCCCGTAGCCTCGCACTACATATGCTGCTTCCATGTCAAGTCCAGTATTTGGGTTCGTCATATTCGGATATATTTTCGGCCATCTGTGGGTCGCCGGAGCCTCGTCCGTTAGTCAGCTGACTTGCAGGTAAGGTTGACAATTGGTGAAATAGTAAGTACGTTCTTCGTTACGATCCTTGTATGCAAACTAATGTTTTTCATCCTTTACCTTACTTTAACAACATGCTGCAGGACTTCACCCATAAGGAGGATTTGCCATAATTACCACGCTCGGCTAGGGGATTAGCGATCGCAATACCAGACACCGAGCTTTCTTCCTGCGAGCAACTTAGACGCTACTGCCCATCATCGTAGTGCTTATTTCGGATCTGGTATTTTTCGTCATGGTTATCCCGCCACCTAGGGGCAGCCATTGAGGGAGGGCAGATTCTTACGCTCTTTCTCCAGCTCTTTGATGGGTATCAATGGGTATCAATGAATTCCCACAAAGTAGCGCTTATTCTATTAACCAAAGCAAAACGTTTCGGTTTTGCATTGAATTGACTTCTGCAAATACTGTTGAAATATAAAAGAAAATGCAGCATCATTATAGCGTGGGTGTTCGCCACTCATTAGACCTTCTTGTCCCAAGAAATACCTACCTATAATAAGTTACAAAAAGTTTAAATTTGTTACGCACCATTTTGTATGTCATCCCAAAAACGATGTTTATTTAAACGACATAAAAGAGCATTCCGTATGAATGGACAGCAATTTTTGATAAATCACTTTTTTATTCGACGTTTTTATTCAAAAGGAATATCGAATTTATATTTATTCATGAAGTTTGCGATTCGCCACCGCTTTTCAATATGACAAGACGACAGGACATGCACACACGCGTCTTAAAAAAATCTTTAATCTTTGATTCGATTTCAAAGTTTTGGTACTTTTTTTACTAAACTACCATATATGCACAATGTGAAAAATAAAGTAAATGTTATGAAATTAATGCACTCTAAAAGTATAGTACTCGTAAATTGTAAACTTTGCAATGGTATTACTTGATCACCTTAGAAAAAAAACAATACTATTCCTTATCCAATAATTATCACCATATTTACAAGCAGAAGCAGACAAAGGTCTTTCTCAGGAAAACTCAGGAGGATTTGCTGTAATCGCTGGATGAATTGATAATCGCAGTTATAAGCCTTCTAGCCGATTTCGGATTTTCTACTGCTATGCCCGTCTCATGTGGCTGGCAAAGCTGACCTTAACGACAAAAAAAATTGTTTAAAACTAATTTACACGCTCATTTCTTCTCCTTTTTATTAAGTCCTTGTCATTAGGCGAATGTACTCGTTAAGACAATGAGCGTAACAATGAGCCCAAACTCGATGTGTTTACTATGCCATCGGCCATCTAGGCATTTTTAATGACAATAGACAGACAAACAGCGAAAAAGACTGCTTTCTATTTGTCAACAGAGCAGGATGACATGTTGTACCTAATGAATATATAATAATTATACCAAATTCAAACGAAAACTGCGGTATAAAACTGATTAAATATTGGCAAGTATCAAAATGTTTGCATCGAGCCGCGCCGCCTTGCACCTCAGCAGTAAGTAGGCGTATTATTGAGCTCGCGCACAACCCCGATCTATGGAAGTGGCTGTCAATCGCACTTGAATAATGACGCGTGCGGTGGCGACGCTTTGTCATATATTTATTTTATTTTGTACGCCGACTCCCCCGCGGACGTATACAATGGCCAGATGTTGATATTTTTTCTACATTACAAAGTATTTTAAGTTTGCAATCCAACGATCCCCTTTGTCAAAGCGATTTTTCCGTTGGATGTTCAATTTACCCTAAGTGACCTCGCGACGTTGGTTCGATGGCATCTGTCCTGTAATATCTTGATAAATCTTCGCAGTCTCAGTCAATATCTCAACAGTGTGTAGTTTAGCGTATCTCTGACTTTCATTGATGTGTTAACCTATATATTGATTAATAGTAGGCTCTGAATAATTCCAGATGAAAACAATCTATAATTAGTGATACAAATTATTACTATTTTAAAATTGTAGTCATTGATGTCAACAAAGTTATGTCCACGTCTAAGAATAAATATGATATCTTTTTCTCCAAATGTCAAACTCATCTGAATTTGTTACATCTAGCTAGCCAACAAACGCGGCTTCGGCAACCGACTGATGGCAGAAGCCATCCGATTTTGTCGAACCCAAATCTCGAAGTCTAGTCTCAAACCCCGCTGTGCAGCGTGGTCAGTATGGTTAAGCCCATCAAGAAATGTATGCCAGTGTTATATTCGGGCTTTCTTGTAGAAGGGGACGATGTTTTAAATACGACAGATCTTCAATAGGTAGATTGGTGACAGGTTACAGCGTCTTAAATGCGAGATGATCCTGTGGATATTTTGAACCCAGGAAGGGGGTTCCAGTTTGAACACACTGCTCCAGTGCGGGTTGGACAGACTTCACATGTCCTCGAAATGTTTTCTATTTCTTCTTTTAAATGTGGACTCATGCATGACGATGTTTTCCTTCATCATCGATAATGTTAATGTTAGTGGGCTGACACCAGGATTAGTATCCAGAATATTATCTGAGATACCATGGCGCATAAAACTAAAAATAATAATCTCCTACCTTCTTATGTAACCGTTTCTGGCAACCGACTGATGTCCAGAAATGTATCTGATGTGAAACTCGAATGTCACAGACGCTGATGCTGGACGCCATAGAGCTAGCAAGTCTCTTCCTCTGCAGAACAACTTCACTGGACACAGAATTCGCAAGAGTTCCGTAACGTACTTTTCAACGTAGTCGTAAACCATTAAAACTAAGAAATAATTTAAGAATATTCGTTTAATAACAAATTTAAAAAGCATCATTATTACATTTAAAAAGGCCGGCTTTGATTCAACCTTTCAGGTGTATAATATAAACGTAGACTTTATGAAACCTAAAGAAAATGAAACTCTTTTAACGCAATGCTGAATGCATGCTAAAAAGAAACATGTTGCAAAATTTTCTGCTAAAGATTGTAATGCAATTTAGTGAGGGTTTTGGTGCCAGGAAGTTCGCCTGTTTTTTTACAACATTAATATGGCGAAGGACTTAACAGTACACTCGACGGTAAGTGGCTACTGAAGCTCATGGGCACCAGCAGTCGATTTCAATCGAAGAAGGTTACAGTTGCCCCTGACTAAGATGGAATGCCTCGCTGCTTGCTCTCTATACCCTTCCAACCGGTACACAACGAAGGTACACCGCTAATTAGCGGCAGAAATAGGCAAGAGGTATATGTATCCAGACGGCTCCTAGGCATAAAACGAGCCCTACCTAGTAAATATGTTTTGAATAATTTTGGGAATTCACGCTTTTATTATCTCGCACAACGAAGAAAGTACTTCTGTATTTATAACCTGCCCTTGTGGGATTTGTAATTATGAACTGGAAACGTGAATGCTTTCGTAATCTTATTATCATGATCTCTGTTAAACGGTATTGGGTTTGAAGCACACCCGAAACCAATATTCGTGCAACACATAATTCTTTTTTGCGTGTTCGGTTTTATTACATCGGTTGCTTCATGATAACAATACTTACAATTTCATACATTGATTGTCTATACTCACCGCGCTTGGCAATAAGTGCCGGCAGCAGAGGCAGTCCGGCACTTATTGCTGATCCCCACATAACCTGTCAAAAAAAGACTTTGAGATTTGGGTTCGGCGAATTCGGATGGATTTTCCACCATCATTCGTTCGCCAGACCCTAGTTTGATAACTAGCAGAATGCGCTACTGGCAGCAGGTTGACAATTGTAGAAAACTATGGATTTGCCTCCTTACACCCAATTACAATCTAGGTGTAGTATAATTCGTACTATATCCGTTTTACTTACTCGTGTTCGTTTATATTGAGCTTCGACTGTATGGAATGTAATATACTATAGAAGAGCGGGTTATAATATATTAAAAGAAGTATTCCCTGACTGACTTAACCTAAGTTTATGATGTGCTTGATTTAGGTATGATGTGCTTGATTTATCTTTGTCTAGCTGGTGTTATTTTTAACCTGTTAAGTACTGTCATGTTCCGTTAGCGTATGTCTAATATCGTAGAATCTCAACTGCGTATTAACCTAATGGTTTATCAAACAAACTTAACGAAACCATAACTGTACGTATAAGTAGGAGACATAGGTTTAAAAAGTAGTAACCATTTTTGAAAAAGAGGATTGAAGCTAAATTAGAGCGATTTAAAATTTTCCATGATTACAGATAATTATGGAAAATATATCTTCTTGTAACTAGACATTTCTTTTATGATATATGTTTAAACCTATGTATTCTGCTTATGCGTACAAGTTTCAATAAAATCGGTTTATTAATTTCGAAGACTTTGGACTCGAAAGTTTATATGAAAAGCCGTGAAACGTAAGTGCTCCTAACTACTAATTATATTCCCATGATTTATGCGGTTACTTGGCAAGTTGAAAACTTTAACAGTCGGGATGGCAGCAAGCTGAAACAAAGCCCGAAACTTTTTCCTACGAGGTTGCGAATGTCCGATATCAGTCGTTTCACATAAACTAATTGGCGACAACTTTCAGAAAATAGGTAAAAACAGTAACCAAGCAATAGGTGGTTGGACTTCATTCCTACTTAGAAGCCGTTTGGTTACGTGTCATATTCTTATTCTTTATATATATATAGGGGTCCTTAAACATCTCAAACCTTCTTAGATTGAAATTGTTTGAAGGTGTCTTCGGACCGATAGCTCGTTTGTCACCCCAGTTGTTTAAAAGAACCTGCTCTAGATATATATAGGTATTACAATGATGTATGTATTAGCCTCAACACTTTCGAAGAAAGACTGTGACGTAAGGGTCAATCAAAATAGATCCATACCCGATAACCAACAACCATAAATCAGTGTTTCATAGATTTTGACTTCGATCGAGAATTCTATTTAAATATGCCCATTATATTAATATATGCCCATACCGGGCAAAAACCGCTTGTTACATTTTGAAGAGGTTTTGGAATCAGGAAGAGCTTGCCACACAGTATCGATGTGGGTTAGCGGAAACATAACAAGTGTTTTCGTTAAATCTGTGTCTCGAAGATAGAATCCGAGACTTGATAGTCAAGTATACAGACCCTTAAACCTCGCGAATGTCAAATGAAACAATAAAAGTTTTTTTTTATTATACAAAATGCTGGTGAACAACTATTTTGTAGTTATTCTCCAGCATTTTGTATATAAAATCTGAGAAGGGCAGGCGGAGTAAAGTTGTTAGTACTTTATTTAAAGGCAGTCTCAAACTAATGTATCGGTCTGTAGTGACCCTTATATCTCCAGCCATTCATGGTTCGATTCAAAGGCCGTTTTTTTCTCCTTCCGCGTGCCAACAAAGGTACTTCCCATTATATAAATTTGATACGATATTTTATAGAGGAGTATTGTATTGTATCCACGCGCCGAAGCGCTTCGCGTTCCGAGTTTTGTTTTCTTTTTTATGTCGGCGCGGGTTTCCCTCGTCGCCGGGGATGGGGCGGTGGCGGGGACCGCAGGGGAGGCCGCCCCTAAAAAGTTATGTATTTTTTCTCCTCTTTTTTCTCATCGACTTGATGAAACGACGAGAGATATTGATCCAGCTTGCGTTGGCAGTACGCTTGTTTTATATCAGCGTTTCACACAGACGCTGTTAATAATACTCCAATAATTTTATTACAGATTTCTTTAAATAAAAGAAAATAACTAGTGATTAACTATACTATGTATAAAATTGAAATAACATGATTATTTACGGATTTTATCGCGTTTAATTTTTGTTTTTATGTTTTCGACGTTTCGCGTGCTTTACAGCAGCCGTGGTCACGGGGGGACTGAGACGTTAGACGTCCTGATGGCATAGTCAGCACGGGCTATCTACAGTTTTTGGTCCGTAAATAATAGTTTAATTTCAAATGTAAAGAAAGTGTTCGCGTAAATACAACAACTCATTATCTGTACAGTTACTCCACTTATGTTATGTAATTGTAATACATAAGCATACACGCACGTCTCCCGTAGGGGTAGACAGAGATTATGGCCGCTTCGGTGGAAAGAACGGGACGACTGACTAGCTCTGGCCACCCGGTTTCCTTCTGAAGATTGCCATCAGATATTCAAGGCTTTTACGCCACACACTTCTTAACTTACCGTCGGAAATAAAGAGGGTTGCGGCATATTGCTAAAACCTTCATTTTTTAAAAGTAGTGTTATTTGCAGATAAGTAAGTATAAACTAGACTATCTTTTGTTCGATGGTCAGTAGTAGAATAATAATAATATTATAATAAATATAGGCGCTGGTAAACAAAAAAAAGTTTATTATTCTGAATTTGTTCGCCATAATTTTTTCCTGGTTACTGACTCGACTTTCATACAAATTTATCTTTTAACTACACCAATAGGAAGAATGCACGTATTCTTTGAGTCGGTCTGTTACGTGATAAAATTACGTAAAACAAAAAATCTCAAATTAAATTGCCTTTAAAAAAATATTCTTTGTTAGAAAATTCTATGCTGCTATATATAACGTGACATGTGACATCAGACCTAAATTAAATCATTAACGTGTTCGACCAATGGTGTTGGGTATTTCTTTGGTTTATTATTTATTGGTTTTTAGATTACTTACTTCGATTAAAAACTTTTTAGTTTTATTAACCTAGGTTATATTTTGTTACAACGACAACTTAATCATATTTTGTCATGGAGACGGTGCAAGAAAATCTGCCACTCCTTGTCATTCCGTGAGCGTCGTGAAAGTCCACTTAGGGGAATGCCAGAAGTAACTACATATATATAATCTATAACAGATGGACGGATCTCAAATACTAACTGCTAAATAAGCCTATTTTGGTCCATTGCTGAACAATGATCTCTTCAAATTAGCGCCGGCCAAAACCAGCTTAATATATTTATTGCAACGTTGGTCAAGCTGGTATATAATGCAGTGCCGATACCCTCGAACTTGTGGTTGCTGCTCTCTATCACTAGTCTGTGGGATTTGGGTTTGACAAAATTTGATGAACACCATACGTTTTTGGGAGGGAGGGGACAGGGCCTAACCTTAATCACGTTGCCATAGGGCCCATCACCGTTTTGAATAACTAGGTGTGCCCTAAACATCCAAATCGGTGATGGGCAGCTCGGCGTCATGTTCTGCGGCCGCCAAACGCTTGTTAAACGTGGCGATTACAGCAAATACTTATCCTTTGTCCAGCAGTGGACTACTTACAGAGTGTTAAAGAAAAGCAAAGAATAGTAATCATCAATCAGATGGTTTTGGTGGATTTGCACATGGTGATCTTTTTCAGTTACAAACCTCCATCTTCCGCAGAACTATTATATAGTACTGTCTCAGCCCTGTATTTAAAATAAACGTTAGCTCTATGCCATTAGAGAGACACGGGACCATCTGAGACCTGCACCCAGACTAGCAAGCTAATAATTTTTGTGTTACATAAATAATTATTTCCGTATATTCATTATATACATTGTTTAATTATATATAATAGGTATTATATAACAAAACGGGGCACATTTATTTGCTGTATTAACGTCAAAATATGTTTTAAAAAGAACTCTTTATATAGGTTTCCTATTACGGACGAATCAACATGCGTTAAAACTATTTGCCTCGATGGTTATTTCTTTTTTTTCGTAAGCAGGTGTGTCACGTGGTGGCCGGCGCATGTCCATCCTTTTGCGTTATTATGTTGGTAGGACAAGCTGCCGTGTAGAGTGGGCACCCATCGCCCATATTGTTCCTTGTACAGGCTGCTACGAATTTAAAAATTTAAACAGTTTTATTAGAAACAAATATATAAAAAAAAAATTACATGAGACATTTTACACTAGAAAAGTAAAAATTACATTAAGTGAGAAAACATTATACCACAAATGTTATAAAAAAAAAATGTTGCGTATTTTGGTATTTTAGTGTGACGCTTTACGTGCCGCTGGTGCATATACTATTTGTGAACTGCAAAAAACAGCAGTACGTGCCATTTTTAATTTGCATACTCGTGATTCGGTTAGGATTTTTTGAAGAAATTAACATTTTATCTTTTCCCTGTTAATACATTTACGAAAATATTATGGGTGTGCGTAAACGTGAATTCCTCTACCCAAAGAATATTGATATACATAATATTCAATTGAGAAATAAATGTAAACTAGAAAAACCAAAGATTAGATGACTATGTAAAAATATAAAATCTTTTATGGAACAAAATACATGCATCTATAATAAAAATTCCCAAAAATATACAGGATCTTACAGAATTCACATTAAAAAATGACTTAAAAAGCGTTAGTACTCCAAAGCATACTATAGTTTAAACTATTATTTTAACGATAAGGCCGTACCTTATAGGTCAATAGCTTGTGTCAGACTAGGTGAGTAGGTACTATAGTGCATGGTATAGTACCAATTGACCTTATAATATATACCTTGTCGTTATAGGTACTATAGTACCTACTCACCTTGTTTGACACAAGCTATTCTAAATTTGAGACTATTTGAATAGCTAGTAATTCAGTTCAAGTATATTATGTATATTTTTTAATCTTTTTTACTCGATGTTTAGAAAAGTCGTAACAACTCTCCGCGAACACGATTGAATTATCATTGTGATTATGTCATGCTCGCTTATAATCCTTTGCTTGCGGCGGCGTTGTGTGGCGGGTCATCACTTCCCTTTAATATGGTTCAGGAGGGCGATTACTGGCCCAAGCGTCATGCTTGTGAACAGGCGTTCCTTGTAGGGACTGATTTTTTTATCATAGAAGGTGGTTTCTATTGCCCGTGAGACATCAAAAAGAGTTTCTTTCGCCTGTTTCTTCTCCGTCCAACGAACCTCGTTACAGAACGCTGGTAGATTATAAACAAATACAATTGATACGTCAGAAATAATTTTCATTAATTCATTCACTTATTAAAGAATTCTGTAAATATAAGTCAAACGAAGATTCCACATTTACTAAATAAAACTAGATTTTTTTGAATTTTGGGTTCGTATAGTACTAGAAGCGATTGCGTGTTTTCTAAACCAGCAAAAAAGAAAAATTCCTTTTTTAGTACATAATGATGCTCTACAGTTTGCTTCGTAGTACCAGAATGAATCACCTTGTATAACGTAATTCATAGAAAATCCTCTATAATAGCGCGATTTAATTTTTTTCAATCTCTACCGTTGTCGACGGGTCGCATTCACGCACACAATTCCAAGTACTCTTTTGGGGTCACTTTTTGGAGCTTATTTCGCATTGTGGGCCGAAGTCGAAAAAGTCCAACAAAGGGCTAAGGCCCTGTTGACTGACCGTACGCTTTTTGTGCAACGAACGAAGTAACAGATTAATGCCCCTACCATATGAGGGATCGATTTCACATCTTGATTTTCGCTCGAGCCGAGCGGCCAGAAAATCGGCTAGACTGATACAGATCTCGAGAAATGAAGTTATCGTATTGATGGCTCGTGAAATTCGTTTACATTTAACGCACTCAATTGTGTTTAAATTTTGAGACGCGTGCCTTAGCAGCTGTTGAGATACTTCAAAAATATTCTACCGAGTTAGTTAATTTAGTGAATTACCGCCGGGTTTTTTCTGGCTCCTTTTCCGTATTTCATAGTTTCCGACTAACTATCTCCCAAAATGCCGGACGGAAAATAAACAGACCAATGAAGCGTAGCATCGTTTTAGTACGTGGCGTTTGGTAGTGCGATCGCCAAGCTTGGCGATTGTGATTACGACTATGAAGATAGGAGAGGCGTAAGTCCAGCAATAAACTGGCTGAAAAAATAAGGCTGGTGATGAAGAAGGAGAACGGTAGATTTACAGAGATTGTCCTAAAGCTATTTTCACCACGTCGATGTCATTCAGCTCACTATCAGAAGTTTACTCCAACGCATAATCTTCTGATTTATCATTATACCAGCTGTTGTACCCGGCGTTGTCCGGGTTAATAATTTAAAGAAAATAACATGTCATTCAAAAATATAAAAAGTACTAGGTTGATCAATATGTTTTGGAAACACAATGAAACTTCAGGAAACGTATTTCTAAATTGTTTTTTATTTTTCAACGTACACCTAACCTGATGCACTATGAATAACGTTATGAAAGTTGCTCAATTCCCTTGGAAAAAAAGGCTTGATACTGGGTATTGAAAGAGGCCTCTACAGCATACATGACCGCGTCATCTCCGTCAAATTTTATACAAATTGGTAAAAAGGTGAAAATCACTAGGAGCTTATTCCGGAGGATATAGTGGGTGCAGCATCAACAGAAACCCTGTCGTTAGGCTGGCCTGCAACATCATATGTAGCGGCATTTTCATGATGAAAAAGCGCTCCGACACGCAACTTTCCTCGTCCTTTATTCTTTATTTCTTCGCGTTGTTTTTGATCAATGATGCGTCCTTTAATTAAATAATCGGCCATTAACTTGCCAGCTGAACAGAGGCCATTATCTTGCCAGCGGACGCAGTTAGTTCCTCAGATTAGCGCATTCAAACATACAAACTCTTCAGCTTTACAATATTACGAGAATAGTCTCTGTAACTGTAACGTCCAATAGATGGCGCTGCTACGTTTAGAATTAATTTCTAAGCTTTACCGTGTTTTACATAAGCCATGCATTTATTCGAAAGCCACGTCTTGCAAGCTCGGCTGAACTGACCCCGACTTTATTAAATTTCTTATATATAACATATGTGAATGTATATAGTATATAGATTATGACGTGAAAATTCAACATGGAAGTAACTTTTTATTAATATTTATTTATAAAGGAGAGGAATAAAACTTATATCATTCGAAAGTCTGCCATAGATGTGCACAAAAACAAATTATGTGCGTATGGCGCTGTGAAGGCAGTTAAAACGTAGAGAAGATTAACAAATTACTTTTCCATGCAAACGATTTAACCGCTTGCTTCGACTGCTTTCTTTCCATATCGCCCTAATCCTTGGCTGTCTGGTATCCGCTGCCGTGGACTTCCGTCTGGTTGGGCTTTGTTATTTTATTGTATCTTATGTATTTATATATACAAGCAAATATATATTTAACCTTTGATTAATGTGATTTTTTTTGACCGGTGGTTGAGCTTAGGGGACCACTGTATCTGCACCTGAGTGTCTGAAGGAATTAAATTACGGGCTGGGAGGCTTCTTCACGGGTCACCTTCTTCGATAGAGATTGTTTGCAGCCTCTTACCATCTCATGGACTGTTAGCCCGTTTTTTATCTCATTGCAATAAAAAAAAAGTTGAATTTTATTACTGAAGTGATGAGTAATTATTGAATACATAAGTAAAAAATTTCGTAAACCGCGTTAGTCTGTGTATTCACTTTTAACTTCTAAACACCTCAACTTATAATTTAGAACATATTACGTGGAAGTTTTATATATTTAGGAGTAGGTTTATATGCTAAACACACTCCCATTTAGTTTATACATTACAGACCTGTCCGTGCGATAACGGCGCAGTTCGTTTGTTTATTACAAATAATAAAATAACCATTGTTCAATAAAATTCCTTGAAAGTTGTTGTCTTGTTTTCAATTTATACGAATTTTTCAGTTTTGTATTTAATTTTTCATCAATACAAAATTCGATTGAATTTGACATTGCTTTATCACATTGACGTCACTAATGATTATAACTTATGAGATACATACTTAATCGATTCGATTCATTTATGTACCTATTTGATTTTTTTTTATGGGAAAGGCGGTAATCGAGCAAACGGTTCACCTGATGGTAAGTGATTACCGTCGCCCACGTACATCTGCAACACCAGAGGCGCTGCAGGTGCGTTGCTGGCCTTTAAGGGTATTTGGGAGATGGGAGGGTGGATGAGGAGGGGAATGGGGAGGGGGTGTGGGTCTCCGGTTACCTCGCTCGCCGAACGAAACGTAGAAGCGCAAGATACCTCAACTTCACGCCTGTATTCTGCGAAGCCGTGGTACCAAGCGGCCGAGCCGGCCCATTCGAGCAGCAGCCAAAGCCGCCGCTCGGCTCTACCACGTTTAAAAATTGGTCATTACTCTATGACACAGTATAATGTATTCTGTGATGACACCTTTACGTCATAACTCACACTCGCAGTATTCACCTTCTCTAAATGATTGCAGGATTTACTTTTAGTAGCCTAAATACTATTTTTTTTTTGGGGTATTTCTATATTTACTCATCTGGTTGGGTTGTATAAATAAATACATATATAAGTAATATTTTATAAATTATATATATAATAAAATTAAATAGATAATTAAAGCCCAACCAGATGGAAGCCCCCGGCAGGGGAGACCAGACGGCCGAGGGTTAGGGACAAAGGGAAAGAAACCGGCGGACAATGCGAGCGGTATCGAGTAGCACTGCCTTCTGCATTTGAGCTCGGAGCGGTCCGTCACGGAGTCCCAGCCGCCTCAGATGTTCCGAGAGTCTGACTGGAATTAACTCATTCGCAGAGACGACGATCGGAATAATTTCGGTCGTCATACCACCCCACATGTCGGTTACCTCGTGAGCCAGGTCCAGATATTTTGTCTTGTTGTCTGTTTCGGCTTTCATAAGGTTCTCGTCATATGGAATGGTGATGTCGACCAAAAATATCCTCGACTGTGCTCGGTCAATCAACAAGATGTCAGGCTTGTTTGCATGAACCGTCCTGTCCGTGATAATGGACCGGTTCCAATAGAGCCTAGCGCGGTCATTTTCGAGCACGGCTTCCGGCGTGTTAAATACTATTATTATTATTTATAGTATGAATGTAATAACAATGTCAACTTTTGCTCCTTAGTTTTTTTTTACTAATGACTGATTTCTATAACCAATCGATCACTGTTTGTTTACTAAAATTAGCTATTTAACAGAAATTCGATATACTTAATGTCAAATTCTATGCACGATCATGGATATGCGCTATAAATCGTCTGTATTATTTTTCCAACAATGAAAAAAATTATTATATCTGTACTCATTACACTATGGCAATGTAATTAGAATTTGACTACAGTTTCTATTAATAGGATGATTATTAGATTATTTTTATGTACTAGTATTTCAACACGCTTGTGTCTAAGAGAAATGCCAGACATACCTAGTGACCTCCAACGCGGAATAACTATCTCAATGATTATTAAGTAAATTCCGCCGAGCCAATTGGGTATCTCTAAACCTTGAGGGTTTAGTTGGTTCAGCGCTAAACGCTCATCCCGACATAACCGGTGTGTATAGTGACTGATAGGTGTTTGCACCTTTACCCCACCTGAAATTAAAAAAAAAACCGCAGCGTCTATGGCGCGAAGTGCATGTAGTATTATTATGTATTTTGCGGTTCTGCGGTCATCAACCCCACCTGCAGTGAACTTCGCGTCTGTTAGTATTACTCTGTGCAGTGACTGTGAAAGCTGATGACAATTCATAATAATTAAAAGTTTTCCCGCATGTCATTATGAACTTGAATGGTTGATAATGTATGCTTGTAAGTTTCTTTTTCCTCAGGAGCCTGTTAAATTCCCCTTTTGGATTTAGGCCTTTTCATGGAAGCACTGATAAAATCTGACATGCCAGACATGTAAGATTTGCCCAAACACATCACGCTGGGAAGACCAGAGGCTGCGGGAGTGTACTCTCGACAACCACCAACCCCATTGCATCGCGAGAAGCCTAATCAATCCCAATGAAACTTTTGCTAAGCTTTGTAGACTTCGTTCTAGGATATAGTTCAATATCTCAAGAGCATTGTTTTTATTTCAGAAATATTAGAATAACTACCGAACCGCGTCGATTACGCTAGGACAGATCTGTAATATAAAATAAACTAAATGTGTTATACGTAATTATAAACCGTCTTCATGATCCACTGAGAAGCTTAAAGGTTATTAGCAAATACAAAGACGACGTATTTCGACTTTTAATACAATTAAATAGTAATGAAGATTTTTGTCCCCTTACCGTTACGCATAGTGATTAGTGATTATGAAACAAAAAAACATATATGTGTAATCGATAGTGTCTAATATTTGGCCAGTTTTTCGATATACAATCTGGATTTTGTAAATAATTTTACGACACGATACGGTGTTACTACGAAATTTGTTAATAAACATCGCCTCGCTTCTAAACAATTACATTTTGTCCTTGATAACGATTATGTACATAATTTGAGACATGTTTGTCTCCAATCCACAAATACTTTCTGGCGCCAATAACTGATATTAATGGTAGTTCTAGATGTACAACGGCCGAATATTTTTAACGCGTGATTATTATCTTAATAATCATGCATTAAAAAGTGGTTGTAAAAAGTCCCCTAACATTTTAAAGTACACAACGGTAATTGACTTAATTTTTTTTTACAGCAAGGGGACTTTTTATGAGGGGTAATGATTGTTGGCGGAAGTATGAAAGTCGAGGTGTTAAAAAAGGTTAATTTTTTTAGGTTATGATGTGGTGTAAAAAATGTCAACGTGGGAGAGCTCTTTTGTGTGTCTTTTTTAATTGAATGATGAACATGGTAACATTTAGACATTTAATATTTTCGAATGATTATTTAGATAAGACATCTTTAGTTATATACTATACTGTAAGGGGGACTAAACCACCTTTCTTTCTAAATTACAATCTCACCTGCACGTGATACACTCAGCTTGCTGACTTACAAACTAATATCTGTGATATTTAATATTCATTGTTACGTTATATTGAATAGCACTGCTCACTTAGTATTCCTAATCGGTATGAAGATCATGTGGCTTATTGGTTAGCGTACTCGACTGCTGAGCTACTTGACAGACTTGGGTTCCAATCCCAGCCCCAACGAATGTTTGTGCAATATAAAAATTATTGGTTTTCGGTACTGGTTTTTTTTTTTATAGAAGAAGGGCAAACGAGCGTGCGGCTCACCTGATGGTAAGTGATCACCGACGCCCACGAACATCCACAACACCAGAGGAGCTACCTGGTTGTGTTGTATGCGTCCCGTACCCTCTGTCAATGCCAAATCTGAACATATTTCCGATCTTATCGCATAAGCGTAACGCTTCGGATATGGAAAGATAAAGAAGAGAGTCCACGTGTTGTACTGTACTCTGTACAGTACTGTACAGTACGGATACTGAACGGAATTGGATCTCAGCCGTAGTTAATATTTGGTAAAAAATCAAAATAGATTATTTTTAGGGACAGGATACTTTAAGTTTTCGCGTTTTGGATACAGTATCCGATCCTTATAGCAAGCGGCACTGTAATAAGTCCTACCACACACTACACACAATAACAAAGTAGCATAACGATATGGTTTAAATAAAACATAATCAATACTGAGTAGGAACATCTGTTTGTCTTTAAATGATAGTGAGTAAGGAAACTTTGGGTAAGTTATCAATATACATTTGTATTTATTAAAAAAATATTAAAAATACTAAAATAATAATTAATTTAAATCATATTTTACTCTTTGAGGCGTATGATAGGAAACAGCATGCAATACATTCGGAGCCAGGAGGAGTACGCCACGCTGCTCCAATTCGAGTTGGAAGTTGGTTTGAAGACCTCACTTCATGTTTTTGACATTTTCTCACGCTCTTACTCAGTCGTTGAGCATTTAGTAATTAACTATAATTAATTTCCCTTTTTAAATATTTTTTAAAAAAAAAGTCATGGTATAAGGTGTAACTTTTAATTATATTAATCCGAATCGAAGGTGTAGTTATTATTCTACAAATATAACTATGTGTCTTTCTTCACGCTTCTTAAAGACAAAATGTCTTTAAGAAGCGTGGTGGACCTTCTTCGGTTTCTCTATGAGAGAAAGCAAGTGTTCAGCTGTGGGACGATTCTACAATGTTACTCGTATTTCATTTGTACTACTTTTTAACTGTTGCTGTTGTACGTGAACTTGTAGACAGTAACTGTAGAACTAACTTACGAGTTTTTTTTATTATATTTTTATTTTGGGTAAGGCGGAAAACCCACTCCAGTTTTCCAAACCCAATTTCCAGAGACTAGGATGCAGGGAGCAGCATCAGAGAGTACCTGCGCTGCGCTGCCTAATCCGCTTATCTAGAGTGCTGGGCAAGGGCAAACATTTATGAAATGCATTGCTGGCGTTTCCTTAGAGCAGCCTAAGTTAAGCTGTGAGCTTAAATAAGCTTCTGAAGAAGACAATATCGTACAGTTTGTTCTGCATAGGTAGATACTACATGCAACATAATAGGAATGTTACAAAACAAAATCTACCCTGGAATGAAAATAGATGAAATATCGAATATGACATTATATATTCTATATTATTTTTATAATGAATTTTTCGTGGCAATTTTCGACATTAAAAACCACAAATGACCCTAAATCAAAATGCCAACTTATGTTACGTATGCGTATGACACGCGACCGCAACTCAGAGTTAGCAGAAAATTAACCTGGTTTTTATATTCCAAAAAGCCACAAAGGTAAAAAAAAGTGAATCGCATTCCCCTCTGTATTCGTTAAGGGGAGAGTTTAAAACGTGTAACTAAATAATTTGTTTTTTTCTCGCTCGCGTGCCTGTTTTTACCGCAGGGCGGGCAAATGTCAAGGGCTTCCGGTATTGTATGTTACCCTCTTTAAGATTTCAACAAGAATGAATGAATGAAAAGAAAAGTATGATTCAATATATTATTTATAATGACTATATTATTTTATATATCTAACTATCCCACACCTCGATCAGTACCAAACTAAGATTCCCTTTGTCTTGGTAACTGGATGGTGATAATATTATTTTTATTAATATTTTTTTCCAAATGAATAGAGAGGCGTTAAATAAGATTGGCTAGTGTCATTAACTTGCGGGCATTCTGCTCGCGAGTCTTTACCGCTGAAGCTGTGAAGGCCACTAGACCAACAGCATATCTTATTTTAGTCGGTTCGGCATCTTCAATGCTGATCCCGATATAACCAGTCACCGGAGGCGGTGACGGGTAGGTGCGAGCACCTTTCCCCACATTAAAGTAAAAAAAAAGAAATGTCAATAAGCTAGTCCAGTAGCTAGTAGTTTCTTACTTAACCTACGTAGTAGAGTGCAAACCGAATGAGCAAGCTCGACTGGGGTGACACGGCCTCGAAGAGTACCAGCGTGAAGTAGAGGCGTCTTAAGCTTCTGCGGTGAGTGAGGTAACCGGAGGACCATATCCCCTCTCCCCCATCCCTCCTCCTCGTCCTCTCTCCTATCTCCCAAATATCCTTAAAGACCGGCAACGCACCTGCAGCTCCTCTGGTGTTGCAGATATACGTGGGCGACGGTAATCACTTACCACCTTTCACAAAAAATTGTTTTAGAAAATGTTTGCATAAATTGAGGATCAAAAAAATTTATTTCTTGTTTGTTAGTTTTAAATTATTATAAAACGGTAGGAATGAAAATTAAATTACGATTTATATTAAACTAGCCGCGCCGGCTTCATACACACATATCTATTAAATAATAGCATAACTCAATTTTGACTGCTTCTCATACATTTGCTCACGCATCTCTTTTTGTTAGTAAGTAAACATATAATAAGTAAATAATAGTTTAATCTCAAATGTGTACTGTTCGCGTAGCTACAAGAAATCATTGGCTGTCTAGAACTATATGATGAACACCAACAGGCGAAAGGAGTTTTTAGTTAGGACTGAAATCTACCAATTTCAGTACATGGTAAGATAGTAGCGAGGGATTTTCTTTAACACGAATAAATTTTAAATAAGGAATTTTTTTATGCGGATAGTATTTTTTTTAGGTTTTAACAAAGTTTGTTTCAGTGAAATATTTTTTAAAATCGACCCAGTTGTCCCGCAGATTACCCTAAATGTATATACGAACTCCCATTCTCTCTTCTTAATATTATATATATATTTTTTGGTCACAGTTGCAGTATGAAAACTTATAAAGATAAGATTATACTTTTTTTAATGAGTACAACATCGTGCTTAAACTCGATTATGTAATTAATAATTAGTATGTTAATATTTTTATGACGGTATGTGATAAAGTCTTTTAATTATGCATAGGTTGGTTACGCTTTAAAGCCAAAAAACGATAAGTATTGTATTTAAAATTAGAATGAATGATGTTTGCAACGTTACAGTGTTTAACTTAAGACTAATTATTATCTGTGTCATAAATCATAATTAAAATAGTTATTAACTTAGGTTTTGATAAAATGTTTATGTTTTAATTATATACGTATGGTTTTTTTCCATCAAACAGTCGAAAGATCATAACTGATAATTTTAAAAGTTTATTCTTAGTTAAATTATCAACGATAAAATAATGGTTTTACAGCAAAAAATATTAACATACTTTTTAATTTAACCGGCAACTTAAAAGCTCAATTAGAAGTACCGTTACTTTACTCGTGTCCAAACGGCTAAAGTAAACTATAGAAGGTACCAAAAATTAATTCCATTGTCCATTAATCAAGTTAAAAGGATTTCTCGTCTCTTGCAAAAAAATTCGGTTGTCGTTGACCAACCCTTTTTTTATGAAATGTACCGTTGGCTCGGTTATATTTGTAACAATTCTTTTGTACATTTTCTAAGCTTTTTACGACAGTCAAAGACGTCGGATGCCGTTCCTTTGTCGTCTTTCTAAAAGTAATATATTTGCATATTTATGTCGGTAGATTTGCATTCTGTAAACGTCGTACCATAGACGGCTTATTTTTTTTAATTTGCCCGCGTTTGTCACTTACAAAGAGTTAAGTAATAAAATGCAAATCAGTTTTAAGCGTAGTAATTCGTTTTTACGATGTTTTAGTTTCGATTATGGAGATTTTTATGAAAATTGTATTTCGGGGACAGTGAAGTGAAACAATGACAAACGCAGCAATTAAAATATTTACTTTGATGGTAATTTAACTTAGGTAAAATTCGAATGCAATAAAACTGTATTATATTAATAAGGATTACTCGTACCATTGCCACCATCACGTCGTACCATACTTGAGTTGAAATTAAAACATCTTTTAGGTGTATTAGGAAGTAAAGACATTTTATTCTATGCAATAATAATTTTGTGAAACTTCAAAGCGCTGCTAAATTTGCGGATTCCCTTAATTGGCGAATTAGTCATCCTAAATATGCCAGACCTACAACACCAAGATCAAGGGCCTCCGGTTAGCTCAATCACCGAACGAAACGAAGCACAAGCCTCTACTGCGTATACTTCCGGCCCATTCGAGCAACAGCAAAAGCCGCCGCTTGGCTATACCCCGCACTAGCACAAGAACAGGTGTGCAGAGTCTGGTATAGCGAGCGACAATCCGTCGACAATCGTGGTGATTACAATTAATCCAGAGATAATTTATTGTAATCTCCGTAATGAGAGTCGCTCTCACTACGGCTCTTCGTCCAGCTGTGGGCTATTTTAATGAGCATGACTCAAAAAATGGAAAGCTTTTAATGAGTTCCATAGCTACCCCGCTGGGCAGGTGAGCACATTTACGGTACCAGGGTAGAGAGTGTAGCCTAGACTTTTTTTGCAGACAGCAACCTACGTGTTTTTTTTTTTTTTATGAAAAAATAGGCTTGCGTTTGACCTCAATCTTCCCCGATGGAAAGCGAAGATGAGGCCTAGGATGGTACACGCTTGCCTAGATGTCTGTTCACTCTGGCCTTGAAGATATCCAGGTTAAAGGTTTCCGGAAAAACTGACCTCGGCAGAGAGTTCCACTCCGTATAAAGAAAGAAGAGGCAAACCGCTTCGTGCGTAATGGAGGAATGTCTACAACATAAGGGTGGAACTGCTCGCCACGTCTAGTCGTTCGGTGATGGAAAGGGGAAGGGGGTATTAGGTTATGCAAAACCTCCGCACACTCTCCGAAATGGATCCGATAAAAAACCGAGAGGCAGGCCACTCGTCTACGGTGTTCGAGGCTTTGAAGTTTGTAGCCTTGTGGTCAGGGCGCTCACTTTAATTTCATAGAGCGCGAGTGACCAAGGTTGTGCCGGAAGGAAAACATCGTGAGGTATTTCTGAGAAGTGATAAAAAAAAAATATTATTTCGCGAACATGTGAAGCCTGCCAATCCGCAATGGAGCAGCGTGGCGGGCCCTTATACTTACTACATACAAGCGAAGTTAATATTCAAAGTAAAAGTATTTCAACCTTCGTCTACTTTATAATAAAAGCTAAAATATAATTTAAAATCGAAAAGAACTAGAAGACGCTAATAAATACTTATAAAATCCAGCTGGGAGGTGCACAACTGGGTTTAATCTGAAAAGAAAGAATCAGCGAAGCAGGTCATGTAAAGTCCGCCTTCCCATACAAGAGTAGCGTGGTTATTCATCGGCTCCTCCTATCAACTTTTTAACGGGTTTTAAATATCGCAGATACTTTTGGCAGCACGGGGGAATGGTAATTTAGAGCCAGTAAGAGTCCAGCATGTTTTCAGACTCCGCATGTCTTTAAGGTATAATTTATTTTACGGGAGCCTAATCCAAATCACTCCCGACACGGAATATAAGAAATTTAAGGCGTTTAACCGTCTACTGAACTGCTACTCCTCTTAATATGATATAAGACTAACCATAAATTCTACGAATTAAGATAATATGGTATATTAAGTTCGTGTTTGCACATCGAGCTGCTTCGGCCCGATTTTGTAGGGATACGTGACAGAATCCGTATAGTCACTTTGTTAGATATATACCATATTTACACTGTTAATGTTTGTAACCCAAATAAATTAAATAATTGCTTCCAGATACACGAGCACACAGTAATAACGTTATGTTAGCTTATTGATAATATTTTTTTTTATAGAATACTACTTCGCAGGCTAAGGTATACGATATTTCGTAACAGAACCAGAATGAACATGATAAATATAAAAGGATTAAATTGGTTACACATTTTTAGATTTTCCATAACCGGACAAAGAGATTGCAAATGCATTACAAAAGACTTTTTGCTATACAATTTAAATTTCTTTGCGCACTGAATAACTTATACGAGATATAGCTTTTTTTTTAAATCGATCACTGGAACAACATTTGAAAACGGAATGTGCATGTGGCTGTAAAGGGACAGAGTAAGCAGGTAGATACTTACGCGCGTTTTTGCATTTCCTCTCCACACTTTTTACAATAAAAACTTTCTTTTAAATAAATAATCCCGACATTGCTTGACAGGACTCAAAATAATTTCTAAGCACGACCAGCGTTTGTTTTTTTGGATTAATGTTTTTAAAGAAAACATGCAAATGAAAAAAAGTAATTTTATATCCGAATGGATATGATATTTCCTCCTTATTTCATTAATTAAATACTGTTTACAAATAATTCGGTGCAACCTCTTTGCACCTTATTTTTTAACGTACCAAATATAACTAAAAAAAAAAAAAAGTCAACCTCACCTGCATACGGTGGACCCGGCTGACTGACGGATTCTGATGAACGACTGATTGTAGAAAACCGATCAGACTATGTCGTACCCACAGACTGTGGTATTTGGTGTGTGATCTGTAATTTTTAGAGATGAGTATGGGAAAATGTTCCATGCTAGGATTTGTTGGTGCTTTGGTTTTGGTTGGTGAAAGGTATATGCCCCGTAGGCTGTTAAAGAAGAAAAAGGAACTACAAAAATGTTCTGAACTGCTCCTGAACCTATGTATAAGTTGCAAACAAAAATATTGTGGCTTCCGACTGATGGTATAACTCTTCACGTGTCATAACTTTAAAATAATTGAAATTCTTCTCTTACATGTCAGAAGGGTTAACGTATATAAGATATTTCGTATAAAAGATGGGTATGCAGGATCAAAAATATCCAGGCTAGTGAAAGAAAGAAGCAGCAAAGTTTTTAATGACATGTTTAATAGTAGTACGGCTGGAAGAACATCCAGCGCGTAGTTCTACGAGTAAAGAATACAATGAAGCTGCCAGCGACGACACGAAGCTCAATAACATGATACCACCTTCAGTTTCGCTGCATATCGATCACCGTTAGCGAATAATATGGTACACAACAAACAAAGGGGTTCACAGCAATTGAAGGGTTCGAAATTAGGCATGGATCGCCGTCGAAGTAAGTCGAAGATCGAAAAGTAAAAACGACCAGGTATTCTAGTAAATATATAGCGCGTAGGAAATATGTAATCTGGAGTTTTCTATTTTGCCGGCGAACGCGGAGATTTAGCGAGAGGGTGACTTGTACAAATACAAGATTAAATGTTAATGAGGTACTATTTTTCCCTTAGTTACAAACGCATCGTTATTTCACAAAAATAAAATAAAAATACTGGCTTAAGAATTGTGTACCGAAACACCTAATGTTTACGAGTGGAATAGGGTGTAATGAAAGAAGAAGGGAGCGTGTAGCAATAAATAAAGGACGGTCTCATTTGAATTTCCAATCAGTGCATGTATTAGTGCCTACCATCATGAGGGCGGAGAGACTGGTGGAAATCCATTGTCTCTGCCTACCCATATAGTGGCTGGCGTGAGTGCTTTCATAATCGGATTACTTAACAAAGGTGTTCGTTTAAAAGAAAACTCGTGGTCAATCGCATCGAATAAATCTGTAATCCTTAAAAATGTCGAGTCTGTTTAGAAATCAGAGTTGAGTGTCGATTGCAATACTGATATTGGTGGATCGTTCGAGCTACAATGGCTTAGTAGATACTATATATACATTAATGTTAGATTATCAGACGTTTTTTAAAGTAAATGTACAGTTTTAAATGCACATGTTTTTGTAAAATGACAATATTTTATTTTTAATGGTTACAAATGTTATATGGGTTAAAATAATTATATTTAATACATCATCATCATCATTTCAGCCTGTCAGAAGTACACTTAAGATAGGCTTCCTCCAAAGATTGCCACAAAGCGCAGTCAGATATCTGCTTTTTTAGTTATACAATTTTATATAAATTATGACAATTATTACTATCTCTTGTACTAGTTTCGCAATACACAGGGATTCGACCCGGGTATACTCGTATACCCTGAAGATGCCGTCAGGTGAAACCGGTCGGTTACTTATATAATAACCAATGTGCTGTGAGACTAGTACAAGAGACAATTATAATTGTCAGTCAGTAAAGTTTCACCTAGTGTAAAATAACTATCGGGAGTATTAATTATAAATATTTCCTATACGAGTGTTCCTGGTTGGAATATTTTCATTGCCTACTCTGTTGCATATTAAGTAATAAGGTCTCCTTTATCCTAGGAGACAAGGGCCCCTAAATAAATTAAAGAATAAAAAAAAGTAGCAAAGGTTAGTAATTATATTATTGTCAACGAAATACCTAATCTTAAATACGCTCATGAATTAGAATACTTAACTGTGTACGTTTTAAAACGAATATATATTTCTTAATTTAAAATTTTATATTACGTGTAGATACTGAAATAATTTCAGATTAAAAACATCATAATATAGCTTATTTTTATTCTGTTATTTTAAATTATGTGTACAAAATAGTCTCGAAAATGTTCCAGTTATTTAAATTTCTCTGATGTGGCCGTGCACCTACAGCTGCGATGTGGAAAGCGCATTAAAACTGATTTGTTAAGCAAAAATAAAAAAACGAAATACAAGAACACGTGTCGATGCTAAATAATAGACTGGCATGTGACGCGATGGCAGATTAAGCAAGTGTCGAGTTGTGCGCGTTTCTGGGAAGGCGGAATCGATTTTTATTTCTCTGTCTTTATATCCCCGTTCGATGCTTATTTTAGGGATTACCGCGCGCTTTTGGCCATGTTTTTTGTACGTTGTCTTTGTAGATTTATTTACAATTAACTTTACGCACGTTGCTTGCATTTTGGATAGAACGGATTAATTCGTTTTCAGTACATTAAAACATTATAATCAAATAAACTATGTTTTCTTTTACGACAGTTGAAAAGGCGTTGAAGTGGCTTAAATTAAATTTTACTGTTAATATTTAATATGAAAATATTTTGGATCCTATTGTTATTTTTCGGCTCGGGTATTCTAAACGAAATTGACTCAATGTGCACCTCTCCTAATGTTATATTCATATTAATGAACATAATATAAATATTGGGTTAGAAGAAATATCTACAGATTTCTCCGAATTTAAATCTCACCTGCAAACGGATTTATTGATCGATCCACGGAGTTTTGGTGTTCGATTGAAAGAGAAAAATCTATCGAATGTGCTGAACTCAAGACGTATAGACTATAGTTAATAGCAACCATAGTGCGCGGGCATATCCACTTCACTCTCAACTCGCCTGCCCATGGTGTAGGTAGGATACATGCGTTTTCTTGGAAAAATTATGACACACAGTGCACGTGTCATAACAATGTAATTTCTATTGCTACAACACGTCAAGAAATATTACGACTTCCCTATGTAGATACATTGGGATATGGTCTCGATCTTATATCTCTAGTATGGCGATAAGTTCTGTTAAGATTAATAAAAAACTAAGCATTAAGAAAATATTAAGTTTATTTTAAAACAATTTTATTCAAAGTAGCCGTCTTTGGCTTTGATAAATGATCTGGTCTCGAATCTATGGATTTATACATTGTATCCATGGGGAATTGAGACTCAATGTCGGAGTGACGTTTTGAGCAGGCGATGTTCTCTAGGACTGACCATAACTTGTAGACCAACGGGTACAGATCTGGATGTGTGTCTTCAAATCCGGAACATTGTTCTCGAGCCAGGTTTGAGTTGTTCGTACATTGTGACCAGGAGCAGTCCTGCTTTAGACTTCACGGTACATTTCTGATAAGTGTATCACTGAGTGGCTTCACTATAACCAGCTCGAAGTCTTGTATGAATTAATATACTTTACTGTACACCACAAAACAAAAGTACAGAAATCATTGAAAAAAAAAAGGAAGTAAATTGGGAGGTACAATTCGGCGGCCTACCAATCTCTTCGAGAGGACAATGACACATTGAACTTTCCCAACAAGTTGCGAGACTTTTTTTTTTTTGGAAAAGGCGACAAACGGGCAAGCGGTTCACCTGATGGTAAGTGATTACCGTCGCCCACGAACATCTGCAACAACAGAGGTGCTGCAGATGCGTTGCCGGCCTTTAAGGGTATTTGGGCGATAGGAGGGAGAATAAGGAGAGGGATGAGGAGGGGGAGAGGGTCTCCGGTTACGTCACTCAATATTCTGCCTGTATTCTGCGAGGCCGTGGTATCAACCCGGTCGAGCCGGCACATTATTCTTTAGAGCTGTGAGCTTACACTTTGGCATTTCGCTTGTTGTAGTGCTATTGAATCGTACAAAATGTTTCATCTGTAAGTAAAGAGCACATTTCTGTGTCTTCCCGCAGCGTATCGGGACAGCAAACGTTTTGATCGTTCCACTATCTTAAGCTGCAGGGACTGATTTAGGGCATGTCCTGTATATCGACGGCAAACATTTAGATTCTTCCTTTACTTTTTTTAATATTTTGCGTCGGGGTCCTAGCGGGATTCTTCATTTTATGTGGTAGTATTTTTGTAATTGTTTTGTCGAATTATGGCTCCGGCAGCGTTAACAGCCCATCTTGTCTTGAACAGCGCATGGTCACTTTTTAAGACAAGAGTTTATTTTTTAGTTTTTTACGTTCTCATGGTCATCGTGTACATGTTATAGAGGAATTGTCGGTGTACATGTCCATAGTGCGATACCCAAACATACGTCTGATGCCTAGCTTATGAAGCTTCTTTAAAATTAGTGTCAGCTCCTATTCACTACAATACTGTTTTCTTTAACACCTCACTCCATTATGTTATTTAATAATCACACTGAAAAATAATATGTGAAATAGAGGCAGATTGATCGAAGTTTCTTACATAATAAATACATTCCGAATTTGAGTACAGAAAAAAAAGAAGATTATTTTAAATCTTAACATTATTTATGACCTGACTTCATATATATATATACAGATAGACAGAGACATAGTTTTATTTTCTATGTGAGATACCTACATAAACTGTCTATGTGTAGAGTGGACTATTAACAAGCTGTTAAGTGGTTTGTTGTTTGAAACGAGAATGTTAGTGACAGATCAAAGCTATTTTACATAGAAATAATTACTCATACGAGAAATAATTTATACACGATCTATTTAAAGAATACTGGGAAGTTTCTAGGGAAGTTCCTAAAAACTGGAACTAAATTCCTAAAAACTCAGCTTTATTTGTAGTTATTTTCCAGACAGTTCATAAAACACTGGTCAGAACATCTGCTATGTAATATATACATTTAAGAACCACTTCAATCATAGTATCGCATTCGTAAGGCGATAAAAAAACTAAACAGTATGAGTGGTCATCAAATAACAGCTGTCTTGGTGAAGAAAAAAAGGAAATACGATCCAAAAAAATATAGCGTTCTGAGGTTTAGAAGCGTGCCGCCGCTGTACCGCCTCTTATTGCGTTTTTACTTCAGGAATTTACTTTTTATTCTTACCCAGAAGGATCGCCGACATCGTTTGTATGTGGCCAGTGGCCATATGCTATTATTCAAATTATAAGAAGCGGAATGATTACTGTTTTTTTTATGAGACAACGCAAATTTCACTTATGCAGTTTATAGTGGACGGAATTAAAAAAATTGTTAATTTTTTTTATTGATTTTAGCAATGGTGATGAATGAGCCTTTGAGTGATATGATACCTTTTACGAGTTATGTTCGCTAGGTTATGCTGGTTTACGAGATGTAGACACCTACTATACTCAATGAAAAATCCAAATTAAGGTTCTATCTCAACATACAAATATTTCACAAAATATCCGTGTGACATCGTGTCTCGAAAAAAATCATACTGTGTTATTTTTTAACATCCTATAAATGTTTTAAGTTTATCCAATGTTACCAATAAAAAATAATTTCTTCAATGTGAAAAATAAAACTGTATGATGGACGTTTGGCGGGAAATTATTAGGTGATTCAGCTCCAACCGAGAACCTTCTTCACATTAATTGGACTTCAACTGAGAATCAACCTGATTTTTACTATCTTAAAATTTATATGACATTAAATTATTCTTCACAGAATTTTGTACAGGTAAAAATAATTCATAATTTTTTTAATATTTTTTTTACGAGGCGTAACAGAAGTGTTAAACAATATAAGGAACCACAAAGCCGACACAAAATGATTTAGCACTGCATCTTTTTATTATCTTAAATCATTTCGGAATGCAGAGGGGTGTGTGTGAAGAATTGCAAATTAACAGAAGATCGTATGAAGCGTTTTAAAAATGGATGGCGCCAGCTTTATTAATGATTGTGAAATTATGTAAGCTGGTAATAGTTTCTTTATTCTCTGTTATTCAATATTTTTAGTTTTGTTTCATTTCATAAATTAATGAATTATGTAATTATATTCCTTGTATTTACGCGAACACTACATATTTGAAATGTAACGTCGGGAACATAAAAATAAAAGATAATTTCATTTCAAATTAATTAATTATACTTTTTTGATGCTTTTAATACTTATAAAAACTTACCATTTCATTCCAGCGAGCAAGTTAAAAATCGATTCGATTTAATCTTTTCTATTTAAATATTACTTATCACAAGTTCTGTCAAGTGCTAAGAGGACTCAGGTCAACAGAATTTCGTTTGACTACAACATCATGGGCCTGCTAATATTAAAAACATGAAAGTTTATAAGTCTGGATGATTGTTAATTACTCAATGGATTTAACGAAATTTGATAGACAGGTATGTTATGTCATTGAATAATAGTATGACACGTTACTTTTTATCTCTATGTTGTATATCTACATATACAACTTATACTCTATTATTTATATCTCAAAATTTTCTTCAGAGACGAAAAGAAAGATTAATTTGTGGAAGTAGAAAATTACGTGCAATATGCATAAGGTTTACTGAAAGAACATACATTTAAAAAAAACAAGGTACATTTTTTCCGTGACGACATTTCCCCGCAATAAGATCTATTTAATGTATGAAATGTGCACAAAGTGTGTCTTCTAGGGTTTTTGTACACCAGTGCGAAAAAATACCTGCTCGCGCACGAATTTTGTAAAAAAACACACATTATACTATTCAGACACCGATTCATACACTAAACTATAGAAAATGTTGGACAGAGATGTTTATTGAGTCGCTGAAAATATTTCTTTAAATTGATTAATTTTCGGCAAGAGTCTTAATTATATAACTACTCTAATAACTCTAGTAGTTATGCTTAAATCAATGTAGTTCATGTTTTGTTTTTGGGTGTCGGTCGATTTAACCTTATGTAATGACAACCACACCTTAATGTGCACCCTGCTAACAAATAAAACTTTGGGGACCGAACGCTGTCGGAGAGTCCATTTGAATTTGCCGTCCTTAAGTCCCACGGAGATCCACTAGTGATGAGGAGTAGCATCACTACTGCGCGGGTACAGGCACTAAACAAGAAAGTAAGATTAATTTATAATTAATTAATATGATATAATAATAATTAATTCAAATGCCTTTTCTTTCATATTTTCCAATTATCTTTGTCATTTGAATTTTACTCTTTTGAAAACACAAAGGGATGTTTTACCATATTTAAATAGTTTTAAATTATAGTGCATGGATCGAATCAATGGTTTTTTTAGTTCCTCCTATGGAGAAGTATCTTCTATTGGAGTTAAACCGAATTATTTTTTTCCCCGGGCTCTTCCATATTAAAACTACAACATCCGCTGGATTTGGGTCAGGCGACAATTGTTATGCTCTTAGTCGGGGTACTCCATTTGAATTTAAAACGAAAATTTGTCGAATACAAGGTTGCGGAAAATTTTTAAATTCTAACGTTACATTATAATATTTATAATTCATAAGTACTTTTTTGTTTATATGCCGGTAATTTAAAAAAAACATCATTAATACTGTAGGACGTTTTTAGTTCGTTGTTTTTTGTTTTCAGTCAGTGTACGGTTTTTACGCGTATTTATTTAAGTAATTAATAGAAAACTGAAAAAAATTCATGGTCATTTAAGTAGTTCATCGATTAAGTAAATTGAAATCGATCGTTCATCGATATTATATCGATTAAAATATTTTATTAAGAAGAATTCTAAGATTACATGACACACACACCTTAACAAAAAATTAGATACACATGATACCTAAATTATGCAGTGGGCTCATTCAGTCGTCTATGTACAATTTTAAGGAAAACACTCGAGTGTTATCTAATTTAGAAGGAAAAATAGTAAAAATTGTAGATCATAATTTAATTTTCAATCAAGATAATAACAAATTGAATTTGGCCTCCGAATTCTAAAAACCTTGCGTATATTTTGTCGTGATATTTTTTCGATTTCTTTAACTAGGTACAGAGTATGCTATTCGACAAGATCGCAAGTTATGAATATTCAGACGTAGTTTTTACCCGTAACGGTGACATGAATTTGTATTGTTCTTTAAAAAATAGACGTTCCATAACAATTAAGTCTGCGGACAAAAGAATATGTTATTTTTAATAGCGTAAAGTTTCTTCTCGCTACCGTATTTTGTTGTGCGAAATTCATTCAGCTACTTAGGTAGTTATATAACAGGTTATACGTTTTGTATTAAAATTCTGTTAAAATGAATTGTATTTGTTATTTAACCACACATTAAAATATGTAACCTAAGTGTTAAATAAAACATCGTTACACACTCATATAGTCTTCATACCAACTTCAATCTACATATTATAACACAGGAAGGAGTAGTATATTTATAAACTGTAACCACATACGAACGGTCTCGGGCATGCAAGTGAGGTGCTTAGGTTCGATTGCCGGTGCTGACTATTTCAGTGCTACTGAAATAGTTAAGTTGCAAATAAAGTACTAAAGTTATAACGTGGTCGGCAGTGAAAAATAAGTTTATGAGGAAACTTGCAAATCTGAAAATAATGAAAAAAAAAAACATTTTGATGGAATATGAAATACGCCTTTGAGCAGCGAGTCGGAACTGCCCGGGCTCCAAAACCCTTTTAAGAAATTGAGAAAAAGACCTTTGCCCAGTTGCGGGGCACTGAGAGGTTGCTACTTTGTTTAATACACAAGAGGTGTGTCAACGTCAGATACGAACTTTCGTCCGAGCCATACCCGGGCAGAGTTAGCGTTGCAAGTTAAATTTGCGAAACGAACAAAAGCTTGTGAGCATAAGTAAATGTTAAGGGATTGGGTTAGGTTGCGGACTGAGAAACATGACGTCGTAGATTTGTGCCAGCGATTCGACTATTGTCAAGAACCACTACAGATACAAGCTGTGACGCTTAGTCAAAGTGGTTAACAGGAATATTAGTAATTATATTGGAAGTATTCTTTACAAAAAAAAAACTGCATGCGTAATTTGCGTGTAAATAATAATGCTTCGTGTAACTGATTTTCACTGACAAGTTGTTTGTATTTTTAGTTAGTTATCAATCTTTTAGACGCTTGACCAAATGTATTCTGCTGCATTTTATATTTTAAATTATAACACTTAAATCCGTATTATAAGTTTCCTTTGTAGTTTGTAGTGATAAATAAGTAGGAAATCCTTGTTGAATATTCTAGACACAGCGTTCTTACGTACCCAATTTATGTATATTATTTTAATTTTTCTACTGTGAGATTTACAAAATCAGTAGTAAAAATCAGGATCGGAAGAGTCGTTAGTCTTGGAAACGATTGAGTAATTTAAAGTAAATTTTATTTATATTTGTTACCACGTACAAATATAAATAAACCAAACGGCGGCCTTTGCTGCTGCTCGAATGGCCCGGAGTAGCACCACGGCCTCGCATAATATCAGCGATAAGTAGAAGCATCTTGTGGTTCTTCGTTTCGTTCGGTGGGTTAGGTAGCCGGAGGAAGAGTTAAAATAATATTATTTTGTGATGAATGTGTATTAATTATATGTTAAACTCTGTTTTTAAATACACTAATATCACAATTTAAGTATCCATATGGTTTTGTACACTGTGCGTATATATTTTGTACAATATGCCATGTTCGATTTTAAGAGCTTTCCTCCGAAAAGTACCTTTCAAGTAAAGCGCGGTACTTACTGTTAATTTTATTATATATTGAGCAAAGTTACTCGTGTTTACTAATATGCCTGTTTTGCTCAGAAAGAAATAGTAGAGGCTATGATTAAAACATCAGAAATTTCGATAAAACTGATCCTTTAATTATGTATCCAGCGCACACTTTTCTTTTGATTATAATCTTAGTTCTTGAGTCTTACATAATTCGACTCTTGTTTTCTTTTTCGTGGTTCGGAACTATATCACACGTATACACACTTATCTATTATTCTATTTTAACCACTGTGGATTATTGTGAAATACTACAATTGTCGGACCTTATTAGCAAAGAAACTACAGCAAATCACATTTGACAAGTTAATGATTAAAAATAAATAAATAAAATAAATCTTTTCTTTTTACTAATATAAATACACTCTGATTAACTTACCGGTTATTCCTAAATAGTTTAGTTTACATTTTATATTGTATGATTACATTATTATAACTAATAGGTAACATCACCGTATCTTCAGATTGTACAAGCTTAATGTCTATGAAAATGGTGAAAATTAAAAACAAAAGAAACTAACTAAAAACGACTAAACGATTGTTACAATTTGTACTTACATGTACTATTATCTATTCTGTGCTTATATAAAGGATAACAGTCTTTAACACATTGGTCATTCGTTTCTAATTAATTTGCACAAGCTTGACACACTTTAACACATACTATGCTATGTATGTACGTTCCACAATCACTGAACGCCATACTAGTATTAAGCTGCTCAAGTCGAATCTAATTTTGGCATCACAATAAGTACTAAACTATACAGTATTCATTATTTACATTTTGTAAATGCCATTGTTTTAAAAAGTACTTTTATATAGACATTTAAAACCGTTGACAAAAATAACAAAAGACTTAAAATATTAATAGTAAATAGAATATGTATACGTACCTAGTATACTAAATTTCATGCGGTTGACTGTACAATGTTACGGTCTTTGTTTTTAAAAATAGAACACAAATGACATTTCAAGTTTTTATAACACTGCTGGAATAATTCAAACTTACCCTATGCTTTTAGTGGCTATTTTGAACTCGAGAACATTGACTAGGGTTAAACACAGTTTATACGAAGCTAAGCGTGCTGAGCGCGACCGAGGTGAATGAAGAACGCGACGCGGTCTGCGCTCCGCTCCCCGCACTTGTTACACATGAACGGATCGTTGTAACCATGGAAACCCATGTGGATGGTGTGCATTGTAAGATCTCCGAAAGTGATGTCGCAGTATTGACAGGAGTACGTGCTCGGAGCGGCTGCAGTAGGCAGGTCTGCCGAAGCATCCGATTCCGATCCCGAAGCCTCACCGTCAACCGTTTTATCGTCTTCATGTTGAAGTCGTAAGGCAGCAGGTTGTAACTTGAACGCGCGGCCTTTTCTCCTATTCTTTAGGGAAGTTGTTGGAGTCAAAGGGGTAGGTCGTTCAGTCGGCGGTGGAGATCCAGCTTCGCTGGTTTTAGTGTTTGTGAGATCGAGGGCATCGTTAGTCTGCACTGGTGTAGAGCTACGTGCAGGGGTAGAGGTTAGCGGTAAGCTGGGTGGTGATTTAGCTGGAGGAGATGTGGGACCAGGTTCGGACGGTCGCTCTCCGTATGAAAGACGCTGGTGTAAAATTGACTGAGGCGATAGAGTCTGTAGTTTTTCAGGGACCGCTTCCGGTATGGGCGACGTCCGCTGCTCGTAGCTGTTATTCGGCGGGAATAAAAATGAATGAGGTAGCAGAGGCGGTAGGTACGGGGAAAGGTTAACAGGGAAATGACTTCCGAACAGGGGATGTGATGGGGGTAGCGGTTGCTGCGGGTTGTTGTTGTTGTTCATAGCGGACTGCTCGAACATCTTCGACAGAGGCTTTTGCTTTGGTCCCCGACGTGTGCCGTAGACATCGATGATTGGAAGTGGATTTGGCGTGCCGTCCATGTTAAGAACCATTGCTGGGCTGTGTTGGTACTTGCGAAGGTGTAGTTTCAACGAGTGACAGTATTTAGTGGCATAGTTGCAGTCGGAGCAGCGATATTGGTAAATATTGGAATGAGATTTAAGATGAGAGTTGAGCATGGATTTGTTGACGCAAGAATAAGAGCATTGGGTGCATTGGAATGGTTTTGAACCTAAATGGTTCCTCATGTGATATTCCAGATGGTGCTTGTACTCGGTGACGAAGGGACACTTCCGACAGCACAACATCTTCTCAGGCTTTATATGCTCTTTGCTGTGCTCCCAGAAGCTGAGCTTTGTAACGGCAACAAATTCACACTGTTTGCACTTGAAAGTTTTCACCTTCCCATGAGAGTTAACAGCGGGTACTCTTAGACCGGGTTCTTCGTCGAAGTCGTCATCAAGGCCGGAGCCGTCACGGCCGTCGTCCGTGTCAGGTTTATTTTGATTCCTGTCGAATCCAGAGTCGTGAAAGCGTTCGTACGACCGGCGCTCGAGGTCCCTTTCTGGTGATGATGGCGTACCTGGAGGAGACTTTGGAGGCGTGGCGTCAGCACGTGATAGCGGTGTGGATACGTGCGCGGGCGGCGCTAATGTTCTCGGAGAATAAGAAGTCTCGTACCCGGGTGAGGGTTCGCGGTGTTCGTTGTTTCGCGCTTCGAAACCGGGAGGTGTGAGTAAAGTGTACGGCATTCCGTTTTGGTAGGATCCGAGGTGCATGCCGAGATTGGCCTTTGCTTTCAGAGGCATTGTTTCGTAGAACGGCAGGGGCTCGCCAGCGCTGCCAACGCTGCGCGGTGATTGACCGTTGGAGTCCTTGCTCGAAGATGAGGGCGAAGCGCTATGAAAGCCTTCGGAGTAGAAGCCACTCGTTTGATCCTTTGCAAAGCCACCGTCTTCCATTGGTTCGGATTTCTAAAAATAAGTACACTTATATAGAATGCTAAAATTGTACTCTTATTATTTTATGTTCCCCGAGTATAAACAAAGAAATTGAATTATTGTCTTTAATTAACTTTAAAGATTATCTTTTAGGGGATGTTATTTGTATTCCATATGTTGAGTTTTCCTAGTAAAGTGTAGAACGAGCTGATAATATTTACCAAGAAGGTAAAGCATATTCTAGTTATAGACTTTTTTATTATTATTATTAAATGATTATATACTATGTACTTACAATTACTGGTGGCTGTAGAAGTGAGCCCCAAGTTGGAGTGTGAGCGTGAGGGGCGGTCGGCATGCCGGCCGAGGAGGCGCAGCTCAGCATTCCTGTAAAAGAAACCCGAGTTTAGAATAGTATTTTTAAAATAAATATATATATTATATTACAATATATATATTTTAATTTAAAATAAATACATACGCTATTTAATAATAAACATTGTTCAATCTTTTAAAGCACTCATTTATTAAACTTACATACGTCGGAAATTTCATAGACTAGATAATAGCAAACTTTGTTGCCGTCTATAGTCCCCGTCTATTAAATAAATTAGTCCAATAATAGTCAATTAAGTATTTTAAAATACAATGTATTTTGTACTTAATTCATATCCTATAAATATAAATCATAGGCATGTATTGTCTAGTCTTCTCATAAATTTATTACATAGTTACAAACTTTTTTCTTACCTAAACCTAAAACTTAAAGATTAATAATTTTGTATAAAGTGATAGTGTAGTGGTAATTGTGATAGCTCACAGAAGCTAGTGATATGTATCGAATCCCGGTGCCGGGTCCTGGTGTGCCGATTTTCAAGTTCAAGAAAAACTTCGTGGATATGTTCGATCAAAATGAAGTTAAGCGCATTCGACAGTTAATAGTTCAAATAATATATGTAACAAACCTAACTACGAGTGCATGTATGCAAATTAACGAAACTGCTTCGGAAAACCATTTTTACATTTCGCAGTAATTTTGACGTAACTTTTTTACTACGTGACTCGGCTGTATTTGCGAATATTCTTTCATAAAAATCGGTAAGGTTTTGAAGTCATTCGTGTTTTTATCGTACAGGGATTGCGTAATTCGCATGTTTTCGCAAAATTCGCTTGCAAAGCGTAAAGGTAATATAAAAATTGCAACTTGTGGCACGTAGGTACGCGGCCTCGGTGCTGTTGTAATAAGCGAAATAATCGACAATTAACTAATTGTCAAAGATCCCGACGATGATCAACGCTAATGATATGTTTCTTTATCAACAATGTAAATACCATACATACCGAGTTGTAAGTTATCCCTATGAAAGTACCTACATACGTAAGTATAAATTTGTTATAAAAGCCAAAGGACATAAAAAAAAATGTAAATACTAAATAGTTATTCCTATATTATTAGTATTTGTTTCATAGAACATTTTAATTGTAGAAATTTTTTATTATGTTTATTTACAATAAAGTGTATACGGACATAATATGAATTATACATGTAGGTATACATGATTATATAAAACCGGTTCAGTACATAAAACAAATTATTAGAAAATTACTTCTAGTCTGTACAAAAATAACTATTTAACTAGTTCAGAACTAAACTAAAACATATTATTAAT
Source organism: Bhutanitis thaidina (assembly GCA_029286595.1). NCBI lineage: Eukaryota > Metazoa > Arthropoda > Insecta > Lepidoptera > Papilionidae > Bhutanitis > Bhutanitis thaidina. The sequence continues at coordinate 8,149,871 of JAGSMS010000018.1, forward strand.
TATTTACTACTTGACACCATGTCACGAAAATATTAAAGTTATGTCAAAAATATATAAATAATATTAGAAATATATAAACAAATATACGAAACCTACCTTTCCCTTTGAATAAAGTAAATGTTGTTGGACACAGCACTCAACTATTATTCTTCGCATTAACTTCTAAACTTAAACTTCACTTTTGTTTATCTATCACATATAATACGTAAGTGGAAACACTCGTAAAATGCCCTAAGATTTTTTAACACAACCCTTCGCTACCAAGGCAGAAAGCGATGTGACCACTGTCGCTTCTCACAATGAACTGAAAAAAATCTGTCAATTTTTATGCCCCAAACATCGATAAATGTATTTCACATTTGAAGGCGACGAGTTTTCTGGTGTGAGAGTAACGGAACGATTATCAGCTATGTGTGTCTCTTTCGTACCCCCACAGCCTATCTTACTCGAACCAATACGAGTCGAGCTTCTGTGGGTGGGGATCAAGTTATTAAGTTATTGTTTATGTATTATTAATAATAAAAAAATAAGAGTCCCGGCTGGCGTCCGCCGTTATTAGAATAAAGCATAGCCGTATCAGTTATTATTCAACAATAAAAGAGAAATATGAAGGCAAATGAGAATGTTATTCCATTGTATCGTTAATGGGCTTAATGTCATTTTACGTTTGTTTGTTGGTTGTTTATTGTTATTTGTCACACAGTTATATGATTTACTTATTAACTTATTATGAAAAAACACTTAATCAATATCTTTTAAATACTTATTTTTTACCAAGCAGTGAAACACCGCTATATCTTTTATAAAGCACATTCACATATGTGTTAAAAAAAGAGACACATTAGCGTTTATGTAGCAGGGAGTTAAAAAGTCCCTTTGATAAAAAACGCGTTGAAAGGGCAGGCGCACTGAAGGGGCGTTGAGCTTTTTACTGTGATCAGGCAGCCAATCGCGATGGCGCGTTTAAAAAAAGAAGCGATCGTTTTTTCAACGATATCGAACAAGCTCCCACCAATTAAAACGACGCTCTATTTCTGTATTTGATACAGTAATATGTATTTAACGAGTCGACGTCGCTTTAAATATTTTTAGGTTTGTGTTAAAAAAATCGTTTAAATATACGAGAGTTATTTTGTCTAGAATCATTTGCGAGGAGTACCTACTTCAGATCGATGTAGCGACAGATTGTTTTTTTTTAACACACAGACATTAACTTTTTACACCAGGACACCAATTATTTATTAAAAACCTTGCCTTACTTACACAGAATCATCACAATGCCTTATCATATGTTCACTAAATTTAGTATATCCTTTCAGATGAAAAAATATTCATATTTATCGGCTCAAAAATACTCAAGCAATCGAACTGATAACCTCTTCCTTTTTTGAAGACATTTGACAGATTGAACAAAACATTTATATACGGATTTTATTTAAGGAACTTATTATATATCACTCAATTACGGTATTTTACGTTGGTTACTTTTAGCTACAGAATTCAGTTTAATTTTAACTTTTAAATGTTCCAACGTTTCAGGTGCTTTACTGCGTTCTTTATGCATTGTTTTTGTTATTTAGAGATTTCATCGCGTTTAATCCCGACGTTTCGAGTACTTTAGCAGGCAGCACCCCTGGTCATGTGGGGGCGTGTACCTACCGATGCCGGATGATCGATAGCTATTAATAATACATTTTTGGTCCAGTATACAGTGTCCTGAATCTCTTGTAGTGGTATGCTGTATCACCCAGCCATCTTCTCTATTGAAACGAGATGAAAAGAAAAAAAACCCTTCTCCGCCTTCCAAAACATTCTCAAAAAAGGATTAGACAAGATGGCAATCACAGCCAGATATATATTTCACTATAATATTAGTGTAGTTAAAAATATATTATTAGGAAATAAAATATCAATGTATGACGAAGGACGTACTAATGATTAAACTTAGTTATATATTTTTTATTATAATTACGAGGATCCTCTGTATTTACATAATTTGAATATAATTAAAGACAATTGTTTTGTATTCCTTATTCTTTTTATAACTACTATTTTTTTGTGGCCACGATGGCCGGGTAATGAAACAATCTCTCTCGTAATAAGAAGACCCGGGTTCGAGCTTTTCCGTGGAGCGAGACCTGAGAGTTTTTCAAAAATTATGTACGATTTTTACCGTTGGCCTGTATACTAAGATGTGGCTCACCATCTGACACGTTGGTCCAAATAGGTGAGTTAAAACGACTAAATTAATAGTCTAGAACGCTGATTACCCACTATTGGCTCGACGGTCGTGAGAGTTTATACTTTTATTTTCTCAGAGCGTTGAAAGCGTCAACAAAAGCCGTTTCCATTGCATGGAATATTTGCTGATACTTACCACGCTGGGCTCTACAAGCTCTGGTGATCGAATGATGACGGAAAATGTATCCAAATATACCGAACCCAAATACCACTGCCATCTTAGTGCCGCTTGGTGCGACGATTAACGTCGTTTGAATTCATATAAATAAAGTATCTATTTTTCATATCGCTAAATGGTCATACGATTTCGGTATCTGACAGACTACTATGACTGCCAATCTTTATTTTTAATACTTTTTTTTTAACTAGATATTTATATTAGTCCCTGTGTATGAACGTTTATAAGTAGGAAACTATTACAAATCCAAGATTAACTTGTGTATATATTGATATTAAAAGGACGCATGAATTCAGGATTCCGTACGAATAAAGACGTTGGCTTGACTTGAGTTTATAAAAAATTAAAACTTTTTAATAATTGCCGTATCGTGCCGGCGTTAGAATAATCATGTGCTGCCTCTTTCTTCGTCAGGGTAAGAGCTGACTCGTCGGGGAGGCTCATGTCCAAAAGCGTTGACTACTAACAGGATCATGGTGATATGGAGGGAGTGAGAATTAAGAAATTGCTTCTTCTCCCTAGAAGAAAATTCGAAAACTTCTTGACCAGTTTTAAAAAGATTTTTCTTGCTTTTTCATGTCTTATAAAATATATTACGATGATCAATTTATTTTTTAAATATAGTTGTTACGAAAAACGAAATGTTACCATATTAGCAGTACAAACAAGGTTAAAATAGTCCAACCAATATTTTAACGATAATGTTCTAACTACAACGTTTTGAATAAAGATAGTGTAATTTTCTGATAATGTAGTCCACGAACAGCTTTTTCTAAGAAATCGTTTAATAAAACAATGGCACCGTTCAATACCAGCGACGATCTATTTATTTATCCCACGTTCTCTAACGATCTGTATGGACTTATTGATAATTAATAACAAATGTAATAATATATATAAACATTTACGCCTGTCACCCAAAGCTATCTCTCTGGGCTGAGATGGACTTATGGACTTCCATTTGCCATGATTCTGACCACACTTCTCTCGCCTCTTTTATTTCCATACTTACATCCATGTATGCATGCTGGTAAGTTGTGGCTACTCTTTATTTGGTCCTTCTTCAGTATATCACCAAATTGATTGATGTACATACGTCTGTCTAGGACGCCCCTTGCCTACTTTGCCTCTCATTATTCTGTAGGCTCTCTCTTCATTTCTGTAGGCTAAATTTGCTTCGTTACTCTTTTCATGAAATATGAAATACTATTTTAAAGTAGAACATTTTGTAACATTTATTACCATATACTTTCGAAAAGTTTACTGCAGGCATCTCCCAATTTGTAAAGATTTTCCGTTAACTCTTACTTGACTCTTAGCAATCAACTGTATCGGGTGGTACGCCACGATAGCTCTCGGGAGTCCGTCGAGGTGGGTGGTACGGTTAACATAGACGATTTGCCCGTGCTCACCATGGGTCCTTAAGCGCGGTACCGCGACGCTCGCACTAAGCATGCTGTGTGTTGGATTTTGGTTTGTTATAGTCGACTAGATTTCGGAGGCCAGGACCTCGTCCGTTAGTTAGCAGGGTGATCAGCGTGAAAGTGAGTTCGAAATTTAGAGATAGTTGTTAAATGCTCCTTATCCTCAGATAGAAATTATTTATTTATTACTGTTTATAGCAAATATTGCATAGTTTATGCCGGTGAAGCAGAATTATATAAATTACCCTATCGCCCAAATATTCAGCAAAATCTTGATTTGACCAAGATTTATAAAAATTATAATTTTTTAATCATTAACAGAAACCAATGACAAATCTTCTTGCGAATTGGAAAATTGGTTTTTAATGTTATTTCTTGAAACTTATATAATAATATAATATTTTATGGTCTATGTAATTATAAGCAAGTTAAAACAATATGTGAGCAGTTTGAATATTTGTTTCTTGTTATTACTTAAAACGACGTTTTAACTGCATATTATCTACATACTTCTAAGATGAAATGCTAATATGTTGTTTACTAATTTTATTTTATTTTATATTAGTCATTATTTAAAATATTTTTCTTTGATGTAAAGATTAAGTATAATTATTAAAAAAAAACATAATTTTTATAATACGTTTTAAATTGTTCATTGGAACTAATGTGCGGTTTAATATCAAACGTCTTTACATTTTTAGTATATATAGTTTTTGGAATAAACTTAGACAACGTCAAAAAGTTTTTGTCTAAAATTTGCATTAGCTATTTAATTGTGTATAGCGGGAACAAAACATTTTAATGAGAGAAAAAAACTATAGTTCATGGTCGCTGCCTCGCGACCGCTTTATCCGGCTTATAAATCAAAAATTCGTAGTTCGTTCAAAACTAGTCTTTTTAAAGTCAAAGTCAATTTCCTTCTCAGAGAAGAACCGGCAAGAAACGCTGAGGTTTTTTTTTAATGCCATGTTACTATGCCCTTTACAATTAACAAAACTGGCCTTTGCTCAGTCCAAATCTGAGGACTTGCTCAAAACTTTACTCCGACATTGAGTCTCAAGAGAAATCTTAAGAGCTAAATTTCCCATGGAGACAGTAAGTAAAACCGTGAAGACTAAAAAGAGTCTTGGCCAGATTTAAATCGAACATCAAAGCCAAAAGCAGTTACTTTCTATAAAATTGTTCATAATTAATCACTTAAAAATAAATACGCGGTAGAGCCAAGCGGCGGCTTCTGCTGCTGCTCGAACGTGTCGGCTCGACCGGGGCGGTCTCGCAGAATACCGGCGTGAAGTAGAGGCATCTTCTGCTTCTGCGTTTCTAACGACGAGTAAGGTAACAGGAGGCCCACTTCATTCTCCCTCTCCAAATATCTTTAAAGGCTGGCAGCGCACCTGCAGATCCTATGGTGTTGCAAAAGCGCGAGAGCGTCGGTAATCAGTTAGATGAGTGAGGTAACCGGAGGCCCACTTCCTTTCCCCATACCCTTCCACATCCACCCTCCCATCTCCCAAATACCCTCGAAGGCCGGCAACACACCTGCAGCGCCTCTGGTGTTGCAAATAACGTGGGTGACGGTAATCACTTACCATCAGGTGAGCCGCTGGCTCGTTTGCAACCTTTCGTAAAAAACTTTTTTTTTCGGCAGCCTGTAAGTGCCCACTGCTGGCCAAGTAAATGAGAAGGTTTTTGAAGCTTGGAAGGGCCCGCTCGCTCCTCCAGTACGGGTTGGCGAGATTCACATATGTTCATATTCAATAAATCATAAAAAAGTTATTACAATAAAATACTTTCAGAAAAAACCGCAATTGCTATAACCGTCGGCTTAATTAGCCGTTAAAAACGATTGACTATTATTTTACAATTAACAGATTTCAATTAGTCGTTCGCCTTTGTACAACCGCCTACGGATCGCGGTCACGTAGTCTGGCGCCGACAAAGAAACAATATCGTGTTTAAGCCAATAACTAATTAGAAATTGATATCTACGCGTATACATCGTCGCTTAGGTACATATCAAGTTAACGTTTTTTTTTTATAACGCTATTAGACGTACATTAGTCCACCATATGGCAAGTAGCAACAGCCGTCCAACACTTCTTTACAACAATTTTAATCGAAGCAGGTTACAGATGCGTTGTCACCCCTGAAGAATAAGATAGGATGTCTCGCAGCCTGTAATTGTACTGGCTCTTTATAACCAATGTGTAAGAAAAAAAAGTAATATATAAAATTAGTAGTCATTCCACCGAATGCAGCACGGTCGCAGCGTTGCGGCTCCGCCAGGGACACGGAGGAAGCAAAAGAGCGCCCGTGGTGCTAAGCCACGATGCCAATTCTCCCCCCATAGTCCACCAGCTCCCATCCGAAGTCCCCAAGCCAACTCAGAGCCGGCACATCAGGCCTCCAGTGTAGTTTCTTCTTAGATCACCAGTTATCTAGACCGGTGATTGCCAACGCCATCTAAAGTGCGTCTACGTTATCTAGTATTGTTTGCCATGCGCGGCATGGAGATAGGGAGAGGGAGTGGGCCTCCAGTAAATCTATGTCATTATCTATTAAACTTAGTAATTAGAATCGGCGCTATCTCTAAACGAGTCATAACATTAGAATTTCTATTGATATAACACGCCATGAGACACGAAATCGACCGTAAATTGGGCCTTTAGTATGATGATGAAGATGAAAAAAGTTTTCAGTATATCTGAAAGGTAATAGTCACGATCCAAGTCAGTCTCTTGATAAGCTTTACTCCTTTTTCACAAAATCTTAATCTTCGTCAATCTTTGGTGGGACCAAGGGATCCCCGCACCGAATCATGATTAATGCAGGACGAGTTTTACATGGATATTTATGGGAAAAGGTAACATCAGCCATTGATGCATTACCAAAAAAAAAACAAGAACAAACAAATAATAAACATATCTAGTTATTCGAAATAAACTTGAATCTATCTATTTTTTACCTTTTCGTAGATAGTCCTGACAATGAGATAGCGCTGAAGTTGGGCACTGGAATCGATAGTTACCAAATATTTCCCATTTTCCGGTCAGTGCACCGGCACATTCGGCCGCAGAGATATGCGCCACACAGAGCTTCGCAGAAAAGTGCCCTTATCGCGCCGAGTAAAAAGTAATGCGCTCAGCCTTTATGGCAGTTGCGAGACACGCTCTTTATTACGGAGGGCCGGGAGATATAGGCCGTAGACATACTGAGAGAAAAAACGTTTATAACAAAAATATATGTTCATTTTTTATAGTAGACACTTTAAGCTGTGGTACAAGACGTCTTGTGTCATTATTTACCAGACAACAATACATTTACTTATTAAAAGACAGATATATAAGAAAGAATACATGATTTTGAAAGAAGAGATTTAGGATTCTATCAAATTTGTTTTAATATATTAGTCTATCTAGAACATAATCACTGACTGTTGCCTGTTTTTATATATTTAACGTTTATGATTAGAAAAATAAATTTGTTACAATATCTCTTCAACTTTGCCCGTTTGAAGATATTTTTTAGTTTTATTGTTATTTTTGGGATATCATATTTTGTAATGTAATAAATGAACACATATGTAATTGTTCGGATGTGTGTGTATAGTAAGTGTTAATTTCTCGGGAACGATTCGATGTATAAATTTTAAATTCATATCATATATCTATAGAGAATTCTTAAATCTTAGGGTGCCATAATCGTTTCAAATCCGTTTAATTTGTTTTTCAAACCGATTTACTCATAAAACCAAAGTGGCAGATTGATCAATCTTAAAATATGTAAAGAAACCAGGTATATACAAAGGTAAAGTTGCAAAAGAAATTCTATTATTATAGTATATAAGTTCATTAAACAAACAATAAGTAAAATTGTTTTAGATGGGAGTGTAAGCGTGTTAACAGACATGGCTCTGGCGACCGATTGATAGCGGAAAATTAATCTGAAAATGACGAACCCAAATCCTACAGACTAGTGATGGGGAGAAGCATCGCCAGTGCGAGGGTATCGGTACAGCGTTCACTGGTGAGCAGGAGCAATCTTCCATGTATGGCATTTATACTTATGTTTAGGCCTGAATTATACTTATGTTTATAGAATGGTCCAGAAGTGAAATTTTACAGGTATAAAGAAAAAAACATATTCTCTTAATCAATTGTTTGTTATGCAGATAATTAAACAAGTTGTTAAGATATGTCAATTCAAAAATAAAACTAAAAACCTGCATATGTAATTAGCTTTAGATGAAATGTTTAAAGGCTTTTCGAATTAATATAAATAGTGTATTAAGAGTATTTGAACTTCGTTCTTTTTGTTGTTAACCAAAAAAAGCGACAGAAGACATGTAATATGTATAAGGATATTTGGGGAGAGAGAGGAGGAGGGTAGGAGTTGAGGGGAGCTCCGGCTACCTCAATGATCTTCAGAATCAGAAGCAAAAAAAGTCTCTACTTCACGCTGGTATTCTGGTCATGATACGAGCCGGTCGGATTCGAGCAGCAGCAAAAATCGCCGCTTGTTTCAATTCCACTTATTTTCTACGGTCGGAAAATTGTTAAGTTTATCGAAATCTGTTCTCGGGTTTTGTAGACAAAACTCGCCTGATATTTTAAACCAGCCCAAAACTGGCTCCAGCAACGGCACTAACAGGCTCCACGAAACACGTCGCACCTCCCTTATGTACACGTGTTACTTATGCATTTTATAATGTGTTGCTAGCTGCAAAGTAATTAATGATACTTTATGGCTAGCGACATTATTCATAACATAGATATTAGAATACAGGTGATGTATGTAACATAAATGTCCTTCGTTATTTAAAACTTTAATATCTAGAGCTAAGGCAGTAAAAATGTAATTAAAACAATCTGGACCGATTAAGTGTGAGTTATTATTAACGACCCTTTCTTTCCTAGTTCGGAGTAGGTATCTCTTTTTCTTTACAAGAGTAGTTTTATTATCTAATCCTTCAAGTACGAGTGGCGACTGGAAATTCCGTATCGTGAAATTAAAATTCGTTACACATAATTAAAATTTCTGTTTAAACATAGTCCCCGGACAGACAAAATATTTATTGCGGATGCCCACGAATACAAAGTTGTAATATCTGCCTACCCCTAAGTGTGACAGGCGTGTGATTTTTGATTGCGTGGATTAATACAAGGACTAAGACGAAGTTAACGAAATTTATCTCACACTCAGTGTGTCTCTGTCATAGGCGGTATTATTTCCCCTCGCATAAAAAATGATTGTACCTTCAAATCTATCCCGAGCGGAGGGCCGCTCCCTAAACCCAGCCTCCTGTCCCTCCCCCTCCCACTTAATGCCCCACCAACCCTCTACGTATATGAATGAGTCGAGCCTACACGAATATAAAATGATGGCTTTATGTGCGGTTGCACATCGTAAAGAAGGCTAATGGAATGAAGCATGTATGCCTCCTTTTAGATAGCGATTCTATTTTGTTTACATGAAAAGAAATTTTCGCATTTGCCAAATAACATATGTTTATTAAAAAAAGAACGTTATGTTTTATTGTATTTACGCGAATATTTCTGATTTGAAATCATGGCATTATTCCCGGATTTTGTCGCGTTTAATTTCAGTTTTTATGTTACCGACGTTCACGGGTGCTGTAAAGTTTTTCAGAGAGCACGAGTGATCTGTGACAGAAAGCACTTGGCCGCCGAGCTTAAGCATGTCAAGCAAATGCTGCACGACAACAAGCTTCGGCTTCCGCGCCTACGTCCCAGTGACCGTGTGTCTGCTGTATACCATATATCAGAGTTGTTACAGAACAAGATTGGCTATATCTTGAAGAGGGCTTCCATAGGATATCATCTCAACAACGTATCTACGATTTGTTCCGATCAACGCGTGATGCAAAAGATCCTATCTAATTCAGTGAGGGTCTTAAAGGCACCATAGGGATAATTTATTTTATTTTAATTTTTTATTTTATTTTATTCAGAAAGTGATTGCTTAATTCATTTATTTACCCGGCTCAGCTGATGATAAGTGATCACCGTCGCCCACGGACATCTGCAACACCAGAGGAGCTGCAGGTGTGTAGCCAGCCTTTAAGGATATTGGGATGATGGGGAGGGGGGGGGGGAGGATCGGGAGGCGGAATATGGGAGGAGGGAGAAGACCTCCGGTTATCTCACTCACCGAACGAAACGCAGAAGTACAAAATGCCTCTACTTCACGGCGGTATTCTGCGAGGTCAAGGTACTACTCCGGACGAGCCGGACCATTCGCGCAGTAGCTAAAGCCGCCTCTTGGCTGTATATGTTAAAAAGCGACAAGAGTAGCGCATATTGATAAACTAGCTTCGAGATTAAGTTCTGCAGTTTTCGCTTTGAGAAAGTTTAGAGAGCTGACCGATGCAGCAACAGCTAAATTAGTTTACTTTACTTACTTCCACAGTATCATCTCTAAGTGTGCATTACTGTGGTGATCTGCAGCTGGATTGCAAACAGTATTCATTTTGTATTTTGGAAGCGATACGGTCAATCTATATCTTGGTACCTTGCGAGTTGCTTCATGACGTTGAAGTATAGAAATAATAGAATCTATGATTATTACTAAAGTGTAATAATCATAAATTCTATTATTTCTATGATTATTAATTCTATTTTTGACATGTGAATATATATATATATATATATATATATATATATGTACATTAAAATACTACTTTAATGAAAAAAAAACTGTTTGTCATCAGAAATTTTGTACACACACCCACACACACACTCACATATACACAAATCGATAGCACTTGATCAAATATTATCATTATTCATTTTCTGTCTATTAAAATATTTCAAAAAGGCTAACGTGAAACCAAAATTTTTCAATGTAATAAAAATTGACCAAGGTTACAGTTTATGTGTTATAGTAAAACACATTTGCCATTTTAAATATTGATTGTACTTAGACAAAATAAGTACTCAACTGTGAGTATTTAATACCGTGAACATCGAAAATTTAAGTACCTTTTAAGTATTTATTATAAAAGGAGAGGAATGAAACTTATATCATACGAAAGGTACTGTTCTATAAACGTGCACGAACAAGAAACTCATGTATTGTACCATCAAGGCAGGCAAAATAAAATAAACATACAGGATGACTTTTCCGTACCTAAATGTTATAATAGAATAAATGAAAGCATTTGATCATCTGAAAAACAAGTAGAATTTCATTACTTTACAAGCACAATTGGTATTTCGTATCCCGGCTTGTTTGGCGGGCTGGAAGTAGTCAAGTTTGCTTGCTAGATGGTTCGTTATGACTTGAGCACAGTGTGTAGACGCGGCTTAGTAGCAATATCGGTCTATAGTTCTTCAGATGAGAGTTATTGCTTTTCTTGCAGAACCGGACAACCACGCACTTTACGCTTTCGTCATAAAACCTCCTTGGATGACGGAATTTAACAGCTTTTAAAGGACTGCTTATAAGTATAAGTAGTGGTTATCTCCCGCTTTCAGAAGTTCAGTTGTAATTCCGTCCTCTAACGGCGCTTTGTCGTTTTTAAGGACTTTAAAGAATTTGTTTGTCGTCATGAAACATGCTTTGATTGCCAATGGGACTATTCCATTATAATTAAATTTATTATAAAAATGTAAAACCTTACTAAGAAACGGCCAGACTGTAAAAATGATGTTTGATGGTAAAAAAAAATACTTCATACCTTGAAAATATTCATTCCATTTTCATTTATTGCACGAAATCCTAAAAAAATAAATAACGTGAGACGACATTTTGTACTGACTACACATATTACAGCAGGAACTTGGTGGAGTTTAAGGTCACCCACGTAACTGCAATAACTTCTCCTTAGCCTACACAAAGTACAAGCATACTGGATAAGCTACTGAGAGAGCATGGCAGTTTTTGTTGGAGGTCAGTTCAACGATGATAGCTAAAAGAAGATAGATCGAAGTGTTTGGTATGTAAGGACTGGCTGTTAAACATAAAACGTAGAAAATCTATGGTCGTGATTGGCGGATGGATTAAACAACTAATTTGGATCGAGAAAGATAAAATTATTATTGAGACGTTCGAGCGAGCTTGTACAAAAATATTCTTCATGCACGCTTATCAAGTGTGTAAGTTTGGCGTTACGTACGTGTGGCTACTCTAATTGTAAAGAGTCTATACCTGTTAGCACATGTCTTATAGAACAAAGTCATCCAATTTAATTTTTCACGTAATCATTTTAGAAATACTTATGACAAAAATTACATTATGATTTTAAGTATATCTTTTTAATTTGGGTAAAAGCTCTCAATTCATTTTCTCGCTCTTTGATGTACGTCTAGTAATTAGTTTCACGATATCAATCGCTAAATGTAGCTGTGTGGTGGGAGGGAGGCAACATCTAATTCCATGGATGACTCAAAATCGAAGTCCCAACGCGAAATAAAAGTTCTGGCCTCTAATAAATGATGATAAAACTATCTCGAATAAGTCCCCTATCGCTATATGTACAGTAGAGGCTGCAGCTAGTAAATAACTGTTACATGAATGGGTAGGCCTGACCGGGGAAAGAGCACACTTCCGCAGAAGACCAGCGTACCGTAGCTGTGGTATGCTTTTTGAGTGTAACTCTTCTTCTGTCTTCGACACACATCTTGATTCTTCGTTGCTGACGGACGTTGGTACCTATGGGCCACAGTGATTCCTCACCATAAGGTTAACTTTGTGCTCGTCTATACCCCTAGACATTACAAGCATACATTTCTTAGAGGTTTACCTCATACTAACCACGTTTGGAAGACGGGTTGTTGTACAGTAACGGTACCCTCTTATTGGTGATGCTGGATCCCACTAGTCTTCAAATTCGGATGTATAGCAACACAACATAACGTGCAAGAAACCTTGGCAATTGAAGACAAAGATAGTATACTTTCTTTTACCGGTCTATTAAATGTCATAAATATACATAATATTTATATTTTTCAAATATTCACAACCATAGAGTAGCATGAGTTAAAATCTCAACGGTTAAGAATTCAGATGGATACGAAATGGCTCTAACAACTGCCACGTGTCAATTTTTAACTTCAAATCGCGGCACCCGGAAGCAAAAAACAAGTAGCAAAAAGCGAGAGTGTCCGTAAAAGCGTTCCTGTTAAAATAAAATAATTTATTGCAAGGCCCGCAATGAACGCACAATTGTTTCGCGAATGCCGCTACCTCTTTTAGCGTGAATTTGGTGTTTTGCAATACTGCTCTGTTATTGTCCGATACGAACATTACGAATTTTTGTCAAATTACGGATAATTTTACAGGGTGTTATCCTTTAAAAGGCAAGTTTATATTAAAATATTATTAGCATGATTTTTTTTTGTGGGAAACGCGGAAAACGAGCAAGCGGTTCACCTGATGGTAAGTGATTAACCCACGTGCATCTGCAACACCAGAGGTGGTGCAGGTGCTTTAGCGGCCTTTAAGGAAATTTGGGAGATGGAAGGGAGGATGAAGAGGGGGATGGAGAGGGGGGTGGAGAGGGGATGGAGAGGGGGATGGAGAGGGGGAGTGGACCTCCGGATGCCTCGCTCACCCCCTCCCCGCCCCTCCTTATCCTCCTTGCCATATCCCAAATTCCCTTAAACGGCGGCAACACACCTGGAGCACCTCTGTTGTTGCAGATGTACTTGGGCGACGGTGATCACTGACCATCAGGTGAACCGATTCCTCGTAAAGGTAAACCGTAAGGCGGCAACCTTACCCTTAAAAAAAAACTAGTGGTAATGTTTCAAATACTTAAATGCACTAACTATACTTTACACTCTGGTTCATTGAGTGTTCAAATCTCATGATATGTACAACAATAGAAATTATCTTGCTATATAAAGGATATGTATAGCGTTCACAATCTGTAAATAGTCCACTGCAGGACGTAGACCTCTCCCATAAGGAGGATTTGTCATAATCGCCACATACACCTTGCACCATAGAAGGCCATCGTCCCTAGTCCATTCAATTCTAGTCCAGTATTTTTCCAGATAGATATACCGCCGCCTGCCGGCAGCCGTTGAGATTTTAAAAGCTCTAACCTCAGTGGCCTCTTACGTCACTCACTGGAAGAAATGGGGTGACAGATTCTTACACCAATACCACACGCTAAATATGCGTTTTTGGTACCCTAAAATTTAAATATACTTTAATTTAGTTCAATTAGTGGATAATATTTACTACTATAACTTGATTTTGTTACAGATAATTAACAAACATTTTTCGGGATAAATATTTTTAAAATCTTTTGATTTTCACTGAAGTTGTGTCCCATCTCCATTATGTATTAAAAATACCATTAGATTATATTAAATGAATAACATGTATAATACGAAAACGGCCTATATGTCTAGCAACTGACCTATGAAAGTGAGCGTCGTTTTAACTTTTTTTTTTTTGGCAGACTGAGGCGAACGCTACGAATCGACTCAGCTGCCCATCGTCATAAATCACCTACTGTCCTATTCAGTAGCCAAAATTTGCAAAGCGTTGCGGTATTGTTTAACTTTAGTGTGTACTGCTTTGTTTCAATGAAAGTAACAATTTTGAGATAAGAAGTAAGCCAATGGTCCGTGATACTTTAGTGTAGAAAATAAAAAATAATTTTATATGACTGTAGTAATATATTATTTCGTATTTATTTATTTAATAACAACTGGAGAGAACATTGCCCAGCAAATAAAGTGAAAGTTAGCATGTGATGGTCAGGTAATTAAAGTCAACGACTATAGCTATGTTTTGTTGTAATAATATCTGTAGATTTGCTCCTTTCTATTATGTAATATTACTAGGATTGAATTGGTTAGTAAACACACATATATATATATCTAAAAGTAATTTTACGGCTTTTGATGGATTATGAAATGCTTCTTTTGATTTGCTATAGGCTATGTTTTATCGTTAATTAAAATTACAAATGGGAAAGTTTGTGTGAGCCTTTCAATCACGCTTTAAGGATTGAACGAAATTAGGCAATGATGTAGAATGGTATAATAATAATAATAATTACCACACATGGAAGCGGTAAGTAAAGTAACAGCATGTAAGTGTCCACAGCTGGGCAAAGGCCTCCTTCTGAAATACGAGTATCAGAGTGGGTTTAGGAGCCGGGAAGGTCCCACCACGCTGCTCCAGAGCGGGTTGGCGGGCTTCACATATCCTCGAAATAATATTTTTATTATTTCTCAGAGCTCTCACCGCCGAGGACGTGGTTAATACTAGGGGGAGAGTTAATTAAGTAACCGTTAAACGTCCATTCGTAAGACAGACAAAAAAGTATATTTTCATAAAAATATTTTTTTATAGATATAAAAAAATTATGCAAAGGTAATGAAATCTCGGTCACTAAATAAGAATGAGACTTGATTTCTTATTTTAATTTCTGACCCTATATATATGTAGGTATATAATATTTTATTCATCCCATTCATTTGTTTCTACGAGCTACACGGACGGAAACTTAAATGATTATATAAGCTTATCGTAAGCAAGTGTTACCATATGTTTAATTATAATGAGACATTTAGCCTGTTTATGATTATGTATGCCTGATAGCTAGAAGATTTCTGTTTAAGTAAATGTATCAAAAAATGAAGCACACATTTTCCGTTAATTAAAAAAAATACATTCGATGAAAAAAATGGTTGCTAGTTGTGCGTGCAAAAAGTATTGCAGTGTCGAGACGTCGGCACGAGGCGCAGCTGCTGCACTTCCTCTTCCGAAATACCAAAAAAATATAAAAACAAGCAAAATTTTAAAGTATCGAAGGCTACCAAAGACTTTTTGCTAATCTTTACGCATGTGAAATATTATCAGTTACAAGTTAAAATAAACATATGCAAAAGTATTGTTTTTCACATAATAAAACTTTAAGTTTTACATATTCTTAAAATGAAATAAAAATACATTAGATACTGGTTTTCTACGCGTTCTTGTAATTATTATCACAATAGTAAAATGCGTTATTCGTTCAGTGGTTTTTTCATAATTTAATACGTCTGTCTCTAGTTCGGTAGCCGATTACTATTTTTACCTAGCCGTTTCTTGGAAGGTCTTTGCACAAAAAGAGGCGAAAGTATTAGCACTTTTGTATTTCTCTTCATTTTACTGTAAAGAAACAGAAAGTTTACTAAATACTTTACTAAGCTCACGTAAGGATTTACTGCTTTTTAGCGGTATGTATTTGAAAACTCTTTATGTTAAAATTTACGTAAAAAACAATGATCGGAATGATTGGGTCTTTTCGTGTATTTTAAACGACGCCATATAATTAAATATAAAACAATATTTTATACGTATTCAAATATTTTATTTATTGCTATAGTAGCGTGAATATAAAAAACAAGGAAACGAAAAGGCTAAATGCGTTTATACCAATCACAAAAAACATCTTATTTATTTGACACATACTTTTTTACAATGTTAATGCTACCTGTTAAAAGATCATCTCAGTATGTTGCATCATAAAAACTTCCCCATGAAAACTCCTGTTATGTCAGGTTCATAAAAAGCTTAACAGGTTTTTTGGTCCCTTTATCGGAATAAAACGATTAGCTCGCGATTGTATAGGCGTTGGGGAACTTTTTATCCGACCCCATGTAACTATGGTGTTATTTTTTGTGACGATAGTGATCTCTCTCACGTTTTTTAAAGATTTTTTATTAGGCATCAGAATCATCGGTGAGGTGTGTTGCGACATGTTTTATTTTATTAAAGGTTGTGCTGTAAGCTTTATAGTAACGCTAATTGATAAGGCTTTCTTGGTTTTTTCTTTCTTGTTTCCTATCATTTGTGTTGATTGAAAACTTTTGTGGTCTTAGCAGGTAAAATAGCTTTTACTATAAAATTTATGATTTGAGTGTTTCATAAACGAAATAATAAAAACTTTCCTTCGATATAATGCATTAAAAAAAACAATTTTTTTTCCTATAATCAATGGTGGCAATCGTATAATTTATGGACCGATATGACAAATTTATGTGATCGAGTCAATGTCTATTTCAAATCTCTAATTTATAATTTATGTTATCTCAATATGTATTATAATAAGTTATTATTACGGGTCAAACCCTGAGACGCCGTTTCCTTTGTTACCATGCCATAGGGTCAAAACAGTCGAGGGTCAACCTTTTATTTAATTTTCAGAAGAATTTACGTTCGGTACTATTTTGTTTATTTGAAAAATGTGTTTTGCTTTTGACCACATTGTTTTGAAAAAAAAAAAATACTTAACAAAGTGACGCGTCATGAAAATTGGAAAATACTCGTACGTAATTTTTAACTAACTACAAAAACTACACAGTTTGAATTCGCTTTTTTTCTTCTTCATATTGTGAGAAAATTATACAAGTTTACATTATATTATATATATATTTGAGTATTCTAATTATTATTTCTAAGCTGTGACGTATGCTGTTTAGTTAACCAACAACGTGTGGCAGTTTCTCCTTATCCAACCTACTTTTTTTTACGTTACGTTTTCTGTCACGTGAAAGACTCATTATTCTTCATAATAAGATTTTCTTAATCCGTGTGTAAAATGCAACGGTATTGAGTTATTTAAATCACTGTAAACTTTCTGTTTTTTTTTTCTCTCGAATCTACCAATAATGTGTCAAAGGACCCCAGCTGTTATCGTAGTCTTGAAACCGTTAACCTCTGCTCCGCAAGACGTACGCGACCTGACCGTTAGCCAATTTAAATCCGAACACAATCGAACCTATTGACCCATAACCTACACTTTCCCATCCTTGCATTATCCAAGCGATCCGCCTCAGTTTCCAAAATAAATCAACGTTCGAACACAACAGTTCGACATTCGAAAATGTGTCAAAATCGAAGCAACGGTCGGCCGGACAATGGCCGAATGTATACGGTTACATTTTATTTTATTTCATTTCGAAAAACGTAACAATGTACAATTGTTATCGAAGGAAAAAGGGTAGATTTTAGTAATCTTCTTAATGGCGTGTGTGAAAAGATTATAAATTAAGTTTCTGCAACAAATAAAAGTGACCCCTGGGTATTGTCAGGGTGTCAATATGTGTGACCGGGGCCATTGTGTTTGACCCCGGGTTTAGCGCCAATTTGCGATCGCTTCGTTTCACAGCCGTGATCGTCTGCGTTCAGCGAGGATTTAAAATGGTTTACTTATCCCGAATTCGATGTCATTACTGTAATGGAACACTAAACTTTTTGGGGTTTTCTTTCCATTCGCTGGTGTCCAACGGTTTTGAGTAAAATAATCTCTTACACTTTTATACTTTTATTTATATAACACACAATGTAAGACATATATATCTTAACTCGTCACTATGCATCTTTGATAAAAGTCGTAGTAACCTCTACCAATCACTACTGGCAATGGAAAGTGCCTGACACGAAAGTAAAAATATAAGCCTTCTCTAATTCACAGGCTTCGTTGCCAGGAAGAGTTCACTCTCTGCTTGTCTGTTGTTGTTATTGTATCTCAACTAATACCGATAGATGTGTTGTTTTATAAGTTCAGGTACCTATTATGCTGTGATCACTATATTTGTATAAATTAGTACTATATTGTTATATGGAGAAGACATATGTATCTTATTAAAAACAAAACCGAAAATTTTTTTTATTTTTTTTTTCAACATCGTTAAGAATTTTTTATAGCTGTCACCTATAGGGGTAGACAGATACTATGGATTTCGATTCGGAACGAGACAGTGTAGCCAAGCTGGCAGCTAGCCTATATTTTATGATGCAAAAGGTAACGAGACTGCTATAATTTTACAGTTTGAAAATTTCATTTAAAGAATATGAAAACTGAATTAAAATTTTTCCTTGTTGCACATCACAATGGTTGTGCATTGTCATTTGTAACATCACAATACTGCAATATATAGGTGACCTTATATAATAGGCATATTAACTTCGTTTGAAAATTTTGCAGGACAATAAAACGCACTCAGTGCATGCATTAAAATTGCCAATGTTGTATTGTACGAATTGACCCCTCGCCAAAAATAATGGGCAGGGGGCAGATAAATTAAAAATGGCTCAAAAATACCCCTTGACGTCCGGCGATTTATCGTTTCGGATACATTTTATGTTCGAGTTCCCGTTGTGATCACTCTAGGGGCGGAGTAAATGAAGTATGGTCCGGTCATACTTGTTGCCAGTTGGTGTTGTTGTTGAGTGAGTGAGAGAGTTGTTGACATTAAGACATCGTTTCAAGGGTTTAAATTTACTATTTTTGTCGTTAGTTTTTTTCTTATCCCGGCAAGTCCATTGCTGGCACATAGGTCTCGTCCAAAGAATGCCTTAAAGCACGGTCCTGAGCGACCTGCACTTTTCGACTTCCCGCAACACTGTTCCACAGTTGGCAGTTGCGCTAGTTGTATGCTTTGGGTACACTCGACGAGAAGATGTGACGTAGTTGCCCGAAAGCTGAAACTATGTCATATCTTCTCGTCGAGTATACCCCAAAACCTCAAGAGCAAAATATACAACCAGAGCGTGTTGCCAGCGATGACATACAGAACTGAGACTTGGTCCTTCACTGCAGGCCGTATGAGGAAGCTCAAAGTTGCTCAGCGCTGTATGGAAAGGGCTGTGCTTGGTGTTTCTCTGCGTGATAGAATCTGCAACGATGATATCCGCAGCAGAACTAAGGTAACCGACACAGCCGTAAGGATCAGCAAATTGAAGTGGCAATGGGCCGGCCACATAGCTCGCAGAACTGACAATCGTTGGGGAAAAAGGTTCCCGAGTGGTAGCCATGTCCAGGCAAACGCAGCGTGGGACGATCCCCCACAAGATGGACTGATGACCTGCGCAGTGTTGCGGGAAGCCGATGGATGCAGGTGGCTCAGGACCTAGCTTTGTGGCAATCTTTGAGGGAGCCCTATGTTCAGCAGTAGACTTGTGATAGGCTGAAATGATGAGTCGGATAATATGTTCTAAGTATATGTACTTATTGACTAAAAATATAACTATACTATACTAAATATTTACTTATGTAACAAAAAGTTTTTCTCCGAAACCTGTAGACGTTTTGGCTAAGTAGCTATTGGAGATTGAATGATAACGCAAAATAAACCCAATTGTACTTAACCCTAATGCCACAGACTGGTTATGGGAAGCAGCATCAACTAGTGAAAGAGAGTATTGAGCACACCATCCAGCCAATGTAACCAATGTTTGTGATTAAACAAATAATTGGTAATCGAGTCTGGATGTGCCGTGACTGTCCTCGTGTCCATAAAATCGCATTCTAATTTTCATTGGATCTTTCCATAGATAACGCAGCTGAGTATGTCCAGAGGAAGATGTTGGCCAAGCATATTTTCTTTCTTCCGTTATTTTTTACATCAGCTTCATGTCGGAATCGTAATTCCGATAGCTTAAACTAATAGAACCACTACGCGATCTTCGCTCTAATGGAAACAGAATTAAATTTATTAGTCATTGTATTGTATATTTATGAGTACTTGCTGTATAATAAATACATTGTCGATATCAATCATCGAAACGAATAACCGGTAAATAAAAATTGCAATTTTCAAAAATATGCACTAGGCCTGTTTATTATTATTTTTAATCTATGATCCTACATCTATGACTCATAGATAACGGAATATATGATTTCATTCCGTATAGCCAATCTTTATATATAAAAATTCAGCCTGCGTATGTTAGTAATCCTGTAACTTTTGAACGACTAGCCCGATTGAGGTCATATATAGTTCACTCTTGGACCCGATTGGTGGGCCGGTGGTCGTTTATTAAGAAATTTTATATTTATGGACGAAAATCTCACAATACATGTTTAGGACCAAAAAGAATAATTAAAAAACTAGACCCGATAGGCGCTTTGGTCGGGTTATTAAAACACTTTATTTCTCCTACTCGTCGCGACACCTACCGGAAAGGGAAGAACAACATCTGCAGAATCAGCTAGACTAACACAATCTTAAAAAAAGTATGGCGAAGCTATACGAGCCTTTGTAGATGTAATTATATGACAAAGTACACTTAAAGCTCCGAAAACATTATCATCATTATAAGTCTACATGTGTACATTGGCTCCACCCAAGTTTAAAGGATACGTCGTATGCATGGCAAGGGTTGTAGCGATCATAGAACATCGGGATCGTGGCTCTTGGTTTTCACACTTTGGGAAAAAGAAACTGTACGTTAGAAGAGGAGGGTGGGAGGACTGCTATTTCACTCATCTAAAAATCCCCATCTGGTATTTCTCGAGATGGCGACTTTACGGCTGAAAGTGTTAGCAATAATGAAAATAAGAATTCCACGCCAATAGGTACGTAATAATTTAACGCATCCAGGTAAAATAGGAGCCAAATGCCCAGACACTTGCATAAAGCACGTAGAAATGATAATACAACACCAGTCGTTTGTGGATACAATGACGTAAGATCGATGCGCTTTTTTTAACGTGCTACTATTTTTTAAAGACCCATTGTAATAATACCAACATAAGAAATTCGGTAATTTATATGTACATAAATTTCAACCTTTTTGCCTCCTAATAAGGTTCCATAAAAACGAGTGTGTAGCAAACCGGTGGTTGTGGTTTTCAGAGAAGCAATTTTTTTTATCTTCGTCTTTTGTACTTTTTAAAAGGACACGGCGATTAGGAATGTCCATTTTGTCGCATTTTATCGCTCTTTCGGCTATCTGCCGTAGTAAATGCCACAATTGATCGATGAGCCGCAGTCGCACCTGCATTATTTCTTAGCATTACCCGGTAATGGTGTAAAATTAAAAAAAAACGAGCAATATCTTACCTATACATACATACGATAGGAGACATTTTTCTCTTTTTTTTTTAAATAAATGAACATTTTCAAATAACGCGAAGTGAATGAAAAAATTATTACTTTGTTACATGGTCTAAGTCTAGATAGCTACGCTCCGTGTTAAGCATCCATATTTCTAAATTATAGTTTAATCAAATTCAATAAAATAATATATGAATGAGAAATGAATATTTAGCATTTTGATTTAGAAATTACCTTTGATTATTACTTTACGCAAACTTATGTTCAAAAATCGGAAGTACTAAAATGTATATAAGTAAAATTAAATAAAAAGTATTGTCTTAGAATCATCTTCAGACTAAAGTTAAATAATTATCTAAATAAGAAAAGAGATACTTTAAGCTTTCATGTGTAAAGAACTTCTATAGTTTTAACATAAATATATAAAAAAATCCAAAGATGTGCGTTCGTAATTATTTAGTATGGTTGTAGAAATAGAACGGCTAGCAAATAAACGAAGTAAATAGGCGAACCGATGCGAAACTCTGATACGCGATTCCTGATTTGGCTTCAACGCGTCATGAATAAAACATGGCGCAGCGTCGGGGGCAATGGCAACCCTTTTTCTGCCAAAGCAATTTCTCCCACACACCCCACGTTTTTTGCGACAATTCACTTGCGATGGGGTTGACTACGTACATAATGTATAGGGGCATCGATTCTCTGTCAGTGGGAACATACGAACTCATTGAAGGGATCGATGAAAGTGTGAACAGACATTTTTATAAGCAAAAATGTGAACCGTGTTATGACAATAGTTGGTATATGGCAACTATAAAGCCACGGTTTCGTGTTATAATGTCGATTGGAACGTGATCGAAAGAGGCTTGCGTTTTTGTCTTAGATATACGTATGATTATTTATCTATGAACGCAAATTTTCCATACTAAGATCTAGTGGCCAAGATACAGGGAATTATGTTTTGAGATTCAATGACAATAAGCAAACTTTTCTACAAATCTCAACCTTACCTGCACGCGGTGCACTCTGCTGTCTAACAGATAGATGGTGGGAAATCCATTCGATTGATTTGACCATTTTGAACCACAGACTAGTGATTGACCCAAATGGTGAGTATCGGCAATCCTAAGTTCGATATCATTGAACGACGAACTACATATAATCAAACTAAGTTCATGAACTTAGTCCTTGACTTCTTGACTTGGACTTGAAAAGTGACCAATGAAATGCTTATAGTCAAAAATATATTTTCGGTTATAGCCCAGAATAAATATTCTGGGTAATTTAGCTTCAGTAGATAATTTTATTTTGTACCTCTTTATGCCAGGCGCATTAGTTTATTCCTACTACTACCTTCTGGCAGAGTTGTACGCTTGTTTTAATAGTATGTTGAAGTAAAGTATTTAATTGTAACTCTTTCGTTATTAAAAATTGTAAGTACTTTGCTTGTCTTAGCTCTATTTACTTTGATTTTCGAACGTTACCTATACATTGTAAGAACGATTTCGTGACAGATTACATTTTTAAGGCTCCGGACATCATTACTGCATTATATAATAAAACTGTAATTTGCCGATCACGCAAAAAGTAGCGAAGGTATGTCGACAAAATTTTTCGTTTAAACCTGAATATTTGAACCTGCCATGGTAACTAAAGCATTACTTTCACGCTTACCAACGTAGTTACCATCAAATTGACTAATATAGTCAAAGAAATGAGCTAACTATTTCTTCTTCTAAACGTATAATAAAACTGTAACAAATGCGCGTCTGTACGTGAAATACATTTTTAACATACTGTTCGATTAGATATTAAGCATTTAGGGTTCGGGAGCAACAGAAACAAATTTAATTTTAATTATTGTCTATCTGTCGCAAAAACTATGCAACGAACTCGACAAAAATTGGTACGTCCATACCAGAAGGTGTAAACCTATATTTGCAATAGTTCCAATCACATTAATCAGTTATGACGTTATTTCAAAGTACACTTTGAAATGAAATCCTCGCGGACGAAGTCGCGTCCACGGCTAGTAATCTATTAAAGTGAGGCAGTGATTCACAGAAAAGGGTGCGAGACAAAAGTGTTATATCGCCCCCATTGTCAATATCGACAGTCATAAGATCTGATATCCACATTATAACTGAGTTGGACAGTAGTGTTATGTTCGTCATGTACCCGAATCAGGCCTTGTCCGCTAAAGAAATTGTGTATCATCATTCCCCAAAGAACCATATCGTGTTATATGTTAACATGGTCAACATCCAATAACGAATCTCCAAGTCTTGGATGTAAAATATAACACATTTTGCCTATAGCGGATAAGGTCCCTACGGTCTGGACTGGGGTGTGAAATGCTGTGTTGAATGGTTGCAGTAAACGTGATGTTCAACCAGCCATTGATTGGCTAGAGCAGCTCTTTGCACATCGGAAATATCCGATCTGCTTTGTGGTCTGTCAGGGCCTTAATAAATTCATCTATATTTGCATGCATTTTATAAAAATTATGAACTTCCGTTTCCCTTTCCTTAATATTTTTGCGGTTCGTCTCCACTGGCTGGCAACGTGTTTTAGAGTACAATGCATTTCTTTGATTTATTAAGTTTTATTTTCTTTATTGCCGATGAAAGTCAAAACCAAATCGAATTTATTGTTTCTGTATACGAAGTAGATGTTGTGACACTATTGTTTATTTTTAAAGTACATATTGGTAAAAATGTCGAAAGAGGAAGAGTGACGTTCGTCGCCTAAAAGCGAATGGGAGAGAAAATTCCTTACAAAATTGATCTCGTGGCCGATTTCTACCACTGCGACAACTTTCCAAACACTATTAGTTTACATCAGGCAGTTGTCAACTGCGCATGCGCATATTAAACTTATATATAATGTATATAGAGCTAAAATTGATTTCGTAAGTTTACCTTCCGTCTATTATAATGATACTATGATACCGTTTTCTAGTTCGGTGAAAAACTTGGGGCTGTATATCGATAATACTATGAGCTGGGAAAAACAGGTCTTAGAAGTCAGTCGTAAGGTTTCGGCTTCATTGCAGGTTCTTTAACGCTTAAAAAATTTTCTTCCTTTAAACTCCAAAATTATGCTTATTCAAACACTGAGATTACCTATAATTTATTATGCTGATGTGTGTTACTCAGACCTGAACAAAGGTTTTCATTGCAAGCTAGATCGCCTACTTAACAACTGCATCAGATTCATCTTTGGTCTGCGAAAGTATGACCATCTCTCACTATCGTTCTCGCCTTAAATGGCTCACTATCCAGCAGAGGCGTGACTCTAGAATATTTTTTGCTCTCTTTTCCATCTTGTATGATCCTTCTACCCCTTCTTATCTTAAGAATAAATTTCAGTATCTCTCTTCTACCCATGATAGGGTCCTTCGTTCCTCTGCTAATCATATGATAAGTATCCCGTAACATTTTAACCATTTTGTTGGTGGTTCCTTCACCATTCGGGCTACACTTCTCTGGAACTCCTTTCCCGAAGACATTAGAAAAGCCCCATATAAAATTTCTTTCAAACGATTGGTACGCGAACACTTTTTAAAACCATCTGATACTTGTTAGTATTTATTCGGATTTATAATATATGTATGTATTAATATGTGTTAGTATTTCTGTATATATTATTGTATGTATTTGTATATCTATGTGTATGTGTAAATATGTATGCTTACACATTTATATATGTTTTAATTATGTAGTATATTTCTCAATTAGCCTTTCATATTTATATTATTTTAAATTTGATGCACCTATCACCACATTTCTTCACGCCCTGAGTTGACTGTTAGAGAATGCCAAAAGGCATTAAGTCCGCCTTTTGTAATCCTTTTGGTGTAGACAATGAAGTATAAATAAATAAATAAATACATATAACAACTACACTAGATGGTAAGTGGCTACTTCAGTCCATGTACATTTTCAAAATCCGTACACCACGTAATTATACTGGCTTTCTGTACCTTTTGAACCGCAACACAGCACTAGTTGCAGTGGTAGCTATAAGCATGATAGAGCCAAGCAGCGGTTTTTGTTGCTGCTCAAATGGGCCGGCTGAGGTAGTACCACGACCTCGAATACCGGCGTGAAGTAGAGGCATCTTATCTAGATTATCCCGCCATCTGTCGGTAGCTATTGCGTTTTTCAAGGCTTTATCCTTTACTTTCTTTTAGATAACCACGGGATGAACGGAAGGTGGTGGATTCTTACGCCGATACCACACGGCTAGAAAAACTACTATCCGATGTAACGCTTATGGGATAAGATCGAACGAATTTTCAGATGCACGTGTCATATACACGAGACGTCACACAATACTATCGGACCCAAAAATGTACCTGTGTTAAATGGACATGCGTTTTTGCACAAATAATGGCTTAGTCTGGGATTAGAACTCAGGATCACTAGCTCAGCAGTTGAGTACGCTAACCACTAAGCCCGAGTGGCTTAGTAATTACGTCACATATCTATCGTAGATAAAATAACGTACCCAATTAAGTCCAATGCTGGACAGAGGTCTCTCCAAGAAGGTAGGCCAAATTTCCAAGAAAGCACCGCCTGCATACATTTCTTGAAAGGTCTACTCATACTCAGCACGCTGGACAAGCGGGATGGTGAGCTCAGTGCCGGTACCCTCGCACTGGTGATGCTGCTCCCCATCACTAGTCTATGGGTTATAGGTTAGGCAGATTCGAATGGATTTTCCGCCATAATTTCCTCGCCAGAGGTTAGTTTGTTAGTTTGCAGCATACACCAATTGAGATTGACAATTGAAGAAGAAATACCAAAGCTAAATATTCATGACCAGCGAGTTGCAGTACCGTCTAAAGTAGCGATAATATTTATGTTGTATATTGATTTTAGATCAATATAAGGTGAATCAGTCCATGCAACTCGAGGTTGTGACATAATCCAAATATCTAATAATCTTTACTAGTTTAATAATTTCCTACTGTTTACTCGTTAAAACACTGTAATCTCGTCATCTTTACATTATAATTCTAAACGTGCCCAATTATCTTACGTAAACAAGTCATCAGTAAGCAAAAGAAGATTTATGAAGCGAAATGACTTCAGATTCCCTTTTCATATAACGACTGGGAAACTTCCCCCGCGCTCATAATTTTAGATTCCCTACGAGAATATTTTTTCCCGCGAAAGTTAAAAAGAGACGGCGCGCGGTCGGAACGGGACGGGTATAAAATCCATACTTATAATATTTGCAGGCTCCGCACTTTGCACTCACACACTGTCCGTACGATTTAACTCTCTTTGGAGAGTATCGGACAATGTACACGTACAGGCTGATTTAAAATGACTTCTTTTTATAATTGACGAATTTACGAATGCAAGTTTATAAAAGCGCCTATAGCCTAACGGGTTAGGGTGCGGACTACAAAACATGACGTCGTATGTTCCGACGCGCCATTCGACTATTGTCGTGAATTATTACAGCTTGTGTCTGGAGTGGTTCACGACATTCCTAGTATTCTTTAAAAAAAAAACTTATGGCGATGCCAAGCACAATTGCCATCTCTGTAAATAGACAACCGACCTCCCGAAATCATTTGACATAATTCCTAGTGATATATACTGATAGAGTATTCGATACAAGTATCTCCGTCATCAGTGTAAGCATTTTTGATTTTTCGTTGAAACGAGTTGTAAAAGAGCAGCGATGGGCTGAATACTTACATATATTTAGGAGAAAATTGTATAATTCACCGTAGGAAAGTTAGAAATAATATCATCATTTCAACTTGTCAAGAGTCCAATACTGGATGTAGACCCAAAGGTTGCCAATGGTGAAAAGCTCGATAAACAGCCATGGGCATCCATCGGCTTATGTTGTTATTACTTTCTTGTCCTTGGACCATCTGCCGGAGATCACGAAAATTTGATAGACATTACTTAACTGACCTTGAGCGGCTCCCATAGGACATGATAGGGTGATGAAATCTTTTACGTCACCAGCACCCGTCCGTAATTTTTCTTTTGTTTTTAATATTTATTACAGTACTAATTTGGGAAGAGAATCAGCCTGTGTCTGATACACGCACACATGAATGTGCCCCAAGACGCTCAACGTCGCGGCGCGCTGAGGAAAAAATGTACGATGCCATAAAAAATCAGCGTCCATTCGCTCCCGGAATTTTTACCCGTTTTTTCCCCTCGGAGGGTCGACTGTTGTCATGGTAACCAGACCGGCCCCACCCCACACACGGCCGCTCTAAGAGCTTTGCGATATTTTTACGGCTGACGAAAATGTCGTTCGTTGATTTCTTTTTGATGCGGACTTTTAGCTACTACCGCAGACCCGACGTCGGTTTCATGTCCACTACACGTTTTGCTTGCAATAATAAAGATCATGTTACTGCTATAAAAGTCGATATAAAATCGAATACATAGCTAGGGTTCTAAATGATATAAAGGGTATCTTCACCATGAAATAAAAATCCACTCAATATTTCAGTTTTATAACTTAGCAAACCTTATAAAAAATTGCTTGGAGACTAAATTGCTATGATCTCTGATATATGTTTGTCCGCTCCAAAAACACCGCATAGCGGCAATACACTACAGTTTCCTCTACATACCCACCTCATCTGGACTCGGTGCACCCGGCCGATTACCGAACGAGGCTCTGGCGACCGTCTGATGGCGAAAACTCCATTTGAATTTGCCGAACCTAAGTCCCGCAGACATTTAATGGGGAGCAGAATCATTACGGCATCAGACTGTGCTCACCGTCTCCCTAGCGTGGTTAATTAGTGACAAAATGCCTTTCCTGGAGGCACCTCCATGAAAGGCATATATGTTCGGCAATGGACTTAGATAGAAAAGGAACGTAGTTCTTATGAGATGCGAAAGGATAGGATGTCGTTCAAATATGCAATTTTAACTTAATCATTTTTTTTACATAAACCTTATTCCAAAATACGTTAATATGTCGAATTTAATGCTTAGCCTTATTCTCTGCCTGTGTGATAAAGATAAACGTTTATTTTTTTTACACACCAAAAGGCATTAAATACATAACAATATTATCATAAATAAAAACATTAAAACATCGTATTTGTACAAGGGCACTACTTATTTCATATATTTCTTAGTTGTAATTTTGCGATCATGAGAATAAAAAGTTTCGATTTTTCTCTACTGATACATCAACCTATTTCAGTCCTCTGCTGAACATAGGTCTCTCCAACAAAGCGCTAGAAAAAGCTGGCATGTATTTCTTAGAAAGTTTATCCAAACTGACAACGTAGGGTTGGTGAGCATAGTGCCGTTACTCATGCTCTAGTGATGGAGCTCACCATCATTAATGTATGGGATTTGCGTTCGGTAATTTCGGGTGCATATTCCGCCACCATTCCGTTGGTAAAGCCTCGTTTGATTGTTAGCAGGGTGCACCACACGAAGGTGAGGATGGCATTTGGAGTAACAGCCTGTAAGTGCCCACAGCTGGGCAAAGACCTCTTCTCAAATATTTGAGAGGGTTTTGGAGCCGGGAAGGGCCCGACACCCTGCTTCTGCTTTTCTCTTCAGTTATCTTTTGTACAATGATCAAACAAGAAGATTTAATTACGGCACAATTAAACTAAATTGCATTAAAATAATTTAAAGAAATGAGGTCATACTTCACTTATGTCTCACCGCTAGTGCTGTACTGCCAAAGTATAGTTTAGTAAATAATACAATAGATTGATTAAGTAAATACAACTGTAGACAAAACATATCGTTTTGTTTTCAATGTACACTGACAAATAAACGCACTGCTACGGTAACTTAATATTTGGAAATCAATTATCCATAAGATGTATTTGCCATTCCCGGAAAATAACGGGATTAGGAAAAATAATATACGGTCGCCAGAACCCGATTGCTGTTACTTCAGTTACTTTCTTTTGTTTGTGTAGTAATTGAAACACAAGAATGATTTATAATCTATGCCCAACGTTAATGTGCCTCCATATAAGTTTTTAATCAGATGAAAATACATTTTTAACAAAATTTTAGTCAATTATGAAATTCATTGGTACATTTAGTATTCATTAGGGGTCATACGAGTATACTCTAAAGGTATACTCGAAAAATATGTCACGAACTCGAAAAGTGTTTATTGAATTTATTTATTTCTGTGCAGTTTGTACTACATACTACACGTACAATGATTCAAGTACACGTGAAAACACCAGTATTTCCGGTTTAATACCCTTTTTTTTTCAAAGTGTAGATCACTGTGGATGTGCAGTGATTGTTGAATTCAATTCTAGTCCAGAGACCGTGGTTTTCATTTTTGTTCCATCAGTCAACTAAATCCTCAGTAAAATTCAATTTTTAACATGTAAATAGTCCACTGCTGGACATAGGCCTCTCGCATAAGGAGGAATTGCCGTAGTCGCCACGCTCGGCAAGTAGATTCGCGATCGCAGGACCTGACCTTCGACGACGCCCCCCAAAGGTCTGATAAATTTTGGTGGCTATCCCGCCCTCTGTCGGTAGCCATTGAGATTTTCAAAGGGAAGAACGGAGTTTTTGATTAATTAAATAGCCAATTAATTTTATTTTTGTTTTAATAGGTAACTTTTTAGAAATCGCAATTGCTATACCCCTAACCAGTGAAGTGGAATTTTATATAACATATCTTGACACCGGCAAATGGTTGATAGCTGTTGTTATAAGGGAGCTTCGAACCCGAAAGAAGAACGCAAGAAGAAAGTAAGATTCATTAAGTGCAACAATTTGTAATGTCATAGTATTCAATACCTGTCTTAAGGTTTCCTAATTTAAAAACCCCTAGGTTGAAATCGTTCAGAACACGCCTCCAGCCAATAAAAAACTTACATAAAACAGCATTTATATAATCTGGACGTATGTATGTAAACTGACTGCGGTAAAAAATATCCCTAATTTTTAACACATCACCTCCGATTGGCTGCCGTCCCCCAATAAAAAACATAAAGACGCGTGCGGCACACGCATGCTCACCATTTAAATTCAAATACTCGTACACGCACGCGCTCGTGTAGCGTACGACGAGACGACGGCTGCAACTTATTATTAAACCATCACCATTTTAAAATAAACCCCCTACGCGGGAAAAGTGCTTCGAGTGAGCGGGTCGCGTTTATTCGGACGTAAGATTAAAAATACTCAAGGAAAAAATATAAAACCGTAGAGGGAAGCATTTTTAAAATAGAACCAACTCCCCTTCCGTATAAGGGGACCGGATTGATATATTGTCGGAGTTACTTCGGATTCTCATAATACACACGGTGTGTTAGTGCAGTGAGGCCGTAAGATTTGTCAATATATGGCATTCTGTGGGCGCTATTTTGGTATAGTCGCGTGTCACCCCATGGAGGGATCAAATTTCTAGATATTGTAATGTTTACCTGCCTTTCAGCTTTGATTATGGTTTCCGGTGGTTCATAGGTTTTGTAGAAAAATCTATCATACAAATAATGAACGAGACCAAAAATACTTTATTGCTGATAACACCGTCAAATATCTGATAAAATTGTAGGTTGTTAGTCATATAACAAGTAAAGCACGTACTATATATATAGTATACTACATCAATATAGGCACTAGTAGCTAGTATAGTTAGTAATACTAATAGCTAATGTAAGTATAAAGCTATGCTATGTTACACATACATTTTTTTTTCCATTTAAGTAACGTCTTCAAAATATTTATGCTAACCTAAAGATAACTGCTACTTAAATGGAATAGGTAATCTTTTACTTAAATATTTATTAAGGAAAGAAACATCTATGTAAGAATTTAAATTTTGGCCGTCAAATATGGCTACAGATAGCTAAATTACGACGAAGTTTTGACAAATACAAAATTTTATACTTACTAGAATTGTATATAAAAAAAGATATGAGGTATTTATGTATTAGGAAGAGAAAAATAAGCATCAATTTAATTACCATTACTCAAGCGTTCTAAGCTCAGCTAAAACCGTCAATTTATTATTACACGCCCGTATCCAATTTAAAACAACGCACGCCCGAAAGCAGCCATTCCGTGTTGGGGGAGCACATTGTTTTGAAATGAAGAGAATAAAGAGGGGAATGCTTGTGGAGCAGAAAAAACAATTTAAAAATAAAATGTAATAATTATAAAAGGGAGGGCGACCGGCGCGTGTCATGGCCGCTTATTTATTTCTACGTCTATTCAGCTGCCGTTTGAATTTCGAACGCCTTACGTCCTTCACATTGGCTGGCGCGAACGAGTGACATATGGATGTTAGAAAACAGAACATGCCACAGGCAAAAAATGTTTATTAAAGTTACACCTGTTAACTGGAGATGGGTATCCAAAACACCTGGTAACATTGCATTTTTATGTATAGTACTCGTAGATAATGTAATTTTAAAAATGCTATGTAAATGGCAGATTTGTTTACTCTTATAATGGTTTCTCTCTTGCCTTAAATTTCATATTATCAACACGTGCAGCCTATGCACCACTAAAATTTGTAAACTGTATTTTAGTGTACATAGTTTCCTTTAGAATAAGTTCGTGAAAAAACTAAAATATAAAATATATGTTTAAGCCACGTGAAGACACGTTTCGCACTGTATTAGCAGCGTCACCGATACTTCCAACAGAGGGATTTTGTAACAGTCTTATGGATTTTTGTTATACTTATAGTTAATATATTCATCATTCATGATTCATCTTGTGCTTATTTAGCTTGTTAATGGTCTACTGCTGGGTACACGTCTCTCCCAAAGACAGAACTTACCATAATCGCTTCTTCGATTGGCAGGCAGGTTGACAATTGCACTACCAGATGTCCAGCATCAGACGCTGCTGCTCAACATCAGTCTATTTAAAGTCTCGCATTTTTGAGATGTCCAAAAGCCTCACCTTAAACACCAACTGTCGATCCGATTTTCGACATCAGATTTTCAAAAATTTTCCTTTCTTCGGCTCTTACGAAACTCCTGGGAAGAAGTGGGGTGGTAGATTTTCTAACGCCGCTATCACACTGTTAATCTTAATAAAGTTACTAATCAAAATTGTAGCCTATAAGCACAGTGAAGAAACAAGATAAGACAGAAAACTATGTATGATTCTCACGATTGTATAATTATTTTCACTATTTGCTAATTGTTATCTTAATTTTCTGTATTCCTAAACAATTATAAATAGTGGAATCTATCAGAAAGTTTAGCGTCGATGCGGGTGTAATGCTAATTAAATTATGTTTTTGTTAACGTACAGTTGTAGCAACAAAAGATACGTGATTTGTATTTTCGATAACAAATTACAAAAGTGTAGAGGGTGAGTTGAGTTTAGATCGAATAGATAAATCTGGCTTAAATTCTAGTTCAGCATTTATTATGTATCTACTGTTGGTGTAACTTGAAAATTACTTTACTTTTAATTTATTTATACATAGTATATTTATATTACGTATCGAACATTTCGAATCCAGTAATTAAACAACACTCAGATGTAACTTTCTACTACATCTAGGTACATCAGTATATTTAAGTCCACGAGTGAAGCTGGGCCTCTCCAAGAAAGCGCCTGCAAAGACCGGCAAACGTTTTTTGTAAGGTTTGCTTATACTGATTGTCGCGCTGGGCAAGCGGGTGGTGTGCGCAGTGCCGGTGCGTTCACATTAGCTATGCTGATCTCCATTACTAGTCTTTGGTTTTTGGCTTGGACCATTTCGAATAGGTATTCCGCCATCATTCGGTCGCCATCAGTCTCGTTTGTTAACGCGGTTATACCCCCATCTAATATAATTTTATGTATTATTTCTTTAATAAACTTTTATAACAATAAAATTCCAGGTGTAGAGCCAAGCAGTGGTTTCGCTGCTGCTCGAATGGCCCGGCTCGACCGTGGTAGTACTACGGCCTCGCAGAATATATGTCTATAAACCTCAGCAGCATAGTTTTGGACCTAGCACTTTTCATGAAAGAATTAAGCAAATCTCTGGATGCTTTTTTTATTTTAACATTTGACAAAGTAGACCACAGTACTTTACTACGAAAGTCGACGGGGCTTACACCTTAGTGTGCATAGATTAGTTTTATTCTTACTTAAATTAAAGAAAACAAAGAGTTGTTATAGGGGGTTATAAGTCTAAATACTGTATAGTTACGTCTGGAGTTCTTTAGGTCAAACATCTGGGACCTATCTTTTTCTAGTTTTTGTTAATGACATAGTTGATGTCATTAGATACAGTAATTGTTTATTGTTCGCCGGCGATCTAAAATTGTAGAAAAGTGTTTGGATGACGTAAAAAAGCTTCAGAGTGATTTGAACTCTATATATTCATGGCGAATGGCCAAAAAAATGCTTGCATATAAACTTTACCAATAATTCTCGAGTTTTAGCTTCAAGTCTGTAACTTGCCTGAGGTTATATTGAAAGAACTTACTTCTTTTCGCGATTTGGGTCTTCTAATAGACTCTGAACTATATTTTATTAAACATACAGACAACATAGATGATTTATTAAGTTATCCTGTAATGATTTCCAGTCAATCCTACTTTTAATCCTTAATCCAATGTGTAGTTCTCATATTTCTCGGATTTGCCAAACATCTAATGATCAGTCTTGTTTACGTTTCTCCCATTACTCTTTAAGATTTGAATATTCAAGAATAACATCAGATCTAATATTGTTACATAAAGCTCTGAATGGTAACTCCTAGCCAGTTCCCGAATTACTAGGAGAAATAAATATTGTTGTTCCGCGCAGAAGTACCAACGTTACTGTTAAAAGGACTGATGTGGTCAGATCAAACCGTCATCGCACTAATGTAGGTAAGAATTCACTTCTTAACATTTTGTCACGAAATAAATTTGAATCAGAAAACATTGACAACTTCGATAATAACATCTCACAGTTTTATAACTATATATATATATATATATATTTTAAACCTCAAAGATTTTGGAAAAATTAAAAAGTTACATATTTTTTATCTCACTTCAAAAAAGTTTTTTAATTTTGTTTTTAAATAAATTGATTCTTGCTTATAAAACCATTTATTATATAAATTTAACATTTTTAAATATAGGAATGTACTACCCAGTGCAAATGCTGTGAACGCCTGTTTTTGATGCGTTTACATGATCCTTGAATGTGGGTATTTTCTTAAAGATAAAATGTACTATGAACATGTTGTTGGGGTTCGAATAAATAAAAAATAATAATAAAAAAGTCATATTGAAAATATGTACAACCTCTACTGCGCAGATGTCATTTTTTATACCAATCATTTTTATTTAACACTTTCATTACCGACGTTAGCCGCATACGAATCTAAGAACAAACGCGGAACTATTTCATTAAACGTCTTTTTACAGCTATTAATCTCTATCTGTCAAAGCAGGCGGTAATTTGCCAGATCGGTAGGTGGAGCGGCGAGTGTTATCTTGATGCAACCCCTGCCACCTACGGGAGCTCCGGGAATTGTGGACGTTAACTTATTTTATAACCTTTATAATCATCCACTGACCACAGTCGACCACCACTGAAGTTTTATTTTTTTATTCTGTTGTTTTCCGTAACATTTTTCTAAACAATTATTCAGTACAGAAACTATCAGAAATATCACTTTGTTGTAAGTTTGAAGTTTTAATATTCGTACTTTTGTCCGTACCTCATGGCTCCATATTCTAGTAAAATTAATACTCATACAAATATATATATGGCCTTTTAAATAGGTCATCAAAACCTACAGGGCAGTTGAAGGTGAATTAGAATCATGTTAGGTCTTGTAGTTCAGAATATGCAAATTTAATCCTTTAGCAAAAGTAATTACCATCGAAGTGGACACAACTTGGATACTAGCAGCACCACTGTATGTATCCTATACAGGCATTAACGTGTATTTGTGTATAGAATAAGCTCTCACTTTTAGTTTGGTCGTTTAAACCCAACAGAGCTTATTTGGCACAAAGTGACAGATTGTGAGCCTATCGTGTTCTTAGTGTTCCAGGCCAATAATACAAATCGTACGTAATTTAGTTTAGAAGAACTCAGTGGTTCGAGTTCTCCGCTGGAAGATCGAACTCGAGTCTATTGATTCAGAGGCAGACCACTCAGCTATCGTGGGCCATGCATGTGTCGTAGACATATCTTACTTGTAAATTATCTGCACATATAAGCACATAGTTACCGTCACTTTCTGTTAATAGATGAAAAGAAATTGAAGGAATGTTAGATATATTTATATCTTCATGACGCTCCATATGTACGATTTCTATCGTTGGCATTATTATTAGGACATTAAGACGGCGACAGGCTCAGCACCTGTCACGTTTTCCCAAATAGGCTCTGTTGAAGGGACTAAAATATTGACTAGACCTTTGACCACACCAGTATTGGGTATATGATCGTTTTTATTTTTTTTTAATTCTTTTGCGTTTATCGTGTAGAATCCAACGATCAGACCGGATTCTAAACTTTCTTCATCGTATAACGAAAATGTATGAAATTAAAAAAACACTGCTTCAGCTGTAGGCCATTAAATAAAAAGGGGGATCATTTGGGACACGTCTTTTTACAAAAGCCCTTAAAATGACCAAAAAAAAATATCACTATTTTGCGTACAATAGAGTCATGATGCGAGGGTGGACGATCGTGCAAAAAACAATTCGTAAAATTATTGTAAATTTTCTGGAAGGAGATTTATGTAGTTAGTAGTCATTGTGGTGCGTTATAGGCCTGCGCTCAGTGTCCGGTTGCAGATGCTGGTTAAAAAAAATAAAGCCTTTTGTCATTGATTGTGCCAATTTTTGAAGTACTGTAGACATGATAATATATTTTTAAAACACGTCTCCATAGAATCGTAAGCCAAATAAGAAATTCTTCGGGACGTCCAAGTATTTTGGATTCAAATTAAGAAAGTATAGACAAAATATTTTTTCTTCCGTTTTAAACTTTAGAGCTATTCCAAACTAACCATTTACCTACTCGTGCGACCGTGTGACTCAGTGGTTAGTGTAACTGATACACAATATTTGTGGAACACACAATTTATTGGTTTTCAGTTCTGGTTGTGTTTTGTTAAGTCCCTTGTCACTGATCATATTCCTCCGATCATGATTATCGTACCGATCATTAAGCTTACCCAGCTTAACATCGGACAAAGGAAGATAAAGGAGAGTGAAGACCTGATTATATTTCTCGCGGATTTATAGATTGGCTAGGAGAAAATCATCAACATCGTAGGGTTATTTAAATCTTACTTGCAAAAATAACTGCTAAATAGTAAAACATTTTATTGAGTTTTCAATTTCATTTGTTAAGGGTTTCGAGTTGATCACGTAATATTCCATTTCTGGGTACAGAGCCCGATGAGACATCATGTGTTTCTCCAAAAATCGATACCTAATGCATAAAAATGTAAGAAAATTAATTATGATCTTTCAAATGTTAGTACGTTATTTAATCAATATTTACACAAATGTTTCTTCGTTACAATGTAATGTCGTCACAGCTGATTTCGACTAACCTATTGCGTCACCCTTCGCCTATTTCCTGAAGTGTCAACTGCGCAAGACTTAAAGGTGTCCATAAAATGTTCTCCATTTATGATACTACTGCTTCATAACCAAAAACAGTCAATCATTATCTGTAAATCCTCGATTATAAATACCGTTATTATTGCATTGTCAAGTGACATTAACGATCCATACCGATTAACTTAAAGACTATTGTTTTAGCATGTGACTAGCGACGAAAATCGATCTGAATGTAATTTGAATCGATCATACTTTTTATATTTTTTTATTTATTATTTCACGTGTCGATCGACTAAGCCAACTAAATTTATAAGCACAGCAATATTATCTGTATTAACCACAATCACAAAAATAATCACTTCAGATGCATTTTACTATATATCCTATAATTTGTATTTACAAAATGAACTCTTCTCCTTCAATTGAAACTAGGACCAGTACTTATTATGAAGCAGAAATGTTGAAATTTTTACTTTACCTTAGTAATGTATAAATTTCGTTTACTTAATGTCATATTTTACATCTACTGCCGTTCTCTTCCCGAAAGGAACAGGCACAAGAAACTCCGTAGGTATACACTTTTTCTCATATTTTTTCAAAACGTTCTTAATCGAATGAGGTTAAATATAAATTTGGAAAATGATAAGCCTCTAAGTTAACTAAAACATGCTCCACGATAACAAACAAATTTCATAAACAACGGTACTGAATACTCTAGCAAACTGTTTACACTAGACGCAGGGGGCAGCCATCGTCCTTATCTACTATATTCCCTAATCATGGAAGTAGACGACCCGTCACAAAACGCCGTCGCAAGCAGAGAAAGAACAAGGCATAGATTACGAATTTCTATTTGGCATGATCCTTCAGCTTAACCTAACGGGGTTCGGCAAACTACTTTCCAACTCTCCAGGAGATAGAACGTCACGGATGGCGGGGCTCATGGTAATTATATAATAATATTAATGGTCATTTTCAAAGTAATATTTGATAATTCAAATGAGTGAGAATCTCATTGTTTTAAACATTCCTTCAGGGAAGAAAAAAAAAACAAGTGCAAAACTACGAGGCGCACTTAAAGCTTCAAGTCTCTGACGTGGTTTGTCAACATGGCAGCTCTTCACCCTTGTCAGCCGACGACGCTGAAAGTTCTCATTCACGCTCGACTTACATGCTTTCGCGCCAAAATTCTTAGTTTTCGAAAACATTTAGGTTATAGATTTATCATAATTTAAGATGTATCATAATTTACGTCTGATGATTATTCATTTTATCTTTTTAGTAAAAAACTCTTGCATAATTCCTTATTTAAAAACTAGACGAGAAGAACGACGATACTTAACCATGATTATATCTTTGGTGGAACTGTAAAAATAAAAGGAAATATTCTGTATCTCAGTACCTATTTTTATGCGACTACAAAAAAGAAGCTATGAATATTATAATTAAATGTATTTGTCGTAATACAATTTCACATTATAAACTTAAGAACTATACTTCATTATTATTCATTCATACCTCATTATTCATTTAGTGTTACCATTATTGTGATTATGTGAATGATTTTAAACCAAAAAAAAAAGAACACCATTTCTAAGAAACATTAAAAAGCAACGAACAGATTTATCGATATTTTAAACTGTAACATAAAGTTTTTGAAGTTCGTTCGAAACATTAATTTGAACAGTAAACTATCTCCGTCACATGCAATGAAGACGAACGACCCGTCTAATGAACGACTCGAATTTGGCAAACATTATATGGGAAGTAATGTAGAAGCGACATTTGATTGAATAATACGTAGGACTTTTTATTACGATCGATTAAGATGTTAAATAAATAGAATATAAAATCCATCCACATCTGATAAGCCCAATTCTCACAGACTAGTGATAAGAAAGCAGCATCACTAGAGAGGGAACTGGGATTGCGCTCGCCATTACGTTTCCTCAGTGTGATGACTGTAGGCAAACCCTCCAAGAAATATATGCCAGGTTGCTGACAGTTGATTTTGGAATGAAATTTCACCCAACAGTTAAATAGGCTGATAAAGAAGAAGAAGAAGCGAACAAGTAGCTAAAATTTTTCTTTCACGTTCTTTGCGTCAAACCCATGTGTCTAAAATAGTTGGTGGCCATAATTCTACTTACTGCCAATCACGGATAATACATGTTTGGAATTGAAAGTTTGTTTAGACATTATATATAAACTCACAATTTTCAAAACTTTCTAAGACCTTCGACAAAAGTGACAAATACGGGCTTGTTTTTTGGGTCTGAGCTTTATTGAGTATATTTCCATTTTTCTAGAGCTTAATTTAAAGTTCCTTAATTTATATGAGGAAGGTGACGAGAGCTTAGTGGTTAACGTACATGACTGCTGAGACATGGGTCTTGAGTTCGAATCCCAATCGAAGACGCCATTTGAGCAAAAACACAAATTTTTAAGTTTTCGAGTCTGGACATGTTTTTAGTTCGTATCTCTGACACTGCATCTGATCCGCTGGGGACCGAGAGCGCTACCTCTCCGCCCTTGCTCCCGCGACTTCAAAGATTGGTCCTGTACCTTCTGCACCCATCGACTTCCGGCAACACTGTGTACATGGAATACTCACGCATCTTGTAGGACGCCCTACACACCGTTTACCTTTATGACGTTGCCACTCGAAACTTGGAAGTTTTTTACCACTTCGGCTTGATATTTAAGATTTTATTTATTAGATACACAATATGTGTGATGTGCATATATGTATATCGTATAAATAAATAATGTCAATACTTTTTGACGCCTAGTTGGTGGTGAACCTGCCATTGAAGTTGGGGGTTGCGGTTTCCAATCATGTTATAATGAATGTCACTGTTATGATGAATATGATATGGACATCACTGTTTATAACCGATTCATGGATTTTGTATATATTTTTATTATTTACACATCTATATTATCACTACATAGTTACCAAGACACATGGACTGTGATTGTTAAATTTATTATTATTATAGTTTACTTTCCAAAATTATTACAAAACCATGTGGCTTGTCTTCAAACTATAATCTGTGCCTGAAACCTATCAGGCGGCTGTTTGGCCGACGCACTTGTTTCCACTGCTTGCCGCATGTAGCCAACTTTTTACTGTGAACTTTTTCAGTACGGATAAAAAACACTGTAACACGAGCCGAACGGTATGCGGATGTTGGACGGGAGCGATCCTTCACTTCGCAGTTTAATGCGTAAATTAGACGCATTGGCATTTTGGAAATTGTTACCAGTGCCTTTCGATAACTTTCTTTTTCCCATCAATGTTTGTGTCCAGTATTTATGCCATTCTACATTAAAAAAATAAATAAATACATAGATTTCAAAACTTTAATTTATTGAAGTACTATACAGCTGTTTAAATAATAATTTAAACGGTCTTTAATTGTACATAAATATGCGTATTTGCATATTATTCTTAAAATTATAATATCGTAAGGATAATGTACAGTAAAAATATGTTTTGATAAATTATTTCTCGTTGCGTTGTTTTTGAGATTTAGAGTTCATATATTCTTACCATCTTTAAAATTTAAAAGCTACTGTTGGCTGTCGTGGCGCTCAGTAGTTACCGTCCCTGAGCGTTGAGTCATGGGTCCTCGGTTCCAATACAAATCGGAGCTAATATTTGAGCATCACACCAATTATGTGTATATATTACATGTTTTGTGGTCTGGTTATGTTACGTTGGGTCTCATGTCACTGACACTACATCTGACCCTTCCCTTGAAATAATGACGAGTTACATTGGGTACGAGATGGGAAAGACGAGTGAATGCATTCGAGTTTTCGCGCATACTTCTTCTAAGTCAGCCTGTGTAAGTTCACAGTGGGACATAGGCCTTCCAATGAAGCGCCAACATAAAGCTACAATGTGAAGCACGTAGGTTTGCACATACTCCTCACGGTTCGGTTGCTTCGGCGGGTTGGTAGACTTATGGCATTGTAATATTACCTGATCAGTTGACACCGCTGTAACTAGTTACAACGGTTTCGGAACTGTATCGAACGTGGTAGATAGATAATGCTTGGTTCATTATTATATTTATTATCATGTAAGGTAATACCTCTGAATAACTTAAGACTATACGGGCCCTCAGTAAATTGAATTTAGGATCAAAACTCGTTTACTAGAATTTAGAATTACCGATAAAAATATATGAAACGACATTCTATTCCTGTCAATTGTTTGAAGCTGAAAGAGACACAATGAAGTATTTAACATGTTTATCACTAATTATATTTAGTGAGGTTTGGTGCAAGCCACCCTAAGTGTGAGTCAAAATTTCTAACACGGACTGATTTCGTGCCCTAGAGATCTGAATATCCCACTTCCTTTTCGTAGGTGTGGTAAGAGGTGACTTCAGAAGACTTCAACGAGAAAAGCTTTAAACACCTCATGGTTATGGCTGAAACCCGGCGATGAAGCTCGCAACTTGACACTATTATCTATCTCCCAGACAGGCGTGTGTTGAGAACTGAGTTGCGGATTACTGCTCGGCTACGCATACTTGTGTCAAATGGAAATACGTAACCTTATAAATAAATGTTCCATATAATTGATAGCGACATTGGCATAACAACTATGCATATATAATTTTTAAGTTCAACAATAACATTTGCAGGTACGTTTGGTACGTTAAAATTAGACTTAAATAAGTATTTGGACCTAATCCGTAAATACTGTATTAATTTAATTATATAATTTTATATAGTATATTATATCTAATAACAATAATTAAACAAATATTATAAATAACAATAATAACTTGAACACAGCTATTCTGTTCAAGTTCTTAATAACTTTAGTTATTTAGCATAACTTTTTTGTAGATGGTTGCAGCATTTATGCTAAAGTTTTTTCCTGACATCTTCGGCTCCAATGCGAGTTCGCTCTAGCAGGAAATGATGTTCAGGAATGAGGATATATTCTCGTTAATTTGCTCCATAAATCATCGAAAATGTTGTTTTTGGCATGTCGCGGCGGGCTGGAGGCGTCGATAGGACCTTTTTGTCACTACATTTTAGACATTACATCGGTGCGTTTCGAATTTCAAAAGTTTTTCGGCCTTTTTTTGATTTTTTTTTGTCGCGATACTCTTGTTTTAACTGTTCAAAGGTTGCTCTAATTGACAAAGTCATCGCAATGTATCGTAAATCCAGCACAAATAATGTTCACACTTAACATGTTTAAAACATTTTTAGTATTTAAGTATCATCTATATATCATATATCATTTTAGTATCAATTCATCCACGAGAAAGTGGTACCAACTATCTTAAACACAGTAAAATTAATATTAACCTTAGAATAGTCAGAACTTATAGCATAAAATGACTATATGTAAGCATTTCTTTTCTTCCTAGGAGGCGTCTGGGTAGATGGCAGAACTGACAACAGTCAGGGGGGAAGGTTCTCGAGTTACAACCTCGTAAAGGTAAACGTAGTTCAGGACGACCCCCGACAAGATGCTTTGTGTTACCACTTATGGGAAGATCAGGGATCAGCGGTGGATTTGTGACAGGATGTAATGAGAAAATGAATATTTTCTCTGTGGTTTTCATTACTTTAAACATAGATGTCGCAGTGTATACAGAGCTGGCAATAGGTTTACATTGAAACTAATTCATGGTTATCTAATAGACACGGAAACGTTCTAATACGAATAAAGTTATTCATTTACTAAGTTACTCATGAACAAAAATAAAATTGTCTGTTTTATTTTCGAAGTTAGTGTATGAAATTTTTAATAATATTCTCATAGAGACAGAATTATTTCACAAATGATATTTAGTCATAGGCATCTACAGCTTTATTGACATTGACTCTCAAATGTTTTTAGAAATATTCGCATGGCAAAGTTATGATTCTCGGATAATGTTATGATTGTTTTGGGAATACGCCAAGTGGTTCCCGATCCATTGACTTATTTGACCCCGGGGAGGATTTAGTTCCGTTTCGGAACTCTCCGATAGTTCCCATATTAAAACGAGACGTGATTTAATGCTTCCTAGATTAAAAAAAGCAGTTGCTAATTTTTTCTTAAAAGGAACTTAATATTAATATGTATGTAGTCTTGGGTTTCTATTAAGTGTTTTTTTTTCTATTCCTTCTTTGTTACCATCTTATG
Source organism: Bhutanitis thaidina (assembly GCA_029286595.1). NCBI lineage: Eukaryota > Metazoa > Arthropoda > Insecta > Lepidoptera > Papilionidae > Bhutanitis > Bhutanitis thaidina. The sequence goes on from JAGSMS010000018.1 coordinate 8,193,225, forward strand.
CCAAGTAATACTTAATTACATACTAGATTTTGCTTAAGATTACCCAACACCATCGTAAACAGAATAATTAAGTTATGATTATGAGTGGCCACTAAAATTTTGTGACGTTTTCATAATTATTTATAGAGTTGTTATAAATAAAAGCAGTACCATAGTATTATTTCATATTTAAAGTAATGCATGTGTCTTTAGTACATAGATTTGAAACAGGTTTTTCAGTTATGAAAAAAAATTGTTTAAACTATTGAAAAATAGTTTTGTCATCAACCTAATAAAAGCAGTATCACCATAGGCACATAAGTGTACAAAATCAAACCCTTTATCTCATTTCGTTGTCGATATACGAGTCGTGGAAAAAACATGCCGAAGAAATTTACTTTAGAAGAGGATTATTGTTGTTGCCCTGATCCTTAGTAAACGACAGGCTCTCCACCAAATATGCTCCGGTGATGTTCTGGGTTTAAAACTCTTATACACGTTAACAGACATCGCATGCAGATATCCTTGTTTCATCTTTGCAAAACTTCACCTCAAAAAATCTTTGTAACTACATGTCTTTAGACTTCTCGCTGACCGACTCAGTATCGTGTTTTTCACACCGCCTCCGGTGAAGGATGTAATCTTCTTTCTAATATGTCCTTACATCCTGGTAGTATCCTGGTTAAAATAAAAATATAGAAGATATGTCTGGTTAAATACGGAAAAATAGCATGATACTAATGTGTATTTTACGGTAACATTGAAATAAGCATATAAAATGATTTTTATAACTTCCGTGGTTTAGAATATAATTAAACTTAATGATGTAAATTGGCAATACTTCGATTAGGTTTTGTCTAACTCACGTCAGTATGTAATTAATAAACCTATGGTCTCACTAAAAGCTGAATTTTAAGTTCAATACTCAAAGGTCAGTGGCAAAAAATTAACCTTCTTACATATTGTTCACATATTTATATTTAAACCTTAAGTTAATAGATAATGTAAAAATAGCACTATTAATTCAAAACTTAACTAATTAATAAAGCAGGGAGCAAGGAATATTTTTTAGAGGTTGAATGGGAATGCAAAAACATGTTTTCTAATTAATAATATCAATCAATGTTTCGGGACGGTGTTGTGCAAGGTTTTCAACAATTTGAACTTAGCTAACGTATCGCTTATGTGATAAGAAAAAGAAACTGAGGTAGCTTCTAGGACACTACTACATACATGTTCCGCACGGACAAGCACATAATCACATTGTCAAAAATATTCTTGGTATGTTGAGTTCCTTCGTTCTTAGTATAAAGTACTCCGCGTGGCTTAGTGGTTACCATATCTACACTGCTGAGTTATAGGTACAGAGATCGAATCCTAGCCAAGCCAATAAGCTCCCTTATTATCGTTGTTCAAAACTTAATTTAATAAAATTAAAATCTAAGTATTATTTTCAATCTAGGCAATCTTTGTATGTGTTTCCCTATATTATTTGTTTACACCTAAATTTCAATAGAGAAGACGACTTCGTGCTACCACTGGCTTGGAAGCCTGTAATGCCAACACCACTGCACGAACTCAAGATACTGTGATCGTCTTCTGCTTTGATGAGACTAAAATGATTAAATAAAGGCTGACGGTAGCCCGAGTAAATACGAGATCAGGTCGTCCAAAACCTCAGTCCCCTGTGACCTCGGGTGATCGAAACGTCGGGAAGTAAAAAGGTTAAATCTAAATGCGATTATTTCCGTCACATTTGTCTCATTTCAATCATACTCAATTTTTGTGAGAGTCTACCACGCTAGCATGCTTTAAAAGCGCTGCTACAATGCTTTTATAGAAAGCATACTAAAGGAAGCAACTTAGAGCCACTGTTCCTTTAGTGCTTAGTTTGTCCTCCTGTTACATCATTCCGCCGAATCAAATGCAGAAGCACAAGATGTCTCTACTTCACGCCAGTATTCTGCGAACCTGTGGTACTACCCCGGTCGAGCTGGCCCATTCGAGCATCAGCAAAAGCTGCCCCTTTGGCTCTACCACGTTTTATTGTATCGCAGAAGAAAGTTGTATTGGCTTTTTGGTTTCCACAATGATTCTGAACATATTTTTCTAATTAATAATATCAATCAATGTTTCGGTACGGTGTTGTGCAAGATTTTCAACAATTTGAACTTAGCTAATGTATCGCTTATGTGATAAGAAAAAGAAACTGAGGTAGCTTCTAGGACACTACTACATACATGTTCCGCACATACAAGCACATAATCACATGTCAAAAATATTCTTGGTATGTTGAGTTCCTTCGTTCTTAGTATAAAGTACTCCGCGTGGCTTAGTGGTTACCATATCTACACTGCTGAGTTATGGGAGTTACAGAGATCGAATCCTAGCCATGCCAATAAGCTCCCCACCTTTAACCTTATTATCGTTGTTCAAAACTTAATTTAATAAAATTAAAATCTAAGTATTATTTTGAATCTAGGCGAATAGATACATTTGTATGTGTTTCCCTATATTATTTGTTTGCACCTAAATTTCAATAGAGAAGACGACTTCGTGCTACCACTGGCTTGGAAGCCTGTAAAGCCAACACCACTGCACGAACTCAAGATACTGTGATCGTCTTCTGCTTTGATGAGACTAAAATGATTAAATAAAGGCTGACGGTAGCCCGAGTAAATACGAGATCAGGTCGTCCAAAACCTCAGTCCCCTGTGACCTCGGGTGATCGAAACGTCGGGAAGTGAAAAGGTTAAATCTAAATGCGATTAATTCCGTCAAATTTGTTTCATTTCAATCATACTCAATTTTTGTGAGAGTCTACCACGCTAACATGCTTTAAAAGCGCTGCTACAATGCTTTTATAGAAAGCATACTAAAGGAAGCAACTTAGAGCCACTGTTCCTTTAGTGCTTAGTTTGTCCTCCTGTTACATCATTACGCCGAATCAAATGCAGAAGCACAAGATGTCTTTACTTCACGCCAGTATTCTGCGAGCCTGTGGTACTACCCCGGTCGAGCTGGCCCATTCGAGCATCAGCAAAAGCTGCCCCTTTGGCTCTACCACGTTTTATTGTATCGCAGAAGAAAGTTGTATTGGCTTTTTGGTTTCCACAATGATTCTGAACATATTTTCTAAAGCTAACACGAACATAGAGGCGTGTAAATACATCGCATTACAAAATCACGGTTCGATTCGCCTAACGTTTAGAAACGTCAGTTGCTACAACTAATTAGACAAAAGTGTTGCCCTTCAGGAAATGCCAGGCGGTTCATAGTTCGCGTCCCGTGGGACCCGGCTCATTAGCCCGCAGACACCTGCGTCTGCCGCACGTGGACACTCAGGCGTTTTTATCGCCAATGTGTACAGGATTTCACACTTTCAAGAGCTATATCTACAAGTTGTTTCACACTTAAATCGTATTTCTTTGTGGCAATACCATGCTGATTAATATTGAATCTTATGCTCTTAGATATAAATTAGTTTTTGTATTGGAGTGGTTAATTGTTCGTGTCTTCAAGTGTTCGTACCTTATACAAAAACTGTAACCGGGTTCACGTGAACTTGAGAAATAATATAAATTAATAACGATTATCTGTATATACTATATACGATAGGTGTCGTAAGGGTCGACTAAGGGGATTAATCCGCCATTCCACAAGGATATATCACAAAAATTCCGTGAGACTCAATTTCTCGATAAAACCATATCCGTCTAATTTTTCATATACAAAGCTTGGATCCCTGTATGGGTGTCCATGTTTTGAATAAACGAAGCCATATCGAAGAAATGCTCGACAAATCTCCTGACCTCTTGCAGAGGACGGTATAACCAATCAGACCTGAATAACGTAAATACTTTCATTTGGAGAGGCCATTGCTAGTAGTGGACTGTTTCAAGATTAATAATGACGATGAAGTAGAAGATAAATAAAAGTAATCCCTTCAGGTGATTCTTTTTCTTCATTCTTCTTTGGGGTTGGATCTATGTGCCCATAGGCCGCAGTAACAACTCACCATCAGGTGAAGTGGGTGCACGTTGGTTTTTCTAATTTGTATAATCTAATGGGGAAACAAACAATGTGACAATTTCTCTCATAACACAATTGCTACAAATAAGAAGAACAGGACGAAAATTTGAATAAATCACGATATTGTTAAGTTTCATAGTAAAAAATATCACTGCACGGTTTTGGGCAGATAATGATAATAATGATTAAAAAGATTGGGATCTTTACTGTAAACAGGGAAAGTAAACCAAACAACAGGTGGTAGTTTCCTTCTCTGACAAGGAGCCGTCTGTGTTGGTGCTACACTCTTACCTCCAATTTCTGCCGACAAACACAGCACAGCAGTGCGATAGCTATACTATTGCAGGCACTGGGAGACATTCTATCTAAGTCCTTAAGGGTACCAACGCATCTGGAACCTTTCTCGTGTGAAGATTGCAGATGCCCATGGACTTCAGTACCCACTTACTGTCTGGTGGACTGCTGTCATGTTTCTTTACCACAATCTAATAAAAAAACGACACGTAGTGGCTACACAATACTATCTACACTCGAAAAGTAGCTGATGCGTTTTCTTCGAGTAAAGCCTACAAATATTCCCCTGCGCAAATGCCTCCTCTCATTATTGGAGAGGGTAATTGAGATGAGTAGAGACTTGGGGGAGAGAAACTTCACATGTCCGCGGAATCATCATAACAGCAGGTCCACTGCTGAAAATATGCCTTTCCCACAAATTGCCACAAACCATAGTCCGTAGCCACCTGCATCTGTCTACTTCCCGCAGCATTGTGTAGGTTGTCACTCTATCCCGTGGGGTCGTCGTACACTGCGTTTGTCTGTACCCTTATTTACCAACGGTTGTCAGTTCTGCGAGCTATGTTGCTGGCCCGTTGCTACTTCAGTTTGCTTATCCCTCCTATATCGGTTATCCTAGTTCCACTGCGGATGTTCTTCTTCGCTGCCGATTCGCACCTCTAAAGAGTTTCTATACGCGGTAGAGCCAAGTGGCGGCTTTTGCTGTTGCAGAATAACGGCGTGAAGTAGACACATTTTGTGCTTCTGCCTTTCGTTCGGTGAATGTCCATCCCCCTTCTGGTCCTCCCTCCCATCTCCCAAATACACTTAAAGGCGGGCAACGTACCTGCAGCATCTCTTGATTGCAGGTGAACCGCTTGCTTGCTTCCTGCCTTTTCCTAAAAAAAAAAAAGAGTGTAGCATAGTCCAAATTTCAAATGAATCGTAGGCTTTCTCATAGTCAATATACGTCAGACATAATGGTAAATTGTACTCTTCAATCTTCTGTGCAATCTGGCGAAGAGTATGCATGTGGTTGATAGTACTATTTGGGAAACCGGCTTTCTTTGGGAGGCGGGAATTCGTCGAGACGATTGGTGATGTCTCTCGAAAACCGGTCACGGGCATACTGTGTAAATGTAGTGTGTATTAGTGTGAGATTCTATAATTTCTACGAGTGTTTGTATAAATTATAAATCTGATTCGACATCACCATCAGTAGCTTTCATACGCATAAGAAAGCACAAAAAAATCTGGAGTTCATTTCTTGGATAGCTTTTGACTATACTCACCTCCTTAGGCACGGTGAGTGTGTCGTCATCATGTATCGTCTCAGTACTCAATCAGTTGCCAAATTCGAAACATAAATACACAAGCCTAAATTTGAAAACATTTGAATTTGGAATTTCTAACCATAAGCCAGATTATATGAGATCAATGTGACCAGTTCGACAAAACGCCAATTTCATACGTAGGGACCTAATACTATTTGCGAAAAGGGTTCCATGTCTTCGTACATAAGTTAAAACGTTAATTAGTCCTTTAAATAATTCTATTGGCAAATAACTAGAGAGCAAATTATAATACTATACACGGTTCTTTTATAATGTTTACATCAGCCGTTATAAATACGCGTATACATATACATATAAGTACATACTTGTAAATGTCAGTCTCATACACGAACGTAACACATCTTAAACATCTCACCCACCTTGCGAATGTCCCATGGATCATCGCACAAGGCATTCGCAATAACTACAAAGGGTACCATAAAAACCATTTGTGCCAATCCTTTCCACTTACCACGCTTTTTGCGTTCCCATTGTGGTCCAACAACACTTGCGCAGGCGATTATTTGACAAGAATCTTTCTCTCGATATTTATTTACTTTCATCAAAAGGTGCTCTTATGTTTTCTGTAGGGTAAAGTTGACAAATGTTGACACGCACAAAAATAAGCACATATTGGAAAACATAACAATAATTCAGGCAATTAATGTCTATGATTGAAGAATTAAATTATTAAGTTTGGTATACTTTAATATCTTTATTGTATTAAGTGTAAAGATGCCTGATTACTATATCAGTGGAGACTTGTAATTAGCAACTTATATTTAATAAAGACATTTGTCTGTAAATCTTCTCAAATCTAAATAAATAAAGTTAACGGGGAATAAACAATATTTTTCTTCAAATCTCAACAGCCTGCACACTGCCGTAATCGCACCTTGGATGCTATCCATCACTGGTTTTCATAATTTCTACGAGTGTTTGTATAAATTATAAATCTGATTCGACATCACCATCAGTAGCTTTCATACGCATAAGAAAGCACAAAAAAATCTGGAGTTCATTTCTTGGATAGCTTTTGACTATACTCACCTCCTTAGGCACGGTGAGTGTGTCGTCATCATGTATCGTCTCAGTACTCAATCAGTTGCCAAATTCGAAACATAAATACACAAGCCTAAATTTGAAAACATTTGAATTTGGAATTTCTAACCATAAGCCAGATTATATGAGATCAATGTGACCAGTTCGACAAACCGCCAATTTCATATGTAGGGACCAAATACTATTTGCGAAAAGGGGTCCATGTCTTCGTACATATTATTTTATATAGGTCTGGACAGAAAAAATTAAAACGTTAATTAGTTCTTTAAATAATTCTATTAGTAAATAACTAGTGCGCAAAATATAAATACTACACACGGTTCCTTTTTGCAATATAATTATAATATTCACATCAGCCGTTATAAATACGCGGATACATATACATATAAGTACAGATTTGTAAATGTCAGTCTCATACACGAACGTAACACATCTTAAACATCTCACCCACCTTGCGAATGTCCCATGGATCATCGCACAAGGCATTCGCAATAACTACAAAGGGTACCTTAAAAACCATTTGTGCCAATCCTTTCCACTTACCACGCTTTTTGCGTTCCCATTGTGGTCCAACAACACTTGCGCAGGCGATTATTTGACAAGAATCTTTCTCTCGATATTTATTTACTTTCATCAAAAGGTGCTCTTATGTTTTCTGTAGGGTAAAGTTGACAAATGTTGACACGCACAAAAATAAGCACATATTGGAAAACATAATAATTCAGGCAATTAATGTCTATGATTGAAGAATTAAATTATTAAGTTTGGTATACTTTAATATCTTTATTGTATTAAGTGTAAAGATGCCTGATTACTATATCATTTGTCTGTAAATCTTCTCAAATCTAAATAAATAAAGTTAACGGGGAATAAACAATATTTTTCTTCAAATCTCAACAGCCTGCACACTGCCGTAATCGCACCTTGGATGCTATCCATCACTGGTTTTCATAATTTCATCATCATTAAGTTGCCACTTATGATTGCTGATCATAGCGGCTGTGTTGGTTATCCTAATTCTGCTGCGGAATTTAAACGGTTTCCAAGCTGCCATGTAAACATAAAAATTCGGATGGTCGAGTTGTGTCGATCTTTTGGGGATGAGAACTGCCCTGGTATGCGGATGTATCTTGTCGTATATTGTATCATTTATCTAGTTAAGAAATATATCTCAATTGGTCGAAAGTTGTGATAGTTTTAAAATTTTACACATGCAATTAACTTATAATAATAACCTTACATACATAGAATAAATCTATAAGAAATTTCTTACATGTAATAAATGAAAATGAGCTTTAATTCCCAAAATGCAAATGTTCGGCATTTATCCAAAATTTGGTAGAAAGTGACCACGATAGGTGCGTTTACCTTACTCACTGTTAAAGGTGCATTTCACAGACGGGTTGATTGAATAGTAACGTACATAATACAAATCATAAAGGGAATGGGTGATTATGACTAAAAACATCTGCTGCTGCAATATGCACGTATTTGAAAAACGATAACCTGTCAATATTCAAAGAAATAAGTTTGTAAAAATAATTCGTAACTAACCTTAATGTAGATCCGCCCCAGCTTCCACCCGCGACTGCATTCACGGGGTTAATTTTTCCGCAGCTTTCTCGAGATAAAAAGTAGCCTATGTTCTTTTCTAGGATTTAATCTATCTCTACATCTTATTTCATCAAAATCGTTCAACGGTTTGTCAGATGGAGTTACAGTCGTTTTTATAATATAGTGTATGGATTGATATTTATCGGCTATACCATAATAATATAAAATAAGAGCCGGCTTAGTGGTTATAGTGTTTATAAATCTTATTATCCTTACCTGAGACCCCATTAGTTGATATCAAAATTATGGCTACGTATATAATATAAATTTTTGTGTCTAGTAAGCAGTCAGTTGCTTATGTAATAAATGAAAATGAGCTTTAATTCCCAAAATGCAAATGTTCGGCATTTATCCAAAATTTGGTAGAAAGTGACCACGATAGGTGCGTTTACCTTACTCACTGTTAAAGGTGCATTTCACAGACGGGTTGATTGAATAGTAACGTACATAATACAAATCATAAAGGGAATGGGTGATTATGACTAAAAACATCTGCTGCTGCAATATGCACGTATTTGAAAAACGATAACCTGTCAATATTCAAAGAAATAAGTTTGTAAAAATAATTCGTAACTAACCTTAATGTAGATCCGCCCCAGCTTCCACCCGCGACTGCATTCACGGGGTTAATTTTTCCGCAGCTTTCTCGAGATAAAAAGTAGCCTATGTTCTTTTCTAGGATTTAATCTATCTCTACATCTTATTTCATCAAAATCGTTTCAACGGTTTGTCAGATGGAGTTACAGTCGTTTTTATAATATAGTGTATGGATTGATATTTATCGGCTATACCATAATAATATAAAATAAGAGCCGGTTTAGTGGTTATAGTGTTTATAAATCTTATTATCCTTACCTGAGACCCCATTAGTTGATATCAAAATTATGGCTACGCATATAATATAAATTTTTGTGTCTAGTATGCAGTCAGTTGCTTATGTAATATAAATTTCCTCGAATTTACCCGAATACTAACAAAGCATTGATGTAATATCTGTAGCAAGTGACAGTTTGTTATTAATTAAAATACTTATATAACTATGTATTAGACTCTTGCCTAATGTTTCGTTCTATATGGATCGCAAGAGTCGAGTAAGAGACGTAACAAATGGACTGCCTAACATCCATTTCTATAACAAAACACAATATTTATTTATTTTTTTATGGGTAAGGCGGCAAACGAGCATGTGGTTCACCTGATGGTAAGTGATTACCGTCGCCCACGTACATCTACAACACCAGAGGTGCTGCCGTCTTTAAGGGTATTTGGGAGATGGGAGGGAGGATGAGGAGGGGGATGGGGAGGGGCAGTGGACCTCCGGTTACCTCACTCACCGAATGAAACGCAGAAGCACAAGATGCAGAATACTTCACGCCGGTATTCTGCGAGGCCGTGATACCAATCCGGTCGAGCCGGCCCATTCGAGTAGCAGCAAAAGTCGCTGCTTGGCTCTACCATGTTAGAAATATGCGTATAATATGCAAAATAATGCACAATATTTGTTACCATCTGCTTATATAAATACGTTTTGTCAGAGTTTCACGTCATTTACCATCATAAATATTTATCATTATAAAATAAAAACAATGTTATGTAATTGTCTGTGATTAAGGGTTCGTAACCTATATATTTTCTTATCTGCGAAATTTTCAGATAAGAAAATATATATCTGCACTACTACTCAAAGTAGTTAGGAACAAAAATTAAAACAAACATTTTGTTAATTATACAAGATCAGGAGTAAACAGCCATTGTTTTGTTTATTTGCTCTATATTCTGCAGAATCCTGGAAAAGATACTAAAAGGAATAGTTATATAATACCTGTGACATAAATTGCTCCAAATATTCCCACTACCTCTTTCTATTATAAAGCAGGTAATGATTTTTTAAAATAAGAAAAAAAATGTTTCTATAAGCAGCACCCCCCGGTGAAAGTTTTCTATGGGATCCGCTCATGAACAAACAGACATAATGTATTTTTTACTTTGAGAGATTTTAGCAAAAAAATTGCGCGGACCTTTCTCCGAAACGTCTGTAGGATTCGACCACAAAAGGGTTTTAGATTTCACAAACAGATGGCTTTTTTGTCCGTAATGCAAAAAAAAACTGTCGCAGTATGTATTTATTGATTTTCACTTATGACGTATTATATATTGTTATAAGTCTTATAAATTTGGAATTAAATTCTTTTTTTGTTTTGAATAATGAAACAACTATGTACTTGTACTTCTGTTTTCGTGTTAATGCCGCTCGGTTTAATTTCATAATAAGCGGATGACTATAGTTCGATAAGTTTAGTCATTTTTAAATGATGAATATACAATGTGAATTTTTTTTATCTCGAGGACGTGTGAACTCAACCTGCCAGCACTAAGAGCAGCTTGGCAGCAACCCTTCCCTGCTCTAAAATATTCTCAGATAGTAGTGAGGAGGTCTATAATTTATTGGTAAGACTTCAGTTTTATAGTATACGATGTTGTTTCTTAAAACAATCTTATTATATTCAACAGCCTTTTAATTTTTTCTTCTTATTTTTGGGAAAGGCGGCAGACGAGCAAGCGGTTCTCCTGATGGTAAGTGATTACCGTCGCCCACGTACATCTTCTACTTTAGAGGTACTGCAGGCGCGTTGCCGGCCTTGAAGGGTATTTATTTGAGAGATGAGAGGGAGGATGAGAAGGGGGATAGCTGGGGGAGAAAGCCTCCGGTTACCTCACTCACCGAACGAAACGCAGAAGCACCTCTTGTTACTACGCCGGTATTCTGCGAGGCCGTGGTACCATTTGAACAGCAGCAAAAGCCGCCGCTTGGCTCTGCCACATTTGAACATAGTTCTCTCCTAATGGTAGAATTTGCCATAATCACTACGACACTTGACACGCGGGTTGTCAATCATAGTACACACATCACACACATCGCATCGACACGGTTCCAGTCAAAGGCCTGGATAATTAAAGTCTGACATATTATTTGATTACTGATTATTAAGTCTTCACTTAGTCGACTTTTCCACGGGTTGAGATAGGGTTGGCAGATTCTTTACTGCCGTATTAATAAACTTTTTTTTAAAATTTGTGTCTGTGTATCTAGTCCGAGTAAATTTTAGAGACAGCTGAAACAAAAGGACTTTCAAATAATTCTACAGGGCTTTGTATGGAGTGATTTAGACTAATGTTTAGGTGCTTGGTCAAAAAATAATATATCTTTAAAAATATCCTTGACATAGCCTCGGTAAACAGTTAATATCGAGATAAGGATGGTCCGGCGACAGTCATGCTGATATCGTAATATCGATGTTGTCGAGTTGCTATAACCGACTTCGAAAACGGAGGAGATTATCGATTCGTCGGTATTTCTCTTGTTTGTATGTATATTACGCGATATCTTTGCCGATTATGAAACGACTTTGATGGTTCTTTTATAATTGAAAATACTATAGGTATCTCAGGTAGTGGTTCAATTAAAATGTGTGGAAAATAATCCACCCCTAAGAGTGGGAAAATAGGGGTTATTTCTCTAAAACTTTGTTTTAAATTTTCCTGTGTCATAACCAGAAGCGGCCACCTTGGTCAGTAAAAGTAACTTTAAGTTACGTATATTAAAATTTTGGTTGAAAATGTATTGAAATAAGACAGAATAAAAAATTAAATCAAAGTACAAACGGACAAGAAAATCATACTTCATGCTGTTTGATGGACATTCACCTTTAAACAAGTCTTTGTGTTATTACTCTGCTCTAACACGCGATGTGTTCGGGTGTGACGTAAATTTTTAATCATTATTTTTCGATTACCGTATGACCCACGCGACGTCAGACGATCAGAGAATATTAAAGTTACAAATGTTTGAAATAAAAAACAAATGTTTTTCTAGCCGTGTGGAGCGGCGTTTCACCAAGCCCCTTTCTTCCCGTGGGTTCCCCTTTTAGATGTGGATAAAGGAAATTCTTTGAACGTTTCATAGCAATCTCCGGGAGTAACTTCGTCAACTGTAAATTAAAGACGTGCTAAATTAAATTCAAATTTATAATCTCTGCCTTCACTTGTGGTTAACGGGTCTGAGTGTTTATATATTTATACATATATTATATCACTATCTCAAGGCTGTTTGTGTGTCAAAAAATCAAATCGATTTAAAGAGAAATTACGTTCTTTTGAATACAATAAGTCCCTAAAGTGATTACGCAAATGTAGTGGATGTAAAATAGAGAAAAAAATATGTATCATGTTTTTTTTTTATTTTTTTGATTTATGAAATTATGAACGACAAAGACTGATATTGATATGGGAATATTTTATTGTTGATTATTTTGCAGTACAATTAAAGTAAACATAATATAATTATATAACATAAGATTTTCACGACCGTTCACCGGATACTGGGGTGGGATTAACCACATGACAGGTTGGCCACACACACACAGGCCTGTTGCCGTCTTAATGTCCAGGCCAGGTAAATTTGTACATAACTTTCGAAAATGCATTGATACGAAACCATCTAAATAGGGTGTCGCACTAGAGTCTCCTAATTCAGAGGTAGATTCCCGAACCATCACCGCTATCGTGACCCATAAATTACAATAATAAGACTGCTAATATTTTCGTTTCTTTAATTTTGTTTTAAACATACAGAAAATGTCCTCACAATACCCTCTAGTTTCTTTTATTCTTTCGGGTCGGTTTAAAAGCCTTGACAATCCATTGAATAGCATAATCTTGATCTTGAAGATTTTATTCGATCGTATCTTGTAATCGCCATTCCTGACCGACATGTTGGCGACCCCGGTATCACACACCTCACACCTTCAACGGGTATTAAGACATTGTTCCCTTAAAATATATTTTGTTTAGTCAACTTTTCCGACAACTACATTGGGAGATGGAGTGGTGACTTCCGCCACCATAACGTTAACGAAAACTGCTCTGTGGATTTCAATGACAAAGTGTCAATCTGCGAATTGAAATAGTCCTATCTTCTCATGGGGTTTAGTTAGAAGCTACAACTACTTGTATGGGGCTATAGCCTGATATAAATACTATCATCATCATCATCATCATTTCAGCCTATTAGAAGTCCACTGCTGAACATAGGCCTCCCCCAAAGATTGCCACGAGGCACGGTCCTGAGCCACCTGCATCCATCGACTTCCCGCAACACTGCGCAGGTCGTCACTCCATCTTGTGGGGGGTCGTCCTACACTGCGTTTGCCCGTACGTGGCTGCCACTCGAGAACCTTTTTTCCCCAGCGGTTGTCAGTTCTGCGAGCTATGTGGCCGGCCCATTGCCACTTCAGCTTGCTGATCTTTACGGCTATGTCGGTTACCTTAGTTCTGCTGCGGATATCATCGTTGCAGACTCTATCACGCAGAGAAACACCGAGCATAGCCCTTTCCATAGCGCGCTGAGCAACTTTGAGCTTCCTCATACGGGCTGCAGTGAAGGACCAAGTCTCGGATCCGTATGTCATCACGGGCAACACGCACTGGTTGTATAAATACTATAGTATTAAATATTCAATTTAAATCAACATTGACACAACAAATTCAAATTGACACGTTAAGCCGCCGATCGTAAGAAAAAAGAGGCTTAACAGATTTTTTTGGTAGGAAAGGCGGTAAACGAGCAATCGGTTCATCTGATGGTAAGTGATTACCGTCTCCCACGTACATCTGCAACACCAGAGGTTCTGCATATATTTGGGAGATGGGAGGGAGTATGAGGGGGGGGTAGATGGGGGAGTGGGCGACCGGTTACATCACTCACCGAACGAAATGTAGAAGCGCAAGATGCCTCTACTGTTTAAATTGTCCAGAAATATGTTTTTAGATAGATGTTGCATTTGAATGAGTTGCATGCGTTGCTGGGTAAATAATATTTACAACATATTTGACAACGAGGATCTGTCAAATAAAGTTGTGCACGTGTGGAGATTTGTCAATCGGTTTTTTTAAAAAATTTATGTAACAAATATTAATATATACTAATATTTTTTTATATTTGCAATAAAATAAAATCGTTACTGTATATTATTTATTTTCTTTGAACACTATTTCTTAAGTCACTTATCAGAAACTTAATTGTAAATTATAAACTAATAAATGCAATCTATCAAATAATCTTATACTTGTGGGCCATTAAAATTAAAAAGCATTCATTGTTTTTGTAAGTTAAAATTACTTACAGATTATTAATTTTACTTTTTAACTTTAATGGAGATCGAAATTTAAAGAGTTGTCGTCGAGGAAGCTCAATCAAATCGCAAGCTTAGTGGACGAAAACCACAGTTTGCGGCTTATTATATTTAAACAAAATTTTAGATTTCATTAAATTAGCATAAGCGGTTTCTTAACTAGTTACAAAACCCGTTGCATTTTGTAAAATAAGTAGGCACTATTATTATAGAGCCTACTTATTTTCAGCAGCAAACATCCCTAATTTACCATTAACCATAGAGAACAACGACCAAACTAAGTGAGCATTAACATAAAGTTTATTGATAGATACTATTTAAAAATTGTCTGTAGGCAGTGTACATTGCCAACAATTTCTAAATACACTATCAAATAACACTTGCTTACAGTGACACCCAGTCGAGTATTTTTATAATTTACATGATATTTAACTACGAGTATAATTTAATGGCGGATTGTATTATATCATACTTCATTATATTTTTTTTAATGATTACCGTTAATCACAAAAACGTTATGGTTTTAATAACTTTTATGTATATTGAGAATACGACTTATAAAGTAACAAAAAATATTGAATATGTTACAATCCGCCATAAGTAATGTTATGTTAACTGTATGGAAGTACGACCCTTACCTTTTTCTTACGTTAAATGTTCTCTTAACACTAAAATCTTACATAAAACAATAAAATTAAACGGATGTAAATGCAAAAAAAAATGGCAAGTAATACCTAAAAATTATTACCCTTTGAAAGAAAACCTAACGAAGCACATAAAGGTGCTTCCGAATTTTATTCAGTCGCAATTTAATTGTTTACACAAAATTTTAAATTGACTATATATATAAGTATTCGACTAACGCCATTGTAACTCCACCTCTCTTGATAAGAAATAAATAAATAATGTAAAGAATAAATTAATATAAATTTTAATGATACGATTTTCGATAATTGCGTATGGTCTTAGCTATTTCTAAAGTTATACATTATCTATTTTCTTGTAATAACGATCGAATTTTTTATTACATACTCGTCTAACACCTTTCAAAAGCCAAAAGATGTATTTAAGTTAATTTTAACATTCTGTATGGCCAGCTGTGAGCTTATGTTTCGACGTGTTGAAGCATTTGAAATTCTGTTTTTATAACACGAGATGGGTTAAACGTTTTATAGATTAAAAAGAGAGGTAAAGCCACATTAAATGTATGTAATATCTTAACATTTGAACGTATTATTTATGCTCTACAAATATAAGTCGTAATCCATTCCATTTCCGCCACTTAGGTAATCGTAAAAGTAAACAGCCATTTCATCTAACGCTTCGAACCTCGGGTCCGGTAGTGAGTCATCACGAACGGATCTAGCTGATCTGGAAATGAATCTAGAAAGAAATAAGAGATTTATTTTAATTTTAAAGTACATAATTATTGTATTTTATAGTAACGATGATGATGATGGTGACCTCCTTATAAAATTGAAATATTGACACACAGTGGGCAACTGCGTAGGATATATTATTGTATTACCAATCTCGCGGCATTATAATATGCGTACGCGCATACGTAGAATCACTTAGTTGTCTTTATTAACCCGTATCCGTACCCGATGCAAAACTTATGTAATAAAATCGAAGGCAGGGTCTGATGCAGTGTTAGGGAGACAGGACAACACAGCGCAACCAGACCCAAAAAACAATAATTTGCGTGTTAATCACTGCATGGAAAGGGTGTGCTAAGTTTTGATAGAAACTTAGGGTTTTATTTCTAGTTTTTTGTTTTGTTTAACCGTTTAAGGTTTACCTATAAGATATTTCTTAAACGATGTAACCGACAACGATTTCAAAAATAACTACCATGAGAAAAAAGTTAGACCGATGAAACAGTTGCTAATAAGAAGTGTCTTCAACGCTTTCGTAACTCTTTACATATAGCCCTAACAACATAGGGAGTGACGTCATTTGTCCTTACCTAGGTTAGAGAAGAAAGAAGAATAAAGAAAGAAAATGACTCTTACCTGAAATCACTCTCCGTATCCAATTCATCTTCTGAAGTGAATCGCTCGCGAATATCTTTCATGATGCACGCTTCCAACTTTTTGTGCTGCAAAGGAAATTTTTCATTAGTTACTCGCCAGTTGTTTTAAGTTAACACTTTTACAAGGGCTAGAGCCAAGCGGCGGCTTTTGCTGCTTCTCGAATCGGCCGGCTCGACCGTGTTGGTACTACTGCCTCGCAGAATACCGGCGTGAAGTAGAGGCATCTTCTGCTTCTGCGTTTCGTCCCCATCCCCCTCCTCATCCTTCCTCCCATCTCCTAAATACCCTTAAAGGCCTGCAACGCACTTGCAGCACCTCTGGTTTTGCTGATGTACGTGGGAGACGGTAGTCACTTACGATCAGGTGAAGCGCTCGTTTGTTACCTTTCTCATAAAAAAAAAAATTGTTTTCGATTCGTACAATTTCGACCGCGTGACATCCTCTGAAAAAACAAGGAGTTTAGGGTCTTCACTGAAAGAAACTTATATGGTTTATTTTATTATTGATTCAAACGAAATCATTTGTCGTCATCTTACCGTTCCATCATAGTACAATAATCAGATGCAGTGTTAGAGGTCACAAGAGGGCGGGTATATGGCAAGCAGTATCGAAAATCAATAATTTGTATCTTGAATGTTATTTGAACGCACTTCTTGGTAAACAGAACGACCGATGAGCTAAGTTGTTAAAAAATATTCACCACTTATATACCTTGTAACAGCGGAAGAAGAACATGGGCTTGATCAGCTCTTGAGAAAGCGGCGCCACGTCACGTTTTATTTCTGGTACACATTGCTAAAAAGGAAATATTTTAGTGATTATTTATTGTCAATTTAAAAGTAACATTATGTAATGTTTGTAAAATAAAAGAATATACGTTTATGTATTGACAACAATTACAAAAGATTTTTAGTCTTCTAAATAAAATGAGTTATATAACTTTCAATCTCAATACAAATTTTGAATTGACTATTTCAGACACTATTTAGTAAATGTAATCATAGCTAATAATCCATAATGTACACACCGAAAACTTCTGACAGAAGTGTAAGCCGTCTTGTATGTCGCTTTTCAACGCGCTCGATACAGGCAGATTGTTGATGCGCTGTGTGATCTGCTCGTAGTTGGGTTCGAGCGTGTTGTCGATGTAGCCGAGCTCCTGCATCACGCAGGTGACGTTCCGAACGCGGCCGGCATTGGGCCCGCGGGAGATCAGCTCCAAGCGATCGCGCAAGTCCAAGTCGCGCTGGGGCTCAAAAGATTTCATTTGACGTGTACCCATCTATGAGAAAAGAACAATTTTATCGGTGTGCGTGTATTTTTGATAAGTCAAGCGGAAAGCGAAGAGATTAGCGGATTTGTTCTAAAGTATTCTAGTTCTAAGGCGATTGAAAATAAAATGCCTCATAGACCTCTGACCTCCCCATTATTGGTATTGCAGCCGTGAGAGCGTATTCTATTATTAATCTTGTTCTACGTCTAGGTTCTTTTAAGATTAGGTTCAAGATAAATATTTCGATGGTCGTGTATCCATCTTATTCTATATTTCGTATTCTCGAATTGGGTTATGTTTGTGGGCGTATTTATGCACGGTCAAGCGCGAGGCATTGCCAGCAGCCTACTTAGAATACTAGCAATCCATTTAACTATTACTATTATTCTACTACTATAATCACTCCAACTATATATTTAAGCGTATTTGTACTGGGCTCGAACTAGTAACGTCATGTTTCGCATGCCGCACCCAAGCTCATCAGGCTATTGGCAAAATTGAGTTTACTAGGTAGGGTCTGAGTTGGAACTAAATTGACGCGATGACGTATAAAATATTGTCTATTGTTTATAATTGCATACTTATATGGTTTTAAAATTGTGTACGTTTCTGAAAGTTCAAATCGTTGGCGTTTGCGTCTTATATTTATTAGCTGTGATTCGACTTTTCTACTGGTGAGGTTCAAGGGTTCAAGTCATAAAGACATTTAATTTGTATTGTTAAGTACACACAGTATAGATGCTCAAATGAGTTATGTCAGTGGTTGTGTATTCTTGCGCAACTTAGCACCTGGCGTAGCCATCAAAGAGGACTTGGGCTTTTTATATTTTTTGGTCATATACCTCTTGCGCATTGTATCTTTAAAACAAGTAGTTTTACTATTTGCTGTATGGTATCAGTGCAAGAAAATATTAGACCGAATGTTAACTGACCAATGAGAGCAGCTGTCGATTCAAGTTACCAGACATCTAGCGCTGGATTTTCTAACAGGCTGTTTGTCAAGCGACGCAATTAAGGGAAATTGGGCAAATCTCCAATTTGGAGAGGTATGTGCCTAAGTTATAAAAGTTCATTAACGAATCTTTGGTAGTCCTTTCTAAAATGTTATCGTGTAGAAAAATATGTTTAAATAATGTTGTAAAATTTCTAAAATTAATGTAATTAAGTATCTACTATAAGCACTGTTATACGCTCTAACTTACCGACATTCTGCCAGCGCCAAAGAATGGCTGCTGGTAGAAGGCCTGTTGAAACTGCTGTGGATACGCGTACGGATTGTACTGTAGACCAGGCGGGTAGAAGACGCCAGGAGCACTGTACGGCGTCTGGAAGAACGGCGTGGCTGGGCTGAACGGACGGAATTGCGGGTTTTGCATCATATATGGCGGGATAGCTGGCTGTTGGAAGCTCGGCTGTAACATAAAACCAATAAGAGTATAATTAATATAATTTACACTTTCGATTGTTGTCACTTGGTGAAACTTCATCATATTATATACACTGAAGATACCGTAAGGCTAAACTAGTACATGAGATTACAAAATTATCAAGAGTATAATAATAAACTATATTTTAAACATTTTCGTATCTTGTATGTCTTGGCGTCGTACCTGGATAGGTAGTTGCCTTTTAAAATTGAAAGACTTCATTAAATCGCTTATAATAGTACCAGCCGCTTGACGACAGCGGTTACAACCAGATCCTGCCCCATAGACCAATCGTATCTACGTGTAATGGTACAAAAATACAACCCAAGAGTATGTTAATATTGACTATTTAAACCTATGATAGGGAAAATCAATACGAAACATCAGTTATTATTTTATAACAAACCCAAGAATAATTTTAACAGATTTTGCATCGCCTCTTTAGCTCAGTGGTAGAGCACTGGTCTCGTAAACCAGGGGTCGTGAGTTCAATCCTCACAGGAGGCATCGGTCTCTTTTTAATAAGGTTTATTTTTAATAACATTATTTACCGTTAGTGGCCTAAATGATAAAACACCACCCATAGGTGTTTGTTTTTGTGGTTTAGAATCCAGATTAGGTAAATCATCATTTTCTTGATTGTGTAAAGCGCCATCTATCGGCTTAGTGATGGTTTGCGTACTAGGGTCCATAGAGAAACCTGGTGGCAACTTGCCGAGCAAAACTGACGGCATTTGTGCTGTCATTTGTTGTTGGTTCGGTGATTCTTCAAAAGATGGCGGTAGCGAGCACTTCGCATATGCTTCTTTCATTTCTTCTCTGATTTGTTTCACAACTTCAGGCCCAAAACAACTTTCGTATATCTGGAATAAAATATAAAAATTATATTTTTTTTTGAAAATTCTATGAAGTTAAAAACAATGGAAAGAAAATTTTCAGATTTTATTGATGGTAATTTAATTGTAATAATAATTTCTAATTATAATTAAATCAAATTATAATTTAGAAATTAAAATTATAACTTTTGCTATAGATACAGTATTTCATCACATAAGTCAAGCAGTCGTGGCCGAGCGGTTAAGGCGTCTGACTAGAAATCAGATTCCCTCTGGGAGCGTAGGTTCGAATCCTACCGACTGCGAAGATTGTTTTTAGTTTTGTAATTTTAGTTTTGTCATTGGTTATTTTATATAATAATCATAGAATAAGAACTTATATATCTTGGGTACTAACTGTTTAAATTGACCATTATAATAATTTTACTAACTTACTATAAGTGGCCAGCGTTTTATAGGATTTGGTCACATGTACAACACCAGAAAAAAATATATCCTCGGAGTGATCGCTAAATAACGGTAAAAGTAACGGTTATTCGAAATGTATCATAATAATTATCCAGATGAGTGAGGGCAGTAGAGTCTTCATAGATATTATCTAGGCTGTGGTACTGCCATCGCAAGCCGACCTGCGAGGCCTTGTGGATCATGGAGGATTTGTGGAACACAAAAATTTGGTTTACGCGTCTGATTATATTGTCATGGCACTGTATCTTTTAATAAGCTTTACGTCTTGTGTTCTGTGATTACATTCTGTGATTACATCGGTGTTATAAAAATGGGAAGAGGCAAAGTGAGTGGCTCTGTATTTGTGGGTACATAACGCCACTATAATATCTCCTGCGCAGTTGACTACTGTCGACTACTACGAAATCGACCAGGAGCCCATCATCACCATCTACCTGCGAGTAGTGTAGTACATTTTGTACAATGTACCTACACTATGCGGCCAAGCGTGTAAAATTCGGCAATGTATCCTTAAGGAACAGGCTTACATTCAGCAGTAAAATGTTGAAAGTTACGACTTAAGTCACGAGACAGGCGATGGTGTCAAAGTTTATTTAGTAAACGCCATTTTGACTGAACACTCACCTTCATCATGGCGTACTTTTTTATAAATTTGTCATCACTGCTGGCCAGTGCTTGTGCAGATACACAGAGCAGGAAGGTTAGAAGTAACGCTTTTCGCAACATCTTCGATCTGTAAAATAAAAAAAAACATATTCAACACGACAATTATTTAAGGCTCAGCGGGCTATGGAAAAGGTTATCCCTGTTGTTTCCATGCGTGCAAGAATCTGCAAAGATGTCATCCGCAGCTAACCTAGAGTAAACGACGTTGTCTGTTGTTGTAAACGTCGTTGTTGTAAACGAGTAAAGGATCAACAATATGAAGTGTTCATGGGATGGAGACATAGCTCGCAGAACTGACAACTGTTAAAGACGAAAGGTTTTCGACTGGCACAGAACTGGTCTGTGAGCGCGGTGAAGAACGACCTCCTACAACATGGAGTGATGATCTGTATGGTATTGGGGGAAGACGCAAAGTCTTTCTATTAAAAGGTTTAATTTTTTTTAAACAAGGCCTCTTTAAAAAGGGTTATAAAACGGGAATGAGTGGATCGCTCCCAAGCCGATTCTAAAAGTTTTATTGTAATATTGTCTTATTAAAAAACATATGAAAAATGTTGCCTAAAAAGGATTCCTTCCCCCCCTCTTTCCTTCACCAAATATCCATAAAGGACTGCAACGCACCTGCAGCTTCTCGGGTGTTGCAGATGTACGTGGTTGTCGGTAATCGATTACCATCATGATAGCCGCTTGCTTTGGACCCGTAAAAAAGCTTCTGTTCAAGTGTGGAATTGTGACAAGCTGTTATAATGATGATGATGATGAAGATGAAGACAATTACTATATTTTGTGTGGGCCCGCCACGCTGCTCCAGTGAGGGTTGGCGAGCTTCACATATCCTCGAAATAATATTTTTATTATTTCTCAGACATGCAGGTTTCCTCACGATGTTTTCTCTCACCGTTGAGCACGTGGTAAATACAGCACTTAAAATTGTTAATAACAATTTTAGTGGTGCCGGCACCGGGGATAGAACCCAGGTCACTCTATGACTTGACTTAATTAATTATAATGCGCCCTGAATCAGTTCAAGTAAGTAGTTTTCTGTAGCTGTTTAAGTAATGATCAAATCTCGAAGTTTCAGTTAGTAAATGTTAACATCACAAACTTAAGTACATACTATCCATTCAGGTGTAGTTTGAATCATATTTCTTTCCGTACCCACTTTCAATAGAATTGGTATCTATCAACCACAATACCTATACAGTTAACCGCAATACACTAGGCTCTTTGCAATTGGGAATTAGGAGCATACAAAATTACAAATATAATGGAATGAAAGCTTTTATTCACGCCTTTCACCCGTAGGAGTAAGCAGAGATTATGAATTTCCATTTGGCAAGACTCTGCCTAACCAAACGGGCTTTCGCAACCCACTTTCGCCTGTCCTAGGAATAGTACGTGATGGATGGTAAGTCTCGTCGCCGAGTTTGCTCAGTGAGATGCTTAACGCTTACTCACCTCTTACGGCCACCACATGAAGAAATGGAGTGGCAGATACTTTCACCGACATCACACGTTACACTGTTTGTTTAACAAATTTGTACGAAGAATGTAGCAATTATGTACAATTACTTCCTATAAAGTATGTAGCAATTGTTCAATAAAAAAACGAATTACCATTTAAACAACTATAATATCGAAGATCTTAGAAATTATATCTCAAGAATTTAAAGATATAAAAAAAAACCTTGTAGGTAATTACTTAATGCGTACTGCACGAAATAATAGTCTCCGCGCCGTTCAGAAAGAAGTTCTTTGTGGGAAACTCTCGATATTTAAAAATAGAACGATCAGTCGTAATGGAACAAGTCTTATGGTTCATTATCTTGCTTTACGGGCAAAGTATATTTATGCACAAGTCTAGTGATTACAAACTCAATTGCTAGTGCTTTCTTTATTATTAATGCGAAGTTAATTGACATTTTAGTTTAATAGTTACGTATCGAGGACCTGTGTATCAAAGATCTTAACGATTCTTGTGTAATTAAATGATGACTATAATATTTTATAACCTCGTAACTATAGAATGTAACTCGTAAGAATATTTTTTTTCTTCCCACATGATGGACCGTATTCAGTGTTGTCGTGCTGTGCCGTAATCTTTGATCTATGTTTTTTTTTATTGGAATGAGATGAAAACGTGGTAACAGTCCATCTGATGGTAAGTGGCTCGAAGAATGTCACAGATGCGTCACCCCTGAGGACTAAGATTGATTGCTTCACGACCTTTCAAATCGGAACACTCCTGTTTAGCAGCAGAAATGGGAAAGAGTGTGGTTACTTCTCCACATGATTCATAGACAGAGAAGAAGTCGACCACCAGTTATGGCAGGTCTATATTTAAATTTAAATTTAAAATTATTTAATTATTATGCATTTAAAATAATAACTCGATACCTTTAATGTAATTCCAAAAAATTTATGCAATTTTAATTTAACCTGTTCTATGAAACTGAACTTTTTAATATTTAACATTTTTCTATTGCTCTTTCGACTTAACCTGATCACCCACAGCGATAAAATACCCAATTTAGTGTCAGAGACAACGGTCTTCATTAATGATAGGTATATTATCTAAAAGAAATTTGGTAAATACTAAATAGTTCGACCAAATTTCGTATTGATATCAGGTTAAAAATTATATAAGCGTTTAAAGAGACAGTATCTAGTCTGAGTTTTACGTTTAACCAGTCGTTTTCATGTCAATGGGTATTGTAAAAAGTTTAACTGGTGCACCCGACCACAATAACCTCATGAAACACCGTTAGATATTTACAAAGATCGTATGGCATTACCGTAGATTAGCATACAAGCCAGCAGCGATAGTGCTTGATGTAACCTCCAGTTACGACTATAATAACATGGACGCGGTATCTACTTTATTGTTATTATTCGTCGATTGTACACGATGATATCGTTTTTGTAAATATTCTTTTTCTTATTCATAAGCAAATTATATAGTAGATTGTGTGGCCTAGATGATTAATTACTTAAGTAAACATGTGAGGGTTTAGGATTGCATATTTGGTGTTAAACTGTAAATTGACGTTTTATACTGAAATATTCAAACACATTTGTAATGAAACTATTAATTACGAATTTCATAGCGCCTAATTAAACGCGAAAAAAAATATAATTGCATTTCAAATATATAATAGTATTCGCGTAAATACAAGAAATCTTTATATTTTAACACCTTTTTTTTCTAAAAAAATCATTTATCCGGAATATTTTCCCTCATTATCTATATATTTCCGCTATCTAGTGGGAAGATAAAATATAATCAAAATAGAATCAAAATTTATTCAATACTAGAAATTGATCGGATTTGGGCAAGGTCTGGCGACTACGGAGGATGGATTATGGTTTCTAACTGCAGATATATTAAGATTAAAACGGTTTGTCGAGCAGTGTGAGGTTATTTTCTTAATCATGGAGTAATAATGGCGAAGAACCAGACGAGTCGGCGTTGTTTCTTTGAGAGTTTCGCCATCATTGTTCTTAGTTCTTAACAATAGACATCTGCTAGTATTGATGGACCAAATCTCAAAAAGCTATAGTGAATTACACCATTAAGTGATCACCAAACAGTTACCATTACTTTTCTATGGATGAGCTTCGCTTTAGGGCATTGCTCCGGTTTTTAAGATGGGCTCTGCTATTGCGTTTTTCTTTGAGAATTCACTTACTATCACGCGTCACAACTCTGTCCAATATCCCTTTATTTCTGTCCCACTCCTCCAAAGTAAGCTTCAACGCATGTTCCTCTCTATACACATCAGTTAATTTACGAGACACATTTCTCAAGTTTTCTTATCTTACCAATTTGGTGCAAACGGGTCCATATTGTGAGTAAACTAACATCAAACCATGACGCGAATTCCTTGGTTGTTTGATAAGGATCGACTTCGACCATGACTTTTAACTCATAGTTATTTACAATAGTGTCTGTTCTTGCTCGCTGCTCATTCTTAAAGTCGAAGTTTCCGCTGCGAATGCGATTTAACCAAAAAAAGTACAGTGCGCTTGTTAGTCGTATTGTATCCTAACCAAGTGTCGAGTCTCGGCTGCGTTAGAACCGGCTAGTTGGAACTCGTATTCGAAAATTATTCTATAGTTCAAATACTGAATGTAAAAACAATTGAAAATCGAATTACAGAAAGTCATAATTTTTTTTTTTAATATAGAATTTTGTTATTTGTGTAAAAAACGTTTTAATCGCGGTCCACTATTTTAATACAAAGCGTTCACTCCGTTAAAACGGCATCTTCATACTTTAACCCCAATTATTATTTTTATTAGTTACATGAGGGCGATATTCGGTCGATGCGAGTGTTTTGGAAATATTGTTAATGTTAGCAGTGCGTTTTAATCGAGGCTTTCTGCCACGCACTTCGACTTCCACAAAATCAGCTGTCGCCAGCGGTATTTCCTAACAGTTACGACTTAGGGACCTTCAAGAAAAGAGCCTCTTCCTTCCTTAAAGGCCGGCAGCGCATCTGTAGCTCCTCTGGTGTTATGGATGTTCGTGGGCGTCGATGATCACTTACCATCAGGTGAGCCGCACGATCATTTGCCCCCTTCTTCTATAAAAAAAAAAGCCGCTTATCAGCCAGAGTAGCCTATTGGACATCGCGCATCACGCTCGCTCATTCTTCCCTGCGTCCACGGTAAGCCCAGGTTTTTATTTGTAATGCTGACCTCTTTAGACAGAGACAAAATGCTAAATGGGATTTCGCGTGGAGTAGCGGGTCTGTCGTACTACAGCGAACTTGTTCCTTCGAACGAAAACTTACGTAATCCGAGACAGTTTGCGCACGAATGGCACCGAAAAAGGAACGGCTAGGTGCCATAGAGGTTACCTAAGCTGCGGCGTATCCGGGCAAGCTAACGATTTGTGGTGTTGTCTTAAAATGGGGGCGATAGCCAAATAAAGGATTGGGACGGCATTAAAGAATTTGCAGGGAGTCAAGAAAACGTCCAGGGAAAAGCAAACAAATATCGGCGCGTTGTTCCGTGATTCGGCACATATTACCGATATGATGCGCCGGCTCTTTATGTTATTTGTTATTAGTATTGGACCCGCGACGCTTCTCTAATGAAGCCAAATATGATTTTAATTAATCAAGCGAATGTAAGATGCTTTTTTAATTCTCTCAACTCAAGAGTACGTTGTATGTCTGTAGAGTACGTCGTTACTGATCTGCCTCGGCTAACTATAACCCATCTCTTATGAACATTTGATAACTAGTTTTAAAATAATATTATATTTCTTTAATTAGGCTACTGGGTGCCATAAAGACAGACGAAACAGTATTATACAGCACCATTTAAATTTAATCAACTGTGAAATACAACATCAGGTTAATTGCAGCGATGGGCGTGGATTTAGATTAATAAATCCTGAGCGAACACGGTTCAATAACATCGGCGCCGAATGCTGCAAAACCGTTATACTCATATCTATAATAACGACCTCTTCAAGGTCCATAAAGTCTTGGTTTTTTTACGAACAATTTTTTTTTTCCAGGATTTTTAATAATGATACAACTTTATAGCAAAGTTGTCTGTGTTATAATATATCATCTCCAATACAGAAGGATCTTACGAGCACTTTCGTCTCTAGCATTAAATCTATTATGTCGAAACTCTTTCTTCTTCTTCATCAGCTTATACAGGTCCCCTGCTAGACATAGGCCTAACTAAAAATAAAGGATTTGCCCACGCTCGCAATGCTGGGCGGGTGGGTAGTTGTACGCAGTACCGTCGCTCTCGTATTGTTCATTCGTAGTCCGTAGAATTTGAGTTTGGCATATTCGGATGGATTGTTCGCCACCAGTCGGTAACCGGAGTCTCGTTTAATGATTTCTTGTATTTACGCGAACACTACACATTTTAAATGAAACTATTATTTACGTATTTTATCTACGGCTACGACGTGACAATAGAAAAGTAGAGAACATAAAAACAAAATTAAACGCGATAAAAACCGTAAATAATAGTTTCATTTAAAATGTGGAGTCTCGTTTGTTAGTCAGCAAGGTAAACTACGTGTAGGTAACGTTTCCTTTTCCTTCTGGAGAATTTATTTTCAAACTCTTTGTTAATAGTTTGTTATGTGGGACTTATTCTTCTTAAGATGCCCGCGTCGAAGCCGTATAATTTTATCAAGTATTCTGTAAGATGTAAAAATAGCAAAACCTACGTTGGCCTTCTTTGAATGGGCTTCATACGGAACTTCTCTTCTCGAGACTTAGCTATAGTTAAAATGAGACAAAAGCTTTATTTAGAATGCTATTTGCTATGTTTTATTGTTCATACGGCCACTCAGTTCATCGTCATTAATATCTTTCGGTAAACCGTAACAAGTAACTTTCTGGAGCTGGTTTTAATTATTAATACATTGTATACATTTACTATCAATTTATATCAAAACGAATAACCGCTCCTTTCTTGTCTATGTTGGTAATAAAGAAAATAACAAATGATGAAATAATGATTTATGGTACGCGAACACTACACATTTGAAATGAAACTATTATTTACGGTTTTTATTGCGTTTAATTTTGTTTTTATATTCTCGAATTTTCGATTGCTGTACAGCAGCCGTGGTCACGGGCGGACTGAGGTGTTAGAGGTCCAGTTGACTCGGGCTACAATCGAAATGTTGAACTTCAAATTAAATGTATTTTATAGAGTTAATTATATATAGAGATGGCTGCAACTTCGTTAGGGTTACGTTAAGTTAAGTTAACTTAAGTAAGACTTTAATGATTAACAAGCAGATATAGATAGGGAAGACCTGGGAGCATAAGCGTGTGATAACTTACCTGTACAAAACGGAGCATAAGATGTAAAGACGGCATGAAGAGCGTTGAAAGAAGTCTTGACTTATAAGCGTGTTTGTTATAATCTATGGGAGATGAACTCAGCAGTGGACTTGTGATAGTCTCTAATGATTATGATGATACACAATTTGTTCCTTATAACTCTCAATCGTTAATCGATATCGTTTTGTTTAATCTTAATTATACCTTCCACTTGCCACCAGAGCGCGCTAGTGGATGGGGTCGACGTACCCGTGCGGCCTTGCTACAAGGTGCGCACGCAACCTCGCATCGCATCTGCCCCTGACAACTTGCGTAATGAGCTACGGCAGCCGCCATTAGAGTTCTGTCCGTTTGTTTTTTGACGTTGAGGCTTTTAGATGCCATCTAAAGCTCTCGAACTAGTTATGGTATTTACAGTTTATTTAATTCAAAATTTTTCGTCAATTTAACTTGCATGATCATCTAGATCTAGATAGAGATAGCCGTATTGTATCGGCGTAAGAATCTGCCATCTCCTTTCTTATATGTCACGCAAGTGCTTTTTAAAATTGGTGACAAGGTGAAAATCACTGGGAGCTAGGTGCGGAGAATATGGCGAGCATCAGATAAGTAAACTAAAGCGCAGGGGCATTGTCATGATGAAAAAGCACTCCAGCACGCAACTTCCCGCGTCGTTTATTTTTTATTTCTTCGCGTAGTTTTTTGCTCAATGATGCATAATACTCAGTTACACACAGTTTATAGCTATTATGTTTCATTTAGTTAAGTAATCGATCATGATGGATATCATTATGATCCGCATCCTAGAAGACATAGCCATTATCTTGCTCGCGGTTGCAGAGACCTCACATCTCTTGGCTGTCGTAGAGGACCAGTCCAGACCTTATTTTTGTTTTTCGTCTTCATTTTAAATTGGTGAACCAACGTTTCATCAGTGGTCAAGAAACGTACTCGAAAATTTTCTAGGTCTTCATTAATAATTGTCTAATTTAGCTTGAAAATATCAACTCGGCAAGAGTTCTGAGATTTCTTTTGTGCATCTGATACATTCCAAGAAAGTAAAGGCTTAATGCGCGGCATCTCATTAAAATTTTTAGGTATAAGTTTAAATTAACTGAATTGTCCCATACGAAAACTTTAGAATCTCAATTTAATAACGAAAAGACTACAGAATAAGATTGTCTATAAGAGTAGACTGCAATTCTACTAAAACATTCGAATCGAATCCCGCTAAATGCCAACAACGAAAAAAATAAATTGGGTGCAATTTTTTTTTTAATTTTGTGACAATGGCTAGCAATGAAATTAAGATCACAACAAAATA
Source organism: Bhutanitis thaidina (assembly GCA_029286595.1). Classification (NCBI taxonomy): domain Eukaryota; kingdom Metazoa; phylum Arthropoda; class Insecta; order Lepidoptera; family Papilionidae; genus Bhutanitis; species Bhutanitis thaidina. Next base: position 8,222,570 of record JAGSMS010000018.1, read on the forward strand.
GAATGCATTCTTAAAACTTAATGTAAAGTATCCGATTTCAAAAACTATACAATTAGTTACTGAGCAAATTCAACATTGTAAGTTGATGCTTTTTTATACATTTTATACATTTGGTACGGTATATTAAATAAATTATAACTGCATTTTAATCATTTGCGCATTCTACAATAATCAGTAAAGTTGGAACAATTTAATTTTATTAAATCTAATACATTATGTGAAACAATGTATACAGATGTTGGAGGTTATTTTTTAAAAAGTAAATACAAATTACAATGAAAGAATATTCGTCATTTTGGAATCATATGGATTTACGACCAAGATGGAAATAAGACAAATGTAGAAAGATGTCTAACCACAAATATTTGCATCTAGATCAACTAGATATCAGTTCAGATCAGACCGTTAGTGAGTCTGGATAGAATCCTGATGTTCGTTGAAGTGTGAATTGATAAATATACTCGTATACTTTCTTGCAATGTACGTCATTATTACATATAGATAGTTATTAATTATGTTACTACATAAAGTGAATCGAGTGGTTCATCGATTATTGAACGCATTGATTCATTCAAATAAATGTGATTGATTTTTAAGTTCGGGTGTTGATGCTGGCTTAGCTGCTCCAATATCAATTAGAACAATCAAAAAAATTTTTGCTGATTTTAGTTATTCGGCCTTTAAGTCAGTCACGTTTGACTTTTTTGCCTTCCTCCGAACTAAAATGGTTTTGGAAATTTTTTACTGTTTGTTTAGATATTACTCTACTGCTCTGAACGGAAAACAATAGCAATTTATTTTAAACTTCTAAATTAGACTAAATGGTGAGTCAGGTAAGTCTCTTTACTTGTTTTCAGAAAGAGGCAAGCAAATGCAACAATTAAGGATAGATTTTTTTGAGCACTGCAACTTGATATCTGCACAAAGAAAGATTTTATATATTAAGATGTGGTTTTATGGATATTAAATCCTGTTGTCGTATGTATAAAAACACGATATAATTATGATCCGCATACTTTTTCTCTACAAATTTTTCCTCAGTCAATCTTAAATTCTGACAAATTTCTCTGCAAATGATTCATGTTTATGAAGGATTTATCTTCTTTTTTAAAGTTATATTTTATTAGTTCACTGCTGTACAAAACCTAACCTATTAGGGGATTTTATATAACCACTGACAATGACAACAAAATTTTGAGATGCTGATCATCATCTATCGAGAGACTGAAGTAGTTTTCAGGCATTTCCTTTAGTCGACTTCTATGGTACACACAGGATGCAAGGCATGGCAGAATTTCGTATACCGCCACTATATGGCCATTCGTTTAAGAAGTGATGGAACAGTTTCTTATTTAATAAAGAAGCATCTATTTGTTTAAGTAATTTTACAACACGTTGTTTATTTTTCGAGCCTGAAAAATAGGTTAAAAAAGGAGAAATTTAAATCTTAATGTCACAGATGACAGACTACTCGTATGAAGGCTTTGAACAATTATTTCAGTTATTAACTTTCAAGCTGAGTTTTTTAATGCGGTTACTTGAGGAAGATCCATAATTTTTTATATCATTTTGCCGGTTGCTTTTTTATAAGGATTTATTTTTCTTAGAAGTAGTTTTTTTTATTATCGTTCAATCAATGGACTAGATCATATTTAATGACGTAGGATATTTAGAAGATGGTACTTGTGTTATAAACTATAAACGTATCATATACGGTAAAAGCCTCGAGATAAAATTAACATGCTTGAATCTTTTGTACTTCAGTTTCGAATATTTTCCTCAAAACCATAAAGACCTAAATGTGCAACCAATGCGTGTTGTCAGTTATGACTCCTAGAACCGAGAAGTGGTCTTTCACTGCAGGCCGTATGAGAAAACTCAATGTTTCTCAGTGGGCTATGGAAAGAGCTATGCTCGATGTTTCTCTGAGTGATAAAATCTGCACCGATGAAATCCGCAGCAGAACTATACGCAGGATAACTGACAAAGCCGCATGGATCATACAGAAGTGACAATGGGCCGGCTACATAGCCCGCAGTACTAAAAAAACGTTGGGGAAGAAAGGTCCTCGTGTGACAACCTCGTACAGCCAAAAGCTGTGTGGGACGACTACTCACAAGATGAAATGACGACCTGCACAGTGAAAGTCGATGGATGTGCTCTGTTGCTACCTCTGGGGGTACCTATGTTCAGCTGTGGACTTGTGACACCCTAAAATGATGATGATAAACCATGGGAAAAACCGCGACACAAGAGAAATACATACAGTGAGAGGTAACGTTTAAGAAAACCTTTTGAGTGGTTTAAAATAAATTAGTAACGCCTCTACTAACCTAATGATATAAACCTAAGAACATGAACTGCGAAATGTAACGTAACTTAACGTGCTTTAAAATTATATTTTCTTCTTTTTAATTAGTCTACTACTAATGGTTAATATATGGCCTTTTCTATAAGAAGGATTTTGTATAATCCCCACGCTTGGTATACGGATTGGTGGTGCAGCAGGTACTAGAAATATCTAATAATAGGCTGTCTGTTACTGTCTAATGATTACTGCCTATCATAGATTTGAATATTGTTATGGTTAAATCGCCATCAGTTTGTTGAAGGCTTTAATTCAAGGCTTTACCTTAGTCGGCTCTTACGACACACATGGCAAAGAAGGCACACTAAATTATAATTAGTATAGTTATAAAATGTAATAGAAAAGACATTCCTTTCTTTTAATACTTCTGATCAAGGTGAAGATGAAAATTATACATGTTGTTCAAATAAAAATAAACGATTTAAATTTAATGCTACTCCTTCGCATAATAAACACGTAGCGGAGCTTTTATGCTAATGTTAATTATCTGCCAACTAAAATGGCTTTATTTTCAAACGGACCTTCTAATTCTAAATGGACAAGAACACAGTCTAGTATATTTATTTATTCCTTATTGTCGACACTTTAATCGTACAGATTATTACAGATATAATGGACGTACTTAATGCCTTATAGCGTTCTATATCAGTTAAACCGCGCGTGATGGAAATATACGAAAATTATATGGTAGGTGGTGGGCACAGAAAATAACGTTCAATATTAATAGATAAATGATATTTAAAAAAAACCCATTTATAATTATTATTACTGTTAAAGTAACTACTCATTCTATGAAATACATAATAGTATTCAGTATATACGAGTAAATGAATAATTCAATTCGAAAGAAACGCTATAGTAATAACTATACTATAATTATAATGATGATTAAGATGAAGTATATCGTAATTTCCAACTGCGCGAGAAATATATCATAACCGCAGGTGTACGCACTCCGTCTCTTGGGAGATTTATTTGTTTTTACTCTATACTATAAAGTTACAATCATAACCTACAAAATGAAATACCAATTCTAGCAAATTATATCATGAAGTTTTCCAATATTAGAAATTCCATTGCAGTGACGCGTTATAGCCTTTAACGCGTTATAGCGCGTTACTGCGTTAATCACTATCGTCTAAACTAGGTCGTATTTTTGTCTTAGACGTCGATAAATGTAACGCTTATGCAATAAGGTTGCATCGATCGATCGTATAGGTCAGATGCAAAACAAAACAACCAGACCCAAAAACCAATAATATGTGTGTTAGACAGATTTTGACTCCTGCTCGAACACAAATCCATAGCAAACCCTGAAATTCTAAATTTAATCTTCCTTAGATAGAGAAATGTCTGTGTAAACGGTGTACATTAAAAAAAATACAATCAGATTGATAAGCTTTTAATTTTATGACCGATCAAATATTATTTAATTTACTAAAGAAGTTCATGATAGTTCTGCTTGTAATTATATAAAATTTTCATTTCTAAACGTTGCTACGAATCATGCGCGACGTGAAAAATGATTTGCTGTGAAGAGAATCGTGCCAAACGGAAATCGTAATCTCAACTTACCTCAATGTGAAAGGTGTGATTAACAATGTGTAGATAGATGAAATCATTCACAACAATTGTTTTGTCTAATATTAAAAAGAAATATGATCGTCTTTCTGTACTCGGTCGTCGGGTTCTTGCACGAGAGAACTGTGTGCTTGGCTTCCAAATTGCTACAACCGTTATATTGTTAAAGCGTAACTAGTTTTAAAGTGTTGGTTTAAATAAATGGACATGCCTCTTTATCTCCTAACCTTCATGCGAAAAAACGGAACTTCTATGGTATCATGGCCGCTCCGCGTTTTGACATAACTTTACGTGTTAAATGGCCCGCAAAATACGCGCACAGTCGTGGAGTTGCGGATACCAGCCCGTCATGAAATAACATAACATGTGTTAAATGGCTAATTGAACGGTACATTTTGGATAAAATAACTTCCAGATGATTACAGATGCGTTCTCGCTCCTGAGAGCGATAAGAGGGTGGTACCAATACAGAACTCTTCTAGTTAGAGAAGGAATCTACCAACCTTTTTCCATTTTTTCCTAAATTCAAATTTTGAATGCGTTTATTATGTATGTAACTTCGATCGATTTGCCTCCATTTCACATATTATTTCACCATGATTGTTAAACATGGAGTGACATGTTACATGGAGTGAGGCTTTAAATGATATAGAATTGCAGTGATTGTTTTGCACAGAGTAAACAGTGAGCAGTCAGTAACATTTAAGATGCTTCAAAAACTAGGCATAGACGTATGTTTGTGTATCGTACTATTGACAGATACACCAACGATTCCTCTCTCAGAGTCCTTAAAAGATCAAGGCCTAGATTTTTTCATTTTGAATTATTACATTAAATTTCAGAATTTGACGAAATTCTTAGGAAAAAAAATATGTTTGTAAATCTATAGTTTCATGGCCAGAGAGATTAAAGGCCTGTGACAAAACTGAAGGCGGCCACGGGCGTTCAAATTCAAAAAATGAAATATATACAACTAAGTTTTATTATTATCACTCAGTTTCTTTAAAAAGATATGCATTTTAATTTATAACAGAATTCAAGGCTATAGTACAACAGAAGTTATTAACTGCCCAGGTTATAGTATAATGCCATAGGTATTAAAGATTTTTCGTTCGTCCTCGTTCTTCAATTGGTTATATCTAAATAGCCTTATGCGTTAAGCTCGGAGGAATGATCAGACTGTCAGAGACAAGGTCATGTCCAGCGTAATAAAATGAACTTACGTATTAAGAATATGCTGTCTTAGTATATTATAATATTAAATCTTATTATTACATTACATTCACAAGAAAGACTTAGTTATAAAAGGTCATGTTTTCCATTTATGGAAAAGTTAAGCCCATACAAATCTACAAGTCGTAGACTAATGAACCTTTACGCAAATCCTTACTAATCTAATGTGAGTGCGGGAACTCATGCATAAATTGAATGGAATTAGGGAGAATTTTAAAATCTCATTTAAAATGAAAGCTTTTAGTCATAGATAATTATTGGATGATACCACGGAATGATACCCGGGTTAATGCCACGACCTCACAGAATACCGGCGTGAAGTAGAAGCTTCTTGTGGTTCAACGTTTCGTTCGGTGAGTGAGGTATCCGGAGGCCCACTCCCCCTCCCCATCCCCATCCTCGTCCTCTCTCCCATCTCCCGAATACCCTTAAAGGCCGGCAACGCACCCCCAGCACCTCTGGTGTTGCAGATTTACGTTGGCGACGGTAATCACTTACAATCAGGTGAACCGAATGCTCGTTTGCCAACTGACCCATAAAAAAAAATCATATGATTCCACAGATTAAAAACATAAAATAGTTTTAATCTTTGAAATATTTATGTAGAGTTTCAATAGTTCTGTATTCTGTTATCCGAACACTCGTGTAATTAGGGCGGATAATCGGCGCTCTACTATACCTACTCTTACTACATTTACCAAAAAAAATACCGTTTTGATAAGGCATCGAGTTAACGGTCCCTTTATACATAACCATAGTTGGATTTCAATCGTTTTAATTATGCGTTAGGCGAAAAAAGTTGTACAATAATTATAAAGTTGCGCTTCCGGCGTCTTGAAGACTGGTATGTAGCCAGCTTTTTTTATTTCCCATTTAAGCTGTGAAGTTACGCGAGTGAGTTGTTATCTCACTGTACAAAAAGTATAACATGTATTTGTATTCCATCCAGGATACGTTTCTTGGAATGATTACGTCCTGTCTGGGAAATTGCGTTTTATGTCACTTTTTACTAATAAATTTCTTCTATTATCTCTCTTTCCTATTAAAGTCTCTTCACTGTTGTCGAACCTTCACAACTTTGAACGAAATTAGAATCTGTTTTGGGTTACCATAGATGTTCATTAGGTTATCGCGTTATAATGCATAAATTATCGAATAAATGAAATCTATGCGGTTTTTTTTATGTATAAATGCATTTTCCGTGTTCCAGCGACATACATTTTGTTTATGTTAATGAACCAACCTATTATTTAGATATGTCTTTGGCAGCAGTTGCTGTTATGCAAAGTTAATTCATAACTCCGAGGCCTCTAACTTTTATTGAATAAATTACTTAACGTTATTCATAACTGGATATTGACTGCTTGACGATTATCACGGGTTCATTGACCTTTGAAAATTGCTGTAATCGACAATACACAAGCCCGGCCTGTACAGCTCGATTAAGGCAACATAAATAATTATCTGGTCAAGTTGAGATTTTAAAACATATTTTTTTTTGATGGGAAAGTGGGCAAACGAGCTAGCGGCTCACCTGATGGTAAGTGATTACCGTCGCCCTCGTACATCCGCAACATCAGAGTGGCTTCAGGTACGTTGACGGTCTTAGAGGCTATTTGGGAAATGGGAGGGAGAATGGGGATGGGGGATAGGGAGTGGGCCTCCTGTTACCTCACTCATCCAACTGTTATACCGAGGATTTCTAGTCTTTTTAAAATGAAAACTTTTATTTACTTAAAATTTAAAGATTATACGCGATTTTGGTAAGTGTCCGTCTAGGATGGAGGTTTGACCCGAGCTGCGGGTCGCCACTCGTCATAGCTAGAGCTGGGACCGAGCATTGCTTAGTCGGTAAATTTGGTAAGCACTAACCCTAATAACATAGGTACAGAACAGAACGAAACGCAGAAACACAAGATGCCTCTACTTCATGCCGTTATTCCGTGAGGTCGGGGTACTAACCCGGTCGTGTCGGCCTATTCGAGCAGCTGCAAAAGTCACTGTTTGGCTCTACCACGTACGAAATAGATACCTACTATCTATTTATTTAGATACAGTTTCGTATCTCATCTCGACTTAAGTGTTATTGAGTATGTTTACTTTTCGAAGTGTTTCCATGTACCACACTTAGCAGAAACTTACGCCTGTAATCCCAAGCGGCGTAGGTAGAGGTATCTTTTTTGGTGACTCTTGACAAAAAAATTAAACAGCGGCAAGTCGTTACAGGTTACTTCCTCATCGCGACTCTTCTCATACCGCATTTTAAGCATATAGCAAACAATAAAAATAGCTCTTCCTGAAATATTGCATTATTTATCAAAAGAAGAACTTTAACTAATTTTGTTAAGATGTGTAAATAAAAAGCGATTCTATTTGTACAGCTTTCTAAATCCCATATTAGATACTTCTTATGTCTCCTACAATTACTGTTAGTATATTCTCGACATAACAAGTGCAACGTAATACTTTGAACTTGGAGATGATGTTTATTGAAATCTCGCACGCGATGTTGAAATCTGTCGGTTAGTTGCACTGTAATGTAACCTACATAACCATTCACTAAGGTTCTATTTTGTTAATCAATTTGAATGACTAAACGCTCTGATACATTCACGTCTACTCACGAATCCTTAAAAACGACATAAAAGTTTGTACCTTTGTATGTACGGTAATGGAAAAATTTATAAAACAATATGACATTACGTAACTTAGAAATAACGTCCGTTACATTATCTGATAAAAAAATAGTAAATGATAAAATAAGTTCCAGAAAGGCCAAGAAAAATATTAAACGAATATTAAAAATGTTTGAAAAAATAGCTTTGTTCAAAAAAAAATATTACACCAGATTGTACGTCGCAAAGTTTAGATCGCTTGATAATGCCTTGTTGAAAGGCGAAACATATATTACCAAGTGTCGAATGTAGTGCATGTGTGGGCGATGATTCGTTATGTTGCGGAAATTTTGAACAAGTAAGAAACAGTTACTTTGCACATTTCCGCACACATCACTAGGTAATATACTCCTCACTTTAATAGTAAGTATAACTGTAAACAGTCCACTAAAGACCATAAAGGACTCTCGCATAACCATGAGTTGTCATAATCGCCTCGCAAGGCAAGCGGATTGCCGATCGCGGTACCAGACACCTTAGATGCTGGTACCCGTCATCGATATGCTTAAAAAGAAGTAAAGTAAAGTAGCAGCCTGTAAGTGCCCACTGCTGGGCAAAGGCCTCCTTCTGAAATACAAGTATCAGAGTGGGTTTAGGAGCTGGGAAGGGCCCGCCACGCTGCTCCAGTGCGGGTTGGCGGGCTTCACATATTCTCGAAATAATATTTTTATTATTTCTCAGACATGCAGGTTTCCTCACGATGTTTTCCTTCACCGCTGAGCACGTGGTAAATATATGCTTACTTATACGTAATACTTACGTCTGGTATTTTTCGAGAAGATTTTCCCACCATCTGTCGGTAGCCATTGCGATTTTCATGGCTTTCCCTTAAGAGGCGGCCTTTTACGTCACCCACGGGAAAAAAGAGGGAGGCAGATTTTAACGCCGATACTCCAATCACATTTATTATTATTACCTAGTATCGTGTACCTATTTGTTGTTACGCTGAAGGAAAAAATTACGTATTGTTGAATGGGGAGTGGTGGTGCTCTTCGTCTCCAAAGCAATTTATTTGTAAGTGTATGTTTGTAAGACGACGCAGACTTTTCTAGTGTTAATCTAGACACAAACAGCGTCGTATAATCTCTATTAGATCATCCGAACCGAATAATATGCTAAAAATATATAGCACTCGAAACGTCAGGAATATAAAAAAAAAATTAAACGCGATAAATCCGTAAATAATAGATTAATTAGAAATTATAATTGTAATTTAAAATTATATTTTTTATATTAATAATTTTATTTCTTTTCTTGTTATCCTAAGTTCTTAATTTGTTCTTTCCCATAAGCTAAAAATAAAATAAGGCAGCGAGTTACATAGAAACGCTTTTCAAAAACATATTTTTTGTGAGTACAGATACCACAAAACCACTTCTGTATTAGAAGCGATAAAAAGTGTAATTTCTTCATAGTAACATCAGCGACAATGACACACATTTCGCCTCATCATTGATCAGTTTCCAAGCATCACGTCTGCATGTCGGGCATCAGTTTAAAAAACAACTATCATCGCAAACAAATCGACAATACACAGACCCGGACCAGCCTATGGAGTTCGATTAAATTTTTTTTTAATTTTTTTTTAACGAACAAACGCCATTACAAAATGAAACATTTCTTGTGCAAATACCTTCTGTTCTTTCTTTGTAGAGACGCATACAAAAAACGTTTTTCGGAGCAAGTCGTGAGTGGTGACAAGACGACTTAATAACTTTGAAATCTTAATTTGTTACTTGCGCGCGACCGTGGAAATCGATTAAGATCACGGTGACATCTTCCGATTAAAAAAAACGGAAGCTGAAACCTGAGCACTATATAAAAATACAGAGGTCCCCCAACTTCACATAATCGATAATACACTTTATCTAAGAGAGATAGCGCAAGGCAAAGTTTTTGCATAACCAATATCACAAACACTATATTTTCACTAACCATTTCGATTACATTATAAAACCGAGCAATAACAAACCACTGAAAACTTGGCATATTAACGTATAAAAGTTGTGCTTTTCTAAACAAGAATCTTGGCATAAATTCTCAATGTATGTTTTGGTAGGATATAATTTGTTTTAAACGCTGACGGCTCGGTTGGCGTAGCGACTGAGCAGCAACTGGCTTTAAAACTAGTGGTAGCGGGTTCCATTTCCGCAAGGAAGTAATTTGAATGTACTACACATTACTATTGTGTCGGTTCTATGTTCTGCGCGATGCCAGAATTAAATCTGTTAGCCAACCAACTAATTTTCAATTCTCCAAAGTGGATACATTTTATAAATCAAATAAATTATTATAAAAGAGATTTAATTTCTGTAAATGTAAATTCTAAAAATATAGTAGCACAGAATCAATATTAATAAATTATATCAATCATTAAAAAGAGAGAGGAAACTATAAGGTCACGAACACCCGGCTTGGCGGGTTAGCTACCCTTTTCCTGAATTCCTTCATCTGTCATAAAAATTATAATATAGAATTTTCAATACTTTTATAATTATTTGGTTTTATTTAGTTAAAAGAATTATCAAGGTGCTAAACCTTCGGTTAGGTTAGGGTAACAGAAAATCGGCATGTGTTTGTGTAGGTACTTATAATAAAGATTGTGTGAATCTAAATCGTCCAGATTATTGGTTGATGTTCACTTTGTCATAAACTTTTGACTACTTTCTAGAACTTGAAGTATTTTAATATCAAACTGTGTAAAAAAACCTGCATCTTATAGAATAGGCATCATAGCGTCCGCAGATCAAGATGATTAAGAAATGTTCTCGATGGACCAATTTGTCATTTTATACAAAAGTTATCTTTTCCTGTTATTATCGTTTCACAAGCTTTCGGCACTTTAGAAACTATCATCTCAACGCATTGATAGATTTCTAAATGCTTGTTACTCGTACATACAACTACATAAAATAAGTCATGCTTACGTCTAGTTATTTTTTAGCTTTTGACTTAAATAGAAAAGCTCTGGTTATCATTTATTTTTGTTTACATTTTATTTTACTAAAACACAAGAAATGATATCTGCGGAGTTTTTACGGATCAGAGGAACCTCACTATGAAACGATTGTAATAATTTTGCCAATATATAATAGTAATAATGTAACGTAATAATATAGACTGTCGGCGTAAGAATCTGCCACTAATGAATTATGATGACGTTGTGTCTACCGATAGATGGCCGGATAACCACCTTGAAAAATACCAGACCAACGTTAAACAGACCAATGATGAGCACCTAAGGTGCAATGTACGGTGCTCCTCATGGGCGAGGCCTATGTCCTGCTGTGGACTATTTATAGGCTGGTAAGGTTAGGTAATGAAATATCTCATTAGATAGTAATGTAAGTACATTCCATGTGCATGCAATAATATTAAATAAATTTATTTAGATGATAAATTACGTAAGTAAGTTCTAACCGATTAAAATTAATCATACCTCCGTTTTTTGATAAACTTTAACCGTAAAAAAGTTGCAACAGGTGTAACCTTTCTTTGATTTTATTTTGAATAAAAATATTTAATAATTGATTTCTTGTATTTACCCGAACACTACACATGTGAAATTGTTTATATCGTGTGTAATTAAATTTTTTAAAAATTCTGACGTTTCTGGTGCCGATTAAGACCAAAAAAACATTCACGTTCATTTTTTCAACTGAGATATTTTTTATACCATGCGATCTTCGTACATTTACTTTTACTAATTGACTTGTATGAATACCAAAAAATATATATATTTTTAGATTGTTTAAAGAAGTATATAATGAAGAGTTGTTAATATTATCTACGATGGACACCTGATGTCCTAAATTAAGCTGTAGGTCTGTAACTTACAGCTTAATTTAGGCACCAGTCTCCCACAGTAATCTAGCCCGTTCATGTAACAACATCCATCAGCAGTGGATGCCATGTTTATGAATCTGGTGTATTGTAGTGTGATATAATTAAATAAAAAATATTGTTAATAATTAATTAAGCAAGAAACAGATTTCGTCTATATTTTGTCTTATTTATTTACCGTTTATTTGCAATTACTACTTTTGTATCGTTATCTAACAATAGAAATTAAGAAAATTAATATAATTCAACGATAATTTAAACATACTTCTAATAATAATGTAAAAATAGTGAGATTACTTGTCATTCTCACATTTGAAGAGAGTGGCATTTAATTTTAAAATTCTTTAAATTTATTCAGTTTGAAATTCTAAACAAAATTTGTCATTCTATACAATTCTTATATATTAAAATGTATGTAAATTTAAGTTTAAGAGGGATTAAATAGTAAATAAAAAATCAGAGCAGAATTAGGGATAACAAGGATTTTGCTAAGATTCGAATACCAATGGGGTGAGCAATTCTTGGGGGATGAATAACCATAATTTCATAAAGCTCTCACTTGATCATCTCCATAACTCTATGGTGTGTTTGAAACAAAACCAAACTCACCGTCAGCACAGCACAGCGGTCACTAGCAGCGCGGGCGCAGGCGTAACTATGCAACGCGAGAGGAGCAATGACTCGGACGCTCGCACTTGACCTTGCGGGAACGAGCTAGCGAGTACACGCGAATCGCTGGTCCTTACTCGTTTTATACTGGCTTCGTATGCAAGTATACTGCTTTTGTTGTTGGAGAGCAATTCAAAAGGGATAGAGGCGAATATTTAGAAGAAATATTTACACGGCTGTGATGAATTGTTTGTGAAAGCGATGATAATGATTTCTCTTCCATTTTATGGGGAAATAAATTTCAAGTGGGACCATCGATGCAAAATCGTCTTCACGCCCCCAATCATATACTTGAAATAGTATAATGATTTCCATTAAGCCCCTTTACCCATCGTTTGTTGATTTTAAGCCCTCGATAACACATAACTAATATAAAACTTATTTCTTCTGGTACTTTCTCAATTTAACTATCAACCCTGCTGGGTTGATAGGGTGCTCCTTTGAGGACATTTCCAACACGTTTGCTGCCTACTTTACGTGATTGTCGACAACGGTAAAAGGCTGACAAAGCGCTTTGCCGGTGACATAGTTCTTATTCCTTTCTCTATATGGATAATTAGGGTGAGTGGCCTAACGGCAGGTTGGGAGGCCTCGACACCAACCCTCTCTTTCTCACCTTTTTACCAAAGAAGATCGTAAGAGCTATTTCTAATCTAAACTCTCGCAGTCGTAAGAGATACTTTTATGAAGTAAGTCTCCTAATGTACTCGTAAATGAGAATAATATAAATGCGCATAAAATAAAAAGTAGTGTACATTACTTTTTATTTTATGCGCAGTTATACAAACAATACAATTAATATTTCATTCACGGGAAATTGTAGGTCGCTCGAAAAAGTTGATTTAAGAAACATTTATGGTATTAAGGAATGCATAGACGATAAGGAGCCCAAGGAATGAGGTGATAATAACTCCCAAGCCGATCCTAAAATATATTTCCTACAATAATAGTTCCTGCATAAGTAGTATTGTAGTAATGTAATAAAAACTGTATTATATTAACAAAATAAATTTAAAAAAAATTACTGTAAGAGAATACCTACGGAGCTACAGTACAAGTGAAATTTATGTAACTATTTCGAAGAATACAGATTGGAACATGGAATTCGGATCGGCCAGATTCATAAACGCAACTTTACTTTACACGAATGTCACAATATTCGTCAAATAATGCTACAATAAAGAACTTTAGTTTAAATTTTTTTAAAGTTTTACTGTAGTTTGAGATAGTAGATAATAATAAAGTATGGTATAATAAAGTAAGACTTAGACTGGATCATGGAACATAATTGTGATCTAAAGTTAAACTTTCCAATGAAAGTTCGCATTCAGACTATTTTCAATAAAGTAAGGTCTAAGTGCAATCTTTAAATCAAGGCCCTTAATTTTTTTTGTTATATTATCTAAGATTAATAGAAAAATAGATTATCTGTGGAAATTCTTCAGCATCTCTCTTATCTGTTAGGGCTGTTACCTAATCCTATAACATGTCCTATTACGCTATGCATTCATTTATATTTGGAGACGAAACGTTTTCAGTGAGGTGAGTTCTTTAATAAGTATGGCGTTAAAATTTTAAACACAAAAGTTCGTCTGTGGTACTGGCAGTGTGTCGACCACATTGCCCGTCCAGTTAAAATTGATCTACCTCATCCCGAGCCAACTTAACAAATACTTATGAAAAAAGAAGTAATCCGCGTGTATCTGACTTAACTGGTTATTTGGTTGTGGTCCCTTGACTATGTGCTGTAATTTTTATTACTTATATTATGTTCATGTAAATGGGAAACATAATCACCGTGGTAGAAGTTATCAATTATAATATTGTTTAAATACACCTCTATTTAAGCATCTTTTGTGAAACATAAAACTATATTAAAAATTGTTACGTGTCTTGTTAGATATTACTAAACAGTAAGAGCAAAAAAATTATTTAATTAAAATCATGGTCCATTTATAAAGTTTTTTCGTACTATATTCTATCATTACGACTTCATTGAAGTCGGTTCATACGATTTCATCGAAGTCGGTTCATGGTATTCGTTAAACCATTTCATTTTCCCAGTCTATATAAGTCCTTATTCTTCATGAGCCTATTAAAGTCCATTGTTGAGCATACGTCTCTCTAAAAAAGCGCCAGCAAACGCCGGGATGCATTTCTTGAACAGTTTGCCAACATTCACCACCAAGGGTGAGCGCAATGCTGGTACTCTTGCACTAGTTATACTGATCCCCTTTACAAGTTCGTGGGTTTCCGTAAAATTTTGAAGTTGAATTTGGCGCTATCATTCTGTAGCCAGAACCTCGTTTGTTAGCTAGCAAGGCGCACCGTGCGCACGTGCAGGTGAGATTGGAGAAAACGATTGTATAAGCCCTTCACACTCTATATTCTGTCGTAGTAGAACCAAGCGGCGGCTTTTGCCACTGCTCGAATGTGTCAACCGGCGTGAAGTAGAGGCATCTTGTGCTTCTGCGTTTCGTTCGGTGAGTGAGATAACCGGAGGCACCCCCTTCCCGTCCCCCTCCTCATCGTCCCTTTTATCTCCCAAATACCCTTAAAGGCTGGCAACGCACCTGCAGCTCCTCTAGTGTTACAGATGTACGTGGGCGACGGTAATCACTTACCATCAGGTGAACCGCTTGCTCGTTTTCCGCCTTTCGCATAAAAAGGTGAAGGCACTTTGGAAAAAAAGGTGTTGTAATCCATCAAGACAGTACAAGTAAACGTTCGATCCGAAATACAATTTGCATAATAAACAATATCAAGTTCAGTAACCTAATTTTGGCAATGCCGTTATAGTTAGTACACACTTAATTTTCGACAGCTACTTGTCTGGTCGCACTTGTGTCCGGGCCGATTTCGAACGCAGAGATATTACGGTTTTCGAACTAAAGTCTCTCTATTCAAGATATTTAATAGTTCTTTAGCCCTTACCAGTGCTATCTGAGTTACTATGTGTTTGTGGAATAGTATAATCGCCCCGTCAGTGTCACCGAAGCCATAGGGGAGTACAGACAAGACGCATTAGTCCAAGACTTTCGTCTTCAGGCTTTACGGTCTGAACTACAGGAAAACCTGGCGAAGCCTCAGAAATACTGCCCAGCCCAAGTGAATAATCCTACCGGTTTCTATTGAATTGCACCTGCACGAGGTAGCAGTAATAAGGTTATATCTTGGATAACGTCTAGAATCATTGAGTTATATCACGCGAATAATATAGCAGTACATAAACTAGGTATTCTTGCTATTTTATTAAATAATAACGAATCGACGTAATGCGTGCGTCACGAGTGCTTAGTAGATTAAATAACTTGAGAAAATTTTAGAACTGGAATTTCTAATTTATGATAAAGTGATTAGAATAATTTTATTTTATTTATTTATTCAACTAAACAAGCTGTACATGCAAAAATTATAATAAAAGTTTTTGTCTCATAACTATGGACAGTATATTGTTCCTTTCCGTAGAGACGATGTATACAGCATTATAATTTGAGAACAAGCAAATTTAAATTAATTAGCTCTAATAGCTCTAAAGAACTTTTTTTGAAATATGGTGGCAGAATCAAGACGTCAATATAATTATTATTAATTTCATTGAAAATTATTATACACCGGTTAACTGTACCGAATTTCCCAACCGTTGGTTCTGTACCTCTTCATTAAAAATAGTTACCCCATTGACTGTCTCGGGATTGTAGTAGGTTCTTTATCCTGGGTTATATGTGGCTATATCTAATCTTTTATCTCCTTGAGTTTGCTCCCTCCCCGATTATTATCCCGCGTTATAAAAGTCGATGACGAGAAATTCCTGGAAAATGTTATAGCCTCTGTTAGATAGCGGCATAACCATCTCTAATATGTCAAACCTGAATTATTCAGACTGGCTACAGTGTCAAAGGTGCACGCTGTCTGGCACTACGACCGCCAACCTGCCTTAAGTTAGGCTAAAGTCAATAACTTCGCTCAACTATGCAAAAACTAAAGACCTGCAAAGGAATGCTTATTTTCTTCAAATTCCAACCTTCAAGTCATGTGCCCTGCTAACAAACAAGGCTTTGGTGACCGAATGATAGCAGAAACCCCATTTGAATTAGTCGAACCCAAATCCATCAGTTTAGTTATGGGGAGCTGTGTCGCTGGTAGGAGAGTATCGGGGCTGCGCTTACCGACCCTCTTGCCCAGCCTGGTGAGAATGGTCAAAATTTTAAAAACGACGATTGCTGGCGCTTTGTTGGAGAAGCCTATCTTTAACAATGGACTTAAAGCGAAGAAGCCAAAGCGACAACTTCTATGACGATAAGCACGCATTAGAGGTTATAACAAGCATATAATCTTGTCATCGATTAGGTATAATACTAAAAATGTTAATAGGTCCAGCTGCTCTCAATGATGAGCGAATACAACATTAAATTGCAAACATCGACAATGACATCGGATGAAAAAAGCAGCTTACAGAGGCCCAAAGTAAAACAACTTAACACTACAGAAATGCCAATGAACTTTAGAATTTTCGGTAATTTTTTGTCGATGATGAAGTATTTGTACCATCCATGAGTATTAAACGATAGATAGTAAACACTTTTTGTGTGTTTGCGATCGTAATGAAAAATGTCACGGTCAAATGACAAGATATGACAATGCCGATGTTGGATTGAAAAAAGGAGGGTTAGCAAAATTGTTTTACTGATTTTATTCTTTTCAACAGAATTAAAATTGTCCCTAACTTACTTAGCCTACTTTTTTTGTATACGATTGGAGTGACCGGGCTCCGGGTCAACAGTCAACCTGATGGTAAGTGCCTACTGCAGCCTATGAATATATTTAAACAACTTCAATACGGAGGAGATGAAATGCTTCAAAGTCTGTTGCTTAGACTCTCTGTACTTTTCAAACCAGAACACAACAGCTGTTACACTTTTTTTTTATGGAAGAGACGGCAAACGCGCAAGCAGTTCACCTGATGGTAAGTGATTACTGTCACCCACATACATCTGCAACACCGTAGATGCTGCAGGTGCGTTGCCGGTTTTTAAGGATATTTGGGAGATCGGAGGGAAGAGGAGGGGAATAGGGAGGGGGTGTGGGCCTCCGGTTACCTCACTCACCGAACGAAAAACAGAAGCACAAGATGCATCTACTTCGCGCCGGTATTCTGCGAGGCCATGGTACCAATCCGGTGGAGGCGGCCCTTTCGAGCAGCAGCTAAAGCCGCCGCTTGGCTCTACCACCCTTAGTACACTGCAGCTGCTGCGGCGGAAGATACCTACACAGTCCTAGGCTGTGAAAGAGAAGGCAAAAGTGAATCCGGAACATCTTGTGCCTACTAATGAATATAAGCACTCATGCCAGTCACCCGTAGGAGTAGGCAGAGATTTTGGTACTGTTTTACATTACATTTGATAGATTCAGCGTAATCAAACGGGCATCTATAATCTTACAATAACCTAAATGGTTAGTTGCGCACTGCGTCTGCTAGTATATGACGTCGAAAGTTCGAGTTCTCCATTCGGCTATTTTCATGACAACTACATATGTATACTATTTAAAAAAAGGTTATTCTGTGTACAGTTATTAGGTATTGAACTTCCAGAATGTTATCTTAGAATTCTCCCCCTTAGTGAGAATTTTGTCATAGCATATCTTCATGTAGCTGTAAATTTTAATTGACTTATCACCGACGCAAACTTGTTAATGCGTCTATTTGGTTTTCGTCGTATAAAGCATCTAGGGTCATCGTAGGTACGGTCAGGTACAAAACGGGCAATGAATGGATCGTCAACGTCAATATTGTTGCACGTGGGAATCCACGAAAGATTTCCTATTCACATAGTAGATAGTGAATATAAATAACTTAAAGAGACATTAAGCTGTTTCGCGTTAAACTTAGTACAATAATTTAAGTATAATATAATAGTCTAAGTGAATATAAGTTAAAGAGGAACATTTTAATTGTTAAGAACTTTTATAGTTAAGAAACTAAAATATAACTGATGAAAATAGCATGTTTATTCCTTATCAAATTTTTAATTGTACATACTGTATTTTTTAATTGCTCTATTAATATAGATTAACACGTATAGACATTAAGAAGCTCACCTTTTGTTTAACTTTTCTTAGCGATAAACTTTATTTTATATTGATTGTTAGCGCCGATAAACTATGTGCCAAGTCAGCCTCCGTTGCATAAAGCGTTCAGGGGTCAACTGAGGGTCAAGTGCGAGTATGCATAAGACGGACAATGGATGGACCGTGCAAGCACGTCTGTATGTGGGAAATGTTTGAAAGTTTTCCCATAACATTGCAATTAATCGTAGAAAATATTTTGCCTAACCAACGCGGGACTTTGCATTATTTTGAGGCAAAAGAAGAGATATATTATAAGTTTTAGATTAACTTGTCGTTTGGTTTCCTTTTCAAAACTTTCTCTTTATTGTTATTGAAGAATGAAGCCGTTATAAGAATGAATGAGATTGGTACTTTCACTGTAGGATGTGTCATTGAACAATTATTGTTCTTCTTTTGTTCTTTAGTTCTCAATATTCAAAAGAGGTTGATGTAGCCATTAAATTTTCAAGTTACACGTTCCTATCGGTATACGTTCTAACGCCAGTTACCTTAAGAACGTTGAAAGATGTTTCATTTTGCTCTATAACTGGATCGTTAAGTTCAAAATCAAAATTTTTATCCTTAGATTCAAATTTCACTTGTCAAAAGTCATTCTTTGTTTTATATCCTTAATATTATAATAACCCTTTTAATAAGGTCTTTGTATAAGACTTACCATGAAAGAATTGCTGATTCTATGGAGGTAGCTGGCATTACAAGGTTGTGTTCAATTTACATTATTTACAACAGTAATCTTGTTAAATGTATTTATATTTTTATATACATACATTAAATGTTCATTTATATATTGAGAGCTATAGGTTAAAATATTTATTTATTTAAATGTGTCTTTAAGAGAAGCTGTCTGATTTAGATTATCTTATGGCCATCTTTAGCAAGACGAGTATTGTTTTTACACCTTCTGCATCTCCCCACAGCAAAATAATATAAGACATTACGCTACAGAAATAACAAAAATCAACTATTTTAGCTATTTAAACATCTATCAGACTTTTTATTTTCCTTGCAGCATATGCTGCAAAGCTAAGCCTACTAGCAAGTTAGGATATTTAGAGGCTCGATTGAAGCATTGCGTCCAGAGTCATTCCAAGAAAACAGTAGTATCCCCGCCATTTGTGTCTATTGTTTATTGGTACTTAAAAGAAAATTACTAGCGTTAAACCAATGAACTATTTTTGATAGCATTATTCACCTTTTCGCATGTAAAGAGTTGTGTCATCATATAATACGATATCAAGTTCAAGTACCGTACCGTCTGTAATATCCCTTTTAAGCACAGAAAGCCATTAATGTTAGTAAGAAAAATGGAAAATGGAAGGAGAAATGGGCCGAGAATCGACCCGTGCGGAACGCCCATTGTTGCCGCCGTTCCGGAAGAACTACCACCATTTATAACAACTTCTTGAATCCTGTTATTCAATTACGTGATAATAAGTTGAAGTTGAATAATTATGTAGTTTCCTTATAAGTGCTTCATGGTGCACGCAATCGAATGCGTTGGAGAGATCACAAAATTCAATCAAGGCATTCTATGAACTTTCCCAGCCCCTAAATATATGCATAACCAACTCTACACCAGCATCGCTTACAGAGCGACCCCTTGTAAAGCCAAATTGATTATGGTTTAGCAGTTAATTAAAATTAAAATTAATATACAAATTTTCGAAAGTTTTACTGTGTTGGTAGAACAGAAATAGATCTAAAGTTAGTGGGGTCCAAAGTACTACATGATTTTAATAAAGTAATGACTTTATAATGTTTCATAAAATCAGGCAAGATACCAGATTCTATTTCTAAGGAAGATAATGGTATTAGAATTAAAATTAACAAAACAGAAATATTTGATGGCTTTGTAATAATTTACCGAATGTATTCTTCACAGCATAGTACTACGACACAGTTCATAGCGATATCTTTTTTTTATGTTATGCATTCGTTCAGAATTCAGAACTTGATAAATCTGTATTTATATAGGGGCCATAGAATAAGAAAGTATACAGGCTGGGTGGACGTTAACACATTAATTTATTAGACATTAACTTCATATTTTACAGGCAATTTCTAGGTAATACACCAAATGTCAGTTATCTAATTATCTTGGCTTAAAATTACCACGCCGACAAAGTCGCAGGTGCATATTTAATAAACTAACGACTGCCCATGGTTTCGCTCGCGCTATTACAATTTTGTCCAAAATAACTCTTAATTGAGATAAGAAGTATCCAATATCCCATGGCATAACCTACTCGTATATCTCTGCTAAATTTCATTTCTATCTGTATACTCCTATTTCTTCAAACGTGATTGAGTGACAAGAAATACAAACTTTCCACTAGGAATCTATTACTGATATATGTCTTTATGTAAATATATGATGTATATTTGAAAGGATACTATTTAAAAATATTCTTTAACCCTTTTAGTGTCAACTTTTACATACCTGGAGTACATATTTTTTTATCAAGCGTACGAAAATAAAAATATGATAAGGTTATCATAAATATAAATATAACATTCGGTCAGGGACAGATCATAGAATAAGATCTCGAGATTAGTAGTGAGTGGTCGTTGTAGAATTTTTTGAAGAGGAAACGCAACCGTTTTGCCGATGACGAAAACTAGTCGTTGAAACGGAAACGATACGTTTCGTGGAATCAAAAGGTTTTAGGTAAGTAATTACATGGGAAACACAAAACGACACAAAAATGTATTAAATGGTATACCAAAAACTTAGTTGTTTGATTTTTCTTAAAACTTTTCTATGCTTAAGACTGATTGGGATAGGTTTTTAAAGCATTATTTCATTTGATATAAAATTTTAATTAGTTTACGTACAATTTTTATTTCACTATTGCGGCATCGGCCGGAATGCCAGGAATTAGAGAACAGTTTTAGACGATGACTCGCAATGAATGACGATGGCTAAATCATTGCGTTCTTGACCTAATAGACCTTAACCGTAACTAAAAAATCGCATGTCACAATTCAAAAATAGCTTGGGCAACGAAAACTGTTTTGATTATGTCCCACAACGTAAAGCGCTTACGCTTACCGCATAGAAAGTAACTGTAGATGTTTTGATTGTATAGTTTTAAATAAACTTTGTATTAACTCTAACTCTGTATAAGTGTAAATAGTATAGTTTTTGGTAAATACGATTGGATTTTCACATTTCTTTTGTAGTGAATAACGAGACTAATGTAAAAGTCGTTGGCAGTAAAAGCCAAAAAAAACGTTAAAACGAATTAACGATTTTACAAACGGTTCCCAACTTTATAGGTGACACTGACTGTTGGTGACAGTGTATGTCACAATTCGTTGTGTTTATTTCGTTTATTTATTTGTAAAATGAGATTTTGAGGTTAAAAGTTTTAAAACAAATTTAAATTTAAGTTCTATTCGTTTTTATGAAATTGAATCAAAAGTAGAGATAAAATGACCAGCAAACCCAATTCCAAGCGTACAATATACGTTGGTGGTTTAGCGGAAGAGGTCGATGAAAAAGTTTTAAATGCCGCATTTGTTCCTTTTGGTGATTTAGTCGATGTACAAATACCCCTTGATTACGAAACAGAAAAGCACAGAGGCTTTGCCTTCATCGAGTTCGAAAATGCTGAAGATGCAGCAGCTGCAATTGATAACATGGTATAACTAACTAAGACTAAGTATACAAAACCAAATTTGATATATTTTTGTTAAACATTTAAATTATTGCGCTATTCTTTTCCACATCTTGATAGGATTATATATTAAAGTTTTTACGTAATAAACCACGATATTTATTCAAAGAAAACATGATCATTTCTAACATGTATGGTTAACATTTTCAGAATGATTCAGAGTTATTTGGACGAACAATAAGAGTTAATATAGCTGCACCACAGAGAATCAAGGAGGGATCAACTAGACCGGTTTGGTCAGAAGATAGCTGGCTACAGAAACATGCCGGTGAAACTTTACCTGTTAACAATGAAGGGGAAGAGGAAGGCGCTAAGGAAAAAACTGATAGTTCCGATAATGTGAGTAAAAAGACTTCAATTCTTGTTTCTACACAAGGTTTGTACTAGTTTTAGTAATTTTTCATTTATAATGTTTGTGCTGGCAGACAAACAAGATCCTTTTTAAAACATCTGATGATGTATATTCAAGTAAGTCTAATAATTTACCACAGGAAGGCACAGTGCATTCACAATGTTGAGTCATACTGCTCCCAGGTTGGTGAGAGAAGTATCTGCCTACTCAAATGACAAAATTTAAATGCAATATTTCTTTTACATAAATAATCGCTAATGACTAATGCCTGTTGGCTATCAGGCTAGGCGATAATTACGAATTTCCGTTTTGTACAACTTTGGACTACTCACATTACTTACCTTACCTTGCTAGCCTATAAGTAGTGGCAAATAGAAGGTTGTTTCTTCATTCAGGCTTCCGCAATTTACTACAGTAGAATTCATTAGCAATGGTATCGAAGAGAAATGACAATTATGTCATACTAAGCAGATGTAAAAAGCATAAATGTTGATTCTTAAAAAAACATTAGGATCCATGATACAAGTTAATATTAATATAATGCTTTTGAAAATTTGTTCATTCATCATTTACTTTGATGTTGATTGTACCAGCATGCTATGCTTTAGGCATAGAGTTAGAAGGATAGTAGAGGCTAAGGGTCTGATATTTTTAAAATAGTTATTGCTAAACGTGAATTGGGGCCACTGTAATATAGTAATAACATCTCAGAATTTATATATTTGTAAATTCTGATGAAATAAATTAATAGGCACTTATTAAAGCATGTGATATGGCCAGACTTTAATTGCAATGGAATTTAATTTCAGGCAACACCGGCCAAACCTGTGGAGAAACGGAACCCGCAAGTCTACTTTGATATCTGTGTTGGAAAACAGGAGTTAGGAAGAATAATAATAATGCTCAGAGCAGACATTGTACCAAAGACAGCTGAGAATTTCAGAGCTCTGTGTACTCATGAAAAAGGATTTGGGTACCAAGGAAGCAGCTTTCACAGGATAATACCAGACTTTGTATCCTTTTTGAATTTAAGTGACTGTTTTAAATATAATTTTGTTTACGATTATCTTATGTAGCAACAATGTTAATTGTATAGTCATGACACATTCTTTATCATCCTGTTTTAGTTCACTTTTGAATAGGTCTTGCACAGATAGTGTTAGCAAAAGTTGGTATGCATTTGTTGTAAGGTTTGCCTATATTCACCACACTAGGGGGTAAGCACAGTGCCTGCACCCTAGTGATGATCTCCGTGTCTCTAGTTTGTGGAATTTGGGTTTGGCAAATTCAAATGGATTTTCAACATAATTTAGCCACTAGACCTGGTTTTTTAGCTAGCTGGGAGGAGAAAAAGGTAGTATATTTCTCCTTATACCCCCATATAACACATTAAAGTTTCCAAATTGGCTTTGCATATTGTTAATATTCGTGTCACCTCTACCTAAACTTGTGAAGAAATCTTGGAAGTAGATTCTACCCTGATTCAGTAACTTAACAAACAAGTTACAGATAGATCTTGTATCTACTTGTAAATAACAGATGAAAGTAGCTGTTTAAAAAAAAATGGTTGTATATGTTTTGCAGTATTTTGTTTATTTATAATAAACAACACTTATTTATCATTAAAGACAACCACGTGGCTTAGTGATTAGCTTACCTGATTGCTGGGCAATTGGTCCTGGGTTCGAATCGCAGACAAAGTCTATATTTGTGCAAAACAAATTATTGGTGTTGTGTCTCATGTCTCTGATACAGTATCTGTTCCTTTCTGCTATCTTATCGCATAAACGTTACATCGGATATAGGTAGATAAAGACCGATTACGAAGATTTACGGCACTATAATATCTCCTGCGCAGTTGACAACTGTTGATAGTACTCAGAAGTTGTGATCTTATGTGTTCTTATTTCTAGTTTAATTGTCCTTAATGAAACTTAGATGTGCCAAGGAGGAGACTTTACGAATCATAATGGGACAGGTGGAAAATCGATTTATGGACGAAAGTTTGAAGATGAGAACTTTACACTCAAACATACAGGGCCTGGTATATTGAGCATGGCTAATTCGGGTCCCAACACCAATGGATCACAATTCTTTCTTTGCACAGCTAAGTAAGTGATTATTTTTTTTAAAGAAAGACTAGAAACAATGGATGTTCCTTATAACCATCAATATAATTTTAGTATGGGCTGTACCAATGTTTCTGCTCGACGGCGCTAAGTCCTTATCTGCTATGCCACAAACAATTTCACAAAAATTCCATATGACAACACTTCCTTATTAATACATTGTGAGTTAGTTTTGAACATGTTTTCATTTATACATGACATAGTTACCAATAAACAAAACCATGTCTTTAATATGAAAAATAACACAATATAATTTTATTGAAGGATAACTTCAAACGAAGTTTTATGGCATAGCATATATGTATGGTAAGTTCTAGTAAATGTCGGTCTGTTTCGTCACTGTGTCAATTGCAGTGGGCAGAGTACCTGCTGAGTTATAAGGCTGGATTGAAATCACAGCAAATAGATATCTATGCTAAAATTTAAATGATGGTTTGTTGCATTTATTTCCTAATGTTGGATCTATTCATCAAATGTAGGAAATTTAATAGTAGCGCCTGTGTGTTTGTCTAGTTTCAGTATCTCCTTATTATGGGCAGATGATAATTTTGGTTTTACATGATTAACCAACAACCCACATGATGTGTAAGGGGCACAGGGATAACTTTTTTTTAGTAAAAAAACGTTACTCCTACTTTTTCCTGTGTCGTGGAGATAGTCGATACAAGTTGCACATGGTCAAACACCCAGATCTAAAATAAATATTTCTCTCCTGCGGGGATCGGACCCTCGACCTACGGCGCTGCGTCCAAATTCTCTGCCACTGCGCCAACGAACTGACGTGCGTATATGGTACCACACATATCTATGATACCACATTTTTGATACTGTTTAATTATGTAATACAACAAATAATTCAGTTTGTTAATAGCTGTCAGTATTCACACATTTGCTAACTATGATTAGGATTATATTCTATGTTGGATGCGATTGGTGACAACTCACAACGAATACCATATTTTTGACCACTGAAAGGTAAACAACGACAAGATGACAGTAGATTGAAGTTGTCTGCATCGGGTGGACTGTTAACTCCTTTTTCACCCCAATCCAATAAAAAAAGAAGCATCGTTTGAAATTTCAAAACCATGGAATCTGGTTAATGTCTCTGTGGATTGGTTTTTATTTAATATTATTGTTGTCATTTAGTGAAACTTCATCATATTATTCATATAGTATTATTTTGTAGTAGTTTGACAACAATTTTTTTTTAAATCACCCTCCGGTTTTGCCTTACTGCATCTTTAGGTTATTCAATTATGTTGTAATATAGAGTTGATTTAATTCAGAATTGGAATTGTAATTGAAATTTTAATGTTTATTTTTCAGAACGGATTGGTTGGACAATAAACACGTCGTATTTGGCCATGTTATTTCGGGTTTAGATGTACTGAAGAAAATGGAGAGGTATGGAAGCAAAGGCGGTACAGTTTCTGCCAAAGTGGTTATAAATAATTGTGGAGAATTACAATGATTTTATACGTTTTTACTGCATTTTTATTTATCCCGTATTTATGAGTTAAATAAAATAAAATATTCACTTCTCTGCCATGATAGCTCAGAGGTCAGCTCTCTTTTATAGAAATTTACTACGTTCACGGTGGTGAAGGAAGAGTTGCGAGACCGACACTTGCGTGTCTAAGAAATGACAAAAATGTATTTCGAGGACACCGTAGCGAATTCTTCCCGGCTCCAAAACTCTCTCAAACACTGAGAGGAGGCCTTGGCGCTGCAGTAGGACTCTAACAGGCTGTTAAAGATAAAGAAGATAATTAAAAAATAATGTTTTCTTTGTACACTTGTTTCCTTCTAGTTTGATCATCATTTATTGGTGTGTAAAATGAATAGTCCATTTGATGGTAAGAGGCTACAGAAGCCCATGGGCCTGCAAACAACATCAATCAAAGGAGGCTACAGATGCGTTGTCACTCCGAACTAAGATGGAATTCCTCAGTCTGTAATTATATTTGTGGAGTATACCTTTCAAACCAGAAGTTCCTAACAACAGTGGTCGCACTGCTGATTGGCGACAGAATTAAGTAAGGGGGTGGTAGCCTGACCACCCACCAGAGAAAAAACCCACCACCACCCACAGGTGATCTACATCGCTGTTAATTATTGTTCATAACCATTTTTTCATTCCCTATTTGCATTTGTATCTTAGCTAGTTTCGATGTGTGAGATCCGGATACACTTGCTTCGATATACATTAGATGGTTATCCCGCCATCACTCATAGACTACGAGATTTTAATGATTAAACCCTTATTCGTGCCGTGAAGTAGCTGCGTTAGAATCTGTCACCCATTTTTTATCCTGTGGTCGTATGTCGTCGTAAAAGACGATAATGGGAAAAATTTGAAAATCTCTTGGTAACCTCCGGGAGTAATACCCGGAGACAATATCCCGTCATGTTCCATCTGTCAGAGGCGAAAAGTTAGTTGCGAGAGGCCCGTTTGGTTGCACTGATATGCGCCAATTGGAAATCGTCAATCTCTACCCATCAGTGTAGGTAACAGGCGTGAGTGCTTTATGCTACATTTAATTCAATAATCTGTAGTGATTTGAACGAGCTTGGATATGAGACGTCTAAATAAGTTTATGATATTGTAATAGTTTTCGGGGTTAACATTATATTAGCAGCGATTTGAAGGAGAAGCCATGTATTTTGGAATAAAGGAATGTTTTTATGTAGGCACAAAGAGAAAATCTGTGCACTGACAGGATGCCTGGAGGTGGCAGTAGAGGGAGAAGTTAACCTGATGGTAAGTGGATGTGGATAAGCCCATGAAAATCTGAAAATAACTTCAATCGCAGGAGGTGACCGCATATAATTATCTACACTGGATCTCTTATCTTTCAAAGCGGAAAAGAGGCGAATACTAGCCACGGAGGGAGTCCACCTCTAGTAAAAATAATGAGCGTTCCTTTTGTTTCTGACCCGTGGCATTGTGAGATGAAGATTGTCAGTAGCAGTTTATTTTTAAAGATACTTTGATGCCACGACGTGTTTTATTTAAGCCTTGCGCGAACGACCAATAAAGTTAAACCCGCGCAGTGGAAGCGCCGTAAAGAAAGACTTAAATGTACCACAACATTGTTTCGGTAACCAAATAAAACGTAAAGGTAACAAAGTTGATATCGTCGTAAATACCAGGTTCCAAATAATAGGTTCCATAAAATTTTGATAAATAATTTTTAATTCGACTCTTATTTAAGTTATGTAAGTATCTGTACCCGCGACTTCGCCTGTTTAACACAGAACTTTAGAATTTTTAAAGTTCGTTAGGGTATCTATTATATAGATAGATAAGGTAATATTAAAAATATAATCTTATATGTCGTAGAAAGAAGTCTGTAAATAATTTTATTATATTTGTAGTATTGATCATCTTAAAATCTCTCGTAGTTGTTTTAAAAGTAGCATCTGTTGAACATGACAATGGTTACCACAAGATCTGTGGTTTAGACCTACCCAGGCCAGTATCAAAAATATTCCGTTGGCGACAGTCTGTTGAGAATTTGCTAAAAAGATTTTACACATAATTTGCGCTGGTCACATTATTACATAAAATGTGTTAAGCGTGTGTGCGATCTCAAATGCACTCATTTGTCTTTATCTTCTCGTATCCGATGTAACGCTTTTTTATCTTTCTTTTATATAAAAAACCCGCCACATTTGAGCCGCGCCTCACTTTTTTAGGGTTCCGTACATAATATCAATGACCTTTTTTAAAACTAGATATAATTTTGGGTCGTGAAAAATTTCTTTTCCGAGTTAGACATCGCAACAAAGTAAAAGAAGAAAAAAACCATAAAAACGTCGGTTTGTTTTGGTAGCTTACAAACTTCATTATGAATCGGTGTTTTCAGTATTTGTTGTTTAAATATATTAGCTACATATTACTACATATTAAATATATATTATACATAAATTTCAAATTCCTTACTGGTTTAGTTATTGAGATGGACTCCGCAACAAAAACGGACAACTTTGATAGCCCTCCATTTCTTAATAATAAATACATATTTATGTAATACTCAATAAGGTCTAATAAGGTCTAGAATGACACCAGGCGATGCTAAGGTAAGAATATTTATTTTCTACCCCACTTGTATGGAATTGTGTGGGTCATATACAATCCCATACAAGTGGAGTCCTCCGAAAAATACTAGAATTTAATTTCGAATTAATTATTTGGTTTTCGATCAACGCCAAATATCCAGGACAAATTCAGTAAGAATCCGCCTTGCTGCTCCAATGATGATTGGCAGACTTTATATTTCCTCGAATATTTTCTGATATGTAGATTTTACGATGTTTTCCTTCACCGTCGAGCACCAACTGAACACTTCTATTGCAATTAACAATATTTATGGTGCCGGTACGGGCAATCTATCACAGCATACTATGAAAGTATAGTGAACTTCGCCATTACTAATATGTGGGATTTGGGTCCATCTGTGGGTCACCAGATCCCCGTCGGTTAGTCAGCAGGGTGCAACGCGTGCAGGTGACAAAAATGGCTCTTCTAAAGGTGTAACCTAAATCTTAAAAAAAGTATTTAATGTTAAATATAGGAAGTAAGGAAGTCTTTCAACAGATTTAGTCGAACAACAAACACACTTTTGTTCACACTTTTCAAACTGGCTTTCACAGAACTCAGTACTGCCTTTGTCTGAACAAAGGAAACAACCTGACGCAAAGTAATGCCTTAAAAGTTACACAGATATGAAGGATGATATTCAACTGCCGTTGTCGGATTTGTAACGGGACTAGATCTGTGCCTTTTGTTAAGCATCAGAGTCTAAAACGCAATCCGAAATATAACGCTTTTATACGACAGAAATTATTTAAGACCCTGCACTAAGTTTTGTATATACATTGAAAAGCTAGGACAAATATATTTTTAAGTAACAATTGTAAATAACTTTACTACGATATTAATATTTAATTTAATAATAAATATAATTCTTGATCTTATAACTTATTATTTCTAAACACTGTTCTAGAACCGAACTAAAATAGATATTTTCTCATATTACATACTATGTATGTGCCTAGCTCGCTTATGTCTTTATTTTATGAAATAGATACAATCGTAATTGGCTGTGTAGAGGTTAAGCGTTTGGTTGCGACGTTGCGGATCTCGGGTTTGATTCCTCCACGTGTCAAGTATATGTATAGTCTGTGTGTTTGTCCATGTGCAATTTATGTATGTAAAATATAGGTAGGCAAAGAGATAAATTATGTATTTTAAGTTCCTTTTCTATTTGCTACTGTTACGAGTATAGAAGAGTGTGTAATTTTATGGGTTCGTAATTATTTCTATGTAACTTCTGAGAATTATTTAAATAAACTTTTGCATTAAACTTCGTTTTGGCTTTGGTCTGAATCGGTATATTTGTTTACTGAGTAAGGCATAAACGTTTCTGTAATGGCGGCTTAGTAAACGTATTAAAAGGTATTTATTGTTTAGATTATACGTAATCGCTTTATAAAAGCGTTAAAGCGTTTTAATAAAAGTAAAATCTACGTTAAAGCGTTAAATCTACAGAAATGTAAAGGATTTTCGAATACCTTATTTTTTTCTGTTATCTTTCATGTTAAATACATTGTATAATCCGCCTTATTTCGATCTATCGTCTTGAACTTATACTTGTACTAGTGTCCAAGCTCAAAAATTGTTTTATAACATTACTTTCAAACTGGCAGATAGGTAAATGCCATTGCCATATAAGGCTCCAAGTCCTAGAAATTAAAATATAATAATATATTTTTGTAATTTTATTTTACAATACGATTACAGTGTGTGAAAAATGGAGTTCCATGAAGAGCCAACAACCGCACATGTAAACAAGATAACTACTGCAGATATAGGCTCTGTAGTGAAAATTTGTTGTTTTGTTTGTTGCACAAATATAAGATTCAACTGGGATTCGAAGCCAGAACCTACCAAAACATGCGATGCCAAACATATCATAACATGCGCTGTTTTATTAAATTGTCAATATAATTCTTCTTTAACACAATTACATTTTTAATCAGAGGTCTAGGAGGTCGCTGTTGTGCACAATTCGCATAAATTTGTTGAAAGCTAACATTGTCCGCTTTCAGTTACTTTTCCGTGATAAGATTCTTTTGTTATTTTAATGTATTTCGTGATTTCCTGCAGCAGAAATGTTCTTTTCAATTTAAATTCCCGTCTTCTCCCTTTTATTCTTTGATTACAGCCATTCCTATTCACTTCGAGGCCATGTTCGTAGATTAATGCGAGAGTATAGTCAATACGAATGTAAAGGCCAAATGAGATTGACATTGGTGTGGTTTGATGACGGCAGGCGAGACGTACCGGAAGAAACTTACTTATATTGATGTGTGTTGTGTAAAACAGTAAACAATATATTACATAAACATACAAATATAAACATAATTATTATTACCTCTTGTACTGGTCAAGGGGCGGCGTTGACAGCGTCAGCGGAGGAAACGGATGCAGAAGGCCCGCAAGTAATTTAAATAAAAGAACATCGATGTCACCTGCAGCTGCGTCGTGCTCTGACCTCTGTTAGCGAAGGACTTCCAACAAAAACTAGAGGGGGACTCACAGCAATTCAAGGTCAATAGCATATTAAGGACATATTCTACCGAAGCTTGAGGGCTTACTTAGGAATATTACAGATTAAAATCTTCTGCGGTATATGAGGATTTCTAAAAACGAAGCAGTAGTAGCTAAACTAAGTCATGTTAAACGTAACCATCAGGCTTGATATAAAACATATATCGTGCCGTTATAATAGCTGGCGTTTGATATGCCCCTCCGTCAAAGGTCAGTCGTAAAATTAAGCAGATTAAAACGCCTATTAGCTGAGGCGGCAGTGTGTCTGGTATAAGAATAATGTGTTAAGCCAGTGTAATGGTTACACGTTATGTGATTATAGCAGAAAAGAAAAAAACTTCTGTACATACAGTCTACTGTTTGAATGGATCCGCTCGACCGGAACACAGGCGTGAAGTATATATTTTTTATGTGATAGGCGCCAAACAAGCAGGCGGTTCACCTGATGATAAGTGATTACAGCCGCCCACGTACATTTGCAACACCAGAGGCGCGTTGCCGGTCTTGAAGGATATTTGGGAGATGAGAGGGAGGATGAGGAGTGGGATGTGGTGGGGAGTGGACCTCCGGATGCCACACTCACCGAACGAAACGCAGAAACATTTTAAAATCCTCTAATTCATTCTGCGAGGCCGGACCAACCCGGTCGAGCCGGCCCATTCGAGCAGCAGCAAAAGTCTACCAGGTGTAACCTTGTGCTTCTGCGTTTCGATCGACAAGAGAGGTAACAGGGGCCCCACCAATCGTTAAAGGCCGGGAACGTCCCTGCAGCTCCTTTGGTGTTGCAGATGTACGTGAGCGTCGATAATCATTTACCGCAGGTAAGCCGCTGGTTCGTTTGCCCTCTTGCCCTTTCCCATAAAAAACAAAAAAAAAACTATGCATTCGTTGCTGTGGGCAAATCCCTCTATTGCGATCTAAATTAAATATTTGTACCCGAGTCATGAATGTTTTTTTTATATATCAACATTATATGATCTCTATCTACATCGGCATATCGAGTTTAGTTCATCGAGCCATATGTTACTTTCCGGTATTTATAACTAGAAAAATCAGTTTCAATAATATCATATAAAATAATAAAATGGAGGTGCGCTCTTCTCTTTATTATTGTCTGAGAATCGAATTATCTAGTTGTTAACTTTCACTACAAAACAGACTAAACTCAAATAACAAAACAGCAACCTACCGATTCGACGCGATTTTGTAGAATTAAACTGTTTTTACACTTTGCCCGGTCGAGTCCACGTCTTCCTGATCTCCATGGTCTCTGCTTGCATCGCTCTTACTGACCTTCCACAAAGTTGGCGTCGCGGGGGGAACTATTGCTGTTGTGGGGAAAGAATGGTGTCCGACATTTACTCAACGATGGTACCGTGGACCAAATTCGCCGCTGGGATTCGAGAGGGCAGCAGCTCGGTCGCGGAGGGGCAGTAAGAGAGGTGCATAGCAAGAAGAAATGATGCCTTGACAGCATCCAAAGTGGCAACCCTAATACGCTTCTTGTATTACATTATCGCTTGCAAGTTTTTGTTTCTTTGCTGCTTGTTACCATTTCGATATGACAACCGTGTAAGGTTACTGCTCTATAGATAATATCCTCCGATTTCTCGCCACAAAACCGTACGATAAACTTTGTCCATATAAATGGGCCTTTACGGTTAAAACTTATTTAATTAACAACGTATGATGTTGTTTAATTTGTAGAAGAGATACCTTATTTAAAATGATACGTCTTATTAATTATTTCTGTAAACGTTTTCAACAGTTTCATTTAACAAATCGTGTTGGTTTTTAGTATAAAAATTATAATTGTATTATATTTATTTTTGTTCTTTACATTACTAAAAAAACAAAACATTGCTTTTGGATACGAAAAGAAATGCCTGTCATAGGTTTACTGTATAAGTTTTTTTTAAGCGTGAAAGAGCCAAGCAGCGGCTTTTGCTGCTGCTGCTCGAATGGGCCTGCTCGACCAGGTTGGTACCACGGCCTCGCAGAATACCGGCGTGTAGTAACTGGAGGCCCTCTCGTCCTACCCATCCCCTTCCTGATCCTCCCTCCCATCTCCCAAATACCCTTAAAGGCCGGCAACTCACCTACAGCACCTCTGGTGTTGCAGATGTACGTGGGCGTCGGTAATCACTTACCATCAGATGAACCGCTTGCTCGTTTGCCGCCTTTCCTATAAAAAAAAAAATATACATTTTTGTTTTTTTATTATCCATTTTTTACTTATTGTACGCCATTGGTAAAGTCAAGTAGTAGCTTATAAATGGCCACAGCTGGGCAAAGGACATTAAAGAGAGTTTTGAAGCAGGTTGCTTCAATGCGAGTTGACGTAATTCACGTGTCCGATTATCATCTATTAAGTACGATTATCTATGTGGAGGACTTGTAACAATGAATATTTCGAAACTTGCGCATGATTTTTGGCCTTTGGAAATTAAAACGGTGACGTTGTCTCGCCCCTTGTCACGTTGGTCCAAATAAGCTCAGGTGAAAAGTGGGTAGAAATTATTAAAATAAAAGTCTGGATCTCTGACCATCCCATTCAAGAACAAAGGAGCTCGGGAACTTATTACTTTTATTTGGTATGAAATTGTTAGCCATTCTGTTAGTAATTTTCAAGGAGTTGACAAAAAATCCAATTAGAGGATGTCGTTGATTGCTTCTCAGCTTTTGATCTAATTTCAGCTGACGTTAATTCGGGCGTTATGTCTCTTAGTGACTATCAATGTTAAGAGAGAATTTTACCTTTCAAATGAAACAGAACAAAGTTAAAGGTTTTTATTAAATAAATTTAGCATATTGAATTGTATTGAATGGGGTATAAAGTGTAAGGGGGAATATATCATCTTTATCTCGAACGCACATCTCATAGGTCAGTGACGAGGAGCAACATCTCTAGTCCAAGGTGACAGCACTCACCAACTCAAAAATACCGTAATAAAAAAACGAATGCAGGATTAGCAAACCTGAACTGACCAGCCCCACAAGCAGCACCTGTTAATACTGTGAACAGGTGGTGCTTGTGGGGAGAGACGTCGGGGAAAACTGTTCCTCTAATATTTTAATGTGGTTAATCTTGGTCATACTCAACAAACGCTGTCTGTTCATTAAAATGTTCTAAAAGTTGTACCAAAAATACAGACGAAAACTGTTCTATTTGTTTACAAAACAAAACTTACTTGATTAATGATGTATTGATTGCTTTTATAATTACGTCGTTAAATAAATATCGTTACTGTTATTCGATTTCATTCTGATGCCAGGAGCTTTATCAACATTAACGTCCATTAATTTATTCCGTTTTGATTTCTTTTATAGCTTTTTTTCTTTTTGGCTCTCATATTTTTTTGAAAAGAAATTTAAAAATGAAACAATAACTGCTTGTCATAAAGGAAACATAAGAAAGAAGTAATTTTTCAAGAGTTTCTCTCAATGAAATAAATTGTCCTTGAGTTGATTATCGTACCATTAACATATTTGATTTTCTGGGTTCGATAGTATCCGGAATTTATCGCCGTGGGCGAAATCGCCCGGGGCCATCAATAAAGGACCAAGAACTGATGCGTATTGTGATCATGTAATGGTACGTACAAACACTGTGTTCGCTAATTTTTATCTATACATGATAATGTTATGCAGGTGTACAAAAATATACCACGGGCTTGAATGTGTCTGTTTGTAGTTAGATTGGAATGGTCAAGCGTTAACAATGTTTATAGCAATATGATAGTGACTTCAAATTACATTCGTATGACTTCTGTTGTGACGATGACGTCTTCCGAGCCGGTTTCGATCACGGTGATAACTTCCGAATTCTCTTGGACTCATTCGTCTTCACCTTCCCGTATACAACGTAATGTTTTAGCGATAGATTACAGATCGGAGAAATGTTTGTATGTATGCACTGATAGAGACTCGGGCGCCCTACCGAATTCGTCCATATTCATTACCCGACAATACTTTATGCGTTGCACAAATATCGACTTCGGCGGAAATTCGAGCCGGAGTTGTGGCTTGGCAGTAGTGAGTTACACCGGCTTGACCGTTCGTGCTATTCATCTTAATGGTGGGTACAAATAA
The DNA here is from genome assembly GCA_029286595.1 of Bhutanitis thaidina. Lineage (NCBI taxonomy): Eukaryota > Metazoa > Arthropoda > Insecta > Lepidoptera > Papilionidae > Bhutanitis > Bhutanitis thaidina. The sequence goes on from JAGSMS010000018.1 coordinate 8,257,940, forward strand.
CTCTGAATTAAAGTATCTAGAAATGGTTCCTTGTGATGCGTCTAAGTAAATTTAAAATCATAAAATTCACAGTTGGAGACGGAGTCGTGCCAAGCGGCGGCTTTTGCAACTCGAATCTTCTGTGACAAACAAAAATATATCCAAGACCACGCATGCCACTGCTCGACCTCAAAATAATTTGAGCTCATTCTGCATAGATTGAACCAAAATTTAATAATTAGAAAGCTGACGGTAGCTGGGCTAACTGCGTCATCAGGATGTCAAACATCTCAGTCCTGCTGTGACTATGGCAAGGAAAAATTAAACATGTCAAAATCCGTAAATAATCGTTTCATTTCAATGTATTCGCATAAATACAAAAAATCATTAGGCGGTGTTCCATCGTTGGTGTTCCGTTGCGTCAAAATTTGTCCTTTTCTTATTAGGTTTCGTACTGATATTGTTTTTTTATTAATTAATTTGTGTTTCGAAATACCCTTTTTGCGGAGAAAACGAAAGAGTCGAAAGTGACTGAAAAAACTTATTAAGTATGTAAACTCTTTAACATTTTACATTGAACCGCGTGGAACTCATATTTTGTATTACAACACGTCTGTTGAGACGACCCTATAATAAGCAATTGCAGCCTTTGTTTTGCGAGAAAAAGATATGAAAAATATTGACGATAAAATTGATAGAATCACAGCAGAATTCTTCATAGTACTTAATGTTATATCATGTTCGATACGATTGATGCCAAGTGTATGGCATTTATACTGGGCCGATGATCGTTTAGTATATTATATTGAATTCAGGATGTTAACAATGTTAAAAAATTAATTCTTAAGAATAGTTTAAACTTTACTTGTTCATATGTGGTATATGGTTAAAAAACTCTTTTTATTCATGAGCCTGTATTATTTTTCCACTGCTGAACCCAATGGCATTTTTTTTTAAATTGCCACGCATGCCAAACGGGTCGGCGATTACAGTAGCAGACACTGCCGTCGATATATGTATACGTATTTTCAGTTAAGAAGTTTTGGAGATGCCTTTTCTCTTAATTGACTCTTACGATGAACGAAAGATACACGCTGGTCCTTATACCTCCAAACGATAATCACATTGATGATAAATATATTTTTCGGTTGTTCAACAAATTTATATATTGCATACAAATTTTATTAAATAAAATATTAATGTAGAATATTTGCTTCGTGTACAGTTGTTAATTTCTCTCGCCAAATAGCGCACAAAGACATAACAGTTATTGTTAGCGTTTAACAACATTACATTTTAATTTCCTAGTTTCCGACCAACACTAAATTTTGGAGTTAGTCCAAAAGTATATAGTCGCTTAAGATTTTATATTACTTTAATTTTTATTCCTATAAGGTTCTAATAAGGCCACGTTGCGGTACAAAAGAGGGGGCGGAGAGTATATAGTATATACAATCAAATAATTTAAATCCGAATTTGTGTGTATGTGAAAATCACTATGTTGAATGATAAATTTTTATATGGACAAGTTAGAGACATGAAAATTTATCTGTGCACTGTTTTTACATTGCGTATACTCATCTGTCTAAAGTTCCATCAAAATTGGATAATTAGATTCAGAGGAGATAGCAATAACAACAACGGCAACAACTTTAAACAAAGAACGTTGTCATACCAGAAGACTACGATGGAAACCCACAAATAGACTATTTCTTTGTAAATTACATTGTCTCTAGATACTCTTTAAACCGGAACACAACGGTGGTCTCATTGTTACTTGGCGGCAAGCAAGGAGTTCTTCGCTAGAAAGTTTAAATAAGGAATCGATGATAGAAAAGTCATGCGAAGAATTTGTCGGACCAAGTAACTAAAACTAAACTATAAAAGTTCCATAGCCTTAAAGGAATATTTAAGGTCCTGGTAAGCCTTAGAGTATAAACGCCAAAGCGCACCAGGGGTAGGATTCCGTGTTCCTAGGACCTCTTGAATACGGCAGGGGTGCGAAGAATCTCCGGGAGCCAGCTCGGTGATAAGAAACGCCACCTGTCGCGAATATTGTTTCGTGTCAAATGGAAATAAGTAATCTGTCTCTGTCTGTCTCTGTCTACAGTTAGCCTGCGTAAATATAAATATATAACAATTATAAAAAATGTTTTATTTCTTATCCTTAGTTAAAATATCTCATAGCGATATTTGGACATCATCATCATCATTTCACCCTATCACAAATCCACTGCTGAGCATAGGCCTCCCCCAAAGATTGCCACGAAGCTCGGTCCTGAGCCACCTGCATCCATCGACTTCCCGCAACACTGCGCAGGTCGTCGCTCCATCTTGTGGGGGTTGTCCTACACTGCGTTTGCCTGTACGTGGTTGCCACTCGAGAACCTTTTTTCCCCAACGGTTGTCAGTTCTGCGAACTATGTGGCCGGTCCATTGCCACTTCAGCTTACTGATCCTTACGGCTATGTCGGTTACCTGCTGCGGATATCATCGCTGCAGACTCTATCACGCAGAGAAACACCGAGCATAGCCCTTTCCATAGCGTGCTGAGCAACTTTGAGCGTCCTCATACGGCCTGCAGTGAAGGACCAAGTCTCCGTTCCGTATGCCATCACTGGCAACACGCACTGGTTGTATACTTTACTCTTGAGGTTTTGCGGTATACTCGATGAGAAGATATGACGTAGTTTCACGAACGCAGCCCAGCCGAGTTGGATTCGTCGATTGACCTCTGGGTCGAAGTTGGACTTACCTAATCGGACAATTTGTCCCAGGTATACGTACTCGTCTACAACTATTTTTGAACATAATCTCTATAAAACTTTAATGGAAGTAGTATGGAACAGGTGTCAGTTTTTAATAAAACAAGTAATAATACTCTTCAGCGACGTGTAGCCCCGAAAGGCAATGAGTTTTTTTTATTTATTTATGTTAAGTGTAATAAAAAATGAGTGATATTCTGAAGTCTGCGGCAAAACGTGCCTGTTTTGAGACTACATATCGTAATATCTATAAATTCAAAGCACAAGTGTACACTTAAATAGATTTCAAAAATCGAATATAATGCGGTGTTGGCGTAAGAATATCTGCTACAGTTTCTTACTGTGTGTTTCGTATGAATCGGTTAAACCTTATTACAATAGAATTTCCATTGATTCAAAGTTGTGACACGTGAAAATTAGGCCTCCTCATTAAAAATAATGGAAATTTGAAAGACTCAGACCAGTGATGGGTTGCAGCGTCTATTGTCAGGCTGAGGAAGATGAAGAAATATCTAATAAATTAAGTGTTATTCTATGTTTTAAGGTAATACTTTCGTAAGCGACTGTAATTTATAATGTCGCAGAAAATTATTTGTCTTAGTAATCCGCATACAGGTACACTGTGTCTGTGTAGCAGATGAAGATAACATTTGTAGAAAACTAATTGTTTCTGGGCATTGGGTCTTTCTCCAAATGCTAATCGCACGCAGCACTAAGTGACCAGCTAACAAACAAACAAGGCTCTGGTGACTGAATGATGGCGGAATATCCAACCTAATTTGTCGAACCCAAATCCCACAGACTATTGATGAGGAGCAATTCTGCCAGTGCGTGGGTACTGGCTCTGCATACCGATCTGCTTACCCAGCGTGATGACTAGGGGCCAACCTTTCAAGAAATATATACCGACTGTTGTTGGCACTTTCTTGGAGAGGCCAAGCTGCTCTTGTGTGGGTAGGTAGAGTTGTATGTTCTTGAAGTTATTTCTTAGACATGTAGATTTCCTCACGATGTATATCTTCTCAGTCGGATTCTTCACTTAAATTACTATAATTTTGGGACCGAATCCAGGTCACTCGCGTATTATAAAATTAAAAAAGAACATCTCCTAAGCTATTGACAGCTCAGGACTACTACTACACCTGACAGATGGTGGAATATATGTATATGTTAGCAATAAACCGACGAGTAATTTCATGACATATTTCGAGGGCTTATGTTACTAGTAGCTGTCTTAAGCAATAACATGCGCAGAAGACAAATTGTATACACTAATTAATTTTAATAAGGCATGATGCGTTTATACGCCTCTTGACTGACAAAAATCAGCGAACTGAATTATGGATGGGATGAAATTCGAGCCGAGATTAAAATGTATGTTTATGTATATAAATGTATAAATGTATAAAAAGGATAAGTATTTCTTTTTGTTTGTGGATACGTGAATATCAATTTAAAAAATCTGTCCTGCAGATATACTGTGAAAAGGATGAAACTCAGTGACAGCGGTGATAATCACGACACTTATTTTAAGTTCGGCTTTTATCTTCTGAAGGCTCGCACTTCGATTTTTTTTTTTTTTTTGGCAAACGTGCAAGAGTTTCACCTGATGGTAAGTGATTACCGACAGCCACGTACATCAGCAACACCAGAGGTACTGCAGATGCGTTGCCGCCCTTTAAAGGCAAAGCGGTTTCCCAAACATACATACAAACGTTGCAATAGCAGCCTCAATTATCTATTACTTAAAAAAAAAATCTTCAATTTTGATTAGACAAGCACAACTAGAGAGAATTTAAATTGTTTCAAAGTTATGAAACGTGAACTTATCCCAGTAATAATTATATATATTTTTTAATTTTCCTGATTATAAAACTATTTATACATCTCTAGTGGAAAGGCGAATCTTGTTTCTAAGAGATCGACAGGAAAGGGAATTGCATATACAGTGATTTTACATGCTGCCAAAAGCAATGAACTTTGATTTTCTGGTATTTGCCAAATTCGACTTTTACAAACACCAACAGATCGATACGGGGTAATAGATTTCCCGTGCCAAGAAGGTAGCCAAAATCAATATTTACTTCTTGGCTGTATGATAAATATCTGTATATTCAATCCGTCCTTTTCAACTTATCTGTCAGTCGTTCCATACGGACTACTGAGTGAATGCATATGTTTGCATTGAAGCTAAGCACATAGGGCCATATGTTTTCGAGCTTATTATAATTTATCGCCTAGTTGAGAGACGCTGCTGTGGTTATATCCACCTGGCTTATTTAAACCTCGGGCATACCAGGCAAACAGAACTTGTCAATTACACTGGATATAAAATTGAGGCACAATTGTCGAATTGGGAAATTTGTTTGTTTGATGTAGTAAATTGGGTCAGGCACGTAATATGTCGCTTTACGAGTAGAACATTGTGTGTGTTATTGTTATGTAATTATGTAAGTTATTTCAGAGACTTTGACTAATACATAATTATAAATTCGTGCGAAATGTGTTAATTTTTGTTTAACAAAGTGACACTCGAGCTAACGGTCGAAGTAAAAACGTTGAGGATTCTTCTTTTTTTTATAAATAAAATAAGAGTACGAGCATAATTTTAGTAGTGTTAGTTCCTCGATTGAATCAAGTGTCGATGAAAATGAAATTCATTATTTACTTAAGGTGCAATACTCTTATTTAAGCTTGCCGTGTCGTTTGCCTCCTTTCCCATTAAAAAAGAAAATTTTAAATAATCTCATAGCCTCCAACGGATACCAAAATAACTATTTCAAATATGCCTTAGTAACAGTGTCTGGTATTGGCAATGCAAAATTCATCCGCTAGGCGTGGCGATTTCAGTAGATTTCCCACCTAAGGAAACATCCCTAGATAGAGATTACGATGCTAATATCCACGTACTCATGTTACTCACAGGCAGAAGTCTAAGATTATTGATTTCTATTAAGCAAGCTTTCATCGTCGACAAAACACATTTTCGCAATCCCCTTTTTACCCCTTCCGGAAATAAGATAATAATTTTAATCTGTGAATGTTGATTGAAACGTTGTTTAAAGTTGAGTTAGGTGATATACGAGCTAACAGTCCATTTGATACACAATCAAAGAAGGTTACCCGTTGTTAACCCTAAGGACTAAGACGGGGCTGTAATATTATTGCCCCTTTAAACCAGAACATAAAGGTGGCTCACGCCTGATAAGCGACAGCCTACTCGGACTGCTCGTAGGCAGAAAACAAATCTTGCCTCCTAGAGTATTGACAAGTGTTTGCGTTGTAGGAGAATATGCCGTCCGAGGAGGGGCAAACAAGAGGTCGTAGTAATAGAACCGATAGATGGTGGAACGACGGGCAGCAGCGTTTAAGTTATGTGGTATCTGGTACTGTAATCATCAAATCGGTTGCCAAGCGATTACTGCAAACTCTCCCGTTGGACATATTTAAGCCGAAAAGTGGGTTATTTATAGGCTTCTAAAAAGAAGAAGAACTCTTGTTTTGTTTTTTAATAAACAAAGCTGATAACTGTTTGGGCAAGTATAATACTTGAGCGGAAAACTCGTACAAGAAAATGTAGTCGATCGCCCAAAAAAATGGAACGAGACTTGCGCAGTTTCACGGAAATTTGATAGATGAAGGTGGCTCCAGACCGTGATATGTGGTAATCTTTTGGGGAGATCCCCCAGAATTTCTCATTGCTGGAGAAAGAACTCCTCTTAATATTTCGAGAGGGTTTGTAGGTTAAATTTAAACAATAATGCTTTTATATACCATTTGGTTATTGTGAGTCTTATTGAATTATCAAACAGAACGTTTTACGGTTTTCGGATGATGTAATGCCTAAATGAATTCTCGAATCAAAGCAATGTAGGAAGCAACGGTATAAATCAATGCTTTAAATGCAGCTTTTGAAATTCTCAGTGTTTACGAAGGTACTTTTAGAGCTTGAGTTTGAAAATTTGCAATACAAATTTTGGACTCAATTTCATAAATAGTTTGGATATTTAGTTAATTTATTTCAAGAATCTTATCTTTTTCATCCGGCATATTTAACTCCATTGCTGAACATAGACATAGTAAAGATCAGCTATAGAGATCAGCTATAAGCCGAAATATTATATTAGTAACTTATTACACTTGCTTGGAAAATTTTCCCGGTTCAAAGGGACCACGGTACATAACAAGTATATTTATTTCGTCATCAAAAAAAAATTATCTTAATATTTTTTCAGCCATATAGTTCTGAAAATGTAACAATTGGGCCGATATTGATATGGAAATTCGTAATTTTTATTAGAATAAAATTTTAATCAAATTCTCATATTTAAGATTATAATCCACTAACTTAAATTTATAACAGTACGTTTAGATGTTATAGACTTTTACAAACTTTTCAGATTTAATCAATTTTAAGTATAAGAAAAGAATTAGACTGTTTAGGATAGATATAAAGAGACGTAACAGGATTAGTCATTATTTATCAGCATCAAATAAATCCAAAACATAATGCTATTGAAAGAAAACTACATTTTTAAAGCAATTGAATTAGAAATTGCGATTGAACTTCATCGAACGAAATTAAAACTTTAAACATTTTAAAATATTTTCAGTGCAACGAACTTGGTACTGCAAAGTCTGCTAGAAAAAGTTTTTATAGCCTTGAATTAAAAAGTTCTGAGTGTTATAGCTCTGTAGTACTTTAGAACATCGACATGACCACATTTTATTCAGTCCCAATCTAAGAAAATCTGTATAGGTTTATCAAAAAGTTTCGTATACATCTTCAGTATACCTCTAAGTCAAAAATTAAGAAACCTAATGTAACCACGGAATGTGTATCCCACATAGAGTGTCTTGGGGAATACGTATCTGCGCGGAGTTTGATACAATACATTTAAAGTCAAGAAAAGAGCAAACTGTTCATCTGATAGAAAGTGGTCGTTGGGACCCGTAGATACTTGCATCTATTCTCGGGTAAGAAAAAGCAAACTTTGTAACAGAAAAAGGTTGCTCCCGAAGATTGCCAAGAGATCTTCAAGTCTTTTTCTCGCCCTTTACGGCACTCACTTTCTTAAAAGGTTCTTTCCCCGATACCTCAAGGTTTGTGCCGCTACCAAATGACTAAATCTATCATTAAACATACAAACACAAGCTTGACTTAGCAGGAATTCTGTAAGACGGTCGTCCTTCCCCTGTCGATAGGACCTTTCGTGCTGCAGCAATAATACAACTGCAATGTGTTTCTATAGCATTAAAATGGTAAAATACTGGCTGGTATGTCGAAGCCGGCTGCGAACGGCAAATATCCACGACTAGGTTACGTGGTGTTTGCAGTATCAGAACTACTATGGACTGACAACCAGTCACGATTTGGTACTGTCTATATTTTTTCTATAAATGTTAACTTGATAACTTTGAGCATTGATAGTTGAAAGAATTAGCAACGCCACATTTTTTTATTCGAGGAGAAATACCTTACGCATACCCGACCTCTCAGGGACAAGTACGGGTAATGTTGGGCTTGCACTAACCAAAACCCCACGGTGCTCCACCATCGCCGCGTTCGGCAGGGCCACGGGAACGCTTTCCACACATCCCAACCAGTACCGGTAGCCCCATCTCGTGAGAGAATACATCCTCTTTTTCTCTGTCCTGGCTGGATGCGCCGGAACATGGACGTGTCTACCAACTCGGATTCCAAGGCTTCCCAAACCCACGAGGGTATGTTCCTCTTCTTCCACTATTGGAGACAAAGCCATTTGGGTTGTTTGAAATTAAAATTAAAGGTATACACAACATAAAATTATTAATTTAGCTATTCCATTAGACTAAAACTTTGTACGTATCGAAGTTCTGCAATTTATCTATTAAGTTGAATGTGATAAATCTGTGTCTTCGACAAGTCTAACTTGATTGCGTTCGATATGATTCAGATCGGTGTTCGAAATAATTATTTTTTGAGGATTTATTTTTAAATATTTTCGTGAAATAATTATTTAACTCGTAAACTTCGGAGGCGTCTGGTTAGGTATCACCCTCTTAAGCATTTCTGCCAATAATCAACAGTGCAACTATAGCTGTGTATAGATAGCAAGTATAATTATAGTCCAAGAGGCATTCCATCATATTACTCAGGGGTGAGACAACACATGTTCTTAGATTGAAGCTTTGCAGTTGTCCATGGGTCATGGGAGTAGCCACTTAACTAGACACTTAACGCTTAGCTTAGCCACTACGCCACTACGCCAACGAGGCGTCTTAATGTTTATCAGGTCCACCTGATAAACATTAAGTGGCTACTATGATTAACGATTGATTGATTACTGAAGCAATCTACAGCTAAAAGTGGACTGTAAGCTGGTTAATCACTCAATCCAATAAAGAAAGCAACTTTTTTTTTAATCAATATTAAGATGATAAAATTATAATCTGATTTCCGGATCAGGTGAAATGTGGGTGGCGGAAACGGGTTTGTTCGGCGAAAAAAGCGTGCTCAATGAAAATCAATACTCACTGACTACTGACTTGCGAATATGAGTAACAGGCGTACGTGCATATTATCATCGCAATCTGCATATAGGGCTGTCTCCTTTGGAGAGAGAAGTTTACTGTTATCGCCACGTCCATCTGCTGAATTTGCGATGTCAATAACAGACACTGGTACTAAGGTGGTACCTATTTACATTCTGTCTAGCATATTTCAAATGGTTTGGATGAGATTATTAAGTATTTTCCATCGACTTTAACGTCACTCCCGGTATGATATAACCATGACCATGACCAATTAGTAGCTTTTCTCACGCAGCTAATACACGGTGAGTTTAAATAAGAATATTGCACCTTATGCAAACCGGATAAAGTTTATTATCATCGACACTGCATTCTATCTAGGACATACTACTACTGAAATGCTCGTACTGTTCTATGAATTACCATTGAGAGAATTAGATTTTTTTTAAAGAGAATCTTCAACGTTTGTATACAGTGCTTCACATAATATGTTGCATGTACAGCATTCATAGAATATCCGTAAACTTGGACGGAATATATCTCTATCTAGTAGTATCTATTCTACACTACATTAGTTGGTACGAGACTGTCACTCGAGATCCTTTTTATCTAACAAATAAGTCCTACAAGTAGCATGGCTAGACAATAGAGGCTTCAATTTAGTGATAATTTTTATACTACGGTTATTCATTTTGATAAAATTGCATACGTACATTATCAGGAGAGAATAAAACTTAATAATACTCTGGGAAGGACCACTCTCGTACAGAATAGCCAGCGTAAAATATGTGTGTGTATTCGTATGGTGTGGCATTGAACCTAAGACCCATTAACCAGTAACGAGATATTCCATCGTAGTCCTCAGGGGTGACTATCTCACAATCAGCTGCATTTTCATATCCTATCTCGTAGACTGTGTACTGTATGTTACCTGTTTCTTAAATAGTACAGATACCATGAAAGTGTGTTGCAATTTGGTAGATAATATTTAAACCATAAATTTTATTACATAAAATTATTAAGCAAATTTTGATAACAATAAAAATTTTTGGCCACTGTTTAGCATAATTTATATTTCATAATTTATTGTTTTTGAAATTGGTACTTCTTGATGATAAATTGCTTTAACATTTCGCCTAACCAATTTATAGTTTAATTTTAATAGCATTATAACTGAATTCAAAAGAGTGTTTGTATATAAATGTGTGGGGTTATCTCCTCCGCTTTTGATCAATCAATCATCATCAATCATTTCAGCCTATTACAAGTCCATTGCTGAACATACCTCCCCCAAAGATTATACTCATCAAGGGGGGGGGGGGGGGTATGCCTTAGTTGCCACGCTTGGCGAGCGGGTTGGCAACCATCTCCTAATATCCGCTTTTAAAAATTCTCTCAACACTTTTTCAACCATCTGGAGTGTCGTACGCATATAGTAAGTGACAGTTACACCACCAGATGGGAATCAAACATAGCGTATGTTTGATTCCCACGAAATCGATAAGAAATCGCGATAACTATATGAAAAATAGTCGAAGTACAAGAAAATAAAATGGTCCCACATGGTTAAATTACGGATCGGTCGGTGCGAAGCAGCTGCAGTTATGTCACAAAATTTGCCAAATGCGACTAATAATGTGTTGAAAATAAAATACACATTTTGATATTTAATTATATTTATAAAGGCACGTTAACAAATGTTATCTAAAACAAATCAAATTTTCCTTCCGACCATAAGAGTATCAGCCCTTTCATCCCGATCTCCGCTTCGTGTTCCCGCCAATACGAGATTTCCCGCCAGTTTCCCGCGAAATTGCAGATGATGTAGACGCGTAGAGCGCTAACTAAACCGTAGAAAACGTAAGCTTTCCGTAGACATTATTGCAACCTATTATAGTTAAAAAGTGTAAAAATAAATAAAAATAAAAGTTAAATAAAATAATTCTGTTGCATTAAGTTGTGTGTTCTTCGTTAAGGAATTGTGGTTAATATTATAAGCTATATTTAATCAATTGACACTACTTGGATAAATTTGATTAATAAGTGTTAGTGTTTTATGCTATTATCATAACTATTTAATAAAACTATTGGGTCCTTTGCTGCGGTTTGTTAAATGATGGGTGAGTATTTATAATAACTATATGAAAATAATAATTATAGAATATTGTATAAATAACACAGAAGAATATCGAATAATTAAATAAATTTCCAATATTTATAATATTAATTACATCTGATATAAACTTTGTTTAATATTCGAATATCAAATAACAAACCTACCGATGCACCAGCAAACTATGTTCTATTTAACATTATGACAAATGAAATATTTAAGGGTATTTCATAGTTTAAAGCTTAAATTATAATCTCTCCAGTTAAGAGTTTAAGCAACATTGACGCAGTGCAGCTACAGATACAAAATTCATAAAATAATACGTAATTAAGGAGACCTCAGTTTTAGCTTCGAAAGTAAATTTTAAAAACATATTTATTAATTTCACGACATATAAAGACGCGACTTAAAATATACATTAATTACAGCAATGGTTTTAAAATTTCTGGTAATTTAAGGATATCTTGCACATAAATCAAGATTTTAATTATTTTTATTAATAAATAAGCGTTATTTTTGGTTTTAAATAATGTTAAATTCATCCAATAATAGACTTGTCAAACCCGATGTGTAGGAAATGCCCAAGTATTGAATAAATATATCGTTAATTCTTCCCTGCTACATTATTCATGTTCGTTCTATATATATACATTCCTCGTGCTACAGCCCTCGACTTTCATCTCCGGTTTCAGTTTTTTTTTTACAAAATTCTATGCCGAACCCCAATCCCGCAGACTAGTGATGGGAAACCAGTTCCAGTGCGAAGGTACCGGCACTGCATTCACCAACCAGGTTGCCTGACTTGGCGAGTTTCAGGTTGATGATGAAGAAGATGATATTTATTACGTTTCCTGCTAAACATCATTTGTTTAATAATACAGCTTATGAAAATAATTATATAATTTTCATTTTAATATCACGTATATAATTTTTAGATAATGCTAGATTTCGGTCTTTCCTGCAAAAGCTGCGCTGAACTTTCACAGAGAATTACATATATTTCACATTTGGTTTTGACATTTTCCACTATCAGTCGACCGTCCGAGCTTGATAAATCGACCAAGCAAGGTGTAAGAGGAGAAAGAGTTGATGTTTTCCTTCTTACGGACGTAAAATGATGATTTGGCTCTTACATCCCAAAAGTCCCAAAAGTCGTTTCGGCTTAGTGGTTAGCGTTCCTAACGAGTAAGCCATGAGTCGCACAGCGCACAAATTATTTGATCTTCGGGTCTGGTTTTATTGTATTGTGGCCCTTTGTCTCTGACACTACATCTGAACCATTCCACCGATATTATCGCATAAGCGTTATGTCGGATACAAATGTGACGATGTGTGAGTGCCTCTGTGCTTGCGCGTACACTTGCAGCTCTAACCCTAGCCGATGTCTTACACCTCCTTACAACCCAAGGGCTCCGCTCCTCCCCCCCCCCTTCCCTCAAGTTTTGTTAACAGGGATCAGAGAGCGACACAAGACAGCAGCAGCATTGCGCCTTGAAGCCTTCTGCTTGCGAGTCTCTTCCGCCGAGGCTAATTCCGTGGGTGTGCTTTACCGCCAATAGTTTCGGAAGTGGTCGCCGTGGTCGAAATCGGACAGATGGTCATCGAGATCATCACGTCCTTAATACAATTATTAATAAAGAAATTAGAATTAATTCTAAAACTAATAACTAAGAATAATTACATTGAAAAATAAGGGATACTAGCATGTACGTAATATACTCTACGCAAGGATAAAAATATGACAATACACGGCAGTGACGGGCTCCACCATTAATCCCTTTTGATTGATGTATAGTCAGGTGAACGTATTAGTCGGCCATTTTAACTGATAGCTAAACCTATTATGAATATCATTGACACTTTTATTGGGTCTGTTATCAAAAGTATGAAGCTTTAACATACGCATGAAATAGTAAATATTATTTGATATGAGATTGAATTATATTGAATTTAATTCATTGGTAGTGCTTTATAATGCAGAACTATGCAAGGTACCGTTCTAGCCTAGCTGTCAGATAGCCCGCTTTAATGTCATAGTACGCGAGTGACTTGAGTTGGATCCCCGGTGCCGGCACCACTAAAGTTGTTTATAGCAACATTGTGAAGAAACTGGCACTTCTGAGATTTTGTAAAGAAAAATGTTATTCCGTGGGCGTATGAAGTCCGCCAACCCGTATTGAAAGAGCGTGGCGGACTGTTTCCGGCTTCAAAATTGTCTCTCATATTTGAGAGGAGTAATTTTCCTAATAGTAGGCGTTTACGGGCTGCTACTTTATCCAAGAACTGTACTTGTTTAACAATTGGCACAGTGATCAGGTGTTTTTACTGGTCGCGGGTTCAAATTCTGCATAGGACATACGTTTGCTAAACGAACGAACAATAGCTTATTAATAATTGTACCCGTTCGAGTATTTGCGCGTGAACTATATGAGGAGTAATTTTCGGAGTAGTAGGAAACGTGTTGGTAGGTAGACGTCTGGCATCCAGTCGCCTCTTTTGGCCGTTAGGCAGCAATGCAACCACTGCTAATTACAGGCTGTGAGACATTCTATTAGCCCTCACAGGTGACAACGCATCTGTAACCTTCTTTGTTTGTAGTTGATTGCAGATGTGCGTGGCCAGGCGTAAACACTTAGCATCTGCTGGACCGTTAACTCTTTTATTATTATCATGTTCATATAATATAGTCTTATAAAAGTAGAATTGTATGTCTTTTACTCATTACTTGTTAGATCACGAATTCGTAAGACTTTTTTGATATAAAAGTTACCCATGAGATCCATACCCAAAGGTGATATAATTCCAACATAAGTTGTAACCATTAAATTATGAAGTGCAGAATTTACCACGTGCACAGCGGTGATGAAAATAATTGAAAAGTCCGAGGAGAATTCGTCAACTCACATTAAAGTAGCGTGGACCTTTTACCTTTGCCCAGCATTGGGAAATTTAAACACTGTTATTTTTTTTACTTTATCCTCGTTCTAAGTTATATAAATTACTGACATTGCTGAAAGTGGTTAATCGAATACCGTTTTCATTGTTTAAAAGAATTTTTAAGTCTTCTATAATTGTTAATGTAAATATCAATCAAAATTCTATGTTTACTTTAACATATTATAACATATTAACTTAATATTATAATCGAGCATTTGATATAATAATTGTATGTATGTAATGACATAAAGAAGGTACTTATTAATTTTGACACTCCAACCTATTAATATTGAATTTGGCCACGCATTTGACATTGAATTGTATACTTTTAATTTCTTTATTTATAAAACACAATCTTTTGTATGACCAAATTCACATGCTAATAGATGCTGCAGGTGCGTTGCCGGTCTGTAAGGATATTTGGGAGATGGAGGGAAGAGGAGGGGAATAGGGAAGGGATGTGGGCCTCCGGTTACCTCACTCACCGAACGAAACGCAGAAGCACAAGATGCCTCTACTTCACGCCGGTATTCTGCGAGGCCGTGGTATCAATCCGGTCGAGCCGGCCCATTCAAGCAGCAGCTAAAGCCGCCGCTTGGCTCTACCACGCTTAAAACAATAGAACTAAATATGAAATACCAAAGATCAGTGTTCAATTGATGATCGTTTGTTTTCGTGGAAGTTATCGTGGAATTTTTCAAATAACAGAGAATTTCGTCTTCAAAAGATATTCAGTTTTGGTAGGTGGGCACCTTAATAAGCTCTACGTTATTTCTAAGCCGCGCAATTTTTTCGACTCTTGTAAATGTTTTTTATTATTTCAAACGAAAGGGTGGATTTTTACACGCGGAATCTGAATCTGCTTTAGTCTTGTAACAAGTATTGTGTTGGTTTACCTAAGTGCCCCGAGCTCTCAATTTTTTATAGTTTTGTTTACAGTTATAACAAAGACAAAGCTTATTTGAATAACAAAAGAAAGGTAGTATGAAAAAACATTTAAACAGTGTTTGCAGTGATAGCGGAAAAATTAGATTATTCTTTAGTTTCTTAAAATTATTAAAAGTAGCAGCCGCCTATAAGAGCATCTCTAAGCGTACCGAGGAATGTGGGTCAGATTTTAACAAATTATTTAAATTTCAATTATTATTTTATTTAGATGCAATAACTTAAGTTAAATTGATCGTAATCCATTTTAATGCGATATGTTTATAGCGACAGACGTGTAATTTTCTGGCCGGCGTAAAGAACCCAACGTAGATTGCAGGTAACTTGTAACATTTGGGCATGCGTATAGGCCATTCATTATAACGAAAGTTAGATGGTATTGCGTGCAAAGCTTATGAATGGCAGAATTTTCTTAATATTAGCAGAACAACGGCAAACTCTGGGTTTGTTTTTATCTTTCGCCCAGTAATTTGATGTCAAATTATAGCCTTTCACACCGTCCCGGTTCCACAAATGGGGTTCACTGTATTAAAACCTACGTAGGTTGTACTTTGTGTTGCGCACCATTGTTTTAATAAACAATTGATAAGAGGCTCTGAAGTTCGGTGTCTGTGATGCGAAGGGTCTGATATTGTGATAACCAACTAGTCTGCCACTTACGATAATTTTTTTATGGTGCGAACTATAACCACATAGTGGTCGATTTAGAGGCTGTAAAAGAAAGAGGTAATTTTTAAAATTTGATACATGTTAATGTATTTTTTTATGTTTATTTAATCTACTAGATTTGACGGCCTATGTACTCTACTGGAGGTTGGCCTCTATTTATAGGCGATGATTTAAAAATACTTGAACTTGAAAGAATGAAAATATATTTATATAATATATAGAATATATTTAATTATATTATTGTTTGTAATAATTCATTCCATTTACAACAATTAGCGAACATAAACGGGTTTTCAACACCAAGGAAAAAAGGGAGTGTCAGATACGAGCTTGCGTCGCAGCCTCATGGAAAACTCAAAGTTTTTGTTCCTAACCCGAATATCTCGCTATCGAAACCACATGAAAAAGCCAGTCATATAATATATCTACTACATACATTTTTTACTAAACACTTTCATGTATTGGTTAGGAAAAAGGAAAATTGATGTATATAATTTATTAGGATTCCATCAATATCAATTTAAATTAAGCTTTCTGTTTAATATAAAACGTTGGAACATATTCATCTAGTTCATCTAAATGAGTACAAAATGGGGCCTTGAAAGGGTCTTTTCATGCATCGCTTACATTCTAAAGATGTGGCTCTTTTTCCTTGCAAAATAAACTCTCCGACGTTATGTAATACGAGTTGCTATGAATATAACGTAGGTGCTGTAGGTAAGTTGTAGGTTCCCGACTTTATTAAATATTCCAAGATCCGGCTACTTCGTCGCGTTATATTAAATATTTTTTCCAAAGAAACTCTTAATCGAGACAAAATTTACCTTTGTCTTATTGCATTACATAATCTACCTCTCGACCAGATTTGAGCTACAAACATCGAAACATAGAACATATAAAATAATTTTATTCAAATATCAGGAATGAATATAATAACTATTAACTATTTCTTCAAATGAGAACATGCAACATGTCTTCAAAAATCCCGGGACAAAAAAAACCGATATCATTCCGAATATAGTCTGTGAATATGTAAGGGGGAATATACTATATTTTTCTTCAAAGGTGGACCCTGTAATTGCTTATAAAATAAGCTCTGACTACCGAATGATGGCGAAAAATCCATCCGAATTGGTCGAACCCGAATCCCACAAACTAGTAATGGGGAGCAGCACAAACTGTGCGAGGATACCGTAAAAGAGCTGGTCAAGCCGCTTGGCCTCCGTGATGAGTATGGGCAACCCTTTCAAAAAATACACACTGGCTGTGCTGGCGCTTGTAGAGACCCATGTTCAGTAATCGACTTAAATAGGCTGAATAAGACGAAGATAGTCTGTGGCTTTTACATCGAAACCAAATCTCTCAGACAACGAACACATAGCGGCATCTCAAGACCAAGGCTGTCGGTACTGTGATGACTAATTAGCTTGTCTAGTGTGGGTTTGGACGATTTGTTCATGTTTTATGAGTATTACGTCGCTAAAGCTTTACTAGACAGAAGGACTCTTTTTCTGCTTAAGAGCCGTATGAGTCCGCACTACGTTTTCTATTTCTGGCTTCAATGAGCAGTGCAACCATTCTTGTGTTCCGGTTTGAAGGCTATAGAGAGCGAGACTGTACGGTATTCCATCTTAGTCCCTAGGGGTGACAACGCATTAGCAACCTCCTTCGATTGAAGTTGTTTGCAGGTATCCATGGACTTAAGGAGTACGATGCCTATGGAGATGGCATTGGACTAAGCCGGTGGCTTGATATCGGATCCGTAATTGGACTCACAACAAACGCCACCGGATTCCAGCAATACCGCGTGTATAATTCTCTGATCATTTGACTGAATTTAATTCTATTGGTGCAATGTTTCGCTTCCAATCTAAGAAACCTGCCTGTCTGCAGAATTTTTCAAGGTTTTTTCTAGAAGGTTAAACCGATAAGTGTCGGTAGTCATTGCATTTTCCAAGGCTTTTCCCTAGGTCGTTTCTTACGACATAAACCAACTATCATAGTTATAACATTTATTAGTAAGGTATTACCATCACCCACGTACATCTGCAACAGCAGAGGAGCTGCAGGTGCGTTGCCGGCCTTTAAAGATATTTTGGGGACGGATAAGGGATGATGGAGAGGGAAATTGGGGAAACGTAGAAGCAAAAGATGCCTCTATTTCACGTCGGAATTCTCCTTTATAATGACCAGTGTGTCCACTTCTAAACATAGACTTATCCGTAAAAAGCGCCAACAAAGCGGGTCTGTAATTCATGGCAGACTTGGCCCTACTCACTACGCTTGGCAGGCAAGGGTAAGCGCTGCACAGGAACCTATGCAGAAGGGACGGTGCCCCCCCATCTCGTGTCTGAAATTTTTGGGTTAGGAATTTTTCGGATTTTCCACCATCGCTCACTCACCAGAGCATCTTTCATTAATCAGCATCGAGTGATTTTATATAATTAACAACTTGAGTGTTAAGTCTAATCCAGAATCCAATTAAGATTAATAACATGATCTCAGATAATTGGATCTGATCCATATACCTGTGTGCGTTCAAATCAAATTACGCCGCGCCAATATGAGCAATTAATCTACGTCATGATTTATTAATGTCCTTTTTCATTATTTCATTCCATTGTGAATAACAATTGATTCAAAACGGAAATTTTAAATTTTATGAAATAATCTTACGCTATATGACAAATTCGGCTTGATGGTGGGAAGTCTAAATGCTTGTGAAGAAATAAATCATGTTTAGTTTAGTCGTTGGTCATAACTAGCAAGACAGTAAGACAAATAAGTTATTCGAGACAACAACACATTGTAGATATAAACTTAAATACCATTATATATAAACAAGTATTTAGGTACGTTACTTTAATTTTCTCCACTTTACCAGCCTATACACAGCCTCTCCACAAAAATGCCATCAAAAGTTGATATATCGTGAGGAAGAAAAACAGTATTAGGTAAAACTAATAGTTTAATAATATAATAGCAATTATTTGAGAGGTACACAAATCCATAGGTACTGCAGAATAGTACAATATGATAAAAGAGATTATAACAGATGGTTCCTGTTAGTTCTCAAGGGTGAAAACGCATCTGTAAACTTCTTCCATTGAAGTTGTTTGCAGGTGTCCGCGGACTGCACTAGCCACTTACCATAACCTTGTTAGCGTTAGGTCAGCTCGTTTTACACCCCAACGTAATAAAAAAGAGAGATCTAAGACATCATGATATTCAGATGATCAAATCCAAAGGTGTAAATCATAGACAGGACATGAATCTGATACATTTGCGTACATTTATCAGAAAAGTTGATGCGAGTCTTAAAAATTATAAGATATAAAATATATGATCAATTAATTTAAATTGATCATATATTTTCAACAAAAACTTAAAACCTCATCATTTGTTTTATAGGACGTTGCATTATATAGAGTGGCAGTTTAAAAAGTCTTTACATACATCGATTGTTCACAGCTTTAAGGTGTAAACCTCGTCCCAATTCTTGAAACATAATACTCGTATTCTATTCGAAGCTTAGTACTTGTGCGAATTATGTGACATAACAAGTAATGGGTTCTGGATTTTATCGTTCGGATATAATATAAAGCTGAATTAGACTTCGCCTTAAGAAAAATCTTTTACTACTCTTCTACGTGTTGTGCTTAGAAAGTAATGAATGTTCGTTTTAAAGCTTTTTTAAAGTTTATTAAAAACTTTCAATTCCAGAGCTCTCTAAAAAAGCTGTTATTAAATTCTATCTTGATTCAAATATCTTCTTTAAGAATGATATCACTTATGATATTTATATATGGTTGTATGGTATGAAGTGTACTAACTTTTTTTCTAAAATTCAACGCGTTGCCAACTTATAAAAAAAGCTCGGGTGATCTACTAATGTTTGCGGAAAATCCATTCGTTTATCTTAAACCTAAATCTCTAAGGTTATTCATGGGAAGCGGAGGTGAAAACAGCAGTTATGTGGCATATCTTTTATGTACAGCATAGTCGCTTTTATTGACGCCTCCTTGGAAATGACGATGTCCAGCAGTGAATTAAGATAGTCAGGTCATAGTAAAATAAATTTTTTTGAGTCGTTCCTTTTACAAATTTCTACAAGGTAAAATTATAAGCAAAAAACCGCTTTTGGATGATGAAGGTCCTTCCTGTCCCGTGGTATTTAACCACAGTTTCTGCAACTTTTAACCTCACCTGCTTGTGGTGCACCCTGTTAGCTTACAATCTAGGCTCTGACGAGCGAATTTAATGATGACGAGTACCGTCACTAATTCTCATTGCACTTAATTACCCAGCGTGTTGAGTAATCTAAAATCTCCAAGAAAAGCATGCTGGCTTTTGGGGAGATGTCTGGCGCTTTTATAAATAAGCTTTTATAAATAAAGAAGAAAATGAAGAAGTCCTTCTGACAGATTACGATCAGCTGTACGCATCGTTGTTGAAACTAGAGACTAATGTGAGTAGCCACCCAAGAGCTTATCGTAGGTCTGTGCAAGATAAGGATGGCTCTCTAACACCGACAAAACGGCAAGGCGGGACGAAATTACAGTTGAGCTTATGAAAGCCGGTGGAAATCCGGTACTTGTAGTCCTTCAGAAGCTGTTTAATTCCGTTATTCATGGTGGTGTTACGTCAAAAGCGTGGACTAGAAGCTTGGTTGTCATTTTCTTCAAGAAAAGCGAAAAAACTTTTAGACTTTTACGTTTATGACGAAGCATTCCGATTACATTCGAAGTTGTCGACGAGTGCAACGAATTGTGCGATGAGTTAAGTCCAAATTCGATTCAGAGGTTAATCGACAAATTCAATTCGGCTGGGCAGCGTTCGGAAAACTATATTACATCATCTAGTCGAGTAAAGCTCAAAACCATAATTCACAACCAGTGCGTTTTGCTAGTGATGACTTAAAGAACCAAGACGTGGTATTTCACTGCAGGTCATATCAGAAAGCTCAAAATTGCTCAGCGAGCTTCGGCAAGGGCTACGCTAGGTGTTTCTGCGTGATTGAATCTACGTGAAAGAACTGACATAACCATCATAGCCGTAAGGATCAGCTTGTTGAAGTGGCAATGGATCGGTCACAAAACACGCAGAACTGATATCCGTTGCAACTTCGTACAGGCAAACGCAGTGTAGGACGTCCAACTACAAGATTGAGTGACCTGTAGTGTTGCGGGCAGTTGATCTATGCAGGTGGCAAGGATCGTGCATTGTGGCAATATTTGTAGGATAGCAGTCTGTCACAAGTCCACTGCTGAACAATGGCCGTTCGGCTGTGGACTTGTGAACGGCCGAATTGATATAATGAAGAGTTATAGCACCGGATATATTATATTCCCGCAAGTGACTCGCAGACACAGAGGTACTCCTATACTATAAATACTCCACTAAACTTAAAATCCCTAAAGCAGGAAAAGTTTTAAGCTTTAAAACTTACTAAAGCTTAAGCATATTATGAAAATTTACGAAACGCTACGATAAAAGTACATCCTTCGTCGCATAAAGTTTCATTTTATTTTAAATGTACTCTCATGTCACTATTTCTTCTTAATTTAAAATTTAATTTATAAAGACTGAACATTGGTGGAACCGAATCTCTCACGAGGACGTAGTAATTGTAATCTTAAATAAAGTAAGACACAGCTCTGAGTTTGTCATATATATAAAGGTCCTTGGTGATGTCCATATTTAGGTAAATATAGTATTTGCCTAAATATAGAATACTCAATAGCATTTCTCTCACAGTAAATTTTTTATTTCTATTCCTGTAATTTTCAAATGTTTTTTTACGTTAAGATTATGTAAATTACAATGACATTACGTCATATTTTCATTTACATGTCATTCAAGTCTCATTTGATAAAAAAATATATACAATTTACGATTAAAAAGAAAATGTACTTTACGTTACTAGGTAGAAATAGGAATAACACTAAAGTTCTTGGCAATTATTATTACTCATATTTATTACCGGTTTCGCCTTACGGCATCTTCATCAAATCATATATGTTGTGAAACTAGTACAAGGGGTCATAATATTTGTCAATATGATAAAGCTTCACCAATTGACAACAATCACAAGTATAAATTATTATGATTCTTCTTTGTTTTAGAATTGCGATGTATAGAATTGAGACTTGCACAAATTCAGTGGCTTGATCACGAATGGTGAACCGAAAGACCGGCTCATGGTGGCCGCACCGAACTCAGTTCATTCAGGATCTGAGTACACCACCACTCTCTCTGCCCTATACAGTCAAAAAGACGTGGGGGTTAGGAGCTCTGTCGGTGTTACGATGCTCTATCACTCTCTCTACTATACGCATACAAAAAAGTATGAACGGGAGGCAGGAACGGCTGGTGGCATACAAGTATTGGTTTTCTTAACCCCCATGGTCTTCGGGCATCGGATTCATGGGGATCAGTTGCCGTGTTAATATGAATACCGTGGGCGAAGCAGAGGGGTTCTCTACCATCCAATGGACTACGTATAAGTCGAAAAAAAGGAACAAACGAAAACCCTGTGGCTATTGCTGGCAAAGAAAAAGGTAGGAGAGGGCCTTCCGCAGGGATAGTACCAGGCTGTCAAAGAAGATTTATTCAATCTCTATTGGCGTGATAATTACACTTAACGTTTCTGTCCGAACCACGAGCCAATTAATATTAATAAAGGCACTGTGCATTGCAAATTAATTAGAGAGTCGTTGGGAATTTAATCTTATTAATTTAATCGGTACATTTTATACTAATTGACGGTTCGAGTCTGTAGTTACACTTTAGTTGTAACTTGTTTTTAACCGAATTTGTTTTGAACATTACTTACATTGTATATTATTCTTAAAGATTATTTATTTTTGTGGTAATAGATCTTAATGAAAATGAAATGAAAGGAGAAAATTCTTACGCAGCCATTACACTGTATGATTTTTATTTATTAATATCTTTTATGAAACTCGCAGGTAGTAATATGCAAGTAAATATAAATCAATCATAACTAAGTATATAATTATACCCGAACATATGGAATCTATTGAAATCTGTATATTTTCCACAATCTGATCCTCAACTCCAGAACGTTTATTCAAACGATTCATACGATATATCCGCAGCGATCCTTTAATTACATGTAGTGAGAATGCGGTTCGAAATGAAAATTGGCGTAATTGTTTAATAACGAACGTTTTCCTTTAGAACTCCTATACAGATAAAAATACATTTATATACACTAACAAAGTAATTATTTTTCATAAAATAAATTGTTATTCGTTTATCGGTGATAATAAAACATCGTCTTTATCTATGCTAATAATAAATAAAAAAGTATTAAACACTTTTTGAAAAAAATTCTTTGTATGATGCTAATGTAAGAACAGTCGGATGTAATGCTTATGCAAAAATATTGGGGATAGATCCAGACGCAATGATAGAGAGAAACAAGACCCTATGTAATACGATCAGACTCAGAAATCAATAATTTAAGCGCCAATAGTCAAATGGGATAAGGTGCGGACTCCGAAGCACGACATCGGAAGTTGGAACCCGGCATTCGACTATTGTCGTAAACCACTCCAGATACAAGCTGTAATGCTTAGTTGGAATATTAGTAATGTCACTTAATATATAGCTTGCTAGTATGCTTTTTAGATAAAAAAAAAATTATGCCTAGGATCCGGTTAGAATGGGCCGGCTCCACCGGGATAGGATCACGCATCGCGGAATACCTGCGTGAAGTAGAGATCTTGTTTTTCGTTCCGTGAGTGAGATAACCGGAGGCCCTCTTCCTCCCCTTCCCCGTCCACTTCTCCTCCATCCCCAAATATCCTTCCTTACGCACCTGCAGCTCCTATGGGCTGCAGATGTACTTGGGCGTCGGTAATCACTTACCATCACCATACTCCTTGCCCCCATTCCCATAAAAAAACGAATATTTGTTAATATAAAGATGAAAATGCAGAAGCACAAAATCATTATTTAAATGGTAATATAAATTTGAATTTTAAATTGAAAATTATTTCTTATGTCCTGGATATTTTTAAAAGCGAGGACGGTGAATTCTAGTTTTGACGTGAATAGAAACTTACGGCATTTCTTACTTATACTACTGACACGAAAATATTTCGGTGTACGTACCGAAATATATAAGTTAAAGTAATTTTGAAACTTTTTTTATTTATATGCCTGTAAAGTCAAATTTAAAAGTCTCTACCAGGAATACACGACTGTATACAAGAAAAAATATACCCGAAAAGGTTCGTCATCGAATTACTTCTTTTAGCGAATTGTGAGAAAATAAAGAGTAAATTTATTCGCACAAGTTGATATCAACTACATTTTATTATTATTTTAAGTTTAAGTTAAGTTCAGGAAGTTCATATCAGATGAGATAAAAAAAAAGATTCGTACCAAAAGTTGTTTACTCAATACTAAAATCGCCTTTTGTTAGCCAAGTGGTTGGGTGTATTATTTTGGCAAAACTACCTCATACTACAACCGTCTTTTGGCCGTAAATTCTTTTAATCTTTTGAAATAAATTATGTATTTATGTATATAAGTACCTCTTTCGCAACTCACTTTCCGCCATTACAGGAGATAGAACGTGACTGTAGACGATATTCGTCGCTGTGTGAATGCTTCTCCCTTAACCGCTTCTAGTGTTCGCTAAAAAAACAGGATAATTCTTTATTTTTCTTTTTCTTCTTTCTTCTTAATGTGAATCTGAAAGTTTATACTAACAAAAAAGCGGACAAAGCGTGTTTGAAAATGGAGTAGTAGCACATCTACTAAGTAATACAATTACTAAACGACTTTGCTTTTCTATTAAATTTAAAATGTCCACTGTTTGTTATATTTAAATAAAAATTCTTGCAAAGATAAGAGTAAAGTCGAGTTTAACTTTAAACCTATGTTCTAATGGAAAATATAGCAATTGCAAGCGGTGCACCCTGCGGGCTAGCGGACTACGATCTGGCGACTGATGGCGGGGACATATTTAACTTTGTCGAACCCAAATCACACAGACTAGTGATGGGGAACATAAGGAGCACCATCACCTTTTCCTTAAAGGCCGGCAGCGCATCTGTAGCTCCTCTGGTGTTGTGGATGTTCGTGGGCGTCGGTGATCACTTACCATCAGGTGAGCCGCACGCTCGTTTGCCCCCTTCTTCTATAAAAAAAAAAAAAAAACCATGGTGATCGCGATCACGAACCCAGCCCTACGTACGTATTGGCAATGGTTTCGTGTAAGTTGTGCCAGTTTTTGTTGGAGCTGTCACGCAAAGAGATATATTTGATACATAGGCAGATAAGGAATTAAAAAAATAATCCACCTATTTTCATTTTACTGCTTAAAATTTTAAATGAAAAGATTTTACGGATTTTATGGCATAAAATTTTCCTGACGTTTCGGGTGCTTTACAGTCACGGGGGAACTGTTGTGTGATAACTTAACCCGGCTAATGTCAGTTTTTTAATTATTCATTTTTGATCCGATCTAAGTATTAAAGAGCTCACAGTTTATTGAGATCGTGCAGAGGTATTTTTTACTTTCGTTTTATTGGATTCGATTTTATTTATTATAGGATCCCACGCAGGTAGCAGGTACAACGCAGCTATCTTCTCTATTGAAATCAGGACGTTTTTTAAATTTCAGTAGCCTCCTGTATCATTTTTCGCAGGAATTTTTAAGAATCGCGAAGATTTGCAGTCTGTCAAATCTGATGTAATCATTGAGGCGAACCAGAGATCACAGACTTCAGATACCTTATGGCGTCGGTGTTTCACATCTGCTAAATGTTTTTAATCACTCTAGGAGATTTTCTGCGCTTTTCCATTAGTAGGCACTTTCGTTGGGCTTCATCAGAAGAAGGGAAGATAGCTACGCCACAGCACGTCGAAGATTGTGAACAATTTTAATTATGACTTTAATTCTGGATTGGAACCTTGGATCTCTTGTATGTGAAAACACTACCAACTACGTTATCAACATTTTTAACGTGTTAATTTTACAATGACTCATTTTATGGAAAATAACACAAAACAACCTTCGTATCTTAGTGATTGCAAGTAGCTCGTAGCTCATCGGCGTGGAGTAGAGACATCCTGTGCTTCTACGTTTCGTTCGGTGAGTGCGGTAACTGGAGACCCACTCCTCCTACCCCTTCCCCGTCCCCTTCCTCATTCTCCCTCCCATCCCTCACAAATATCCTTGAAGACCGGCAACGCATCTGCAGCTCTTCTGATGTTGCAAATGTACATGAGAGACGGTAATCACTTACCATTATTTCCCCAATAAAAAAAAGCATTTCTAGTCAACTTATGAATTTTATACAGTGCTTAAAATTCTTAAAAACTAGTTAGTATATGGACAGTTTTGAAAACATTGAAAAGACAAGCATTGAAAAGTTTTTTAATAAGCGAAGTTTCTAAAGTAAATACTAAGTTCCACAATCAAGATTACTACTATATAGAAAAATGTGTGTTTCTCAACGAGAAACTGATTATCGCAATCTTAGAGCGAAGGAAACTAGTTCAAAGCATTCACAAATGCACAGACTATATGCATCATTTTCATTGAGCATTCAGCGTCGCGTGTTACGAGAATACTTGACTTGGATATTTAATGACGACCGCTTGGTTCAGTGGTTAGCGTACAAGAATTCCGAGACATGAGTTCTTGATTCGAAACTAATCTAAAGTCAATCTTGGTGCAAATCATTAACTTTTGGTTATTCGGGTCTTGGACTTTGTGGCCTGATCAGATTGACTAAATTTCTGGATTTTGCCAGGCGAAGGGATTTGCAGAGAGTGAACACAATGGAATACTCAGTAACAGTAAACATTAAAAAAAAATTCTTATTACTAGTTACGCTTTTTTTTAGCTTTCAGCAAATTTACTTGGTTTCTAATTTTGTGGTGAAAGTTCAAATTACAACGAATATATATTTCGGCTTTCACCATATCGACACTGACTGTATATAGCTGGACGTCGAAGAAATACCGAACAGCTCATATTTCGGTTTTTTTGTCATACCGACTACCGACTGACTACGTAACTGAAATACCAAGTTGTACGGTAAAAATCGTGTTGGGGCCTTATCCGCTATGCCACATAAATATTTCACAAACATTCCGTGTTACAGAACTTCCAAATAACATCATATCGTGTTACTTTTTATTAATACTAGCTTATTATCAACAACTAATACAAAAAAAAGGAAAACACTTATAACAAAAATAAAGCAATACATTGTTGTTACATTTTGGTAATTTTGGTAGAGGTTCAACAAAATTCGTGGAAGGAAAACGCGACTCAGTACAGAATTCAATCAAATAAAACCTACAATAGAGACCCAGCTGGTTTTGTATTTGCACAAAGCATGAGAACAATACAAACTGAAAACGTCATTTGCCCTTTACCTTTGATTGTACACTGAAATAGCTAATATAAATAGCAAGTGAAATGAAATTACCTACACAATGCATATATGAGCGCTACATACATCTAACACCTGTGTTCCCAAACAATTCCTGTCAAAGGAAAGAAGCAAAGTAAGGCATTTCTCAATGCATTTGTGTACGTTTTTGTGACGCTGTGTGTTTTTGCCTACTCACAGTAAACTTTAAGTAAGTTTCTCATGGACAACAATGGTTGTTAAATTTAGTTATCAGCCATGTCTCTTAAAGACTATATTTCGTATTGGGGCAAATTTTGTTATGAGTTAAAAAGTTTAAACTCGTACCTGCCTGTAAATAAGCACTGCTGGGCCAAGTCCTCCTCTCAAATATTTTTTTGAAAGAGATTGGTGCCACGCTGCTGCAGTGCGGGTTGGCAAACAAAACAAAACATTTTTTTTTATGGGAAAGACGGCAAACGAGCAAGCGGTTCCTCTACTAGTGATTTTATATTTTTATTATTTTTTTGATTTTTTTTTATTTATTTAAAAACGTTGCCTTCCGCTGTAGGATTTTCTCCTGTATCGCGGAGGCAGTTTACATACATGAATTGCACATGGACAAACACCCAGACCGGGAACTATTATTTGTGTTCCATACAAATACTAGTCCCGTGCGATGGTTTCGTTTATTCAAGACATGGTTACCAATAAATGAAACCATGTTCTGAATGTCAACTTGTTGGGAATTACATCGAGTAATAGCTTCAAAAAAAAAACAAACAATCGGCATTGTTGTGTAACATTTTTAGGGCATAGGGGATAAGCCCCTGGTCAAACTAATAAAATCGTGTAAAAATACCCTATTTTTATTCCATGGAATAATCTATACTTCTCTGCAAAATTGTATTCAAATCCGTACAGTTACGGCATTTATTTACTTTTATAAAATGGGTTCTTTAATTAATTAAAATTTTTATTTAATTAATTTTTTATTTATTTAATTTAATTGTAATTGCATCACAAAGGTATTATTTAACTCATGACACAACAATAGAAATTCTATTATTATGACATGTAACCGGTTAACTAAGATAAAACATGGCCTTTAGCACTTTGAACTCATAAGGAGTATTTTTAAAGTTAAATCTTATCAAATATGCATTCAAAGATTTTTGTATGGATGGATATGTAAGGGTATATATATATCAGATAGTGTTTTATCATATATAATCTTTGGTATATACAAATAGATCTGTGTAGGTATTACATTAAAGTATGCAGCGTAATATTCAAGTATTTTGCATTACCATGAATATAATGGTATTCACAAGTGTATATGAGTTCACAAAGCCCACATTATTAATAGTTTTGTTGATTTATGTTAACCTATTGACAAATAGCGTCTAAACATAACTGATGTTTACTGTTTTAGCGTTCTCTAAATAAACCTTATGTACTGAGATATAACATTAATACGTATTCACATACCTAACGTACAGATGGAATGCAGTTTCCGCATAAGACCGGTCTCGAGCGTTTCAGATTTACGTAAGGTTCCGTTTGTTACGTTCTATATGCAAAGAACACAATACTACGCTATGAAGTGTTTATTATTCTATCTAAAGTTAACACCAATATAACTTATATCGTTTTATTGAATTGAGGTGATTAATGAACTATGATGATGGACAGTTTATCTGATGGTAAGTGGCTACTGAAGCCCATGGGTACCATCAAACAACTTCAATCGTAGGAGGTTACAGATGCGATGTCACCCCTAAGGACTAAGGTGGACCATCTCACAGCCTGTAATTACACTGGCTCGGTATACCTTTCAAATCACAACAATACAGCCATTGCTGGTTGACGACTAAATAGGTAATATGGTCATGGTAAGAGGCTACCAAGATGACTGCTGGGCAGAGAAGGACTAGTTACCCAGTAAAATTTGAATAATTAAAGTAACAAACTACCACACAATCCACTTCATTGTACGATAAGTGGTTGTTCAGTGTGTAAATTTTCAGTCATCAGTCGGTCGCCAAATGTATCTATGTATGTATGTCTCGTATGTTAGTGAACTACAGGCATGTTGTCATTTTATAAGGCAGAAATTATGAATTTTCATTTGACGCGACTGAGCGTAGTTAAGCTGCTTCCGTAACCCACTTTCCGTCCGGGATATAGGAGATGACGGTTGGTAGGCCTTGTCGCCGGGTTCACTCCTGCAGTATGCCATAATATTTTTAAGGCTTATCCGTTAATCACCTCTATAAACTCTGCCTATGCTTATGCGTGGGTGAGAGGCAGGAGTGCTATATACATATATATAATTAATAAAATAATCTTATTCCTAGCTAGTAAATAAAAAATCTAACACCAATCCTTTGCTGTGTAACAAAGGTATAAAATTATCTTTTTACATTAATCTTTTCATGTATTCTGGCTCGAGTTGTTTAAAAATTCATGAATGCATAAACGTTTCCGCTCGAATGTAGGCAAAAAAGTAAATCTTTCTATATTTTCCCCATATTAAAACTGTTAATTGAGTTCTCAAACAAGGATTATATTTAAAAAGCTTTGTCAGGCGCGTACCGCTTTCAAAACAGCCAGGAACAAGGGAGAAGCCACAAGAGTAGACCCATGTTGTTTTAAATTCTGTGTACGTGTTTGGGGATTATATTTGCAATTTCGTTCCTTCCCTTCAAAGGATATAATAAATAAAAAAAAATTGTTAAAAATCTATTTTATTTTCGTAAAACACGATTTCGTTCCTGTAATACACAATATGCCGTAAATATGTAAAATTATAAACAGATAAAGAGAGTACCTCCAAGTGGGATAAAACAAAGATGTTAGATTTTAAATGTAAATGCACGAATTTATTATTAACGATATACATTGGGTAGACGACCATGAGAGATATTTATTTTTTCATTTCGGGCATAAATTAATAACTAAACTTTTTTCATTAGTAAATGAAAAAAGTTTCCAGTCCAGTCCATCCAGTAGGATGGAAATTTTCTGCCTGTGAGCCATCAGAGTAAGTGCAACCATTGTTGAACTGTTTGAAATGTACGGGAGTCAGAATATTTAAAAAAAAAAAAACTGTTACCTTCTACTGTAGGAATTTCTCCTGTTTCGCGGAGGCAGTTTACATATATGAATTGCACATGGACCACCACTCAGACATGGAACTATTGTTTGTAGTATGCTGGTAGGCATTCCATCTAAGCCTACAGGGATGCCACTACATCTGTATGTGGTACACGGTAGAGCCAAGGGGCGGCTTTTGCT
Organism: Bhutanitis thaidina; assembly: GCA_029286595.1. Classification (NCBI taxonomy): domain Eukaryota; kingdom Metazoa; phylum Arthropoda; class Insecta; order Lepidoptera; family Papilionidae; genus Bhutanitis; species Bhutanitis thaidina. The sequence continues at coordinate 8,288,563 of JAGSMS010000018.1, forward strand.
GCTGCTCGAATGGGCCGACTCGATGGGGGTAGTACCACGGCCTCGCAGAATACTGCTGCATGAATTAGAGGCATCGTGTGTTTCTGTGTTTCGTGCGGTGAGTGAGGTAACCGGACTTAAATGCGGCCTGTTGCAGATGTACGTGGGCGTCGTTAATCACTTATCATCAGGTGAGGCGTAGCTCGTTTGACCCCCTTCCCATAAAAAAAAAAACATTCTTCGCTTCCTATAAACTTTTTCCGGATGCAGTGGCCAATCAGGTGAATTGTTAGTTCGTATATCTCACAAATGTTACAAAATTCCATCATATTGTAATATCACATTTTAAAGTATAAGCGCGTAAGATCAGGAAAAACGAAAAATGAGAGGAAGTTTTATGACTTTGAAATTTAACATTTTAAGGTAAAATCCACCCCTTGCTTTAAATCTTTATGCACTTCCTGCGTCTGATTGAAGCACGCTCGGATTCCGTTGAACAGAAACAGAATGTTTAATGAAGCTTTTACGAGATTTAAGTGTCTATATAAGTCAAGACTGAAGACGTAACATATAACATATTTGTTATAATAATTGAAATATAATAATTTAATCTCTGGGCAGGGGCACCCCTTCCATTTGACCGCATCCAACGTCGAGCGGCTCGAATTATCGGCGACCAAGCTCTAGCTTCTCTTTGCATTTTTTACAAAATTTTCCACGGGGAATGTTCTGAGGAACTGTTCGGATTGATCCCAGCTGCTGAGTTTCACCATCGTACATCGCGACAGAATTCGAAGTTCCATCGATACCACCTAGATGGTTGGCATTCCACCACAGTGCGTTTTAATCAAAGTTTTCTGCCACGCACTTCGACTTTCTGGAATCAGCTGTCGCCAGCAGTATTTCCGAACATTTACGACTTAGGGACCTTCAAGAAAAGAGCTTATTCCTTCCTTAAAGGCCGGCAGCGTATCTGTAGCTCCTCTGGTGTTGTGGATGTTCGTGGGCGTCGGTGATCACTTACCATCAGGTGAGCCGCACGCTCGTTTGCCCCTACTTCTGTAAAAAAAAAAAAAAAAAAAAAAAAAAACATTCTTCGCTTCCTATAAACTTTTCCGGATGCAGTGGCCAATCAGGTGAATTGTTAGTTCGTATATCTCACAAATGTTACAAAATTCCATCATATTGTAATATCACATTTTAAAGTATAAGCACGTAAGATCAGGAAAAACGAAAAATGAGAGGAAGTTTTATGACTTTGAAATTTAACATTTTAAGGTAAAATCCACCCCTTGCTTTAAATCTTTATGCACTTCCTGCGTCTGATTGAAGCACGCTCGGATTCCGTTGAACAGAAACAGAATGTTTAATGAAGCTTTTACGAGATTTAAGTGTCTATATAAGTCAAGACTGAAGACGTAACATATAACATATTTGTTATAATAATTGAAATATAATAATTTAATCTCTGGGCAGGGGCACCCCTTCCATTTGACCGCATCCAACGTCGAGCGGCTCGAATTATCGGCGACCAAGCTCTAGCTTCTCTTTGCATTTTTTACAAAATTTTCCACGGGGAATGTTCTGAGGAACTGTTCGGATTGATCCCAGCTGCTGAGTTTCACCATCGTACATCGCGACAGAATTCGAAGTTCCATCGATACCACCTAGATGGTTGGCATTCCACCACAGTGCGTTTTAATCAAAGTTTTCTGCCACGCACTTCGACTTTCTGGAATCAGCTGTCGCCAGCAGTATTTCCGAACATTTACGACTTAGGGACCTTCAAGAAAAGAGCTTATTCCTTCCTTAAAGGCCGGCAGCGTATCTGTAGCTCCTCTGGTGTTGTGGATGTTCGTGGGCGTCGGTGATCACTTACCATCAGGTGAGCCGCACGCTCGTTTGCCCCTACTTCTGTAAAAAAAAAAAAAAAAAAAAAAAAAAACATTCTTCGCTTCCTATAAACTTTTCCGGATGCAGTGGCCAATCAGGTGAATTGTTAGTTCGTATATCTCACAAATGTTACAAAATTCCATCATATTGTAATATCACATTTTAAAGTATAAGCGCGTAAGATCAGGAAAAACGAAAAATGAGAGGAAGTTTTATGACTTTGAAATTTAACATTTTAAGGTAAAATCCACCCCTTGCTTTAAATCTTTATGCACTTCCTGCGTCTGATTGAAGCACGCTCGGATTCCGTTGAACAGAAACAGAATGTTTAATGAAGCTTTTACGAGATTTAAGTGTCTATATAAGTCAAGACTGAAGACGTAACATATAACATATTTGTTATAATAATTGAAATATAATAATTTAATCTCTGGGCAGGGGCACCCCTTCCATTTGACCGCATCCAACGTCGAGCGGCTCGAATTATCGGCGACCAAGCTCTAGCTTCTCTTTGCATTTTTTACAAAATTTTCCACGGGGAATGTTCTGAGGAACTGTTCGGATTGATCCCAGCTGCTGAGTTTCACCATCGTACATCGCGACAGAATTCGAAGTTCCATCGATACCACCTAGATGGTTGGCATTCCACCACAGTGCGTTTTAATCAAAGTTTTCTGCCACGCACTTCGACTTTCTGGAATCAGCTGTCGCCAGCAGTATTTCCGAACATTTACGACTTAGGGACCTTCAAGAAAAGAGCTTATTCCTTCCTTAAAGGCCGGCAGCGTATCTGTAGCTCCTCTGGTGTTGTGGATGTTCGTGGGCGTCGGTGATCACTTACCATCAGGTGAGCCGCACGCTCGTTTGCCCCTACTTCTGTAAAAAAAAAAATTGAAAATATTTTAAATCTGACGGTTATCCCCGACTAAGACAAAAGGTAATTGTACGTGTTGTTAAAGGACGTACTCGCCCTCTTGTATAGAAGTATTCCCTAGTTGCCGTATGTAGTTAGAATATTAAGTACTATTTAATGACTTTTATGATCCACGTGTTACATCTGTACTACTTCATCTTTTTCATCAATCTATTTTAGTCAGCTGCTTAACATCGAGCTCTCGAAGAAAGTGACCGCAAAATCCGTCATATATTTCATGAAAGGTTTGCCCATACTCACATACCTACTGGGTGGACATGCCAGAATGGCTATCTATGACGTGATATGTCGAATGATTCGACACGCAGTGTTTGTACTAATTAGTGCATTGTCTGGCATCGGGAGGAAGGTAGGGTTTGTATGTTTGGCGTTCAATCACGCTTAAAGCACTGAAGCACTGAGATATGAATTATGCCTTAATATAGGAATAGTCTAATTTATTTATCTCAATTATGGGTTCTCTCGGGACAAATACCGTCACCAAACGAGGAAATCCGTCTACAGAGAGACTAGAGTTGCAGTTGTTGCAACAAGTCACTAGTAAATTTTATAAATAATGAGAAATCATAAAATAAAATTTGACATTAAATTAAATTAGGCGTAAACTTAAGTAAGTACAACTTAATTGCGTTAATTTTAGTAACACAACTTTATAAATTATTCTAGTTGGATACTCACGAACGTGGCGTGTAAGTTTTAGAACAGCAAATTTATAGTCAGCGAGGCAAACCTTTTGTAGTTACATTGTAAAAATAGAGAAGAACTAGTGAGACCCGCCGTGTTGCTTTTAAGTTAAAATACAACAACAATGTTGTTATAATAGTTGCGACATCATTGCTCTTTTAGACACATCTACATTGTTGTACAATGTGATTTTTGAAAGACGCTAAAAAACTTTGAAATCATTTCCACGGAGCAGCTACGCTCTAAGTATAAAACATACAAACAAATAAAAAACGAATATTAGGAGTTCTGTGGTTGTTTTCTAGCTATATCCTATATACTATATAAAAAAATTATCCTATATGTAGGACGTTAAAAATGTATTTTATATCTTCTTCCTTTTTCATTCCGCTTTCAGCTTTTTGTCTGAATTGGATATTTTTGATTTGTGGTTTTGATTAAATAACGTTAACCCCTTCTTTGGATGGGGCTTATATTCAAACGGAAAAAGAAACATTACAAGCTAACCATAAATTGAAATAAATGGAGACGGAAATAAAGGAAAATCTACCTTTATTCGTTTATATTTTTAATATAAACCGGTATTACAGTATAGCAAATTCCGTTAGACGAGAGTTTGTGTCCAAAGTAGCAGCCTGTAAGTGTCCACTGCTGGGCAAAGGCCTCCTTCTCAAATATCTGAGAGGTTTTTGGAGCCAGGAAGCGCCCTTCACGCTGCCTCAATGCGAGTTTGAGGGCTTCACATATCCTAGAAATAATATTTTTTTTAAATTTCTCAGACATCCAGGTTTCCTCACGATGTTTTTTTTTCACCGCCGCGCACGTGGCGAATAAAATTGTAATTAACAATTTCGCGGTGCTGGCACCGGAGATCGAACCCAGGTCACTCGCGTTCTATGAAACAAAACCGAGTACTTTGATCACTAGGCTACCCACGGCTCTATTAAGATATAATAAAAGTAAGATTAGATGTTTATTATATCTATAGTCAAGAGTTTTTAGGGATAAAAGAATATCGTAACTTAATAAAGTGAGTGATTCGACTTTAACTTCATAGTTTCTTTTTCTTAGTAGAGAAATGGAAATACTTTGTCTTGCTTATTTATGTGTTAGATGCGTCTATTTTTGCCACACAAGTGTATAAAAATAACAAGCAATCGCCCGCGGCTTTGCTCTCGTGAAGTTGTTATAATTTACTAGGTTTTGGGATACGTCACCGATTTGTTTCAACATGATTCGTAAAACAGCTTACCAAATAAAACAATTGTATTGCTGTTTATAAGAGAGCGAAGACAAAATATATTTACGTAAAGTATGAGTGAAGAATGGACAATATAATTTTTCAAATATTGTACACAATCTACAACAATATTACTTCACGGTCATATTAGAGTATGGACTGTGCACTTTAGCGCATCGAAGTATGAAACGTCTGTTGAGATCAGGTTTAAAGCGTGTCCTTAGCACTCAGAGCACGTGGCCTTCGTAGATTCCTCGGACACGAGTGTTGATACGAATATTGACAAAACATTTTTTTTTATTACACTGGTGTGACATGTTAGCTGTCTTTAAGAGATTATTGCAGTCCATGGACACCTGTGAACAACTTCTGAAGGTTTTTTTTATAAAGAATACTAGCAATGCTATTTAACTGACATTACTAATATTCCTGTCAACCCTCCAACTAAGCATTAGAGCTTGTATATGGAGTGGTCCACGACAATAGTCGAATGGTGAGCTCGAACCTGCGACGTCATGTTTCGCAGTCCGTATCCTAAACAATTAGGATATTGGTGCTTCAAACGACGACGATGACGAGGAACGAGGTTACATAAGTGTTCTATTAGTGGGCAGAAATAGCTAAGCGGATGGTATGAAGGACTTCTTAGAAGAAGAAGAATAAGTACTACGACCTACCGTACTAGGTCCTACCGTAATATCGATACATACCATAGTACCTAGTGATTATATTACATATTTGTTTTATACTGGGAAAACAAGGGGCTGCATGTCATAACAATAGAATTTCTTGTTATTGTTGAATTGTCGCAACACGTCATGAATTGTTAGGCTGCAATTATTGTCAGTAAAAAAAAAAGATAAAAAGCGATCTCGGGCTTCATCAGTAACAAAGACGGTCTTTCCTTTGCATTTCCTAATTCTTTAATTCAAATTCCGAACATACGTTCGTTTAGATAGCTCTACTTTATTCTACTTCATTCACACTTCTCTATTAGACAGATTTCGTCTAGTGCAAGTTCGTTGATGGTATTGGCAGCATAGCATATCCAGCATCAGGTGAAAAAACCCCACCATCAGCCAAGTTTATCATTAAAAAAGTTTTGAAATTTTAGTTTTCGGCTTTTTCAGAACAGTGTTGAAATGTCGTGGAAATTATTTTAACTAAGGTATATTTTATAAGCTAATCATATTTTCAATAACCTGTAATGTATGGAAAAATATAAAACAATTATTTTTAGGTAGATCATAAATAGGGGATTTGAAAACAGTGTACTCTAATTGGCGTTGTATCGTGTCTTTACTTAATTTTTTTTTAAGCCAGATTTTCTTTTTCTTTTCTTTAAACGAAGGATATTATGATTACTTAGATGCTTATTATTTTAATATAATTCGACTGCAATAAAACCCCCATCGTGAGTGTTATCGGGTCGCCCATCGGACCTGAACATTACTTGACGAAGATCAACAGCGATAGCTGGAAGACCACATCGGCACGAGCGCACTCGAGCCACCATCCAACTGATGATCGGGTGAAATGTTGCCTAATCTTTGTAATCGTTTGAAGTATCGATGCGGCAATGCATCATATTTCATATTGCGGCAATGTACGGTAATTAAAAAAATATTAAATGTTCTTAGTTGTATTGTTTTATTTTTAATTTTGAAAAGATCAATTGTATTTTTAATCGAGAAAACATACAAATAGACATACACAAGCGAGCGCACACAAGCACAATGGGGTCTATTGTACAAAAGAAATCGAGGATTGCCGTTATGCCACAAAAAAATCACCAAAGTTCCGTGAAAATTATTTCCTCGATAAAACCATACTATATTATGTCATGGTGTCAATGACCTCAATCATTATGTTAATATGGATATTCCCCGGGATTCCAGCTTTTGAATCGGCGAACGAAAATAATATATTCTCATTACCGTAAGTTCGTAACGGGGATAAGATTAATGATTTTTACCATAAAATAAAACAACATGAAATTCAAAATAGGTGTATATAACCATTAATCTCAAAGAATGTTACATAGAAGAGGTAGGCACAATACAATACAATTAGTTAATTATGAAGGGTCGTTATGCACTTCAAATGATTATATTTTAACACTTACATGTTTTATATGAGTGCACGTAATATTTTACGCAGTATAAAATGAAACCATAGATTATCAATATTTTCTTTAATGAAAAATTACACATTTTACGAGTTTATTTAATATTCTGACTTCTATTTACAAATACATAACTCTTAATTTTTGGGAATCATGTCATGTCCATATTATTATTTCCTCTTTGAATCCCGCGGTGTGGCACGGGTCGTGCCGATCTATGGCTTATGACGTACGGAATTTTCCACCGCTTCTGTAGACGGGAATTACCCTTGTCGTCGCGCTTAGTAAGTGGTTCGGCGATCGCAGACTAAGACGCTGCCGAGCGTCACCTATCCCTTACGAATATTCCGTCAAATGCAATTTAATATTAAGCATAGTTTACAGTAAATTATTATACAACATCTGTATGTTAGTCCACTGCCTCTTCAAGAAGGCATAAATGAAAAGCGGCATATAATTTCTTGAAAGCAATATGCTAATATGGGCCCGTACTCTCCACGCTGGGCAAATTGGTTGATGAGCATAGTGGTGTTTCTCCCGCGATGTTGCTCCTCATCACTAGTCTGTGGGATTTGTCTATGGGTTCGGTTGCCAGTGCCGCGTTGGTTGACTAGGAGGAGTGGGATTTGGAGAAAGACTGGCGTAACCCCATTTGCATTTGGAGAAAGACTATCGTAACCTCATTTAGACAAAATACATATACGAGTATGCACAATATAATTTGAAAGAATTCCAATTTAAAAAATATAAAAAAAAATATTAAAAAAAATTTAGTTATTTTTTCATATTTTTCTTACAAGCAAAGAACAGCCCTTAAACCTAATAATAACAAATGTGTCATTTTCCCATCTCATAAGACTCCGCGTTATTTCCACATCAATTCTCCCGTCATCCGTTTTGCGCGGAAGAAGCTGAAATGTGCAGTGTTTGCCAATGACACTGTCGTCTTTTGTAAGTTTCTTCACTTGGATGAATTTATTCAGCAGTGTTATAACTAAAGCAATGAGATCGAGGATGAACGGAATTTTTTTTGGCTACAACGAACGCCTTCATGCCAAAAAGAAATTCGTAATTTCTACGTACCCCTACGTTCATGATAGGCGTGAATGATTATTTATATATAATGTATATCTATGTATATGTAAATAAATATTATTACATTGGCTTTCACGTTAACTTATTATAGAGTTCGTTTTTCATACGTCTGGCATTTACTTATATTTCTTCAACACATTTTTTTCTTAGTACATTTCTATTTAAATGTATGTCTCATGGTAATAAAATTCAAGGAAAGGAATAATATCGTGCATATAATTAAAATGAAGTCACACTGTGATGGCACCGATGACGTGAACTGTACGTGACCTTGATATATTCACTTGTCCTTCGCATTTAATATGCTAAGAGCTTACTCGCGCTGCTTAGGGAGCTTGTAAGTATATTTAGGTTCTCATTTGCATGTTATTTAAAACTTAGTTTAAACATTGTATATATTTTCTATCCATAGCTCTCGTAATACAGTGTTTAATTTGATTAATACCTTGCCTGCATTAAGTAAGAAGCGACTAAGCAAAGAGCTTTGAAAATCGCAATGGTTAGCGACAGATGGCGGGATATCCATCTCAAAAATTAAGCAGACCGATGACGGAAATTTGCTTGCCGCGTATGTCGATTATGGCAATCCTCCTTATGTGAGAGATCTATGTTCGGCAGTGGAGTACTTACATAGATGGTTACCCACGTTAGTTTAGGTAGGTAAGGTTCGATTGATAATGAAAAGAGATAATCTTTTTCTATCTTAAGGTATCTTTTAATTGATATTCACTATACTTAAAAGGGCTGTATGTATGTATGTATGTAAAGGGAATATACTCTCTTTCTCCAAATACTGATCACACTTTTTCGTGTTTTCCCTGCAAGCAAACATACGATGCTCTGGCAATCTAATGATGGCGGAATTTCCATCAGGATTTGCCGAACCCAAACCCCACAGATTGGTATTAGAAAGCAGCATCATTAGTGCTATGGTGCCGGTACTGCGTTTACCAATCCCCTTGGCCATGATGATGAATATGGGCAAACCTTTCAAGAAACAATAGCGCTTTTGATCGCACTGTATTAGAGGGTCTCTCTACTACTATGTTCAGTTGTGATGGTAATATGATGGCAGTACAATAATTTGGCCCAAGTTTTCTTGACAGAGTCGTAGAAGGGTACTGTAACTCCTCACCGTTGCCAAAAATTCATCAAGTTTGCGATCCTGTGATTTAATCTCATGTGTTCTTTTAAGTGTCACGTGATGATACTGGTAGGTGGGTACAAGAACATGTTACGTATATAAGTAGACATAACAACTTTTTTTTTTAATTAATACTTGTAATGCTGTTATAACATTACTAATATTCCTGTTAACCACTCCAACTAAGCGTTAGAGCTTATATCTGGAGTGGTTCACGACAATAGTCAAATGGGGGGCTCGAACCTGCGACGCCAGATTTCGCGTTCTCAGTTCCATTCTAATGTCTAATAGTCTACTATTGGAGTAATTTTTTTTTGGTTTCGAATTGATCTTTTCAAAACAAATGATGATAAAGGTGTAATATCTTGTCACGCCACGGTAAGCATATTTTTATAACGAAAATAAAATAAAATACTTTTCTGCATTACATATATAGACGCAAAGAATTAATATGAAATCCAGTTTAGAAGGGTGCCCCTGAGGCAGCGGGAAACGCACGAATGAAGCGAGCTGCTGAATTATATCACTGATATGTTTTATGACAAATTATATCACCTTTTGTTGAAGGTATTTTTTTTAATAATTTAGAATAAATTGGAAAAAGCGGTATTCTGTTTCTGTATTTTTCATTTCAATATATTGTTCTTTTTTACAACTCGATTGAGTTTAAAATGAATTAAAATGCTTTGTTTCAGGTACCTAGGACCAACGAGTAAGTGGTGACGCTGCTCACCAAAGATGTATCCGGAAAAGGTGACCTAGGGTCTTCCGAATGGAATGAATCTGAAGATTATGAATATCACTTACTTGGATCCCATCTTCGAAGATTTAAAATGTCGCTTGACGTCGGGTAATGGGTGTAGTAATGATACTTATTTAGGAGTTGACTGCAGACATTCGGAGCAAGCCGTAGATTTCTTCTGCGAATTAAACATAGACGAACAAAATGAAACCTCATACAATTGTTTTAGATGTTCTAATAACAGCTTGGATTATAACATCAACAATACTGTATGCAATACTGGATTTACACTTAACATGTTTTCTGTAATTTTTGAAAACGCAATAAAGAGTTTGTGGTTGAAGTTGCCACAATATGTCGGATGTGATTGGGATACGTTGTTTTGTTACAACGACGGATTTGCCGACACGTTATACATAGGCGTTAATGATAGTGACTTGAATAGTAATGAAATAGAGACGCTTCGATGTAAATGGAATTTCATGAACAACTCAAATAATGAATCTATAGCAGTGGGATATGAATGGAGTTTTGTGTTTGTAATATTGTTCATAATTGCGGGAGGAGTTGGGAATATTTTAGTGTGTTTAGCGGTGTGTCTAGATAAAAGACTTCAAAATGTCACTAACTATTTTCTACTGTCTTTGGCGATAGCAGACTTACTTGTTAGTTTATTTGTAATGCCTATGGGAGCCATACCAGGATTTCTAGGTAAGTTAAAAATTCTGTTGATGAATAGAAATGTAATCAAATATTGTTATTTCTTCGCCTAGCCTGTATTATTGAAGGTTTTTATTGGATTAAACTTCTTCTTCGGTGTCATCATTAACTATTTAAATCAACAAACCACCAGTAAGCCTATACATACTGTTATATAGTGGGCATTCGGTTATCTCACTCACTCAAGATGCCTCTACTTCACGCCGGTATTCTACGAGGTCGTGGTACTACCCAGGTCGAGTCGGCCCTTTCGACCAGCAGCAGAAGTTGCTTGACTCTATCACGTTTGAATTTTTGAGTTTTAGCGTTATATTATATTACTTTCACGTATTATATAAATTACAGCTGAGTATCTACACGTGGTTAAACTTCGAGCTAGATATATCATGTGCCGTTTTGCAGTAGCGTAAATCCAGAGGGACGCACTCGTTTACAACCTCCCGTATCCAATTTAACGCTTTTGCGATACCATCAGAAAACTCATCTGATCAGAAATATGAAGGGATAGTAATTATACATCATCTACAATCTAAAACCAATAATTTATATCCTGCCACATTGTTCGTTTTTGCTGGAACTCTAAATCATTTCCAACAATTCAGCAGACACGTGCATGGAGAGGATTTTTCTAATTGGAAATGAAAGAAAACTTTTAATTTTTCCTGGTCATATTTGTAAAGAATTTATTCTGTGTAGCTGTTCTACATAGCTACAGTAAATTTGATAAAATTTGCAAAGGGATCATAAAAGACTCGGAAAAAATTCTCGGGCAAAAAAGAAGTATTGGACAACATTTTCATTTGGATATCGAAGCCAAACTGCAAACGCTATATATGAACTCTACAAAATGATTATTGAGGACCATTGATAGTTTCATTTCTTTGAATTCAGAATGTTTGAGAGACAGTAGTTTACTTTAATTTGACAAGGAAAGTTTTCGGTCACCAACATTATATCGGCGTTTGAATATTATTAGAAACTATTTTTAAAGCGGATACGGTACATATTGTACAAAGAGTTCTAATAGAATATTTTGTACAAATAAATTCGTATCTTAATGGATTAATTATATAAGAAGATAAATCAAAGAATGTTCAGTGATTCAGCAAATAAATATCTTACATTAATCGTTTAAATATATATATAGATAAATCGTCATCCTTGGAAGATCGACAGTGTATGAAAAAAAATATTTTTATCATAAAGATTCTTTCACACTTTTTAACGTTCCTTATTTACGCAATTTGTCCATAGGCTATTGGCCCTTAGGGGTAGTGTGGTGTAATGTGTACGTGACATGCGACGTGCTGGCGTGCTCTGCAAGCATCATGCACATGTGTTTTATTAGTATCGGCAGGTACGTATAGTTTTAAAGTCATTACGTTGTATTAAAACAAAGACACGACGAAATGAATGACTACGAGAGTCATACCTAATGAAACTAAGTTCTGGAACTTTCCAAACTCTATTCTTTTGTTCTGAACTTTTAGTTTGTTTAATTCACACAGTCCAAAACATAAGAAGCAAGAATTGACAATATCACAAAATGGATATCAAAAAATAATGACAATATAACATATTAGGTGGGCTGAAAAGTTCGTAGGCTGACACATAAATAGCGATACTAGTATTAAATTAATATAATTTTTAGTTAGTCCTTTCCTTCACAACATAAGACACTAAATTTGACAACTGTCGTACTATTAGTTTGTGAGATATATTATTTTGGGTGAAAGAACTGAAAAGTGAAGTTGATTAAGATAGCCGAGACCCTAAAGATATCAAAGGAACGTGTTGGACATATCCTAGATGAATATTTGGATGTGCGGAAGCTCTGTTCAAAGTGGGTTCCGCGCGAGCTCACAGTTTATCAAAAGCAACAACGAATTGATGATTCTGAGCAGTGTTTGAAGCTGTTCAATCGTAATGAACCCGAATTTTTGCATCGATATGTGACAATGGATGAAAAATGGTTCCATCCTTTTACACCGGAGTCCAATCGAAAGTCAGCCGAGTGGACTTTACGTGATGAACCGACTCCAAAGCGTGGAAATAGGCAAAAGTCGGCTGGCAAGGTTATGGCATTATTTGGGAGGCGCATGGTATAATATTCATCGACTATCTTAAAAAGGGAAAAACCATCAACAGCGACTATTACGTAGCGTTATTGGAGCGTTAGAAGGACAAATAGCGGAAAAACGGCCCCATTTGAAGAAAAAGAATGTGCTGTTTCATTAAGACAATGCACCGTGTCACTAATCAATGAAAACGATGTCAAAATTCCATGAATTGGGCTTCGAATTGCTTCCGCATCCACCGTATTCTCCAGATTTGGACCTCAGCGACTTTTTCCTGTTCTCAGACCTCAAAAGAATGCTCGCTGGACAGAAATTTTGCGCTGATGAAGAGGTAATCGTCGAAACTGAAACCTATTTTGAGGCTAAAGACAAATATTTCATTAAAAATAGAATCGAAAAATTGTATGACCGGTATAATCGTTGTATCGCTCTCGAAGGCAACTATATTGAATAATCAAATCAAATTCTATCAAAAAAAATTTCTTCTATGTTAGCCAATGAACTTTTCAGCCCAACTGTTATATAATAGGCCTTTCGTAAAAACACCTTCTACTGTTAAAATAAAAGATTTTTGTTTTTAATTTATGTAATCCAAGTACAATGTGCTTTTTGTTTTTCAGGTATCTTGGTATACGGAATCCACTTAAAAGCCGGCACCATTCAACTAAGAGGGTTGTCATAATTAAAATAGCTCTTGTTTGGCTTTTGAGCATGTTTGTATCCAGCTCAATTACAGTTTTAGGTAAGTTTTTAACCATTTACGTCGTTCATAAGCAAGTACATGATTCTGATTTTGTGGCTGCAAGTGCCGTGGCTCTAATTAAAGTTTATTGTACACTTATCGGTAAAGGGAAACATAAAGAGGAAATTTATATATTCGTATGCATGCATACACGTCTGTCACACATTGGGGTAGGCAGAGGTTTCGGACTTTTCTGTTAGACACTTTTTGCGTACCCGTGGCACAAGGCTTTACAATCACACATTAGATTATAGTGTTCATTTTAGATAAAATGATTGATATTATTTTTTAACTCTTTCGATTTCCTCTGAACCTTTCTATCAAACGGATTATTAAAACGTGTTTGACATAGGCGTTATTCGAAGTGACAAATAATTTGATCCAACATCGATAAATAAAATGTAATCTCACTTCATTTCCTTCACGCAATATTAATATTATTTCTACATCATAGTAGCAAATCAACATTTAAATAAATCATTCATCAATCATATTTGAATCAAACACTCACTCACCAACCCGCTTGCCCAGTGTAGTAGTGTAGGCAATAAGATATGGGCAAACTTTCAAGAAATGGGTGCTGTATTTAGCTGTACATGTGCACTCTGCCCGTATGTGTGTCATAGTGCACGTGTAGTTTGTCAGCAGTGGACTTAATAGGTTGATAAAAAAAAATATAATCACTGTGCTAAAAAGAAATCCTCTTACAGGTATCATTAACCGAAGGAACATAATGCCAACGCCAGACGTGTGCGTCATCAATAATCGATTGTTTTGGGTGTTTGGTTCCCTGGTAGCTTTTTACATTCCAATGCTGACGATGGTGATTTCTTTTGCACTCACCGTTCAGCTGCTGAAGAGGCAGGCGTTGTTAGCAGCCACACCCGTTCCCGGAGGAATTCAAAGGAGGTAACTATTTTTTAAAGTTTACTTAATTACGCTACTAAAGATGGAGGTTTGAAATGTTTGGCGTATTACAATTTTGTAATATGTATGTAATATCATACATATTTTAATTGTAGACAATGCGGTGGTTTTGACAATGGACCGACTCAAGGTCCACGACGTATGGGCGCCAAGAGCTCTCCAGATTTGTCTCCCTGTAGCAGCGTCTCGAGGCAAATGACATGGCGGGTAACATCAACTAGGTAAACATTGTTGTTAAAGTTTACGTCTTTCACTACGGTTAGTTTTTTTTTTTGGCAAAAGCTGTCAAATTATAATTTATTTGATTTTTTCGATCATTTTGTATATTTTTATGGCTCAGAATGACGTACGATGGAACGTGGTAGAGCCAAGCGGTAGCTTTTCCTGCTACTCGAATGGGCCGGCACGACCGGGGTAGTACCACGACCTCGTAGTCCGCCTCCCCCATCCCCCATCCTCATCCTCATCCTCTCTCTCATCCCTCAAATATCTTAAAAAGGCCGGCAACGCGGCTCTTCTGGTGTTCCAGATGTACGTGTGCGACAGTAATCACTTGAAGGAGAGCCATTTACTCGTTTGCTCCTATTCCCATTATAAAAAACTTTAAAGACCTTATTCAGTCTCTCTTAGCGCCTTGCTGAACTTATTGGCTCATCAATCTCAGATGCAGATTCACATGATGATGACAGTCTGTTGAGCACAAAGCCGGTACCTTCGGACTCTATACAATTTATGTTCGGCACATAAAAATAAATTTTTGTTTATCATTTGAAAGACAAAGAAAGTGTGTTTCAGCTACCAAACTTCTTCCCGTGCAGGTTAGTTTAGCAATATTTTCACTTTCAGAAGGCAAAGAAATAAAATTGGGATGAGTGTGTCCAATCCTCAGTTAAGTTATATGAATGGTTGTGGAAATGGAGCTGGGTCTGGTAGTTCCAGAAGACGAGATGTTGCCACGCAAACACCTTTAAGCATAGCAGCTGAAACTAGACGAGCACGTTTAAGACCATTAAAGTTAACCCTCGCCGCTCCTAATGCTCTGAATCTTAGGTAATTTTCATAATAATTAATTGTTGAGTATTTTAAAATAGTAATTTTTTGATTAACTTTAAATACATTGTCTGGGAATTTCTTTAAAATAATATTACATTACATTAACAATTTTTTTGAAAATAGTCATTTAGGTATTTTTAGGGTAAATAACCTCCACATTCAATGAAATTTTAAATCGGTTTTCGATATCTGTCAGTGTGTCACAGTTAGGGTTGCTATAGCAGCAATTAGCAATTTAGAGAAAGAGTAAAAAAGAACAAATATGTTTTCAAAGTGTTGCAAAAAAGGTTGATCCATCTAACTGAATATAGTATTGTAGCTTATTATATAGTTTTATAAATACTATATATAATAGGCATTGTTGCCAACCTTAGTCAGTTTATGATGAACAATTAGTAATAATGGAGGATCTATTATATATTAAAGGAAAAATAGTGTAATAGTAAACTAAGTTTTAGAAATGTATTAGTTCCGAATAAAATAATACAGAAACCTCGGCGCTCGATTGTCTCTTACTTTGCTGGTCTTTTCTATTGGTTTCGCCTACAATAGATAAATAAAATGTAATCTCACTTCATTTCCTTCACGCAATATTAATATTATTTCTACATCATAGTAGCAAATATACATTTAAATAAATCATTCATCAATCATATTTGAATCAAACACTCACTCACCAACCCGCTTGCCCAGTGTAGTAGTGTAGGCAATAAGATATGGGCAAACTTTCAAGAAATGGGTGCTGTATTTAGCTGTACATGTGCACTCTGCCCGTATGTGTGTCATAGTGCACGTGTAGTTTGTCAGCAGTGGACTTAATAGGGTGATAAAAAAAAATATAATCACTGTGCTAAAAAGAAATCCTCTTACAGGTATCATTAACCGAAGGAACATAATGCCAACGCCAGACGTGTGCGTCATCAATAATCGATTGTTTTGGGTGTTTGGTTCCTGGTCATTTTGTATATTTTTATGGCTCAGAATGACGTACGATGGAACGTGGTAGAGCCAAGCGGTAGCTTTTCCTGCTACTCGAATGGGCCGGCACGACCGGGGTAGTACCACGACCTCGTAGTCCGCCTCCCCCATCCCCCATCCTCATCCTCATCCTCTCTCTCATCCCTCAAATATCTTAAAAAGGCCGGCAACGCGGCTCTTCTGGTGTTCCAGATGTACGTGTGCGACAGTAATCACTTGAAGGAGAGCCATTTACTCGTTTGCTCCTATTCCCATTATAAAAAACTTTAAAGACCTTATTCAGTCTCTCTTAGCGCCTTGCTGAACTTATTGGCTCATCAATCTCAGATGCAGATTCACATGATGATGACAGTCTGTTGAGCACAAAGCCGGTACCTTCGGACTCTATACAATTTATGTTCGGCACATAAAAATAAATTTTTGTTTATCATTTGAAAGACAAAGAAAGTGTGTTTCAGCTACCAAACTTCTTCCCGTGCAGGTTAGTTTAGCAATATTTTCACTTTCAGAAGGCAAAGAAATAAAATTGGGATGAGTGTGTCCAATCCTCAGTTAAGTTATATGAATGGTTGTGGAAATGGAGCTGGGTCTGGTAGTTCCAGAAGACGAGATGTTGCCACGCAAACACCTTTAAGCATAGCAGCTGAAACTAGACGAGCACGTTTAAGACCATTAAAATTAACCCTCGCCGCTCCTAATGCTCTGAATCTTAGGTAATTTTCATAATAATTAATTGTTGAGTATTTTAAAATAGTAATTTTTTGATTAACTTTAAATACATTGTCTGGGAATTTCTTTAAAATAATATTACATTACATTAACAATTTTTTTGAAAATAGTCATTTAGGTATTTTTAGGGTAAATAACCTACACATTCAATGAAATTTTAAATCGGTTTTCGATATCTGTCAGTGTGTCACAGTTAGGGTTGCTATAGCAGCAATTAGCAATTTACAGAAAGAGTAAAAAAGAACAAATATGTTTTCAAAGTGTTGCAAAAAAGGTTGATCCATCTAACTGAATATAGTATTGTAGCTTATTATATAGTTTTATAAATACTATATATAATAGGCATTGTTGCCAACCTTAGTCAGTTTATGATGAACAATTAGTAATAATGGAGGATCTATTATATATTAAAGGAAAAATAGTGTAATAGTAAACTAAGTTTTAGAAATGTATTACTTCCGAATAAAATAATACAGAAACCTCGGCGCTCGATTGTCTCTTACTTTGCTGGTCTTTTTCTATTGGTTTCGCCTACAATAGATAAATAATTTATTTACTGAAATTTGCATTTTGCCATTTTCTCACATATGTTTAATAAATGTTACTTTAGTCTTATCTTTAGACAATTTCTAGTGGGTCAGCACGATGTTGTCTCTAAAAACAAAACTAATTTCTCTGTCAACTTTGTTCGTGTTTAGTGGATTTTTAATGAGAATTTAAAATATCTGATCGCAGATTTCTTACTAATCGTAAGAAAGGACGCTCACTATCAGCAAATGCAGTTGCCAACGAGCAAAAAGCCACAAAGGTCCTTGGCTTGGTGTTTTTCACATTTGTTCTATGTTGGGCGCCGTTCTTCCTTCTCAACATTTTATTCGCATCATGTCCTGCTTGTATTGTCCCCGGTAAGTATTTTATGCAAAAAAGTGGCCCCGAAATTATACTCTTAAAAAAAATTAAACTATAAAAAATTTGTTACAGAGCATATAGTCAACGTTTGTTTATGGTTGGGCTATATGTCCTCGACCATCAATCCAATCATCTACACAGTGTTCAATCGAACTTTCAGAGCGGCGTTCCTAAGACTTCTTAAATGTCATTGTAGCAGGTATAGTTAGATAACATATTTATATATATTATAAAAAGTAAAAAGAAAAGAAGTAGGAACGACGACGACATAGGTGATATACAGCGCTAGTTATTCTACTACGATACAGAACTAGAGAACATAGCACAAGTTTGCCTTGAAACGGAACATTATAAAGTGTACCAAACTTTGCGATCATTTGCCGCCGAGTGTTCCGAAATGTTTTTATAATGTTCATTTAAAAAAAAAGTTAAGGGACATAATTTAGATAATACAGTTTATAATAATTATTATTTAATTTTATTCAAATTGCATTTTTACAGACGAGGTCACTGCACGCGTTATATGTCAGTTAGATCGACGCGTGGAGCTTCACAACTTTGTGCGAGGTCAGCTTTGCCTCTGGCAATATCGCTGCGACCTATCATGCCTTCGTCGTCACCAGCAATGCAAGAGACAACGGAGTCGGTACTAATTGAACCTCCGCTAACAGGCTTCAATATGCGTTACTAGATGTCAGATTTTTTTTTATCTAACACGCATATCTTATACACTGAAAGTGATAAGGCAATGGCAAAATGTAACATGGAAATTCTAGAATAAAGAAATTTAGATAATGTTTACGTAAATAAATGTTTATCTGTATTTCTTACTAGGTACTTGTGAGTAGTTTACATTAATTATTTTAAACCCTAATTGGAATGGTCGATATTATTTTCTTTAACCTCGTTACCCCTATTATATACAACTCTGAACACACTGATACCTCAATATTCTATTAGATGGCGTTTTTAGTAGATTTAATAATTTGCGTATAAACGGGTTTTCTCAAGGATAACAACTTTCTATATAAAGATGTATAAAGCACTATCTAAATGCAAAACATCATCGAAATGGTTAGAGCCGTTTCGGAGAAACTAACTACATTTATATGTATATATATACACAAGAATTGAACTTTGATTGTTTCAAAGTTATGTCATGGGCTAAATGTTTTATATTATTGCCAAAAAGTCTAATGCCAAAATGTTTGTGCCAAAATTAAAACTGTAATATTTATTCTTATGTAAAGATTTCTACGATTATAGGTTGTGGTTCTTAAACATTATATTGCTTAAGTCGTTAAATATCGATTAATTGGGAAAACTTTTAGTCGAAATTCCTTACAAATAAATGTTATTATGTCACAAAGACGTACGATATTATATTTTCTATGTACGTATCAAAATAGTACGCAATGATTCACATTTCAAGGTCCTAAGAGTGTTAAAAGAATTTTCATAATCGATGTGATGTAGTATTAATGTGTAGATAATGTATCACTTTACGAAACTTAAATTTAATACTGAATGTTTTCTAATATACTTCGATGGGTGTAGATAAGTTTGAATATCCTAACGACATCGCTGCATAAATACACAAAATGTGCAATTATTACTTTATTCTCTATATGCATGTAGAATAAATTTAATTTTTTAAAAATACTTTGGTTTTAATGCAACTTCTACTTCCAATTTTCTTTATAGGTAATTATTTTCTATAATTAAAAAGCTACGACAATCAAGTGACTGGAGATTTTAACTCCGAATCATTAGTTTGATACTCTGGTACGTGGAGGGCTTGTACCAAAGTGTCTAAAGTTATATACGGTTTGTATCGTTGGCCTGGATACTACGACGGCGTCAGGCTCCGTGCTCATCCACTGTCCCAAATAAAATCTGGTGAAAGCGTGTTGAATGGCCAAAATAATTGTCGTGACCCTTTACCACTTAACTTTTGGCTATACAGATGTGTGAGCTTAATGAGCTAAGGTACCTATGGTATCTATGGAACTATCCACAATCGCTATCGCAAAAGTCTACCAAATGATTCGACAGATGACGACGAACTGAAGCTTTTTTTATATATCTATATAATATTATTTAACTTTATACTTCAACATACTTCTTCTATCTCAGTAAAGTAAACCAGCGTGTAAATTCCTAATGCAGGTAAAATGCGTTCTCTCAAATATTTTTTGAGTGAGATCGGAGGCGGGAAGATGCGGGTTGACAGACTACCAAACAATTTTTTTTTATTTTTCAGATATGCAGTGTTTATCGCGATGTTTTCTTTAACTCCTAGTTCACAATTAAAATTTTAGAGGTGCTGCCACCTGCTGAACCCAGATCACTCGTGAAGCGCCATGCCCACTGGGCTACAACAAC
Organism: Bhutanitis thaidina; assembly: GCA_029286595.1. Taxonomy (NCBI): domain Eukaryota; kingdom Metazoa; phylum Arthropoda; class Insecta; order Lepidoptera; family Papilionidae; genus Bhutanitis; species Bhutanitis thaidina. The sequence goes on from JAGSMS010000018.1 coordinate 8,308,920, forward strand.
TCTACTAGCCTCCGGGGCTCCTGTGTGCTCCTGAGCCTGAGAAGGCTCTAACCAGTACACTTCTGGACGTAGGCTTCTCGCGATATCGCCCCGCTTGGCAGGCGGTTTAGTGATCGTGTAACACCTGGCACCTTAAAATCTACTGTTCCTAATTAAAAGTCACGACGGGGTCTTATGTACTGAGTAATTTACTACTAACGATAAATTTTGACTGTAAACGAAATATCCTGTAACAAATTTTGTAACAAGAATTTATAAGACAATCGAGCTGCATAAATTTCTACGGACGAGTAACTATTAAGTACGTTAGATTTATTGCGCTTGGTAATAAAAGCATCACCAAGATATAAGCGTTTCTTGCTATACCTACAATTTTAAAGGAAGTTTGGCTTTTATAGCGTCTTATTTTTATATATTCTCATATCGTCGGTGTCGTAAAAGTCGAAATACCAGTTTAGTCTTAACTTGGAATAACCACCTGGAATATGCCACACCAATGACTGGCAGCAGCATCTATTGTGTCATGTGCATAGATCGGCACGACCCGTGCCACATGGTGTCAATGACCTCATGGGATTGGATGCCGAGTAGGAAGGCGCGTCTTTGTTCCACTACAATAAGGTTGCCAAGCCCTTCTTACCTTATATTTAATAATCATTGACAAGGTAAGAAGTAATAAATAAAAATTTACCTAGGCGGAGTGTAAAGCTAATCATATTTTCAATAACCTGTAATGTAAGGAAAAATATAAAACAATTATTTTTAGGTAGATCATAAATAGGGGATTTGAAAACAGTGTACTCTAATTGGCGTTGTATCGTGTCTTTACTTAATTATTTTTTAAGCCAGATTTTCTTTTTCTTTTCTTTAAACGAAGGATATTATGATTACTTAGATGCTTATTATTTTAATATAATTCGACTGCAATAAAACCCCCATCGTGAGTGTTATCGGGTCGCCCATCGGACCTGAACATTACTTGACGAAGATCAACAGCGATAGCTGGAAGACCACATCGGCACGAGCGCACTCGAGCCACCATCCAACTGATGATCGGGTGAAATGTTGCCTAATCTTTGTAATCGTTTGAAGTATCGATGCGGCAATGCATCATATTTCATATTGCGGCAATGTACGTTAATTAAAAAAATATTAAATGTTCTTAGTTGTATTGTTTTATTTTTAATTTTGAAAATATCAATTGTATTTTTAATCGAGAAAACATACAAATAGACATACACAAGCGAGCGCACACAAGCACAATGGGGTCTATTGTACAAAAGAAATCGGGGATTGCCGTTATGCCACAAAAAAATCACCAAAGTTCCGTGAAAATTATTTCCTCGATAAAACCATACTATATTATGTCATGGTGTCAATGACCTCAATCATTATGTTAATATGGATATTCCCCGGGATTCCAGCTTTCGAATCGGCGAACGAAAATAATATATTCTCATTACAGTAAGTCCGTAACGGCGATAAGATTAATGATTTTTACCATAAAATAAAACAACATGAAATTCAAAATAGGTGTATATAACCATTAATCTCAAAGAATGTTACATAGAAGAGGTAGGCACAATACAATATAATTAGTTAATTATGAAGGGTCGTTATGCACTTCAAATGATTATATTTTAACACTTACATGTTTTATATGAGTGGACGTAATATTTTACGCAGTATAAAATGAAACCATAGATTATCAATATTTTCTTTAATGAAAAATTATACATTTTAAAAGTTTATTTAATATTCTGACTTCTATTTACAAATACATCACTCTTAATCTCTTTTTGCGAATCATGTCATGTCCATATTATTATTTCCTCTTTTAATCCCGCGGTGTGGCACGGGTCGTGCCGATCTATGGTCATGTGTCTGCTGCGGCCACCAGCCGTTCAAAAGTGGCGATTACAGCAAATCCTTCTCTTGTAGAGCTTAGGATCTCTATGTTTTTTATTTATTGGAAAGGTAAACAACGTGCTGGCGGTTCACCTGATGGTAAGTGATTATCGTCGCCAACGTACACCGGCACAACACCAGAGGTAATGCAGGTGCGTTGCCGGCCATTAAGGGTCATTGGGAGATGGAAGGATGGTTGGGGAGGAGGAGGGGGAGGGTGAGTGGGCCTCCGGATAACGATTACTATTATATACTTATTTACCGAACGAAACGCATGATGTCTCCACTTCAAGTCGGAATTCTGCGAGGCCGTGGTACTACCCCGATCGAGCCGGCCCATTCGAGCAGCAGTAAAAGCCGCCGCTTGTTTCTACCACGTTATAAGATATAAATATCAGATTCCCAGCTCTTTTCAATATCTTTGAGCCGGCTGAGCAACTTTGAGCTTTCTCAAAAGGCCTACGGTTTCGCAAGTCATCACTGGCAACAGTTTAAGTAGAAAAGTATATGCAATATTTTTCTACTTAAGCTTTACGTAAACACGATGTTATGAAAAATGAATTACAAAATATATACACAAAGGCGAGCTTAATTCTATAAGAGTTTTCTCCAACAAACTTTCGAGTGGAAAGTGAATATATGCGGAAAATATAAACAGTGCATAAAAACTGTTTTATATTTTATTAGTACACTAGAGACACGTTTTCATTGCGCTTAGATTTAGGCTTAGCGGGTGGAGGCTATCAAGCTTCCAAATGTGAGAAATAATTACTTTCATATGTATTACTACGCGGAAATGTTCCCCATCTCTGACATTTGATACTAGACATTGAAAAGAAATTAATTTTACGGAATTTACAAGGTTTTGTTCACAGCCTTCGGGAAATTAGGGTTTAAGTTTCGCGAGCCTTGCATAGTCGCGGGAGACTGAGATGTTAGTCGTCCTGATTTCATAGTTAGTCTACCGTCAGCATTCAATTATTAATGTTGATCCGATCTACGTCGAAGACACTCATAGTATCGAAAGATCGTGCAGTGGTATGCTTGGCTTTGTTTTTAATTTTATTATTTACAAAACTACAACCAATTCAGCCAACTTCTATATTCAACAACGAAGATGACTGTATGCTACCTCCAATCGCAGTACCCTTCCGTAACATAGATGTTGCAAAGCTCTCAAAACGATGCCAAATAAAAAGTAAAGACATATTCCGCAAATCTTCAAAAAAGCTTACATGTAGTATACCATAGTGTAAGTCTATTGCTTCTAAATCGAAAAGTGAACACAGCCTCTAAATTGAATTTGCAGTTTGTTGTGCTAAGTTTCAAAGTTACGGACTTTACTTGTCTTTTTGTTCAAATAACTTTATCGCGTATGTGTGGTATCGTATATAAGAAGTTACAGACGAGCGAGTGTCTCTGTAAGTGCTCGTACTCTTGCATTACTGGTACTGTGCAGTCGCCAACAGCTGATAATATTCAATAGCAGTCGCATGGTCGAAATTGGTCAGGAGGACTTAATCATCCTTCCCTTACTGGTTTTCTTTTAATTAATTACAGTAGGGTATTATTTGAAAATTTAAAAAAAAAATAGGTATTATTAGTATAAATTGGCATGGTGCATTTCCACGCTGAGTGGTTAAACTTTACCTTTGAGCGAGAAAAGATGCAGGCGATCAATAACATTAACATCTTATCCTTATGACTGAATTTTAACTATTATATCATTGTCGAATCTTATTGAATTTAGAAAGATTAATGTAATTCAAGAACATTCTATTAAAGAAAAAAAAATGGCTAAGTGCGTATAGGGCCTTTCTCTATTAGGAACCCTAATCGGACCCATGACTGATTAACTTTTTTCTACCTATTTTAGCTACATATTTAATGAATCGGAAACCCCGTAATAAAAACGAAAAATACCCCGTAATAAAAACGGTCTAAAACCGACGACTTTGCGGATCCATATTTATTTACTTTAAAGATAGAAAATAATAAATAATATATTTCTACTGTGAAGCCCTAAATTCGAATGCCGCACCATATTATAGAGTATCAGATAAAACAGGCAAAAGGACAGACGGAGCGTATTTCTTTAATTTGCCAAAAAATTTTTTAGTCAAATCGCCATTTTTCTTCCTTTCCTTTCACACATTTCGTTCGATCCGTTTCATGCATCATATACACATCCCACATTTCGCCGTCCTGTTAAAATCAATCTGTCCTCTGACAAATTTTACATAACAATAAACAATAATCTAACATTACTAACTACTGTTTAACTAATTACTACAAATCAAAGTCCACTTTCATGCTATTCTCCATTTAAATTGTACATAACTGAACTAAATCTCTTCAATACACAAGTACAACTTAGTCTGATATGTATTTAAATAAAGTGTTTCAGAAACAATATTGACATATTACTACTACATTATCATAAGCTAAACATAAGAAAAACATCAAAATAAAATAATTTTTCTTTCTTTTTTCTTGCCCTTTTTATCATCACTAAACATCCTAATACGTTATTACAATTAAGTGCCATTAGCAGTCGTTCTCAAACAACAATGTTTCACTCTATAATAATATTATAGAGTGAAACACTCTATAATATATTCTATTATTTTCAGATTATGTCGTGTTTAATTTAACATTTATTTTAATTTTATCCCACCCGTGGTCACGGGAAGACTGAGGTGTTTAACGTCTTTCTTTTTGACTTTATGTAATGTAGCTTTTTTAATATACATTTTTATTCTGATCTACGTAGGATCTGTAGATTCGCGGTCTCTCGAATCTAATGTTAATAGTAGGGGGGATCTAAAATATTATCACAGACTGTAAACTTCTCAGAACGTTGATGTTTCACAGCAGCTATATCTTCATTAATGCGGGTTTTATTTCATCTTTTAGTTTACCCTATGTTAGAGAGACCGTATACACAATTGCAGCTTTGTGTCCTGATTGGTTAGTTTTTACCATCTGTTAGGCTCTGTTCTCTCTCTACAAGAATCTGAGGTGTATAAGCTTGTTTGTAAATGGAGTGTCTTGAACATGTGGTAAACTAAAATACAAATAAAAGTATGAAGAAATGTATAGCTGATGTAAACCATCGACTCTGTAGGAATAATCTGTTGTAATAATATTCCAGATTGCCCCAACAATTACAATGGATTTGACGGACCACAAGTCATCGCAAAAGCAATCCTGCTAATAATGATTCACGAGGCTATTGAATAAAAAAATGCTGCAACAAACAAACATTTGGTTGTATAATTAACAGTATATAACCAAATATCCGTCATTGTTCGTTCAATCATGTGCACATGTACTGGTGCGCCTCCACAAAAGTAATTAATTGAAAGCCGTTTGTTCAGTCAACAAACTTGTTCATTGAACCGTGAGTTCTGAGGACGTATTCGAAAACAAATATTGGTTCAATATGTCCGCTAATTAATTGTTTCCGCTATTTGGTTGCAATCTGTCCGTTACCTTATATCTGAGTATAAGAATATATTAAATACAAGATATACTACTACATATCACTAGTGTACTGTTGAATATAGTCATACATTTCTTGAAAGGAAAATGGCTGTCTGTGTTATGCCGAATGATTCGACACGCAGCGGGAGTTGTTTGTACTTATCTGTGCTACCATTACCAGCGGTAAAGGGTTGCCGATGAAGTATTTGGTTTAAGTGCCGCGGCTAGCTTATTCGTTTCCTGCTCGGAACAAGGGTTAGGGGGATAGACTCTGTATCTGGTTTTGGAGTCGTCTGTATAGTACTATCCTCTCAGCCACTTCTATCGCAAATCAGCAGTACAAAGACTACAACTAGTGTTGTGTTCCGGTTTGTAAATAATAGAGAACCAGTATAATTACAGGCTGTGATGCATTCCATCTGGCATCTATAAATTGTTCGAGGATTGCCTGCAGTAGTCTATTAGCAAGAGGTGGCTTGTTAGGCCGTTAATAACTTCAATCCACGCAGAAAAAAAATTACTAATTTACGTATGTAAAACGCATTCACGACTCAGTAGATATCCCACAGTGCAGATAACTGATGCCCAATTATTATTTTTTAAAGTCCTAATATATTGAGCGTCGAACGATTTGGTCGTTCACTTGATGAATGTTATGCCAGCCCATATCAAACAGGATGTCAACCTGAACTCTACAATAGAAAGTTACCACCCGTAAGCTTGCACTTTGCCCGTCGCTCTGGGCCATCAGGCCCTGTAAGTAACTACAAGTAAGTAAACTACATGTCATTTTGAAATTCGAATTCGTAATCTATTAGTGACATTTGTGACCGGTATGATGAAGGATCTATATTTAGATATTCATTTGTGTTTCGTGTAATTACAAGTATTACATAAAGTTGTAATCATAATACATTGTAATCAGTATAAATGAAAATTAACAAACTAAAAAAAAATTTTTTTTAACACTACACAAACGCGAAGCGGAGACTTAGTTTTCTATTATGACTAGAAAACAATTCCGATTGACTCAATTAATGCCACCAAGTTTATATTGCACAGGATATTCTGATAAACAATTCTGACATAGTTAGACGTCCATTCCAAAAATTAACGTTGGTTGGCCTTCGCAACACCAATTTTTTTTTATAAAGAATGGCCACAGGTTTCTGATGTGTGAACACAGCAGACACCCGCTGCGGTTGGTGCGACGTAGGCGCGAGACACAAAGCTGCAATTGTGAATGCGGTCTCTCTAACATAGGACAAACTAAAAGATGAAAAAAAAACCCGCATTAATAAGAGATATGCTGCTGTGAAAATCGACGCCCTGAGAAGTTTACAGTCTGTAATAATATTTTAGACCGCCCCAACCATTAGAACAAAAAAAATATTAAAGAAGCTGTATTTATCAACTATGACATCAAGACTTCAATAGAATCAAATAGAATACTTCAGTCCTCCCGTGACCTCTGGTCATGTAAAGTTAAAATAAATGTTAAATTAAACACGATATAATCTGTAAATAATAGCTTCATTACAATATGACCAGCCTGTCCATCTAATGAGAATTGGTCACACACAATACACATTCTTTTTTTTAAATTTTAATAAGGTCGCTAAGCAAATATGTAATGTGTAAATTTGTGTATACCAGTGCATGTTCCCAGTGATGATTTTCGGAACCGAGATTGTGATGATGGTCCTTCATCGCACACCTACCTACTACTATCATACGGTTTAAATTTCTCAGTTTCAAATTTTAATATTCATTTACCACTGAGCGAATGGTAAATATGCACTTGAAATCACAATTAACATTGTTAAACTGTGCCGGGGCTGAGAATAGAACCCAATTTATTCTCGCATTACGAATTTTAAGGTGAAAGTCTACCACTATGAGTTACCACGAGTATATTTTCTAAATAAATGCGTCTAACATACTGGGCTCTTAACATACGACGATAGTATTGGACTTATAGCGTGTACATGAAAATTAATTTGCGAGAACTAGGTTCAAGCATGCCCTCAGTACATTTTAATTAAGCGTGCTGGCATATCGAGTTAGGAGAACTTGTGATATATTCTGAGGTACAAGATAGGCAGGTACAGTTTACGTTCACTGTCTATAATATATATATGTATATGTCTGCAGATATTAACTGCACAACTCTTGTTTCAGTTACAAGTGGTTATTATTTTCAAGTTGCTGCTTTTAAGGACATTAATATACATGCAAAAGCTTTAATTGATAGTTTAACTAAACAAGTTGAGAAACTTATGCTGGTCAGGGAATTGAAAGATTCTAGCGACCTCGCACATATCGTAATGAGAATAGTTGGGTGCCACTGATGACATACACGCTTTTGGACAGACCCGCACCATGGGTGACAGAAGTCAAATACCTCGGTAGTCGTAGTAGCAGAGCCAAGCGGCGGCTTTTGTTGATGCTCGAATGGGCCGGCTCGACCGGAGGTACCACAACCTCGCAGAATAACGGCGTGAAATACAGGCATCTTGTGTTTCTGTTTTATTGTTCGGTGAGTGAGGTAACCGGAGGTTCACTCCCCCTCCCAAATAACCTTAAAGGTTGGCAACGCACCTGAAGCTTCAGATGAACTCATCTGGTGTTGCAGGTGTACGTGGGCGTCGGTAATTGATTACCATCAGGTGAACCGGTTGCTCGTTTGCCCCTTTACCATAAAACAAAACTCTGGACTGTAAATTAGACTGTAAAAATCATATAAAAATGTAAAGTGGTTTTTATCTCTAGCCGCCTCTATGCCCTTAGTGGCAGTAAAGTGTTATTAAGACATATAGTGCACTTATACCAAAATAGCTATACCCCCTATGTATATCAAGTCACAAGGGACACATAAGGGACGTGCGCGAATACTATGTCAGCATAGTATTCGTGTACTATGTCAGTATAGTATTTGCACACATCCCTAAAGCAAGAAAATCACTCCGAGTGATAATTTTTTTTAATTCTATTGTGCCCTTTTGAATATGAATGAAATAAAAACCCAAAACGAATGGCTGCATCTAATAAAAAATCCGCCATATTTATCCTCCTAATATATAACAGCAGTTTCTTTTCCTCGGGTTTGAAATCCTATATGGCAACAGTGTTTAACTATCTGCCAGGGTTTTAGTCGGTTTTGGTTTGCGAGGCCCACATAACCCAAACTTGACTCGCGAGGGCGGGTATGCGGTATGCCTTTCCCCATGTTTATAAAAAAAGGCCTCCTTACTAGTCGTGGATTAGATCAATATCTATAATTTACTCCTAATACTTATTATAGGCCTTTAGAAATTAATTTATAAATCATCGACTATAATTACAGAACATAATAAAATTATTATGATAAGACCATGTTTAAATGTCTAGACACGTTGTTACATATTGCCCCAGAGATTTATGTAGATATATTCAAATTGATGACACATTACGGTTCAATCAACTGTTCATATATGTTAAGATAAATTTTCAGAAGACACTTATGTTCCATCGCAAATCGTTTTCATTGAAGATTTAAAATAATAATTGAACAATTGTGAGTAAAGAATATTAATACTTATATATAATTAATAAGAATTAGCCATACGTAACGTGTATTAAAAATTCTATGCATATTAAATCAGACAATCACCTGCTAACGCATTGATACAACTAAGACCAACGTTATTTATTTTTCATTAAAATAATTCAGTTTGAATTATTTAGTTCTTTAAAGACATAGGCATGTACGAGTGTCTACACACATTCATACGTCGATATCAACGTGCAAACAACCCGTTGCCTTGAAAAATCTTACCCTTCTCCTCCCAAAGAGATTGCTTGATTTAGATTTGATTATCTTTTTCAGCTTGTTCACAGCATGTCGTTTACACTGTTGATAGAGCCTTTCCATGAAGGGACTAATAAAAGCTGGTACCCTATGAATTGAATTAAATTCGAATAATTTATGATTGAAAAGACTTGCCCATACCCATCACGCTAGGCAGGCGGTTTGGTAAGCACAGTATTATAGCCCTCACTTCTAGTGATGCTGCTTTACATCACTAGTCTATGGGATTTGAGTTCAGGATATTTGGATAGATTTTCCGACGGTCACCTGAGCATCTGCCAATAGAGAGCAGGGCGCAGTGTTCGCAAACGAGTTTTATCTTTGGAGAACGATTAAGATATGACAAATAACAAAATGTACAATATTCAGTGTAAATGTACACACTCAAAGTAGATCAAACTAAAAAGCTCGGTGGCAATTTAGGACTACCTGTTTATATTTAATATCCATGCGAATTAATTTGCGAAATAAACAAACCATTTTCAGGGAAAGTAAAGATAAGTTTTATTCTAAACTTATCTGTAGTCGAGTCTAGTTGGAATCAAAATATCTGCTTAGTAATAACAACTGAGTTGCTTTACCGCTTTCAACTTGAATGCGCGCTGTCGTCCAAAATCAACCTTATTATGTGGGAACTTAACAAAAGGCTTCCTTTACCTGTGCTATAAATCTACCTTTCCCCACAAAAGCTTCATTTAACTACTGTACCTAACAGGAAGAGCAAATGAAGTTTTGTTATTCTGATTGTAAGATAATATAGGTAAGGATCTATTTTCAAGAAATTTTCATGGGGACAAACGAACCTTTGATTGTTAAAAAAACTTAACTATCTTAATGATGAGACAGAAATGTCATGGTATGCATTGCCTAGTTCGAAGAGAAGAAAACCACTACTGGTCTGGTCACTCGCGCTAGCCTACCACGGTACGACATACGAAAATATATTTATTTATGCGTATTTTCTTCATTTTATATTATCTCCTAAACTATAAGGCCAAATTACATACTGTAAAGGGAAAATTTAGTCTCCGTTATATTTTCTTGATCATTAATTCTTTATTTTTCTTTCCAATTAAAAAATAACTTACCACACTGGGCATGCGGTGGGGCAGGGCGGTAGGTGAACGCAATGCCTGCACCCTCAGTCACCCACCGGTCAGTAGGATATAGATTGCCATCATTGCCTGACAGCAAATGTTCTTCAAACACTTACCTCGCGTGCGGGTGTTGCTCCCTGCTCAACTCAATATTATCATTTAAACTATTGATAGCATTATTTAATTCCCTAATGGTAGAATGAATACTGATGAATTTACAAATAAGAAAAACATTATCGGAGAAAGTATACCGCCTTGCGGTACACCAGACTCTAATCTGCTATCCTTATCGGACCGACGGCTGGCTACCGCGAAAATAAGATAAAAACCATTCCAAGGCTATTTCTTACATTGTAGGAAAAATTTCAATCACCTATTACATTTTTGTGTTTAACATGATAAACAATTAAATATGTTTTTAATTTTTTATCTATAATCTAATAAAAGTTATACTTTTAAAAATACCTCTGATTTGCACTATGCGTAACCATTTTTATTGTATGATCTGAATACTACATAACATTTGCCATAACTAGTTAAGTTAGTTAATGTAAGTAATAATTAGTTAAGTTATAATATCTAGAAATTTAGTAATGTATGATTTAGTGAGGTACTTATACTTCTTTTTATTAAAGTCGAACTCTTTAGCTAATTGGAAACATTCTTCGCTAAGTCAAAAGCTCAGTTCGTAGTTATATCAATGTCACGTCGCAGTTGTACGTCACGGTCACGGAGAAAGCTTTGCCATTAAAGCCCTTCTGAAGATTATTCAAGTAACTCTATTGCAAACCATTTCATGTTCAATCCAAATATAGGACAGAGAAATATTTTTACGAATCAAAACCGATTTATCTGTATATCTTTATTAGTTTGTAAACAAAGTAAAAATATACTCCTAGATACCGTTACGCACATTATATACACATTCATATATATATATATAATCTCTCTAGTAGGTAAATGATGATGGGATTTGGAAACTTTTGCTTTGTATATTGAGTATAATAATGTATACCCGTTAGATAATCAAATTCGATATATGCATAACCAAATGTTTATATCTGTGTAGCCTAGTGGTTGAATAGGAGATAATGCCGTCAGGTATTAAGTCTTCCACTTTGTATATGTATGTAGTATATGTACCACTTTGTGTAAATTTTATCTAAGAACTGAAACATATCTATAACAAAGCTTACTACTAAAGCAAAAGTTTCTTTACATTTATTTCTTGTATCCCTTCCAAAGAACAGCTTAGTATTATTAATTCCTCGCCTTTTCGACCCTGAATATTCTTCGTTTCGAGAACATCAACTTAGTTTTCGTTACATTGCTTTTTCTGAAAACGTGTTGATCGGCTCGCATGTTTCCAGACGCGAAGGTAGTTGCGGTTCAGCGCATGATACGAATATAAATCAAGTAAACATTAGCCAACTTCGATGAGGAGTCAGTCCCTCAGTACATTATGTGTCTGAAACTTTAACTAACGGTTAAACTATTGTTGAGTTTTCCTTGTGGTATTATACAGTTTATTTAAATAATTATTTCAGTAGTGATGTTATTATATTTATTAACCTGTGAAGTTCGCTGATGAATGAGCCAACAAATAATAATTATTGTCATTATCATATATAAAAATATGCAAATAATATTTATAATTTAACTTTCTTTACAGTGTTATGTAATGGTGATGAAGAAATAATTAAGTAGGTACGTTAATTTATAAATAAATTATTATAGGTTTTGAGAGTACAGCAATCAAAATAAATATAAATTTTATGATATATACAAATATAATAGACAATAACTACACCTACAGAATCGACTTGTCCCTTACGTTCCAAATACGATTATAATATGATTATGCCGTAGAGTCTGATGCAGGGGACTAACACAATAAAGCCCAATAACGTGTACATCAAAATTTAAAATTTATTTTAGTAGCGAACACAATATCTAACAACACATAGTATAATAATAAACACCTTTTTAGGAATTCGTTGCAATATAGTAAATTATTTTAAAAGACGTCAAAATAATACATAACTTGTTGTTTATATAGCTACTACATAAACATACAATATATAAATAATATATTTATATTCATATAAATAATATGTTTATATGTATATCGGATGTATGTGTTAACAATGTCAGTACATATGTAACATAATACTTAAAGACATACTCCATCTAATTAATTGTCAAAACCGATACATCTAAGAAGAGTCAAATATAATTATTATTCCAATGTTAATTAAAATGTACTAAACATCTAAAGTCAATTATATTTTATTATTGCGCCACAATTTGACATTTGCTAATATTCTATGTCTACTTTTATTTAGCTCACGCGTGCCTTTGAATAAACTTTACCGATGAGGTACACTTACGATATAGGAAAACTAGTCGTGGAAACGAAATACTGAATGCTTTATATATACGTGTAATAAAACCCTGAGTGAGCTGTCTGTACATGAAATAAAATTTCAAAATACAATTTCATAACACATGTAAACATGGTCAGTTCATCTTCCGTAAATATAATAAATAAATAACAAGGATAAAGGAAATAACCAGAATGTTCTCAAAATATCAGTGGAATATTTCCTATAGTCGAATGATCACAATAAATAATGCTTTTGACATGCCCAATGAAGCTTCATAATCAATGTAACTAGGATATTTCTTAACACCCTTACATCGCTCCAAATACAGAGACGTAATTCAAAGACAAAGGTCAGATATATTGTATAGTCCATATTCGAGTGCGTTTGGCCCCACGGTGCTGCGAGTCGGACAGGACAAGGATATGTGTATAAACTAGGCGCTCTAACATGTGAGAGAGTGTGGGTAACGTTTTGATTAAAAGAAAAAAGTAGGTAGAGGTGCAAAAAAAAAAAACCAAGCATATTCGATTTTTTCTATGGCCTCAAAATAACTAACGTTAAAAGTTTTTATAGATACGGTAGTGTATATCCCTCATGTAAATACTCGAATGTAAGTTTCACAGTGTCTCGTATCTTAGTTAGCATTTTAAATTAAACAAAAAATATAAAAGCCGCGTTGATCTAGTGGTTAGTGTATTCGTTTGATTTCATAGTAAGCGAGTGACTTGTGTTCGTTTACCGGCAACGGCACTGCTAAAATTGTTAGTAGCAATTTTAATACTAAATTTAAAACGTGCTCGGCGGCGAAAGACAACATCGTGAGAAAACCAGCGTGCGAAATAGTAAAATATTCTAAATACTCGTACAATCAGTGTCAATATGTGGAAACAATTAAAAAAGAGTACTTGAATTCAATGGCCGGTAAAATGGCCATTGTTTGGCATTCTATGTTATTTAAATAAGCCGTTCACCTGATGTTAAGTGATTACCGTCGCACACGTATATCAGCAACACCAGAGGTGCTGCAGGTGCGTTGCCGGCCTTTAAGGGTATACGGGAGGTAAGAGCGAGGACGAGGAGGGGGGTGGGAAGGGGGAGTGGGCCTACATCACGCAGGTATTCTGCGAGGCCGTGGTACCAATCTGGTCGAGCCGGCCCATTAGAGCAGCAGAAAGCGCCGCCGCTTGGCTTTACTACGTTTAATATTCAGTTCACTTTTAATTATTACTTTTAATTCAGTTCATCTGCAAGTTGCACCTTCGTCCCCTTTGTATTATTTAGTTGCACAAAATAGCTACGCCTGCTGTTAAGCCCCAGAGCGCGAAAACACTGTTCTGTATCTTCTTATATAATTAGAGTGAAGAAAATTCTTGGAAAACTTACGCTTTTTTAAGCTGCTGGTGTGAGTGGTCAAAGAATCTAAAATCATAGAGCCTTGCAACCTAAATAAGTATTCTCAAGTTCCTATTGGCTCGCTGACTTCGCAGGAGTACATACTTTTATAGCCAGATTGCTGAACATCAAATTGGACTAAAACTTTGTACTTATAATCTATTTTTATTCCTAACAAAATACTTTTCGTAACTACTAACGGACGGCTTTTTATTAAATAACTGGACCAAAATAAAGTCCATATTGAATTAATTCAGCAAATCCACAAGCTGAAATTGATATCCAGACGGGTAATTAGATCGCTCAAAACAAACGGAGACCCATTATCGTATTTTTTTTCTTACCAAATTATTCTTTGATTTCATTTACTGTTTCACATTGAAAAATTTTGAAGTATTAGCGTAAAAAATAATTCAAAATCATTTCATTGAAATCAAACTATCATTAATTTCCACATAGGTCTCTCCATAAATTTTACATAATCGCCATGCTTGGTTAGCGCATCTTAGACGTTTCCGTCCGTTATCGTTATGCTTAATGTTGGTCTGGTATTTTTCGAGATGGTTATCCTGTCTGTCGGTAGCTATAGCGATTTTCGAGGCTTTTCCCAATGTCGCCTCATACAACACCCACGGGAAAAAAAAGGAAGGAAAAAGGAAAGGGGGAGGCAGATAATTACGCCGATAACAGCGGCAGCGTGATTAATTTATGTATATATACATAGTTTTCGGTGCGTTTGAGAATTCCGCGACCAAAATAACCACAATTACTCGATTTATTTATTACAAGCTATTTTTAATTCGTAATCTATTCTGATTTGTAGTAATTTACACTGTAAGTAATTGTCGTTTAAAGTTTTAAGGACAACAATTGTTTTGATTGGTTATCCAGCGCATTGGCAGGAACGCAGGGTGTCTGTCATTGGCTGATATGCCTGGACCAGACCTCTTGGGGCATAGTTTGATTTTGAAGTGAATAGTTACGTTTTGGAATTGAAAATATCAACACGTGTGAATGGGGACTTTTCTGTGACCACCTAATACAGTTTTTTCAAATAGTTCCATTACTTTAAAGTAACATTTCGTTTTAATAGTATATTTCGACATAAAAACATATACAGAGAATTAAAAGTACAGTTTTCGTTCATATCTTTATATAAAACATAAAATTATGTTTTTCAAATAAGAATACAATATACCATAAATATATAATTAAATAATATCTAATCTCATAAAAATCACAACAGACTCTAACACAGGGTTCTGTTTAAAAATAGTTAGTATATTAATAGTTAATATATAGTAATATTTATAGCAAAATTTTGTTCCGATTTATAGGTTTTGGATGCTTTCTGATATAAAAAGAGCTTGTAAAAATAATAAAAATCATTTAATTTATTTCATTTTTTTTATAGAAGAAGGGGGCAAACGAGCGTGCGGCTCACCTGATGGTAAGTGATCACCGACGCCCACGAACATCCACAACACCAGAGGACCTACAGATGCGCTGCCGGCCTTGAAGGTCCCTAAGTCGTAACTGTTCGGAAATACTGCAGGCGACAGCTGATTCCACAAAATCGAAGTGCGTGGCAGAAAACTTCGATTAAAACGCACTGTGGTGGAATGCCAACCATCTAGGTGGTATCGATGGAACTTCGAATTCTGTCGCGATGTACGATGGTGAAACTCAGCAGCTGGGATCAAACCGAACAGTTCCTCAGAACATTCCCCGTGGAAAATTTTGTAAAAAATGCAAAGAGAAGCAACATCTCTTCGCAAGGCCAAAGGATTAAGCCGATCAGAGAGAGCTTGGTCGCCGACAATTCGAGCCGCTCGACGTTGGATGCGGTCAAATGGAAGGAGTTGGTACTGGGGTGCCCCTGCCCAGAGATGAGAACAGTATTCCATGTGGGGCCGAACTTGCGCCTTATAAAGTTGCAAACGGTGGACCGGCATGAAATACTGTCCCGCTCTACAGAGCACACCAAGCTTTTTGGAGGCCAATTCAGCCTTTCCCTCCAAGTGACCACGGAACTGAACATTTAATTAGAATATCACAGATATTTGAAAGATATGACACAGGGATGATTAAAAAGTGAATATTTTTCACTTTATTCATTGTTTCAATACGTAATTTTGATAAATAGATAAAAATAGATAAATTAGACGAGTTTTTAGAAGAAAAATGTTTAAGGTTCACACTGTTGTATATATTTTCATATTTTCACCCTTTCCATTTCACTGACAGAAGCGGGATTAGCAATCATGGAGCAACATTGACCTAAGCCAATATGTGCTATGTTATCGGATACGAACTAAAGTCGTTTATTACAGACGTGACTGCGGTTCCCAATGTCATCATATATATAGTAACTACGACGACTTATAGAGCTTCATTGAAGAGATTTATTATGCATCTGAAAATTATTCGGCCTTTAAAATATCTTTTCAACTTCTGTATCTCATCCAAAATCACTTGCAACCCTATGTCCATTTAGAACAGTCTTGGAACAAATTCTCCTTATACATAGTTTTGTAAATTCATAAATTGATGCAAGGACCTCTTTGATATAACTTACGACTCTTTTGGTACATTCTGTAAGTCAGTTTTTAAATGCTTGAATACTTAGATTAAATTATGTTAAGTAAAGTAAAGTAAAGTAGCAGCCTGTGAGTGCCCTCAGCAGAGCAAAGGCCTCCTTTTCAAATATCTGAGAGGGTTTTGGAGCCCGGAAGGGCCCGCCACGCTGCTCCAGTGCGATTCATTAATTATTACCATTCAATGAGACATACAAAACATACAAAGAGATGGTGCGCGTCTAACAGTCAAAAAAGAGCGTACCATAACTTGACTGCTTGTGCAGTAAAAAATTGTACAAAAATTTACTGCAGTATAGTGGCATCTTCAACTTCAAGGTCTCTGATGATCTCGAGATTCTCGAATAGGAATGATAGAGACATTCAATGCGGTTCTTGAGATAAGCAGGAAATTATTAAAAAGAACGCTTTATAGAGAGATAAAGAACGTGAGCATTCCGAAGAAATCTAATTTGCAACCACTTGAGCTTTGTGCGAAAAAGAGAAACATGGAGACATTTACATAGCCAAACATAAACCCTTATATTTCATTTTTAACTTTTATTATTACATTGATATTTATTTATTTTTCTTTATTGTCATCGTAGTTTTAATTAAATTCGAATTTTTACTTATTTCTGTTCAGATTTAATTTGTGCATGTGGAGTTTACCATTTAATAATTGTTGCATTTTATAATATGACAAAAAATTATTTTCTTCTATTGGTGTAAGTAGTTATTGTTATACATTAATAAACATATATATTTGTTGTAATAGTAAATTTCGTCTCTTGTTAAAAAAAAGCAATCAAATCTCGTTGTAAAAAAATGCGTGTTGTATTTAAACACTCATCTAAATTATAGGCATAAAAAACTGGCGGCTTCTGTAACATCTATTAGGATGGACCATATGGAGTACTGAAAAAGACAAACGATAGATATATAACAAAAAAATAACAAGTAACAAAGACCAGATCCTCAGCAATTTGCAATGTAGTAAATATGTCGAGGTAGACTAGCGGTCAGTTCATAGACCGCGAGTTAGAGTGAAATGGGCTCGATCCCCGGTGCCGACACCACTAAAATTGATAACAGCAATTTTAAGTGTCGTATTTGCCACGTGCTCGGCGATGAAAGATAACATCGTATGGCGGTCCCTTCCCGATCGCAAAAACCCTCTTAGATGATTGATAAGGAGGCTTTTGCCCAGCTGTGGGCACTTATAGTCTGCTACTCTACTTTACTTTAACAAGTGTTAATTATATGATTATTTTTGCAATTTACAAATACATATAAAGAGTATAAAATACAATTGTAGGCTGTTACCACTATTACTTAACATCAATTCATAGCTACATATGTGTTTACAACAGATAATTTTTTATAATGACTATAATGTAAATAATATTAAAATACACGTACCCAAATTCTGTTTACAAATAGCCCGCCTTGCTTGACATTCATTGACATAGAATTGGTATCCTCTTTTATATCGACTGAACATCATGCAAACTGCTTCGCTGTCTTGTTCGGACAAATCTTCACAGACTCTGTCGCAGTCGTTATCATTATAGACACAACGTGACATCGAGACTGTAACATTATTAAGCCCATAATTTCATTTCAGGTGGTTTAAGATGTCTTTTCCTTTTTTTTAATTAATATATAGATGAGCTGTATCTATTGCAGGCATTACCGGCTCAATAGTGATATAAGGCTGCGCTGAAAATCAGTGTTGCGGGAATCCGTAACATAAACTGAGCGTAGACCCATTTGTTGCATCACACAGTAGCGCAGAAAAAAAATCTAAAATCTTGTTATTTACTTGTAGTTTTTATTATTTTTTTAATTGTTTTATTAATAACTTGTTAACTAATTGTGATGTAAAAAATAAAGTTTCTTTCTTTCTTTATTATTTATTAATAACGTTTAAACACTTTAAATGTAATCCGATTGCTCCGCTCATGACCCGCCCATGATTGATTAGTAATCAAGTATTATTTTCCCTTTCATTAGCCAAGTACTTACTCAGTAGTTTCACACATACTTACTTATTAGAAGTATATATTTTAAAAAAGTTGTTTCATATAACATCACGTTTACGTGTTTCTTAACGTTTGACGGTGACGAATATTATAATTGATTTCCTACTATTTTTCTCTTTCATATCATTGTTCTTATTAAGTAGATAATCAGTTCTCTCACTTACTTGTGCTCAGAGTTTATGCGTTATTTTGTTTAGAACCCTAAGTTATTTGAAATTTACATTTTTATTTTATTTCAAAGGAAATAAAAATCCCATAAAAATAAAATTAAAATGCATTCAAACTGCAGCACTCTTAAATTATATATAGGGTTCAGTATGAACCAATAGTCAAAGGAAACCGTAAAAGTTTGAGTGAACATACTTTTATTATCTATAATTTTATTGCAAAGAGAGGGTGTGATATGTCTATAAGAAGTTTGCAGAATGTATGTCTGCCTTCTCTTTTCAGTTCGTTTTTTTAAAGACTTCTGTCGGAAGCCTTGTGATTTTCAAGGGTTTTTTTGGTCGACTTTTTATTTTCCTTTTTGCTAATAATAATAACCAAATCCTATTCCAAAGAAACAGTCAATTTGGATGTTTGGTGCATCCATATTATCTCAGTTACTCAGAAATATAATTTTATGTATTGTGTATAAATACACAATAATGTTATTTTTTATTATACTATGTATAAATGAATATCATCATCTAGTGGATAGAGAATTTCAGATTGTGGCTAAATAAGTGGAATACTTTATCTAGTAGTTAAGGGTGCTCAGAAGGACCAAATATTTTTTACTATTTTCAATCCACTTTTCACCAGAAACAGTTTCCCAACGGTTATCAATTCTGCGAGCTATTTGGCCGACCTACTGCCACTTTAGCATGCTGATTCTTAAGGTTACCTAAGATCTGCAGCCGATACTATCGTTTCAGATTCTATCTCCAAGATACCCCTTGAAGTGTCGTGACAGTATTTGTATCTATTGTTGAAAATCATCATGTTTCATTGATATAATGTAAAATATTACGAATAAGCTGCTTATTCTGTTTTTTTAGGCTAAACGAATATAACGCAAGCGAAGTGTCGGCCATTAGCTAGTGATGAATATAACCAGGACGGCATTAATTAAATTAGTTTAGCACAAAGGCGTACTCTAACAACTAGCAACCCATACGTATAATTATGTCGGTTGATGTTGCACTACTTCTGGAACTAAATTTCTGTTAGCGGTATAGGTACAAATACAAATTTGTCATGTGGAGAACTTCGAGAACATGCGGAGAAGTTGCATTTGAATGAAGAAATGAGGTATTGATACTTCTATAAATTAATTTATAGAAGTTGCTAACTGTTTGTGGCACAGCAAGCAATTATGAATTGTATACAATAATATCAAACAAAAGGGTGTTTGTGCTCTCATTATCAGACCACTCACTCAACGTAACGCCGACAGAGCTCACCGCTGGATGTGTTTTCAAATTATTAATTAATTAGTTATTTTGAAATTTCATGCTCATTATTAATTATTGTACATTGTATTTAAGATAAATTAATGTGATATTCCAAGTATTTGTTTTCATAATTTATAACGATTATGTGAATTGATTTTGTCCCTACATGATACCATGTATATAGATAAAAGGAGCTTTATAATTGAATTTAAAATTTTTGATGTTCACGTATCAAAATTTAACACGTTAAATTACATACAAGTATTCACATTGTTGGTGGATGATAATGAAGTAAATAAGCTATGCTGGTATTTATTATCATATTCCAGCAGAATCATTTGCGGCTGACTACGCTCGCAACATTATCTTTTCTGGCTGTTTTCCAACAATGAAGTAAGTTATGCAAACGTACACCTGCAAACAACACGCCGAGAGACATCATCTCAAAATGTTTTTATGTAATTGACCTAGAGCGCGCTTTAAGAGCTTAAGCGATGACAATGCTTTCCTCTAACAACGTCATTACGTCGTAAATGTACTACGTAATTTACGTCCTATTTTGATAATCTGTTAGCTCTGCATGATCAAAAAAAGTTATTTTTTACATTTTAGAATAAAATAATTATAATGTAAATTTAACTTCTTATAAAACACGTGACTAACATTTTGATCTATGTTTTCATCATTCTAATATATTCTAATATTCTAAAAATTATTATTAATTGTAGGAGTTCGTCATGGA
Source organism: Bhutanitis thaidina (assembly GCA_029286595.1). Taxonomy (NCBI): domain Eukaryota; kingdom Metazoa; phylum Arthropoda; class Insecta; order Lepidoptera; family Papilionidae; genus Bhutanitis; species Bhutanitis thaidina. Next base: position 8,329,839 of record JAGSMS010000018.1, read on the forward strand.
TTCCTGTATAGTTTTACGCACACTTTATAAGCTTGCTAATTGTACATCTTTTTATCCTAATTAAAAATACTTTAAAATTATCGGAACATTACCAATTTTTCTGTCAAACACCACAGTTAAGACTAAAAGCTTGTGTTACGTAGCAGTTTCAGTTCACAACAATAGTCGAATGGTGAGCTCAAGTCTGTGACGTCATGTTTCGTTCTCTGTACCTAAACCATTAGGCTATTGGACTTCTAACAAACAGACAGTACAGTTTGACAATGTTATCGTATCTTAACTTTTAAGTAAACGTGTTGAAATCTGTGAAATAATTGAAGTTCCATTTCATTATGAGTCATATCATTATGATACGAGAATGCTGGGGTGGTCAGAGGTCTAGACGTTTTTTTATTGAAGTCCGATCAAATCACTTTTCACCAGAAACAGTTTCCCAACGGTTATCAATTCTGCGAGCTATTTGGCCGACCTACTGCCACTTTAGCATGCTGATTCTTAAGGTTACCTAAGATCTGCAGCCGATACTATCGTTTCAGATTCTATCTCCAAGATACCCCTTGAAGTGTCGTGACAGTATTTGTATCTATTGTTGAAAATCATCATGTTTCATTGATATAATGTAAAATATTACGAATAAGCTGCTTATTCTGTTTTTTTTAGGCTAAACGAATATAACGCAAGCGAAGTGTCGGCCATTAGCTAGTGATGAATATAACCAGGACGGCATTAATTAAATTAGTTTAGCACAAAGGCGTACTCTAACAACTAGCAACCCATACGTATAATTATGTCGGTTGATGTTGCACTACTTCTGGAACTAAATTTCTGTTAGCGGTATAGGTACAAATACAAATTTGTCATGTGGAGAACTTCGAGAACATGCGGAGAAGTTGCATTTGAATGAAGAAATGAGGTATTGATACTTCTATAAATTAATTTATAGAAGTTGCTAACTGTTTGTGGCACAGCAAGCAATTATGAATTGTATACAATAATATCAAACAAAAGGGTGTTTGTGCTCTCATTATCAGACCACTCACTCAACGTAACGCCGACAGAGCTCACCGCTGGATGTGTTTTCAAATTATTAATTAATTAGTTATTTTGAAATTTCATGCTCATTATTAATTATTGTACATTGTATTTAAGATAAATTAATGTGATATTCCAAGTATTTGTTTTCATAATTTATAACGATTATGTGAATTGATTTTGTCCCTACATGATACCATGTATATAGATAAAAGGAGCTTTATAATTGAATTTAAAATTTTTGATGTTCACGTATCAAAATTTAACACGCTAAATTACATACAAGTATTCACATTGTTGGTGGATGATAATGAAGTAAATAAGCTATGCTGGTATTTATTATCATATTCCAGCAGAATCATTTGCGGCTGACTACGCTCGCAACATTATCTTTTCTGGCTGTTTTCCAACAATGAAGTAAGTTATGCAAACGTACACCTGCAAACAACACGCCGAGAGACATCATCTCAAAATGTTTTTATGTAATTGACCTAGAGCGCGCTTTAAGAGCTTAAGCGATGACAATGCTTTCCTCTAACAACGTCATTACGTCGTAAATGTACTACGTAATTTACGTCCTATTTTGATAATCTGTTAGCTCTGCATGATCAAAAAAAGTTATTTTTTACATTTTAGAATAAAATAATTATAATGTAAATTTAACTTCTTATAAAACACGTGACTAACATTTTGATCTATGTTTTCATCATTCTAATATATTCTAATATTCTAAAAATTATTATTAATTGTAGGAGTTCGTCATGGATTCCTGTATAGTTTTACGCACACTTTATAAGCTTGCTAATTGTACATCTTTTTATCCTAATTAAAAATACTTTAAAATTATCGGAACATTACCAATTTTTCTGTCAAACACCACAGTTAAGACTAAAAGCTTGTGTTACGTAGCAGTTTCAGTTCACAACAATAGTCGAATGGTGAGCTCAAGTCTGTGACGTCATGTTTCGTTCTCTGTACCTAAACCATTAGGCTATTGGACTTCTAACAAACAGACAGTACAGTTTGACAATGTTATCGTATCTTAACTTTTAAGTAAACGTGTTGAAATCTGTGAAATAATTGAAGTTCCATTTCATTATGAGTCATATCATTATGATACGAGAATGCTGGGGTGGTCAGAGGTCTAGACGTTTTTTTATTGAAGTCCGATCAAATCACTTTTCACCAGAGTTTATTTGGAATAACGTGACCGGTACTGAGCCTATCAGCGTTTTAGTGTCCAGGCCAACGATACAAATCGTACATAAGTTTCTTCATCTCATTGGTTCGAGCCCTCCACGTAGGGGTTCGAACTTGAGTCTCCTGATCACGGAGGCAGATCCTCTAACCGCATGGCTATCGTAGCTTTAACAGCAGTATTTTTTTAATTGTTTATTTTATATATAAATATACACATTTATGTAGTACCTATAAATCCTTATTTAATATAAGCACTCATGATTTTGTCTCGGAGGGTTAGTTAGAGATTATGGGTTTTCATTTGTCACAAATCGTAGTCTAATGTAAAATCACTTTACGCCACTCGTCTGGGATGATTTTAAATTGTGTAAAGTAAAAGTAGCTGTAAGATTGCAAGTGCCCACAGCTGGGCAAAGGCTTCCTTTTAAAATATATGAGCCGGGAAGGGACGGGTTTGGCGGGCTTCTCGTATCCTCGAAATATTTTTTTATTATTTCTCAGATATCCAGGTTTACTCGCGGTTCACCGCCGAGTATGTGGTAAATACAGCACTTAAAATTGCCAATAACAATTTTAGTAGTGCCGGTACCGGGGATCGAAACCAGGTCACTCGCGCTCTATGCAAATGAAACTTGCGCCCCACACTACTACCGCGGCTCTTATTAAATTGTTTAACTACAAGTAATAGGTAGAATCAATAAACAGCCATTTCATGAATTACTCTCGTTGCGTATATTTTGTATGTCAGTTAATATCAACAAAATGTATTTACTATGCTTTCGGTACATACCCTCTATAATCTTATAATTTTCTCAACGATTCTTTAATTGTAGAAAAGGTTTATTTGAATCCACGTTTAATACAGTTGTTACCTAATTTAACGTGATTAACTCAAGTAATTAATTTTCCATTTACTTAAATCTTTTGTGAAACTGTTGTGAGTAACGAACCGGCAAAAGAGTTCAATGTCGTACAAAATGTTTGGGAAAGGCAAAACAAAGCTGAAACAATGAATATGTCATGTACAAACACATGCATTAACCTGTATACCATAAATATGTATATATAAGCTTAAGCGAAAGGACTGAAGAAATACAAAATTTTAGGCTCAATTAGGTTAAATTTATAAATTGTTATTTTTGTTTTTCTTTGTCTTGTTTTGAAGCATTCATGGTTCATAACATTATCTTTAGATTATAATTTATAAACGATTATGTTTATATTAGTGTTAATTTTTTAAAACATGTTATCCCGTCAACCTGCACTGCTGCCCGCTGCTCCACAGCGTGGCGGGCCCTTCCCGGCTCTAAAACCCCTCTCAGATATTAGATAATTGGCTCTATCACGTGGAAAAACCTTCGTAACCTAAGAAAAAATCTTCGTACTAAAAGAAAACGTAACTACCCCTGAGTTTCTTTCCGGCTCTTCTCCGAGAAGGTCTTCTTTTGCGAACCGGTGTAAATTTTAACGTTCATAAGAGCTTATATTCTTATATTGAATAAAAAAGTTTTGATTTTGTCTTTTAAACTGAAATTGTTCACCAGATTCAATTTTTGTCTTAAAATATGTATAAATTTAGTTCTATGTGGTAGGACAACAATATAGATTGTTAATTATAATAAAATAGATGTATTATTGGTACCACTGCTATTCTAAATGCTATTTATGTCTATAATAGCATTTATCTTAGTAATTACAAGATCAATTTGGCACAAGTTTAGTTACTTTTTGCCGAGAAAGTATAAACGCTGTAACTAACTTTATTTATCCATACGTAAGCTATTTATTACTATACTACATTTGCTACAAATAACTGGAGTGGAGTTTGTTCTCATCATCTCAAGTGTCGTAACGTCCAAAAGAAGTATCCAGCTTCTTGAACAGTAATGAAGTGTAAAGTAATTAAGTTAGTATGGCGAAATAAAATGGTTTAATTACAAAGACCAAACACTGTTTAAAAACCTTTAAAGTATTTTTTAATTGTTTATTTTATATATAAATATACACATTTATGTAGTACCTATAAATCCTTATTTAATATAAGCACTCATGATTTTGTCTCGGAGGGTTAGTTAGAGATTATGGGTTTTCATTTGTCACAAATCGTAGTCTAATGTAAAATCACTTTACGCCACTCGTCTGGGATGATTTTAAATTGTGTAAAGTAAAAGTAGCTGTAAGATTGCAAGTGCCCACAGCTGGGCAAAGGCTTCCTTTTAAAATATATGAGCCGGGAAGGGACGGGTTTGGCGGGCTTCTCGTATCCTCGAAATATTTTTTTATTATTTCTCAGATATCCAGGTTTACTCGCGGTTCACCGCCGAGTATGTGGTAAATACAGCACTTAAAATTGCCAATAACAATTTTAGTAGTGCCGGTACCGGGGATCGAAACCAGGTCACTCGCGCTCTATGCAAATGAAACTTGCGCCCCACACTACTACCGCGGCTCTTATTAAATTGTTTAACTACAAGTAATAGGTAGAATCAATAAACAGCCATTTCATGAATTACTCTCGTTGCGTATATTTTGTATGTCAGTTAATATCAACAAAATGTATTTACTATGCTTTCGGTACATACCCTCTATAATCTTATAATTTTCTCAACGATTCTTTAATTGTAGAAAAGGTTTATTTGAATCCACGTTTAATACAGTTGTTACCTAATTTAACGTGATTAACTCAAGTAATTAATTTTCCATTTACTTAAATCTTTTGTGAAACTGTTGTGAGTAACGAACCGGCAAAAGAGTTCAATGTCGTACAAAATGTTTGGGAAAGGCAAAACAAAGCTGAAACAATGAATATGTCATGTACAAACACATGCATTAACCTGTATACCATAAATATGTATATATAAGCTTAAGCGAAAGGACTGAAGAAATACAAAATTTTAGGCTCAATTAGGTTAAATTTATAAATTGTTATTTTTGTTTTCTTTGTCTTGTTTTGAAGCATTCATGGTTCATAACATTATCTTTTCTGGCTGTTTTCCAACAATGAAGTAAGTTATGCAAACGTACACCTGCAAACAACACGCCGAGAGACATCATCTCAAAATGTTTTTATGTAATTGACCTAGAGCGCGCTTTAAGAGCTTAAGCGATGACAATGCTTTCCTCTAACAACGTCATTACGTCGTAAATGTACTACGTAATTTACGTCCTATTTTGATAATCTGTTAGCTCTGCATGATCAAAAAAAGTTATTTTTTACATTTTAGAATAAAATAATTATAATGTAAATTTAACTTCTTATAAAACACGTGACTAACATTTTGATCTATGTTTTCATCATTCTAATATATTCTAATATTCTAAAAATTATTATTAATTGTAGGAGTTCGAACTTGAGTCTCCTGATCACGGAGGCAGATCCTCTAACCGCATGGCTATCGTAGCTTTAACAGCAGTATTTTTTTAATTGTTTATTTTATATATAAATATACACATTTATGTAGTACCTATAAATCCTTATTTAATATAAGCACTCATGATTTTGTCTCGGAGGGTTAGTTAGAGATTATGGGTTTTCATTTGTCACAAATCGTAGTCTAATGTAAAATCACTTTACGCCACTCGTCTGGGATGATTTTAAATTGTGTAAAGTAAAAGTAGCTGTAAGATTGCAAGTGCCCACAGCTGGGCAAAGGCTTCCTTTTAAAATATATGAGCCGGGAAGGGACGGGTTTGGCGGGCTTCTCGTATCCTCGAAATATTTTTTTTTATTATTTCTCAGATATCCAGGTTTACTCGCGGTTCACCGCCGAGTATGTGGTAAATACAGCACTTAAAATTGCCAATAACAATTTTAGTAGTGCCGGTACCGGGGATCGAAACCAGGTCACTCGCGCTCTATGCAAATGAAACTTGCGCCCCACACTACTACCGCGGCTCTTATTAAATTGTTTAACTACAAGTAATAGGTAGAATCAATAAACAGCCATTTCATGAATTACTCTCGTTGCGTATATTTTGTATGTCAGTTAATATCAACAAAATGTATTTACTATGCTTTCGGTACATACCCTCTATAATCTTATAATTTTCTCAACGATTCTTTAATTGTAGAAAAGGTTTATTTGAATCCACGTTTAATACAGTTGTTACCTAATTTAACGTGATTAACTCAAGTAATTAATTTTCCATTTACTTAAATCTTTTGTGAAACTGTTGTGAGTAACGAACCGGCAAAAGAGTTCAATGTCGTACAAAATGTTTGGGAAAGGCAAAACAAAGCTGAAACAATGAATATGTCATGTACAAACACATGCATTAACCTGTATACCATAAATATGTATATATAAGCTTAAGCGAAAGGACTGAAGAAATACAAAATTTTAGGCTCAATTAGGTTAAATTTATAAATTGTTATTTTTGTTTTTCTTTGTCTTGTTTTGAAGCATTCATGGTTCATAACATTATCTTTAGATTATAATTTATAAACGATTATGTTTATATTAGTGTTAATTTTTTAAAACATGTTATCCCGTCAACCTGCACTGCTGCCCGCTGCTCCACAGCGTGGCGGGCCCTTCCCGGCTCTAAAACCCTCTCAGATATTAGATAATTGGCTCTATCACGTGGAAAAACCTTCGTAACCTAAGAAAAATCTTCGTACTAAAAGAAAACGTAACTACCCTGAGTTTCTTTCCGGCTCTTCTCCGAGAAGGTCTTCTTTGCGAACCGGTGTAAATTTTAACGTTCATAAGAGCTTATATTCTTATATTGAATAAAAAGTTTTGATTTTGTCTTTTAAACTGAAATTGTTCACCAGATTCAATTTTTGTCTTAAAATATGTATAAATTTAGTTCTATGTGGTAGGACAACAATATAGATTGTTAATTATAATAAAATAGATGTATTATTGGTACCACTGCTATTCTAAATGCTATTTATGTCTATAATAGCATTTATCTTAGTAATTACAAGATCAATTTGGCACAAGTTTAGTTACTTTTTGCCGAGAAAGTATAAACGCTGTAACTAACTTTATTTATCCATACGTAAGCTATTTATTACTATACTACATTTGCTACAAATAACTGGAGTGGAGTTTGTTCTCATCATCTCAAGTGTCGTAACGTCCAAAAGAAGTATCCAGCTTCTTGAACAGTAATGAAGTGTAAAGTAATTAAGTTAGTATGGCGAAATAAAATGGTTTAATTACAAAGACCAAACACTGTTTAAAAACCTTTAAAGTATTTTTTATTCTGAAAACTGTATTATAAAGGACAGTTTTGTACTATTAAAAAAAAATAACTGTTTTAGCATTGAATAAAAAAAAACCGGCCAGATGCGGTTCAGGCCACGCTCTGTTAGGGTTCTCTACAACAGTGTCCAAATAACTTGTTTTTTTGAAATAGATATTTAATTAGGTAATGTGTTTTTACATCTTCTATTTAGTAGTAGAAATTTATAGGTAATACTAAACTGAAACCATATGTGGTGATAATTACTAAATAAAGAAATATTTGGTATCGGAGCTAGACCTCGCAACAACCCGCGAAAGAAACATGAAATGGAAGAGAATATGTTAAATTTTAATTAAATTACTTTTTAGTAAAATTAAATTGTATTTGTATTCTACTCACTACAATGACAACGCGTATATAATTTTGAAGTTGTAGGAAAACATATTTTGCAAAAGTGCAAAATACTGTTTTATTAAAACAAAATAAATAATTATTTGCATTAATAACAAACGCCCTACTTTTGTTGGTGCTTTCATGGAAACGGTTCAGCCTGGTAGTCTACAGGCAGATCAAGAAGGACTACTCCTTCTTGATCTGCCTGTAAACAACAATTTAACAAAAAAAAATATTATTTTTTTTAACATATTTGTTGTTTATTCGTTAGTTAATATTCCTGTAATATTTGTAAATAAATACACTAAAATCAATACTTAAGTAACATTAACAAGTATGATTAATTTTACTTAACATAAATCTAAAATTAAATTGAAGATCTAAAATTAAGAATTGTGGGACAGCCGTTTATGAAAGTTAAAGCAAGTAAATATTGGGACCACCGTGTTAATCCACCTTTTCATTGAACATATAAGAAGACTATTGTAAAAATATTTAATGCCTGTATACGAAAGGAGTTTCAACAACGAAAACATTTTATCACTTAGGTGAAACTACGTCGATAAGTTCAAATACCCGTATTTTAATATCATGTGAATATTTTATAGACGTGCTGTCTAAATCGTAAAGTTGAAAACAGCGTTTTACAGAAAGATCCTGACATTTGATTTACGACCATATCAAGTTGTTGCATATAAAATGTAATGCATCTAATGTGTATTTAAAGTTTATGCCAAAGATAAAGGCTCTGAAGTTCAATAAATCGTAAACAGTGGACGTCGTGGCTTTTATCGGAAGATATTCGATATATTTACGCCAAAGACGATTTCAATTTTAAAATTGGAGGGTATCAAAGCTAATCAGTTAAGATCTTAATGAAAACCATTGTGATCTATGTGTGTGCGCTTGTTTATACGGTTTTTTTATAGGATAGGCGGCTAACGAGCATACGTCACACCTGCTGGTAAGTGATTATCGTCGCCCTCGTACATCTGGTTCACCTAGTGTGGCAAATGCGTTGCCAGCCCTTTTAGGGTATTTGAGAGATGGGAGGGAGGAGGCGGAGGGGGATGGAGAGACCTTACCAGATTTTACTTAGACTAAATAATCGAATTTTATCAACGTCGTCAACCAGTACTTCGACGGCTCGGTGGCGTAGTGGCGTTTAGCTGCGGCGCTGTGGGTCGCGGGTTCGATACCCGCACGGGACTAGTAGTATTTGTATGGACTACAAACAATAGTTCCCGGTCTGGGTATTTGTCCATGTGCAATTCATGTATGTAAACTGCCTCCGCGACACAGGAGAAATTCCTACAGCGGAAGGTAACGTTTTTTAAAAGAAATGAAAAAAAAAAACAAAAGTACTTAACATTGTGCATCATGGACATAGCCCCATTGACAAAAATGGAAATTACTATTGCTGAGTCCACGAAGGATATCACTCGGTGGTAGCAATTAATTATAACGGAATATGAATGATTATATTAATAATAATAAATAAACCTGTCTATATAGTACAGAAGTGTTAACAGTGATGACTTGTAGAACCGAAACTTGATCTTTCACTGCAGGCCGTATGAGGAAGCTCGAAAGATGCTCAGCGCGCTATGGAAAGGGTATTTCTTTGCTCGATAAAGTCTGCAACGATGATATCCGCAGCCGAACAACGGTACCAACATAGCCGTTAGAATCAGCAAGTTAAAGTAGCAATGCGCTGGCCACATAGCTCGCAGGGCTGACAACCATTGGAGAAAAGAGGTTTTCGAGTGGCAGCCATGTACAGACAAACGTAGTGTGGATGACTCTCCAAAAGATGGAGTAACGACCTACACAGTGTTGCGGAATGTTGATGGATACGGGTGGCTCAGGGACGAGCTTTGGGGCAATCTTTAGGGTAGGCATATGTTCTGCAGTGGACTTGTGGTAGGCTGAAATGATGATGATGATGAAATAAACATTATTGCAAAATACGAAATGCGAAATGCGTTAATTTAACACCGAGTTAATCATAATGAGTATACTCGTGTAATATGCAATAACTTATAGAACATCCCTTAACGGAAGTGTGACATGTATAACGATAATATGACATTAGATAAAAACAAGGTTATTCTAAACTAAGAACAATAAAAAAAATGCACAACTATGTGTAGTTGTGCATTTTTTTTAACCTACATTTTAGAATCGATTGCGAGTTTTTTACTCATCACCTACCCAAGAGAGTAAACATAACGGGGCATGCATAATCGCTGTGATTAACGTATGCGAGAAAGATTGAACTGACGGAAAAACTCAAGGGCTAGGAAGCTTACAGGATCAACTGAACGCGGCTTGTGCAAAATTAACATTTTGTATCAGAAGGTCCAACAAGCACGACGCGGTAGTTTATTCATCAATTATCGTAAATACAAAATAAATACTTCTCAAACATTTACTCTAGCCAGAGAAGTAGCTAGCGAAATCGTAAATTAAATTATAGGTAGCAGACATGCTACTGAATGCGGTTCTTTTGTTAACGAATGACGGAATCATTTGAAAAGAAAAGAAACGCGAAAGGCTCAGTTTAAGCAAACTCTTGTGCTCTGGCCAGTCGTACGAAGCGCTGTACTCTAAGTGCAAACCGAGCGTAGCCATAAAAAATAAATTTACTCTAGATTCTTCAAATATAAACTGCTGAAGTTGAGGCTTCTATTATTAAATCTAGACTTGTATCTTTAGCCTGAAAACAAATATTGCGACAAGCTCTCCACCCGGAAGGTTATTCCAAATAAAGTCTGGTAAAAAGTGAATTAAATCAAGCTTAATATCTATTATCACAATATTACAAGAGGCGAAATCCAAAAACAAAATTCCAAATAATGTTTATTGCTTAACTTATGTCGTGTTCCAACAATAACAATTATATTTTTACGACAAGTTAAGGATTAAAAAAGAAAAAGCAAAACTATTGGATTGTTAAGAATTTTAAACGCCGTAAAATTTTGCAAATTGAATATTCGTATTAAATAAAGCTTTGGTGGTGCCAAATAATACCTCAACTTCGCCATTGTTTAGTTTCAACAGCTAATGCCAAATATTTGAATGGCGTACGTAATCCTGTTTGAAATTTTGATTAATGTGTTTGAAATATATTTGTTTTACATGCGTCCAGTACATGGATTTGCAATAAGTTAACGTATATTACAATTAAAAAAAAAAAACAATTGTTTTATATAGAGTTTAGCGATTGAATGTTATATAAACTTGCTGTGGCAGTGTAATGTTACATTATTGATTCGGTTTTTATTTCTTTAATCATAGCTAGAGGGAATACTACACACTATTAACTAATGGACGAGGTTCTATCTGACCGACGGCCCTACTAACAAGGAACCCTAAAGTAAAGTAAAGTAGCAACTGGTAAGTGCCCGTTGCTGGGCAAAGGCCTCCTTCTCAAATATCTGAGAGGCTTTTAGACCCGGGAAGGGCCCGCCACACTGCTCCAGTGCGGGTTGGCGGCTTTCATATACCGTCAAAATAATATTGTTTTTATTTCTCAGAAATGCAAGTTTCCTCACGATGTTATCGTTCACCGCCGAGTCCGTTGTAAATATAATTAAAATTGCTATTGACAATTTTAGTGGTGCCGGCACCGGGGATCGAACCCATGTCACTCGCGCTCTATGAAACTGAAGTGAGCACCCTGGCCACTAGGCTAACCCTGAAAGCATGCGCGTAAATACGCGATTATTTATATTAACTAAAGATATTTATGAATTGTAAATTAACGTTCAGAATAGTATTTAAATCTTACCACTAATTGCTTTAGTGTATAATATACCAGTAGAGGCTTATTACGGAATAATTAACACCACTTCTCATGGCTCTATTGCTAAGCTTAAGGTTGGGAGCATAAAGACTTAATATCATTAAGAGAAAATAATTTAAAAGTATAAGTTTCATTGTTTGTAAAGCAACAGTAAAAAAGAGATTTTTTATGTGAATGCCAGCACAATATTTTTAAAAAAATTCTCACTGCACTCACTAATCTTAGTGAGCGTAGTACTGGCAATCTCGCACTAATTGCGCACACAGCATTGTTTGTCGTAGGAAGATGGTGAAAAAAAATGGTATATTCCTTCTTATAATTCATTGATATAGATCGCAATAGTCGAAATAGAACAGAAAGACAGAGAAATATTTTACGAATTTAAAAAAAAATGTGTTTTGTACAAGAATTCAGATTTTTTGCTAAGCATCCTATGAAGTACTTCTGTAATACTTAACAAAGCTAAACATCAAAGAAATTTTTAAAAGAAAGTGGGAAATATATTCCAACCTTACTAATGAACACTTAACCGCTGAATTCTATAGAAATGGCAGTGAACTTTGTAATTATATTTGTAAATATAAAAGGTTGGTCAATCAAAGCGTGTATTTGTAGAATGTATTACAATACATTCTACAAATACGTTCGTCGAGGTTACGGCTATAAATTTTTCTTCAAATAATTATATGCAAAAACAATGTAATAAGAACAACGTGTATGAATACGATGACATATATGTGAGGCCAAAGGGTTAAATCTAACAAAAGTGTTTTTGTTATGTATAAAAATTACAATTCAAACTCTTTAATTTTCTCATAAGGTGACATGGACTTAAAGTTCAAAAGTCATAGAAGTTTAAACTTATCGAAAGTTTAAGACTTAATGGAGTAAAAGCTCCTTAGCATATTAATTTGTACAAGTTAAGATTATAAAGGTCTACAAGTGCTAAGTTGTTCCGCTGTTCACATCGTTTCCAATAATACAGTTTAATATTTCGTTTTAATTCTTATGAATTATAGATGATATAAGAAATTTTCATGTTTTTCTTCTTCTTCTAATGCGTAATGCGTTATACGTAACCCCTTTAACTAAGTAGTTTCTTTAAAAAAGACCAGATTAATTCTTAACTTGTTTAGAGGGCATCACGCGGCCCCTTTGTTTCCTTTTGGCCCCCACTGTTATTGTACATTTTTTTAACAGACATATATAAATTTTTTTTTTTTTTATGAGGAACATTTAAGTAAGATTTTAAAAAAATCTGTATGGATTAATTATAGTTCACACTTATATGTTCACTATTTCGATAATATAGATTAAGTGGGTGAGGACATACATATATATAGGTGCCTCAGATAGTGAAGAAATAGATCTCAATTCAGTACAGTTAATTTCAATACAGTTCTTATGATAAGAACAAAGATACATGTGGTTTAAGAATCCTACAACGTATTTGTATACTCATTAACTATCACTACTATGTACTATTATAGATGTTATATACTACAATAAAGATTAAACTAACCAAGGTCCTTCTGTTAAAACAGATGTTCTGAGAATTGGAAGGACACAAAGTATAAAAAGGCGCCATCTCAATCGAATCTTCAAGTCTCGCCAGCAGCCCGATAAAATCAATTACTTATGTTTCGAGGCTATAACAAATTCTCTTTATTTATAGTCTTTGTCAAAAACATTCCAGTCTCTGCTATGACAGTCTTTGGCTGTCAAACACTAAAATAACTCAGAAAAGATACTATGGGGTTTCACAGTAATTATAAACTCACTGAGTTACAAAAACCGCAAGTAGCAGTGGCTTTTGATGCTGCTCGAATGGGCCGGCTCGACCGGGATAGCTGCACGATCTCGCAGAATATCGGCGTGAAGTAGAGGCATCTTGTGCTTCTGCATTTCATTCGGTGAGTGAGGTAACCGGAGGCCCACTCCCCCTCCCAAATCCCAAATATCCTTAAAGGCCGGCAACGTACGTGGGCGACGATAATCACTTAGTATAAGGTAAAACAAATCGGTGATAAAGTATTCTGGAATAAAATACTACTTTGAAATCCTTTACAACAATAGATTAGACTACATTGAATAAATATGATAATTCAAATAGTTGTCTATACTCCTACATGGCGTACAGTCAAAGCATCCCTCCTGATTTAAAATTAAGACTTAGTAAATATTCTAAGTCTGAAGCGAACTAAGTATGAACTAAGTAACATACTTCAGATGAAAAGTATGATAAAAGTTTGTTAATTCCATAAGATCTTTTTACTTATTCACAATTTCCTAATATGACGTTAACTATCAGTTTTTTTAATGAAAACGGTTGTGTTTCGAACGTTACTATTACCTTTTGTACTTCTTTCTTTTTGTATTGAAAATGACCCAGAAACTACAATTAGGTATTATCACACGAGCAAGAATCGAACCAATCTGTAGGTATAAAATTGTTTTTTGAAATTCTGGATTTAAATAAAACAAATAATGGTTTGCTATTACAACGGTTAATGTAAATGTTTCATAGTAATTTTTGCAAACTGTACATCATTATATGAGTAGATGTTGTTTAGTAATTAGAACGTGATTTAAGTTGTTGTTTCTGTGGAATCACTATTGTCTTCGGTGGAGATGTTGAACATAATATTGCTTGCATAGACAATGGATAGGATATGATAGTGAGACGAGACGAGTTGCGACAAAATAAATAAAAATATTTTATTTATAAAGTTGTTTGCCACTACTATGTGTCCACAACGAAACGAAATAGAGACTTGAAATTTGTTACTCAACAGTCTGACTGTTAGGCTATCTACTAAGATACGCAGTATTAAAACACTAAGTACAACTAATACAAGTCCTGTATTTTTTTTTTTTTTTTTTTTTTTTTTTTTTTTTTTTTTTTTTTTTTTTTTTTTTTTTTTTTTTTTTTTTTTTTTTTTTTTTTTTTTTTTTTTTTTTTTTTTTTTTTTTTTTTTTTTTTTTTTTTTTTTTTTTTTTTTTTTTTTTTTTTTTTTTTTTTTTTTTTTTTTTTTTTTTTTTTTTTTTTTTTTTTTTTTTTTTTTTTTTTTTTTTTTTTTTTTTTTTTTTTTTTTTTTTTTTTTTTTTTTTTTTTTTTTTTTTTTTTTTTTTTTTTTTTTTTTTTTTTTTTTTTTTTTTTTTTTTTTTTTTTTTTTTTTTTTTTTTTTTTTTTTTTTTTTTTTTTTTTTTTTTTTTTTTTTTTTTTTTTTTTTTTTTTTTTTTTTTTTTTTTTTTTTTTTTTTTTTTTTTTTTTTTTTTTTTTTTTTTTTTTTTTTTAGACTCGGTATAGAGAAACTTGAACTATTAATATTATACGGTTTATATAAAACGATGTTAAGTTGCGGAGATTTTTTATTTTGAAAATGGATAAAGAAACATTCTTTCATAAAAATCCCCATGCTATGCAAGAGATTTAATCAAGCCTAGCCTTTCTCTATCTTTCTAGATTCTCGATTATCGCATGTTAAACGCATTTTTTGTATATACTAAGATTGAATGTCTCGCAATCAGTAAATGGGTCCCTAGTACAATCACTTACCTTGAGAGGTACAGCATCATTATGCCGCTACTCGTATGTTACATCGGTGTTCTGTGAGACTGTGGCTCTTCCTCGGTCGCGCAGACCCATATAACTATAATACTTCCATCAACAACGTCACCGTCAACCATCTTAAATATGCCTGGTCTGAATCATGAACTTCAGTTGGGGGTTAACATTTCGCTTGCTAAACGTGGCATCCCTATGGGAGCCTTATGTTACTGATTGGTCTTATACAGGCTGTTAAAGAAATCAATAGAAAGTAGAATAGTGTTGTCTATAACGATACCTTAATGCGAATAGGCGTGGTGGCTCTGTAGGTAATAGAAAACATCGTGGATTTCCTCCGCGAGCGTTATAAATGTAAGTAGAGATATCTAGTGATTCTGCATTATCCTTAAAGGCCGGCAACGTACGTGGGCGACGATAATCACTTAGTATAAGGTAAAACAAATCGGTGATAAAGTATTCTGGAATAAAATACTACTTTGAAATCCTTTACAACAATAGATTAGACTACATTGAATAAATATGATAATTCAAATAGTTGTCTATACTCCTACATGGCGTACAGTCAAAGCATCCCTCCTGATTTAAAATTAAGACTTAGTAAATATTCTAAGTCTGAAGCGAACTAAGTATGAACTAAGTAACATACTTCAGATGAAAAGTATGATAAAAGTTTGTTAATTCCATAAGATCTTTTTACTTATTCACAATTTCCTAATATGACGTTAACTATCAGTTTTTTTAATGAAAACGGTTGTGTTTCGAACGTTACTATTACCTTTTGTACTTCTTTCTTTTTGTATTGAAAATGACCCAGAAACTACAATTAGGTATTATCACACGAGCAAGAATCGAACCAATCTGTAGGTATAAAATTGTTTTTTGAAATTCTGGATTTAAATAAAACAAATAATGGTTTGCTATTACAACGGTTAATGTAAATGTTTCATAGTAATTTTTGCAAACTGTACATCATTATATGAGTAGATGTTGTTTAGTAATTAGAACGTGATTTAAGTTGTTGTTTCTGTGGAATCACTATTGTCTTCGGTGGAGATGTTGAACATAATATTGCTTGCATAGACAATGGATAGGATATGATAGTGAGACGAGACGAGTTGCGACAAAATAAATAAAAATATTTTATTTATAAAGTTGTTTGCCACTACTATGTGTCCACAACGAAACGAAATAGAGACTTGAAATTTGTTACTCAACAGTCTGACTGTTAGGCTATCTACTAAGATACGCAGTATTAAAACACTAAGTACAACTAATACAAGTCCTGTATTTTTTTTTTGTTTCTTTACTAAGAGGTTTAATCACATATGCGATTATGTCGCCCCAGTCCTGTATTTGCGACCAGTGACAGATTGTTGTGCAACGCATAGTAACTCATCCACAAATAAACATAAATAAACATGTGCACTCAGAGGCGCGAAACACAGAGAAAGAGATAAAGTATAAGCGAGACTGATACACTAACACAGAAATTTAGTACGCAGGTAGAGCCAAGCGGCCGCTTTTGCTGCCTCTTGTATGGGCCGGCTCGACCAGGGTAGTATCACGACCGCGCAGAATACCGGCGTGAAGTAAAGCCATCTTGTGTTTCTGCGTTTCGTTTGGCGAGTGAGGTAAAAGTAGGCTCCCTCTCCTTCAACCCCCCTCCCTGTCATTCCTGCCATGCCCCAAATATCATTAAAGGCGGCTACCCACCTGCAGTTCTCGGTTGTGGTAGTTGTACGTGGGTGAAATTATCACCTTTCCTATTAGAAAAAAAACCTAAAAAATGTTTTATCATTAATATATTAAATCAAAAGTTGTAACAGACTTTTCTGAAACTTATTTTTTTACTTTATGTACATTAAAAATATTTTTTTTACCAATTTCTATTTCCCTGACCCCATTAATATATATTGCTTTACTTTGATTGATGGAAGGTCCAGGATTATGTTGGCAATGAAAAAGCACCTGCGCTTTCAAAGTGTTTAGGGGCACAGTTGTTACACAAATGGTGATGATCTGTCATGTTCGAAAATGACGTTAGATAAGAAAATGTGTAGGTATTTGTTACGTCGAAGAATATGTATATTATACTTCATTCCAGTAAAAGGAAGAGCAATAGTATTCTCCATTTCTTATTCTTGTTAAAATAAATAATGATAGGTTATTATTTTAGGATATCTTTATTCATTAAAGATATCCTAAAAAACTTTTGTTTCTTTATTGTTATGGAAAAACCATAAATACTGTTTAATGAATACAGTAAAATTTAATATTAGACTTTTATAAATAGTTAAAAGGGTGTAAGGCGTAATGCACTAACTTTTACTCCAAATGACAGACTCTGCACGGCACCCTGGTGATTAACGAACAAAGCTATGGTCCCCGACAGGTGGCGGGAAATCGAACCCAATAGCCGCAGCATCACTGATGCGAAGGTTTTGCGTTGACCAACCTAACCGCCCAGCGCGGTAATAGGCAAGTTTAGCATGCATAGCAAGTCGGCTTTTTTGGTTTCGTAAGGTCTATATCTAGCAGTGTAGAGTAAAGTAATAAACAGGTAATAAATATATAATATTCTCTATATTGAATATTGGTTACATATTTATTATTTTATACCCCTGTTACCCATAGCGGTAGGCAGATATTACGAATTACAATTTGGCACGTCGGAGGGAAGCCTGGTCGCCGGGTTTGCTGCCGGAGACTTTCATGAGATTTATAATGATTATCTTAAGTCGGCTCTATCGTCACCCGCGAAAAGGTGGTGCCAGGTTATTACGCCACAATCACACAACCCTTTTAAAATTAAGTGATAGTCTCAAGCGTACGTAGAATAGTCATTTATTCTATGTTAAAATTGTTAATCGAGTTCTTAAACAACAATACATTTAATAAGCTTTGTCAGTTCTGTACCCTTCAAAACAGTGATGAATGAGGTAAATACAACAATGACGGACCCGTGTTGTTTTAAATCGAGTTTATGCGTTTGGGGATTACATTCGCAATATCGTCCTTTCATTAGAAAGAATTTGAATTTACGAAATCGCTCGAGGAAAATTTATATCTCCTCGGTACAACAACAGTTGCGTAAAACGTTTGTTGTTAAATGAACCTGTGCGAGACATTTAAAAGTAGCAGTTACCTTGTATAAAATGTTCTTATAAAGACCATGTTAAAATGTTGCAAACAGCTCAAACTTAATATAAGACAGCATAATTTGTAATAATTTGTATTATAGGGACAGAAAGGCAGTTCTATAGCTCATATAATTGTTTGACAAAGCTTATAATACTTTTATTGAAATACTAAAAAAAAAATTAAGGAAAATTAATAGTGACTGTGGGGAGTCAATTGAGCAGGTATCGACTTTAATTTTAAAACAAGTTTTTACTTCTAATATGATGTATGAAGAATCCGCCAATGCTACCTTTTTCTCCAAACTTCATCTTAACTAGTAGGTGGATAGGATTCTTTAGAACAAAAATATTTTTTTTTAAATTTCTGTTCGAAGCCGTATCCGCTTTGCCATAAAAATATTTCACAACTATTCCGCGTGAAGTTATTCCTCGATTTAATTATACCGTGTTCATTAATTAATAAGCATGTCTTTGATGAACGAAATCATGTTAAAAATGCACAAATGTCATGCGGATTTAGCTGTGAAATTGTTTGTGGCATATCGAATAAGACCACAGGGGTGACAGCATGTCAAAATATCGGCGGATCTCGTCA
This sequence comes from Bhutanitis thaidina, assembly GCA_029286595.1. Taxonomy (NCBI): domain Eukaryota; kingdom Metazoa; phylum Arthropoda; class Insecta; order Lepidoptera; family Papilionidae; genus Bhutanitis; species Bhutanitis thaidina. Next base: position 8,348,774 of record JAGSMS010000018.1, read on the forward strand.
AATCAGTATCAACAGAATACATACACAAGTAGATAAAATAAAATAAAAAGTTTCAGAAAAGACTTTCGAAATTTTTTATTTAAATTTCGTAAGCATGATTCAGTTATAACTAAAGTTCTAAAAGCTCTGCTTAAGGCTGGAAAATGCACTTCCAACTTGCTTTAAACTCACTCCTTTGGCAGTAAATTGAGTAACCATGACGGATCAAAGGCCTGATCAGTCTACTATTTCGTAGCTCACGAGCAACGCAACGGGGCTTTGATCTTTGGTGTCAGCTTTACTGTCACCGTGCATCGGTAAAGGAACACAAGTTTATCTTCTAAAATCTAAAAACTTAAAAATATAAACGTGTACATTTGATACTCTTCTGTATCATCCGGTTTTTTATCCAGCTCCATAGTACCTTTTAAAAACGATAGGAAGCCCGTTCCTAGCATTAGTTGTAGATAGATTTGATTAAATCCATATATTTTTGGACTAAGCCTCTTCCTGTGGGGAGGCATGGCCGTAATCACTTTAGCCGTGAGGATTCACGATCGCAGTACCATATCGAGACATCTCGCTAATCTAGCTATTGTATTTAAATCCTGATTTATTTGTGATATTTTCTACTATCTATCGGAGGTTATCAAGAGTTTTTTCTAGAATTTTCCATAGTGGATTTATGCGATTTTCACAGAATAATATGGGATTGTAGATTCCTGGAAACTATCGTGCGACAGATGTTTATTTATACACATATAGATTTATTCGTTTAATCTTAATGGAACCTTACATAATCTGATGAAACTGAACGGAACTGGAAAGGCAGACTTAATGCTAAAAGCATTTTTTGTGGCCATTAAAAAAATCAAACCCGTTACAAACAACAAGAAAATAAAGTAATAAAAAGTACATCACTGGAACAATATAATAATGAAAATATTATTAATACATACTACTACTAACATAGTATATGTGTTTACAGCATGCACCCTCTCACTTATTTGAGAAGGAGGCACAGCAGTGGGCTCTTACAGGCTGCTACTATATTTTACTTTACTCTACATTTATATAAAGTAAAAATTACATGCTTAAAAAAAGGGTTATAAATTTTTTTTTTTGATAAGAGCCCGAACTTTCATCTTAAATCAGTATGGAGGGTAGTTTTAACTTTACATGTAGCCCATATAGGCGCGATTTGGACGACGAAGAAGAGAAAACAGAACGGTGAAGTGGAAAAGAGAGAAGAGTCAGTCTGAGAGGAACCAAGGTGTCGGTTATGAACTTATTAGTATCGCGCAGGAACTAAAACTTTCGATTCAGATAACCCTGAGAAAAAAATGTGAAAATCTTTCCGTATCTTACTTAACGAATAGGAAGTTATTTTAGCTGGAAATGGAATTTAAAAACAGGATGACACTTGCGAAAACAAAAAATGAAACGGATACTGTTTTCGATGAGACGTCCCACCTTGTTTATTTTTGTTATTGTAATTTTTATTACGACAATACTTTAATATATAAATATTCAAGAATATCCAAATTGGAAGAGAGTTTTAAGAGAGGCTTCTATGAAAAGTTTGTATAAGCTTATCTGAAAGGATCTGTTACATTCAATTTGAATTAGTTGAGTATTTTATTTTATAATTGTTTTTCAACGAGTCTTCTCGTTGGGGAAAGTATAACAGCAATTGTTTGATAAGTATGAGTGAAAAATAAGGTCTCGAGTTCGGTCAGCATACTTTTCAATTGCTCATTGTACAGTGAAACAAAGATCGTTAACTTAGTTCATTATAGACGTGCTTATAATAAGAACGATCTAGATTCTGATGTGAGCGTTTTATAGAATTTAAGTAGTTCTTTAAGTAGTAATGAAGTTCGGCTTGTGGTGTAACATGGGTTACAGATAGAAACCGCATACTTAAGTTACTGACGCCTTAGGTACATATAAGTAACATCGTTCTCAAAATCCGTGCGCCCTCATTATGAAGCCAAAGAATTGAAATGTTTAGTTAAAATATTTTTTCAATATGCAGATCATAGTGGAGTTTCGAATACAGATTTAAGTTAAATTGTCATTATGTGGTGAGAAGATATTTGAATATAATACATAGGAATATCGATAAATTATTAAGATCAATCAAAAAGAAAAAGGAATAGACCATACAGTAGTACAAGTAGTATTTTTATAAAGTAATTTAAAAAAACTCTGACGTAATGCTTAATTTATCTCTCAGAAATGGAATTTGTAATAAAGGTTTCAACTCATAATTCTCCAGTTTTTAATGAAATTTAATTTAGAAATACGGTTTAATTTATCAGTTTGGTAACAGGTTGAATAATTTATTCTGATTAATCCGGTGATAAGATGATAAGTTTTATGTCCGTAAATCATTTATCTGGTTGCCAGATTATTATTGACATTTCATAAAAATTAACCCGGCTAGTAATAAATAAAATGACCACTTGTTTTTTGGCACTCGGAAGCCTCCTAGAATTCATTAAGTCATATGATTCGTAGTATGCAGGTTTCATGACAGGATAACCGACGTAGCCGTAAGTGTCAGCAAGTTGAAGTTATAATAGAACGGCCACAAAACACGAGAAGAAAGTTTCTCGAGTGGCAACCTCGAACAGGCAAATGCAGTGTAGGTCAACAATAGCGCAGTACAAGATGACAATGTATTAATAACTCGCTCTCTTGTCTGTGTGTTTGTTTGTCCGTTCGGTACAAATTTTGTAGTCGATTTTTAACTAACTTCCTTATGACCTAGATTTTTAAAACTTAAAACATAGCGCAGAACAAGATGACAATGCAATATTAACTTGCTCTTTTGTCTGTCTGTTTGTTTGTCCGTTCGGTACAAATTTCGTAATTGATTTTAAACTAACTTCCGGATGACCTAGATTCATAAAACATTAAACATAGCGCAGTACAAGATGACAATACAATATTAACTCGTTCTCTTGTCTGTCTGTTGGTTTGTTCGTTCGCTAGAAATTTTCTATAAGATCGTATTTCTATAAGGCGTAACGACCTGCACAGTGTTGCGGTCGCAGGATGCAGGTGGTTCAGGACCATGCTCAATGACAACGTTCAGTAGTGAACTAATGACAAGCTTTTATTTTATATTAAAGGGAACAAAAGAGCTAGCGGTTCACCTAATGGTAATAGATGCAAAGAGGAGCTGCAGGCGAATTGGTAGTCCTTAAAAATGTTTGGGAAGTGGGAGTGAGGACGGAGAGGGGGTAGTGGGCCCCCTGTTACGTCACTCACGGAACGAAGTGCAGAAGCACGAGATCCCCCGGTCGAGCCAGCGCAGTCGAGCAGCAGCGAAACTCGCCTCTTGGCTCTACCACGTACAAAGGCTGAAATGATGATGATATTAATGATGTTAACAGGATTGATTTCACAATGACATGGTGGTTAAAACCAACAAAAGGCACTTTATAATGTTCACTTCAGACAACCACGTGGCTTAGTGATAACTATTCATGACTGTTTAACCAACGGTCTTGCGTACTAAATCCAGCCGAAACCAACAAAGGTATGTACCTCCGTGTTTGCGCGTACACTTCCGGCACTACAAAATATCTTCCGAAGTTGACAACTGCACTATTTGGCTAAGGGAACGACATCAGAATATTAATATGTATCCAGTTTTAAGAATACAATGTAACACAGCCTGTTAAATACATTTATCATTTCTGTCCAATACACGAGCCAATTAATATTAAAGGCCCTGCACGAAACGAGGCTTGCAATTGCAAATTAATTTGGCACCAACGCGATTCGGTAATTAAAAGATGTCGGTTTATACGCACGGGTATAAACCGTTTTATGCCAGTAGCCAACGTTTCGAGTCGAATTGTAAATGAAGGACCTATGTGTTTTATCCTTAATTTTTATTATTATTATATATACAAGATTATGTCACATCATATATTGCTAAAGAATGTGTGAAGCAAATAGAGCACACAATATGTAGTTTGTTTAAAATTGTAGTCGCTGATCAGGTGTACTGCTCTTTTTCTCTATTCCTAAATTGACTTTATTTGAATGGATCGATACCTATTCTATGATTCTGTTTTTTTCTTTAAGATAACAATAACGAAGATTCTCGTTACGTTGTCCAAACTTTTATCTAGATTATTCCGCGACCGTTTGTTTTTATTAGTAAGGAACTGATTTTCGCATTGAACCTGAGAATTCAACACCTTTGTTCGTGTATCTAAAATGTTCATGGAGTTAAACGATTACGATAAATGAAATTTTAGCCTCTCGGCATTTTGGGTCCTGCGCGGATATCTTAAAATTTTAACTGGATGTTGTCAAAGTTGGAATAGTCTAAAGATATATTACAAGTAAATTTCATTTCAATAAAACTTTCACTGCATATAATTTTATCCGTTTGTTCATTATCTTTATATAAGGTACATGTTGGATAATTAGACTAATAAATGGATTCTTCTTCTTCATCACCAGCCTCATGCATCACATGGGAAGATTTGCCATTTTATTAACACTCAACTTATACCTAAGTCGTACTTGTGAAAAGTAGACACGATAAATTGAAAAACTAATAGAGATATCCGACAGGGAGATGTCCAATCGCTGCTAGTGTGCAAACACGAGTAAATACGTCAGTTACTGCTTCGCACCATTTTATAGTCTGTTGGTTAAATAATCTTACAATACTTTGATTGCGATTAGAATTGATCGTACATTACGATTACCAGCGATTGACAGCTTTGTAATTTTGTTGATCAATATTACTTACTTCCTTACTTCCGTAGGTGTCGTAACAGTGTAAGATAAAAGCATTAAAAATCGCAAAAAGTCCTAGACAGATAGCGGATTAATTGTCACGAAAATTCAGACACCGTCGACAGCAAGTGTTTATGGTGCGAAGTGTTTGTATTGCTATCGCTAACCCGCCTACCAAACGTTTTGAGTATGACTAAATCTCCCACACATAGCTTAACAGGTTTGGTTGGCGCAATTATGATAAAGCCTATGCCTAGCAATTCACTTACATAGGCTGAATAAAACACTGAATTAAAGAAAAACTTCACCAAAAGCCTGAGAGTGAATAAAGAGTTCCTTCATTTATGTTGAGACAATTTGTGCCTTACATTCGGAATTTACGTTATTTAATCTTAAGCTCGATTACTTGCAATTTGATATAAAATTTAGGTCGTTTTTTCAATTTATTTCGCAGCTAAGACACTTGTGCCCGTCCCCGGTACATATACTCGTATGTACGACAAAGATGGTTTAATTTTAAACTTACGTTTTCGAAGTTTATGGAGATCACATGATTAAGCGAATCGGTGATGCACTCGGCTACAGATTACAATTTTAATTAGAATCTAAAATCTCCCCAACTATCATTATCACTTATTTCCATCATCATTTTGTTGTATAACACAAGAATACTGTGGTAATAGAACTTTCACATAAACCATTAGGTGTGCGTCGACTGTTACACACGTGACGTAACGCAGACGCCCGTCTGCGTTTATTTAACGCCTTATTACGTATAATCTTATTAAGTCTCCGACATAGATTCACAATTAGTAATGTTCAAATTCATTCTAGATTAACAATTTATTTTACGCGATACTTAGTACACATTGCCTTCGCTTTCCGAAATATGCTTAAGAAAGGAAAGGTAGGAAGACCAGTTTGTGTCTTTGTGTTCGCGCTTATATTGTTGCCACGCGTCAGGAACTATAGTTACACAGTGTAACTAGTTGAACAGTAGCTACGAGATTGCCTCTAACACTATGGATCGCGGGGGATCGATTTCCGCAAAGTAACGCCTGATTCTATTAATATTATTATATAGACTTCAGATATTTGTTTCGGGTCTGAATGTTTCTAAATGTTCATTTTAAGTATATAAAAGTGGTGTAAGAAAGTCAGGTAATAAGTAAATAGGGTGGTGAGAAAGGGGAGGCATTGTTGTTCGTGGTTGCCGCAATTGGTTAGTAAAGGAAATCTCACACTTTCCGACAGATGGCGTATTAATCATTTACAAAATGCCAGATAAAAATACACAGACCGATGATTGTCAGCAGTGTCAATGATGCAAAGCGTCTTGTAATAAGATCGCCAACCCACCAATTTTTATATTAGCATCCTATTTCACTATAAGAGCCACTTTGATCGAAAACATTTTTCTAACGAAACATTTTAATCCAGCTGTATGATATAATAACATTCAAATGACAGGACCTAACACCTGTTACGTTTTTAATCACAAACTTCGCAGAATTTTATTTAAACTTCTAATAGAATTCGAGGATTATGTTTCAAAAAGAATTGGGGCAAGGCTTATACCTTAAATCTGTAAGCAATCTAAGAAAAGGCTTTTAGACTGCCATCTCATTTTCCATTCCGAATGAAACGAACAGGTACGTGAAAAGATAGCGTACATGTGATTAAAAAATTCTAAGAGTTTTCTCGTAATACAATCTCGATGTATGTAGAGTATCAACATTTTTTAAATTTATTTATATCCCATTATCTAGTGTCATGGAAGTTAGTATTTTTATTAGCAAAAGATATATTATCAATTTATAGCTATAAACTTTATCTGTGTGGAATTTAAGAAGAGTGATTTAACTTTACGCGCAAGGATCTGAAATATTTCCGCTTCTTCTTATTATTAGCCTAAAGCCTTATAAAGTCCTTTAACTTGCCGTGAAAGTAGAATTAAAATCGGTTCAGATGTTCTCAAAATTACCCCGTACAAACGGACAGCTAAATAGTTTTAGTTCTGAAAGCGTAATATGAGCTAATGAATAGTCAGTTATTACTTAATCACCTTTTTACCCAGATGAAGAAAGGACTTTGTATAACCCAGGCAGCGCCGTGTACTTCAGCTAGTTTATATCTATGATTACTATGGTCCTAAACAGTTCTTTGCAATAAGCCAAGAACCTGACCTTGCCTTGTCTTTGCTGAAATGGACGTCGATGGCCGATTTTCAAAATTTCATCTGGCTTTGTCCTCATTCGAAGGTACAAAAGTTGTGTAAAATTACACGAAGCTTAAAAAAACCGTAACTTTGTAACAGAAACCCCACAAAATTGTCATAAAAGATATAGTGATATCTTACTTTTCTCTGTTATGCAATAGAATAGAAAAAACATTTATTCAGAACAAATTAACAAAAAATTACATAGAATACAGAAAAAGGATTGGCTCAGCAGTTGCTCTGTAGGAATAATCATACTCAGCGGTCATTTTCAGCCAAAAAACCTTAACATTGGCTTAACGGACGCCGCATAGCGTATAGCTGTTACTACAGTAGGCAGATTATATAAAGTGCTAACTATAAGTTAATGATAATAAGAGACTTATGTCTAGGTACTTTTTATACATAACTTAAACTTAATTACTTACACTTTTTAAAATGAACAATAATAAAATAAAAATAATTTACAATTTACAATATCACAGCCCACACGTGTAAGCTATATAAAATTTAATTTAATTTTACTTTCATTTCCTTTTCAATATTTTATCTATCTATAAATCTTTCATAATAACTAACAATGCAAAAGTTACTATCTATCTTTAATAACTTATTCCTACATTTTTTGCCGCATAAACAACCCTTCTATTGTTTTTTTCCTTTTAAAAAATAAAGAAAGTTTTTAAAAACGAAAAACCTTTTTTTCTACTTTTTAGGAGTCAGTTTACATACATAAATTGCACTTGCTCAAACACCCAGGCCCGGAACAATTATTTGTAATTCATACAAATATGTAATGCTCCAGCATGTGTATCAAACCTGCGACCCGCTGTAACTTTTGCTAACGATGAAATATTAATTATTTATGTACTTCCTTTTTACACGGAACTCATGAAAAGTAAATATATCTTTCGCATACAAGACATAAGAAGGTCAAGCTTAAAAGTAACAGTTCATTGTAATAGGAAAAAAAACTTTGTAGCTTCACTAATTGTCAGTTTTACGTCGGCTTTTACAGCAAGCGATTACATTTAGCGAATTTGTAAAATGCCGGGGCGGCATCAGAGTCAGCTGAGTTGAGTAAGTGGCGCAAATATGAGTATCTAAGGGAAGACTATGTACTGTTATTTGTGCCATTTGCCTTTGTACGTTTCGGGAGGGTCCCAGCGTGGTCAGTTTTCTTAATGAATTAAAAGCGACTGGTCGTAGCAGTCGGTCACAAAATAGCTGGTTCTTATCTCGGTTAGAGATGAACCATCAAGCGTGGAAATGCCGACATCGTTCTTGGTACTATGCTACCAGGAATAGGCCTCATCGATAATTAACAGAGATCGCTCCCCTATGTGGAGAGCTGGTACAAATAAGCTCTCCGAAACCCAAACGCATTATGCGTTTTTTTTTCGTTAACCTGGATGCAAAGACGGAAAAAAGCACATTATGTTGTTCAATGAGCTCCGAGGAAAGTTTAAAATAGTTAAAATAAATATGAGAACCTCTGACCTCCCTATTATTGGGTATACGGTCGAAAGCATATTTTTTTAGTTATCGCACATAAGTATAGTAAGTTAGTAATGAGGAAGTAACGGGAAACATACTATCTCTTTCTTCAAATGTCAAGCTCACCTGCTAGCAAACAAACAAGGTTATGGCGATCGAATGATAGCGAATAATCCATCTGAATTAGCCGAAACCTAAACCCACAGTGATGGCGCGCAGCATCACCAGTGCGAGAGAACCGCCACGCACAACAAACACGCCAGCCCAGCGTGGTGAGCTTTGGCGAAATTCCCCTAGATATGTAAGCTGGTTTTTGCAGGTGGAGTGACCTACGTTCAGCTGTGGCCTTTAATAGGCTGATGTTGGAGTAATAATAGTAGTGGTTGTCAATATTGTCTTTCATTCAATGTCAATATTACAATGTTACGTGTATTAAAATGATTATAAAAAAAAAATTTGAATTATAAACCAAAAAAAAAATTGGTTTGGTACAACCGGCTGTAAATCAAAATTACTTTCATGAAAATTTGCCAAATTAATAATTATTATAATCTATGTTTTATCATAGTAATAATAAAACTAAATTTAAAAATATGTCTGTAGAACAGTCATGTATTTCATTCACATCATTTTTTCACATTTAACTCCGTTTTAAGATTATTTCTGAGAATCAATTGAAAAGTAATGAGAAGGGATATAACCTATAACTTAGATTAATAACTTAATCAAAGTGGCACTATGTGATTTGGACCAGAGTGATTGTGGATCAGAGTCAATTATCCGTGGATTCTATTATCAATCTTAATTGAATTCTAAATCAGATTTAACAGCTAAGTTAAAGATAAGCTAAATGAAAGGTTGGTTGAAGATGAAGTTCATACAGAATATATTATTTCGAAATTTTTCTCATTCGAAAGTGATCTCAAAAGTATTCTATGTATTATTGATACTACAAGCACTATGTAATTCGTTTTCTAGCTAGTTTCGGTGCAAAACAACTTCCATAAACCAGACGACGCAAAAAAGAACACAAACTGAGATAAGTAATTCAATTTAGATTAAAAGGAACAATAGACTCGGGTGACTAATCAGATAAAATAAACGTTTCTGACAATGTATGGAAGTTTTTTTGTTTTGTTCTCTTACTTTGTAAAGACAAAGTCAGATGTTTTTTTTGGGTTTTTTTCAGATTTTTTTATCGTCCATTGTTTATATATAAATGAAATTTTATAGTATTTTACCTTCAAGGCAAACCATAACAGAATTGTGATTTTAGCAGGCTATTTATGAAGCGCGGTTATCCGGTTTTTCAAAAAAAGGGATAGCGCCCTATTAAAGAACTAAATATATACCAGAAAAAACGGAGTAGCTGTACTGTCGTTTAATAGTGGTCTCAACGTATATAATTGTCAGCGTCTATAGGCTGCTTTTAAGAGTCATCAGGAATAGTCTTCCGAGCATTTCCGAAAACACATAGTATGGTACTGTCTTTTCGGAATATCGAATTTCGGATACCGGGTATATTATGCTCTACGCCAAATTTTAAAGCAGACCGAGGAGTTCAATTTATGTTTGATCGATGTGACCCAAGAGCTAGCCTTCGATCCAGTCGATACTACAGTCTCTTTAGCAGTGCCAGGTTGACTTTTGGTATATGCAAGTGTTTCTTTGTATGTGGCCACGTTGCTGGCACGGAGCCAGAGTATGTAAGTCTTGTTGGAATATGTCTGTGCTTAAGTATTAAGTAAGTTTATTAAGCGTGATAGAGCTAAGCGGTGCCTTTTGCTGGTGCTCGAATGGGCCGGCTCGACCGGGTTGGTATCACGGCCTCGCAGAATACCGACGTGAAGTAGAGGCATCTTGTGCGTCTGCGTTTCGTTCGGTGAGTGTGGTAACCGGAGGCCCACTCCCCCTCCCTATTCCCCTCCTCTTCCCTCCCGTCTCCCGAATATCCTTAAAGATTGGCAACGCACCTGCAGCATCTACGGTGTTGCAGATGTATGTTGGCGACGGTAATCACTTACCATCAGGTGAACCGCCTGCTCGTTTGTGGTCTTTTCTATAAAAATTAAAAAATAAATAAATATATATATATATATAAATAAATAAAATTTGATTCTGTAGTTACTTTAAATTAATTGTTCCTGATATACTTCGTTAAAACTATTAGGGACAGAATTGTTGAGCACACGTCAGTCGAGGAATATTCCTTGACAAACATCCATATCATCAGATACCACACGCATAGGAATCTGCCATCACCTTTCTTCCGGTGGGTGTCGTAAGAGGCGACTAAGGGAAAACAATTGAAATGCATTGAATACCGATGGACGGCTTGATAATTATCTTGATAAATACCAGACTAAAATTAAGCAGACCGAAGAGGGGCAGCAACGATTAAGTCGCGAGGTATCTGGTACTGCTAACCCCAATCTGCTTGCCGAGTTAGCGATAATGGCAGATCCTCTTTATGGGAGAGGCCTATGCCCGGCAGTGGGCCATTCCGAGGCTTTTAAGGCAAGGTAAGGTAAATATCTACAAATATGTCTTGTCTATCATATAATTGTTTATACATATAAACTTTTAACAGAAGTGGGCAAAACTGTTGTAGTTCCACAAACTTATAGATAAAGGGAACAAAATGATTTATATTCGTATCATGCTCCGAAACGCAATATCCTTTTGGTAACCAAACAAACGTATTCTGATCTTTCCGCAGAACTAAACGTAAAGAACATAACATAACTGTAAAAGTGTTTCTGAAATTGTAGAAAAGGTCAACCATTACACGTATAAGGCGATTCGATGTCCAATAAGGGTTTTCTACGTTGACATTGCTGTTGGAAAAATAAAAAAAAATATTTTCCAATTTCACAAAATAATTTCCTTTACACGAAAAATAAAATCGAAAAAGGTTCTCGAGTGGCAGCCACGTACAGGCAAACGGAGTGTGGCTCGACCCTCCAAAAGATGGAGTGACGACCTGCGCAGTGTTGCGGGAAGTCGATGGATGCAGGTGGCTCAGGACCGAGCTTTGTGGCAATCTTTGGGGGAGGCCTATGTTCAGCAGTGGACTTGTGATAGGCTGAAATGATGATGATGACAATAAGTATTGGACGAAATAATGCCTTCAAATGCAATTAATAGTTGTATAACATTTAAATGTTACAGTAAGCACTCTGTTGTGATATAAGAGGTTTGTGATATAATCCTCTACCAGGGTTGACTGGTAGAGAATGCCACTTGGCATTCAGTCCGCCCATTGTAACCTTAAGCTTAAGACTAACAATATATGAATAAATAAATAAATAATATAAAATGAAAAGTGAACATAATAATAACACTAAACTTGTAAAGGTTTAGTTATTTGTTTTTCTTTATGCAGAATCCATATTTATTGATAATAAATAACACATTAACAGTTAATAATTTTAAATAAAAAATATGTCCACACAAACAAAAATAAATACTACATTGATTACATGCTCTGTGTTTACAGTTTTAATCCTAACTTCCCGGCAACTCAAGAAGAACAAGTTCATAAATTATCAAAGTGGCAAGCGTCGAAAAATATAACCAGGTTTATAAAAACATTAACTAACATGAAAAAAGACTTTAGCGGAAAGGGTCACAAAGACAAACACATTTTGTGGACTTAACTATTATAAATTAAGCTTCAAAAAGCATTTAGTTGTAGGTAATTAACCCTGGAATTATTTTCATATTTAAATGTTAAGTTTTAATGTTAAGAAACGAAATTGTTTTTTTTTCACCTCGTCAATAGTCCACTATTAGAGGTAACCCTTTTCTTTGTTTGTTTTTCATTAACTACATATTTTTGATATTTTCAACATAATTTTGCTGTATTTACGCGAATACTGGAAATTGAACTGAAATAGACCTTCCGATATTTATTTCGTTTTATTTCAACTTTTTGACTTCCCAACTTTTCAGCACGCGGATCGGTCTGTGAATATGATGAGATCATCTATGTTCCGCATCGGCTAATCTTCTTTTGCGCGGGTTTTTATGAATCGTCAGTCCCGCCCCGTGGTCAGGGCTACTGGCCAAGAACGAACTCGCGCCCCTAAGGTTCTGTATAACCACTGTTAACTAAAAAAATAATTCTTTCATTCAGTTCACGATCCAAGGCCGGATCGCACTTGGCCGATTTTAATTATTTCCTGTTTTTCTTTAGAGTTTGCACTATAATCACACCTACACAGTCTATAAAATATTTTGATTCTGAGACATCGACACGTGGTTAAAAAACCCGAAAAAAATATTTTTGAAGATTAATGATATCAATTAAATAAAAGGTTTTGTACTCTACTCAACGAGCTCTAGACAATGATACCTTAAATGCAAAGGAAAGAAAAAAAAATTTTTCGGCTTCTATCACTCCAAAAAAAAAACAATTTAATTGAATTTCTAATTCAATATTCTGTTCTGGGTCAACATTCCACTCCAAATATCCAAATTTCAGGTCTGTAACTCATTCCGTGTACGAGGTCGAGATCTTTCTTCTTCCGAATGATATTATTTTTTCTTCTGTCGTTTCATTTAATCGAACATTGGATTTCTTTCGATATCATCATTCATCGTTTATGGGGACCTTTTCTTAGCTTGCTAAGGTTTTGTGTATTACTTTTATAGTTAAGTATATCAGCCACGACAGGTGAGTTGTTAGGTTGTAGGCCTCTGAATCAGGAGATTTGAGTTCGACGCTATATGGAGTGCTCATACTAACGAGTTTGTCGAAACTTTCGTACGATTTGTATCGACTTGGACACTGAGAAACTGAGCCTTAGTTAGTCCTAACTAAGCATTGGTGAAAAGTGAGTTAAAATGTTTGTACCTCTGACCACCCCAGTATTAAGTATACGCCCATGAGTGCTTATTTTTTTTGTTAAAATATTACATTTAAAATTACGTTTATGGTTCATCTCGAATGGATAAACGTGACTGTTTTAATTCGACGATGAAATTTCAATTGAGTACAGATAACGGCACACGAACTGTCAAAATATATTTATTATTCTACGACGCGCCAATGTTATGCTTTACCTGAAATTAACTATACCTACTAACTAGTGAAAATTACACAAAAATGTTTACAAAAAAAATAAATAAATAAATAATATAAAATGAAAAGTGAACATAATAATAACACTAAACTTGTAAAGGTTTAGTTATTTGTTTTTCTTTATGCAGAATCCATATTTATTGATAATAAATAACACATTAACAGTTAATAATTTTAAATAAAAAATATGTCCACACAAACAAAAATAAATACTACATTGATTACATGCTCTGTGTTTACAGTTTTAATCCTAACTTCCCGGCAACTCAAGAAGAACAAGTTCATAAATTATCAAAGTGGCAAGCGTCGAAAAATATAACCAGGTTTATAAAAACATTAACTAACATGAAAAAAGACTTTAGCGGAAAGGGTCACAAAGACAAACACATTTTGTGGACTTAACTATTATAAATTAAGCTTCAAAAAGCATTTAGTTGTAGGTAATTAACCCTGGAATTATTTTCATATTTAAATGTTAAGTTTTAATGTTAAGAAACGAAATTGTTTTTTTTTCACCTCGTCAATAGTCCACTATTAGAGGTAACCCTTTTCTTTGTTTGTTTTTCATTAACTACATATTTTTGATATTTTCAACATAATTTTGCTGTATTTACGCGAATACTGGAAATTGAACTGAAATAGACCTTCCGATATTTATTTCGTTTTATTTCAACTTTTTGACTTCCCAACTTTTCAGCACGCGGATCGGTCTGTGAATATGATGAGATCATCTATGTTCCGCATCGGCTAATCTTCTTTTGCGCGGGTTTTTATGAATCGTCAGTCCCGCCCCGTGGTCAGGGCTACTGGCCAAGAACGAACTCGCGCCCCTAAGGTTCTGTATAACCACTGTTAACTAAAAAAATAATTCTTTCATTCAGTTCACGATCCAAGGCCGGATCGCACTTGGCCGATTTTAATTATTTCCTGTTTTTCTTTAGAGTTTGCACTATAATCACACCTACACAGTCTATAAAATATTTTGATTCTGAGACATCGACACGTGGTTAAAAAACCCGAAAAAAATATTTTTGAAGATTAATGATATCAATTAAATAAAAGGTTTTGTACTCTACTCAACGAGCTCTAGACAATGATACCTTAAATGCAAAGGAAAGAAAAAAAAATTTTTCGGCTTCTATCACTCCAAAAAAAAAACAATTTAATTGAATTTCTAATTCAATATTCTGTTCTGGGTCAACATTCCACTCCAAATATCCAAATTTCAGGTCTGTAACTCATTCCGTGTACGAGGTCGAGATCTTTCTTCTTCCGAATGATATTATTTTTTCTTCTGTCGTTTCATTTAATCGAACATTGGATTTCTTTCGATATCATCATTCATCGTTTATGGGGACCTTTTCTTAGCTTGCTAAGGTTTTGTGTATTACTTTTATAGTTAAGTATATCAGCCACGACAGGTGAGTTGTTAGGTTGTAGGCCTCTGAATCAGGAGATTTGAGTTCGACGCTATATGGAGTGCTCATACTAACGAGTTTGTCGAAACTTTCGTACGATTTGTATCGACTTGGACACTGAGAAACTGAGCCTTAGTTAGTCCTAACTAAGCATTGGTGAAAAGTGAGTTAAAATGTTTGTACCTCTGACCACCCCAGTATTAAGTATACGCCCATGAGTGCTTATTTTTTTTGTTAAAATATTACATTTAAAATTACGTTTATGGTTCATCTCGAATGGATAAACGTGACTGTTTTAATTCGACGATGAAATTTCAATTGAGTACAGATAACGGCACACGAACTGTCAAAATATATTTATTATTCTACGACGCGCCAATGTTATGCTTTACCTGAAATTAACTATACCTACTAACTAGTGAAAATTACACAAAAATGTTTACAAAAAAATAACATACTGCCGATAGTTTCTTGTACGTGGCAGAGCCAAGCGACGGCTTTTGCTGCTGGTCAAATGGGCCGGCTTGACCGGGGTAGTACGATGGCACGACCTCGCAGAATACCGGCGTGAAGTAGAGGCATCTTGTGCTTCTGCGTTTCGATGGGCCTCCCATCGTCCAAATATACTCTTAGGATGGCAACGCTCCATGCAGCTCCTCTGGTGTTGCAGATCTACGTGGGCGACGGTAATCATTAACCATCAGGTGAGCCGTTTGCTAGCTCGTTGGCACCCTTTACACTCACTTTAAATAAATCGGCTTTTATCAAACTTTTGTATTTTTTTCCTTTATAACAACCTTGAAATTGAAATTTCTTGTACAACTTCTGGAAAACTGCTCAGTGATAGATAAAATGTAACGATAAAATTAGTAACGCCAGAAAATTTTCACATTTCGTCTCCAACATTCTAAATTTTCGTAAGATTCTTAGCAGAATAATTTCAAAATGCTTTTACAGTATCCATTTGCCTCTAACGTCTGTAAATGAAATACCACTTAGACGTTCTCTCCATTCACATTTGAAATAAACGCCCTCGAATGTTTCTAGATGATTTCATCTGAAATTTGTCACGTACCTCATTTCGCACGAAGTAATTTTTGAATAATTTTATAAATAAATTCTATTCTGCGAAATAATGTAGAATTCAAGTAATAGTTTAAATAAAATACTTGTAAAACGCAAAGAGCTGCTTCGATAATATGCCATAGGCCATGCATAAGCATAAGCATTCTTCTCTTTCTTCTTCTTCTTCTCTACCGTGTGCATGCATTGTGTGTTATTTTCATTGTTTGACATTGGCCGTTTCATGAAATCTATTATACAAAACATGCTATTATACGATACATGAAGATGTGCCCATACACGCTAAGTCAAGGAGGAGGGTTGGTGAACGCAGTGCTGGTTTCGTCGCAATACAGATTCTGCACTAATATAGAATCGATTAGTCATCTCCTTTTTCGCTATTAAAACTTCGACTACTTAGGCATAGATACAAAATATCTTTAATAAATTCAGAAAGAAATCCTTATATTTTTAATGACAATTAGTGATTACAGAGTGAGTGAGGTATCGATGTTTGACATCAGTCAAAATGTTACTTATGGTTTTTTTGCTAGAAAAATTTGCACAGGAAGATATTTCCGTAAGTCTCGACCGTGAAGCAATATTTAAAGTATCGAATCGCTCAAAGTCATAAGATATACCGGCGAAGGTGAATAGGTAACCACGTGAGCTCGAGTTTTGGAGAAATAGTCTTAATTGCGTTAACCAAAAAAACGTTGTGTATTACCTCAGGCAAAAAGTGGACTGCGGAAGCTTGTTTGGCAACTCCGAGCTGTGCTAAATTCTAATACGTAGTGCTTACCTTTTTTGTAATAGACGTGTAGGTTTAAGTAATGCATTATGATGCTTATAAATAAATAGCTATACGAAAAGTAATACGAGTAAGAATCTGACACCCCCTTTCATCCCGTGGGTGTCGTAAGAAGCGACTAAGGGAAACGCCTTGAAAGTAGCAATGGCCACCGATAGATGGCAGAATAACCATCACGAAATATAACAGATTAAAAAGAGCACTATAGGCGGATTGGTGATCATGGCAAATCCTCCTTATAGGCGAGGCCTATGTCCTGCAGTGGATTGTTTAAGGGCTGTTAAGAATAAAGTTAAAATTTCCTTTACTTTTAACGAGTGTCATAAATAATAAGGGAAAGTTTTCGCTTCAATTAAGAAAACAATAAGAATTCTTTCATAAGAATAATGCGTCCCATTCAACCTTAGTTGTTATTTGTACAAAGTTGGCTCGTTTATGAAATTAATGTATAATTAAGAACATCAGGTCCCTTTTTATGAAGCAACTTATCATTTTATAATATTCAAATTATTGTTGTTATAATTTCATTCAAAGTTATAAGCAGGTATAGCGGTTTTAAGGTCGATTGCCGATTGTTTTGTGGTAGCATTTCTTTTCTTGGTAAGAGCCGTCCTTTTACCTAATTCTGCCAACAAAACCAATTTAGGTTCCGGTTTATAGGGTATAGAGAGTCAATATAATTACTGGGTGTAAGGCTATCCATCTTAGACCTCTGAGTTGGCAACACTTATGCATCTGCCTTCGATGGAAGTTGGTTACATGTGTCCATGAGCTATTGTAGCCACTTACTACCAGATGAACTGTTAGCTCGTTAGTTACTCCTATCCGAGAAAAAACCAATTTATTCTTGGATTGTAGCGCATACTCTAAAGTAAAACAATAAGTAATAAAAAGGCCCAGTGTAATTTAAGCTCGCGCAATTAAAATTTTTCAGGTGTTTTTTTAAGGAGAAAGTTGAGTTAAGAAGAAAGAAAGGGAAAGGAGAGCATTCAGGTCATCTGATGGTAAGTGAGCACCGACTCTCACATATATTCGCAACACCAGAGAAGCTGCAGGTGCGTTGCTGGTATTTAAATATATTTGGGGAGGATAGAGAACGGTTATCTCACTGACCGAACGAAACGCCGAAGCACAAGATGTACCTATTTCATGCCGGTGCCGGTTTCTGCTACCCCGGTCGAGCCGGCCCGCGATGCGGTGGCTTTTGTTGCTGCTTTAATATCAAAATCAAAACATTATTATTTACATAAGTGAGACTCTTATGATGCCCGCGAGATAGGGACGCAGATTCTATTACGCATCCATCAAAAGTTGGTCGTCATTACAACTAACTTCTTAGAGATTTAAATCCTAGTCTTCTGGTACCGTTACGTCATAGGAGTATTTAAATATTTGTAGTTATTAAGTTCTTTATTTAACTATTCTTTGAAAATTTTATTCTGTTTGAATCAGACTGGGGAAACAGACCACCACCTTTTCGTCAATTTTGACTAAAAATTTTTTTTTTACATTTTTTTGTGTTTTTAGACGAATGAACATCTATTATTATTATATTACTTTTATTCAGCAGTGAGGAAACGTGATTTTGATAACGGTGAAGATTACATAAGATCCTTGTAGCAATAATGACAAATGAAAATCAATGAACTGTTAACGAAATACGCTCTTCAGTTGGGATCGATCATGCTTACTCACTAAATTATACCCGAAATTATATATAAATGATTTTTTTCCCTATCAAAACTCTTGTCGGTGTCATTTCAGCCCGTAATTTTTTTTATTTACTAATACTTTATAATAAACTTTCCGTTTCGAGGAGGAGTCTGAACCTGACACCTTTCTTTCGGTAGGCGTCCTAAAAGGGGACCAAAGGAAATACCTTGAAAATCTCAATGCAATCTCCGTAAGAAAATCCGGCGAACGGGCCCACCGGTCACGTTCTATCTCCCGGTGAGGCGAAAGATGGGTTGTTGTAGATGTTTTGGCTAGGCAGAGTCATGCCAAATGGAAATCTGTAACCACTGGTTATCCTCATGAGTGACAGGCGTGATTGTTTATGTAGTACCACTTTTTCGCGTGATACCGGCGTGAAGTAGATGCATCTTATGGTTCTGCGTTTCGTTCGGTGAGTGAGGTAACTGTAGGCCACGCAGCTCCTATGGTGTTTCAGATGTACGTGGGTGACGGTAATCACTTACCATCAGAAAAGACCTATTCTATGATTTCCCAAGACATGGTTCCTGGTTTAGAGTCCAAAGTGATATTACAATTAGCAGAATGTGCATGTTAAATATATCGTATGGAAATGAGAAGTAAGTGATGGTCGTATTCAGCCAGGATTATATGAGAAGAACTTCTACTGATTTTATTGAAAACTAAATGTTTCTAGCTGACTTAGCTGTTTGGTCTGGTATTTAAAACATGATTGAGTTGACATTATGCAGCATTGGGTATTGGTATATGAATGAAAGTGAAAGAAATTCTAATTTTAAAACCGTTTAATTAAACCTCCATTTAGTTGAAGCAACACTAGCTCGTACGTAATAATTGTGCCTATTACCTGAAAAAAAAAAAAAACAATACTAATTTGTACTAAATACCTTATTCGTAATACAGAATACACAGTATTCTTAATTGATGTACTAACAGACAATACTAATTCACGAGTTACGTAAAAAAACTTGAGTCCGCTTAGAGCCACCTTGTCACCGTGCACTTTATCGATAAATCGCTGTACCTAAAATTTTAGTACATTATTAAAGTGTTTATTAGTAAATATTTAACAAGAATATAATTGAATTTAATTAGGATTAATTAAAAATTACTTTCCTCGGAACAATAAACCGGCGATGGTACATTGTACAGATATGAGACGGGCGCAAGGGAGGCCGTGTGAATTTCGGCGACAAATATTGCGACTGTCAACAACCGTATAAGTATAAACATAACCTATGCTATAAAGTAAATACTGTGCTCGTAACCGTTGAATGGACTGAAAAAAAATATTAAACTGTAGTGACGTTTGTTTTCAAGCAGGTTCTACTTTTAATCTAGGAGTAGTATATGTAGCAGAATAGACGATAGGTTTAAATTATTATCATTTGAAATAATTTTTGTTTTTATGCTCCCGATGCTTCGAGTGCTTTACAGCACCCGCGGTCACGGCGACTGAGGACACAGTTAACTCGGACTACCTTCAGCTTTTAGTTATTATTTTTGGTCCGGAATTAAAATTTACATTGACAAAACAATAATGAAACGTGTATAAAATCCGTAAATATTTTTCAAATGCGTTCGTGTTTGCGTAAATACAAGAAATGATTAAAATAATAGCAACTATGATATTTAATATAGCATTGAATGTTTTGTATATTTATTACCGCCCTCCACCCTAATTAAAAGCGGTGCCCAGAACTGTGCAACTAAAACCTTTCCCGTCACCTCAGTTGCCTTATCGTCTAAGTCAACAAAAATATTTCACAACAATTTCGTGTCATCCGTATATTCCGATTTATTCCTCCATAAATCATGCGGTGTTATTTTTTTTTTCACAAACAGGACATGGATTAGTTTATTGGTTACCAAGTCTTGGATAAACTGGACCTTGATAAAGAAACAGTGTATGATTGTACAGGGGAACAATGCCACTTTTTTATGTAGGTGAGTTTATAGAAAGATTTCTTGGAATTGTTTATTTGTAATAATTTTGTTGTAAATGTTCGAACTATATTCATATTATATGCTAATTATTTCTTGGCAAGTTGCAGTAATACATATACTATTGTTATGAAACGAGAAGTGCTATATTCCATTGTATCTGACTCACTTAGTTAAGATTATATTATTTGGATTTTGGTATTAACTTGGAATCCATCACAAAAGCCGCGTGGCAACTTCACAACAATCTATGGTAGATCCCTTTCTACCCGGGAGCAAATACTTTTAATATCCCGAAGAGAGAAAAAGTGGAATATGAAAATCAGTAATCACTGCCTAGCCTCCTCGTCGACTGGTTCACCGAGAGGTCTTAAGACCCTTAGTTCTCTTTTTCGACACACACGAGAATAAAGGAGGAGGCGGATTAATACAATAGTAGCAGTGTATTAATCCGCCAGAACAACGGCACAGAAAATATTAAATTATAAGTTCATTATATATTAACATTGTAATTAGAACAATCAGGTAGAGCGTAATAGTTTTGCGCTGAAGTGTCTTACCCGCTGGGATAATTTGGACAAAAACCATCAGCAAGTTGTGGTAAACGTAATCCATTCCTGTCAAAAATATGATTAATGGTTAATTATTAATTTTTATTAAATGACTTTTGAATAAAAACTGGAGTGGCCAGAGATATTAACATATTAGTCGATTCAATCCACTTTTCCCCAGAGCTTATTTGGGAAAACGCGACAGTTGCTGAGTCTATCTCCATTTTGGCGTTCGGACCTACAAGATCGTACTCGAGTCTCCAGATTCGGAGGTAGACCCTTTATATATGTATAATATTATTATATAATATGTCACACCTGTCCGCCATTATGCAGAGATTACACGTTTGCATTTGAAAAGGCTCTGCGCAGATAATAGATCTTCCTCTAATCATTTTTCACTTAGGACAGAAGAATGTAGATAAAGATAGAATGCGATGTGTGAACGGGCTGCGTGCGTCGTCGCTTGGTTAGCTTCCGAAGATAGGGCTTTTAAACGTCCCTTTCAACGCCCAAGGTAAAAACGGAATGAGAGGCGGATACTTAGGTCGACACCATGTGGCTGTTGACTAATTATTATAATTCTTTTAAATTTAAAATGTTAATAAAGTAATAAACCATACGTATAAATAAAAGCGAGATGAGATTTTAGAGTTTTAGCGTTTCCTATACTTTTTTCTATAGTTCATTTGATGAACGACTTCGACATTGAATGATTCCTCTTTCTGTCCGATCGAATTTAATGAACCAAAAGCCATTTAGATATTTATACAAAACAAATATAATCCACAACCACAGGAAGGATTTTCGATATTTGATTGGCAAGCGTATTGGAGATCTGCTGATCGTCACAAAATAAATAACAAATAAGTTTCCTCATTGTATAGTGTTTTTTTTTATGCTGACAATAGTTAAAATACTTACGAAAATAAATAATAGAGGTGGAAACAAACGAAGAACATATTATTGGCGAAGGATGAAAATATGAGGCCGCCGATAACTCGATCAAACGAGCGTATGAGGTCAGTAATACGGTTATAATCTTCTCGTAAACTTCTCCAATATGCTGGCGGAAGACACTGTGAAAATTTGAAATAATTATGAAACCTGATACTCATAGGGGTAAACAGACATAACGAATTTCAATCTGGCACTACTGAGCGTAGCCAAACGTTCTCTAAAGCGTTTCCAATCTGCCTTTAAATTCATTGATTATAATTAATAACAACTATGTTAATAAATAAAAGTGCCAAACCTATCTGTCAATGCATCTACATTAATGCATACTACCGCTATACTTTGTGGCGACGATATGAGAAAATCTGCTATTCGTTTCATTCCGTGAATAGAGATAACAAAATTTACTAGAAGATAACACAACACACCGTTCCTCTTTCAGAGATAAAAAACGGTGGCGAGCATCGTTGCTAGATTTTCTTCCTGAGATTGCCGTGAGATTTTCAAGGCTTTACTTGATCGCCTCGTACCACACACACGGCTAATAAGAGGGTAGCAGTCTCGTAATGATCATGTTCTGTCTCTAGGAGAGGCGAAAAGTTAGTTGTGGATACCAGTTTGACTAAGCTGAATTTGACTAAATTCAGTTATCTCTGCTTATCTCCATGAGTGACATCTGTGCTTGCATGTAACCTAAGAAAAGGTTGGTTATTTTTCGGATTAAGAGGACATGGGGACGACTTGAAAATATTTTTACAGGATATATTACACGATTGTAACTATTGACATAAATACAGAGACACAAATTGGTGTTTTCTTAAGAATTCTTATTGTAATAAAAAAAACATAAGCTTTCACGGCCGTTGTTTTTAGTCGTTTCAACGCAATTTATACCAGAGATTACTTGGGGTAATGTCACTGGTGGTGAGGCCCTCGATATAAATCGTACATGAGTTACGAAACAGGCAAACAAACTCGAATCTCTGGATTCGATATCAGACCCCTTACCACAAGGCTATTATTCCCAACAATCACTTTAAATAATCACCTTGTAACATAAACAATGTAAGACCGTAGAATCATAGAAAAGTGTAGGGACAGAATACAAGGAGACACAGAAACAATTAATGTGAATGTCGCGAAGACAGTTATCTGTATTCTAGTAAGTTTGGAAATTGTACAGCTTGTAGTAAAAACCTGAATTACTTTATTTGGTTTATTTTTATATGAAAAAGTACAAACCAGGAAGCCGCTCTCCTGATGGTAAGTGATTATAAAACACCAGTGGAGCTGCAGGTGCGTTGCTAGCCTTTAAGGATATTTGGGGAGTTGTGAGTGAGAGAAAGGGTAGTGGGCCTCCGCTTACCTCACTCACTGAACGAAACGAAGAAGCACAAGATGTCTCTAGTTCTGCGAGGCTGTGGTACTACTGCTTTATAATTATTATGTAATTAAAAGGCTTATACTTACCATACCTTTTGTGGCAATTATCTTTTTATTCATCTGTTTGAGAATTGAAGATAAATATATACTTATACAAGCTATAAATAAATCTGGATAACACCAAATCATTACCGACAACACGTTCACGACCTGTAATAAAATGCATTACAAAAATAATATTTTTCAATTGTTTAAACCATTTTCTGTTTATGTAATTTCCTTTTCAATGGTGATAGAACATTCGATTCTACTTGAAAAATAATAGACATGTATATTACTTCCAAAGTATATAAGAAACCGAAATTTATCAAATTTCATATTTTTTATTTGATTGCCGAGCGGACGGTGGATGGTATTTTAGTAATAATAAAATTAATTTAAATATTAATCGAGGGTAATATTTTTGATTGAATAGATAGTGAGTGAGTGAAATATATATATATATATATATATAACATTTTGATTTAAATTCAACAAACGAAATATAAATACAGGAAACTTTGAAGAAGTCACAATCCAGATAAGTTGCGATAAGAAATAATTTACTCACTAGTAACATAAGTACTATGAATTGGTTATATGGAAAATTGAGCTCAAAAAGCCATCGATATGTTATCTCACAATAAACCTTTATCACGTCTTTTTCCTTTGAATAACAGTCCATTACTTCTGTTATTCTGTCAATAACTCGAAGTATATGAAGCACTGAAACAAATAAGCATTAGAAGAATTAGCCTAAAAATTGTTTTTTTTATATTAAGTTGAGTATGATTGTAGAGATCAGACTATCTCTCAATTTGTGGGAGATATTTTCCACCGTCCTGTTCCAAATAAAGGTTGAGGAAATTCTCATCCCTTTGATACGTTCAGAAATCTTGGTTAACAAATAATAACATAAAATTTTATGTAAATAAACATAAGAAAGCATAATAAAAACATTTATGTATTTAATGTCGATGTTTGTTAAGGATATATAGTGACATTAGAATAACTTAGAAACTACTTAAGAACGGCAAAGGGGGTGATGATGATTTGAACATGTGAAAAATACTATATAATAATAATATATATAATAATCGATTTCTTTCTCTTTCTTCCTAACCCTCGACCGTCTGGTCACCTCTGGCAAGGGCTTCCCTCTGGTCGGGTTATTATTATTGATTTATTTTATAGTATTTTATGTATGTATATGTATTTATATATACCACCCAACCAGGCGAGAATATACGAAAATAACCCAAATATATACCACCAACACTTACGCGACACGTCTTTCGCCTTACAATAAGGCTTTGTCGTGCGATTAAGCTCCAGCAACCAGCCGAGTTAAATGTTGGTGGTATTTATTACCTAGTGTCGAGTGAAATGTTGTGCGAGTAATATAATAAATGCAATAATACGATATAGTATTTTAGAATATATTTAAATTTATAACTCAAAATGGTGCTATGAAAGAAGAGAAAATAGAAACAAGAAGCAAAACTATGTTATTTACAGATTTTATCGCTTTTAATTTTTGTTTTTATATAGATAGGACCAAAATTTATAATTAAAAACTGAAGGTAGCCCGAATTGACTATGACATCTGGACGTCTAACACCTCAGTCCCCCCGTGATCACGGCTTCTGTATGTAAAGCATTCGAAACGTTGGGAATATAAGAACAAAAATTTAACGCGACAAAATCGGTAAATAATAGTTTCATTTTAAATATTCGCGTATATACAAGAAAAAATATTGTAATTGTGTATTATGTACGATGTGCACACATATGGTTATGCAAATAGTTCTGTAGTAAAGTAAAGTAGCGGCTGCTCATTATAGTTCATAACATTTCGCCGGCCATAACAATAAAATTTAGACTATTTTAATCCATCAAGAGTTGAAAAATCACACAAATATATAAAATTAAAAAATCTGTACTTACAGATAGAAAGAGTGACAAAGATTAGTGAAATAACAGTACACTTAAGCTTAAGGCGGGTATCAGTGTACTCATCAAGTTTTGATCTTGATAACTTGATCATTAACTCTGGCCATTTCATAGCGACTTTAATACAAGATATACTTGTCACACACGTAGAAGCATAAAAACAGGTAAATACTGTAAGCAAAATAGTTAGTTAGTACAAATACTAAAAATTATATGGTTTGAAAAAGTTTTTTACAACAGTATACAAATACGTTATTGATACTTACTTATTGTTGATATAGAAACAGGTTTACTTATTAATCTAAACAAACAAAGGAGTGTACTCAAAGTTTGAGTAAAACAAATAATAAGACTATAAAGCGACTTCCACGAGAGGAAATAAAACCTGGAATAATTGCACAACGTATTAATTTTTCAAATTCAAGCAATAGTTCAACACCAAAAGATATATTATAATATCTTCTGATTTATCATCTGAAATAAGTGAAATTGACATAATAATAAATTGTTCGAAAACTGTAAAATTATTTAAGTATTATACTGGTGTTACAATAAATATTATAAATATTATACAAGATGCAGTGACGACCTGCACAGTGTTCCGGGAACTGAATGGATGCAGGTGGCACAGAACCGTGCTTTGTGGAGATCTTTGGGGGAAGTCTATGTTCAGTAGTGGACTTACAGGCTGTAATAATGAAGAGTGATGATGATGGAATTAACCGCATAGTTGACACCTTACCAATCTTAATGGGATCATAGTATACAGTTTTACATGCAATTATTATAACCTCTTGTACTTGTACTAGTTCCACAACATATTTTATTTATTTATTCAACGAACCGGTTTCGCGGCATCTTTAGGATATACAGATGCTGTATGTATATAACTAAATAAAATGTATTGTGAAATTAGTACAAGAGGTAATAATAATTGCCAGTATGATGAAGCTTCACCAAGTAAAAACAACCGCATGTATAAATTAGATATAGTTTTAGTTTACAGATGTTAAAAAAGATATTTGGCTAAAATTTGCAGGTAAAAAATTTAATGGTTTGCCTATTAAAGATATATACGTGAGGTCCTAGAATAATCTATTAAGCTTACATTAGTAATATAGAAGTAACTGCGATAACGCTTTTGCATCGTTTTATCCAAATGCCTACTTCATTTACACGTAATGTTCTACCTGCCCTACAAATGGGGCTCTGAGTCCCAACTTATGATGAATAATCCATTTGAATTTACATTACTCAAATCTTATAGACGAGTGATGAGAAACAGAATCACTAGTGCGAAAGTATAGCATTGTTAGGGGTATTGCATTCATCAAATCCACTGCTTAGAAAGGTGAGTATGGAAAAATACTCCAAGAAATATATGCCGAGAACTGACTTTATTTGTAGAGGTCTATGTTCAGGAGGGGACTTAAATAGGCCGTTGATGAAGTTTATAGTATTATTCGTTATTAAAAAGTTAATTTAAAAGCTAATAAATATATCATAAAAACATCTAACCTTATTTTTGAAACATCTTTTGCAAATACTCCTGTTACTGGGTTTAGTCCCAAGCATTGTCCAGTCAGAAATACAATTTTCATAGAATCTTGGAAAATGGAAATTTGGGGCTCGGTTGACCTTACTTTCGATTTAATCAAAACAAAAGTAGCTTGTTAAAAATTCTCGTTTTTTAATAAGCAATTATAAGAAAATAATATACTACTTACGACTGTTTGGATATTCATTACCATTGTCACTACGATTTTCATAGTTATAATCTCTGAAAAACAAGTAGCATGATCTATTCAACATATTAGAACATGTTATTTTCATGATTTGTCTTACCCGGAACAATTTTCTAAGTATTTGCTTTGATAACTTCTGCTCTTGGATTCCATAAACGAGTCTCTTTTCAAACGTTCTATAATAATACATTTTATATACAAATACTTGATCTAAGTTTGAACGTACATGTCAAAACAAAATTACTACTTACGTTTAACGTCCGCTTCTTTTACTGTAATATTTATTGGAGTTAAGTTAACCATGTTCGCGTACTATTGTCACCAACTTTTATTTTATACTAACTTTACCACTTTATCGTACGCTTAGATTCATAATTCGTGTAGTGATTTGGTTTCGCTTAATATTTTATGTGTAGGTTGGAAAAGCAACACAGGGTAGACCCCTAAAATAAATTTCAACTTTTATTTACTTATGTCGCCCCATTATGAGATTGTGTCATATGGTTCTTGACGTGTTGCAACAATATAAATTCTATTGTTAAGGCACGTGAAGGGATAAATATTAAATGAGTATAAACTTATCGTGTAGTGAAAGCATAGAGAAATTCATCATGGGAATAAATAAACTACAGTTATGTATTGGAGCCGGTGTTTGTTTAAATTCCCTATTTTGATTTGGCATTCACCTGTGAAACGTGGCCTGCCTAATAATTTAGAGTGTTGCAAGTTGCAAGTGGATTTATTTTCTGTCTATCGTTATTATTCTATTTATTAAATCGATCACAAAATATAATTATTATTATTATATTTTATGTGAATAAACAGAAAAAACAAAAAAAATATTATTATATCTTTATTTAACCTTAAACAGGGAACTGTTTTACAATTCTTGCAGTGCTTAGAATATCTGATTTTTAGTTTTGATTTTAAACAACTTACACAATCAAAACTTGGACTAGTGGTCGTCCAGTTCGCGGTAAAGTAACCAGACGAACGTGTTAAAAAACAAAAATCGTTTTTTTTTTATAAATCAGTTCTCAAAAGTAATTCTGCATGATATGCCACCAATTAAATACCAGAACAGCAAATTGATCTGATGGTGGAGACAGAAAGTGGACAAGAAATCTTCGAATCTACGAATAGTAGTAATATGACTGTGTTTGGGTATATCTTAGGTATAAAATAAACCATCTAGATTAGTAGATTTTAAAGGCTGGCAGCGCATCTGTAGCTCCTCTGGTGTTGTGGATGTTAGTGGGCGTCGGTGATCACTTGCCATCAGGTGGGCCGCACGCTCGTTTGCCTCCTTCTTCTATAAAAAGAGATATTATTATTTTCGTTTTTATATATATTGTAAAATGTTTAATTTAGGTTACTACTTTCTTTTAGGATCCAAGTGATTCCTTTGAGATCATCTGCAATGCTTATAATGAGACAAACAATTTCACACCTACTAATTTAATGAAGACATTAAATAAAGTAAGGCCACTCATTGAATCAAACCTCGACCATCTACTAATTTATCGACAACATTGGAAAGTTTATCACTTATTAATTTTAATTATTTGTATTTATCAGAATAGAACTTACATTATGTGCCTTACCTAATAAATCTATTTTATCATCAACTGATTTTTTTTTTTCGAAAATAATTAGATATAGTGTATAAAAATGTGAAATGTGAATGATATCAACGTTTTGTCTGAAAGCGTTCTGTATTCGGAAAAAGAGAGTTCTTTGTTAAAATCATAGAAATAAGTAGCGACGTTTCCGAAGTTGAATCTATTATTCCTAGGCACCAGTATCGTAATCTTAAACGCATAGGTCAAGCCGATCTCAGAAAATGGAAGAAGAATTTAAGGAAAAATGAACAACAAATCATCAGAACCTTTCCTTTAGTCTCGTTTTAAGACCAGGAAAACATTGAAAGAAAGCAAATATATGGGAATATTTACAGTAAATGTGTGAACATATTTAGCAACAAAGAACGAATGGAATTATTTCCGATATTTTTGGATATGGAAAGAGTTGATCAGAAAGGATAGGACAGGATATTGTGGGTTTTGGAAATCGAAAACCAACATCAACAAGGTGTACTGCAAACTCAAAGAGCAAAATTAAAATAACTAACAAATACACTGGTCATCAAAAAATCCTACCTCTTAATCCTTATCATCATGTTGTTCTTTATTTTATGTGTTAACCAATAATAGCCGCCGCTTAGCTCTACCACGTATAAAAGTTACTTTATCTTACCTTAAACAGCCTGTAAATAGTCCACTGTAGGACACAGTGCTCACCCATACAGAGGATATTGGCATTATCGCCATGCTCGTCATGCGGATATGCAATCGTAGTACCAGAAACTTCACAACTTAGGCTATACTTATCGATCTTTCGAGATCGGTTCATGCATAAAAATTATATATTTTTTGTTTTTAAAAATTTAAAAATTTTAAAATCTTTTTGAATGTAAAGATATACATTTTCCTTAATCGAAAATATTTTTTTAATTACAGGTAAGACAGAAAGTGTGAGGAGGTAAAATGTTTACAGTTTTTTTTGCCCTTATATAATTGGAAAAATGTAGATACGATCATCTGATAACACCGCGAAATATTATTTAGTAAAAGGTTTACGGTAGTTATTCTGTTTACAGTACACAGCTTCAGCTCAACAATCAATAGTATACCCATATATACCCTTTAGATAAAAGAGAATTTAAAAAAAAAACACCTTACAACTGAGCGTAAAACAGCAGAATCAGACATCGCGAGGCTGCTGCTCTTCATCGGTCAGGATAATTTAGGTCTGGTATACAAGAGATTGTAATTGTTTGGTACGACTGTTCCCGAGTATCGATTATGGTTGCTGCTCACTCAGAACTCATAAGAACCTACATATTTGAAATGAAACAATTATTTACGGATTTCATCGCGTTTAATTAGATTTTTTTTTAAATCCAGTCGTTTCGAGTGCTTTGCAGCAACTTAACAGTTAAGTAAAGTTTTTACTTTAAGTTACATGACTTAATTCCTATTAATTCATGTAATGCAATGTATAACATTGATACACATAATTCATTAGAAAAATTTATTCCGTTACAATTTCAAATTACACCATAAAAATATCATATAAGCACACACTTGATCTATTGTTTTGTCTCTGGTAGTAGTATCACTGCAAAGAATCATTTGTCGAACTGTAACAAAATTAGCTCGTACCTCACAATAGCTGCGACTACCTGAAATACGAAAAATTTTTCCTATTTAAATAATTTATCTAAATTATTCATTCGTGTCGTGTGGTAGCGGCGTAAGGGCATCAGCCACCAATTTTTTTTCGTGGGTGTCGCAAGTGTTGATTTTGGGGAAATTCTTGATCTCATATCGTCCGATTTAAATCAATTCAAAAACACGTCGAACAAGAAGACAGTGATCTTTCACTATCTCGAGCTAACTCGCTAGCCAAGCGTGGCGTATATTGCAAGTTCTTCCACTGGGAGAGGCTTATGTCCAGTGTTGGGCTATTAATAGGCGGATGCAAATTTGCGTAATTGTAGAGATAAAATTCTATTTATTTGAAAAAATTACTTATTACCAAATTCATAACAATTTAAGGTCTACTCACCTCTAACAAACTTTGTCTATTCAAAGCAAACAGTCCCATTCCGCTTAAGGAAACAGAATCGTGTATTAACTGATATGTCAGTCTTTTTATCTGTAAAATGTATAGGATTCCATTTATTTCTTGAGTTGCCCATCATGCATGTACCGACTAAAACCCTACGGATCAAGGAGTCACGAAGCATATTTTTGGTAAAAAAAGAGCAAATACTTTGCCCAAAGTTTGTCAAGAGACTATCTCGGATCGTGCAGGAAAGTCTTTTAGTGATAGACTTTAAAAAAAATTGCCTTAACTTTCCAGCAAAATTTTCCTCCTGGTCTTAAGGCAACCAAATACAACCCTGGCTCGAAAACAATGTTCAAAAGAGCTGAAGACAATATTGTCACTAACGGCACTTTAAACTATGGGGTGCAATGGTTGAATGTATGTATGTACTCTCTACTTCTTAACTTAACTAAACTTATTTTATGGTATTGAGACACTGTTAATAAGTCAACAGTGCTGGCGGTGCCTTTCAAAACTACCAGACTTTTTGGGGTAGAAAAGTAATATTCAGAAGTGGACTTGATATGTTTGATGATTGTATTGAAAAATATCTAAAACTAAAGCAGCTTTGTTGATGAACATTGGCTATGTTTACATACTGCCCGTACATAATTGTACGACTGCATTTGACCAATATTTCTTTAACTTTCAACAAGATATTTTATCACCTCTATAGACTGTCAGATGTCAAGGCACAAGATGGGAACATATATGGGTACATAGTAATAATTTTGGAGATTCATCATGTTAATGATAATATTATTAATTTCGTTGAAAAACCTGACTCAAAAAACAATGAATCATTTAAAACTGCAATTATGTTCCCGATGTCAAAGATTGAGTAACGTAAATCCAAAAAATAATAGACTGACCTCTAAGTTGTATGTTGAACTTGGATAGGTGTTCAAATAAGGCAGGACACGCTGTGAGTGCGAGTTGATATCTGCAGCAGCTAGTACTACACTGCAAGCCCTGAATAACAGCCAAGCCAGAGATACTACATAGTACATACGACTAAACCACGTTCCATTAATAATCCTGAAAAAAGTAAATTTGTGAAACCGGGCAAAATAATAAAAATTATAGTATAAAATTGTTTGTGTGTGTGTGTGTGTATTTAGTATTAACGGATGTACCTTGAAAACAAGTTGACAATTTTTGATATAACTTCTAATATTACAATCTACAATAATACACTTATATTTTATACAATTTAATTGAACGATAAACATAACAACAAATGGGATAGTATGTTTTTCATTCAATCACACTTAACGGACTAAAGGGATATGAATGAAATTTAACAGAGGTATTTATTATGTCATGGAATATAATTTTTATCTCACGTTAGGTTCTCTTGGACGAAATTTATCCACCACCACACGGTGAAAAATATTCAATGTACACTAGTTCTAAGTTCAAAACAATCAAATATTGTCTTTTTAATTATGATTTTTATGGAGATTACTAGAGATTATAAATATTTTTTTGTTCTATTTAATAAATAGCAAAAATTCGAAAACCGTACTTAATACCCAAATACAATTGCAGGCAGGTGAAAAATAAATTGTTCATGTTCGACAACAGGACTAGCGGACCGAGTTGTTGATCGAGCATGCGTACTAAGTTCGCTTGACAAACGTATGCTTCACGAAGTTTTCGCCATAACTGTGTGCGAAGTCTAAAACTTGTCTTTGCCTGTAAATATTTTACTATTATTAATGCTAATTTGTATGCAATTTGCTTCTTATCTATTTAAAAAAAAGATATATTTCGTTTTGAAAAATTATTATTGAAACATTTCTGTAAATTAATGAATGTAGATAAACAACAATCATTTATAATATTAAAATGAGCATTCATATTTCGAAGAAATTAAATCGTAACTTACACTTTTTTTGTCATTATCGTTTTCACATTTAATCAATCTGATAGCGTACTTGTTTAATCTGTAATATCTGGAAGTGAGGCCCATACTTATCAATATTATAACCAAATCTTGAAAATTCCACAAAATGGTTGCTACTTTGCTAAGAATGAATATAGAGAAAGCTAACCATAAATTATACTCATCTGAAAAGTAATTAAAATATTTCAAGTAACTTTCATAATCTAAGTACATTATCTTTCAGTGTCAATTTGTGATAATAACACAGTTTTTTTCGTTCCAAAGTGTTTTGAAATGTATTGCTTTCTGTTATTTTTTATTGAAGAGATCAAACACCCTTAACCCTTCACGTGTCGTAATATTTGAATTTAAATGAAGGCAAGAAGATTTAATATAATGGTATATGTCTAAAATTTTTTTAGTCGCCTTTGATTTATATATGACCTTATGCTTGTCGGTGAGTTTTACCGACACCATCAATATGTTTGTACATGGTAAAGCCAAGCGGTAGCTCTTGCTACTGCTCGAATAAGCCGGCTCGTCCGGGACAGTGCCACTCGTAGAATACCGGCGTGAAGAAGAGGCATCTTGTGCTTTTGCATTTCGGTAAGTGAGATAACCGGAGCCCCTCAGCCGTCCCACTCCTCGACCTCCCCCTCTCCCCCAAAAGTTCTTAAAGGCCGGCAACGCACCTGTAGCTCTTATTTTGCATATGTAAATGGGCGGCCGTAATCACTTGCTCGTTACACCCCCTCTTTAAGAAAAACACATAAAACATAAAAGGGGGAGACGATGGTAAGTTTAGCCAGACTATCAGCTGCTATCTGCTAGATAAAGCACCTGAAGGAATCTTATCTCTAGAACGGAGCAACTGAATATCAGCCTGTTTACGACATAAATCTAAAAAGCCATAAAACCGTGATCGTGATCGTCGAATCATCATCATCATCATCATCATCATCATCATCATCATCATCATCATCATCATCATCATCATCATCATCATCACCATCATTTCAGCCTATCACAAGTCCACTGCTGAACATTGGCCTCCCCCAAAGATTGCCACGAAGCCCGATCCTGAGCCACCTGCATCCATCGACCGCACTGCGCAGATCATCCCATCTCGTGGGGGGTCGTCCCACTCTGGGTGTGCCTGTACGTGGATGCCACTCGAATAAAACCATTTATTCTTTGGCGTTGTGGTGGAATTATGGATTAAAATTAATTTCAAAGCATATTCGTCTTCGCAGCTACATAATTTCTAATTTCGGATTTAGTGGCCTTAAAGATAAATTCCATCTTCACCAACTTTATGGTTTCCACTGTTGGACTCGATTCTTTCCCAATTGTTCGTAATAGCCCCGCTTCGCTTGGAAATTGGCCATTACATTACTGCTGCTGCCTGCAAACAACATGCAAAAAGGATGGTACAATTATCTAATTCTTACACCAGACCCTTATTTGTACCCTGTAGAACATGCATGTACACATACAAAGCAATCATATATATGTCGATTGGTAGAGAATACCTATAGTCCGCCTTTGGTGTCCTTCTGTATGAATGCAATAAAGATTAAATAAATATATACATAAATAAATATCTAGTTATTTAAGGATAACCTAGAAATTAAATATATTGCAGTGAATACATTGTCCGTAACAATTATAATAGATTATCAACAATACTATAAATATTGTTAATTTAGGTTTCACATTTAAGATATTTGACATTTTATATAAAAAAATATAGTATTAAATGTACTTACGAGCTTGTAACAAAAAACCATGTGAGCTTAAAATATACCTTTGTAAATATTCTTCGAGGGTATAATTAAAACCAGTTGCCGAAAACATGCTCAATACGTGTTCCGCTAAAACGATACATAGCTGATACGATACATTTAATGTTTTATTATAAGTCATTGAAAAAAGTATTCTATTCCATGGTTTAATCTCACATCTGCCAAATTTCGTACATGTCCGTCAGTCTTTCAAGAGTAATTATTATATGTATTGAGAGTAAATTTAAAACATAGCATATGGCAATTCCGGAATCATAAGAAACATTTAAATCCATCAAAATCCGAGAAATTGGTTTTTAGATGCACCTGTTTGAACCTATTTACAATTTTTTTTATATTTTAGTATCGTTTGTGTTCTGGGGGCTCACTTTCATTTCATACCACTCAAGTGACTTGGGTTTGATAATTTCAATTAAATGACAAAAGTTATTTGAAGAAACAAGTGATTACGCACGTTGAATGTGATTCGGTAGAGAATTTCACAAGCGCACAGCAAAAGCAGTGCATGATTTCTTAACAAATTAAAAGAATGTTCAGAAGTCCGGAGAGAAAGATTGACAACGGAACGAAGAAACCGATCTAGGAAATGTATTCAAAGACTTATTTTAAGTATTAGGGAGATGAATGATTGAACGACATGCGGTACAAAGCAAGAAGAACCTGATTATTTCTGCTAAGACGGACTGGGAGTCACTTGAGCTGCTTACGAAATTCTGAAATATGATTGCAAAGCCCGAATAGGAAACGAATTCCATATACTCGTATATGGAATTCGCTCAAGTTTGTTAAGCTGCTCTTAGGTAATATCGAGATAGCAAATATTAGTCTAGTCTCGGATTGACAGGAGCAGGGCTGAGCAATTTTAGTAACAGTTTAAGTATCAATATTTTAAATAATCACATTCAAAAGCCTTTATGAATTTAGACAGTTGTTAACTTACCGCATGCACAAATGACAATAAACTTGGAAACAAAACTAACTCTTCTCTTTATATGTTTGTCAGGTGGAATGTTTAAACCCGATGACAATTCAGCTTTTATCCAACAACTAGAAAGTTCTTTCCAAGCTTTAATAAATTTCCATATAAGGATTAAAGAGAATAGGCTGTTAGCATAGAATATGGATCCAGATAATCTGGACACCAAACTGTCTAGAAATAGTTAAGTAAAAATGTGTTAATTTATGTTACAAAGAGAGGCAGAGATTATGGTTTTCCATATAGATATTTGACACGACTCACTATAGCCTAACGGGGCATCTCAATATTTTTTCGCCTATCCGGGAGATAGAACGAGGCGAGCCTTGTCGCCGTTATTGCTCCTGGATATTGCCATGAGATTTTCTAGGATTATTTTCTTAGCCGCCTCCTATGACACTCATGGGAGGACAGGGGATATTATTCTTACATCAGAAGCACACGACAAATATTTTTAAACAATGAAATGTAAATACGTATCAAAAGTGCAAGTTAACATTCCATAACTATATATTTAAAATTCTTGTAATAGATAAATAATGATGGTTATAATTAAAAAAAAAAATTAAAAACAACGCGAAGCATGCTTCACATACGACCTGCAGAAGTGTTAATTGCCAAACCAGTTAACGCTCGAACTAACTTCCAAATGGCACTTGCTTCCAAACATGCAATCATTAATAATAAAGTTATAGCCCAGCACAAAGAAATTTTGCCACTGAAAACAGGTATTCCAATCCATTTTGCACTTGTGAATATTTTACCTATGCATAGAAGAAAATCCTAAAAGAAATAATGTAAATTCATAAAACTATTTATTCTTTTAACTATTTACATAATTTAATTTAATTGTATCTTTTAATAATCTTAGACCTTACATCGGGTTTGGAATTTTGATTTTTATTTGGTAAATATTTCATATTTCTATTAACTATAAACCGCAACAAAAAAAAAAAAATACATCGATTTGTTTTTGTAACATGTGAAATGTGTCAAATGAAATGAAGCTTTTCTTTGTTATATTGAAATAAGGAGTAAAAAAGAAATGATAAAACAATATAAAATTCAGGCTTTATCAATGTTATACTTAATAATTGCTGTGTAAATGGAAACTTGTGAGTGGACAATGTAAATGTCAATAATGGATAGCAGACAAATACTGACATTAGCTAAATGTATGATATTAAAGGTGTGCTTTTCACCTCGTTTTTTTATTCTATTATTTCATTTTTATTTATTCTTAGGGACCTTGTCGCACGAATGTCAAAATACAACGCTGAGAAATGTGATATTTAATCTTAAAATGCATTTGCAATGTGATGTGAAAAATTATAGGTTACGAATTATTAAGTCGTATAGATTACTTAAAAGTTTCAGCCTGTAAAAGCCCGCTGCAGGGGCAAGGGAATTTAAAAATTTCGATATAGTAAGAAAGAAAACGGTTTCAGCGACACAAAACTTATCCGCCAGCTAACTGAATTAGATCACATGCTACTCTTATACGCAATAAATTGATTATGCGAACATAAAGCTCAAGGATAAGGTCTCATCGTGAAAATAGGTTTGTCGTAAAAGTGTCTTAGGTAAAACTTTATGAAAGTTCTTTCTTATAGATATGAATGTTGTAACTATGAACACAGCGGTTTTTTTACGAAATCTCCTAAAATGTTACAATAATGTCCTACTTATAACACACAGTGTATATAATTTAACACTTAGGCAAACCAGAGTAGATAAATATTAATTCACCATGCTTAGGTCCTACGTAGTTAGTAGAGTCAATACGTTTTAGGTACATATATTATATACGTTCTTTAATTTCGCTGGAACTAATCAAAACCTGCCTCTACTGGGAACCTGAGCTAACATTGTTATTACGCAATGATTGAATGCCCCTACCGTGCGATGACCCTGCGGACACTCCAGCAAGAACACATAAATAATATACCGTAATTTAAAAACCGGCGAAAAATACTAGATATATTAGTGCTGTATTAAATGCACCCTTTACTACGAAAGGGTTTATAGGGGATGCAAACTACAGTAATTTTTATGGTTTTACAGCCTCTTTAAATTGCTGTGGTGAAGAGTATCCAATGTTAACTTTAACAAGATTAACCAGAAAACTATCCAGGGTAAGTAATTAAAAGCAGGCTGTGGTTTTATCAGTATTGATTGTTTTAAGTTTTCGCAAGTTAACTTGGAGGAGAGGTTGACTTCTGGAGAAAAACGCCATTAACATTAACTTGTACTAGAAGTGGTTCACGACAATAGTCGAATGTCGGTCTCGAACCTGCGTCATCATGTTTCAAAATCCGTAATTATTATTAATAATCCTTATTACTATTAATAAATTTTCCTTTGTTCTTCATGTTTTGGCGCATAAACAAGCGAAGTAAACTGGTATACGGTGTTCCATTAATTCCTCGATCAGTTCTTAACAGATTTCCAGCCCTACCCAACCTTAAACGTTTCATGGCATGACAACTAAAACTGCAAATATAAAAATATAAATATAATCCCTAATACTATTTATATAAATTACATATTATGCAGCAGGAATAGAA
Organism: Bhutanitis thaidina; assembly: GCA_029286595.1. Taxonomy (NCBI): domain Eukaryota; kingdom Metazoa; phylum Arthropoda; class Insecta; order Lepidoptera; family Papilionidae; genus Bhutanitis; species Bhutanitis thaidina. Next base: position 8,386,808 of record JAGSMS010000018.1, read on the forward strand.
TTTTTCCAATTTTTATATTTATTCTTATACTTTTGAATAGTTCAAATTATATCTAATTACATTGCTCCATCTATTACTTTATAATAAAAGGTACTTTTCTTATTTTTATCTACGAGCCGTCCGGGTATGGGTATCTTTTGTATTTATTTAGGCCACTGAGCAGCACTGCAGTGCTACCATTGTTGTATCATATTCCCGTTTGAAGAGTGAGGAGAGTCAGTGTTACATCTTAGTTCTTAGAAGTGAAAATTACTTATTTCTTTAAAATTGGCTGCAGGGTTCCATGGATTGGACTAATCTATATTAATGTATAAAATTATTTACATGTTACATATTCGTACGTTTAAAAGGATGTAACGAATTCGATGGAACTTTTAGTTAAATATTCAAGCACTAATATAATAGGGTAACTATTTACACAAACAAATTAACACCTCTTTGGTATATTAATGAGATTCAATAAGAGACGTAGTTTATACAGATAATTTACCTAAAATTGATGAACCCAAAACGGTATTGGATGTTTTGTTATCCTGATCTTTATGTAGAAGGGACGCCATAATAACGGCGTTATCGGATCTCCTTTATCCAAAAAGGTCCACCTTGATTCAGCGATATCGTAATCTATTAATATTATGATGTTCAAATATGCTTGAAATTGGAAAAACAGTCAACAGATAATAACGTAAAAAAGATTTGGAACTTCGAAAAGTGCACACCTCCATCGCTCGTATTATAGTTTTAATAATATAATAAATATAATTTTAATCGAACCACGCATTTCTTTTGGAGAAGCTTAAACTATCATTTGTTTAATTAACACGAAATATTTTTTGTTGAAATGAAAATTGTTAATATAGTTAGTACCACCAGATTTCACATGAAAGGGAACAGATACCAACAGTGGCTTGCAGTAAATTAACAATTCCTCATCGATTTTAATCATTATTAAATGAAAAATGCTTCTAGAAATATGAATGTTTGAGATATATACATAAAAATCACTGGCAAGTTGTATGATGACGATGATAATGACTATTTGTTTGTATAACAAAAATATTGTTGAGTGGCCCTACCAGTAACAAAGAGATAAAATTTCGTGATTAATTGGAAATTTTTAATTATATATGATTAATAATATGTTATCAGAATACTCAAAGCTACGTTTTTATTTTTTATTTAACAGAAATAAAGATAATAATTGTAAACATTGGAATTTTGTTCACTGTGTGCATATTAATTACAAGAAGCTTAGATGCTATGCGTTTCACGTATAGCAAGATTACTTATGCACATGCAATCTAGGACGAGGATTTACTGTGATGCCGGCAATGTTGTGTGAGAGAATACTAGGAAATTGATAAAATAAACTTTAACATTGGAAAACAGGAATATAACGATAAAAATTTGCAGCTTGTTAAAACGAAAAAAAAATTGAAATGATAAGGATTACTTTACCTTAACGTAATCACAAAGAATTTAGTGTACCTTGTATTCAGAATAACCAAACGATATTACGCTGAAGGTCATACAAGTGTACCGCACCGCACCAACCTTGACAAACTCAGGTGTTGAAGTGAAGGCGATATATGAGGATATCTTAAGAGCCATGCATTACACTACAACTCACTACACGGTGCTGATGGAAGACTTCAATGCAATACTAGGCATGAAAAAAGACGATAAGCTAATTGTGGGTATTTTTGGAGGACAACCGAACCCAAGGGGGCAACAGTAGGAACTGCCTCGGAGTCGTCTGAATAAGCCTCTTATCTATTTCTACCGGTAATCAGCAGTGCAACCACCGTAGTCTTCCGGCTTGAAAGATATAGAGAGCCAGTATTTACATTTTGTGAGGTAATCTACCTATTTCCTCAAAACTTTACCTTTTTTTGTGGTAATCAATGACAATTAGAGTTCTGACGATCCATGTGGTTGACATAAATAAAGAATTGCTTCATCCTACTGACTTAGAATCTTGAAATTCACTATGAATGTACGAGAAAATTCCATCTGCGACATTTTCATGTTTCTCATCATCGTTTCTATGTTTAATTTCTTAGAATATCTTCCTTTTCTTTAGTTATATTTAAGTATTTCACTATTGGTTATTTATCGTAATCGCCACTCCAAGACGGCTGGTTGGCGATTGCATTATGAGGCATGTGGCACGTGTCACGTTCCCGCCACTTGCTACCAGTTTAGAAAATATATTACTGAAATTATATGAGAAGATGACATGACACGATACTCACGGGATTACTAGATTCCAAATTGTTCCATAGCTGTGCAAGATCATCCCATTCAGTTTTTAATAAAGGCAACTAATTTTTTTTTTAACCCGAATTCAAATCGAGCGAAGCTGCAGAGAAAAGTTAGTATTTGAATAATATACTGTTTCGTTTTTAACTATACTTCTCTTCAATCTATGAATGATTTTATATTCAGCATTTGTCTCTTTTATCTATTTGAGGTGGAAGTTGGGTTGTTGCCAGGAAGAAGTATAATTCAATTTTATTGCTTCGTTTATTTATCGTAAAAAACGACGAAAACAATTTTTCATGTTCAATTACAACCGAACTTTCGTCAACTTGCCTGAATTATTTTTGGGTTTACTACATAATTTCGAGAAGAAGTATCATCTCTCCTACTTTGTCAATTATGTCAAAGGGTACTCTAAAAAGTTAATCCTTACTTTATCTACTCAAATCAAATTAAATAATTTTAATATTTATTCAATGTAAAAATCGTTTATTCAAAGTAAAAAACACTAATTTCACTTGTCGAACGTCAGTTTTATTTAAAATCTACCACTGTTTCGCAATGAGGTTCCTCTGACGGAAAAGAAACCGGCAAAAGAAACTCCGTTAATATCCTCATTTTTTGTAATTTTTTTCAAATATCCAACACGGTTTAATAATCTAACATTACAAGATTATTTTCTAGAAACTTCTTGGGAGCTATCAACTCATTCCTAGGGGTTATTATCATCCATGTATTCCTTTATATTATAATAACCCGTTCTATAAAGTCTTTTAAACCTATTTACTACAATTTTTTTAAACTTAATTGATAGGAAGACTTTGCGCACTAGCTGAGATTTTGTTGTGGAAACGTATACATTGCCCCATGAACGAGTTACTAACTCTATGAAGTCTAGTAACATTCTGACTGCATACTGCGGAGCTAAGACCACTAGCAAGGATATATGAGGCCCCCATTGAATCTTTGCATCTAGATATAACTCTATGTATAATAATAATGCAAGAAAAACAGTGATATCCACAAGGCCTAACTCTTCCCCTTTTATAAGTAGTTTGGCAACATTAGGTGTTGTACATTTTATACATTTATTTTTATTGCCGTTTAGAAGCAAATTATTAACGCTAAACCAATTAAATATTTTTGACATTGCATTAATTACCTCTTCGTGTGTTTGTCACATTGTATACTCTACTCGTTTAGTTTTAAAGATTAATGAAGTATCATCAGCAAATGATACTATATCATCCCCTGTAAAGTAAGGCAAGTCATGTATATAAGTAAGAAACAGAATAGCAATAATTACATAACGTACTATCGCCTTTTCATTATAACGTAGGTCTTTGTGGGCACAGGTATGCCTACTTCTGCTTTAGGTTTAATCATGTTTGTATTAGAAACTATAAATCAAAGAGTTGGTGTGACAAACGGTAATACATATGAAAAACAATCCGCCTGATAGAACCAAGCGGCAGTTTTTGCTGGTGCTCGAATGAGCCTGCTCGACCGGGGTAGTACCACGAGAGTAGGGGCATCTTGAGCTGCGTTTCGTTCGATGAGTGAGGTAACCGAAGACCCACATTCCACTCGACTATACCCCATCTTCATTTATTTATTTATTCTTTATTGTTAGCCTTAAGCTTTAGGTTACAATGGGCGGATTTAATGCCAAGTGGCATTCTCTACCAGTCAACCCTTGCTATGGTGAAAGGTAGTTGGCGGGTACAAAACAAAGAATGAAAAAAAACTATAGGTAGATTCCAATAATAATAAGTTAATAAATACATGTAATACCCCCTCTTCATTCTCTCTTCCATCCCCCAAAATATCTTTAAAGGCGGCAATGCACCTGCAGCTCCTCTGGTGTTGTAGATGGTCGTGGGCGACGGTAACTACTGTCGTTTCCCCTTTATCAAAATAAAAAAGTGACTTCTAAAGCCCTTGTGCGCCTGCAAACAACTTAAATCGAAGGTGATAACGGGTTAGCTGTTACCCCTGAGGATTTAGTTGGAATAATCCTAACAAATAGGATTTATACTTGCTCAATGTACCGGAACACAACAGTGGTTGTACTGCTGTCTAGCGCCGGAAATTGCTGTGAGGGTGGTACTTAACAAGACGTCTCCTAGGCAAAGAAGTAGCCTATCAGCTAGTAAAATGTTTACAATCTCTTCACTTCATATGACTCTTTGTACCCAACCGGGCTTCGGCAACCCACTTTTCGCACTATGTAAAACAGTATAAAAAAATCAATGCTCTGAAAAGTATTTTTTTTATCAGGGTAAAGAAATAGGAACGTAATATATTTTCTTTACAGTTTCGAGTTTGTAACAGACTAAGTAAGCTATCTTAGACACAAAAGCGCAAGTTCAAAAACAAATTAATATACAATTATCTCCAGTTATCCTATGGTAAAATTTCAGATTATGAATAAACGGTCTGTTAGTTTGTTTGTAAACTCTCAAACCTAATTGGCTTACTTAAAAACTTTCCTGTTCTGGTAGTTGCAGTAAGAAGATTAACTTAAGATTTAAATTACAGTACCTTCTACAAGTTATTCTGGTGTTCTTCATCAGCCTATTAAATCCAATGACGAACAGATGTCTGTGTAATAAATCGCCAATATAAGCTGGCATGCATTTCTTTTCCATTAAAAGTTTGTCCCATACTGACCACTCTGGGTAATCGGGTTAGTGCCCCTGCGCTTGTGATAAGCAGTATCCCATCACCGGTCTGTGGAATTTGAGTTCGGCAAATTCAGACGGATAGTCCGCCGTCGGTCGGTCGCCAGAGCCTTGTTTGTTAATTAGCATGGTGTACAACGTTCAGGTGAGGTCGGCATTAGTAAGGGCAATGAAAGCATTACTAAAAAGAACATAGAGTAATAAATATTATGTTTCAGTCAGCACACTTAATTCAATTGCAATCATACTGTTTATTATTCTGGTCATGTCATAGAACTAATCTTAAATGTAAATAATTTTAACTACTAGTCGCGTCAGGTGTAATTTAATTCTTCTAATATACAATGCAAATATTGTTACGCTCATTCAGAATTGATTAATATTGTAAGAGATAGAGGAAAATTGTTATTTATCGTGATTTAAAAAGGTATTTATTGCTTCATACATTTTTTAGATCGTTTTATATAAATGTCAAATCAATTTACCTATTAAAAATTTGGAGTGGAATATCTTTCTCTTCAATAAGTACCTTCTTTCGACTTAAATATCTTCCTTGCACGTGGTGTACCTTGGTATGTAATAAACGAGGTTCTGGTGACGATGATTAAAGCAGTCCTGTTAGTGTCGTTAAAATCGAGTAAGGAAAATACTTAAGGACTCATAGCTTACGTTATATAGATATTAGAAACATCTACTCCCAAAATATAGAAAAAAATATCCTGAGAGCTAAAGTGTAAGGATCGGGAATCTATATGGTTAGGAATCAGAATGAGATTTTCTGAATGAGAAGAAAACGTGGCAAAGCGTTAAATTCAACTTGCTCGGAGTTTAATTGAATATTACACAAAAATCAGTATACGACACAGAATAAAACACATAGTACTGTACAGTACAAGTAGGACAAGTATGCAAACCGACAGCAACGCAGCCTGCGTCACCCATGTGAAGCACAGAGTAGCGCCACATCGACGACTCTGAATGCTGAATATCGAATGTCTCCTGCCATTCAGCATTATCCCGTCCTAAGTCACGTTTTATATTGCATCATAAACATCATTTCAGCCTATCAGAAGTCCACAGCTGAACATAGGCCTCCCCTAAAGAGAGTCCCTTGCATGGACGAGATTTATTATTGTCTCATTACCTACTATTTCAAATACTAGCCCTCCAATATTTATAACAATGTTATATGTAAAAGCGATATATCACTGACTAATCACGAAATCACGTATCAAGTACTATAAGCCCTACAAACTTTTAAGTGAATTGAAAAAAAGTTGTACAGAAATAAACTCCCTCAACCCCGATTTTCCCCTTCTTGCTTTTAAAAGTTAAAAGCTTAAAAAAGTTCACCATATTGTGTATCATTGTAACCAAATATATGTGGTTAGTTATACTTTTGATTCTTTTGCATTTTTTTTTCAATAGAAAAAAAAGTTATATTGATATTGGATGAGAATGTCCTTTGTAACGACGCCTGATAAAAGGATTTGGATGGGTTGATAAAATTTTTATTGCCGAAGGCACAAAACTTAATAGGCAAGTTACAACTAACATTAATGGCACATTACCTTGTAACAGACCCATAAATGAAACCGAAGAAAAGAAAAACTAAAATACTGCTTACAATTTTATAACGAATCAATAAATTATAAGCGCTAACCAATAAAAACAAAGTGCTTAAAAGTTAGAAATATTTTTAACTGATGTATTTAAAGCTAAATTCTAATTTTTTAATCATTTCTCTCTTTTGCTTAATTTATATTCTTTAATTGAATTATCAAATGACGAAACTTCCAGTTCTACTTTGACGGCTGGTGGCGTAGCGGCACAGCGGTTATAAGCGGCGCTGCGTATCGCGGTTCGATTTACGCACGGGACAAGTATTTGTCTGTGCAAATCCATCCAATCATCCAGACTCGGAACAACTATCTGTAGTTTATACTACAAATAAATGTTCCGGGTCTGGGTTTTCGTCCATTTCAATTATTCATTCATCCAGATCATTTTAATAAATGTCATAGAAGAAATAAAAATTATTGATTAAAAATAAGTTGCGGCAAGCTTGGTAAAAATAACAATTTATTATTTGTTTTCTACCTCAGACGTATTAATCGACGGAATAGTATTTATTTTATGGTGCTTACTATGTTATTTTACTCAACATTTCAAGTTTTGTTTGATAATGATTTTATCTTCAAATAATATCTCGTAGTATCAAGAATAAGCAATATTTCCATATTATTACATAATAATGCTGGAGATATGTAGATATACATGACATGAAGAGGAAAAGAAAGGAAAAGGATTCCTAACATACCTCCTCAAATATGTGAGAAGGTTTTGGAGCCGGGAAGGGTCCGCTACTCTAATGCGGGTTGGGGGACTTCAAATATCCTTGAAGTAATATTGTATACTATTTCTCAGACATGCAGGTTTCCTCACGATGTTTTCTTTCACCGCCGAGCACGTGGTAAACCTCTTAAAATTGCTATGATCAATTTTAGTGCGATCCCAGGTCACTGGCGTTCTATGAAACTAAAACGATCATACCATCTTTGCCCTCAACGCATCTGTAGCCTTCTTTATTTAAAATTGTCAGTAGATGTTCATGAGACTCTACGTTGCTTTTGTAATATACATAGTAGTTTTAAATAATTAAAAAAAATATATATAAAATTACGAAAAGGATTTAAGAAAAATGACAATTGATCAAGTAAATCTGAATTTCTTATCTAAAATAAAGATTTTTCATTTCATTTAATTTGCATTTCATGAGATAGTGTAATCACTTAACATCAGATGGACTTTAACACGTTTATTATTCTCGTTGTTGTAAAAAATTTAGGAGGTAAACGCGACGATTTACAAAAGTAGTTGTATTAGCATACATTCAGCACAATAGCGCAATAGTTTAATAATACCCTTCGAAGCCGAAGGTGCCGATTTAGAACCAACTAGGTTTGCCATATTTGTTAATTGATTATAAATGTTTGGACACAAGTCATGATTGTTATTTTAAATATGTATGACTATTTATCCATGCACGTATATGTACATCTACTTTATAAGCCACAAGAAATATTGGCTTGGGACTGGATGACGTGTGTGTGTGAAAATGCTTATAGACCCACAAATAGTTTAGCGTAAAATTATATGTTTATAATCTGGTACAATTTTATTAAAATGTTAGGATATAGGATCGCCGATATAAAATAATGTTGACAATACATTATGCAAGTACAATACATAAAAAAATACATTCATATTTGTACAGCTAAATGTCATAGACATTGAATATATTTCCCGATAGAATAATGTAAATAAATAGAAAGTGTGACTTAAAGAATATTTTTTCTTCTTTATAGAGTGCAAAGAATAGGCGGCCGTTGCTGGCGACAATACTTCGCTACCTTTGATTTTTGACGCCAAAAAACAACATGTACTGATGACAAATATTTACGTAAGAAGTTTACCCAAAGAAAAATAAATTATCGTACGCTTTCATAAAATGATAATGGTATAAGGTAACCAAAATATAAAATATGATTTTTCACTTTAAGAACATCACATGTATCAGTCGTAGTAAAAGGTTCCTTGACAAGATATAAAAAAGTACCTTGAAAAACTTGATATTGAATATATTAAAGTGTATGATTTATTTTTGAACTCGAAAAGTGCAATTAAGTAATAAAAAAAAACAGTATTCATCTTTGTAGCGATCTTTAAATGCTCGTTACGCACTGACATTTACGTAATCAAAAAGTTTGAAATGGAAGAAAATTCTGGTAAATTCGTTAAACAGAAACTATGCGAATTGCAATATTGTTTACGTGAACCAATTAGACTGTGCCGATATGCCGGCTTATTTCCAGTTGGTGGGTTAACGAGATCGTCCATAACTTCACGAAGGTAAGAAAACTGAGGAATTTAAATAACTAATTAAAATGTCAACGATTGGTTGCTTGCAATTAGAATGTAATAAACATAAGAAGATACAGCACGTCTAGCAAATACCATCAAATGGTATGGTCGGGAAATGTTTATTATTTTTATTTATTATAACAAATGTAAAGACCTTAATTATTATAACACAAGTTTTCGTGTGAGAATGTACGAAGGATATTCTATTTGGGAGCACATAGTCAAAACCGACTCCTAGTATGCTACACTGTACGGACAGGGAAGAACAGAGGTCTATAATTGAAAACATTATCTCCTTTGTCCTATATTTTTTTTATATACAACACTTCAAATACTTATATTAAAGAAAACTACAAGGAAAATTAGTGTTATTAATTTTGTATGCTATACTGATTGCGACTATGTAATATCTAGTGCTACTGATAATATCTGACTGTAAACCTTATGGTAACCTTTGCCGTGTGATATCGTCTGCCGCCCCATTCCTTCAAGTTGTGTTGGTAAGAGCCGTCTAAGGAAAACGTCTTGGAAATCACAAAAGCTACCGACAGTTGGCGGGATAAGCAGCTCGAAAAACACCAGACCAAAATTAGAAAGACCGATTACGTGCAGCAGCGTCTAAGGTACTACGATCGTCGTTCCGCGTCGTCCTGCAGTGGACTATTCACAGTCTGTTAAGTTAAGATAAGGCTAAGCTTATAGTCATCTTATGGTGACGCCCTAAAGAGAAATAAACAAAATTTATTTATTGGATGAGCTATTCTACATTATAACACTTTTAAGTATGTTCATTTTTATAGTGTTTATTTTTCACTTAATATTTTTTTTATCTCCACAGATGTTTCTTTAACTTTCCTTATCTTATGATCCACGTTGCTTCAGTGTTTGGACAGCTATTAACAACAGGGTTTAGCGTCTTCTGGTTTTTTCTTAATGTCTTCAGTTTATCTACATTAAGTAAATATTAATTATTAATAAAAGTAACATTTATATGAAATATGTTGTCTGCTTCTTAGTAATAGTTGCTTTATACTTTTTGATACTATCTAATTTATAAATGTTAACATAATCCTTATTATATTGTGTGAACTTAATGTAATCTTTTAGGTAATTTATTGTTCTACATGACAGGATTAATTACTACAATATTATTACTTAATCTTGAATTGAACTGGAGAAGAATGATCAGAAAAGCCATTTCAATAGAAATTAATTTAGAAGAGATACGAACATCAAAAAGGAATCTATGGAAATACAGTATGATGACTTATGTAATAATGTCCTTAGCATTACGTAAGTTCACTTGATTCTTGGTTTTACTATAATATTTTATTTATGAAAAAAAAATTACATTGGCTACACATAAAATCCTATCGTCTTAAATTATGAGTTTACCTTGTGGTCGATAGTAAAGGAAAACATCATTATGAAAACTAGGAGAATATGCCGTAGAAGAAAAAAATTCTTCTAGAACATGTGCACTTAGATTTCTCTCATTGGAGTAGTGTGGCAGACCCTTTCTGTCTTCAAAACCCACTCGAATATTCAATATATATATAAAAGGTGTTTTCTCATCATTGGGACATATACAGGCTACTTAATTTTTTTTTACTAAAGCAGTAAGTGTCAATGCTGATGAATTTTAAATTGTGATAATGAAATTATAAACAACTTTTAGTTGAACATATAATGTCAATAATTTCAAAACTTTCAAAAGTCATGTTCGATTTGAACGAAAAAAAAATTACTAACAAAGCTCTGGAAGAATATTTCTCAAGTACGGCGCCCTATATATTTAATTTAACATCTTACAGTTTGTGGAAAGCTGTTTTATTTACGGTAAGTTCATTATTCATATGTAATCAACCAGTTAAAGCCACTGCTGGACATAGGTTTTTCCATGAAAGCTCCAACAAAAGCAAGAAGGCATGCATGTCTGATTTGCCCATACTCACCACGCTGGGCAAGCGAGTTGGTGATCGCAGCACCGGTACCCTTACATTGGTGCTGCTTCTCATCACTAGCATATGGAGTTTTGGTTCCCAGGTAGTCCCTGGAGTTTGACTGGTAGAGAATACCACAAGGCATTAGTTCCTCCATTGTAACCCTTTAGTGGAATGAGACCAATGAAGAATAAGTAAATAAGTACAGTACAAATCGGTTGGCTTAGCCTTGCCCGTTAGTCTGCAGGCTGTATCACATGGAGGTGAAATTGACCTTAATGTAAATATATGATATATTCTATCTTTCACCCTTTACCCCATTACGGTAATTATTGCTTGAATTTTTTTTACAGATGGGGTCACAGCCTTTAGCCCATATACCCATATGCCACTACTGAATATACAGATCTCCAATGCGGATAAAATGCCTACCGCAGCTTTGTAGTCGGTCGTTTTTCTAGATTCGAGATTTCGAGATTTTTCGAGATTTGGGTATTCCGCCATCTGTAGGAAGCCACGAGATTGAGACTTGTTTTGCTAATTGCAATAATTTATGCAATAACATGAATTTGTCCAATTTTTTTTACTTTTAATATTGCGTTGACTTATCACAGATTGCAAACGTACAGGCAACATTTTTATGGAATATAACCGACGTGATGACTATATGTATAAGTATATACTTAACGTCGTACTTCGAGGATCTGAACAGGATCATTAAATTCCACGATGATTATGTAAGAAACTTCTGCAAATTATAAAGAATATGAAAACTTTGTCTTTGTTCTTTTTTTTATACATACGTTTTTTTTTTATAGAAGTCCATGTCGTGGGGTAAAGTGCGTATATTCTACTCACAACTTGTGGCTCTCGTGAAAGAAGTAGATTCAAGATTCTGCTATTTCGTTCTGTTGTCATTTTTTACTAATCTCTTCTTCATCTGCTTGCAATTGTATTATATCTTAAAGTAAATATGACTATAATACGAAGACTGTAAAATATTTCAATTCCGATTTTTTTTCTTAATTTCAATACACTTTTCTTTCAGTCATGGAATTCCTAGACAAAATAGTTACGGAAACAATAAGTGAGTATTTTAAGACAGTTATAACAAGCATTTGTAAATATGTTTTGTGTTAAACTTAGTCGGTACCCTCTTGACCAATTTAAACTTAAAGCTCCATCTTATGGTTAGAAGATCGATTAGCTTAGTGGTGAGCATTAGTCTTGGGTACGAATTTCAGCCTGAATTAATATTTGTTTATATTATTGGTTTTTGGTATGTGTTTTGTTTTATTTCTGTGATTTGAGTTTTCATCTGGTATTGTCGATAAGCGCAACATCGGATACGGAAATAAGATACGTGTTTCTGTGTTTACTCGTACATTTACGGCACTATAATGTTTCTGGGTAGACATCACGGAATCGAGTTGAGTAAGGTAAACGCAGGCCCACTTCCTATATATCTCTAAAAATATCTAAAGGCCGGCAACGCAAGTGCAGCTCATCTAGTGTTGCAGATGTACGTGGACGTCGGTAATCACTGGCCAACAGGTGAGCCGCAAGAACGTTGGCCCCCTTCATGGTAAAAATATTGAATAATAATTTTTCCGCAGTGCAGTACATTTATTGTACTATGTCTACTCCCTCGCTTTCCTGATCACAAGAGCATCTATGATGTGCATACTTGCAGCGAATGTACACGAGACAGCTCGGGAGCCCATGTTTGTTATTGGACATGTAACCGAATCAGAATACACACTAGAGGTAAGCCAAGCCCATCGTAGGTGCAAACACTGTCCTCAATTATGAAGGAGAAGTTTTCCTTTTTAATGTTAAATATCAAATCGAAAGTGAACAGACATCTAGGCAAGCGTGTACCATCCTAGGCTTCGTCTTCGCTTTCCATCGGGCAAGATTGAGGTCAAACGCAAGCCTATTTTTTCATTAAAAAAAATAAAAATAAATCAACAAACCGAGGAAATCTAGTTTAGAGAGATTAGAAATCTAGTTTTCTTACTAAAAGCCTTAAAGTATTATATTAATGTTCGTTTCAACTAGCTGTCTACGCAGAATTTTAAACATATAAAAAGAGAATAATTTCGAGAACATAATTGTATGAAATAAGATTTAGTACAAGCTAAGGTAATGATAGATTTTGTAAACTGCTACTTTTTGCAAAAAATGCTCCGTGCATTATAAGCTTTAAATAGGTCAGACCTAAGCCTTTTGTATGGAAACATCACGACTAAAGCACAGTACCTTTTGAATGATAGAAGTTTAATTGAATTTGTTATAAAAGGAGAGTCTTATCATAGAAAAATCAGTTTTCAATGTTCACGTGTTATACCTATTTGTAAAACATGTGTACTTATTGAAACGATTATGTTACAGCTTCAGTATGTGTTGTGTAAATAAGTGTCAATGGCTGTCAAGTGACCATCTTTTTTGGCTTTTTAAACAGGAAAAGCCTACATTACTCCCTACAAAGTCCTCAGTCAGTACAGACAAGTAAACTTTTGTGTTGTTTGTCTTTGTTTTTGAGTTGAATCGTGCAAATAATTACATATGCAAGGGAAAAGGTTGGTTATTTATTTATTTAAACTTTATTTGCTTGCACATTACAGAGCAAAAAGGCGGACTTAATGCCAAAAGGCATTCTCTCCCAATCTACCAGGTTATTTTGAAATCTCAGATACATACTTTTTAATTTTATTTATTATTTAGTTTTAATTTTGTTTATAATTTTAGCGACCCGTGGTAGCCTAGTGGTCAGAGCGCTCACTTTAGTTTCATGGAGCGCGAGTGACTTGGGTTCGATCCATGTATTAACCACGTGCTCAGCGGTGAAGGTAAACATTGTGAGGAAACCTGCATGTCTGAGAAATAATAAAAATATTTTTTCGAGGATATGTGAAGCCCGCCAACCCGCACTGGAGCAGCGTGGCGGGCCATTCCCAGCTCCTAAACCCTCTCTGATACTCGTATTTGAGAAGGAGTCCTTTGCCCAGCTGTGGGCACTTACAATTTGCCACTTTACTTTACTTTTTATGTAGTTTAAAGTAGAGAAAAAAGATCTTGACCCTTATATGCTAATAAAACTGTAATTGTAAAGTTTCAACGATTACGCTTCTTAAATTTCAAGGATTTTTGAGTTTCGGGAACGTACATATCCCACGTTCCCGCAAACCATTTAATTTTCTTTGTTATATTTAAATTATTAACTGATCCACAGAGTTTCTAATCAGGTACAAAGATTCCATCGGCAGCTACGCTATACAACGACCGCATTGAGTGGAGTGTATTTCTACGTGACCCGAAGCACATTACTAAATGTAAGTAATTGTTTAAAAGTACACAATTAATTGCTTAGAAATTAGAATCAAAATAATATTTATAGAGTTTTGGAGCCTGAATGGTCCGCCGAGCTGTTCCAATGCGGGTTGGCTTACTTTACATGTTGAAATATAAATATTGTTTATTATTTCTCAGGAATACAGGAGCTCAGAATGCTATTCTTTACCTTTAAGCACGTGGTAAATTTCGCAGTAATTTATTTATTTATCACGTGACGTCATTATGTTTCATAGGTCATGCGCACTATGAAATTAAAGTCCGCGATTATGAAATTATAGCGTTATTAGGTAACGTTTCATAACGTTAGGTTCCGCTGACGGAGAAGAAACTGACGAAAAAAACAACGCATCTTCTCCGATTGAGAGTTTTTGCAGATGTCCATGGACTGCAGTAGCTTTTAAGTCGGACTAATGGTTCGCTTTTCATCCCTTTACAATCAAAAACATATCCATACCATAAATTACCATACTGATGACAGCAGTGTCTGTGGTGCATTTATTTGGTAGTGCTGTTATGATAAGATTCCTGTCTAGGACTAGATGTTCACGAATAGATGACAGTGATGATCTTTTAAATTTATGATTTATTTTGCAGGTAGTTGGCACACTTTTTACTTACGAATTAGTACTCCTACAATTCAATATCGATAACGAGGACGGAATAGTTGAAAGTGATCAAGCTTTATACAAATATTCGAATATTACGAATTAAGTAATCGAGACTTAATTCGCCTCTAAATATCATGTTATCTTAAGTATGAAAATGTAATGTTAATAATATATTTTTTATGGTAGAGAGGGGGTATAAGAGGAAGCGCTCACCTGATGGTAAGTGATTACCAATATCCTCGCACATCTACAACACCAGGGGAGCTGCAAGTGCGTTGCCGATCTTTAAGGATGTATGGCGTGAGAGTTGGTCACCAAAAGAAACACAGAGGCACAACATGGTTCAACCTATTTGACGCCGGTATTCTCCGTGGCTGTGGTACTACTGGTGGGCCTCCTCCAAAAGCCTCCTCCTCCAAAAACATCGGAGGGGGTTTTGGAGCCGGTAAAGATCCCCCACGCTGCTCCAGTGCAGTTTGGCGGGCTTCATATTTCCACGAAATAACATTTTTGTTATTATTTCTCGGACATGCAGGTCACGATGTTTTTCTTCACCGCCGAGCTCGTGGTAAATACACCTCTTAAAATTGCTATTAACAATTTTAGTGGTGCCGGCACCGGAGATCGAGCCCAGGTCACTCGCGCTCTATGGAACTGAAGCAAGCGCTACCACTAGGCTATGACGCTACTCTGTATGCTTTAACTGTTCAATTAATAGTTGCGCACTGTGTTTAAGAACACGTAAATAAATAGGAAGAATGTGTGTATTATTTAGTTAATGTTCATATTATAGATAATGTCATTAAAAATGAGTACAGAATAAACATTATGCTATTCGATATGTTATTTTTTTGATCAATTTCTAGTAGGTAAGTGTATATTACATAGAAAGTATATGTCAAGTTTAAATAATTGAAATTCACATATCTATCGATCCAATAAAACAAATGTTATATGTGTACCAACACAAATACATGGCATAATTTTGCATACTTCTTTTTGGCTCTTTGCCTAGCTAAGATTCTATTCGATCTTTACATTCTTTTGATGATTGATTGATTGTGTAGAATCCCGCATTGCCATCATTTGTAAATGACTATTAAAAATCCCTTACAAAAATTACTAATCCGTTCTTACAATCCTCTACAGGCTACTGATCATATAGATTTCACTTACCTATAGTAACTAAATATGTTATTTTAGATAAGTGAAATCCTTAATCGAATCCGTATTGGCTGATCGATTCAGAATTCAATTACAAACCTTTGTGGTTTAGGAATGCTATTTCATATGTATCACTGTATTTTAATATTGAAGTGTTAATTAAAAAAAATAATGAACTAAACTAATAATATTAAACGTATGTGTACGTCGTACGTGTTTATTTATGAGATAAAGCTCTTCGATGTCGTCAAAGCTCAAATTTTGCTAATGATTTTTAACAGTTTTCTTACAGTCTGTAACATATACATGCCATATATTTGTAAGTGTTTTGTAATGCGTTATACAGATAGCACGATATTTTTCGACATTGTGTTTGCCAGCAATAGCAGTTGGACTTAATTTTGTATCAAAAATATGTAGTTTTTGATGAAAACTTTTAATTTCTTCTTGTATATTATATACTGGGATATTTAGAAGTAATTCATTGCACTTCTAGTGAAAAGAGAATTCCCACACGACTATGGTATTTAATACCGGCATCAAATATGTTGTGTCACGCAATAGCTTAAATTAAAGTACGGTTTTGGAACTTTAAAAATAATTGACCATTTTATGATAATTCTCCTATTCTAGCCGTGGCAGCTTAGTGGTCAGGGCGCTCACTTTAGTATCACAGAGTGCAAGTGACCTGGGTTCGATCCCCGGTGCGGGAATCATTAATAGCAATTTTAAGTGGTGTATTTACCACGTGCTTGGCGGTGAAGGAAAACATCGTGAGGGCGACGGTAATCACTTGCCAACAGGTGAGCCGCTTGCTCAGGGCGGACCTCAATCATCGAACTCAGAGCACGAGATGCCTCTTCTTCACGCCCGTATTCTTAGAGGTCGTGGTATTACCTCGGTCGAGCAGCGTTCGAACAGCAGCATAGAAGCTGTATGACTCTACCACAAGTAGTATGAGTAGTTGAATCTCTCATATAAGTAGAATGAAACTAAACAAATCGTACTCCTGTACCCACTACTACCGTAGGCATTACTGTTACTACTACGTGATATACAGCGTGTTCAATAAAGGGAACCGTATTTTTTAATTGTTTATAAATTGTATATAAATTGTATATATGTCTCGACAACTTTAAGCACCGTTCAATTAATTTTCAACCCACTGATTAAGACATAATATTACAAAGAAATTAAATCTTGAATGATTAAAGTCCACCTGATAATTCTGCACAACTGTAATTAATTTCATTTTGTTATGTTTTTAGCATCTAAAAGTTACTTTTGTTTGTAAAACAAAGCTTTGCAAATTGACTACCCACTTTTAGTTTGGATTACTATTGTGAGTTGCTTATTCAATAACAATATCACGTACTTCAGACTAATTAAAAGTAGAAATCAACTAGAAGTAGAAACCAACTTTGTGTAGGCACTGTTTCAATTTGAGTGTTTAAAATAAATTAGACTAACCGTAGCCCATTACGCATTTTGAAACAATGTGTATTTTAGCTACGTTTTATACTTTTTATTAGTATCATTAAAAAAATACTGGCTATTTTAATTATTTATGTTATGTTATGAAAATATAATAGCTAAACGACGATATAACCTTGTATAATTTTACCTACATGTTGTAATATACGAGTAGTTAAAACTGTAGTTTTTTGTCGTCACTTTTATGTACAAACAATACAATATAATAATACACTTAGTTGTGGAGTAAAAACTTTCAAAATATTCGAGCCATTCGAGCAGTAGCAAAAGCTTCCGCTTGCCTCTACCAAGTACAAAAATGATTGGCAATTGATTTTATTAATTGTCTATCGCTTTTTATCTTTTAATAAATGATTTCCGATAGGTCTAAAATTAATAAGGGAAAAGGAGATCTTATTTGTCTATGACACCTATATTCAAGTCTCTTTCATATCGTAATGTGAGCACAAAGTGCGTAGGTACATCGCCGTAGTCAAAACTAAGGTCAAAACCAAGTGCTATGTAGGTATGGCTGAATTGGCGTCAGGCCGGGTGCGGTAAATGAACTTTTGTTTATTTTAAGTTGGTACGTTTGGGCCCTAGCACTACGAAAAAATCACGATGTTTATATTCATTACATATTTAAACAAAAAAAAACAATTTTTATTATACGCCAGATGTATGAGAACTGAAATCAGTCAAAATTTACTTATCCACCTAAGTTTCATTAAAAACTTTACATACCGACATATTTACAGTTGAACAATGTTCAGTAACGCGTCTTTCTATAAAAAAAAGATAAGCTAAAATTATTTCGAGAACGGATCTTGATATTAGAAACTATGTCTAACTTGTCGAGCATGATTTGTTCGGTGAATCTTACTGGAAAAATGGTGTTAAAACAAACGTTCTATTTATAAATGTATAGTGAAAATGTTTAGTATTTATATACACTGTTAATCTTATACTCAATACTCTCAAAAAATAACTGATAAGAGATTTTGTGATTTTGCCAATCAAAAAATAATTCTTAGTTTCATTACCAAAGACTAAGAATAGATATAGAAGACGAATAATGAGAAAATGCTTTTTACATAACCCTTGTAACCGTTTTACAACAAATTTTGAAATTATTAATCTGTCTTTAAAATCGAAGTCGAATGAACTTTAACTTAACTCTGTAAAATCGTTTTAGTTGATAAACACGGTAGCATTACGAACTTTAGGTACCTACTTCTGTAATTAACAACTTCAGTTTGTATCCGATAAACAGGGATATAACATTGATTTAGGTCAATGTTATTTCAAGATTTGAAATAAATGCTTTTGTAACATAAAGATCGAGTCGTCATGCATTTCATAAAACGTGAGTGACCTAGGTACGTTTCTTGGCGCCGGTGCTATTAACATTGTCAATAACCATTTCAAGTGCTAAATTTACGACATGCACAACTGTGAAGGAAAATGTCATGAGAAAACGTATATTTCTGAGAAATATGAAGAAACGTTTACGAAGAGTCAAAGTATAGTGTAAGAGTGGTAAGTCAAAAGGATCTTGATAGAATACCTCATTCCTAGTAAATACGTAAATTCACTTGTTATAACAAAATAATTTATATACACGTTATGAGATATATAGAAACTTTAATACGACGATCACGTGACTTAGTGGTTGGCAGGCCTGACTGCTAAGCCATAGGTCCAGGTTACTAATCGCAATAGAAGCCAATATTTAAGAAAAACACAATTAATTGAAAATTAGTACAAGCCCAATGTTTGTGCTGACGATGCAAAAGGATTTGGAAGTACTTATTTTAATCTATGAAATAAAGTAAGCTGAAGAAAATTAAAATTTTAACATAAAAAATCCTCTACTCCATCATAAATTTATACTTAGTAAAATAAATTCATTGAATTAAACCAAATTCATATTACTTTAATCGGCAAAACTTAAAAGTAAGTTTCTTTTAACATCTAATTATGATTAATTCGAGTCGACTAAGATAAAAGCGAGGAAAATCTTGTGCCTTTCGACGAATGACGGAATAACTACTCCGTATGCCCTAAATTATATTAATCAAATAATTACTCACCTAAATTAATCAGACAAGCGACGAAGAGCAGCGTCTAATTTGCAAGATTTATGGTACTGCGATACGGAATGTAGTACTATGACCCTAAATACTAATCGAAGGGGTTGTAAGGTGGAATGTACAATATTTGTCTAAAAATCCCGGAATTCGTCGGAAGATCAAAATCCAAATCCCAAGGAATATTGAAGAAGAGCAGTATCTCCAGTGATTCCTTACTTTCGGGTTGCTTCTAAGGAACGGTAGCTTGGAGAGACGGAAGATTGGACAGTGGACTATTTAGACGCTGCGAAAGAAGAATGTACAGACACATTTTTAGCATAATTTCAAAATTTTACTGATATGTTTCAAAATTTAATTTTCAATTTTGAAACATATCAGTAAAATTTCAATTTCAATCAGTGAGGCAATTAAATCGAGCGGAAAATTACATGGGCTCAAAATTAACACATCTAGTTAAAATTTACTCTAAGTCAAAAAGTCTAAAAAAAGTTTTAGATTTTAGAACCTCTTTTTCTTGTAACTTTATGTGTGTACCTGCGACCTATATTTTTCCTTTTTTACATTTCCTTCATATTTATTATTTTCATATTCTTTTTGTTATATTATTATTACCTATATATATGTACAAATTTGTAAGTGACCCTTCTTTTTCTATTTCATTCTCTATGTTTTTTGTCAACTTCTTGCCAGCCGGCTCGTACGTTGACTGATCGGTCCAAAATGGCCGCCGCGCACCAAAACATGTAATGGCCGATCGGACACATCGCTTTTACTCAATACTAAACAATGTTTTGTTCTTTCGTATGGACGTATTCATTAATGTGAGAAAAATAAAAAATGTACAAAAAAAACTGCATCTAGTGGTAGGCAACAATAATATACTATCTGTAAAGACTCGTACACTATTTTTATGTTAAAGATCAAGAATTTCGTTTAAATAATATAATAAATAAACGAATTTACAAAAATTCTTTGGTAAAGTGATATGTTAAGTTATTTATTTCTTTACATATAAATATCTTTCATATTGTGTAAATGTTAACTAATTTTGTATTGCAGTCAAAATGTCACACAAGTGTGTTTTTTACTCGCCACATACTGTTTTTCTGGTATGGGATAAGGGGCAAACCCAAGAGGCTCACAGAGGTAAATTTGGAGGGAAGGTGAGGATGGGAGATGGGGACGAGGAGTGGGTCTCCGGTCACCTCTCTCACCGAAATACAGAAGCATGAGGTGCTTCTACTTCACGCCGGTATTCGGCGAGGTCGTGCTACTACCCTAATAAAAACGGCTCAGCGTCTACACTTTTAATATGAAATTTCAAGATGAATATTCAGATAAAACATACATAATAAAGAGTTTCTATAGGAAATTCTATAAGGATTTCAATAGTGTAATTAGTTTTTAGGTGAGTAAAGTAATTAGATCAACATTGATGATTTAATGACAAGGGTTCTCCCTCTGCCTCCACTATAGTTATTATTCCGGTATTGTATTTTACAGACCCCGAACATTTAGCCGTAAGTCCAAATCAAAAGTCAAATAAAATGTAATGTAAGCACCCTCACCACTCGCCGTAACCCTGACCACTAGGATACCGCGGTTTTCGTAAATATACATTGCTTGGCACATTATTTAAGGTTTTTTTGACCCATAGTCTTTTGACATCTTTTTCGTAATTTCATAAAAATTATTATAAAAATTTTTCTTTAAATCTTCCGCTAGATGTTTAAAAATAGGCAAATGTATATTTTACTGATGTAAAACAATCGCAAATTTGCAAATATTAAGCAATTAAAGTTTAATTTTAAATTTTACATAGAAACATATCGTTCATTTTGTGTTACACGAACTCTCGCCCTCTTGTTAGTTACACGTGATTTATTGCATATCAGGAGATCACATATTTGCCAACACACCGTTCCTATTTAGTGTTGTTTACAATAGGGAGCCCCAACGTTAATTAAAATTTAACCTCACTTTGCGAATAACAAGCGTTTAGATAAATTATCTGGACAATTAGGGCAACTACTTCATTCTCTTTATTGGCCTGTACATATCCACTGCTGGACATATAGACATACTTCGTACGACTGATCACACAAACACGGGCCTTCCCAGCTTCAAATATTTACGCGGCGCAGTGTAGGCACCCACGCACTAGAGACGCTGGTCCACACCGCTAGTTTGAGAAATTTGGTTTCTGTGCAATTTGATAAATTTTCGAAGTACTCAGGAAACCGACTAATAAGTCGGTTTCCTGAGTCTCGTCTGTTAGTCAACAGACTGCAATGCATACAGGTGAAGATGACCTTGGGAGGAAAGCTAGTAATTCCCTCTCACACCGTAAAAGGATCATTCGATATTTTGTACATTATTAATTTTTGTTAGAAATATCCGATAGAATAAGGCGTTAGTTTTCTGAAATAGGTATGTGATTTTTAAGCCTAAGTAATACTCCTTTTTATTTTTCTAGCTGCTGTTTTGCCTAACTTCATCTATGAGTATCGATTAGCTGCACTTGCGCACTCAAAGTTCAGTTGTTTTGTCCGCCTTTACTCCGCTCATCTTTGAACTAATAAATCCTGTTACACATTCTAAAATCACACTCTTTTGAATTTACTTCAATCTGCAAGCAAAATGGGAAGAAATCAAAATAAAATCAAGAAACGTTTTCTAATGGCATTGTGAGCGGCTGCGGGGCGGCACTCGACTTAATTGTGTTACCGACAGCCAGCAATGCAATTATTGTTTTACAGTGAAGTGTAGAACTCAGTCTGCCGCACTTTGCATAGTTCTGGTACTGTTGCTATCACAGAGTAACAACTACTTGTTTTTTTTTACTGGATAAGCGCCAAATGAGCAATCGGTTCACCTGATGTTAAGTGATTACCGTCGCCCTTTGTCGCCCGTTGTCCGGTCGAGCCGGCCCATTCGAGCTGCAACTAAAGCCGCCGCTTGGATCTACCACGTTAAAAAATTATGTATCTGCTTCTACGGTATTATGTAATAATTATTGAAAAGTATCAAAGTATACAGAGTATTGTTTCTTTAGATACATGAAACTCTCAGAGAAATGCATTGACAGCTTCATTTCTTTTCTTCTATCAAAGGTCTGAATTATATTCTGAAGCATCGCATGGGGTAATGTGCTATTAATATTATTTTCTTCAAATGAATATCTCACCTGCTTGTGGTGCATTCTTCTAGAAAATAAACTAGACTCTGGCGACCTAAAGTTGATAGAATGTCTATCCGAATTCACCAAAATCCTACAGACTAGTGATGGAACTGGCACTGCATTCAATTAGTCGATCTCCCAGCTACTGATACTAGTATTTAAAGTATACAAAGTATTAAAGTATATAAAGTATTGGATAAATTCTGTAAGAAATATTATTATATTACCCTACTACGGCTATTGCTGCCGCTTTCTTGGAGAGGCCTATGTCCAGCAGTGGAATAGAAACTAGGATGATGTGCATATACTCTTGTTCTAACATAAAATCATAATAAAAATATGGTAGTTTATCAGTTTGTTGCCGATCTTTAGTTTCTTATTTTATTTTTATTTTGTGTGTAACATTATGAAAAAAATGGAAAATCCCTTGTATAAGTTATAGTTTTAATTGAGTATGAGAATAGTTACTTGGTTAAGTATTTTTCTAATATTGGAAGGAGGCTACTATCCTATTTGTAAAGCGCGGTGGATGTAAGCGGGCAGTTCAAAGTGAACATTGAAAGGGTACGAGTCCATTATTTATTTATTTTAAGTCTCGTTAAAAACAAAAGAAAAATAGATGGCACAAATGCAAGCTTAACTCAGAGTTTTTTTTTCCACCAAACCTTAGTGTAGAGAGAAGAGTATTGTCTTGTATTAGTCAATGTATATTTACGGTCTGGCTGTGATGTGTTTGTCCCGTAACTGATACTACGTCTGTCCCTTCCTCAGATCTTATCGCATCAGCGTTACATCGGGCGTGTATCTGTGTTTGAGCGTACATTTACGACACTATAATACCGCCCGCGCAGTTGATAACTGCCGACATTGTTCGGTAGTTGTCGCCGTGGTAGAAATGGGCCAGGAGGACATCAACGATTGTATATATTACGTATACAAACACTTCGTTTGTATGTCAGCATGATACACCTACAGATGATGTTGGAATTTGGTGGTAAATTCTCCTTTAGTATCATTTTTTTTATGGCGACATCGTACAGATGACATAAACACAGAACAGTTGTCTATAGGTCACATCCAATAGACAATGCGACGATATATCCTAATACAATTTTTTTGTAGTGTTGAAATAATTAAAATCCTATTGCTATGACACATGAAGGGTTAAAGAACACTAAAAGGACAGTGATAGTTATCAAGAATGCATGACACATAATTATTTCTTGTATTTATGCGAACACTAAACATTTGAAATTATACTATTATTTACGGATATTACAGCGTTGAATTTTGTTTTAATATTCACGACGTTTTGACGTACGGATACTCCACAGCAGCCGTGGTCACGGGGGGAATAAAAAAAACAATATTTAACGCGATGAAATCCTTAAATAATAGTTTCATTTCAAATGCATGACTCACTAAATAAAAATATACTTTCAATAGCATACCAAGACGGAATATTCAATTAAAACCAAGACGGAATGCAGCGAAGTATGTAATTACACAGACTCTCTATACCCTTTACAATAGAAATAATTTGTGCTCTACATTCTACAGATTTTTAAAACATTTTTTTTTATTAATGATTAATCTGAAATAATTATACTATACAACGGTGAAATCAATTTTGTTGTCTTTGATATCATCTATAAACAACAACAACAAACAAACTGATTTTTTCCCCTTTATAACATAACTAGAAAACCGGTCCAGCTTCGCACGGACATGTATTGCAAAGGATATTTTAAATAGGTCTGATATCTACTCTAGTCTAGATAATAGTAGCGGGTAACTCATTCTGAACTTGAACCTCGGAAAATTATTGGATTTTGTTATAGAGCCACACACAAAGTCATACTCTCTCTTTATAATAATATATATTTAGTGTTTATAACTATAATATGTCACTATCTTAGCTCACGTAGTTTGACGATATTAAGTTATACTATAAGGTTTTAATTTATTCCACGCGGAGTACAAATGATGACTTTAATAAGCCATAATACAAATGTAAAGTTTACAGCATTATTTTGTAATTAAACATGTTTGTTTCTTATTGAAGGAGGTTATATATAACTTTAAATAATTTCGTAAGGGATAAATAACTAAGAAGCATAACTCGACATTATTTATAAAAATAATAAACCAAATTTACTAGACCTAATAAATAATTTAATTCCCGCGCAAAATCATATAACATTCACCGGTCGACAGAGGATTTACCAAAAAAAAAACAAAAAAATCTTGTATTAAAAACTTTAAAAACGAATGAGGCGTGCAAGATATTAAAATAGGAGGTATAATAACTTTACTAATTATTGTTAAATCCTACTCTTAAGATATTCCAGCCACAGATTCAAGTACTAAGCACAGCTATAAGAGAACATAATGTTTGATGCAATAATAACTTCCATATTACTTATGTACTATGGAAAGATGTAAATGGTTTAAAAACGTTATTTATTTAGAAACAACAGTAAAATAAAAATATTTTATCTCATTATATTATAAACTTTTAATTAAATGCCCATTAAGTTGAAGCAACACTGGCTCTTTTGTAATAATTGTGCCGATGACCTGAAAAGAGAAAACATCAAAACAATCGTAACTAAATAACATCGATATATCGCTTTAGAACACTCATATACTAACAGACAGAACGAATTCTCGAGTTACGTAAAACAACTTGAGGCCACTTAGAGCCACAACATCTCCGTGCACTTGGTCGATGAATCTCTGTACCTACAATTTGAATACATTAATAAAATAGTCAATATATATATGTTTTCCGTCCCTACTACGTCGTCACTATCTGAAGGCAAATGCCATCTAAGAATTTTCTCTCCACGTTTACTTTGTATATTTATGTATTATATGTTTATGTATAGTGTATTATGTATGTAATAAGTATGTAAGTATATTATAAGGGTTATATATTTAATAGTTATATTTAATTTATATGTATTATTTATTTTCTACCTGCCAACATGTTTTATTTCTCACCCAGGGTTGACTGGTAGAGAATGCCAAAAGGCATTAAGTCCGCCCATTGTATTCCTTTCTTTTTTAGGGACACAATAAACAATAAATAAATAAATTAAATATTTTATTACATTATTAAAATCGCAATATACTTAATTCGAGACAAAAAAACTGTTGATGGCACGTGGTACAGGCACGATGCTAGTGTAATATTACTCATGATATAAAGTAAACACTGTGTTTGTAGCCATTCAACGGGCTGAAATAGACATTAATTGTTAAACTTTAGTCCAACTTATTGGTTAATATTTATATACTTTTAAAAATTAAAATACCGGTGTGGTCAGAGGACATTTTAGTCATTGTCACTTATTACCAAAGTTTAACTGTAGCAACGTGGTAGGCGGTGAGCCTTTTTCAGTCTTAGTCTGCCAAAGATACAAATCGTACATAAGTTTAAAAAGAAATATGGGTATGTGTACTCCATACAGGTGATCAAACTCGAGTCTTTGAAGGTAGATCCCCTAGTTAGATTACTAGGCTATTCTGTACTATAAGTTACTAGGCTGATAACTTATAGTACAGAACACTATACTATAACATAATACCAGAGCAACCCATAAAAAATATTTGTGTGTTATTCGAGTATATTCATTGTTACATTGGGGTTGATCTCTACGAGATGAAGTGGCGACCTGCGTAGTGTTGCGGAAAGTCGATGGATTCTCAGGTGGCTCAGGGTCCTACTTTTCGACAATTTTTGGGGGAGGCCTATGTTCAACAGTGGACTTGTGATAAACTACTTCGACTAAAACGCCTAGGGTAGATACGATGTTGGTCCGGTGGCCTTGCCAGTTTCGGCGGAAGAGACTCGCGAGCAGAAAGCTCGCAACTTATGACAGTGACAGTTGTGATATTTATTGCTGGAGTAGACGAATAAAGGCGTTAGGTAAAGATTAGGTAATAGTAGACCAGGAGGCACTCCAACTAGCTGGAGCTGAGGATGGGTGAGGCTAAAGATTAGACTAAGTGGCGTTTCGTGGGAGAGGCCCGTGTAAAGTATTGACTATCGCTGCCCATAGTTGGTGACGATGGTAACAACAATACATTTTGATCTAAAGACAAGTACATGACTTTATCGCGCCCGTCGTGTAAACAATAATTATTTTAACCAAACATAAAACTTACGAGAGTATTTACATTTTTATTTCAAACTTTCTTACCCGCTTGGATTACTTAGGCACGCGCCATCATCAAGTCTTTTAGACAGGTTAATCCCTTTACTAAAAACAAAAATACTGTAAGTACGATAAAAAGATAATATACGTAGACTTGAAAAAACATACCATAAACTTTGCCGAACGGCGTGTCTAATGTTGACACGGGTCATAGAATACTAGTGGATGAAATATTAATCTGAAAATGTAAAACTAAAGCCATACAAAAGACAACTCTCAGCGCAGTAATCCTTGGCGAATAGAGGTTTAATTCCGTTTCTTTTGCCTGGGTACATATATATAATGCGCAGTGTTATAGGGTATATGACGTGCGTTGGGGAAATCGGATAGTGTTCGTACTCGTCATTAGATTGTATGGGTTGAACAGCAAGTTACGGCAACATTGAGCATCACAAGAGTAGGTAATATCAAATTTCATACAATTCGCAGGTTTTCAATTCATCTTGTGGAGATCGTCCTGAGTTTTCCTGTATGAGATTGCCACTCGAGCCATTTGCTGATTCTTAAAACTGTCGGTCAACTGGGTGGTGAGCTTAAGTAGGTAGATAGGTACCACCATCTTAACCATTTCTACCGCCAAACAACAGTGTAACAACTGTAGTGTTTCGCTCTGTAAGGTACAGCCTGTAGAGCTCACGCGATAAGGACTATAACACCGGCAAATCGAACGTGAGTGATGTGTTCGCCAATGATGTTAATATCGTCTACTTTGCGGTTCAGCAACTTGAAAAAATATTCAAAAGCAGCGTTGAAGAGTTTCGATGATAATATATCCGCCTGCCTTACACCTTTCTGCAATTGTGTCGGTTTCTAACTTTACTTCTGTACAGAGATAGAGATTAAACACTTCTAAAAACACTTTAACACTTTGATAATCAGGAAATCACAGAAGCGCCGACCAAATTTCGATAGAATCAATGGCTAAATTGTACTTCTCGGTCTTCTATGTAACCTGGCGATGACTCGTAACACTGCCGTTGATAATGGACTTATAGGTCCGTAAGGATTGCAGCACTGGTTTTCTACCCACTTCCAGAGGATGACTTGGAATTTGGTCTGTACCCGGTGTCCTTGTTTTGTGGTTTCAAATCGCGTAGACTGAAGTCCCGGTTGACATCGGAATAGTGTCGGATGAGCTTGGAGCTATTGGATCTATTGGATTGGATTGGATTGTTAGGTTAGGTTAGGTTAGGTTAGGTTAGGTTAGGTGAGGTTAGGTTAGGTTAGGTGAGGTTAGGTTAGGTTAGGTTAGGTTAGGTTAGGTTAGGTTAGGTTGGTTAGGTTAGGTAAGGTTAGGTTAGGTTAGGTTAAGTTAGGTTAGGTTGAGTTGGGTTAGGTTAGGTTAGGTTGGAGTTAGGTTAGGTTAGGTTAGGTTAGGTTAGAGTTAGGTTAGGTTAAGTTAGGTTAGGTTGGTTAGGTTAGGTAAGGTTAGGTTAGGTTAGGTTAGGTTAGGTTGGGTTAGGTTAGGTTAGGATTGGGTTAGGTTAGGTTGGGTTAGGTTAGGTTGGGTTAGGTTAGGATTGGGTTAGGTTAGGTTAGGATTAGGTTAGGTTAGGTTAAGTTAGGTTAGGTTGGAGTTAGGTTGGGTTAGGTTAGGTTAGGTTAGGTTGAGTTAGGTTAGGTTAGGTTAGGTTGGTTAGGTTAGGTTAGAGTTAGGTTAGGTTAGGTTAGGTTAGGCCAGGCCAGGCCAGGCCAGGCCAGCTCAGGCCAGGCCAGCCAGGCCAGGCCAGCCAGCCAGGCCAGCCAGCCAGGCCAGGCCAGGCCAGGCCAGGCCAGCCAGCCAGCCAGCCAGGCCAGGCCAGGCCAGGCCAGGCCAGGCCAGCCAGGCCAGGCCAGGCCAGGCCAGGCCAGGCCAGGCCAGGCCAGGCTGTGGCCAGGCCAGGCCAGGCCAGGCCAGCCAGCCAGGCCAGGCCAGGCCAGGCCAGGCCAGGCCAGCCAGCCAGCCAGGCCAGGCCAGGCCAGGCCAGGCCAGGCCAGGCCAGGCCAGGCCAGGCCAGGCCAGGCCAGGCCAGGCCAGCCAGGCCAGGCCAGGCCAGGCCAGGCCAGGCCAGGCCAGCCAGGCCAGGCCGCCAGGCCAGGCCAGGCCAGGCCAGGCCAGGCCAGGCCAGGCCAGGCCAGGCTCAGGCCAGGCCAGGCTGTGCCAGGCCAGGCCAGGCCAGGCCAGGCCAGGCCAGGCCGCCAGGCCAGGCCAGGCCAGGCCAGGCTGTGGCCAGGCCAGGCTGTGGCCAGGCCAGGCCAGGCCAGGCCAGGCTGTGGCCAGGCCAGGCCAGGCCAGGCTGTGCCAGGCCAGGCCAGGCCAGCCAGGCCAGGCCACAGGCCAGGCCAGGCCAGGCCAGGCCAGGCCAGGCCAGCTCAGGCCAGGCCAGGCCAGGCCAGGCCAGGCCAGGCCAGGCTGTGGCCAGGCCAGGCCAGGCCAGGCCAGGCCAGGCCAGGCCAGGCCAGGCCAGGCCAGGCCAGGCCAGGCCAGCCAGGCCAGCCAGGCCAGGCCAGGCCAGGCTGTGCCAGGCCAGGCCAGGCCAGCCAGGCCAGGCCAGGCCAGCCAGGCCAGGCCAGGCCAGCCAGGCCAGGCCAGGCCAGGCCAGGCCAGGCCAGGCCAGGCCAGGCCAGGCCAGGCCAGGCCAGGCCAGGCCAGGCCAGGCCAGGCCAGGCCACAGGCCAGGCCAGGCCAGGCCAGGCCAGGCCAGGCTAGGCCAGGCCAGGCCAGGCCAGGCCAGCCAGGCCAGGCCAGGCCAGGCCAGGCCAGGCTGTGGCCAGGCCAGGCCAGGCCAGCCAGGCCAGGCCAGGCCAGGCCAGCCAGGCCAGCCAGGCCAGGCCAGGCCAGGCCAGGCCAGGCCAGCCAGCCAGCCAGGCCAGGCCAGGCCAGGCCAGCCAGGCCAGGCCAGGCCAGGCCGCCAGGCCAGGCCAGGCCAGGCCAGGCTGTGCCAGGCCAGGCCAGCCAGGCCAGGCCAGGCCAGGCCAGGCCAGGCCAGGCCAGGCCAGGCCAGGCTCAGGCCAGGCCAGGCTGTGCCAGGCCAGGCCACAGGCCAGGCCAGTCAGGCCAGGCCAGCCAGGCCAGGCTGTGGCCAGGCCAGGCCAGGCCAGGCCAGGCCAGGCCAGCCAGCCAGGCCAGGCCAGGCCAGGCCAGGCCAGGCCAGGCCAGGCCAGGCCAGCCAGGCCAGCCAGGCCAGGCCAGGCCAGGCCAGGCCAGGCCAGGCTGTGGCCAGGCCAGGCCAGGCCAGGCCAGGCCAGCCAGGCCAGGCCAGGCCAGGCTGTGGCCAGGCCAGGCCAGGCCAGGCTGTGCCAGGCCAGGCCAGGCCAGGCCAGGCCAGGCCAGGCCAGGCCACAGGCCAGGCCAGGCCAGGCCAGGCCAGGCCAGGCCAGGCCAGCCAGGCCAGCCAGGCCAGCCAGGCCAGGCCAGGCCAGGCCAGCCAGGCCAGGCCAGGCCAGGCCAGGCCACAGGCCAGGCCAGGCTGTGGCCAGGCCAGGCCAGGCCAGGCCAGCCAGGCCAGGCCAGCCAGCCAGGCCAGGCCAGGCCAGGCCAGGCTGTGCCAGGCCAGGCTGTGCCAGGCCAGGCCAGGCCAGGCCAGGCCAGGCTCAGGCCAGGCCAGGCCAGGCCAGGTCAGGCCAGGCCAGGCCAGGCCACCAGGCCAGGCCAGGCCAGGCCAGGCCAGGCCAGCCAGCCAGGCCAGGCTAGGCCAGGCCAGGCCAGGCCAGCCAGGCCAGGCCAGGCCAGCCAGGCCAGGCTCAGGCCAGGCCAGGCCAGGCCAGGCCAGGCCAGGCCAGGTCAGGCCAGGCCAGGCTGTGCCAGGCCAGGCCAGTCAGGCCAGGCCAGTCAGGCCAGGCCAGCCAGGCCAGGCCAGGCTGTGCCAGGCCAGGCCAGGTTAGGTTGGGTTTTTTTTTTTTTTAACAATACTCCTTACACTATGTGCTATTAATTACAGTAAATTAGTAACAGTCCAATTTTTGCAGTGAGTTTACTATGTTTATATTAATATATATTTTTTTTATTATAATTATTTTTATTTTTGAATAAAACAGTTGTATATATAATATAGGTAAATTGAGGTTACATTATGCCTATTTTGTGTCCATTGGCATTGTCAGGTTTTCTATGACCGCTGTGTCCCTGTTCCTAAATATTACTCATGATATAAAGTAAACACTGTGTTTGTAGCCATTCAACGGGCTGAAATAGACATTAATTGTTAAACTTTAGTCCAACTTATTGGTTAATATTTATATACTTTTAAAAATTAAAATACCGGTGTGGTCAGAGGACATTTTAGTCATTGTCACTTATTACCAAAGTTTAACTGTAGCAACGTGGTAGGCGGTGAGCCTTTTTCAGTCTTAGTCTGCCAAAGACAAGTACAAATCGTACATAAGTTTAAAAAGAAATATAGGTATGTGTACTCCATATAGGTGATCAAACTCGAGTCTTTAGAGGTAGATCCCCTAGTTAGATTACTAGGCTATTCTGTACTATAAGTTACTAGGCTGATAACTTATAGTACAGAACACTATACTATAACATAATACCAGAGCAAACCATAAAAAATATTTGTGTATTATTCGAGTATATTCATTGTTACATTGGGGTTGATCTCTACGAGATGAAGTGGCGACCTGCGTAGTGTTGCGGAAAGTCGATGGATTCTCAGGTGGCTCAGGGTCCTACTTTTCGGCAATTTTTGGGGGAGGCATATGTTCAACAGTGGACTTGTGATAAACTACTTCGACTAAAACGCCTAGGGTAGATACGATGTTGGTCCGGTGGCCTTGCCAGTTTCGGCGGAAGAGACTCGCGAGCAGAAAGCTCGCAACTTATGACAGTGACAGTTGTGATATTTATTGCTGGAGTAGACGAATAAAGGCGTTAGGTAAAGATTAGGTAATAGTAGACCAGGAGGCACTCCAACTAGCTGGAGCTGAGGATGGGTGAGGCTAAAGATTAGACTAAGTGGCGTTTCGTGGGAGAGGCCCGTGTAAAGTATTGACTATCGCTGCCCATAGTTGGTGACGATGGTAACGACAATACATTTTGATCTAAAGACAAGTACATGACTTTATCGCGCCCGTCGCGTAAACATTAATTATTTTAACCAAATATAAAACTTACGAGAGTATTTACATTTTTATTTCCAACTTTCTTACCCGCTTGGATAACTTAGGCACGCGCCATCATCAAGCCTTTTAGACAGGTTAATCCCTTGACTAAAAACAAAAATACTGTAAGTACGATCAAAAGATAATATACGTAGACTTGAAAAAACATACCATAAACTTTGCCGAACGGCGTGTCTAATGTTGACACGGGTCATAGAATACTAGTGGATGAAATATTAATCTGAAAATGTGAAACTAAAGCCATACAAAAGACAACTCTCAGCGCAGTAATCCTTGGCGAATAGAGGTTTAATTCCGTTTCTTTTGCCTGGGTACATATATATAATGCGCAGTGTTATAGGGTATATGACGTGCGTTGGGGAAATCGGATAGTGTTCGTACTCGTCATTAGATTGTATGGGTTGAACAGCAAGTTACGGCAACATTGAGCATCACAAGAGTAGGTAATATCAAATTTCATACAATTCGCAGGTTTTCAATTCATCTTGTGGAGATCGTCCTGTACTGAGTTTTCCTGTATGAGATTGCCACGCGAGCCATTTGCTGATTCTTAAAACTGTCGGTCACCACCCGGTGAGCTTAAGTAGGTAGATAGG
This sequence comes from Bhutanitis thaidina, assembly GCA_029286595.1. Taxonomy (NCBI): domain Eukaryota; kingdom Metazoa; phylum Arthropoda; class Insecta; order Lepidoptera; family Papilionidae; genus Bhutanitis; species Bhutanitis thaidina. The sequence goes on from JAGSMS010000018.1 coordinate 8,419,422, forward strand.
TACCACCATCTTAACCATTTCTATCGCCAAACAACAGTGTAACTACTGTAGTGTTTCGCTCTGTAAGGTACAGCCTGTAGAGCTCACGCCATAAGGATTATAACACCGGCAAATCGAACGTGAGTGATGTGTTCGCCAATAATGTTAATATCGTCTACTTTGCGGTTCAGCAACTTGAAAAAATATTCAAAAGCAGCGTTGAAGAGTTTCTATGATAATATATCCGCCTGCCTTACACCTTTCTGCTATTGGGTCGGTTTCTAACTTTACTTCTGTACTGAGATAGACATTAAACACTTCTAAAAACACTTTAACACTTTGATAATCAGGAAATCACAGAAGCGCCGACCAAATTTCGATAGAATCAATGGCTAAATTGTACTTCTCGGTCTTCTATGTAACCTGGCGATGACTCGTAACACTGCCGTTGATAATGGACTTATAGGTCCGTAAGGATTGCAGCACTGGTTTTCTACCCACTTCCAGAGGATGACTTGGAATTTGGTCTGTACCCGGTGTCCATGTTTTGTGGTTTCAAATCGCGTAGACTGAAGTCCCGGTTGACATCAGAATAGTGTCGGATGAGCTTGGAGCTATTGGATCTATTGGATTGGATTGGATTGGATTGGAATGTTAGGTTAGGTTAGGTAAGTTTAGGTTAGGTTAGGTTAGGTTAGGCCAGGCCAGGCCAGGCCAGGCCAGGCCAGGCCAGGCCAGCCAGCCAGGCCAGGCCAGGCCAGGCCAGCCAGGCCAGGCCAGGCCAGGCCAGGCCAGCCAGGCCAGGCTCAGGCCAGGCCAGGCCAGGCCAGGCCAGGCCAGGCCAGGCCAGGCCAGGCCAGGTCAGGCCAGGCCAGGCCAGGCCAGGCCAGGCCAGGCCAGCCAGGCCAGGCTCAGGCCAGGCCAGGCCAGGCCAGGCCAGGCCAGGCCAGGCCAGGCCAGGCCAGGCCAGGCCAGGCCAGCCAGCCAGGCCAGGCCAGCCAGGCCAGGCCAGGCCAGGCCAGGCCAGCCAGGCCAGCCAGGCCAGGCCAGCCAGGCCAGGCCAGCCAGGCCAGGCCAGGCCAGCCAGGCCAGGCCAGGCCAGGCCAGCCAGGCCAGGCCAGGCCAGGCCAGGCCAGGCCAGGCCAGGCTCAGGCCAGGCCAGCCAGGCCAGGCCAGGCCAGGCCAGGCCAGGCCAGCCAGCCAGGCCAGGCCAGGTCAGGCCAGGCCAGGTCAGGCCAGGCCAGGTTAGGTTAGGTTAGGTTAGGTTAGGTTAGAGTTAGGTTAGGTTAGAGTTAGGTTAGGTTGAGTTAGGTTGGGTTGGGTTAGGTTGAGTTAGGTTGGGTTAGGTTAGGTTAGGTTTTTTTTTTTTTTTTTTAAACTATTTCTCCACAGACTATTTGTCCGTGCCTTTTTTAGATTTGATTTTTTTTATAATTGTAAGATTGTTTTTTATTTTGAACAATACTCCTTACACTATGTGCTATTGATTACAATAAATTAGTTACAGTATTTTTTTTTTTTTTATAAAACAGTTGTATATTTTTTTTTTTTTTTTTTTTTTTTTTTTTTTTATCATTACTTAATTAATATCATTAGTTACTTAAAAGGTAAATTGAGGTTACATTATGCCTATTTTGTGTCCATTGGCATTGTCAGGTTTTCCGTGACCGCTGAGTCCCTGTTCCTAATTGCCATTTTTAGGTTATATTCTCTGATTTTTGTTGTTGATGCAGCCATTGCTCTCTGAACCAGCCTCCCTGTTGCGTCGTCGCAGTCATCCGCGTAATAGATGCAGCTAACTGTGTGCCTGGACACCGCCACCACAGCATGCTGAACGCTGTCGTGCAGTTTCAGTTTTCTGCCACAGTTTTCATGACTACGACCGTCCCGGATGTGAGTCCTTGGGCCTCATGAACTGTTAGGAGGCGTGACCCGGCGCCCGACCCGTATCCTAAGTCAGATAGGGATTCCTTTTCGGTTTGGGTGAACACCAGGTACAATGTATCAGGAGGGTGCTTGGAATATTTGCTCCTGTGTACCTTTCCTTTTAGTGAGTGTACCAGAGATTTGGATGAGTATATGCCGCTGTAGATCTCATTGAGGGCATACGCTACATCCATTGGGCTCCGGTGCGTACACAGAAGCTCCTGGCTGATCGTGGTTACCAGGTTTGGGCGAGTGTACTGCATCGCGAAAAGGTTCTCTCTGTCGATGAAGGGAAGTTGGTTGATATCACCGATAAGCAGCATTTCTTCCGCATCGCACAGTTTTGTTGCCATCACTATGGCTCCGAAGTGATTCATGAGAGCCTCATCGATGATGAGTCGAGAACATCGAACCCTGTCAGGCTCTCTTACACCGTTTACAAGGACAGAGGCCATAGTGCGTACTTTTGTTTTGGCGTCTGCGCCTATGCGGTTTGCTAATTTTATTTTTAGTTCTTTTGCTGCTTCTAATGTAGTTGTGATTATCAAGTCCCTTCCCCCCTCGAATTGGTTTACCACCCACGTTGTCATTCCGCATCCGGGGACTCCGTTGATCCATTTTATTTTTGGAAATTGCCAGGTGTCCCATGGCGCCCCGACTCCGTCCTCTGTGATGGCTTCAGCCATATTGAGGATCTTGTCGTTTAGCATCACCCTGGTGCACCGTGCAGTTACAACGATATGGTCACCCGGAGGCGTTTTGAATTTGGGTTTTCCGTTGCTGTTCGATATGTCCTCGTCCAGCATCACGAAGCCTGCCGTTCCACTGTAAGCCGCCATATGATGTTTGATTTTTCCTCTCAGAACAGTAGATGTTTTATTGTCATATATGGCCGCTTCGTCCTCCTCGAGTAGCACCTTAAGCAGATCCTCACTACCAAGGTGATAAGTTTGTAGAATGTTTCTGCAGGTGTTGAGGTTCGCCTCTATGGTGGCTTTTATTAGTGCTTTAAACTCGAGGAAGGCGTTGATCATGTGATCTTTGACTCCACTACCGGACGAAGATTTGGGTGGCCGGGTTTTCTCGTGGCGGCTGAGGTTTGGGCATGCTTTAGAGATGTTGATTTGTTGGGTAGCTCTCTTGTGTGCTCTTGTTTTATATTTAGTATTTTCTCTTAGACACTGCGGGTATACTCCGTCCTGCTGCACTTATAGTATATAGGAAGGCGTCTAGTTTGCTCTTTGTTCTGATGTTTTGGCCTTTTGTAAAATGTTTGCCTTTTCTGTGGCCGTTTGCAACTGCAGTCTCTCCGATCCGCTACATATCTCAGGTGTCGCTATGGGATGACCCCAGCTGTCAATGGGGTGCTCGCTGTAGTTAAGTCGTAACTTTTGAGGTAACTTAAGTTCTCTCCTCTGTTTTCGTATACGACTATCATGTGGGTATTGGAGGCCTTAATGCACCCAATGCGATCTGCGATTTCCTTGGTCGTGCAGAACCGCCATAGCATCCACACTAATAATGCGGGATGTGACTGCAGTGTCCTTCTCTTGCTTTCCAAGCTCATTTAGAACCGAGCACGCCTTTGCGAATGGGCTGCTTTCTTCGGTCCATGCGAATAGTAAGATTGTTTTGTTTTTTAATCTCACTATTCGACATCGCTGGTTTGCGACTTTTACCTCCGACAGCGCGTCGTATTTTTTGCGCTTCATGCTCGTTCTAAATGTGCTGCCATTCAGCAAATAGGCTAGGCCCGGCGAGATCTTAACAAAGTTTTGGTTTATTGCTGCGCAGAAACCTATTCCCAGTGTCTCCGAGTTGTTATCCATGAAGAAAGCTACTCCTCTTATCCTTATTCCCGGTTTGCCTCTTTCTGCATGTTCCAGCAGCTGGTGTTCGGCTGTCAGATGTACGGGACTTCCATCTCTTGCATGTGCCGACATGGAGTCCGCGACAGTGTCTTGGCGGCCCGAGGCTTGTGTGTGTGTATTTGTGAGTGTAGGTGGTGTTATCCGTGTAGTGCTGTTTCGTTTGGCGGCAATTTGAAAGGTGTGTTCTGCAAATGCCAAAAATGGTTCTCTCATGTCGTCATCGTGTAGCATCGTAGGTAGGTCGGATTTTGTCAATTTTGTCCCTATTTTGAATTCTAGGTCCAGGCGAGCCGCTTGGAAGCGAGGGCACTCCAGGATGATGTGCCATACAGACTCATTTACCTCCGCGTCACACTCACACTCAGGGCTGTCTTTCAGCTTGAATCTGTGTAGGTATTCCGCGATTCCGCCGTGTCCTGTCAGTACTTGTACTTGCGTGGGCGTCAGCTTTGTTTTCCTCACCACTCGGTATGCTTTTTCAACATCTGGGAGGAATTTCTTTGTGACTGACCCAGTGATGGAGGTTTCGTATCTGTCCTGCCATTTGCGGACAGAGTCCTCTCTGATCTTTTTCTTAACGTAACACAGCGGAACTTGGTCATAGTCCGAGGCGCCACCCTCCCCGAGCGCCGCCGACTTCGCAAGCTCGTCTGCCCTCTCGTTTCCGGTCGTTCCGATGTGTGCTCTCAACCAGAACAGTCGCACCTCTCTTCCACTCCGTCGGATCTCCCCTAAACTTTGTTTTATGGCTTGTGTTAGGGGGTGGTTCGCTTTTGGGTTCGCCAGCAGGTCTAGTGAAGATCTTGAGTCACTAAAATGTTTACGACTGAGTCAGTCATCGTTTGGACGAGCTGGATGGCCCTATGAAGCGCGTAGAGTTCTGATTGGAAAACCGTGCAAACTGGGTCCAATTTGAAGGTGGCATAGTTGGACTCACTGCCGCCCTCCCAGCAGGTCAAAGCGGCTCCGACCCTCCCTCAATCTTGCTTCCGTCCGTATATATTTGAGGACCGGTTACTTGGTGGGAGTTTAGGGTTTCGGAATCGCAGTTTTCCAATAACTCGTACGTTGTTGTAATAAGTTTAGAGGGGTGCGGCTGACCCATGTGGTCTACTACTCGCTCAGCTCTCTTTCAGGTGGTAGATAGTCTAGGCATTTTTTTCTTCGCCTTATATAAGCTAGCCGCTTCCTGTATTCTCAGGTCTAGCGGAAGCAAACCAGAGATGGTGAGTGAGGAGGTGAGTGAGACCGTGCGGTACGCTCTACAGATCTTCTGTGCAAAACCCTCTGCAATGAGTTCAGCTGATCTTGGATCATTTTCATCTCTGTTGCCGAGGACCATGCACTCGAGGCGTACATCACTATGGGCTCCACGACTGCGACGTATATAGTTCTTATGATCTCGCTATTGAGGCCCCAGGTCACCTTGGCTGCGCACGCCAGCTGTTTGTGTATGTCTGCAGCTTTTTTGCACGCAGCTGCTACGTGTGCCTTGAAGGTGAGTTTGCTGTCAATAACGAGACCCAGTATTTTCATTTCCTCTACTAGTTTTACTCTTTTGCCAGCCATGTGTAGGTTTGGAGGTTCATATTTAAGCTTTTAGTTAAAAGCATCGCATTGGTTTTGTGTGCGGCGAAGTTTAGCTTGTTCTGACCTCCCATTCCACCACGCTGTCGAGAATGGTGTTGGCCCGCCGCTCCAGATCACTTGTTGAGTGATCAGTGAGCACCAGGACAACGTCATCCGCGAAGGCTTGGCAATGTAACCCTTCGACCGAAAGTCGGTTCAGTAGCGAGTCTAAAATGACATTCCAGAAGGTCGGTCCTCCGATAGAGCCTTGGACACAACCTTTGGTGTTTACCCTTTCGCTACACGCTCTAGCGTAATTGACTCCGACTTTCCGGTCTGTGAGGTATGAGCAGACCATTTCGTAGAGGTTTTTTGGGCATTTTTTCTTGACGAGTTGAAGCTTCAGCGCTGGCCACCACGCATTGTCAAAGGCCCCCTCTATGTCTAGTGAAATTATGAGGACAATTTTTTTGTTGCTTATACCCTCTCTTACGTGTTCCACCAGATCGTAGAGGGCGTCTTCGGTGCTGCGCTGGGGCATGAAACCATATTGTTTCTTGTTGAGAGTTGGGAGAATATGCCACTGGAGTCGGCCCACCATTAACTTTTCGACGATCTTTCCGAGTACTGACAGAAGGCCGATTGGTCTGTAGGACTTCGGGTGAGTGTAATCGTCCTTGCCCGGTTTTCTGATAATAACCACATGAGCTGCCTTCCATTGCTTGGGAAGTGCGCTAGCGTTAAGCACTTGTTAGCGATCGCCAGGAACAACTCCGGTTCGCTATGGATTGCTGCGGAGCATATGTCAGCTGTAAGCCCGTCAGGTCCTGGGGCTTTTTTTGGGTTGAGTGCACCAAGCACTAGCGCTAGCTCCGGTTCTGCAAAGGTGGGTCATCATCCGATAAACCTTGTTCTTTGGTCAGTTTTCCTTGTATCAGTTCCCTTATTTTGGCGTGCAAAGGCTGATCTGATGCCTCATCATCGTCAGGAAAGAAGGTTTCGGCCAGGAGTTCTGCCGATTCTTTTGGGGTTAGGGTGACACCCTCGGTTTCTTAGGAGCATGTCTTCTTGTCTTCTAGAAGTGTTTCGTAAGACTCTGTAGATCTTGTCCCACATGCTCTCCCTTTCCTGTGTTGTGCAGAACTCCTTCCAACTCCGTGTTTGTTCCTCGTCTACTCTTGAGATGTACAGTTTTTTGGCAGTTAGGTATTCGTCAATTACAAAATGCCTTCGAGTTGGCGCTGCGTTTTTTATTCTCCTTTTTTTTCGGAGAACTTCCTTTTTTTGCTGGTTGAGAGACTGTGACCACCACGGGGGCGCTACATTTGCACTCCTATTTCCCACTTTCGGAATCGTTAGTTCACAAGATTCCTGGATGGCGTTGTGTAGGTTGTTGTGATGGATTCCAGATCTTCCGGGGTTTTTACATCTTCAATGGTAGTTGAGGTTACATGTTTTTCCTTTAGTAAGGATCTGAGGTGTGTTTTGAAGTCTGTCCAATTAGCCCTTTTGGTGTTGTATTTGCGAGTTGTGCATGGTAGTAGTTGTGTAAGGGTTGTACCAGCTCGCAAAGTAAAAAGTAATAGCGTTGTGGTCCGATGTGACAAGGCTTCTGTTTACCTCCCAGTCCTCAACTTTGCCGAGCAGAGGCAGACTGCAAGCTGTTACGTCTACTATGCTCGAGCAAAGTTTACCTCTTCTATAGGTCTCAAGGTTGGTGTATCCCCGGTATTTAGGATCTGGAGATCCATGTCGTTTAGGAAGGTGCTGTATGCTGCACCCTCTCGTCGTCCGTGCTGCTGCCCACCATTGACTCCAAGCGTTGATGTCTCCTGCTACTATGATGTTTTTGGTATTGAGTTTTCGCAGGCTGCTTGGGTGCGTCTTAGATAGGGTTCTATGTCTTTGTCCCTTCAAAGTAGACTGATACTACGCCTAACTTCAAGTTTCCCGCAACCAGTAGAACCGCCGCCTCAGTTTCAGTCACGAGTTGGGGTCATGAACGACCTCCAACCTGTTACCAAAATGATGATGGCCGCTTTCACAGGCTTTTGACGATTGAGGGTGCATTGGATTACTTGGGTGCCAGGATATTGTTTTAGAACGCCATTTTTCCCACGTAGGGTTCTTGAACAATGGCGACTGACACTTTTTGTCCTTTGCTGCTTGAAGTAGTTCGGCGGTTGCCACTTTGGAGCGTTGTAGGTTAGCTTGTAAAATTTTATTTGGTTTTCCGACCTTGTTGAGCTGTCACTGTTTTCGCTGCCCTTAGCAATAGGATATGCGAGATCGTGCTATGGCGTCCCACTTCTGTTTTTCCCTGCACACACTGCTGAAAGCATTGTGTGCCAGGTCTGTGCCTGCCCCGTGCGCTGTCGAGCAGTTTTTGCAGATGGGAAGCTTCCCCTTTAATCTGCTTGGACATTTTTCCCACGTATGGGTCTCTCCGCAGTGGCTGCAGAGATCATCCTTTTCTCTGCAGATGGCCTTGGTATGGCCAAAGCCTAAGCATTTAGTGCATTGCACTAGGGGTGAGTGGTCCATAATCGGCCTCCTTTGGAGACCGATGTACACTTTTTCTGCCTCTATGAAGCGCCGGTGTATTTCGGGGGAGAGTTCAAATACAGGATGGCATTCAAGTGGGTTTCTTGCCCTCTTCCTGTATTTCACTCTTATCGCACTGTTTGTCAGTTCTACGCCTTGCAGGAGGTGTTTGTTCTGCGCTAGTAAATTTTCAACCATTTCATTGTCCGAAAGGTATGATAGCACGTCTCTGATTATTGCTAAGGGGTTATTGGTTTTTGGGACTTCTACCTTTAGCTGTTTGTCCAATTTTACCCTATTTTGGACCAGCTTTAGGTCCTCTTTGGTGCTACAGCTGAGAACCACCTTTTGGTTTTTGGCCTTCCTAACCCGATCCACTTTGGCTCCAGTCTTTTTAGTGTCCAAAGCCTCTCTTATCTTCTCAATTACTTTGTCTCCGGTGTTTTTGGGGTCAGTAGAGGAGATTATAAGAGTGTGGTTGGGTTTTGGCGGAGGGGGATTTGCGGCCACTTTAGCGTAGGTTTGCTTAGGCTTCGGTCTTATTTCTCCAGCCTGCGCCAGTTCCGTTGCCAGGCTCGCGGTGGCTGGTGATGGTGTCCTTTGCCTTTGCTCCCTAATGGTTTTCAACTCAGAGGACATTGCTTCTAGGTGTTCGGTGAGGGGTTGCAATTGTTGGATTATTTGTGTGTGGTCTTGGCTTGTTTGAGGAGGTTCTGAGAGTCTAGTTTTTATATTTGTGTCAATTTCTCTCATTGCCTCCTCAAGTTTTATTAATTTGTCTGCAATAGCAGTGTTTTTATCGTCTGTGGGGCAATATGGTTTTTTCTCCAGGCAGAGCAGTGTTTTCTGGCTTGCGCTTGAGGTCTTTTCCAGACCTCTGCGCAAGTCGTCCAGCTGCGTCCTTATCGTGTCGATGCTGGTCTTTATTTGTGTGAGGTCCTGTTCTCGGTCTTCTTTGGAGCCCCTCATTCCTCCCTGCCCTGGCTTGGATAGGGTGTCTTATTTCTCCAGCCTGCGCCAGTTCCGTTGCCAGGCTCGCGGTGGCTGGTGATGGTGTCCTTTGCCTTTGCTCCCTAATGGTTTTCAACTCAGAGGACATTGCTTCTAGGTGTTCGGTGAGGGGTTGCAATTGTTGGATTATTTGTGTGTGGTCTTGGCTTGTTTGAGGAGGTTCTGAGAGTCTAGTTTTTATATTTGTGTCAATTTCTCTCATTGCCTCCTCAAGTTTTATTAATTTGTCTGCAATAGCAGTGTTTTTATCGTCTGTGGGGCAATATGGTTTTTCTCCAGGCAGAGCAGTGTTTTCAATGTCTGTGGGGCAATATGGTTTTTCTCCAGGCAGAGCAGTGTTTTCTGGCTTGCGCTTGAGGTCTTTTCCAGACCTCTGCGCAAGTCGTCCAGCTGCGTCCTTATCGTGTCGATGCTGGTCTTTATTTGTGTGAGGTCCTGTTCTCGGTCTTCTTTGGGCCCTCATTCCTCCCTGCCCTGGCTTGGATAGGGTGTCTTTTATTTCTCCCATACTTTTGCCCAGTTCTTGTATGGCTATTTGGACCTCGTTTATCTTGCGATACGGTTCCTGAGTCTCGAAATCCAGCCAGCCACGTATAGCCTTTGACTCTTTAAGAGTGTTTTGACCTCGGTCCTGGTGTGACCGAGTTCATTGGCTAACTCCTTAATCAGCTCCGTCACTACTTTGTTGTGAGCGCGCTCCACCTGTACTAGCTCTTGTGCACTTCGCGAGCGCTCCTTTTCCAGGTTTAATTTGTGTCTAGATCTGGAGTCTGATAAGGAGAGGACAATCTCGTATAGGGACTGTAGACGGTTAGGTTAGGTTAGTTAGGTTAGGTTGGGTTAGGTTAGGTTGGGTTAGGTTAGGTTAGTTAGGTTAGGTTAGGTTAGTTAGGTTAGGTTAGGTTGGGTTAGGTTAGGTTAGGTTAGGTTAGAGTTAGGTTAGGTTAGTTAGGTTAGGTTAGTTAGGTTAGGTTAGGTTAGTTAGGTTAGGTTGGGTTAGGTTAGGTTGGGTTAGGTTAGGTTAGGTTAGGTTAGTTAGGTTAGGTTAGAGTTAGGTTAGGTTAGTTAGGTTAGGTTGGGTTAGGTTAGGTTGGGTTAGGTTAGGTTAGTTAGGTTAGGTTAGTTAGGTTAGGTTGGGTTAGGTTAGGTTAGGTTAGTTAGGTTAGGTTAGTTAGGTTAGGTTAGGTTGGGTTAGGTTAGGTTAGTTAGGTTAGGTTAGGTTAGTTAGGTTAGGTTAGGTTAGGTTGGGTTAGGTTAGGTTAGAGTTAGGTTAGGTTAGAGTTAGGTTAGGTTAGGTTAGGTTAGTTAGGTTAGGTTAGTTAGGTTAGGTTAGTTAGGTTAGGTTAGTTAGGTTAGGTTAGGTTAGGTTGGGTTAGGTTGGGTTAGGTTAGGTTAGGTTAGGTTAGTTAGGTTAGGTTGGGTTAGGTTAGGTTAGGTTAGGTTAGGTTGGGTTAGGTTAGGTTAGTTAGGTTAGGTTAGTTAGGTTAGGTTAGGTTAGTTAGGTTAGGTTAGGTTAGAGTTAGGTTAGGTTAGGTTAGGTTAGGTTGGGTTAGGTTAGGTTAGGTTGGGTTGGGTTAGGTTGGGTTAGGTTAGGTTGGGTTAGGTTGGGTTAGGTTGGGTTAGGTTGGGTTAGGTTGGGTTAGGTTAGGTTAGGTTAGGTTAGGTTAGGTTAGAGTTAGGTTAGGTTAGGTTAGGTTAGGTTAGGTTAGGTTAGTTAGGTTAGGTTAGTTAGGTTAGGTTAGGTTAGAGTTAGGTTAGGTTAGGTTAGGTTAGGTTAGTTAGGTTAGGTTAGGTTAGTTAGGTTAGGTTAGTTAGGTTAGGTTAGTTAGGTTAGGTTAGTTAGGTTAGGTTAGTTAGGTTAGGTTAGTTAGGTTAGGTTAGAGTTAGGTTAGGTTAGGTTAGTTAGGTTAGGTTAGGTTAGGTTAGGTTAGTTAGGTTAGGTTAGGTTAGTTAGGTTAGGTTAGGTTAGAGTTAGGTTAGGTTAGAGTTAGGTTAGGTTAGGTTAGTTAGGTTAGGTTAGGTTAGTTAGGTTAGGTTAGTTAGGTTAGGTTAGGTTAGTTAGGTTAGGTTAGTTAGGTTAGGTTAGTTAGGTTAGGTTGGGTTAGGTTAGGTTAGTTAGGTTAGGTTAGTTAGGTTAGGTTGGGTTAGGTTAGGTTAGTTAGGTTAGGTTAGGTTAGGTTAGTTAGGTTAGGTTAGTTAGGTTAGGTTAGTTAGGTTAGGTTAGTTAGGTTAGGTTAGTTAGGTTAGGTTGGGTTAGGTTGGGTTAGGTTAGGTTGGGTTAGGTTAGGTTAGGTTGGGTTAGGTTAGGTTAGTTAGGTTAGGTTAGTTAGGTTAGGTTGGGTTAGGTTAGGTTAGTTAGGTTAGGTTAGGTTAGGTTAGTTAGGTTAGGTTAGTTAGGTTAGGTTAGTTAGGTTAGGTTAGTTAGGTTAGGTTAGTTAGGTTAGGTTAGTTAGGTTAGGTTAGAGTTAGGTTAGGTTAGGTTGGGTTAGGTTAGGTTAGTTAGGTTAGGTTAGTTAGGTTAGGTTAGGTTAGTTAGGTTAGGTTAGTTAGGTTAGGTTAGTTAGGTTAGGTTAGTTAGGTTAGGTTAGGTTAGTTAGGTTAGGTTGGGTTAGGTTAGGTTAGGTTAGTTAGGTTAGGTTGGGTTAGGTTAGGTTAGTTAGGTTAGGTTAGTTAGGTTAGGTTAGTTAGGTTAGGTTGGGTTAGGTTAGGTTAGGTTAGGTTAGGTTGGGTTAGGTTAGGTTAGGTTGGGTTAGGTTGGGTTAGGTTAGGTTAGGTTAGTTAGGTTAGGTTGGGTTAGGTTAGGTTAGTTAGGTTAGGTTAGGTTAGGTTAGTTAGGTTAGGTTAGGTTAGGTTAGGTTAGGTTAGTTAGGTTAGGTTAGTTAGGTTAGGTTAGAGTTAGGTTAGGTTGGGTTAGGTTGGGTTAGGTTAGGTTAGTTAGGTTAGGTTAGGTTAGGTTGGGTTAGGTTAGGTTAGTTAGGTTAGGTTAGGTTGGGTTAGGTTAGGTTAGGTTAGTTAGGTTAGGTTGGGTTAGGTTAGGTTGGGTTAGGTTAGGTTGGGTTAGGTTAGGTTAGTTAGGTTAGGTTGGGTTAGGTTAGGTTAGAGTTAGGTTAGGTTAGAGTTAGGTTAGGTTGGGTTAGGTTGGGTTAGGTTAGGTTAGGTTAGGTTAGGTTAGTTAGGTTAGGTTAGGTTAGGTTAGAGTTTTATGTACATTGTTTTAATCTTCTATTCCTAAAGTAATGTAAACATCTTATTTTTAACAGTTTGTTCTTACACTCTATATTTTTATTTATATTATGATAGCATTATTACTTGCTACGCTGTTTTGTTCCTCTTTACGACATTTTGTGCGATTTCGATGCAGTAGTTTAAGAACACGTCTCTTTTTTGGCTGTTTATGATGTTCGGTACGTTTTCCCTTACTATATTTTCATTTATTTTGTTTCTTAGTTCTAGTCTTTGTATTGCAGGTATTGGGCAGTCAAAAAGGATGTGTGGGACTGATTCCTGCGTTCCTGGCTCGCATGCGCACGATGAGCTCTCTTTGCACTTAAAGCGATTCAAGTACTCCGAGAACCCACCGTGCCCTGTCATAATTTGCGTAACCAAGTAGTCGACTTTTATTTTGCGGATCATCCGGTACGCCGTCACAGCATCCGGGAAGAATATTTTTGTGACCAACGCGGTTTCTCCAATTTGATATCTACGATTCCATTCGTCAAGCGTTGCAAGTCGAATGCTTCGCTTGGCGAATGAGACCGGGTACAAATCATAATCAGGTCTCTCCTGGAGCCCAAGGCGGCGCTTTTGGCAAGCTGGTCAGCTCTTTCGTTGCCCTCCATCCCTGCATGGGCCTTGATCCAGAATAAGGTAACAACTTTACCCTGGAGAGATGTTGTTGTTAGATTATCTCTGCTCTCTACTGCAAGAGGATGGAGGCAACTATGATTTATGACCGTTTGTAGAGCTGCCATTGAGTCGCTGTAGACTCCAAAGGAAGACGCTGAGTGTCCGATAATTACCTGTGTGGCCTTGCATATGGCCAGAAGCTCAGCCTGGTAGACGGTGCAGTACCCTGGGAGAGCAAGCTTGATGGCTTTTGTTTCGGTCTCGCTGTTCCACACAGACACGGCAGCGCCGACTTTGCCCTCAATCTTGCTCCCGTCAGTAAATATACGAACGTCATAGTCACTGTTTTGAATGAGCTGCTCTCGATCTACCAGGCTCACGAGCCTCAGGCTGATACGCTCGGCGGGATGTGGCGCCGCAATGGCCGGGGCCATCCGCTCGATCTCCCTGTCCCCCAGACCCAGCTGAGGCACTCCCCTCTTGGCCCCGTACAGTGAGGCCGCCTCACGTACTCTGAGATCAAGGGGAAGTATCCCAGCCAGGCGCAGCGCCGAGTTCAGGGAGACCGTCCGATAGCCCTTACAAATTCTCTGTGCTATCCCACGCTGGACCACTTGAAGCTGCTTAATCGTCATCAGCTTCCCCGCTGCCGGTGCCCACACGCTAGCAGCGTACAGGATGATCGGCTCTATCGTAGCCGTATAAATTATCCTTATTACTTCAGGGTGGAGACCCCAGCTCACTCTCGCCGCTCTAGATAGTTGTTTATATATTCCGATGGCCTTCCTGCAGACATTCGCCACGTGAGTGTTGAAAGTCAGCCTGTCATCCATGGTGACACCAAGGAGTTTTATTTCCCTGGACATGCCAATGTCGATCCCTCCCATCCTCAGACATGGGGTGTCGTGTTTAAGTTTTCTGGTAATAACCATCGCATTTGTTTTTTCAGGCGCAAATTTAAGCTTATTTTTGACACCCCACATACGAACATGTTCGAGAGCGCCATTTGCGCGTCCTTGCACCTCTAGTGCGGTGTCACCATCGAAGACAAGCACAACGTCGTCCGCGAAAGCCTGACCGTACACACCCCCATTCTCTAGGCTTTTTAAGAGGGGGTCCAGGAGGAGGTTCCACAAGATTGGTCCTCCAATGGAGCCCTGGACGCACCCCTTGGTGGTGATTTTAGTGCACTCCTCTCCTGCATACCTAACCACTACCTCTCTGTTCCTCAGGTAGCTATCAAATACCTTCCTGAGGTTCAGTGGGCACTTTTCCTCAGCCAGTCGGACTCGTATAGCTGGCCACTTTTCATCTAATTTCCTGTAAATGTGTTGCATTAGGTTATAGAGGGAGTCCTCGGTGCTTCTCTGGGGCATAAATCCATACTGGCGGGTACTCATTTAAGGCAGCAGATGGAATTTGAGGCGTGACACTAACATTTTTTCATATATTTTGCCTAGTATAGGCAGTAGACCAATTGGTCTATATGATTTAGGGGCGGCGTAGTCAGTCTTTCCCGGCTTTCTCAACATCACGACCGTAGCTTTCTTCCAAGGCTCCGGAAAGTGATGGTATTCCAGACACTTGTTCAAAAATATCAAGAATACAACACTGTGGTTCCTGATGACGTGTTGGCAAATGTCTGCAGTAAAGCCATCCGCTCCCGGGGCCTTTTTCGGGTTAAAGGATTCGCTGGCCTGTTGTAGCTCCGCCATGGTGAATGGTGGGTCGCAGGGCTCAACTTGCTTGCCATCATTCACTTTTTCGGCTTCGGCTCTATACATATATAAGTTTAGAGGGGAGTGGCTGACCCATGTGGTCTACTACTCGCTCCAGCTCTCTTTCAGGTGGTAGATAGTCGAGGCATTTTTTTTTCTTCGCCTTATATAAGCTAGCCGCTTCCTGTATTCTCAGGTCTAGCGGAAGCAAACCAGAGATGGTGAGTGAGGAGGTGAGTGAGACCGTGCGGTACGCTCTACAGATCTTCTGTGCAAAACCCCTCTGCAATGAGTTCAGCTGATCTTGGATCATTTTCATCTCTGTTGCCGAGGACCATGCACTCGAGGCGTACATCACTATGGGCTCCACGACTGCGACGTATATAGTTCTTATGATCTCGCTATTGAGGCCCCAGGTCACCTTGGCTGCGCACGCCAGCTGTATGTGTATGTCTGCAGCTTTTTTGCACGCAGCTGCTACGTGTGCCTTGAAGGTGAGTTTGCTGTCAATAACGAGACCCAGTATTTTCATTTCCTCTACTAGTTTTACTCTTTTGCCAGCCATGTGTAGGTTTGGAGGTTCATATTTAAGCTTTTTAGTTAATAGCATCGCATTGGTTTTGTGTGCGGCGAAGTTTAGCTTGTTCTGACCTCCCCATTCCACCACGCTGTCGAGAATGGTGTTGGCCGCCGCTCCAGATCACTTGTTGAGTGACCACTGAACACGAGGACAACGTCATCCGCGAAGGCTTAGCAATGTAACCCTTCAACCGAAAGTCGGGTCAGTAGTGAGTCCAGAATGACATTCCACAGGGTCGGTCCTCCGATAGAGCCTTGGACACAACCTTTGGTGTTTACCCTTTCGCTACACGCTCTAGCGTAATTGACTCCGACTTTCCGGTCTGTGAGGTATGAGCAGACCATTTCGTAGAGGTTTTTTGGGCATTTTTTCTTGACGAGTTGAAGCTTCAGCCCTGGCCACCATGCATTGTCAAAGGCCCCCTCTATGTCTAGTGAAATTATGAGGACAATTTTTTTGTTGCTTATACCCTCTCTTACGTGTTCCACCAGATCGTAGAGGGCGTCTTCGGTGCTGCGCTGGGGCATGAAACCATATTGTTTCTTGTTGAGAGTTGGGAAAATATGCCACTGGAGTCGGCCCACCATTAACTTTTCGACGATCTTTCCGAGTACTGACAGAAGGCCGATTGGTCTGTAGGACTTCGGGTGAGTGTAATCGTCCTTGCCCGGTTTTCTGATAATAACCACATGAGCTGCCTTCCATTGCTTGGGGAAGTGCGCTAGCGTTAAGCACTTGTTAGCGATCGCCAGGAACAACTCCGGTTCGCTATGGATTGCTGCGGAGCATATGTCAGCTGTAAGCCCGTCAGGTCCTGGGGCTTTTTTTGGGTTGAGTGCACCAAGCACTAGCGCTAGCTCCGGTTCTGCAAAAGGTGGGTCATCATCCGATAAACCTTGTTCTTTGGTCAGTTTTCCTTGTGTCAGTTCCCTTATTTTGGCGTGCCAAGGCTGATCTGATGCCTCATCATCGTCAGGAAAGAAGGTTTCGGCCAGGAGTTCTGCCGATTCTTTTGGGGTTAGGGTGACACCCTCGGTGTTTCTTAGGTTAGGTTAGGTTAGGTTAGGTTAGGTTAGGTTAGGTTAGGTTAGGTTAGGTTAGGTTAGGTTATGTTAGGCTAGGCTAGGCTAGGCTAGGCTAGGCTAGGTTAGGTTAGGTTAGGTTAGGTTAGGTTAGGTAAGGTTAGGTTAGGTTAGGTAAGATTAAGTTAGGTTAGGTTAGGTCAGGTGAGGTTAGGTTAGGTCAGGTGAGGTTAGGTTAGGTTAAGGTTAGGTTAGGTTAGGTTGAGTTGGGTTAGGTTGGGTTAGGTTAGGTTAGAGTTGGGTTAGGTTGGGATTTAGGTTAGGTTAGGTTAGGTTAGGTTGAGTTGGGTTAGGTTGGAGTTAGGTTAGGTTAGGTAAGGTTAGGTTAGGTTGGGATTGGGTTAGGTTAGGTTAGGTTAGGTTAAGGTTGGGTTAGGTTGGGTTAGGTTAGGTTAGGTCAGGTGAGGTTAGGTTAGGTTAGGTAAGGTTAGGTTAGGATAGGTTAGGTCAGGTTAGGTTAGGTCAGGTCAGGTTAGGTTTTTTTTTTTAAATTACTCTTTCTATCTCCACCATAATCGGAGCTTTGGCTGTTATGTTTATTATTTCTTACTACTCTATTTATTTATTTCTTAAATATAATACATTAAGTAGTTTTTTCAGGAGTTTTAAGTACATTGTTTTAATCTTCTATTCCTAAAGTAATGTAAACATCTTATTTTTAACAGTTTGTTCTTACACTCTACATTTTTATTTATCTATTTTCGTACACTATACTAGTCTATAATATATTTCATTATATTATGATAGCATTATTACTTGCTACGCTGTTTTGTTCCTCTTTACGACATTTTGACCGATTTCGATGCTGTAGTTTAAGAACACGTCTCTTTTTTGACTGTTTATGATGTTCGGTACGTTTTCCCTTAGTATATTTTCATTTATTTTGTTTCTTAGTTCTAGTCTTTGTATTGCAGGTATTGGGCAGTCAAAAAGGATGTGTGGGACTGATTCCTGCGTTCTTGGCTCGCATGCGCACGATGAGCTCTATTTGCACTTAAAGCGATTCAAGTAGTCCGATTGGTTAGGATAGGTTAGGTTAGGTTAGATTAGGTTAGGTTAGGTTAGGTTAGGTTAGGTTAGGTATGGTTAGGTAAGGTTAGGTTAGGATAGGTTAGGTTAGATTAGGTTAGGTTAGGTTAGGTTAGGTTAGGTTAGAGTTGGGTTGGGTTAGGTAAGGTTAGGTTGGGTTAGGTTGAGTTGGGTTAGGTTAGGTTGGTTAGGTTAGGTTGGGTTAGGTTAGGTTAGGTTAGGTTAGGTTGGGTTAGGTTAGGTTGGGTTGGGATTGGGTTAGGTTGGGTTAGGTTAGGTTAGAGTTAGGTTAGGTTGGGATTTAGGTTGGGTTGGGATTGGGTTGGGTTGGGTTGGGTTAGGTCAGGTCAGGTTAGGTTGGATTGGGTTGGGTTTGGTTAGGTTAGGTTAGGTTGGGTTGGGTTGGGTTAGGTTAGGATTGGGTTAGGTTAGGTTAGGTTAGGTTAGGTTAGGTTGGAGTTGGGTTAGGTTAGGTATGGTTAGGTAAGGTTAGGTTAGGTTAGGTTGGGATTTAGGTTAGGTTGGGTTAGGTCAGGTGAGGTTAGGTTAGGTTAGGTTGGTTTAGGTTAGGTTAGGTTAGGTTAGGTTGGGATTGGGTTAGGTTAGGTTAGGTTAGGTTAGGTAAGGTTAGGTTAGGTTAGGTTGGGTTAGGTTAGGTTAGGTTAGGTTAGGTAAGGTTAGGTTAGGATAGGTTGGGTTAGGTTGGGTTAGGATTAGGTTAGGTTAGGTTAGGTTAGGTTAGGTTAGGTTAGGTTAGGTTAGGTTGGTTGGGTTAGGTTAGGTTGGGATTAGGTTAGGTTAGGTTAGGTTAGAGTTAGGTTAGGTATGGTTAGGTAAGGTTAGGTTAGGTTAGGTTAGGATTTAGGTTGGGATTTGGGTTGGGTTAGGTTAGGTTAGGTTGGGATTTAGGTTAGGTTAGGTTAAGTTGGGTTAGGTTAGGTTGGGTTGGATTGGGTTGGGTTGGGTTGGTTTAGGTTGGGTTAGGTTAGGATTGGGTTAGGTTAGGTCAGGTGAGGTTAGGTTAGGTTGGGATTAGGTTGGGTTGGGTTGGGTTGGGTTGGGTTGGGTTGGGTTGGGTTGGGTTGGGTTGGGTTGGGTTGAGTTGGGTTGGGTTGGGTTGGGTTAGGTTGGGTTGGGTTGGGTTAAGGTTGGGTTGGGTTGGAGTTGGGTTGGGTTGGGTTGGGTTGGGTTGGGTTGGAGTTGGGTTGGGTTAGGTTGGGTTAGGTTGGGTTAAGGTTGGGTTGGGTTGGGTTAGGTTGGGTTGGGTTGGGTTGGGTTGGGTTGGGTTGGGTTGGGATTGGGTTGGGTTGGGTTGGGTTGGGTTGGAGTTGGGTTGGGTTCAGGTTGGGTTGGGTTGGGTTGGGTTGGGTTGGGTTGGGTTGGATTGGGTTGGGTTGGTTGGGTTAGGTTGGGTTAGGTTAGGTTGGGTTGGATTGGGTTGGGTTGGGTTGGGTTGGGTTGGGTTGGGTTGGGTTAGGTTAAGGTTGGGTTGGAGTTGGGTTAGGTTAGGTTAAGGTTAGGTTAGGTTGAGTTAGGTTGGTTAGGTTAGGTTAGGTTGGTTTAGGTTAGGTTGGGTTGGGTTGGGTTAGGTTAGGTTAGGTTAGGTTGAGTTAGGTTGGGTTAAGTTAGGTTAGGTTAGGCTAGGTTAGGTTAGATTAGGTTAGGTTGGATTGGGTTGGGTTGGGTCAGGTCAGGTCAGGTCAGGTTAGGTTGGGATTGGGATTGGGATTGGGTTGGGTTGGAGTTGGGTTGGAGTTAGGTTGGGTTAAGTTAGGTTGGGTTAGGTTAGATTAGGTTAGGTTGGGTTAGGTTGGGTCAGGTGAGGTTAGGTTAGGTTGGGTTGGGTTAGGTTAGGTTGGGTTAGGTTAGGTCAGGTCAGGTCAGGTTAGGTTAGGTTAGGTTAGGTTAGGTTAGGTTAGGTTAGGTTAGGTTAGGTTAGGTTAGGTTAGGTTAGGTTAGGTTAGGTTAGGTTAGGTAAGGTTAGGTTAGGTTAGGTTAGTTTAGGTTAGGTTAGGTTAGGTTAGGTAAGGTTAGGTTAGGATAGGTTAGATTAGGTCAGGTCAGGTTAGGTTTTTTTTTTTAAATTACTCTTTCTATCTCCACCATAATCGGAGCTTTGGCTGTTCTGTTTATTATTTCTTACTATTCTATTTATTTATTTCTTAAATATAATATATTAAGTAGTTTTTTCAGGAGTTTTATGTACTTTGTTTTAATCTTCTATTCCTAAAGTAATGTAAACATCTTATTTTTAACAGTTTGTTCTTACACTCTACATTTTTATTTGTCTATTTTCGTACACTATACTAGTCTATAATATATTTCATTATATTATGATAGCATTATTACTTGCTACGCTGTTTTGTTCCTCTTTACGACATTTTGAGCGATTTCGATGCTGTAGTTTAAGAACACGTCTCTTTTTTGACTGTTTATGATGTTCGGTACGTTTTCCCTTACTATATTTTCATTTATTTTGTTTCTTAGTTCTAGTCTTTGTATTGCAGGTATTGGGCAGTCAAAAAGGATGTGTGGGACTGATTCCTGCGTTCTTGGCTCGCATGCGCACGATGAGCTCTCTTTGCACTTAAAGCGATTCAAGTACTCCGATTGGTTAGGTTAGGTTAGGTTAGGTTAGGTTAGGTTAGGTTAGGTTAGGTTGGAGTTAGGTTAGGTTAGGTTGGGATTGGGTTAGGTTAGGTTAGGTAAGGTTAGGTTAGGTTGGGTTAGGTTAGGTTAGGTTAGGTTGAGTTAGGTTAGGTTGGGTTAGGTTGGGTTAGGTTAGGTTAGAGTTGGGTTAGGTTAGGTTGGGTTGGGTTAGGTTAGGTTAGGTCAGGTCAGGTCAGGTCAGGTCAGGTCAGGTCAGGTCAGGTCAGGTCAGGTCAGGTCAGCCAGGCCAGGCCAGGCCAGGCCAGGCCAGGCCAGGCCAGGCCAGGCCAGGCCAGGCCAGGTTAGGTTAGGTTGAGTTGGGTTAGGTTAGGTTAGGTTAGGTTGGAGTTAGGTTAGGTTAGGTTAGGTTAGGTTAGGTCAGGTCAGGCCAGGCCAGGCCAGGCCAGGCCAGGCCAGCCAGGCCAGGCCAGCCAGGCCAGGCCAGGCCAGGCCAGGCCAGCCAGGCCAGGCCAGGCCAGGCCAGGCCAGGCCAGGCCAGGCCAGGCCAGGTTAGGTTAGGTTGGGTTAGGTTAGGTAAGGTTAGGTTAGGTTGGGTTAGGTTGGAGTAAGGTTAGGTTAGGTTAGGTTAGGTTAGGTTAGGTTAGGTTAGGTTAGGTTAGGTTAGGTTAGGTTAGGTTAGGTTAGGTTAGGTTTCTTTGGGAGGGGCGCTAGTATTCCATGACCGCCATGCCTTTATTTATTATTGAAATACAAATAACAAAATACAAATATATAATTAAGTACGCAGTTATATATATAGTTGTTGAAACTACTTATTAGTCTGCGTAACGATCCAATAGTTTCAAGCTCATTCGACACTATTCCGATGACAACCGGGACTTCAGTCTACGCGATCTGAAACCACAAAACAAGGACACCGGGTACAAACCAAATTGCAAGTCATCCTCTGGTGGGTGCAAGTGGGTAGAAAACCAGTGCTGCAATCCTTACGGACCTATAAGTCCATTATCAACGGCAGTGTTACGAGTCATCGCCAGGTTACATAGAAGACCGAGAAGTACAATTTAGCCATTGATTCTATCGAAATTTGGTCGGCGCTTCTGTGATTTCCTGATTATCAAAGTGTTAAAGTGTTTTTAGAAGTGTTTAATCTCTATCTCTGTACAGAAGTAAAGTTAGAAACCGACACAATTGCAGAAAGGTGTAAGGCAGGCGGATATATTATCATCGAAACTCTTCAACGCTGCTTTTGAATATTTTTTCAAGTTGCTGAACCGCAAAGTAGACGATATTAACATCATTGGCGAACACATCACTCACGTTCGATTTGCCGGTGTTATAGTCCTTATGGCGTGAGCTCTACAGGCTGTACCTTACAGAGCGAAACACTACAGTTGTTACACTGTTGTTTGGCGGTAGAAATGGTTAAGATGGTGGTACCTATCTACCTACTATGGTATGTTTTTTCAAGTCGACGTATATTATCTTTTTATCGAACTTACAGTATTTTTGTTTTTAGTCAAGGGATTAACCTGTCTAAAAGGCTTGATGATGGCGCGTGCCTAAGTTATCCAAGCGGGTAAGAAAGTTGGAAATAAAAATGTAAATACTCTCGTAAGTTTTATATTTGGTTAAAATAATTAATGTTTACGCGACGGGCGCGATAAAGTCATGTACTTGTCTTTAGATCAAAATGTATTGTCGTTACCATCGTCACCAACTATGGGCAGCGATAGTCAATACTTTACACGGGCCTCTCCCACGAAACGCCACTTAGTCTAATCTTTAGCCTCACCCATCCTCAGCTCCAGCTAGTTGGAGTGCCTCCTGATCTACTATTACCTAATCTTTACCTAACGCCTTTATTCGTCTACTCCAGCAATAAATATCACAACTGTCACTGTCATAAGTTGCGAGCTTTCTGCTCGCGAGTCTCTTCCGCCGAAGCTGGCAAGGCCACCGGACCAACATCGTATCTACCGTAGGTGTTTTAGTCGAAGTAGTTTATCACAAGTCCACTGTTGAACATAGGCCTCCCCCAAAAATTGCCGAAAAGTAGGACCCTGAGTCACCTGAGAATCCATCGACTTTCCGCAACACTACGCAGGTCGCCACTTCATCTCGTAGAGATCAACCCCAATGTAACAATGAATATACTCGAATAATACACAAATATTTTTTATGGGTTGCTCTGGTATTATGTTATAGTATAGTGTTCTGTACTATAAGTTATCAGCCTAGTAACTTATAGTACAGAATAGCCTAGTAATCTAACTAGGGGATCTACCTTCAAAGACTCGAGTTTGATCACCTATATGGAGTACACATACCCATATTTCTTTTTAAACTTATGTACGATTTGTATCTTTGGCAGACTAAGACTGAAAAAGGCTCACCGCCTACCACGTTGCTACAGTTAAACTTTGGTAATAAGTGACAATGACTAAAATGTCCTCTGACCACACCGGTATTTTAATTTTTAAAAGTATATAAATATTAACCAATAAGTTGGACAAAAGTTTAACAATTAATGTCTATTTCAGCCCGTTGAATGGCTACAAACACAGTGTTTACTTTAAATCGTGAGTAATATTGATACTTTTGCGGTTGCTAATTGATGCGCTACTTATTGCGTCGCTGAAGTAAACTCCGCCTCACTGACACTAGCATCGTGCCTGTACCACGTGCCATCACAGTTTTTTTGTCTCGAATTAAGTATATTGCTATTATTAAATATTAATATTATTAAATATGTCGGTATGTAAAGTTTTTAATGAAACTTAGGTGGATAAGTGAATTTTGACTGATTTCAGTTCTGATACATCTGGCATATAATAAAAATTGTTTTTTTTTTTTTATTTATTTATTTATGTACACACTAAAAGGCATGAAAAACAATAAAACATAGTGTTAGTACAAGGGTACTACTTATTCCATACATTGAAATTTCTTCCAGCAGACCCTAACAGGAAATTTTATTGAAATGGCAAACTTAGTGCGTACATTTCATAATATGTAATATATAATAAATACATAAATAATATGTATACAATTAAATTAATAGGATTACATATAATTAAATAATATACCAGCAGTGTTTAATACCGAAATGTGTACGAGCCGCGGTGAAAACTTTGTGCCTAATCTTTGTCAGAAACTCGGATATAGTAATACCTGAACCTTTCAAAGAAGTTTTGCAGTCCCAAACAAGCCGACGACTCTCGAAATCTCCAAATCTGATGAGCACTGGGCGTGTTGAAGCTTGAGAAGATCCTAAACGGTGGCATACTTGTATATCGTCTATTTTTAAATCGGACACCTTTATTCGATCCGATAATAACTTAAAGACAGACTCATGCAATTTCTCGTTCTGTCTTTCTGAAAAACCATGGATTAGCAGAACTTTTCTCCTCATCGCTGTTTCATGTTTGTCAAGGCTGAGTGCAAGTAAATCCAACTGCGTTTTGAACAATGACAGAGATTGACAAACAAAGGATTTGAAATCGAAGAATTCTTTGGATAGTGAAGCAATATCTGAATGAACTGACGTGGATGCAGTTGTGGCCCTCAGAAGCTTAAGTTCATACTCACGCATTCGTGAACCAAATAGTTTTTCCAGTTCTTCGATATTATTTACAGCTGGCTGGTCCACGTTAGACAGATGTGGAAAATAGTGGTTATTTAATTTAAAATAAGAGAGATGTTAAGTACAGTAAGTGCTGGTGGATTTCAGCGTAGTTTTAACACATTAAATTTGTGAAAAAAATACTTTATATTATTTAAAACATTAAAAAAACACTTAGCACACTAAGCTTGCGTGTTTACGTTCAACGTTTACGTTACGTTGTTTTTTTTTTAAATATGTAATGTATAATGGCATATATATAACATTTAATTTACACATCGTGATTTTTTCGTAGTGCTAGGGCCCAAACGTACCAACTTAAAATAAACAAATGTTCATTTACCGCACCCGGCCTGACGCCAAGTCAGCCATACCTACATAGCACTTGGTTTTGACCTTGGTTTTGACTACGGCGATGTACCTACGCACTTTGTGCTCACATTACGATTTGAAAGCGACTTGAACATAGATATGTAAGATGTGTGTTGTGTGTCATAGATAGATAAGATCTCCTTTTCCCTTATTAATTTTAAACCTATCGGAAATCATTTATTAAAAGATAAAAAGCGATAGACAATTAATAAAATCAATTGCCAATAATTTTTGTACGTGCAAGAGCCAAGCGGGAGCTTTTGCTACTGCTCGAATGGGCTGGCTCGCAGACTTCGCAGAATACCGGAGTGTAGTAGAAGCATCTTGTGCTCCTGCATTTCGTTCGTTGAGTGAGATATTGTACATTTTGAAAATTATTACTCCACAACTAAGTGTATTATTATATTATATTGTTTGTACATAAAAGTGACGATAAAAACTACAGTTTTAACTACTCGTATATAACAACATGTAGGTAAAATTATACAAGGTTATATCGTCGTTTAGCTATTATATTTTCATAACATAACATAAATAATTAAACTAGCCAATATTTTTTATAATGATACAAATAAAAAGTTTAAAACGTAGCTAAAATACACATTGTTTCAAAATGCGTAATGGGCTACGGTTAGTCTAATTTATTTTAAACACTCAAATTGAAACAGTGCCTACACAAAGTTGGTTTCTACTTCTAGTTGATTTCTACTTTTAATTAGTCTGAAGTACGTGATATTGTTATTGAATAAGCAACCCACAATAGTAATCCAAACTAAAAGTGTCAATTTGCAAAGCTTTGTTTTACAAACAAACGTAACTTTTAGATGCTAAAAACATAACAAACTGAAATTAATTACAGTTGTGCAGAATTATCAGGTGGACTTTAATCATTCAAGATTTAATTTGTTTGTAATATTATGTCTTAATCAGTGGGTTGAAAATTAATTGAACGGTGCTAAAAGTTGTCGAGACATATATACAATTTATAATCAATTAAAAAATACGGTTCCCTTTATTGAACACGCTGTATATCACGTAGTAGTAACAGTAATGCCTACGGTAGTAGTGGGTACAGGAGTACGTTTTGTTTAGTTTCATTCTACTTATATGAGAGATTCAACTACTCATACTACTTGTGGTAGAGTCATGCAGCTTCTATGCTGCTGTTCGAACGCTGCTCGACCGAGGTAATACCACGACCTCTAAGAATACGGGCGTGAAGAAGAGGCATCTCGTGCTCTTCGTTCGATGATTGAGGTCCGCCCTGAGCAAGCGGCTCACCTGTTGGCAAGTGATTACCGTCGCCCTCACGATGTTTTCCTTCACCGCCAAGCACGTGGTAAATACACCACTTAAAATTGCTATTAATGATTCCCGTACCGGGGTTCGAACCCAGGTCACTTTTACTCTGTGATACTAACGTGAGCGCCCTGACCACTAAGCTGCCACGGCTAGAATAGGAGAATAATCATAAAATGGTCAATTATTTTTAAAGTTCCAAAACCGTACTTTCATTTAAGCTATTGCGTGACACAACATATTTGATGCCGGTATTAAGTACCATAGTCGTGTGGGAATTCTCTTTTCACTAGAAGTGCAATGAATTATTTCTAAATATCCCAATATATAATATTCATGAAGAAAAATATAAGTTTTCATCAAAAACTATATATTTTTGATACAAAATTAAGTCCAACTGCTATTGCTGGCAAACACAATGTTGAAAAATATCGTGCTATCTGTATAACGCATTACAAAACACATACAAATATATGGCATGTATATGTTACAGACTGTAAGAAAACTGTTAAAAATCATTAGCAAAATTTGAGCTTTGACGACATCGAAGAGCTTTATCTAATAAATAAACACGTACGACGTACACATACGTTTAATATTATTAGTTTAGTTTATTATTTTTTTTAATTAACACTTCAATATTAAAATACAGTGATACATATGAAATAGCATTCCTAAACCACAAAGGTTTGTAATTGAATTCTGAATCGATCAGCCAATACGGATTCGATTAAGGATTTCACTTATCTAAAATCACATATTTAGTTACTATAGGTAAGTGAAATCTATATGATCAGTAGCCTGTAGAGGATTGTAAGAACGGATTAGTAATTTTTGTAAGGGATTTTTAATAGTCATTTACAAATGATGGCAATGCGGGATTCTACACAATCAATCAATCATCAAAAGAATGTAAAGATCGAATAGAATCTTAGTTAGGCAAAGAGCCAAAAAGAAGTATGCAAAATTATGCCATGTATTTGTGTTGGTACACATATAACATTTGTTTTATTGGACCGATAGATAAGTGAATTTCAATTATTTAAACTTGACATATATTTTCTATGTAATATACACTTACCTACTAGAAATTGATCACGCTTGAGCGCTTCCTCTTATACCCCCTCTCTACCATAAAAAATATATTATTAACATTACATTTTCATACTTAAGATAACATGATATTTAGAGGCGAATTAAGTCTCGATTACTTAATTCGTAATATTCGAATATTTGTATAAAGCTTGATCACTTTCAACTGTTCCGTCCTCGTTATCGATATTGAATTGTAGGAGTACTAATTCGTAAGTAAAAAGTGTGCCAACTACCTGCAAAATAAATCATAAATTTAAAAGATCATCGCTGTCATCTATTCGTGAACATCTAGTCCTAGACAGGAATCTTATCATCACAGCACTACCAAATAAATGCACCACAGACACTGCTGTCATCAGTATGGTAATTTATGGTATGGATATGTTTTTGATTGTAAAGGGATGAAAAGCGAACCATTAGTCTGACTTAAAAGCTACTGCAGTCCATGGACATCTGCAAAAAATCTCAATCGGAGAAGATGCGTTGTTTTTTTCGTCAATTTCTTCTCCGTCAGCGGAACCTAACGTTATGAAACGTTACCTAATAACGTTATAATTTCATAATCGCGGACTTTAATTTCATAGTGCGCGTGACCTACGAAACATAATGACGTCGCGTGATAAATAAATAAATTACTGCGAAATTTACCACGTGCTTAAAGGTAAAGAATAGCATTCTGAGCTCCTGTATTCCTGAGCAATAATAAACAATATTTATATTTCAACATGCAAAGTAAACCAACCCGCATTGAAACAGCTCGGCGGACCATTCAGGCTCCAAAACTCTATAAATATTATTTTGATTCTAATTTCTAAGCAATTAATTGTGTACTTTTTAAACAATTACTTACATTTAGTAATGTGCTTCGGGTCACGTAGAAATACACTCCACTCAATGCGGTCGTTGTATAGCGTAGCTGCCGATGGAATCTTTGTACCTGATTAGAAACTCTGTGGATCAGTTAATAATTTAAATATAACAAAGAAAATGAAATGGTTTGCGGGATCGTGGGATATGTACGTTCCCAAAACACAAAATCCTTGAAACTTAAGAAGCGTAAACGTTAAACTTTGCAATTAAAGTTTTATTAGCATATAAGGGTCAATATCTTTTTTCTCTACTTTAAACTACATAAAAAGTAAAGTAAAGTGGCAAATTGTAAGTGGCCACAGCTGGACAAAGGCCTCGTTCTCAAATACGAGTATCAGAGAGGGTTTAGGAGCCGGGAAAGGCCCGCCACGCTGCTCCAGTGCGGGTTGGCGGGCTTCACATATCCTCGAAATAATATTTTTATTATTCCTCAGAAATGCAGGTTTCCTCACGATGTTTTCCTTCACCGCTGAGCACGTTGTTAATACAGCACTTAAAATTGTTATTAACAATTTTAGTGGTGCCGGCACCGGGGATCGAACCCAGGTCGCGCTCTATGAAACTGAAGTGAGCGCCCTGACCACTAGGCTACCACGGCTCGCTTAAATAATAAACAAAATTAAAAAGTGTGTATCTGAGAT
Organism: Bhutanitis thaidina; assembly: GCA_029286595.1. Taxonomy (NCBI): domain Eukaryota; kingdom Metazoa; phylum Arthropoda; class Insecta; order Lepidoptera; family Papilionidae; genus Bhutanitis; species Bhutanitis thaidina. The sequence continues at coordinate 8,447,089 of JAGSMS010000018.1, forward strand.
TTCAAAATAACCTGGTAGATTGGTAGAGAATGCCTCATGGCATTAAGTCCGCCTTTTTGTTCTGTAATGTGCAAATAAAATTTGAATAAATAAATAACCACTTTTTCCCTTGCACATGTAATTATTTGCACGATTCAACTCAAAAATAAAGTCTAACAACACAAAAGTTTACTTGTCTGTCTATCATTGCCGGTATTTCCATTAAAATGCAGAGGATTTTGTAGGGAGTAATGTAGGCGTTTTCGGTTTATAAAGCCATAAAAGATGGTCACTTGGCAGCCATTGACACTTATTTTCACAACACATACTAAAGCTGTAACATAACTGTTTCAATAAGTGCACATGTTTTACAAATAGGTATAACACGTGAACATTGAAAACTGATTTTTCTATGATAAGACTCGCCTTTTATAACAAATTCAATTAAACTTCTATCATTCAAAAGGTACTGTGCTTTAGTCGTGATGTTTCCGTACAAAAGGCTTAGGTCTGACCTATTTAAAGCTTATAATGCTTTTACATTTTTTTGCAAAAAGTAGCAGTTTACAAAATCTATCCTTACCTTAGCTTGTACTAAATCTTATTTCATTCAATTTTGTTCTTGAAGTTATTCTCTTTTTAATATGTTTAAAATTCTGCGTAGAGAGCTAGTTGAAACGAACATTAATATAATACTTTAAGACTTTTAGTAAGAAAACTAGATTTCTAATCTCTCTAAACTAGATTTCCTCGGTTTGTTGATATTTAACATTAAAAATTTTACCTTCATAATTGAGGAGAGTGTTTGCACCTACGGAGGTTTTGGCTTACTCTAGTGTGTATTCTGATTCGGTTACATGTCCAATAACAAACATGGGCTCCCGAGCTGTCTCGTGTACATTCGCTGCAAGTATGCACATCATAGATGCTCTTGTGATCAGGAAAGCGTGGGAGTAGACATAATACAATAAATGTACTGCACTGCGGAAAATTTATTCTTAAATTATTATTCAATATTTTATTATGGGAAGGGGCCAACGTTCTTGCAAGTGGCTCACCTGTTGGCAAGTGATTACCGTCGCCCTCACGATGTTTTCCTTCACCGCCAAGCACGTGGTAAATACACCACTTAAAATTGCTATTAATGATTCCCGTACCGGGGTTCGAAGACGGGTCACTTTTACTCTGTATTTAACGTGAGCGCCCTGACCACTAAGCTGCCACGGCTAGAATAGGAGAATAATCATAAAATGGTCAATTATTTTTAAAGTTCCAAAACCGTACTTTAATTTAAGCTATTGCGTGACAAAACATACTTGATGCCGGTATTAAGTATAATAGTCCTGTGGGAATTCTCTTTTCACTAGAAATGCAATGAATTACTTCTAAATATCCCAGTATATAATATTCAAGAAGAAAAATATAAGTTTTCATCAAAAACTATATATTTTTGATACAAAATTAAGTCCAACTGCTATTGCTGGCAAACACAATGTTGAAAAATATCGTGCTATCTGTATAACGCGTTACAAAACACTTACAAATATATGGCATGTATATGTTACAGACTGTAAGAAAACTGTTAAAAATCATTAGCAAAATTTGAGCTTTGACGACATCGAAGAGCTTTATCTAATAAATAAACACTTACGACGTACACATACGTTTAATATTATTAGTTTAGTTCATTATTTTTTTTTAATTAATACTTCAATATTAAAATACAGTGATACATATGAAATAGCATTCCTAAACCACAAAGGTTTGTAATTGAATTCTGAATCGATCAGCCAATACGGATTCGATTAAGGATTTCACTTATCTAAAATAACATATTTAGTTACTATAGGTAAGTGAAATCTATATGATCAGTAGCCTGTAGAGGATTGTAAGAACGGATTAGTAATTTTTGTAAGGGATTTTTAATAGTCATTTACAAATGATGGCAATGCGGGATTCTACACAATCAATCAATCATCAAAAGAATGTAAATATCGAATAGAATCTTAGCTAGGCAAAGAGCCAAAAAGAAGTATGCAAAATTATGCCATGTATTTGTGTTGGTACACATATAATATTTGTTTTATTGGACCGATAGATAAGTGAATTTCAATTATTTAAACTTGACATATATTTTCTATGTAATATACACTTACCTACTAGAAATTGATCACGCTTGAGCGCTTCCTCTTATACCCCCTCTCTACCATAAAAAATATATTATTAACATTACATTTTCATACTTAAGATAACATGATATTTAGAGGCGAATTAAGTCTCGATTACTTAATTCGTAATATTCGAATATTTGTATAAAGCTTGATCACTTTCAACTGTTCCGTCCTCGTTATCGATATTGAATTGTAGGAGTACTAATTCGTAAGTAAAAAGTGTGCCAACTACCTGCAAAATAAATCATAAATTTAAAAGATCATCACTGTCATCTATTCGTGAACATCTAGTCCTAGACAGGAATCTTATCATAACAGCACTACCAAATAAATGCACCACAGACACTGCTGTCATCAGTATGGTAATTTATGGTATGGATATGTTTTGATTGTAAAGGGATGAAAAGCGAACCATTAGTCCGACTTAAAAGCTACTGCAGTCCATGGACATCTGCAAAAAATCTCAATCGGAGAAGATGCGTTGTTTTTTTCGTCAGTTTCTTCTCCGTCAGCGGAACCTAACGTTATGAAACGTTACCTAATAACGTTATACTTTCATAATCGCAGACTTTAATTTCATAGAGCGCGTGACCTATGAAACATAATGACGTCACGTGATAAATAAATAAATTACTGCGAAATTTACCACGTGCTTAAAGGTAAAGTATAGCATTCCGAGCTCCTGTATTCCTGAGAAATAATAAACAATATTTATATTTCAACATGTAAAGTAAGCCAACCCGCATTGGAACAGCTCGGCGGACCATTCAGGCTCCAAAACTCTATAAATATTATTTTGATTCAAATTTCTAAGCAATTAATTGTGTACTTTTTAAACAATTACTTACATTTAGTAATGTGCTTCGGGTCACGTAGAAATACACTCCACTCAATGCGGTCGTTGTATAGCATAGCTGCCGATGGAATCTTTGTACCTGATTAGAAACTCTGTGGATCAGTTAATAATTTAAATATAACAAAGAAAATGAAATGGTTTGCGGGATCGTGGGATATGTACGTTCCCAAAACACAAAATCCTTGAAACTTAAGAAGCGTAATCGTTAAACTTTGCAATTACAGTTTTATTAGCATATAAGGGTCAATATCTTTTTTCTCTACTTTAAACTACATAAAAAGTAAAGTAAAGTGGCAAATTGTAAGTTCCCACAGCTGAGCAAAGGACTCCTTCTCAAATACATCAGAGAGGGTTTAGGAGCCGGGAATGGCCCGCCACGCTGCTCTAGTGCGGGTTGGCGAGCTTCTCATATCCTCGAAATAATATTTTTATTATTTCTCAGACATGCAGGTTTCCTCACGATGTTTTCCTTCACCGCTGAGCACGTGGTTAATACAGCACTTAAAATTGTTATTAACAATTTTAGTGGTGCCGGCATCGGGGATCGAACCCAGGTCACTCGCGCTCTATGAAACTAAAGTGAGCGCTCTGACCACTAGGCTACCACGGGTCGCTAAAATAATAATCAAAATTAAAACTAAATAATAAATAAAATTAAAAAGTATGTATCTGAGATTTCAAAATAACCTGGTAGATTGGTAGAGAATGCATTTGGGCATTAAGTCCGCCTTTTTGCTCTGTAATGTGCAAGCAAATAAAGTTTAAATAAATAAATAACCAACCTTTTCCCTTGCATATGTAATTATTTGCACGATTCAACTCAAAAACAAAGACAAACAACACAAAATTTTACTTGTCTGTACTGACTGAGGACTTTGTAGGGAGTAATGTAGGCTTTTCCTGTTTAAAAAGCCAAAAAAGATGGTCACTTGGCAGCCATTGACACTTTTTTTCACAACACATACTAAAGCTGTAACATAATCGTTTCAATAGGTACACATGTTTTACAAATAGGTATAACACGTGAACATTGAACACTGATTTATCTATGATAAGCCTCGCCTTTTATAACAAATTCAATTAAACTTCTATCATTCAAAAGGTACTGTGCTTTAGTCGTGATGTTTCCGTACAAAAGGCTTAGGTCTGACCTATTTAAAGCTTATAATGCACGGAGCATTTTTTGCAAAAAGTAGCAGTTTACAAAATCTATCCTTACCTTAGCTTGTACTAAATCTTATTTCATTCAATTTTGTTCTTGAAGTTATTCTCTTTTTAATATGTTTAAAATTCTGCGTAGACAGCTAGTTGAAACGAACATTAATATAATACTTTAAGACTTTTAGTAAGAAAACTAGATTTCTAATCTCTCTAAACTAGATTTCCTCGGTTTGTTGATATTTAACATTAAAAAGGAAATTTTACCTTCATAATTGAGGAGAGTGTTTGCACCTACGATGGGCTTGGCTTACCTCTAGTGTGTATTCTGATTCGGTTACATGTCCAATAACAAACATGGGCTCCCGAGCTGTCTCGTGTACATTCGCTGCAAGTATGCACATCATAGATGCTCTTGTGATCAGGAAAGCGTGGGAGTAGACATAATACAATAAATGTACTGCACTGCGGAAAAATTTATTCTTAAATTATTATTCAATATTTTTATTATGGGAAGGGGGCCAACGTTCTTGCAAGTGGCTCACCTGTTGGCAAGTGATTACCGACGCCCACGCACATCTGCAACACTAGATGAGCTGCACGTGCGTTGAAGGCCTTTAGATATTTTAGAGACATATAGGTAGTGGGCCTGCGTTTACCTTACTCAACCCAGAAACATTATAGTGCCGTAAATGTACGAGTAAACACAGAAACACGTATCTTCTTTCCGTATCCGATGTTGGGCTTATCGACAATACCAGAGGAAAACTCAAAACACAGAAATAAAACAAAAACATACCAAAAAGCAATAATTAGTAAATTACACAAATATTAATTCAGGCTGAAATTCGTACCCAAGAATAATGCTCACCACTAAGCTAATCGATCGAAGATGGAGCTTTAAGTTTAAATTGTTTAAGAGGGTACCGACTAAGTTTATCACAAAACATATGAACAAATGCTTGTTATAACTGTGTTAAAATACTCACTTATTGTTTCCGTAATTATTTTTATTCCATGACTGAAAGAAAAGTGTATTGAAATTAAGAAAAAAAATCGGAATTCAAATATTTTAGTCTTTGTATTATAGTCATATTTACTTTAAGATATAAAACAATTGCAAGCAGATGAAGAAGAGATTAGTAAAAAATGACAACAGAACGAAATAGCAGAATCTTGAATCTACTTCTTTCACGAGAGCCACAAGTTTTGAGTAGTAGTGCGTATATTCGCACTTTACCCCACGATATGGACTTCTATAAAAAAAAAACGTATGTTTAAAAAAAAGAACAAAGACATAGTTTTCATATTCTTTATAATTTGCAGAAGTTTCTTACATAATCATCTTGGAATTTAATGATCCTGTTCAGATCCTCGAAGTACGACGTTAAGTATATACTTATACATATAGTCATCACGTCGGTTATATTCCATAAAAGTGTTGCCTGAACGTTTGCAATCTGTGATAAGTCAACGCAATATTCAAAGTAAAAAAAAATTTGACAAATTCATGTCATTGCACAAATTATTGCAATTAGCAAAATAAGTCTCAATCTCGTGGCTTCCGACAAATGGCGGAATACCCAAATCTCGAAAAATCTCGAAATCTCGAATCTAGAAAAACGACCGATTACAAAGCGTTGGAGATCTGTATATTCAGTAGTGGCATATGGGTATATGGGCTAAAGGGTGAAACAATAATTACCGTAATGGCGTAAAGGGTGAAAGATAGAATACATCATATATTTACATTAAGGTCAATTTCACCTCCACGTGATACAGCCTGCAGAGTAACGGGCAAGGCTAAGCCAACCGATTTATACTATATTTATTTATTTATTCTTCATTGCTCTCATTCCACTAAAGGGTTACAATGGGCGAACTAATGCCTTGTGGTATTCTCTACCAGCCAAACTCCAGGGACTACCAGGGAACCAAAACTCCATACGCTAGTGATGAGAAGCAGCACCTATGCAAGGGTACCGGTGCTGCGATCACCAACTCGCTTGCCCAGCGTGGTGAGTATGGGCAAATCAGACATGCATGCCTTCTTGCTTTTGTTGGACCTTTCATGGAAAAACCTATGTCCAGCAGTGGCTTTAACAGGTTGATTACATATGAATAATGAACTTACCGTAAATAAAACAGCTTTCCACAAACTGTAAGATGTTAAATTAAATATATAGGGCGCCGTACTTGAGAAATATTCTTCCAGAGCTTTGTTAGTAATTTTTTTTTCGTTCAAATCGAACATGACTTTTGAAAGTTTTGAAATTATTGACATTATATGTTCAACTAAAAGTTGTTTATAATTTCATTATCACAATTGATAATTCATCAGCATCGACACTTACTGCTTTAGTAAATGAAAATTAAGTAGCCTTTATATGAAAATTAAGTAGCCTGTATATGTCCCAATGATGAGAAAACACCTTTTATATATATATATAGAATATTCGAGAGGGTTTTGAAGACAGAAAGGGTCTGCCACACTACTCCAATGAGAGAAATCTAAGTGAACATGTTCTAGAAGAATTTTTTTCTCCTACGGCATATTCTCCTAGTTTTCATAATGATGTTTTCCTTTACTATCGACCACAAGGTAAACTCATAATTTAAGACGACAGGATTTTATGTGTAGCCTATGTAATTTTTGTTTCATAAATAAAATATTATAGTAAAACCAAGAATCAAGTGAACTTACGTAATGATAAGGACATTATTACATAAGTCATCATACTGTATTTCCATAGATTCCTTTTTGATGTTCGTATCTCTTCTAAATTAATTTCTATTGAAATGGCTTTTCTAATCATTCTTCTCCAGTTCAATTCAAGATTAAGTAATAATATTGTAGTCTATCTAATCAGTCGGCAATGGTGGCCAAGACAGATCGATGTTCGAACGAAGAAAAGGAAGACCTTATCTCAGTATAAATAAATATAATATGTATTATAAATTCTTCTGTAGAAAAGTCTCCTCCAATTAGAAGAATTTAAAGTTAATCGGCTCGCTAGGTCGCCTACCTTTGGTGATCTTAATCTGGATTCGAACACCTGTCGAACAGGAAATTATTTATTAATAATCGTCTTTCTTCATTGCCAAGTTTTTAAACTACTTTATTACCGACTATGTACCAAATGCGACTATGTACAAGTCGCTAAGAGAATACTCTTATTCTTACCAGAATATTAAATCATACCGTATGAGTGTCGCTTGCTATAATGCAAGACTAATTAGATATTTCTCTATTAGATATTCATAGAAGTATAGATTTGATATTGCAATAAGTGTAGCAATTTTGCTATTTAGTAATGATAAAGTCTATATAAGTTTTGATAATACAATATAATCAGTATCGAACTAGGAAGTCCCAAATTTCTTCCTTAATTCTAATAAATATTATACGTAGTCAAGAAATAAGGTAAGTTTGTCACGTCTTTAATTAATGAGATATGTTCGTAACCGAAAATGTAACACACAATGGTTTAGGTTTAGGTCAATACAATTTATGATTTCTAATCAACGTGATTGGGAGCTAAGTCGTATTCTCTCGCATTTAGAGCGATATTCCCAAAGTAGACGTTTGGTAAGCTTATTATTTGATGATTTAAAGAAATGCATGCAAATGTATGAGTCAGAATAATTATACCACCGCATGGTGGTATATAAAAATGTTTCACCATTAGTCTTCTTTTTTATTTCGACACCCGTAGTCAGCAGATTTCATCAGCGTTAATTTGACCATGCCTCTTTTTTAATTTGGTAAGTTACGTTAAAACTTCTATAAATTTTTCGTATTCTTAGGCCAAACATTCGAAAACCATTGTTGTATTCCAACATCAAACAGTAACGAAGGGAGTCTTTTATAATAAAGACATCAAATGTTACTTTTTGTATTTGCTTTCCACTTACTACAATAAGCTGGCTATTGTGATAAATATTAAATGTAAATAAAAGTAGTATTTCCGTAAGAAAATCCATCTTGTTCCGTGCTCTAAGAGGCTGGGAAAGGAATAAATAAAGTAGAGAATAGCTGACGCACTCAAATTACTGCGTTTTAAATAGGCGGTCGTCCGGGGTTTTCTAAGAGACCTTTTAATTGAGATAAAAAGTATCCTATAACCTATATCTTATAATATACATACAGATAAAGAATTTTAAATATTAGTATAGATGAAAAGAAATAACGAACGTAACGCGAATATCATCTATCTTATTCTATCAGCAATATTTACGCCTCCGTGTCGTTTACGACTGAACCTAAATTAACCATTGGAATGATAATGACAAATGATGGAAAGAATCTGAAGATATTTTTTTAAACGCGATAGACATTTTCCTGATTTCTGTCCAAACAAATAGGATCGAGTAGGCAGTAAATAGTTCATTTCGATACACAAAACTCCTCCGTAATTCTCCTGCTGGGTATGCGATTTACCGATTGTACTAGACTACTGTAGCTCGTGATCTAGTGATATATAAGATGTACATCTTTACTAAATAGTTAATATATTAGTAGCTCATTTGATTTCAAAGTATATCTTAAAATTAAAGTAGAAAACGTTCTCAGAATTTTTTTAACTGCAAAGCGTAAGTAGTGTTAAAATGACACTCATGGCATATTAGTATTTTTATCTGTATTTAATTTCTAAATATTTTCTAAGCTACTACATTCTATCTTTGTTGGACTGTAACCTCGTGGTCACTTTAAACTAAAAAAAAAACAGATGTCTTTAAAAAGTTACAAAGTAGTTAGTCGGCATACATTTTAAATGCTTGGTCAATGGATCGTCGTTTAGGTTTTGCGATTTAATAAAGACCTTTTATATATTATATATTATTAAACTAATTAATATCAAATAAAGTACATTTTGTTTAGCAATTTTTTAATTTAGAAATTTTTTCGGACTTAACAACAATTTAAGTTTCAAATTTTATACGAATTTGGTCATATTTTCTTTCATTCGCTATGAAGTGTGTAAATTAAATGTTATACAAGCATTATCTCCAACTAAAAAAACTAAACATTATTAGATTAAAAAAAAATTGTTTATAACATGATTAAGACTGAAGAAATTTGTTTTCAAAAAATTTGTTGAAGTAACTACTACATTACAAGCACTTTAATGTCTAGACATGGAATTAGTTGAGGTCGTTAAGTAGTAAAATGTAGGCGATCAAATTTCAATAACAAATGTGAAATTGTTATATTCATCCTCACGCAGTCTGTTACTGATATAAATCTTTAACACATGCTCTTATTTTATAGCAAATTGTCTCAATTACAGTCTTCCTTGTGATATATCGTTTTTCTTGTTGTTGATAAAATTATTAAGATTATTCACATAAAACAGAACATTTTATATTAAGGTTTGGTGAAATATAAAAACAATTATAATTATTTGGTGAAAATCTTCAAGTTTGGTGAAAAGTCAGTTTTTGATTAAATCTCTAAATTTAAGAATTCGAGTCAAAAAAATACGTCAGATGTTGCATGTTGTATTAACAGGCCTTAATTTTTTGTACACCAATGTAAATTGAAATACTTATTGGTGATGTCTTCTCCTAGTAATAGGTACCTAATAATTGCTAACATGTACGTTTGTGTGTAACTGTGTGCGTGTAAGTGTGTGTCTGGAACCGACCTATCAAACAACCGTCGTTGAATATACTACGGCAAGAATGTAGGAAAATGTACTGGAAAGACCAGTTCTTTCCAGTACTGGAAGGATCGAAAATGTGCAAGGACTAAAGAAACCAGGTGAAGTTGTCCTTGGCTTATGTAATGATGAAGTGTATTGCTATATTTAATTATAATCATCTTTATATGCACACTTATATATTAGGGTGGCCAAAATCGCATGCGAATTACAATTATCACTACTATAAAGGTATATTTTCAGTGTATTGCTTCCATCAGGTCTATCTGTAAATTAAAATTATGCACACTTGAATTTTGGTAAATATAACACCATTATCTTATTAATCTTCAGGCGCGCATATATAATTCATCCAAACCCACGCATACGGATGTACACCATCTATAATATTACCTTATATTATTGGGTACAAATATACATGGACATATATGTATATAAGCACTGTATTTAGTGTTCGATCGTTGGTATTTAAATACTGCCTTGGATAAAGGCCAATGTGGAACACTATCATTTTAGTACCGGAGTTTGTATTCTCGCTCTGACTGATTATAAGATTTCACTTGGTACTGATTTAGCTGAATTAGTATGCAGTTTGCTGAATCAATAAATGATTAAGAAAAGGAGTGGACTACAACTAAGTAATATGTTATAATAATGGAAAGAAGTGGCGTGGAATGGATGTTAAGTACTATTTCAATTAAATTATTATCTTTCAATTCAGTCGGAGAACGGAAGCTGTGTGATTTTTATATTTCCTGGCCATAGTCCAGCTGCTAAAACTACGAGTAGTTGGCTTGTAAGGCGTTCATAAATAATATTTGTGCCAAGAACAGTGTTGGAAAAATAGTTCGTTGTTGCATATTAATTTAGGGTTACCTCTTATATTGGGTGCCAATTTTTTTGATCGAAAGCTAGGTCTACAATGGGTCTTCTACTTGAATAAATACTTTTAAGAATGTGTACAGAAGTCAGCAGTCTGTGATGAGATCCTTGATCGCCCCAATCATTACATTTTATAGACCACAAATCCTCGCAAAAGAACACCGATTCCTGCCCAGGATGATACGCAAGTCTATTGAAATCAAAAGACATCCTAATTTCAATAGACAAGATCTTTGGTTGCTATCACCGGCTTGGGATTCAGTAATAAACAAAGTTAAATCCTTAACAAGCATACCATTGCACGACCTCAAGATACTGTGAGCACATTCTGCGTAGATCGGACCAAAAAAAATTCAATAAATAAACGTTAAAGGAAGCCCGAGTTAACTATGGAATATGGACGTCCTATACCCCAGTCCGTCCGTGGCCACCGCTGCTGTACAGCAATCAAAACGCCGGGAATATATAAAAATGAAAATAAACGCGATAAAATCCGTAAATAATAGACTCATTTAAAATACTTTTATGTTCGTATTCCTGCGTTTGTATATATATTTACTTCTGTATATATAAAAATGGATAATCTGTATGTAATATAGAGTAGTAATTCGTTGTAGAAGAATGTGAAAAAATGCAAGATAGTTCTTACTGATGAGATTATAATTTTTTTTTTTGGTATAAATTGATTCAAGGTAATGAAAAATATTTTTGAATAATCCTATCGTTATGGAATTGAAAATATTCTCCGTACTCAATTACCTAAGTATATCAATTTTCATTGCGACCGGTTGAGCTGTATGGAAGTAGATATGCCGCAGCGCCATCAATGGGCGCGTTATAAAAAAGTGGATAGCATAAAAACTTTGATAGGTCAAACTATGGCGAAGTCTATTAACCTGAAACATATATTTCAACATCAATTTTTATATATACAGAAAGATTTATGTATAAACAAAAATACACCATTATTAAAAGAAAACTATAACAAACACGCCTAATGTTTTTTTTTTCAAAACATTTAATTTAGATAAAGAATTCTGGTAGACGTCAATAATTGGTCTAGCTGTTCTTACGTACATCCACGTAACGAGTACGCTCGAAAGGAGAGATATATGTATATATATATCGCCTTATGAATGTCACTGTTAACTGTAAACCTTGGCCAGCACGTTCAGATTTTCCAAACTATTTTGTAGTATAGTTAGTAATAGGTTCATTGATTTTTGTCACTTTTTGTCCCCTTAAATATTTTTGTAACCACAAAGTTTACGTACAAAACTAAATGATATTATTAACAAAAAAAAATTTAAGCGCACGTTAGGGCACAGCAAAGTTAAGTATTTATCGTACTAAGCTGCCGCTTACATCTGAAAAGGGAAGTTATAAATCATTTGAATGTTGTTTCAAACAGCCCTTATTTTTTTAAGAGACCGACACTCTGATAAGGTAAAATATTTTACTGAATTTTGTTATGCAATAAACAGTGTAAATACCTTATAGCCCGAAATGGATAAACGAAACCGTTTCTGCTCATGATAAATAATGAACTTTTTTACGTGGTAGATCCAAGTACCATACCATATATATATACGTATACCATACTCATATATGGGGTCAATTTCTGCTTAGTCAAATCTATGTAACAACAACAACATTTGTGTGACATTTCGCCAGTCTACGACTCCCGCGCTATTGCGGGTGAATTTGATACTCTTTTAGGACATTTCATTACCATATAAAATTTATAGGAAACCTTGAGGCGTTAAAGACGGTTTGCTATATGGCGTATTATAAGGCGTCGACTTAAATAAAAAGAGCCAAGCGGCGACTTTTGCTGCTGAATCCTCGAATGGGCCGTCTCGTCCATGGTAGTACCACGACCTCCGCAGAATACCAGCGTGAAGTAGAGGTATTATGCCCTTCTGCGTTTCGTTCGGCGAGGGAGTAACCGGAGGCCTGCTTCCCCTCCTCATCCCTCGTCCCCATCGTCCCTCCCATCTCCCAATTATCCCTATAGGCCGGCGACGCACCTGCAGCTCCTCTGGTGTTGCAGATGAACTTGGCCGACGGCAATTATTTACCAGTAGGTGAGCCGCTGCCTCATTTGTCTCCTTTACCAATAACAAAAAATATATAATGGAATTAATAAGTCTGTGACGACCGATAAATCAAATAGTAATACATCAGAGAATGTTTTAGTTATTTTATAATCGTGCAGTCAAAATGTTAATATTTTTTCTTCGTTTATCCGCAACACTGCACGTCGCTACAGTGTTACAACTCGAGAACCTTTCTTCCCTAACGGTTGTATATTCTGCGACTTATATGACCAACTCATTGCTACTTCAGTTTGCTCTTCCTTAAACTTATAAGGGTTATCCTAGTTCTGCAGCGAAGAGAAAATTGATTATGTTATTATAAATGTCATATTACATTAAGGAACATAGCTGTGATTTCTATAATCTATAATATAAATGAAATATATCACCCGGAATGTCGGTATCGAAAGTAAGACCCAGAGGAGGATTATTATTAAGAAAAATCCATAAGTTCAAGTAATTATTTTAGTTCTCGTAAATATATAATTTAAAGACATCGCAAACATACATGTTATCATCAACAAAAAAAAACATAAAAAAAGGAATATTTAAGTATAAATATGCTTTGTCGCATTGTACGTCAGCGACTATCTTATGTAATAAGGTTACGCTTGTGTTGTCCTCCCTTAACGATTAAGATGCAATTTATCACAACCTGTAATCATACTGACTTTCCGCACCCTTCAAACTAGAATACAACAGTGGTTGCATTGAAATAGACAAGAGGGTGGCACTTTTTACAAAATACTTTTTACAAAATAAGTCCAACCACCTAATAGGTTTGAAGTTAGAGAAGGAGAGAAGCAACATTGATTTATTTTAATCTCCGTAAGATTTTATACATTGTTTAGTTGCATAAAGATAACTTCCTCCTAGTCATTTGATCTCGTCCTGAATTCTCTTCAGCATGTGTAATATTAGTACTGTTTTAGTGTATTATGGAGGTACGGATTTAAAAATACTACCCAATATATTAAAAACTACTGCAAGGTCATTTAAACTGTCATACCATATTCATTCATTTTGTTTTATCGTAACCGATACTCACCATGAAACGCTGCATAAACAACAAGTTTAAAACATAGATTTTTTTATATAAATAAACAATGGTAGCATTGTATAAATGAAGTATTCAAGAAATATATTAAGTTGTCATAACAATAATTCAAACGTCTGCTTTCCCGCACATTTGTACTTATCATTTTACGTGTTCGCCGGCGCCATTAGGGCTGCCAATCAATGTCGCTCCAAGATTCCACGACGAATTTGCAGTAAACTTCATTTATGCGATTCTCTAAAGACAAATAAAAGAGTTGAGTGATTGTTCTTCTTTCAGTCTAATTGAAATGTGATAGTATGTAAATGAATTTTACCCGTATACTCGTAAAGGCGTTTTGTATTTCAGAATACTATATTTTTAAAAAGTTTTCATAATTCACTACGTCGTTTTTTTTTTAATAGAAGAAGGGGGCAAACGAGCGTGCGGCTCACCTAAAGGTAAGTGATCACCGACGCCCACGAACATCCACAACACCAGAGGAGCTACAGATGCGCTGCCGGCCTTTAAGGAAGGAATAAGCTCTTTTCTTGAAGGTCCCTAAGTCGTAACTGTCTAACATCTTAGCGGAAAAAATCTAGAATTACTAAAGACTACTAGAACTTAATTCTAATATGTGTAGTACAAATACATCTCTTTTCCGATGCCGATTCTATGGACTAATTCTGAAAACATAGCACACTTCGATATCTTGTACCAAAGATAGTATTTCAATCTTGATTAACATTTTGGAAAATTGATAAACAGTAGAAAAGTATTATACAGTCTTTGGAACAATTTTGTCCCATGTGCGGCAAATAAATGTTTTGAGAAAAACATTGCAAATTTATTTTTACAATTATATTTATTTATTAATTCAGAATAATTACAAAATAAGGAGTGGTGGCAACTACTACACTTAACAATCAATTTCCAAATTCCCTTAGAGATCCCATTAATGACTGCATTTATCTAAATTTATTTGCCTATAAATGTACGTGAAACTTTTCATTATTTGGATAGAATTAATTTGCAAAAGCTTATAGAGATATAAAATGTAAAGTGGTCCTAACGTTTAATACAAAATAAGACTATAACCACAGATTTTATAAAATTGAAACATTAATGTCAACATAATTAAAATAAACTAGCATTTGTTATAGTTCTAAGATCTTGCTTTTATAAAATACAAGGGGCTGCCCGCGGTTTCGCCGTCGTGGTCACATATTTTATGCCACAGTTTTGTTTATTTCAATGTAAGTTATATCTATTCTATTCCATGGTATAATCTACATCTCTGCCAAATATCATTCAGTCTTTTAACCGTGACTGAACGTCGAACGTACACACTTTCACATTTGCAATATTAAGTGCGGTAAATCATAGCATTTATGAAATCATAAAGACCATTAACAAAAAACCTTCAATCAAAATCCGTGAAATTGTTTTTAAATTAAATCATACAAAACATAGACACATACAAATATTTTAATTATTAGTAGAGACATAGCCGTCGTTCACAGGCCAAAGTCCGCACCCTCTTGCTAGTAATTAAGTGATTAATAATAAACGTTTGTGGAGTTATTTAGTTTTATGATATTTGAGGCTTCATTTAATAACGTCTAGGCACGGACAATAGTTCGAAAAGTAAAACGAAAATAGTGATTAAAGCAATACCTTTTTTATAAGTCCTAGTTATTAACGATGTCAATTTCTTTTTTAAAACATTTTACCGGACAGGAGAAACGGATTGCCAGTTGCGTCACACCTTAGACACAATAGTGATAAAAATTATATACGAATGACCTGGCTCTACTGTAAAGGCTTTTTGTAGCATTTAAATGAATATTGCAATTTTGAGTTCTGATTTTAACATTATTTACGGGGGTGAAAGAATGCATGTCTAAGAAAGAATAAATAAATATTTATTCAGTGTGGCTGTTGGAATTAAAAATATCGCCAACTCTTATTTGACCGTTGGTGTCGTAGAAGGCGACTAATGGTAAAATATGTCTTACATATAAAAATAAACTTACTTTTAAGCGAGAAATACTGAAAATATTAAAAGACTAGATACTTTACTATATACACGATTATTCATACATACCTATGCACACACACACACATACACACATTTTTTTAAATATTATGTATATAAAGTTACAGACACAAACACAATAATTGTGACTAATGTCGTAAATCGAAACGATACACCTCGAGTCGGTCAAATATGTATGTACTAAAAGTAAAATATAATATAAAATATTTGGCTGTAACCAATTATTTAAATTTTGCTTACAAGTTACGTACAAAAATGGTTAAAGTATTGTAAACTATTGTAGAAAGCTGAGGATTTTATAAATAAAAATTATAAAATAATTAAATAAAAACATCTGTGATGTGTTTAAGATAATTTGCCGGCCCGTTTTCTCCTGCAGGTGTTGTAAAGGTTGACAGCATGACTCTGCTAAATAACAGGAAGAGGCCAACAAAAGCTTCCATACCTTGAAATAAACTGCAGTTGCTGATCCGCTCGCCAGGCAAGGCAACTATTGCCATAATGAGAGGTAGAGGTAAATCAATAGCCCTTTAGTCCCCTCGCTAGTTCTGGCTATGGTGGCGGCCATGGTAACGACGGGGTAGGGGGTGCAAATCACCTCAGTTTGAAATGTCACCGCCTCTCTAAACGACTGTACCAGCCAATGTACAACACACGCACGATGAGGACCGTCGAAATGATCCTGGAACCGGAAAAAGAGGTGAACACGTTGTATTGGATGATTGCTTAATCTACGAATCCGGTAACTTTTTTAACATCTGTCCCAAGAAAGTGTTGGGTTTATCGTTCACAAGTCTCTCATTAACAACGTGATTGAGATTGGCAGAATAACCAAGCGGTATTCGCTGAAGGTCATACAGGTATACAACCTTGACATACCCGCATAATGAAATGGATTCAATGTATGAGGAGACCTAAATAGCTATGCATCCATTGCTCTAAAGTGCACTACGCGGTGTAAACGGAAGCTTTAACCCAAAACTGGGCATAAGAAAGCGATGAGCTGATAATGGGCAATTTTGGCAACAAATCTTTTTAACCTTTGGGGGTAACCCCTATATAATCATAACAACCAAGCGAAAGCGATTCAATGATGTCTCTATGATTAATAGGGTAAAAACCAGCAGTGATCACCGGTCGGTAAGAAGCATACTGAACCTGAACATTAAACTTGTGCGGTCGAGTCTTGTGAAGTGGACGCTCCGTTTATCTCATGCCCTTATATCAAAACCGTGAGCTTTCGTCACAAATAACAGCCTCTGTCGCTCTTAGTGCCTAGAAGAATACGTTACAGTGAAAACTGTCCATGCGGTTGGTGCTAAGTTTTGCAGGACCCGCCACTGTCACGGAATGAGTTTAGAGTATGAGATCGTGCAGTGTTATGCATGGTCTTGGATATAATTGTATTTATCACAGGATCCCGAGCAGGTCACCCAGCCATTTCCATTGAAATATGGATGTTTTTTTTTTCAATTTCTATGGTCTCCCGAATAATCATAGGCATGGGGTCTGTTAACTCTGATGTAATGGTTGAAGCTATCTAGAATATAATCACATGGCGGCGAAGTTTTTCATGAACTATATGCCGTTCCTTTACGCCGGTTTTTAGAAGATTTCATCATACTCACCTTGGCTGATTGGTGAGCGAGGTGAAGTGCCTTTGCACTGGAGATGATGCCTTATTTACCACATGCAGGTGAGATTAACCCTTGGAGAAGAAAGTCGTATACGCCTTACACTAATACACGCATATTTATATTTATTGTAGCATATATATTAAGTCTGAGCTAGCTGCAGGTGTACGTGTGTTGAACTGACCAGTGTTTTTAAACATTACTTTATCGAATATAGGTGTTAAAAACTAAGTTAATTTCGCGCGCTTTCGCTTCAGACCATCGATAAAATCTGCATATTATTCGAGTCACGTTTAACTATTGATTACAATTGTGAACTGTAATAATACTGACGTGTTTTGTATATGACAACTGGCAGACAACCCTTTTAACAAAATTTTGTTAAAAATGTTTCACGACGGTAATCAGATGCCGGTTTCAATTGTACGGCATCATTTTCGTAGTCTGTACTGGAAATTATAATAAACATGACACTTTAAAAAAAGGAAAAAATATTGCCCTCTATCTGATTTATTAGGCATTTTACAAGTCGGTGGTTAGTGCATCAATAATATATAAATAAACACATCTGACACACCCTAGACAGGGTTGCCAACTTTTATAAGTAAAATAAAGTATATACATGTTAATAAATACAAAAGTATTACACGAATTTACCTTTCTTGTTTTAAATGTACAATTTTTACTTACTCATGTCAACTTACATTTATCACTGTAAAAATTACTGGTAGTAGTTACAGTGGATAGAGTAGAGCAGTAGTATTTGGAGTAGATAAGTAGGTCTATGACATTTGACTTACATCTGCCGTTTCGTTTAAATGCCCATTTCTGTCGCTAGTCAACAGTGTAAGAACTGTTGTGTTCCGGCTTGAAAGGTATACAGAGCCAGTATCAGTACACGCTTTGAGGTACATCATATCAGTCCACAAGGGTCAACGCATCTGTAATCTTCTTCGATGGAAGTTGTTTGCAGGTGTCCATGGACTGTAGTAGCTACTTACCATCAGATGAACTGTTAGATCGTTTGTCACCCCAAGCCAATGCAATAAGACACGTTAAAAAAAAAGGATTTAAATTATTTGAATCTTAAACAAATGTTTAAGATTCAAATAATTGTTGTTTCTATTCGTCAGGAGAGTTTTTGAAACATACAAATTGCTAAGTGATTGAGTTAACCGCCATTTGTGTTTTGTTTTTAATGAAATGTTCCGTTTAATATTTAATTAATGGTAAGTGAACTTAAACTGAGATTCCTGACTAATTAATGAAAAGTACATTTTTATTGTAACTACGTTGTGATTTTTTTAAATATTTCATATTTATAACACTATTTCGTGTCTATTAATATTTAACTAGACCTTTGCGGCAGAGTATGACGACATTTGTTTGTAATCTATAATTATGCGACACTATACTCGTATTCTTAGAAATAAATAAATATTAAGACTTGTTTATTACATAAGGCTTTTTCCTTAAATATATACAACATCCACAGGAAGCACGTGGTGGCTGATTCTCATCTATCTTATATCACCTGATTTAATATAAAAATAATTAAAAATGCAATAAATATATAAATAAAATCTCCTAATATTAATGTAATAGAACAGTTTGATTGTAATTCAAGTAAAGAAGTGAACCGGAGTGAAGTTTAATTAAGTAATCGCGAGTTATGGTAAAAAATTATAAGCGATTGAATGTTTTGTGAAATGATTGCATCGCGTGCTCTAAGTTTACAATAAACAACCACCATAAGTTGATACCTGTACCACCGGTATGATAAAAATTTGTTAATTATTTTAAGGCGACACTGGTTTCTAAAATTACGAGTATATTTACCATATACTTAAACTTAACCATATATTAAAATTTATCGGTTTGCGGAGGCGAAGTAAAATTATCTGGCACACTATCTTATCTCGTGGATGTATAAAGAGTCGACCAAGGAAAATCTTTTTATCTCCAATATACGTTTATATGTCTTTCTTAAACAAGTCAGACTTAAAACAACCAGCGTTAAGACATCTGTCTAATCTCCAACCCGCCCACCAAATATACAGCTCAAACTGAAAAGGAAATCTCGAACACATAATCGTAAATAAATTCAGAATATTGAAATATTAGTGTTTATTTAATTGCGTAAATTAGGTTTATTAGTAGGACTTCTTTTCTGCTATGTAATCATCAGAGTAGTTCCTTCTCACCTATTTATATCGCTAATCACCAACCTCCGTTGTGTTCCGGTTTGATGCATTTTTTTTAACATACACAAGTAATATTTACACTGTGAATTGAAAATAAAGGGTCTTTCTGTACTGGACATTCATGTTGTAGCCAATTAGAATCTCCATATTCAATTTTGTGTTTGTCATGTGCAAAGGTTCAGTGTCATGGAATAAAAATATACTATAAAATTATTATAATTTATAGATTAAAGTGTGGCAAGAATAAGGAAAGTCGATAATAATGAAAACAGGAAAAGTACAAAAAGGAATGTATAGTAAACATCAATCACGTGATGTATGTTTGTAGATTATTATCATGAGAAAAATACAATTTTCACATCTCTTACTAACTTCACAGATGCTATAATTAAATAGTTTATTTTTGTGTTCATATCATTCATTGTTTTTTAAATGTAAATAACTTGAAATAGCAAATTTTAATTATTTTCTCTTTTTATTGACGCGAAGCCAGCTTACTTTTTTTTACCATCAATCGCTTTTCATTTTAATTAGATCGTGAGCTTGATAACACGCCTTGAACTAATCAAAATTAAATTTGCGCTGTAAATATATAATTGTACTTATGTTCATGAACTTTTTTTTAATTCTTATTACCTGCTGAATTATTCTTTTCTGCGGGGAAAACTTAATTGTAAGCACAGTTGTCAAAAGTTGAATACGGTTTATGTTTTATTAGACTATGCAAACATCATAAAAAAATGTATACATCTCGAACCGAACAGTATAAATGTTTTGATATAATTTCAGGATTTTGTAAGGACAATGTTAAAGATGTTTCGCTGGGCGCGTTGGTTTGGGATTGCAGGTTCGAGCAATTATTATTGGAAGCTATGGGGAATATTTTTGATAATTGTTTTGACAGTCGTTGAAGTTGGCGCCATTTGGAAAGTGGTAAAAGCGCTCGCAGGATGGGCAGTTAGCACGACGGGGCATAGTATGTATGTTTAACATTTTAAAGTTCAAACTGAACGTAAAAATAGTTTTTAATAATTCTCTTCATCCGCCCTTTAAAAGTTCAATTTTGTAAGTAGTCTCTCCCATCGAGAAGGTTTGCCGATCACCGTACTTACTTACTTACTTACCGCCTGTCATCAGTCTGAATATTTTCAGTCCTGCTTTTTTAAGGTGGTTAACTTTCGTCGTGATATTTTTTTTCGGTGTGGTTTGACAAGTGTGCGAAAAGTCCGCCTGATGATAAGTGGCTACTGGAATACATGCACACCTGGAAAACAACTTCTATCCAAGGATGATACAGATGCGTTTTCACCCCTGAGGACTTTCTTAAGCCACTACCACAGGGTACGGTTGATCACTTTCGTTCATGAGTATTAGCAGAGAATGTTAGCAAACTACCTTACCTGAATTTCCTAAAGGTTTAAGAGGAATTAAGAGAAGAGATTCTGCAGGTCAAAGGCCTCTCCCATAAGGAGGATTTTCCATAATTAACGTGCTCGGGAAGCAGATTGGCGAACGCAGGAAACTACAAATCATGTAATCTATATTTAATACCTATAAAAAAGACTGGAAATCTCTTTTTGCTGCTGTTCAAATGTGCCGCCTCGACCAGGTAGGTACCATGGTCTCGGAGAATACCGGCGTGAGGTCTTCTGCTTCACCGTATTCATGCGCTCTATTCTATTTCCCGATCCTCTTTCCATCTCTCAAATATCTCTAAAGGCCGGCAACGCACTTGCAGCTCCTCTAGCGTTGCAGATTGCGTCGCAGCGTCGGTAACCACTTACCATCAGAGAAGCCGCTGGTTCCTAAGCCAAAAGTTCAAATTGTGTCAATATAACTGATAGTTTTTGTTTAATTATTACAACATATGCCATATTTACTTTCCGAGGAAGCGTCACGGCACGATTAGCGGGTGCTACGTTATATGCGAACGCCGTGCTGTCTATAATATTGACTTGGAAGTTGTCTAGTTCTTGGAGAAAAATAGCTGAATTTTGGATATTGCTAGAGCGTGCAATGGTAACCAATCACATTCCTATCGATGAAAACTTGTTTAAAAAAGTTTCTGGAGTCAAAAATCTCTTCCTTGTTTGTGGTTTTGGTTAGTAAAACACTACTTGATGTTTCTCTTTTTGTCTTGAAACCAATGATTACTATTAATACTTTTTTCAGTGGAACATGTGTTGAGCATAATATCTATAATCGGATTGAATTGTCCACCATCGCAATGGATAGAAAAGTATACATTAATATCACATGGATTTTTATTACAGCCGAGTAAGTAAAACACGTGGAAGCAATAGAGAAATATAAAAATTAAAAAATCAGGGGCCTTATTCTCTATGCCATAAACAATTCCGTGTGACATCATTACCCTTTAATTGCATACCTTTTACCTTTTAATGTGTTTCAGTTTATCTAAGATATTGGATACCAATAAACAAAACCATGTGCAGAATCTGCAAAAATAACACGTTGTGA
This sequence comes from Bhutanitis thaidina, assembly GCA_029286595.1. Taxonomy (NCBI): domain Eukaryota; kingdom Metazoa; phylum Arthropoda; class Insecta; order Lepidoptera; family Papilionidae; genus Bhutanitis; species Bhutanitis thaidina. The sequence goes on from JAGSMS010000018.1 coordinate 8,469,311, forward strand.
CATATTTTTATAGCATAGCTTATAAAGTCACGGAACAGGAATCCTTAGGAATTTTACTTAAGACTTATTATATTTCTTTAAATTGTTTATGTAATAATGTACATTATACATTGGAATTATGAAAATAACGGTCAATTATTTACCTATTATCGTATATTATCATTTAATTTATTTATTCTTTATTGTTTTCCTTTTATTCTTTTTGATGAGTGGCATTATCTACAAGTCAACCCTTGTCATGACAAAAAGTAGTTGGCTGGTGCAAAACCATATTGACGATTCAAACAATCATTTTGCCAATTATAGTCAGTAATTACAATAAATAATTTAGTTATTAGAAATGCATATTGTGATAGAGAAAAAGAATCTGTTCCTATATCTTGTCCCGTTGGCGTGACTTATCGATGATTTTTTATCGCGATTTATGATATCAAATCTGATGTAACAGTTGGTTCGATGTAGAATGAATTTCTGTAAATCCTAAGATAAGTAGCTACCATTCCTCGAAAGAAGGTTAAGTTAACTGACCAGTATTGCTTCCCTGCAATTTTTTTTTAGTTTTTATCATTCGATATTTCATAATGCTATGTGCTAATATTTTACATAAAACGGAAATCCGTAATCTTTTCCAACCTCTTTGGATAACTTGCGTGATTGTATATGTTAGGTGGATGGCATTTTGTAGGATTACTCTAACAAAGGCAATCCTACTGGAATGAATTATTACTTCGCAAGGCTTAACCTTTAACTCACTTTTCCTCTAGGTTGCGATAATTCAGCAGGTGATTTATAACAGAGGTTCACATAATTCTTTGTGGGTAATTAATGTGACAGTAATATAGATCATAATTTTTTTTATAGAAATATTAAGGCAGAGGTCTCTTTTAGGCGTAAGCCTGATGATGATCAACTTTGAATTTATCAGTTCTTTAAGTGTCATAGTAATGTAATACGTAAGAAGGTTTTATATTATAAATTGATAATTACAGGCGATTATTCAATTTGGATTGGTATTTCAATAGTAATACTAAGTATAGTGGCGACCATTTTGTGGAATTTTCAAGATTTACTGCTAATCCTAATTACACTAGGCTTAGCCTCCCGTTACCGGCGAATAAACAAATACGTTGCAACGATTTGTGCTAAGAGCAGAGAGGACTTGGATCATTCTAAGGTATATGTTACATGTGAAACTTTAAATAAAGAACTATTTATGTCAAATGGGTTATAACACCTTTGTACACTGCATTCATTGCATGTTCTATGCATAATCCACAAAAGTGGACTTAGTCAATGTCTCTTTACTATTAATTGTTCATTTTTATACACATACACAGCTAACAGTTCATCTAATAGTAGATAGCTACTACGGCACATGGAAACAATTTTAATTGAAGATGGTTACTGGTGAGTTCTCATCGCGTAGGATTAAGAAGGAATGCCCCACAGCTTGTAATTATGCCTCACAGCTGGCCTCTGCAAAAAGTTCCAGCAAAAACCAGCTCACATTTCTGGCAAGTTTTAACCAATACTCATCACGCTTCGCAAGCGGTCTGGGTGGCCGGGGTAGCAGTTCCGCCAAGCTCGCGCTAGTGATGCCGCTTCCCATCACTAGTCTGTGTGATTTTGGTTCAGTAAATTCGGATCGATATCATAAATATTATGAATATCCCAAACTCAAATCCCACGGATTATTGATGGGGAGTAGCATCTTTGTGCCAGGATACTGACACTTTGCTCATCAACCCACCTATCTAAAGTGATGAGTATGCTCAAACCTTGCATCAGTGGCATTGCGATCTTTGTTAACGCTCTCATAGGAAAGCTTATTTCCAGCAGTGGACCTACACAGGCCGATGAAGAAGAGAATGCTCAGGGTATTGATAACTAACTACGTGTAATGAAACACGTATAAAATTTCATTACAGGATGCGGAAACTTTACAAATGTTTACGTGGCGTAAGATAAGGGTGGCGTATGTTAAGCAAGCCATGCTCGTCCGTAAAGTAAACGACTTAGTTGGACCTCTCATATTTCTGTCCAACTCGTGCAATTTTTACTTTACATGTTTGCAGCTGTTTTTGGGAATCACGTAAGTTCTCATTGATTATTCATAAAAATTAACTACTTGTATGCAAATATATAAAATAAAAATAGAATATTTGATTATAGTTTGTATGAAACAACGATTTAAGTATTATAAACATAAAAAAAATATATATTACATGTAATACAGAAAAATGTAAAATTCCTACAACTGTAATCGATGCTTTGAAATTTAATTACGTATGTGAAACGTGTAAGTGCTCAAAGTCTTCCTATCAACATGTTTAAAATATTTATTAAACAATGGCTTTATAAAAAACGTTATTGTAATATAAAGGAATACATGCATGATATTAACCTCTGGAAAAGACTTGATCGCTCCCAATCTTCTAAAAAAAATATTATGACAATGTATGCTACATTTTACATACTATCTTATTTATTTTGAAAAATAATTCCAAAAAAGAGGATACCCACATAGTTTTTTCGTTTGTTTCCTTTCGTTAGAGGAACCTCATTACGAAACGGTGGTATAATTAAAAAAATACGTTTGGCAAGTGTGATTTATGATTCCTAGGTCGACGAATAAATTACTTAATTTGATTTGTAATACATTAACATACTTATATTTTTACAGTCAAGCGATGTCAGATTCCGGTTTGAAGCAAGTATATTACTTAATCTCGTTTATTTGGTTGTGTATAAGGACCAGTTTAGTTGTCCTTTCTGCTGCGGATGTAAATATATGTTCAAAGGGTGCACTACCATACTTGTTTGCATGCAGAACCAAAACTTTTAATTTAGAGGTAAACTAGAAACCATTTTTAAACATATTTTTAAAATACAACATATTATATTTCAAATTAGTTCTTAATAAAAGTTCTAAATAATAGATTCAAAATAATTCTAATAACAAATACAAATATTTGTTGACCGGCCAATTATTAAGCCAATTGTGCACACCCCTGCATGTTCACACATAGGTGAACACATTCTTTACTTACGCATAGAAACAAGAATCGACCCGCACACATTTGTATCTAAATACACACAAAAATTAAAAGCCTTTTACAAATTCCAGATCGAGAGACTTCAATATCAGTTAAGCAAAGACTTCGTTGCTTTAAGCGGAATGGGATTTTTCTACTTAACAAAATCTTTGTTATTGCAGGTACTTTTTTTTATTAAATTCTTATTACCGTCTAATTTTTCTAGCCCGCTGCTAGACGGACTAGACGAGCCATAGGCCTCTTTCATTTAGAAGATTTCTCCTTGACCTTGTTAATTTAGTTTGGGCATTTATAAGATGGTTATTCCATCACCTGGTACCATTTCTCTGATGCGACTTTTACAACACTCACATGATATAACATCCTATGATATCTGATTCTTTTATCACATGCCACTGGCTTATTTCATATATTATTAGAATAAAGTGTTGCGTTTTTTTTAAGTTTAATCTACAAGCATAGTGGCATAATGACGATCTATATGCCTCCGCGCACACGAGAAATTCCTATAGTGAAATGTAACGTTTTTCAGATAAAAATACCGTTACCATCATCTTTCGACTCATCGCATGCCCCCTGAGAACGATATCATTCCATACAAATAACCACAAAGCTCGGCATACACCATCTTTCAACTTGGCGAAAATATTATGAGGTCATTGCTCCAGCTCTTGCTGTGTACACAGTGTTTTCCGTTAAAAGTTAGGAAATGGAAACTTTTCTATTCCAGGTTTTTCTATGTGGCCGCCAATTAATATGTGGTTTGTACAAATATTAGTTTCCACTGGCACATGGAATCCGGATACCTTGACTTGATAGGCAAATACTTATATGGCCTGTGTTAAAATTTGAGTCTTAGTTCTTATATTTTTTTTTATAGAAGAAGGGGGCAAACGAGCGTGCGGCTCACCTGATGGTAAGTGATCACCGACGCCCACGAACATCCACAACACCAGAGGAGCTACAGATGCGTTGCCGGCCTTTAAGGAAGGAATAAGCTCTTTTTTGTTAAAGGTCCCTAAGTCGTGACTGTTCGGAAATACTACTGGCGACAGCTGATTCCACAAAGTCGAAGTGCGTGGCAGAAAACTTCGATTAAAACGCACTGTGGTGGAATGCCAACCATCTAGGTGGTATCGATGGAACTTCGAATTCTGTCGCGATGTACGATGGTGAAACTCAGCAGCTGGGATCAATCCGAACAATTCCTCAGAACATTCCCCGTGGAAAATTTTGTAAAAAATGCAAAGAGAAGCAACATCTCTTCGCAAGGCCAAAGGATCAAGCCGATCAGAGAGAGCTTGGTCGCCGACAATTCGAGCCGCTCGACGTTGGATACGGTCAAATGGAAGGAGTTGGTACTGGGGTGCCCCTGCCCAGAGATGAGAACAGTATTTCATGTGGGGCCGAACTTGCGCCTTATAAAGTTGCAAACGGTGGACCGGCATGAAATACTGTCCCGCTCTACAGAGCACACCAACCTTTTTGGAGGCTAATTTGGCCTTACCCTCCAAGTGACCACGGAACTGAACGTCGCTCGATATGTCAACGCTAACGATTCTGATACTGGCTGAGGCAATAAGGGGAATGTTCTCAAAAAGAGGAGAAACGACAAAGGGATTTTTTTTAGCGGTGAACGCGCAAACCTGTGTCTTTTTGGGGTTGAACAGGACCAAATTACGTCGACCCCAATCCGAGACTTTGAATAACAAGGTCTCGACTTCAGACTCAAGTTTGTTCCGGCACTCGTCGACGTGTTCCCGAGAAATATTTGCACGGCCTGTATATGGGGCATCACCCGTGCTGTCGTCTGCATAGCAATGAATGCTACTGATTTGTAGCATGTCGTTGATATGCAGAAGGAACAGAGTGGGAGATAGCACACAGCCTTGTGGAACACCAGCATTCACAGGTTTGGGGTCCGAGCATGCACCGTCGACAACAACCTTGATGCTCCGATCCGTGAGGAAGCTGGTGACGCAGTTGCACAATCTCTCAGGAACCCCGAAAGATGAAAGCTTTGAAAGAAGCGCTTTATGCCAAACCCTATCAAATGCTTTCGCTACGTCCAGACAAACCGCCAAAGCCTCCCCCTTAGCTTCTGCCCATCGGTGAGTCAGGTATACTAGAAGATCACCAGCTGATTGTCCGCGACGGAAACCGTACTGTCGGTCACTGATCAGCTGATGTTCCTCCAGGTACCTCAGGAGCTGGGTGTTGATGAGTGACTCCATTATTTTAGATAACAAGGGGGTGATGGCAATAGGCCTGTAGTTGGACGGATCAGAGCGGTCGCCTTTTTTGGGTATTGGATGCATAAATGCTGTCTTCCAAGATTCCGGGACGACGCCTGAAGAGTAGGAATGCCGGAAAAGACGCGTGAGAACCGGTGCCAACTCAGGGGCACACATCCTCAGCACAAACAAAACTAGATACAAATAAAACTTAGTTATTTTAAAGACATTGGAGGTTAGATGTATCAACAAGTTAGTTACGAATGTGTATTAGTATTAGTCTATCCTGAAGAAGTTATCCTCTGTAGTGGATAGTACATAATAGTTTCTTACAATTTATTTATAACAACTTACTTTCATTTGTTTATAAATTTAATTGTTTTATATATTAAAATTTGTTATTAATGTCATTTGTTCTTTTTATTATTTGTATTTAGATAGTAATTCGATACTTCATAAATTACAGTATGGCAAAGTCTGACCACAGTTCGCGAATTTATCCATGGCACCGACAGAATAACAGCGCTGTTGTTGTGCCAACACTGCTATAGCATTATGCCGTTTTGTTGTTGCAACTCAATAAATCCATATTGTTAATAATTTTTTTTATGGGAATGGGGCAAACGAGCAATAGGCTCACCTTATGGTAAGTGATTACCTTCGCCCACATACATCTCCACATACATACGCCAGAGGAGCTACAGGTGCGTTGCCGGCCTTTAAGGGTATTTGGGAGATGGGAGGGTGGATTCGGAGGGGGATGCGGAAGGGGAGTGGGCCTCCGATTACCTCACTCACCGAACGAAACGCAGATGCACAAGATGCCTCTACTTCACGCCGGTATTCTGCGAGGTCGTGGTATTAATCCGGTCGAACCGGCCCATTCGAGCAGCAGCTAAAGCCGCCGCTTGTTGATCTTGAGTTGTGGCAATTAATAAAGTACTTTTCATTCTTAATTCAAATAAACTTTTTTAAAAGCGTACTTTATAATTGTAAATTTCCAGCTACCAAAATATTTATTACAGATGGGCGGTGCAGTGGTAACATACGAGCTGGTGCTAATTCAGTTCGATGACACAGGTCATAATTCTACGAACACAACTATCTACTGATTAGATAAAACCTTTCAAATATAAAACGAAACTAAACCAAAGCAATGTATTTTACGATTCTGGAATGTGTCGTAAATATATATATATATAATTCAACACATCTTTATTTATCACATCTATTTACTATACTGTATCGTATTTATGACAATTACTTATAGTTGTGAGATTTTCTGGAGTGTAGAGAATAGGTAGTAAGTTTGTCATCTGTTTTTCACACAATACCTTACCTGTACGCTATGCATCCTGCTGAAAAACGAAGAGAGTTCTGGCAACGGTGGCAAACCCATCCGAATATACCAAACCCAAACTCTAAGCTATTAAGCAAATACTGAAACAAAAGCGGAACCTTCATGACAAAATGTATGTAAGTAAAACGGTGTATTAACGCAGGCGCTTTGATTTGTAATCTGTCGGGTACACGGGAAGTAAGACTAGGTGAGTCTCTGTGCTTGTGTCGGTAATTGCAAAAGCTGTGACCTAGGACGCAATCTACTAGATCAATAATTATCATCGTCATGGGCCCAGAGGCATTGGTTGATTTGTTGTTTAGATTTGGCTTAAAATCACCCTTGCATCAATCAATCTACGGCTGAGATATTATATTTGAAAAGTGTGTAATGAAGCTAGTTCAATAAACAGTAATGACGTTTGACAAGTGAAATGTATGTTTCTTATGCTGAATAAATGTTTTGATTTGATTTACGAAGACGGTATTTACGAGTATTACTTTATTTGCAATATATAAACGTTGAAATATGCAATCAGCAATTATTGACTTTTAAAGACAGCTTCGCGTGTTAGATGCATTGTGATTAATTTGTCTATTGTTTATCTATACTGTAATCTTTAGATAAAAAAATAAATTAGTAACTTCTAAAAATCAGTTTTAAAATAAAGTATTAATGCAGAAAGTTATAAAGCAAACCTGCATTACTGCTTTGTTGTCTACCGCCGACGTAACTAATAAAGTGAAGTTCTACTTATAAAAACCAGATCATCATCATTATCATTATTTCAGACTCTTAGCTGCTGAACATAGGCCTCCACCGGAGATTGTCAGAAACCTCGGTCCTGAGACACCTGCATCCACCGACTTCCCAAAAAAACAAATAACAGATGCTGCTTATAAATCTCTTGGGACGGTAAATTATTCATTTGAGTGTCCATTGCTGTTCAGTGTGAGGGTTAATTTTTATCGTTTCTTCTTCTTCATCGAACTATTTAAGTCCACTGCTGAACAAAGGCCTTCCCAAGAAACTGCAAAAGCCAACATGCATTTATTGAAAGGCAGGTTGATCGGTGGTTGCAGAATAGGTCCCGCAGTGCAGAATAGGTGGGTTCTCACTAGTTATATTACTCTGTTGTGGTGCGGGGGTCCATCTCAAACACGTTATGCATAACAACTGATTTATTTATTGAAGACTATCAACAAACTCCTTATTTACTTTCCCGCACTTATAATATTTATTAATACTTATTTAAATTATATGTATACTCATTACATGCTTCAAGTCACTTGTCTGTGAAATTTGAATGGATTTTCCGATATTAGGTCGTTTGAGCCCCGTGGGTTAACTAGTACAGTCACCACGCATAATGAGATCGATATTTAAAGTAGAAGTAAATGAGATTACCTATAATTGATTATGCTGATGTGTGTTACTCAGACCTGAACAAAGCTTTTCATTGCAAGCTAGAGCGCCTACTTAATAACTGCATCAGATTCATCTTTGGTCTGCGAAAGTATGACCACAACTCTCATTATCGTTCTCGCCTTAAATGGCTGACTATCCAGCAGAGGCGTGACTCTAGAATTCTTTTTGCTCTCTTTTCCATCTTGTATGATCCTTCTACCCCTTCTTATCTTAAGAATAAATTTCAGTATCTCTCTTCTCCCCATGACAGGGTCCTTCGTTCCTCTGCTAATCATATGATAAGTATCCCGCAACATTTTACCCATTTTGTTGATGGTTCCTTTACCGTTCAGGCTACACTTCCCTGGAACTCCTTGCTCGAAGACATTAGAAAAGCCCCATATAAAATTTCTTTCAAACGGTTGGTACGAGAACACATTTTAAAACCATCTGATATTTGTTAGTATTTATTCTGATTTATTATATATGTATGTATTAATGTTTTGTATGTATGTATATATCTGTGTTGGTATTTTTGTATATATTATAATATGTATTTGTATATCTGTGTGTATGTGTAGATTAGTGTGCTTATATTTATATATGTTTTAATTATGTTGTATATTTCTCTATTAGCCTTTTCATATTTATATTATTTTAAATTTGATACACCTATCACCACATTTCTTCACGTCCTTGGTTAGAGAATGCCAAAAGGCATTAAGTCCGCCTTTTGTTATCCTTTTGGTGTACACAATAAAGTATAAATAAATAAATAAATAGTAAAAAAAAATAGTAAATAAAAAAATATAATATAATCCATTTATATATTTTTATCATTTAACCGTAATGGCTTGAAACGATAATCATTATTTTTTATTTGAATTTCTTTTTGTTATTACCCGACTGTCCCAAAAAAGAGTAATGTTTTTCGTATGTATTCATGTGGGTGTGTAATTCTAGGGCACTTTCTGTAGCCTAAACGGCTTGATGAATTTAAACACATGAGGTGTTTTTAGATTTGTCTTCATTGTGGGAGTGACATTGGATATAATATTTAAATATAATGGAAGAATTTGTTTTACGCAGTCTGGTTTTTAGTTTATTTACTCAATTGTTTTTGTTTTAAATTTCTTTTCAATATTTCGGGATAGAGTGTAATTTCGATTATACCTATGAAATTGCTAATGACTTCGGTTTTACTCATTTCAATCGCATTTAAACAGTCAAATATATTTAAGCTCGTTCCCAAGGAAGCATTAACTTCGGTAAGCTTAATTATAAATTTTCCTCGTATTTTCACAATTTTGTCTAACTTTCTCTATTAAAATTAGCATTTTCGTGTTAAGTTTCCAGCCGCCTTTCCTTGAATTTGGCGGTAATCTTCCGAGATTCCGCATTAAAATATTATGTCTCAGGGGGATAATACATTTGCTAGAATCTCTCTAGACATATTTTTCATTATATTAGTAAATGACGGCTCGGTGGTGCAGCGGCCACGCGTTTAGCTGCTGCGCTGTGGGTCGCGGGTTCGATTCCCGCACAGGACAATTGTGGTCTACAAATAATAGTTCCCGGTCTGTGTAGTTGGTCCGTGTGCAATTCATGTATATAAAATGCCTCCGCGACACAGGAGAAATTCCTACAGTGGAAAATTAAAATTATACGTTTTTTTTTAGAAAAAATTAATAAAATAATGATAATGCCAGATACTCCCAGTGAGTCAATTTTCCATTATCGTTATGCACGATGGCAGTAACATAGTGTCGCCGTAAAAAGTATCTGCTCGGCTCCAGTTTCATGCGACAATAGACTAGACATAACGCGATATCTATTGAAATTCTGAACGAGGGTCGGCAGTCGAAAGGTGGTAGAGAACGGGTGGCAGAACCACCTTCACCACTTCGCTGAATACCGGCGTGAAGTAGAGACATTCCTGCGTTTCGTTCGGTGACTGTGGTAACCGAAGGCCCTCTCCCCCTCCTGCAAACCCCTTCAAAACCCACCTCCTCATCGTCCCTCCCTCTTATGAATATCCTTATAGGCCTGTACCGCACTTACAGCTCCTCTGGTGTTGCAGACGTACGTGGGTGACTATACTGTAAAAAAAAACCTGTAAAACACTAAAATCATCAAAACTACTGTGAATTTTCTCAAAGCATGTGAAAATAGAGAGATAGAAGTGTTTTATAGTATTAAAACTAAATATTTAACTTACTTCATTTAACTTATTTTATAAACTTTTGTTCTTTGTTTTTTTGATTCAATTTTTTTTTTGTGAAACGCACGCTTTTTTTTATATTCTTGTCCGGTTGTTCTTGAAGTCAATGAAGGACCCGACTGAAAAACAGTGTTGTGATATCACTGAGACGAGAACCTTTTTGACATAGCACAACAAATTAGTCTTTTTCCTGTTTTTTTTTTTTTTGTTTATTTAAATTGTTTTTTATTTTTTGTTTTGTTGTGTGATTTCAAAATAAATGTGTTTCTTTCTTTCTTATTTCTGAAATGGTCATGGCGGTGCTACAGAAAAGTTAAAACTGACTAAAACCCCCACGGTGGATATGCTGTTGGCCTAGTGGCCTTTACACCTTCAGCGGTGAGACTCGCGAGCAGAAGGCAGGCAGGTTAGGTAACACTCAAAGTAAATTTAATGATCGTGATATATTAAGATGAGATCCGAGAAATATCTAAGTGCAGTGTCAGTGACTTACTCGTAGAGCCCGAGCACCAATAACAATTTGTCGCACACTGCCGACTTTGGTTCGGTTCAAACCTTGGCCAGTTCTGCACCGTAGAAACGGTAAGGTCAATTCAGGTAAACTCAATGTGTATTTACATTTTGTTTCAAAACAGTGATGAATTCCGATTTATTTTAAGATAATATGTTTTAAGTGAAATGAATGCATGCTGTTGTAATGTAGGAAAAACCTCTCAGATGTTTTAATTAATAAGTATGTTTTACAAATACTCAATGCTCTTGGGTAATATGTGAAAGTACATTTTACTAAATGTGATGTGAAAATATCAACATCAGAACATTTATTTGCGGCGGACTATATAAAAATATAACATAATGATTTTTTTGTATTTACGCGAATTTTAATCATATGAAGTGAAACCATTATTTACATATTTTATCGCGTTTTTTAAATCCCGACGTGGTCACGAGGGAACTGAGGCGCTTGACGTACTGATTTCATAGTTAACCCGGAAACAGTCAGCTTTACAATACAAAGTATCTTGAGGTCGTGCAGTGGTAAGCTTGGTCTTAGATTAAATTTTATTAATTATCGGATCCCAAGTAGGTGGTAGCCAGCCATTTTCTCTATTGAAATTAGGATGTTTTTTAATTACAATAGCATTCATCATACTTGGCAGGAATCGGTGTTCTTTTCTATATGATATGTGGTCTGTCAAATCTAATGTAATGGTTAAGGCGATCAATAATTTTAATTTTTTTTGGCTTGGGAAAGGGAGCAAACGTGCAACCGGCACACCTGATGGTAAGTGATTACCGTCGCCCACGCCCACATCTGCGACACCAGAGGAGGTGCAGGTGCGTTGCCGGCCTTTAAGGATATTTGTGGGATGGGAGAGAGATTCGAACCGAAGCAAAAGCTACCGCATAGCTAAATCACAGACAGTAGACTTCTAAGAACGCCTATGTTTTAGCTATGTGTTTCTTGATGGGTTTTAATTGATCTTTTTGTTTACCCTATGTAAGAGAGATTACATTCACAATCAAGCTTGTAAAATCCTGCTTCTTTTATACTTAATAAAACACACACACTGATACGACACTAATCTTTGTCGGAGGCTTTCTAATAAGCTTTATTTTTGTTTTCTTTGTGTTGGTTTGAAATTAAATCACTACGGGGATTTCACGTTAGCGTATTGTGAATGCTGTCTACACCATTACAGTTATATTGAATGTATATTATTTGCTGAAATTAATACCACGGCGGTAATTACATCCTCCAAAACAAATGAAAATGTATTATTATATTTTTACGATTCTATTGTTGTCTTAATTTTTCGTCCAAAATTTTATGAAATTTATTACGTCAGAAGCTTATTGACTTAATAAAAAAACTTAAATGACTTAAAACCTCAACCAACCATAGCTGTATCAAAGTCGTGCGTTTCTCAAGAATCTTCAAGAAATTGCGAAGAAATTTATCACTGCTTATACTGTGAGTATTGCAAGTGTTGCATAGATATATCGTAACTTTCAATAGATGTCCGATTAGTCATCCCAAAAATTCCATAGCGAAAAGATACGGACCTGGTGCCTGACTGTGCATTCCTCCATGATGATATCGCCACTATAATCCTTCTTAAGAAATATCCATTTTCATCAGTGGACTAAAGCTTAAGAATGATGGATATTAAAGCTTCCAAAGGTGTCGACTTTGCTTTAGATTAGGGGTCATAGGACCCACGATCCTAATTAAGACTTTATTAAAGGAATATAAGATCAAATTTGAATTTCCTTCGGATTATCATAATATTATAAATATAAAGTAAATTCTATTGGTATCTCCAACACATAAAAGTTAAAGTAGGTTAAATAATGGCAGTTTTAGTAAGTTTTCAACGCTTGAAATGGTTATTCAACTAGACTGATGAAGCTTGGCTAGCTTGACAGCCAAATTAGTCTACTTTACATACTTCGAGAGTATCGTATCCTATGGTGTATTACTGTGGGGATCTGCAGCTGGACTGAAAACAATATTCATTTTGCAAAACTATGCGATACGGGCAACTTGGAGTATCGCAAGTCGTTACGCGACCTTTTCAAGAAGACTAATATTTTGACACCTCCGTTGTTGAAAGCATTATGTACCGACGGGAAAATATAAATTTAAAACGATTTAAAAATAAAACGCATTGTCTCTTTTAGATGGAGTCGAGGTGATATGCTGGAGGTGCCTGAATTGGCTAAAATTATAGTTCTTTCTGACTAAAGGAATACAATTGCACAAAACTTTGTTAAAAAACGGCCTACGGTGTGTGGAAATAACTCTTATTCTGCACTAAATCCCTGTTGTTTAAATATATATTAATATTCGTTTTGTTTTGCGAACCGGTGAACATTTTAACAGCCATAAGACCTTTAAACAGGCCTAAATTGAATATAAAAGTTATGACTGGCTTTGAATGGATGAACGTTATTAGCACCCGAATCGAGAACCGAACCCACGTACATTGAAAACAAATACGGTATCCACTTAGTTACTTAGGCCTTTATTAAAAAATAATCCAAATTTATTCCAATAGCGCCGGCCATTTGCTTTTGTATGCTTGTTCGGTTTCCGATTTATCCCTAGGGCAGATAAGCAATCATGCAATAACATTGTCCTAAACAAATAGCATATACTGCCTTTCTACCGGGTTCAAACTATAATAATTAATTGTGGAAGTACCTACGTTTCCGAAAGTTACCATGTTTATTTAACTCTCACCTGATGGTAAGTGATTAACGTCGCGTGTTGCAGGTGCGTTGCCAGCCTATAAGGATATTTGGGAGGTGGGAGGTAGGAAGAGAAGTAGGATGGGGAGGGGGAGTGGGCCTCCGGTTACCTCACTCACCGAACGAAACGTAGAAGCACAATATCCTCTACTTCACGCCGGTATTCTGCCAGGCCGCGGTAACAAACTGGTCGAGCTGGCCCATTCGAGCATACGATACCGAAGTCATCGACAAATTAACAGACGTTTATTGTAAAAACAGCAATTGAAAACTCGAGGACTATGGTAAAACGATTGATTATGTAATACTAATTTAATCAGCCTGTAAAAGTTCACTGGACGTACGTACGTACCTATGAAAGTGTCAACAAAAGCCAGCATGCAATACATGGAAGATAGTACATTGATGAGTGCAGTGTCGGTACCTTCGCCCATGACTAGTATGTCAACCCCGAGTTCAGTATATTCGGAAGGATTTTCATCAACCATCAGTTGGTCGCCAGAACGACGTTCTTTAATCAGCATACTGCACAAGGAGCAGGAGATGTTGATATTTAGAGAATATAAAAAAATTTTTTTTTTTTAGGTCTAACGTGGGGGAAATGTGCTCGCACCTACCCGTCACCGTCTCCGGTGACTGGTTATGTCGGGATCAGCATTGAAGATGCCGGACCGACTAAAACCCCCACGGTAGATCTGCTGTTGGCCCAGTGGCCTTTACAGCTACATCGGTAAGACTCGCGAGCAGGAGGCCCGCAAGTTAATATAAAAATAAATATTCTCCCTTGCAACTGTGAATACTCACGGTCTGTTAATTTGTGGGTAACTCGAACCGAAGATTTGACAGGGTTACGTTGAAGTTAGTTCGATTTTGGCGACGACCGCGTTGCTCGGGTTCGGTTGTGTTGTGTTGTATTGTGTCCCGGAACACGGGAAGATAGAGGCTAGTTAGTGATCTCTTGTGTTTGAGCTATAATACATGTACATTTTGCGGAGTTGATCGTGGATTGATATTCGGAAATTATTCCGAAGATAACGGTGGGTTGAAAAGATTAAAATCTCTAGAACTCATTTCAAAATATTTTATAAAAAGAAACTTGTAATATTAACTAGAGACTATAAACTATGTTGACTATATAACTCAAGTAATCCCAATTTTAAAAATACATATGTATTAGTAATAATGACAGTTACCATTAAATAATTTTAAACGTTTCGAGTGCTTTGCAGCAACCGTGGTCAAAGAGGGTCTGAGGTGTTTGAAATCCTGATGTCATAGTTTACCCGGCTACCGACAGGTTTATAATTAATAATTTTTGGTCCTATCTACGCGATTAAATTCGTAAATAATACTTTAATTTCAAATATGTAGTATTCGCGTAAATACAAGAAATCGTTAAGAAACCATTAACTTAGTAACTGTTTTCTAATATTTTTAAAGTAAATTGAGCTGTATTTTCTGTTATATCACCTTGAGTAAATAGGTCAAGCCTCGTCTTGAAACGATGTAAATTAAACGGCACATATATTATAATATGATTGCTTGTTTGACAGAATAACCGAGTGGTTAGGTGATCTATCTCCGAAACAGAAGATCCGTGTTTAATCTCTTTTATGCGGGAGATATACTACAATATATACTCGTACTAATAAGTACTTCAAAACTCGTGTTCGAATTGTATCATTTGGTTGAAGAACACTAAGTGTCACTTTAGTTACCTGTCACCAGAAATATACTCAGGTAAAAAGTTGGTTGAAACGACTATAATGATCTAGACCACCAGTGACCGTTCTATTGGGCATTCGGCTATGAGTGGTTATGTACAGGGTAAATGTGGCGGTAGCACGGTTATTGTCGGTACTGATATAATTTTAATAGTGCGCATAAAAAAATTAAAAAAATTACAGTCACTAGTATAGTCTCTTACTTGACCGGATTGATACCACGGCTTTGCAGAATACCGGTGTGAAGTAGAGGCATCAAGTGCTTCTGCGTTTCGTTCGGTGAGTGAGGTAACCGGAGGCCCAATCCTCCTCCTCATCACCCTCCCAATACTCCTCCCACTCCCTTCCCCATCCCCTCCCATCCCTCCCCTCCCGTACCGTCCCACCTCCCCTTCCCTCCCCCTCTCCATCCCCTCCTCATCCTTCCTCCCGTCTCCCAAATATCCTTAAAAGCCAGCAACGCACCTGCAGCTCCTCTAGATTTACAGATGCACTTATCATCAGGTGAGCCGTTTGGTCATTTGCCGCATTTTCTATATAAAAAAAACCATCCTATTTTCCAAATGACAACTTCGTCTGCACGTGGCGCAATCTGCTATCTAACAAACGGAGCTCTAGGGACCGGCTAATGGCGAAAAATCCATCTATCTAAATTGTTTTATCCAGCGTCGTCACAAATGATATCTCATGAAATATTAAAATTACTTCGTGTTCAATTTTAAAAGTATTGCCCTAATTTATATTTTCTAAGAAAATTTAACAAGATAAATGTTTCCTATTTCATTTATCGTCATAGTATACGAATATGTTCTGGTGTAATTTCATTTAAATCCATCCAGTCGTGATTGTGCGACCAGCAACTATAGTACACACTTCTATAATAATAATTTTAATATCTCGTATTTAACATATCGCTATTTCATAGCCGCCTAGTAATTTTAAACTACATGATTGACGCGGATTCGAATTTCGGTGCTGACACCACTTAAATTGTTGATTGGTATTTTAAGTACTGTATACACCATGTGATCGACGGTTAAAAAAAATATTCGAAGAATCTGCATATCTGAGAAATAATATATATAATCTATAATATAAAATAATATATAACAGCCGCGATAGGGACAGGAGTCTCGAATACCTTTCGTGCTCGTACTAATTAGTTTAACGAAACTTACGTACTATTTGTATCGTTAGCTTGGACACTAAGAAAGCCACACTACCTGTCACGTTCTCATAAATATGCACGGGTGAAAACGACTAATATGTCTAGACCTCTGACCACCCCAGAATTGGGTAAAACTGCCGTGAGAGCTTAAAATATTTTATTATTTGGTATATATTCACACCCAATATTTGATTATACCATAAAATATTTGAATATAAATTATATAAAACATACAAAATTTATTTCCAGATAATTTATTCTTGTCCGTAATGAAGAGGGAATCCGCTAATGAATAAGTTTTAAAAGAAGTTACTACCGTCTTCAACTCGGAAGAAGGAAGATATATATACTTTTTAAGTGTGATATTCTCCGTACTGCAATTACTTGAACAATTAAGATTTTAGACTTGAGTTCTCCAACAAATGTACAGACAACTGATCAACCAAAATTTGTTAAACGTAGGTATGTTAATTTGTTGGCAAATTCGCGCCTTTGTCTCTAACATAACATACATTGATTAAAGGCCTTAGTGCCAATAATACAGATAGTAAATAATGTTTATGATGTAGCGGAATCGGAATCTACCACCCCATTTTTCCCGTGAGTGTTGTAAGTGGATATTAAGGGAAAATCATTTCAAATGTCACAGCGTTTTCCGAAAGCTAACCTGGCGAGGTTCGCTTCCAGAGGTGAAAAGTGGATTGTGGCACTCCCTTTGGCACGGCCGAGTTGTGCCAAATGAAAATCCGTAATCATAGAAATGTACGTTTTCAATTAATTTATAAAAAAAAATCAAGGCCGGCAAAGTATGTTTTTTGACTGAAGTTCAGGAGGGTTAGAATAACATAGTATAGGACTACGTTATTCTGCAATAGTATACCAGAGAATGAACTTTTCAGGGGATCCTATTGCACGATTGACAATGTAAGTGAGTACTAAAAAAAATATTCAAACAAGTTATAATAGAATACGAAAGTTAGGTTGTAATTGATCATGAAGAATTGTTTTCATAGCTTTTTCACGTTAAATGACCGGTATCATAAAATTGATATGATTCTTCCACTTGGCAGCAATCCAACTTTAACCGCAGATCCAGATAAAGGAGACAAAAGTATGAAGTTAATCAAGCACAAAGGTAGATTAATAAAAAAAGTATCTTCTTTACCATCCTTCAATATTGCAGTAGTAGTAATATATTCTTTATTCAACATAATTTTAAAATTAAGTGATATATTGTAAATAAATAATCAATATATCTTTAACTAGGAAACTAAGACGGCGACAGGCTCGCCATCTATTACGTTGTCCCAAATAAGGTCTGATGAGAGTAGATTGAAAATACTAAAATGACCCGAGCGAAGCTGCGGCCAGCAGCTAGTTATATCTATCATCTTTTAAATGACCTATAGCAAAAATGTATTTTATTTTACAATTTGAGTATCACAAAACACACAGACACATTGTAGCTATAGTTCTGTTTAGTTTTATCTGTGTTTCATTTAGGTAACGTTCTGGCGGCGTTTCAAAACCTAAACAAAAGGCAATGCTACGTTTTCTGCGTCATCATACATTTTAATTGTTTTTGAAGCTACGTAGTATTCTTTTGATTATCATTTCAGCTCAACTCTGTTTGGAGAATATAAGTAATTAATATCATTAGCATTAGTTGCCAAAAGAAGTATGTACTGAAAGTTCATTAACATACGTCTAATGCACGTTTGAAAAATCAAATAAAAAACGAACTATAAATGATTGCATTGTTTTCGTTTCTAACATCTGCTACGAATGAATCACTGTCGTGGAATTTTTGTTTCAAATATCGAGTGACTGCATGCAATATCTGTTATAAACTGATAGGAAAATATGCATTCGAAACTGTACCTATTTGTTTTTATGTCATTACAAACGTAATATCTTGATGTTTTTTTTAAAGATAATGATTCAATAGTAATAATGATGTAATGACATGTCGTTTGCAAAATATACATTTTTATTTGTGTGTAAATTTAAATTATATATGGCGGTGAATGATAATTTATGTGATTAAACCTTTACCAATTGGATTTAATGTCTTTTTTTTCACCATCGAAGAGTACTGGCACACGGGATAAATTTTTAGGATTTTTGTTTTGTTACGCTAAAGAAGTTTAACTTCTTTCTGTGTGTACATAAGTACACACACACGGTTTTTTTGAGAGAGATCGGAGCTAGGGACATCGCTCCAGCGCGGTTTGGCAGCAGCTCCACATGTCCTGGAAATAAAAATCATCTTATAAATGATTTTTTCATTCACCGCCAAGGATTTGTTAAATTATGAACTTAAAATTGCTATTAACAATTTTAGTAGTCCCGGCACCAGGGTTCGAACCCAGGTCAGTCTGTGCGTTATAATTCCGTGCAATTATCTATAAAATTAAATCACTTATCAAAAGTTATGCTGTAATTATTATAAAAAAAGAAATACCAGAAAACCAAATAACACGAAAATAAAAATTAAAAAAAAAATTATTTGACATAGCCTTCTGAACTTAAATTTTCCCAAAAATATTAAATGTACAGAAACAAGTTTCTACAGATTTATTATATTATGCATAGGAATGTTGAACTATCCTATGTCGACTACACCAAAAGTTTATTCTAATAAAATATTTATGTCACACGATATTATTATGGGGAGTGGAAAGTAAATAAAAGTTGAAATTTTCTTTAGGGGTCTTGTATTATATGTTGTATATAGAGTATGACACTTTTGCAACGAAGAAATAAAATATTAAGCGAAACAACACCATTTCATCGATTTTTAGTCTAAGGACATGGTAATGTGGTAAAATTAGTATTTTACAAAACTTGGTTAAAAGAGCACGCAATCATGGTTAACTTAACTCCAATAAATATTGTAGGAAAAGAAGCCGGTATTAATAGTAAGTTTTAATTTTGTTTTTACATCAAACATGTAGTATCATAATAAGAATATGTTTTTGTACGTAACATTTATTGACAGATTCGTATAAGAACTTGGAGAGCAAAAGATATCAAAACAAATACTTTGAAAATTATTCTGGGTAAGGAAAAACGTGGAAATAGAATGTAATGACGTAGAAATATTAAAAATTTTAAATGATTTGCAAATTGATTTGCAGAGATTATACCTATATAAGTCGTAAGTCGTTTCGAAATAATGGTAAGGAATCGAAAGGTTTTCCTAATGTTATATATTATTTAACGCTAGTTTTTTTAAATGTACCTTTTGTCATTTTGGTGAAACCAAAAGTAAGGTCAACCGAGAACCAAATTTCCGTTTTCCAAGATTCTATGAAAATCGTGTTTCTGGTTGGACAATGCTTGGGACTGAGTCCAGTAACAGGAGTAACTGCAAAAGATGTTTCACAAATTAGGTAATGTTTTTTCCTTAATGTTTATTGCCTAAGATTTATAGCGAAATAAACTACTAAGTGAGGCATAATAATGAAAATTTCAGCATTAATCTATTACAGTCTTTTTTTATTGGATTGATGTGTCCACCTAATGGTAAGTGGCTACTAGCCATGAACTCATGCAAACAACTTCAATCGAAAAAGGTAACAAATGCGTTGTCACCTCTGAGGTCTGAGATGGACTTCCTCTCAGCCCGTAATCATTACATGCTGGCTCTCTTTACCTTTCTGACGGGAACATATCAGCAACTGCTGTTTGGTGGCAGAAATGAGTAAGAGTGGATGCTAGATAGACGGGTTGATGAGCGCAATACCGGTACCATCGTGTGTGATCATTAGTGAAGCTGCTCCCCATCACTAGAATGTCAGATTTTTATTTACGCAGTACGCCATCTGTCGCCAGAGGCTCGATTGTTAGCTAAGAAGGTGCATCGTATTCAGATTAGTTTATCATTTGGAGAAAAAGATAGACACATAACATTACTAATAAAAATTAATTTTAATATATTTACGCCTTGATTATAATATATTACGCTTTGGAAGACGATTACAATTTTGTGCAATGGTTGCCTTAGGTCATAGGTTTTGCAAATATACATACATAATCGTTATGGATTTTGATAATTGATACAAGAATATTTTTTGGGTTTATGATTCTGAATTAAAAACTTTGCAAGTTTAATCTGAAGAAATACTAGCCAAATATAAGTATTGACTTCGATTACTAAAAAAATGCAGAACACCCTAGAAAAATCGAGTATAGATAAACTTTATGTGTTACTTGTAAAAATAACTGAGAATTTGAAAACACGCAAAATGTGTTCAAGCTCTATCCTAATTTTCACACAATATCATTGAGGTGAGGCTTCTCTGACCCCTTAATAGAATCAGGCTATACCACTTTTTTTTTTAAGTTTTGTCAAAATTACTTTGTTTTATCGCCATTCATTAAATAATATAAAATATTTGGTATAATATTTCTACTATCAAATATCTGATGATTCGGTACAAAATGTTAATATTGCTATTATGTTTTATCTTAACAAAGCTTTGTAGTTATTTTTAACGTAATACTACAATGTTTTTACGTAAGTACATGATTTATACGTGAATATAAATAACTAACAATTTATATAATGGTTTCAGATTTTCGTTTCTCACATGGAAGGTATTTTATAGTTTATTTGTCTGTTCTATTCAAATAGCGGGTACAATACTTTGTCTCTTTAGATTAATAAAAATGCCAGTATCTATTGCAACAATAAGTAAGTAATATACGTTTTAGAAATAAAAGAATGGGCGTATGGCATATTCATAGATATACTTTAATCGTTGTATACATTTATAGGCCGTAACTGTTTTCTTTCCAGTATTTACCAGTTTTTACGCTTCTACGTGTGTGACCAGTATATCTTGCTTTAAAATCGCTATGAAGTGGCCAGGGTTAATGTTCAAATTATCCAGATCAAAACTTGACGAATACACCGATACTCGCGTTAAGTTTAAGTGTACTATTATTTCATTGGCCTTTGTCAGTTTATCTATCTGTAAGTATAGGCTTCATAATTGCATGAATTTGAGTGATTTTTGATGTGAATGAAATGTTTGAGGTATAGAAATTAAAAATTCTTTCACAATAATTAACTTAATAGAATAACTTGGATTTATTGATAGAAGCAGGTTATATTGTGATAGTTAGAAATGACAAACACATTTATGAACCGGCTTTTTGGAGGTAGCTACTGCAGCCTATGGGCACTTACCTACAAACAACTTCAATCGTAGGCGGTAACAGAGATGTTGTCACCCCTGTTAATTATCATGGAATGCGTCTCAGACTATAATTATAGAGGCTTTCTATATACCCTTCAAACCGAAATAAGGCAGTACTTGCACTAATAGTTCACATGGCTTAAGATACCAAGGTCACATACCTTATTGACCGTACGCCCCGACTCGCTGTCAAAGAAGTCTTAAGAGTTTATTAATATCGGCAATTATGACTTCGGTGATCTTGCCGTGGTCAGTAAATACATTACGAATGTCGCTAAGTATAGTTGGGTGTATTATATTGATAGACTTCATTATCAATATTTCATAGGTTTATGAGGCTACTTCTAACAACTATTACATTAGTATTAACATTAGTATGTTTAAGTCCACAAGCTTGCATACATTTCTTGGAAGGTTTATCCATAGGCACCACGCTGCGCAAGAGGGTTGGTGAGCGCACTGCTGGCACCCTAGGATCAGTGATGCAGCTTCCCATCACTAGACTTTGTGATTAGGTTCGGCAAATTTGGAAAGATTTGCCGCCATTATTCGGACGTCAGAGCCACTTTGTTTACTAGCATGAGCCATCATGTTTAAATGAGGTTGGCATTTGTAAAAAGCGACGGCATATTTCTCTTACTTGAAAAAAAAAACCAGTACCTGCTAACCGGGGTTTTTTAACCGGTAAATAATTTTCTACACATTCTGAATCATCACATCCGTGTTTTCGTTTGTTTCAAAGTTAGAAATCTATTCAAATGTCTCTCAAAATAATGTCTGGAATAAACGTGGACTATGTTACGTAACATAAATAATGAAACTGTAACTGTGTAAGTTACAGTTTTATTATTAATTAACTAATAACTAACTATGTAAGTTACAGTTTTATTATTCGTTTCAACAACATGAGAATTTTCCCAAGCTTCATTAAAGTAGTACTGCAAAATTTTTTTCCATGGTACCCAGTAATGAGAAGTTTTTGTTTAATGTTTTTGTAAATAACGATTAAAACATTATTGTAATAATTGAACAGCAATTGTAATATGTAAAACAAATTACAAAAATTGTTTTCACATAGATTATACATCTTTTACATCTTTGTTTCAGTGCTCCATATCTTTCGAGTAATTGACAGGGTAACAGAAGTTAGGGACTGTTATTCAAAAGAAGAAGATGTATTAAAAGTTTACTGTGAGATCAGTTTTAGATGGCTTTATGAGCTTAATTTTTCTTATAACCAATTCATAGCAGTTATGTTACTAGTGAGTGCAAGAATTTCTTACCGCGCCTTATGTGCACTATGACTTCTTCATAGTTTCCTATCTTTATATTCTCACGCTCTTTTTATTGGAAAAGTGAAAAGCAGGGTTCGGAAGTTAGTTTGACTACGCTGAGTCGTGTCAAATAAAACTTCGTATTCTCTGCCAAATACCTTGGTTGAAAGGCACGAGTGTTTTTAAAAATAGTTTTAATTAAATCATTTGACATCTACATGCCCTTGGCATGTTTTTTATTATTATTAATTATCACTTTAAATTACTTTTACTCTTTTACGTCGTCTTATCTATATTTGCTTTGATAAGATCGCATAGCCTTTATCCAAAAAGTATTTAACTATATTTATTATATATCAATATTGTTGCAGGTTGTAAACGTTTTGTCGGTAATGATTTGGTGTTATCCAGATTTATTTATAGCTTGTATAAGTATTTATTTGGCATCAATTCTCAAACAGATAAATAAAAAAATTATTTACATGGAAGATAAGGTAAGTATAAATTAGAAAATTACATAGTAATCAAAATTGGTTTTATTTCAATTAAGTTTTTTTTACTCAAAGTTTCCTAGCTCTCGTATACCCAAATTACTTGTGTACGTGTAGACATGTCTCTTCCTTGGTCGCTGATACTGTGTTCTACCCATTTTGTGTAACTACGGATGAAAATAGAGCGTACAGTGCATTTAATAGCTTCGAATAATGTGGCTAATAGACACTTAACATTCATCATTGATGGAGAACCAAAATGTAGGTACACTTTGAAGCTTGAAATACTTCGTAATGACTGACATTCTTATTTAGTATTCCTTTTAAAATAAATGTTACTTCTTACTGTAGGACTTCTTCCGTGTAGATTTCTCCGGTGTCACAGAAGCAGATTAACTTCAGAATTTGCACATGGACATACACCTAAAACGGTATTCTGTTTGCACTAGGAATATTCGTGTTCAAGTGGAATCTTGCGATTCAAACAGTATTTACTTGAAGCGTGATTATATCACGAAAATAACGGGATAGCGATTATCTAGTCCCATACATCTTTACATTTGAAATAAGTATTTGACATTAGAAATAAGAATAATAATAATATATTGAAACATCACATACGTCATCCAGTCCCATACTAGGATTCCCTTTGTCTTGGTTACTGGATGGTGATAAGATTGATTCTGTTGTTTTACGAATGGGCTTGGGTCGAGCCACGGCCTCGCAGAATGCCGGTGTGGAGTAGAAGAACATTGTGCATCTGCGTTTTGTTCGGTGAGTAATGTAATATATAAGTAGCGTGTTTGTTTTACTCATTTTTATAGTGTCCTTCGACAGCCTGTTGGAGAAGTTTACGAGAAGATTATAATCGTGTTACTGAAGTCATAAGCTCATTTGATGGAGTTATCGGCAGCCTTATATTTTCATCCTTCGTCAATAATATGTTCTTTGTGTGCTACCACATCTATTATTTATTTACGTAAGTGTATATATTTGGTCAAAATTATATATGTTAAATACATTGAAACCATGATGATTTTTTTTATATTTTATGTTTAAAAATACATAAAATATAAAATGATTTAATTAATGAGGTGTCCTCTGCAAGGCCAATGCTCTTAAGTATTTATCATAGTACTGTCTATTGGAAAGAGTCATCCAAGTTGAAAACCAAGAGCGACGTAGTTACTTCCGTTTGATCTAAGATTTTATACATTCTATGATTCTGAAATAGGACCGTATCGTCTTTCTTGAAGAACAGAATCACCACATATTTACTTTACTTTTGACGTTATATCGGCGTAGATGACGAAATTATTAACTTATGAATTACCACTTTACCATCTGCTTTCAAAAACTTCCTGTAATTCCGTCTTCACCGCCGCCTTGAGTTTGTTAAGATTTTCAAAAAGCCCAATCTTGCTCATAATAACATGTGGGAAGTCACCGTTATGCGACTATGAAAATGATTTATTAATTTACACAACTCAAAGGTACATAGTTACATGAAAACCATTTGAAAACTGCTTCTGCGAAATGTTTTTGAGAACCACCAGACTTGATATTGTACCATTGACCACAGACATGTATATCTCACCTTCCACCACATTGTTAACAAGACAGAGTTTGAATACAATTTACTAAGTATATATCGATGAATTTTAGAAAAACACATTTGATATCAAGTAAAACTAAATTTGTACAACTATTGTAGTTGTACAAATTTATTGGAAGTCATGCTCACTTAAAATCATTTACTTTCGGCGGCGTTGTCTCTTTAATGTGGTTTGAAGACAGCGATAGCTGCCATATGCGTTATCCTTGTGAGCAGACACTGCTTGTGGAGGCTAGTTAGCTCGGTCAGCAAATCCTGCGTAGGTTTTTATATTTTTTTCTTGTTTTATTTTATCTTAACATGTACATCATTTGCCTGTTATCTTATTCGTTTCTTTTATTTTTATGATTTGGTTCCTATAAAATGTGAAAAAGAGATACCTCTAGAGTTTCTTTTGTCTTTTTCTAATGAAACAATGACTACTGACACATTTGACGTCAAATGTAGAATGTTTATATATACATTCAATGAAAATAAGTTATTTACCATTACCAAAATTTTTTCACAGGAAAGGATTACGTTTTCCACAAATGATGAATGGTTTTTGCCCAAATTATCCCAGCGGGTAAGACAGTTTATCACAGTTTTTATATACCAGGTGGTAATGTACTAAAAATATTGCACTAAATATCATATTTTACATAATATATTTACAATTTTTACAGCAAAACTTTAAAACATAGGTATATGTTTAATTTTATTAAAAGACAATATGAGATAGAAATTTAAGTATACTAGGTATTTAGTAGTTCTGGCCTTTATGTTGTTCTTCTATACTAATTCCTGGGTATTACGAAGAAACCATTTATTAGGAATACCAGTAGTAAAGTAAAGTATCAGCTTGTAAAGGCTCACTACTGGGCAAAGCCCTCCATCTCACCACACCACACATTTGAGAAGGTTTTGGTTATTCCACGATGCTCCACCAGTATTTTCCTTTTTTTTTTTCATTATTAACGCATTTACCAAAAGAGTTTTTGATACATTTTGTAACCGCCTTGATTACATTACACAGACAAGCTCTTAAATCATTTCCTTTATTCCTTAGTGTTTCGTAAACATGTATTTAATATTGCTGCAACATGTCACGAGTTAATAACTAAATGTTTTTTTCTATCGTTTCCTTAACAAAAGCTGTGAATAGCGAATGACATGCATTATCTGTTACTCAAACCATGGTGTGGTGAGTTTTTTGATAGATGTAACATAAAAACGACGTAGCAAATATTCTTCCAATTGAAGTCTTAACTTAGATAAAAGAGATCCTATATTATGCCTAGGATATAGGTATATTAGTCCTTTACGATTGTTTGAACGACTAAAAATGTGGATAAAACTTTGAATATAGCACTCATGAAATCGTTATTCATCGGAATGTGGATAAAAAAAACTTCATCACAATCCTTGAAATTGTTTTTAGGTTAAATCCACAGAAACACGTTTAAAAAAAGAATTTGATGTATTAGTATGTATAAAAACAAAACCCTACTAATAAATAACAAAGAAATCTATTTACACAATATATATAAAACACAATAATACAAAAATAAATGCAAAATCGTAAGAAGCTGCCACCCTTTTTCTTTGCTATGGGTGTCGTAAGAGCCGACTAAGGAAAGCTTTAAGGATTGCAGTGGCTACCTACAAATGGCCGGGTAACGATCTTGAAAAGACCGATGATAAGCAGCTGCGTCTAAAGTGCAAGGTGCCTGGTACTGCGAACGCTAATCCGCCATTAGTAGGCTGTTAAGGTTAAGGCATACAATATGCATGTACTTTTATCGGTAGCGATTATAAAGTTGAGTATATTTTATCAAGTTTTTAATTTCAATAATGTTATTAAACTTTTTTTTTTCTATACTTATAATTTTAGGTTAATTCTGATAAAGTTTTTGCATTAAAGCATTATTATCTTTATTATTTTTCAGATACATTTCCTATTTTAAACGTACGTTCACAGTTGCGACGCTAGACGAACAAGTGATAATCATTTTATTATTTTTTCAAAGAGTATATTAAACCACTATTCCTTGTCTAGTCTTTGGAATGTCTTCCTTGAAATGTTCTGCAGATTAAGGGCATACAAAATATGCCACAAGACAAATTTCATTATGGTTTTACAATAGTTATTATCTTTTTCAGCCCCTTCTATGGTTACGAGCATAGTATTTACTATATGACGACTGTTATATATACACTTATACGGTTGCTGACTGTTGGTCTATCTGTCGCTGAAATACACACTGCGTCACTTACGCCTGCCCTATATCTATATAGTGTACCGTCGCCGGTTTTTTGTTCCGAAGTAAGAATTTTGCATTTTACGTATTGTGTTAAATATGTATACACTTAATGATTTTTTATATTTACGTAATTAGTACACATTTGAGATGAAACTATTATTTACGGATTTAATCTCGTCTAATTAGATTTCATTTTTTATTACAGCACCCGTGGTCACGTAGGGTATCTTGAGGTAGTTCTGTGATATGTTTGGTCTTGAATTTAATTTTTGTATTGCTATTAAATTTAAATAAAGATGTTTTTTTTTAATATCAATAGCCTCGCGAAATCATCCTTGGCAGGAAACGGTGTTCTTTTCTGAGGTGGCCTGTCGAATTGTATGTAGTGGTTGGGACGATCCAGAATATGATCACAGACTGCAGACTACCAACTGTCTGCAGTCTAATTACGCGATAGAATCCGTAAATAATAATTTCCTTTAAAATATGTAAATACTTTAATTTCATATATAATTTTAGGTACAGAGGTTTATTGATAAAGTGCACGGAGATACGGTGGCTCTAAGTGGACTCAAGTTCTTTTACGTCACTCGTGAATTACTTCTGTCTGTTAGTACATCAAATAATAATACCTGATTATAGTAACATTTGTTGTATTTTTGTAATAGTAGAACTAAATAAATATTTTTTTTAGGTAATTGGCACAATTATTACGTACGAGCTAGTGTTGCTTCAACTAAATGGAGATTTAATTAAATAGTTCTAAAATATATGAACAATTGTGTTTTTTTGACTTTCATTTATAATATATGTATCAAACTGTGTTTATTCGTTGCAAGAAATATTTGCGACCTAGTCGGCTAGAGGAAGCGGTTTTGCAAAATATTTTATCACACAGCAAAACATCTCTCTCGGGAGATTTAAGAAAAAATTATGAAGATTCTTAATTTCAGCCACGATATTATCACCTCCATATATATACCATAAACGATGAGACTATTGATTTACATTAGATTTAATTCCGCAGTACATTGTGCCATTAGTATAACCGCACACCAAAATGATACTATACTGTAAGTAGCTGCAGAACTTGTACGTTATTCCAAACCAATTATCTGTGGTGTACAAATAATATAATTTTTTAATTAATTTATTTATTTTAACATTATTTAAATACCTATAAATAAAAGTATTACAAAGGGCGGACTTAATGCCTCTTGGCATTCTCTGCCAGTCAGCCCGGGGCGTGGAGAGATATTGTAAGGGTGCAAACCATTAAATTAAAAAAATAAAGAACTAAAGTAAATGAATAATTTACACTTACAATTAGATACATACACACGGAATAAATACATATAAACAAATATGAATACATGTAACTAAATGTATGTATATATATACACATACAGCATACACAATATTATTATAATATAAAATATAATTATAGCTTGGCGTAACCCAGACTCAGAACCCGCGTAACATCAAATAGTTTCTTTAATCTGTTAATGTTACCAATGAATTAAACCATATCGAGGATATGAATAACAACACAACACCAATGATTTTATTATATTCTAGTATAGCGGGGTAAGGCCTCCGAAGGTGTTATAAGGGCCGGATTACGGAAAAAAGCTCTCACGACAGTCCACAGAGGAGAGGCAGTGGGCCTTCGGTTACCTCTCTCACCAAATGATACGCAGAAGCACAAGATGCTTCTACTCCACGCCAGTATTCTGCGAGGCCGTGGTACCAAACCGGTCGAGCCGGCCCATTCGAGCAGCAGTAAAAGCTGCCACTTTGCTCTACCACTTATTAAAATCGAACACGAATATCAATAAGACCGCTAGAGGAGCGGCATTTTTTAAAATACAAGGTGTCTAGTATTCACCTACTTCTTTTTAAACATATTGTAAGTCTACTGATAGATAAAAGCACTTAAATGAGCGAAAACCGCAACTTAACTGATAAGCACAATTTTTTCAATATGTATTAGATACGATAAATTTTGAAATTAAAATATTATCTAAAAACAAAATTTTATCTAATTTGTCAGAGCATTTCTGGTGAAACCAGGTCATATACATCTATATTCAAGAATTGCTTGCTTAAAGTATTACGTTTGTATATTCATCCCTAACATCATTGGGATGTTAGGATGAATATACAAACTTTTTCTCCATCAACCTTATTTGCACGGGGTGAATCCTGTTACTTAACGAACAAGACTCAAGCGACAGACGATGATAATAAATCCATCCAAATATACCGAACCCAAATACCACAGAATAGTAAATGGATAGCAGATTCCATGGAGCGAGGGCACACTGCGTTCACCTAGAGCGTCATGAGTCTGATGAGTATGGGTAAATCTTCCACGCGTAGCAGGAAGGCTTTTGATGGCGCTTTCAATTAAAAGCCCTAACTCTAGCATTGTTCAAAGTTCACTACTGGAATGCACACGCTGCAGGCTGATAGAGTAAGCAAAAAGTACAGATGTCTTCTTATATACATAAAGATGGATGTTGGTATATCTGTTAGATATTAATAGATTAAATGATGTAGTGAAGAATACAACGAATTATTAAACGACGACCTGAAGTTAGATGCTAACGTATGCTAACGTATGTACATATGAGATACCCTCAATCAGTCTCTGCAGCTTAAGAGAGTGAGTCGATCAAAACACTAGCTATCCAGATACGCTGATGAGTGACAAAAATGTGCTCGTCTTTGTTTTTTTTTTTTCCTGAAAAAATGTTAACGACTAAAGAGTACTACAACAAGCAAAATGATAAGCGTCACCATTCACAAGAAGCCTCGCAACTTATTGGAAAAGTTCAACGAGATCATGATCCTGCACCAATCATGATTTAGTGGTCCTAACAAGAAACCACCTACCCTCAGCTTTGTGAAAACGGAGTAAAGACTTCTGCCAAAGTTAATTAAGAGGCTGTCTTGATTATATAGTGAAGTCAATCAGGGATATACTTTTAAAAAAATGTACCGTGGACTTTCCGGTCAAATTCTGCTCCTGGTTTACAAGACACGATTAACTCAAACCAGGCAAGAGAACGATGTTCCGAACTACATTAGGGTTGAAGAATGACCCTCGTTCAGTCCAGATCTGAAATTTTTGGTCTATAAATTGTGATCAGTACTAGAGGACATAACTTGCACAAAATGTTACTCCAACAGTGAGTCTCCTAAGAAATCAGTGGCTAAAATCCCTAAGGACAGAGAACCTAAATCTATAAATTCGTGAAAGAATTATCAAATATTGGCGCATTGTGGAATTTCTGTGAGTATAATTATAATTATACTACATAATTACATTTATCAGTACTGTGAAAAAGAAACTAAATTATTAACATAATCGTTTAAAAAAATTCTCTCCTGCTTCGCGCAGTAGGAGAATTATCGTTCAATCATTTAGCCACATTCAATCAGTGTCGCTTTCATGTTTCTAAAATGATGACAAATCGAATTTTCAAAATCCTGACATAGCAAATTTCAATACCATTGCCAGTTTCGGGATATTGAACTCGTAAGAGTTTAATTATTAATATCTGAAAATATTCTAATGTAAGTAATAGTATATAAAAGTAGTGAATAAAAGTTAACTGAAACTTGTAGGCGTCACAAAAATCAGATATCTAAAGAAATTGAATTTACATTCAAACAAATGGTAGAAGAAAAAATAATCCATCAACCGTCATTTTTTATTTACATAACTTCTTGTGTACACATGCCTCCATAAAAAAAACTTATATATTGTGCTTCCATATAAGTACGTGTCTGTCATGTTGTTGTCAATACTAATCAGAATGTTACCTTCGACAGTTCATCGTTCAGAAATTGTAAAGCACCGTACAAATTTAAATAAGAAAAATCAAACAGTTAGAAATTTGTCTTTTTACAAATGTGTCAGGCCGGTACTTCTGTGTTGTAAGTGGATTGGTTTTCTACCTCTTGACGGTTTTGAAAACACTAAAGATGCAAGGTAAGATAAGTATATTTTATAATATAAATCTAGTCGTATCCTGATTATATTTTTTAACAAAGAGTATGAATAAAAGTGTTCTACTCAATAGGCGTAGACTTCTATTATTAATCTTATTAAAATCACATGGTTTTAACGTTAAGTTAAGATTCTTCATCGGCATATATGAGACCCATTCCAAAATAGCGTTAACCGCTAGTTAAAGTTACAAGTTAAAATGCCGTGTATGGAAAATTTATCCGTACTCACCATACTGGGCAGGCGGCTTGGTGAGCGGTGCTGATACCCACGCACATTACTCCTCCCTATTACTGTCTGTGGTTGTAATTCGGTTTGCTATATTAGGATAGATTTTTCAAGCTCAGTCGCTCACCAGAGCCTCGTCTGTTCAGAGAGAGAATCCGCGTGCAGATGAAGTTAATGTCTCCTACAAAAGATTCCCCAAGTAAACATTAGTAATATTAATAGTTTTCTAACTTATAACATTAAATGTATAAATTATCATTCTCACTTATTGTAATAGGTTTACTTGGAAGTCATGGTATATGCTTATTTACATACCTAATTTGATTTGGACAACTACTTGTGCACTAACGAAAATTCTTGATAGAATACTTTATGGAATTGAACGTAAAGATATTTGTGAGTATTTTTTAAGTTCTTGCATATAACCACCGTAATCGTTTGAGTGTAAGTCTATTTTAGATGATCCACCTGTTGTTATTGTAAATTTGTTTACAGCTTCATTCATGTTCTCTTTTAACACTATATTATCATCGATACTCTTGCTGAAATTGTCTATTAAATGGAACGAAATATTGCGGAAGATCTATGATGTGGAAAGTTTATTACATGTTCCAAATAACTCTAAGCTTATGAAAATCATCCAATGGATTTTAATCATCATTTTATTAAGTTGTATGAGTAAGTATTATCCATCATAATTGTCATTATTGTAGCCAATCGCAGCACCGTTAAGCAAATATATCTCCCAAAATTGTACTAAGCACAGTTTTATGCCATATTAATAGTTTGACTTCCCACAAAATAAAATAATCTAATTACTCTCACTAAGCCTACGCTGTGTGGCTTAGTGGTTAACCCGGAACATAGTCAGATTCTTTCCTTTTCTATTTTCTTACTTTTTTTACTATTATTTAATTCTACAAATTTTAGGTACTAATGTAAAAGAAAGATGTCTTATGGACAACGTCTTAAATTCAAACCCCTTTTTAACCACGTTGTTCATAAGATCTCTATCATCTTTTTATCAAAATAAATTATTTATTCTACTTACATATAATCAATAACGTCATTTTCTTTTTAGCGGAGTTCACGATGTATGTGATTTACACGGCATTTTCAGCAAAGCACCTACTGAAGGATGTACATGAGTATTGCTTCCAATCTTTTTTCACCTACGCTTACGATTGGTTTTTTAACCACATGACTTTTCATTGTACTCTCGGCGTTATGTTATTAGTAAGAAATACATTTGTGTACTAAATAAGATGCAATAGCACTACAAGAAAATTTTGCAGCTTCATATAAGTCATGTCTGTTAATGTACTAACCAACACATATACTAAACGTGGCAAATGTAACAAAATCTTCCCTACATAAGATCGGCAGGGGAATGCTTAAAATTTAAATACCCTCCCTCTAGTTTGAACTAAATTAATGAATCATGTGCTAATTTGGCATAATGATAGTTTTTAAATACATCTACGATTGATACAATTCTCGCAGATTACCCGGGTATATCTACTATATGAGCGTAAAATAGAACCAAAATTTCAATTAGTGCCAGAGAAGCATTATCCTTTGCAGACAACAAAGCGCTTTCATTTTAATGTTTTTTCCGCTCTTCGTTATCAAGCTGTTAAGAATCACTGTAATACATAGATCACTTCGGTATACCAGACGTTTGGCATATTTAACGTTGCTAAACGTCATTCATCTGTGACATTTTCCGTCTGACATTTTACGAGATACTTAATCCGCCATCTGTAGGATGCTATGACACTTTGAAGGCTTTTCTCTTAGTGGATTCATACAACGCCCTGAGGAAAAGGAGGTGGTAGATTGCCTTATGCTGTCATCAGAAGGTATAATTATTTTCAGAACGTATAAGTGGTCTGCCTTCACCACCATATAATATGCAACATTCCTGAACTGCGATGACTTATGTACTTAAAAAGAATTGTTCTAATTATTTTCCTTCACATAGTTATCGAAACTGCAAGCAGCTTGCTTGAGAAACTTAACAGATATGCTGGTAATATCAGTGACAGTGTATCTTTGTGCGCAGTTTGCAAATTTTAATACATTGATACAACAACATGAGAAAAATGTAAGCTTACAAGCAAGTTATAAGTGAATTATGTCTGTGCTCGTAATTGTATGTTTGTGATCAATGTGTGGTCTGTTTAGTTGAACGTTGCGAAAAAGATTTTATTACCGCAACTCGTCTCATACGAAGCCATTCCTTACCTTAATAAAAACAGCCTGTAAATATTCTACTGCAGGACATAGGCTTATACTATAAAGAGAATTTTCCATAATCGCAACGCCTGCCAAGCGAATTGGCGATCCCAGTACCTGATACTGCAGCCCGTCATCGATCTGCAAAATTATGGTCCTGGTATATTTTGAGATGGTTATCCCCCCACTTAACGGTAGCCATTGCGCTTATCAAGGCTTTCCCATAATCGTCTCTTACGACACCCACTGGAAGAAAAAGGGTGATAAATTCTTACGCCGATACGCACACAGTGTCAAATGAAAATTATACCTAAATAAATAATAATATTAATTACTTCCTATGGCTATGTATCTATAATAGGTCTAGGCATTAGTGCTTATGATTAATGTTTACCTCTCGATCTCTAAGTTCTCTTATATAGTATGGACTGCTTTTTATATATAACAAAAATTATATTGCATCTGTTTACAGTGTAAACAAATTGGATGGATGGCTTGGTCCGAGCTACAAAGTCACTATACACGTTTGACGCGTCTTGTTATGTTGATAGATGAATTTATAAATCCTTTCATCTTCGTTTCTTTTATAAGTAACCTAATATTTACCTGCAAGCAAATATTTCACGCAATTCAGTGAGTATGTATTTAATTTACTAATGATATCGATTTTTACATATCGAATGTAATTATACATTAATATTGGTATAATATTTTACAGTGAAACCTGTAACATTAAAAAAAAATCATTAAAAATACCCTTGTAAGTTTTTAAAAAGTTTTAGAGAGCCATTAATTTCTTATTTTATTAAATAATGTACAAAAATTCTTAATTCTTTTGTAACAAAACAATTTTTTACCCTATATTTTATTTAGTTCAAAACCAAACCCAAAAACTCTTAGTTATTTTTATGTTCTACATATTTTCGATTTTTTTTTAAAATGTGATTTTTTTACAGGGCAAAACAACGCTCTGATTCAGAAACAGTCCACAGACGGATACATATCACAGAAATTACGATAAGGTACCAAGTACGAATAGTTTAAAATACACCACTTTTTAATACTGGGCACATATTTTTCTGATTTTACCTTGATTTCCAGCCTTCCTTGGGAGTCAGTCGTTTATCTCTCATTTTCCACAATGTTCGTTATAGTGAGAGCTATGGTGGTTTCACTACTTTTAACTCATCATCACACGTTAACTCGGGAGCCTCTGCATGTCTTACACACCGTACCTGCTTCTGCATATAACTATAAGGTGAGTAGATTTTCTTTCATAACGTACGTAAGAACAGACAGGTTAGGTTGGTTCCTTTTACTAGGTTGTCAGCTCCTGATCTGACTAGGAGTCGTCTCGGTTGTTGCCTCTGATGTATCAGGTTAGTAACCACTGCTTAGTTCCGATTTGAAAGGTATATTACAGAGCCAGTATAATTACACGCATTGAGACATTCCATCTTGGAATTCGGGGATGACAATGTATCTGTAGCCTACTTCGATTGAAGATATTTGCATGTTTTCATGGAATTCGGTAGCCAATTCCTATCAAGTGGACTGTTGGTTCGTTTGTCACCCCAATCCATTACAAATATTGTTAAATAGCATGCAATTAAATAGTTGTATGAGTTTCACTATTAAATAAAGTTTTCAGATACAGATTTACATAAATGATGACATTAATTCACTTAACTTAAAAGGTTAATAGCCTTTGCCCAAATGTCAGGAGACGAGGCTTTATCGAGGCGCGTGCTTTAACACTATTTTGCGTAAGCAGAGCACAGCCTTGTTACGCGGAGTCCGGGCCAGCTCCAATGGCATCCTGAGAGTGTTTGTTAACAGGCTCTATTGCTAGAACTTAAACCACCACAGTATTGTTCATGAGCTGACAAATCGGTCCTGTCTTAGGTTTTAGTTTTACTAATAAATAGTTCTGAAATAATTGTATTTGTAACACGTATGATGAAATTGTTTTTATATATTTGTTTTTACCTTTTTAATTAAAATTTACGCTTCTTACTTCGTGAATATACGTTTTAGTCTTTAAATGCAGGCGGTTAAGCTCGAAGTTGCTAGCAGGCTAAAGAAAGGGCTATGCTCGTTGTTTCTATGCGTGATAGAATCTGCAAAGATAATTTCCGCAGCAGAACTAGAATTTACATGTGATTAGGATAAATTCTATAAGATAGAGAATAAACAACAGTTTCCTTTTCACAGATGCAGAGATTTATGGACCAAGTGTTTCATTCTAAACTAAGTTTAAGCGGATTGAAATTTTTCTACGTTACAAGAGAATCAATCATGTCTGTAAGTAATTTTATACATAATCGTATACGCCTCCTTGTTTTAACATTCGTAGCAAAGACTTTATGTAAAGCCTACTTCATTTACTTTACCCTACAATAAAATTGGCTTTACAAAAGATTATCCATATCCATGAATGAGCAAGATGGTAACTACTTTAAATTGCTGAGGTGCAAAACTGCGATCTCCAACGTATATGTCAAACGTCGCAATTACGTCAAACATTTTAATGAAAAAATCCTATGTATATAGGTTATTTTAATAATAATAAAATAATCCTGAGACCGACAATTCAATTGTTTTTGAAGTAATGAAAATTGTTTCAATCAATGTTGAAGTTTACGCGAAAATAATCATATTAATATATCCACAGCATAGGTTAAGTCGTCTGTAGCATCTGTTGCCAATCGCGACCACGGCAGCATAAATACTAGGCAGTTGTCAACTGGACAGGAGATATTATAGTGCTGTGAATGTACGGGCAAACACAAAGGCGCTCACTCGTCTTCATCTGCCCATAAATATCCGAAGTAACGCTTATACGATAAGGTCGGAGATAGGGTCTGATGTAGTGTCAGAGACACGGGATGTACAGAACACAATCAGACAACAAATATTGACTTCTGTTGGTTTTCAAACCCAGGACCAATAGTTTAACAGCCACGCACGGTAACCACTAAGCCACTCGATACATACTCATTTGTTAATTTATGACCCTAACCACATTTTCCTTTCAGATGCTTGCCACTTTAATAACGTATGAACTTGTCCTTCTTCAATTCCCGGAAAGCTAGGATTAATACTATCAACATGTATACAGTGGAATCTTCACCAAATAATTCACGTTGTATATATGTAGGATACCAGCGAACCACACCAGCATCGCACGGTCAGATCTGTCATATATAAACTAAATTAGAATATGTTATAATACAAATCTTCCTCATGAAATGTTTTAAACGATGCGGAAAACCGTATTGAAATAATATATGAAATTTAGAAATTACAAGCGAAGAAAGAGAAAAAGCCGATTTCGACTGTGTTTTAAAATAATTTATTAAAGATTGAGTATTTAAGAATTGTTAGTATTCATTTATTATAAATCGATTGTGGGTTCTGCATAAAAACAGACAAATGAAAATCATATAGCAACAATGTACTATGTGCAACACAATAATTAGCAACAAAGACTACATCTGATATTAAACTTACCTCATCCTTTGAAATGAAACTACTATTTACGGATTTTATCCCGTTTAATTCGTTTTTTTTCATCTTTGCAGCTTTGCAGCATCTTCCCACGGTGATGAGAGATGCTTATCCTATAATCTGTGGGTTGCTTTTTCGACTTTCAAGGATTTTCCCTCCGTCGTCTCTTACGACACTCACGGGAAGAAAGGTTGTTAGATTCATACGCTGATTACAAACGGCATTAAAAATGACTACGTCTGGTATTAGATGTATAAAAAAGCTCCTAAATATTTTATTAGGCCTTGGAGTGAAATTAAAGGGATTTTTAAACATTAGTTTTTTAGTTTAGTTAGTCAAAGTGCAATAAAAGAAAAGTAGTGAATGAAAATATTTATAAAATGTTATCCATACTTAATACTTTAACTGCGAAATTCACTCTGATACTTTTTCAAGCCGCGGTATTACTTTACCCTCTTCTGCTGCTGCTCGAATGGGCCGGCATGACCGGGGTAGCAACGGCTTGGCAGAGAATACCGGCGTGATGTGTGGTGTATTGAGCTGTGGAGGCTGGTCTCCTCGAGTTTTCAGTGTATTTGTACTTTAATTTTGAGCTACCCCAGGAGGGTACCAGTACCTACGGTTCTGGAGAATCCCTCACTGAGCATCCACGTTCAGGCTTTCCTACGCTACCTAATCGTGGATGCTCAGTCTGCCCCGCGTATTCTGGGGCAATATTCCGCTCTCTTTCTTTCCTACTCGAGGCAAACGCAGCAAGGAAACTATGGCATCCCCTACCGCGCTCGCCGTGGATTTCTGCAATATCAGGAGACTCCACTTGAACCTTAGCGCCGTTCATTACCATCTTGAAACGGCGAAGCCAGCCTTGCTTTTTATTACAGAGACTCAGATATCGTCTCAAGCTGATACCTCTTATCTCCATTACCCGGGGTACAAACTGGAACACTCCTTTGTGCCCCGTGCCGGAGTTTGCGTATACGTCAGAGATGATATCTGTTCTCGACGCCTCGGTAGTCTTGAAGGTTTGGACCTATCTACCGTTTGGCTGCGCATCGACAGCGACGACCATCCGCGCGTCTATGCGTGCCTTTACAGGTCCCATAGCGGTAATACCGTAACTGACCGACTCATCGACCACATCCAAATGGCTACAGATTCCGTGCTACAACAGATCCCATCCGCAGAGATCGTGATTCTCGGCGATTTTAATGCCCACCACACCGATTGGCTCGGTTCTCGCATAACCGATCATGCGGGGAGATCTGTTCACGACTTTGCATTAGCATATGGCCTGACACAACTGGTAACCTCGCCGACGCGGATCCCAGACGTGGAAGGTCATACACCTTCCTGTTGGACCTTTTGCTGACCTCACACCCGGACGGATATTTGGTCTCAGTCGATGCCCTCTTGGCTCGTCGGACCACTGTCTGATGCGGAGTGTAGTGCCTATCGCGCGCCGATCCCGAACGCGATCTGCGGGCTTCCGCCGTGTGTGGCACTATAGGTCGGCAGATTGGGATGGAATGCGGTCTTTCTTTGCTTCCTACCCATGGGGGCAGGTTTGCTTCTCGCTGGATGATCCCAACGCCGTTGCAGATTCTGTCACCGATGTGGTACTTCAGGAATGGAACTTTTATTCCGTTCTCTGCAGTGCCTGTCGGAGGTAAATCCCAGCCTTGGTTTGGTCGCACCTGCAAAATAGCGTCACGCCGAAAGCGGAAGTGCTACCAGGCCTGGGCCGATGCATCGGCGTCTCGGGATGCAAAAACCAGTGCTCTTAAAACGAGTACAACTCTGCCTCCAGGTCCTTCAAAAGAGTTATCGCTGCGGCAAAGTTAAAGCACATTGGCAGAATTGGCGCGAGACTAGTTCGCCTCCCATCGGGATCCCGCGCATTCTGGTCTCTCGCCAAGGCTGTCCAGGGGAACTTCTGTCAGCCATCTCTCCCATCTCTATACAAGGAGGATGATTCGCTGGCCCATACTGCAAAAGAGAAAGCCGATCTCTTGGGCTCTCTTTTTGCATCCAACTCGACTCTTGATGACCGGGGAACTCTCCACCTACCATCCCGTGGTGTAAGTGCTCCATGCCGGAAATTCAGTTTCTGCAGAGCTCAGTGCGAAAGGCACTCCGCTCCTGGACATTCATAAGTCGAGTGGGCCGGACGGAATCCTCCAGTTGTGCTGAGGATGTGTGCCCTGAGTTGGCACCGGTTCTCACGCGTCTTTTCCGGCACTCCTACTCTTCAGGCGTCGTCCCGGAATCTTGGAAGACAGCATTTGTGCATCCAATACCCAAAAAAGGCGACCGCTCTGATCCGTCCAACTACAGGCCTATTGCCATCACCCCCTTGTTATCTAAAATAATGGTGTCACTCATCAACACCCAGCTCCTGAGGTACCTGGAGGAACACCAGCTCATCAGTGACCGACAGTACGGTTTCCGTCACGGACGATCAGCTGGTGATCTTCTAGTTTACCTGACTCACCGATGGGCAGAAGCAGTTGAGTCTAAGGGGGAGGCTTTGGCGGTTAGTCTGGACGTAGCGAAAGCATTTGATAGGGTTTGGCATAAAGCGCTTCTTTCAAAGCTTTCATCTTTCGGGGTTCCTGAGAGATTGTGCAACTGCGTCACCAGCTTCCTCACGGATCGGAGCATCAAGGTTGTTGTCGACGGTGCATACTCGGACCCCAAACCTGTGAATGCTGGTGTTCCACAAGGCTGTGTGCTATCTCCCACTCTGTTCCTTCTGCATATCAACGACATGCTACAAATCAGTAGCATTCATTGCTATGCAGACAACATCACGGGTGATGCCCTATATACAGGCCGTGCAAATATTTCTCGGGAACACGTCGACG
The DNA here is from genome assembly GCA_029286595.1 of Bhutanitis thaidina. Lineage (NCBI taxonomy): Eukaryota > Metazoa > Arthropoda > Insecta > Lepidoptera > Papilionidae > Bhutanitis > Bhutanitis thaidina. The sequence continues at coordinate 8,509,403 of JAGSMS010000018.1, forward strand.
AGTGCCGGAAAAAACTTGAGTCTGAAGTCGAGACCTTGTTATTCAAAGTCTCGGATTGGGGTCGACGTAATTTGGTCCTGTTCAACCCCAAAAAGACACAGGTTTGCGCGTTCACCGCTAAAAAAATCCCTTTGTCGTTTCTCCTCTTTTTGAGAACATTCCCCTCATTGCCTCAGCCAGTATCAGAATCGTTAGCGTTGACATATCGAGCGACGTTCAGTTCCGTGGTCACTTGGAGGGTAAGGCCAAATTAGCCTCCAAAAAGGTTGGTGTGCTCTGTAGAGCGGGACAGTATTTCATGCCGGTCCACCGTTTGTAACTTTATAAGGCGCAAGTTCGGCCCCATATGGAATACTGTTCTCATCTCTGGGCAGGGGCACCCCAGTACCAACTCCTTCCATTTGACCGCATCCAACGTCGAGCGGCTCGAATTGTCGGCGACCAAGCTCTCTCTGATCGGCTTGATCCTTTGGCCTTGCGAAGAGATGTTGCATTTTTTACAAAATTTACCACGGAGAATGTTCTGAGGAACTGTTCGGATTGATCCCAGCTGCTGAGTTTCACCATCGTACATCGCGACAGAATTCGAAGTTCCATCGATACCACCTAGATGGTTGGCATTCCACCACAGTGCGTTTTAATCGAAGTTTTCTGCCACGCACTTCGATTTTGTGGAATCAGCTGTCGCCAGCAGTATTTCCGAACAGTTACGACTTAGGGACCTTCAAGAAAAGAGCTTATTCCTTCCTCAAAGGCCGGCAGCGCATCTGTAGCTCCTCTGGTGTTGTGGATGTTCGTGGGCGTCGGTGATCACTTACCATCAGGTGAGCCGCACGCTCGTTTGCCCCCTTCTACTATAAAAAAAAAAAATTTGTGGGTCACTATATTCTTGTAGCATGTATGCCTAAGGGGCGATGCTTTTGACTTCATGACATGACATTTATTGAAGATAAAAAAGATAACTACGGAGTTGCATTCGTCTGTTCTTCTCCGTTAGATGAACCTCATTACGAAAAAGTATGATAAAAGTTATGAAAAAATAAATAAGAATTGACATTTGATAAACGAAGTTTGACAATCTTTCTTACGTCGGAGAATAAAAGAATTTTCATTTCGTTCCCCTCGTTGTTTTCTCTTGATCACCGAGTACGTGGTAGATTCAGTACCTGAAATCAACGAATATTATATGATGCCAGCGCCGGTATTCGAACTTAGGTCACGAGTGTCATGTGTACTCGTAATTATATGTTAGCATTATGCTTTTCTATATCTATGGAAATAGAAACATTAAAATATATTATTGAATCTCCCCTAACATTGACTTTATAATGGTTTACCTTTTCTATAATTTCAGGAACACTTTTCAGTTATGTTTTATTTGATAACTACGGAAAACGTATGTTTGGAGACCAAAAGGAAATTGCGTTTCGAAGCATGATACGAATGTTTAAATAATTTTGTTCCACATGTCTACAAGCACATAAAACATTTGAAATGTGCTCGGCTTCTGTCAATAGATTATATGTATTTAGAACAATTTTGAAACAAATTCGACATATTTTGTGAAAATAAATAATATTAGTATGTTTATATTTTCTGAAGCAATTTCTTATAATATACGGATTATTCGTATATGAATTTGTCAATTATTTGTCGGGGGTCTAAGATTGCGACATAATAAATATTTGGCATTGTAATAAATATTTGTATTAGCAATGGTAAACTGGTAAATCTCAATGGCAATGGCAAAATGGCGAACAACAAATCGTTCCATAAGGAAAGCAGACAGATGAAGAAATTACATATTTGTGCGCAATAAAATGTGTATATTACTGATGTCATGTCCATGCAAAAATGTTTTTTCATTATCTATTTACACACCTTAAGTTAAGGGTAACAATTGGCGGACTTTTTAATTTATTTACACAGATCAACATTTACTAAAATACAATCAATAAGTGTTAGCCCTATAACAGATCAGTACACCTTTCAACCTGTTACAATTTTTTAACTCGAAAACAATGAAACATGTCACAATATTTTAAAGCATCAAGAAACAACAATAATAAATAAAACAAAAAACAAGTAATGTGTTATACAAATATAGGTCGGGGAAATAGTTTTTTTGTATTTTATAAGTAAAAAGCAGCAGTAAAATATCTTTGGTTGTGATTGTTGTATCCACCTGGTTTTGATACCATTAAATAAATTACATTTTAAACACAAAAAATATAAAGTAAAGAACCGCCATTTCTCCATTGTTTTCCTGTCCGCCAAAATGAGTGAATCTAACGAAGAAATTCGATACGTTTTGAAGTTGTATTGCAAAAAAGGTATAAATGCGAGACAATCCCCGAAAAATTGTGACGTTTATGGACTTAATGCGGTGTCAGTAGGACACCAACTTGGCACAAAATTGGTTCAAGCATTTTCAGTCCGGGAATTTTGATGTCAAAGATGAAGTTCGGTCTGGTCGACCAGTTATGGATAAAGTCGATGCCTTGTACAGATATATAGAACAGTCGATGTCGGTGAAGAGGTAGAAAATGACCACAAAATAGTTTTGACCTATTTTAAAAAGTCTGGGTAAACAAATATGCTCTTTATTTGGGTACCACACGAGCTCACTAAAAGAAACCCAATGAATTGTGTACTCATTTGCGGTTCTTTATTGAAACGTAATGAAACCAGTTTTTGAAAAGTTTGATCACTGGTAATGAAAAGTAGATTATCTACGACAAGATTGTGCGAAAAGGATCAGGGCCCAACGGCAGTCCAGCTTCACAGACTATAGCGAGACCCGGATTAACTTGCATTCATGTGATGTCATGTGAATGGTGGGATTGGAAGGGCAATGTACGTTATAAGCTCTTACCACCGGGCAAAACCATCGATTCGGATCTCTGTTACCATCAGCTGATAAGACTGAAGTAAAAAATAAAGAGAAAAAACAACCGGAATTGATCAACAGAAAGGATGTGGTTTTTCTTTCAACATGATAACGCCAGACCACATACATCTTTAGCCACTCAGAAAATTTTGAGAAAGCTTGGTTGGGGAAGTGTTAATGTATCCACGATATATCCCAGATCGTGAACTCTCATATTTTCACCTGTTTTAGTCTATTCAGCAGTCTTTAGGTTGTATTAGGTAAACAGAGAGGACTGTCAAAACAGCAGCAGTTTTTTGATCAGAAGTCCCCCACCCCCATAATGTGGCAAAAAGTTATCGAACAAAATGGCGCTTATATATTATAATTTTAAAATGTATATAAAAAAATGTTAAAAAATCTTGAACTTGTTTAAAAAAAAAAAGTGTGTGCAACACAGAAGCAGGCTTTCACTTCTGCCGTGAAACTTCAGAAAAGTAGCTTACATAAGAATGAGATAAATATAGAGTATCAGAATAATTAAAAGGTTTATTATTTTTATAATGCAAACTACTATATGTCATATATTTACATAGTTAATATATATCATAACACATATTGTTTTTTGCTACCTTTTACCTTATTTTCTTTTTTTTCGGATTCTCACGACAATTTTCAGAATAAGTTTACGAAATTTTTGAAAATATTTTATTAAATAAAAAGTTTAAAATATTCACACTGTCAAAATATTATATAAATATTATATTAAAAATTACACAATATGTACATAAATATTATTGTGTGTAAAATCAATACAATTAATCAACTAATTTAAATAAATTTAATTTTAGATAATTAACATAAATAAATAATTATTGGTCAAATTCACATCTGTGTTAAATAATTAATATTAATTAATTAATCAAAGAATTTTAAAACGCAAATAGAAAAAAATTAAACAAGTGAATGATAAATCACGTTGTTTATGGCACATTTTCCGAAGGCTTCGTTGTACGCAGGCGCAAAGGCACGTGATTGCATACCTATAAACAGATATACGTAGAGGGTCGAAGTAAGTATTAGGCATATACGACCCCTTTTCTCTCGGTTCGTTTCGGTAATAGGGCCACAAAACACTCTATCTCATTCGCTCGCAGGCTGAATCGTATTTATGAATATGTTTGTCTCTTTTAACTGTCTCTTTTTCGTTTCATCGAATGTTTAAATCACAACGGTGCTAAAGAAGTTTCGCTTCAAAAATACGAAAAAAAATTTACGTAATAAATATAAATTAAACATTCGACTATGTTTACATATATGTTATATACACATATAGAAATAATGAGTATAAGTACCCAAGTTCATCCGTTGCTCAACCATCAACCGAGTAACCGAGGAATATTGGAGGTAGTTTTGAACTCTTCATCACTCCATTATCGCCATCATAATTACATCAAGTCCTTTACTGAACCTCTGCTATTGGTTGTGGAATGACCCATTCTTTCCCCAAAGATTGCCGTGAAGAGCGGCCATGAGATACCTGCATCCATCAACTTTCCGCAATACCATGCAGATCGTCGGTCCATCTTGTAAGGTAAGACCCACACTGCGAGGTTGTTACTCCAGAAGCTTTCGTCCTGAATGGTTGTCAGTTCTGTGATCTATGTGGCCGGCATATTGATACTTGCTGGTACTTAAGGCTATGTTGGTTATCTTAATTCTACAGCTCTTCTGGATATTACTGTTATACTGTCTATCACGTAGAGAATCAGAGATGAATATATTTGGCCTTAAAATAAATATGTCTCGAATATGAACAATTTATCTGGTTACTGGATTAATATTTTTTTAACGAATGTCCATGAGAAAAAAACGCTCACTAAAGAATATTGCGTTGGAACGTCGACTACATAATATTTCATTTCTGTGAGGTAAAGTAAGCATTATCTAAAAGGTTTTTTAATTAATTTTCTAAAAAATATGAATTGTCTAAAAATTTGCGCTTAATTTTTTTATTGATTATTTTAAACAAAGACGGGTCAAAGTTGAACTTAGAAAAGACAAATAATGTAATGTTAAAGGTGTAGCAGGCTATTATAAAATTATAATACAGAACAAATGCAATAAAATTGTTTGGTTTTTGATTATATCAACCAATTCATATATTGTTTTTAATTCAATAATTTTTTTCCAACGTGTTAGACTAGACTAGACAAAACTGACAATTTATTAAAAAAATACATATATCTATATCCCAAATTGTTTTAAACATAATATAGCTTATCGTAAAATTGCTTACAACTCTTATCATCCATACCACCAACAGATGCGATCTGTACTTCTTCAATCTCCGTAAACTTGTAAAGATTCAGACGATCTACAAAAGATGTAGTACAGAAAGACGGAGAAGTAGAATCATGTTTGTCGACTCGTGGCGAAGAAATTTTATTTGGTAAAGAAATGTCCTAAAAGCATATGAACTTCACTCGCAGTAAGCGTCGACAAGCGAAAAGTCACTCAAATTATGCATGCTTGTTACAACGATTTGAGTAAGCAGTAATGTAATTTGTTTTTGAACAAATAGTCTTACGTTTGACCTCAATCTTGCTTGATGGAAGGCGGAGATGAGGCCTAGAATGGTACACGTTTGCCTGGAAGGTGTCTGTTCACTTTGGCCTTAAATATGGCCAGATTATGGTGTTAAAATGTAAATACGAGTATAAAGCTAAAGCTTTTATACTTAGCTTGAGGTAAGAGTTTAGAGTTATAATTGGGGAAAAAGAATAAAGCCTGTTTATAAATATAAACTTTAAGAACGAATACGTTTTGTTTACCTGTATTAGACAAAATGAATATCTAAAGATATGGGTGTAGTAATGGGAGGGTACAGCATGGTACTAAAAAATAGCTCAGACCCCCGGTAGAGGCCGGATCGATTTTGCGTAGAGGTCCAGTGAAAATTGCATTTCAATGTTCACCTGCAATAACTGTTCATAGCATGAAAGGCTACTCATAAAGTTACGTTGCGTTGGTACAATTTCACACGCACAGTGTCCAGCACTTCGTGGGGTCTCTAGTATATTTTTTACAGGGCTGGGATGCACGATTTTCTGCTACGCGGAATCAGCTATCGTCAGTGATATTTCAAGAAAAGAGCCTATTCCTCCCTTAAAGGCCAGCAGCGCACCTGCAGCTCCTCTGTTGTTGTGTATGTTCGGGATCACTTACCGACAGGTGAGCTTCTTGATAGTTTGCACCAATTTTCTAAAAGAAAATAAAATCGAAAAAAGGATTGCATTCAGCAGAACAGGTAAGAAGTCCGCCGTTTATGTTACACACAATTCCCGGTGTGATTCGAATTATTCTGTTTTTTTTTAATTATCAATCAATGGCGTATCCTTTTCCCCTGACACGAACCGCTGGACACTGTGCGCGCACGATTGTTATCGTGAACAGGATGTATTTTTTCCAATCAATGTCTAACGTAAAATGGATACTGACGACAAGTCAAAATCAATGTCTTAAAAATAGGTCGAAAACTAAATAAACGTGTTGGCAACTGCAGTTTTTTTAATTATTACTTTGGGGGAGGTCTATGTTCAGCAGTGGGCTTGTGATAGGCTGATTTGGTGATGATAATGATACTACTATTATTGACAATATTTTGAGAATGATCTGTTAAATGGTCGAGAATGAGACGTGGTCGATTAACAGGCACTATAAACGAAAAGGCTTGCAGGCATACTGCAATTAATTTATTTATTCATCTATTAGTCTATGGGATGTAATGGGGTTAAAGATTTTCGTCCGCCATCACTACACAGCTAATTCGTTCACGTTTAATATTGATCACTGAACACATTACCACGATGAGTAGAAAGCAAATAAAATTAAGGTTTTTAATATTAAAGACTGCCTGCCCTTCATGCTATTTGATGACACAATAAAATATTTAGGGAGTAAATATCAGGTGACGAAGTAATATCGGTCTATGCTCACGAAAGTTAGTCGAAGTAGTATTAAATAAAGTTTGGTAAAAATAACACGCAATTATGGTGAATTTAACGCCAAGGAATATTGTTGTAAAAGAACCGAATATTAATAGTATATTTTAAACTTTTTAATTATTTTTTTTGAAGAAAACTTCTTTTTATTTACTTTTGTATTATCTTTACAGAGCGCACAATATCGGAATTGTACATAGAAATGGAGAGCATAAGGTATCGCAATCGGTAAACACATTCTTGGAAAATTATACTGGGATGTATTATCCTAGCGAAGTAGTTCAAAATATTTCAAGTAATTATTTTTTTTTAATTTTCTGCGCAGAGTGACTAACTGTGCGGAAACTTTTAAAATTCACCACGACGTAGATCAAACATCAAGTCAAGGTAATATAATTTTGATAATTCTCAATATAATATATTGTTAAATCATTTTTATCGTTTGAAAATAAATTATAGTTTTTTTATTACACAGAAATGCATACTGAAAACCAAATTTCAGTTTTCCTAGATTCTTTGAAAATTGTTTTCCTGACCGGCCAATGTTTGGGTCTTATTCCTGTAACAGGAATTTTTAAAAAGGATGTTGCAAAAACGCGGTAACAATTTTAAATAGAATAATTAGATTCTCAATGTTTGATATATTAAAATATTTTTAACTAAATCCATCAGGATAGTAATAACATTTATCCAAGTAACTGAAAAAAAATGTAAAACTGCAGCCTGAAAATGTTCTAGTGATGGGGACTGCTGAGCGGGGGGATTAGAGCCAAGATGGGAGCACTAAGCTGCTCCAGGCTCAAGTGCGAGTTGGCTTACTTCACACGTTCTCACTTCCAAAAAAATTATTATTATATCTCAGAAATGCATCATCATCATCATCATCATTTCAGCCTATCAGAAGTCCACTGCTGAACATAGGCCTCCCCCAAAGATAATGCATATCATCATGATATTTTTTGTTCACCTCGAAACATAGGGTAAATTCAGTGCTAGAATTTCTAGTGACACATCGCATAGTAATTTTCTCAAGACAAAACCTATCCAGATAAACTTGAAATGTGTCTTACATAATCGAAATATAAAATTTCATCCAAATCGATAATCGTTTCCGAGAAATCAATTATATGTATATAAATCTACATATATTAGTACTATTTAAATTTCTCGTTTAAGGAATCGATAAGTAACTTATACTTATTAAAAATGGGATTTAAAATTAAAAAAAAAAATTAACTTATATTTATGGTTCACAGACTTTCTTCTTAACTGTTCAAGATCACTCTTCAGCTCTAACAAAAACTTTGTTACATCAGTGCATTGATTTCAGATTTTCATTTTTATCGTGGAAATCCGTGTATAGTCTTTTAATTTGTTTTGCTCATACAGTTGCTATGGTCATTTGTTTCTATAAATTACTATCGAAAGCAGTTTCTGTAACTATGCTAAGTAAGTATTATTCTAGATTTTGAGATTTTAGAACGAGTTTATTTTTTACTTTCCAAGAAAAGGTTCTTCAATAGATCGTACTTGGTAGCGCTAGGTGCTATTGGCCATTGAAGAAACTTTTCTCAAAATTAATATTACAATTATGGCAGCTACTTATTATCTTTGTAAACAGTCCAGAAAAATTTCAATATTAACCAGATTATTTCTCTCATTTGTATTTTCCTACAATTATTTTACTATCAGACCGGATTTCCCTTTAAACCATTATTACTTTGATAGTTATACCCTATAACAATTTTTCAATAAAATTTATTTGTGAATGTAATTGTAACATTAATAGATTCGATTATAAAATAATACTAATATTCATTCGAGTATCGTCTTAATCATAAGCGTGTTAAGAGTTAACCGATGGATATAAGAGACCAAAGGTACCATATGGTCGATTTGCCATTATAAGCACGCTTGGCTGTCAGAAATGTAGGCTCAGCACCAATCACTTCGCACTTTAGATACTCTGTGTTATATAAGGAACAGCAATAAGCGCCGGACCGACTAAAATTCCCACGGAATTAGAGATACGCAGTTGACTCGGCGGCCTTGACATCTTCGGCGGAACAGACGGACAGACGGACTCGCGAGCGAAAGGCCCGCAAATAAAAACGATTAAATATATAAAATTTAGATACGGCTGCCCGTCGTTGCTATTTAAAGAGTAGTTTATCCCGACATCTCTCGGTAAGCGAAATCCTTTAAGAATTTTCCTTTGCCGACTTTTACCACACCCACGGGATTAGAGAAAGCCGTTGACTTTGTTACACTGTCACCACGAGACGATGCTAATATTAAAATTCAAATAATTATTGTAACAATTCGGTGTGTTATTGAACAAAATATGTTAATAATTTATTCTGTTTTCAGGCTTCACATGTTTTTACGCTGCGACTTGTGTGACAAGTATATTTTCTATTAAAGTCGCCATCAAATGGCCAGCATTAATTTTTAAATTATCTAAATCACGTTTTGATAATTATATTGACACTCGCATAAAGTTAAAGTGTATTGTTATTTCACTAACATTTTTGACCCTAGCCATTGGTAAGATTATGTTTTTGTTTAATATCATTAAAACTATAAGACCTATGTACAATTGCTTTGATGAGGCAGTTTTAACCCCAGTGCGGTGCAGCAGTACGCCGACAACTCACAACAGTCTTTATGAATAGAATGTTAATGAAAAAGAAAAAAAATGATGAGAGATTTAGAATGAGCCTTTTTGGAATTCAATAAACAATAGCGTAACCCGTTTCAAATGACGATGTTAATCTTCGCATAAATGGCGCTAAATTTGAACATTGCGTGAATTTTAGGAGACACTTTTCATGTTTCATTCCTAGGTTAAGATAATATATAGGACTAACATTAAATTACAGTCTTGGTTGTCTATTTCAGCGGTTTATATTTTTCAAATTATGGATAGAATATCTGAAATTGTGGATTGTCACTCAGATGAAAAAGAATGGCTAACAGTATATTGTAAGATAACTTACCGATGGCTTTTCGAGTTCAACTTTCCTTATAATAATTTTTTAGTGGTTTTGTTGATTGTGAGTATAAACTTTAATTAATTCTCTCAACCAAGACCTTAATTGTTATCATTGAATTAAAATATAATTATCAATAACTTCCTATAATTTGTATTCGAATTTAATATGAACAAATTGTTTGCAGTTCTTGAACTTTCTGTCGGTAATGATTTGGTCTTATCCAGATTTATTTATCATCTGCGTAAGTTTATACTTATCTTCAATACTCAAGCAAATGAATAAAAGGATTATTGTTAAAGAAGGATCAGTAAGTGTACGATTTTAAAATGTAATAATCGATTCAATTAACTAAACTAACTAATACATTTTTTTTCGTTGTTAATTTAGCCTTGTCGAACATATTTCTGTATATAGAATAATACACTATGGTATCTACACAGACTTAATTCTAGGCAGAAAATGAGCCCCATTACCTATTCAAACTCTCTGCAAAATTTCATTCAATACATTGGACGTTATCGGACGACATACGTCCGTCTCATTGCCCTATCCTGACGACTGTATTTAAACTCTCTTTTACTCTTTTACAGTGTCCTTCGCCAGTCTATTGGAGGAGGTTAAGGGAAGACTATACCCGTGTTACTGACGTTATACGCTCTGTCGATGAAGTTATCGGCGGGCTTATATTTTTGTCGTTTGCGAATAATTTGTTCTTCGTTTGTTCTCATGTATATTATCTACTTTCGTAAGTTTTACCGTTAGTTTTCTACGGCATCAGCTGAATCAAAAAAAAAATATATACTTTTGTTTTCATTTCATTTTGTCGACCAAGGGAAGGATGAAGCGCCAGAATTTCATAGTTACCATCGGCAGATTATTACCGTCATTTGATCCGCTCATTTATGTATGTATGATTTTTGAACCGGAAATACAAAATATTGTATTACTTAATGATCAATAAAATGGTCAAAGCACTTAACTTTAAAAAATAAATCTCAGTTGTGCCTGCCAGTCTATGGCAGTTCAGTGCTGTAATTAGATATATTTATGAGAGCCCACAAAGACTGGCATGCCATTCATACATAAGATTTCCATCACTAGGCCGCTCGGTAAATAGGAATAAATTTTCCGTAACCCATAGATTGCCAGAGCCTAGTTCGATGACGACATTTACCTGGGTGCGTCGCATGCAGATGAAGTTGTCCCTGGTAAAAAGCTTTATATATTTCACCATACATTGTCCGCGGTGTGTTAAAATACGTTATTTAAGACTTAATGTCTTGTTTTGTTAACTTATTAAGAGCATGACAATTGTTTTCATAGGAATGGACTGAACATACCTCAAATGTTTGATGGTTCTTGCCCAAATTATCCAAGCGGGTAAGAAAGTTTCATATTTACTTTGTAAACACTTTATATCTAGTATGGTCTTAGGTTCTGTTACACATTAAAATGCATGTTATTTACATACTTTTTAAAAATTCTGTATAATGACAATACACTTAGGTTTCGTCTTTGATAGAGGCGTTTTAATATGTCTGGCTACGTGTCTATGGATTTACGTACTGTCTCAATGTGGAATTTAGCCACTTAGCTCTTAAGATTTCTTGAGAGACTAGATGTCTGAGTGACGTCACACATGATTTTGGAGATCGATGATGACGTTGAACTTTTCCACTTTTGCCGCGAGACTTTTGTGCAGCTATGAGAATACACTTTGTCGATTTACATACTGTACTGTAGTGCTTCAATCTGATTTTTATTCATTGTCGTTTCAGCTAGCATTGGAGCGTCCTTCTCTATATTTGTCTTATTATAATCTTCACGACAGAATTCATCTATTCCTAAAATATGAATACTTTTAGTCATTTAAGCCACTTCTTTTTTCACTGGTGAACACAGAGCTCTCCTAAATATTGCCACAACGCACGGACCTGTACCTCCTGCATATTATGAGTGGCGCTGCGTGTGTTTTCATATAATCATATATTTATTTAAGCATACATTTTTTGATTTTCGAACATGTATTGTTTTCCGTGCCAACGCTCTGTCATAACAAAATGTGCGTCCTTAGAACATTACTGATATATCCCGTTAAATAATAGTATAGTACTGTTAACTTATTACTAACGTGACTAAATTGATCAATAAATGTCTTTTTCAGCCCGTTGAATGGCCACGAACACAGTGTTCACTTTATATCGTCAGTAATATTCATAATTTTGCGGTTGCTAATTGTTGCATTACATGTAGCTGAAGTAAACGCTGCGTCACTGAGGACTGCACCGTACCTGTACAAAGTCCCATCAACATCTTATTGTCCTGAAGCAAGTATTTGGCGATTTTTTTTAAATTCCTACAAGAAATGATAACTTGTATGTACGCGAACACTACAAATTTGAAATGAAACTACTAGTTTACATTTACGGATTATATCGCTAACAATTTTTTTTCGCATATACCCGACGTTGCGATTTAAACCCGATAAAATGCGTAAATAATAATTAAATTTCTTAAAAGAAATTTATTTAGAACCAACTATGAGAATACGAAATGTTTTAAAAAAATGTGCTATAATTTTAGTTACAGAGATTTATCGACCAAGTGCACGGAGATGTTGTGGCACTAAGCGGACTCAAGTTTTTTTACGTAACTCGAGAATTCGTTCTATCTGTTAGTACATCAGTTTTCTAAAGCATTATATCGATATTATTGAGATACGATTGTTTAGATTTTTTTTTATTTCAGGTAATCGGTACAATTATCACGTACGAGCTAGTGTTGCTTCAATTTAATGGGGAATTATTATCAAGTTTGTAACATGTATACAATTTTAATTTGACTAATTTTCTGAAATACAATTATTCAAAATGTCTACCTTTTTAAATTTAACTTCGTTATATATATAAAGCCATCGCGACCGTATACCTAATCTCTAAAAACTTTACCTCTCTCTATAGGCATTCTTTTTGTGCAGTCCACAAATACATAAATTGCACATGGACAACCAGAAATGGAACAATTATTTCTTATGCATTTGTATGTAAGTATATGCACGGGACGGGTGTCCCGTGCGGGAATCGAAGGTCGCTGGGACCTGCAGCGCCGCAACCAAAGAATATCCAAGAATATCTATAGTTTCAACACGACCAAAATTATAGTAATATTATTTTTATTTTGAAAGCTCTGTAGTCTTTCAAGACATTGCTATTAAGAAACACACACACTAGACTTCCGAAATGAGTTAAGAATTTAATAAATGACACAATTCCGAAACTGTTCTACTGTATCAAATTCCACTATCATCTTAATATCATTACTTTCTTTCCATTTCCTTCCGCCATTACTCCAATTTCTTGTGGCGGTAAGAAACTTAACGGCGGAGATGAGAAACAAGGCGAAATTTCGCATAATCACAATGACACATTTATATAACTTACTTAGAAGAGGAGTTTCGTTATATCAACATGAAGGTCAACTAAAAAAAAATTAAGGATGCTTAAAAATTTTTATTTTCGTATTTCGCAAAAAATTCTAAACTATTCCATCCCCGGTTATCTGGTTTTTTACGAGTTAGATATTAATAATGACTAATTATTCTAACTATTGTACCATCTTCTTTTATGAGAACATGGGGCGTAAACGTCCCAGCGGCTCACCCGTTGGTAAGTGATTACCGTCGCCCACGTACATCTGCAACACCAGAGGAGCTGCAGGTGATTTGCGCGCCTTTATGGATATTTGGGGAATGGGAGGGATGACGGGGACTGGGGTTTCGGGATAGGGGAGTTTATCTTTGGATACCCCAATCACCGAACCAAACGTAGAAACAGAAGATGCCCCTATCCCGGTTGAGCCGGCCCATTCGAGCAACAGCTAAAGCCGTCGTTTGGCTCTACAACAAATAAACTTCACTTACTTCGCCGAAGGTCAACCTTACCTGCACCTGGCGCACTCTGTTGTCTAGACGACGAAGCTCTGGAGGCCCACCGATCAGAATCTGAGCAGAATCACTAATGCTAGGTTACTGGTACTGCGCTCACCAGCCCACGTGCCCGGCGTAGTGTAAATTTTCTATGCTCGTCATGATATTAGCATTTATTAGCGCTTTCTTGGAAAGGCCTTTCTCAACAGTGGCCTTTTACAATCTATATTATAATTATTCTGACTTATTCACTGCGTATATCCGTTTAAGTGAGCTCGTGAATCTCACGCAGAATCACGGCTCGAGCGATTTTGCAGACAGCTGTATAGAGCGTCTTTGAAACCACACACTCGTGTTAGTTGCGTCGAGCTGATCCGACACTATTCCGATGATATCTCGGACATCAGTCGCAGCGAGGTTAGTACGTCTCTCAAACAGCTTAAAAACGGCAAAGCGACGGGTAAAAGCGGCATTGCAGCTAAGCTTCTGAAAACGGGTGGAATGCTAGAAGTTGCCACAATGTTGCGAAAAGGCGCTGGTTGCAGGTGGCTCAGGATCGTGTTTTAAGGCTTTACCTCTCCAAGATAGCGTTAGCAAAAGCCGACATACATTTTTAGAAAGGTTTGTCCATAGTCAAGCTGGCCATTCTGGGTTGCAGAGCGCACCTTCTTGGGAGCGCAGTCCCGGTACCTTTGGCCTAGTATTCTGGCGCTAGAAGCCTTGTTTAGCTACTTTTCAGGGTGCACCCGGCGTCAGTGAGTTTGCCATTTTTCGGAAGATATATTACCTAATGATATATTACCCCTGACATAGGGAAACACACAATTAATTACTACAATACAAAGGCTTGTTTGTTGTTTGCATTATGACATTATTGTCTGATAGATTCTTTTACGTGTCTTCTTCTATAATCAGTATTATTATCATAATGAATTTGGTTTAAAACTATCGACTAAGTTAAACTACACCACTAATAAATTGTTCTCTATAAGATCATCGGTTTGAATTACATTCATATAGTTAGAATACATGTGCTTTTGATTTTCTAATATTAATTATTACTTTAATGCCATCTACATTTGTGTCATACAAACAAACACTACTAATATTTGTAACTAACGAGATTAACAAAATTTAAAAAAAATATTAAGTAAACCACACAAGTGTATCTTATGATAATACGCTTTCTTTGATATTATAACACGGTAATCTTCCGTGTATAATATATACGGATATCTTCTCCGTAAGTAATTCCTTAAAATATAATTGACTAAAAAATATTATGCTAATCGACACATGTGGCTCTAATTAAGTTATATTTCTTTTAATGCCCCTATTGTATTTATAGATGGTATAGTAGTTACATCCATGGTGTATAATCATTGTTCTTAATAAAGTTATTACCTTACCTTACCAGCCTGTAAATAGTCTCCTGCAGGACATAGGCCTCTCTCATAAGGAGGATATGCCATCGCCAAGCGGATTGGCGAAGCTGCCTGTAAATCGGTCTAGTATTATTCGGTCGTACATGGATCCCCAATGGCTATCTGTCGGTAGCAATTGCGACTTTCAAGGCTTTGGAAAATATTAAGTAAAGTATGATTTTCGTCTGTACGTGCTGTATCCAGTGGTTACTAAGAATATGACTAGTCTCCATCGCTGCCGAGGATACGTCTGGGCCAACGTTCAGTGCATCCACTGTTCAGTTCCGGTTCGAAAGGTATACTAGGCCAGTAAAGTAGCAGCCTTTGAATGAAACTCTCTCAAATATCTGAGAGGGTTTCGGATCCGGGAAGGGTCCGCATACTGCTCCAGTGAGAGTTGGCGGACTCGAAATCAGAAATTTATCATTTTTCAGACATACAAGTTTTCTCACAATGTTTTTTATCGCCACCGTGCACGTGGTAAATTCAGCACTTACAAAAGCTATTAACAACTTTAGTGGTGCCGGGACCGGGGACCGAACAATGGTCACTCGCTCCCTATAAAGCTAAAGCGAGCGCCCTACTTACTAGGCTGCCATGGTTCTCAGGCTTTGAAAAGAAAATAGCCTCTAAGTGCCCACGGCTGGGAAAAAACCTCCTTCAAATACGAGTATCTGAGAGGGTTTTGGAGCCGGGAAGAGCCTGCTCCATTGCGGGTTGGCGGGCTTCACATATCCTTGTAATAATATTTTTTATTATTTCTCAGACATGCAGGTTTCCTCACGCTGTTTTCCTTCACCGTCGAGCACGTGGTAAATACAGTCCATAAAATTGCAATTAACAATTTAAGTGGTGCTGTCTACCTGGGATCGAACCCAGGTTACTCGCTCTCTTTGAAACTAAAGTGAGCGACTTGACCATTGGGCTACCACGGCACTTTAACTACTTTCAGTAACACTAGTAGAACATATTTTAGTATTCGCCAGACTGTTTCGTTCAGTGCTTCACTGAAAAGCAATAATTGCATTCCTGTCGGTAATCCAATTAACTCGAGTGACCCGCCGCAGCCACAAAGTTCAAGATCCTTAGCGCGACCCCGACTCACACTTGGCTACTTTATATTATTCGAAGTTTTACTTAAGACTGTGCACACCATGGTTGATAATTGCATGTATTAATTTTTCTTTATTTAGTTTTTTATGATTTCCAACATATTGAAACATATTCTGTGAAAATTTCAATCGGCTACCTTTTACGATTCAAAAGATGTACCCCAATAAACGTAGGACAGGCGGACAGACGGACAGACTGTGTAGGCTTAGTAAAAGGGCTCTGTACGGAATCCCCCTAAAAACGATAAGAACTGCAATGGTGAAATTCAATTGGGTTTAAGTTATCAAAAATTGATAATAGTAAAAAAAATAAACTATTTAATTATTTCGAGATCTGTTTACAACAGAAACAATAATTAACGTCCAATAAGAAATAATGAAAATACCATAGATTATATCAGATTGTTTTAATGGAAAGTCCTCTTGACATAAGTGAACTTAATTATGAAATAATTCTTGACGTGTTGAAACAATAGAAATTTAATCTTCATTACACGTGAAGGGTTAAGTGTTGTGTGGAATTAGTGGAGATGATTAATTAAGCTGGGTGAACCAACGGTTATATAGTTTACAATTATAGAGCCCACTGTATCTCGCTTTTGGGGTTTGAGGCGTGCAACAGTACAAAAGTAAAGGCTATATAAAACTACGGGTAATGTTGCAAATCTTGATGTTGTGTCACCTAGGCTAGTTTGTATATATACCCATCTAAAATTTTATTAACTGTTATTAAAATATTTTTTGACATCAGCCTACTATAAAATTAAATCACCAAAGCCAATAATTTCATAATTTCAGTATATTACGTGCTTATAAATGCTTTTTTCAGATTTTTTTTTTACTGTTGAAAGTTTTGAAAATTACATATTTCCCTCAGCAGGGGTAGGCTCGACGTAGGAGTCATTCCAGTGAACTGTAGTAAGACTAGTTCATACGTAACAATTTTTCCTGCTATCTGAAAAAAAAGGGAGAGTGAGAGAAATTCTGATTTAAATACATAAGCAGAAAGCATATATTTTACTACTTATTTTACTAATACCAAATCTTACAAACATAAAAAACTCAATATTTTATTATTAATGTGTATAAATTAATGAGCTAAATATTTATGAATATTTTAGTCTAAATGATTTTACTAATTGTTTATAGTTACTCTTTATTATAAACTCCAAAATTACATAAACATTTTATATATTGACTTAAATTACGTTGATGTAAAAATATGTTTGTCGTTAAACAGCTGTCTCATGGAGTAATATAAACAAGTTTATAGTAAAATATAATTCTATTATATATAATATTTTTCACTGCTGTAATATAATACACAAGAGAAAACAAAATATTATATATACAAATAAATAGTTAAATGAACTAATAATTGATAAGGTCGTTGTGTTGAACTCAGCTCCAAATAATAATTTTTGATTGTATTTTTATGTGATTCAATCCTCTGAGTTTTCCTGATATTTAAAGGAAGTGAATTACACAGTGATTTAATACTAAAAGATGAATTAAGAAAGAATTAAGTTGGCTAGTCTCGAATTTTTTTGATCTGTGTTCAACTGTTCGGGGTGATAGGATCAAATAAAGTACACAAGTACAGTAGAGATTGAGTGTGAGTATTTCGACGAAGTCTAATTGGAAGCCGTGAAGAAATGTGATCATATTTGCGAAGGCCTAGAGACGCTCAAGTTTGTTTAACTATTCCTCAGAAATACTGGATTAGCATGCGACAGTTCAATCAAGAATATACAGTGACAAAGTTTGTACTAGTAAAGTTGTGGTGGAAATAGGGAGACAATAGTGCATACGTCTTAAGCTAGTAGCTGCCTTAAAAAACTTATTGCTAGATGTGCAAGTGAGTGTCTGTTCAATATATGCTTCAAGATCTTTTACAGAAGTACTGAAGGGTACAACGTTATCAATGAATTTTAAAGGAAGTGTTTTCCAATTAACTATGGAATCCTGTACAATAATAATGGTTTGAGTTTTATTAGGGTTCAACTTATCTTTGAAAAACCTACTCAAATCGTGTATCAAAGCAAAAATCGTATTGATATCATTAACGGCGTGTGATAAATATTCAAGAGATCATCTGCATACAAGTGGTAGAGAGAAGTGTTCTTTTTTTTTTTTGATACTGTTATCAAAACAGAATCTTTTTCGTTAGTAATTTTCATTACTATGTTAAAAATTATATATTTAAATTTAAAATATGGAATGGTATCTAATTGATGACAAGCGAATGATCATCGTTATTTTAGTAGCGTTTCATATAGCGTTATCTTTGTAATATATGAATACTTACTGATAAAACTAAACCTTTCCTTATGTTGAAAAACTGGAGCCCACTTAACGCAACAGTTTCTTTATGGATCTGATCTATAAATCTCTGAATCTAAAAAAAAGCATTTATTTAATTCGATGCAATTTTTTTAATTTATTGTGATAACTGATACACAGAAATCTTTACCAACTAGATTCAAAGTTTATAATATTTATCCATAATAAAATTAAAGTGTCTCTTTGCGACTTCGAAATAATTGGATTGGATTTTACATGATGTAGTACTCTATGTATGCCATGTATAAATAAATAATGTATTTTTAAAAATGTTTCCTTAGATTCATCTTGAAAATGACTGAATTGATTTTGGTCGGACTTTACCTAGGTGAAGTCCGACCAAAATCGTAGTAGCCTAGTGGTCAGAGCGTTCACTTTAATATCATAATACGCGAGTGACCTGGGTTCGATCCCCGGACCACTAAAATCGTTAATAGCAATTTTAAGTGCTGAACTTACCGTGTGCTCTGCTTTGTGGAAAAATATTGAGAGGAACCTGACTGGGAAATAATAAAAAAAAATTTTGGGGGACCAACCCACACTGGAGCATCGTGGCGGAGGGTACCCGGTTCCAGGTTCTCTCTGTTTTTTATTATTTAATTATTTGAAAGGAGGCTTTTGCCTTCCAGAGAGCATTTTCAGGCTGTTACTTTTTACTTTACTTTTATTCTAAGCTTTCTCTTAATCTTTAGAGTAATTTTATTCTTTGCTCTTTATTTTCCCTTTTCGGGTTACTACGCGAAAATTAAAAGTCCTTTAAAACTATTTTTTTTAATAAATTCTACGTTTTCCTTTTCATATCGGCGTAAGAATATGCCATCCCTTTCGTTCGTTAGGTGTTGTAATAAGTACCGAAAATAGAGAAAATAGTGTCTACCAACAGATGGCGAGATAACCACCTCGAAAAAACACCGTCTATAGTACAACGTGTCCAGGGTTGCGATCTCCAATTGTCTTGCCGCCGTTGCGGATTACGTCCTTACATCCTGCAGTAGATTATTTAAATGCTGGTAAGGTATTGTAAATTCTCCGCGAACGATGTAATATCAATATGTTACATGGGCTTATTGGGATTGCCAGCTCTGTACTAATTACAATAAATCCTTCCAACTTGAGAGAACCTTATAGTGAACTGTTCGGAGGCTAATGGTATAAGAGATAATTATAATGGATCTTATCTACAGTTATAAGGTCATCGATACCATAAAGTAAAGTATTGATTGACTTTAATCCAGGGCCCGAAAGGTACTTATTTACGAGAAATTGACGATGTATGATTATTAGTATAAGTAAATCTGTTTACCTCTATACAGTATGCGTTTGATGATACTTCATACAAAGATATAGCTGGTTTACGACTAGATGTATACACCCGGGCGGCAATTAAAGAAACCGCCAATGATCGCATCACAAGAAAAATAAACGAATACATAAAATATGTTGCTTGCTCATAACCCTGCAGTGGCCTGAAACATAACAATTTATTCAGTGTAGACCACCTCCAAACACCTCCTCTAAAGACAATAGATTAAAAACAGGCAAAGTAACGCTCCATGGTTCTGCGGCAAGATCTTTGTTTTGATCGTAGCGCTTGCTGTTTTCTGTTTTTTTTTTGTTTCTTTGTTAATTTACAATAAATACAACACAACGTCAATCATAACAAAATCAATATACCTTTTTTTAAAAGTCAATTTTAAGAATATACCAGTAGCTAGGGGACCGGCGTGTGCAGAGTAAGAGCTATTTCATAAAATTGTCGCCTGGATGTATTCTCTATCTTTGTATTATATTTTTATAAAAATTATGTCTGTTTGTTGAACTATACTTTTAGGGATTTTATTGTAAAAATTTGTTTTAGGCAATCTAAATTTAAGATCCTCTCAAAACTATCTCAGTCGTTTATGGTACTATTCACGGAGATTCATTTATGTATACTAAAAATGAAAACGGACCAAGTATCGATCACAGAGAAAACCCAATTTTTTATCATACTACCCGACGACACTGTACCGTTAATTGTAACCTTTTGTTTAGTTTTGAGAAATATGAAGATACGAGAGAGTTTATGAGCGGCATCACGTACTCCGTAATAACTCTCTACAAGTTAAAATCGTATGGTTCTACTTAGGGCTGGCAACACAAGTATCAAATTGTATTTCTATTGTCCTTACGAGCTAATGTGCGAACGTAACAAATGTCATATCGTTAAAATAAACATTTACCTTATATCTTCATCATGGCATAAAGGTGTTGCTTTAATTCCATCTCTGCAAATGAAACATAATTAAAATGCTGAAAAATTAAGTCGTTCAACTCTAAAACAGTGTTTAAATACCCACTTTAAGGTGTTATATAATTGGAGACAAATAAAAAAGAGATTGTTTGCGAAAGAGATGAATATTATTGCTCCAATTACATCGTCAACACGTCGCACTAAAGAAACGGCTTTAGTGTAATCCTCACGTACAGTGCGCCAGAAGTGTTGTGACATAATCTAAAAATAAACAGTTTTATGTATTAACGTAATGTAGTTATGTAGTGTCTTAGTTTCAGGAGAGCAGAGTAAACTAATAGTTTATATATATTTTACAGAATGTAGATTATATATAATATAAAAAACATAGCATTTACACCTCTCGCCTTTCATACAAACTTTCAACTGCACAATCTTCGAAATGAATTAACCGATTTTAATGAACTATTTAATTGGTAAACATAATTATGAACATAAGGTAAGTACATAAAGTAGCAGTCTGTTAATGCCCACTGCTGGGCACTAAGGCTTTCTACTCAAATATCTGTAAGGGTTTCGGAGCCGAGAAATGTCGGCCGAGTTGCATCAGTGCAAGTTGGCAGACATGCCGGTTTCCTCGCGACTTTTTCCTTCACCACCTAGCATGTGTCAAATTCAGCATTTAAAATTGCTATTAATAATTTTTGTGGTCGCTCTATGAAACAAAAGCGAGCGCCCTGACCACTAGGCTAAATGCATGATACTGTTTTAGTAATAAATTTCTTTTGATTTTTATTGTTTGTAAGAAATTCAATGGACCTATTCAAATATTTAAACGGACCTCACTTACTTTGCCACGGGCAGCAACAATTTTGTTATTGACTTGTTCAAGTCTCGATGTCAAGTAGAAACTGATGCATATAATAAATAAATCCGCGAAGCTCCAAGTGAATGTAGATTGTATGTTGATGAACTAGAATTTAAAAACAAATAATAATTTTTAACGTAAATTATGTTGCATAAATCAATATAAAATCAAAGTACATGGATAGTTAACGAGTGCCGATTTCCTCACGCTAGTGACTCTGGCTCTCGTCACTAGCCTGTGGGATCAGGGTTCAGTAAATTCTCGCAAATTTTTCGACCTTAGTTGACCGTTAAAACTTATCTATGATTCACCGCTGGCATATTAATAATATAATTTCCTTCTTAAACCGCTATTATTAACTTATATTTAGTAGAGTGGACGACATATCTAAAACTTAAAAAAAAATATACCTGCGATAGGAATCCAATAAAATGATTATAAGGTACAAACACAAATACCCAAGGAAAACTGTGTTTTACGAAGGCTTCGTAGACGTTATTTTGCGGCTGACAGTCAATTACTGCCGCCCATCCCGAAATATCCGACAAAAGATGTTCAACTGCAAAATAAGTATTGCTTATTAGTTCTAGACTATAGAAAACTATCACCTACAACGAAGCCTATTATGGAAGTATGGTGTTCTTATTCAACTTTTATGCAGTTATTTTTTATAAACGAACGTATTCATCGTTAGAACGCTGGATGTTAGTTAGTCAATAGTCAAACAATGTCAAAAAATGAATTTTGTCTAAACTATTCAAAATCATACAAGTAATCATAGGGTATCATTGTAGTTATAACAATTATATATAGTCTAGGAATTTTGTGTAACTAAATTATTTACTGACCAAAATTTGGCTGACAGTTACTGAAGGTACACCTGTATTGCCTGCATTACATTTAGAACAATAACTAAAGTAAAAGTTTTTGACTTGAATTGACCTTTGATTTGAATGGAATGGATATCTTTTTTAAAGAAACAATTTAATTATAATAAAACGGATGTGTACATATTTATTGAAGTCAAAGCGATTAATAAATATTAAAAAACATTTATTCATACAGTCCACTTTTGGTTATTACATAGGCTTTTATTCTTACTGCCCACGAATCTATGGAATTAACCGCTATGTCCATGGGGAATATATCCACTTCCAGCACCAGTTAAGATTTTGTGTCTCCCCTACCAAACTGTGATTGAAGCGAAATTATGACCATGTTTAAATTTTCCAATAAGTTGCGAAGTTTCTTTGGAGCTGTGAACATATACCTTATCATTACGGTTCTTGAACAGCATTTCAATCGTAAATATTTTTGCACATGTTAATTCTGTCTTTCAATAGCGTATTGGAAAAGGGCCTACCCTGTGTATTGTCAGTAAGTGCCTAGCTTCAAGACTTTTTTTCCTTATTGGATTTCGTCGATTCTCAACCAGTCTGGTGTTCAACACCAATCTTTTGTGGTCTTCGTCAGAGAAATGGGTAATTTGGGCTTTCCCTCCAGGTAACCACGAAATTTAACGTCATATATAAACACAAAAGATTTACTTGCTGAGGCTTGTAGGGAAAACAAAATCCAGTAAAAAAAATACAAAAACACTACATGTCATAAACCTGTTACAAAAAAATAAACATTTGTAACTAGTTTTATATTAGTCTTGTATCCAAATACTTCATAACTCGTATTTAGATCCAAACAATAAACCAAAACATTGAATACAGCTTGTAAAATACATGCATTGTGTGGTGTAGACGTGGGGTAAGACTGGAAAATATAGGTTCTGTTATCTATAAAAATGTCCGTGCATTACGATATAAAAAAACATAGACTACATGTTATGTCAATGTTCAACAACTAAATATAATTGTTTTTTAATAGTTAATAGTTATTTACATCTTACAAATTGCTTTACCTTACTTACCGTAACTTGATCTTGAGTATTTTTTGATTAAGTAAAAAAGTATGATCCTAGTTTTGGATATTATTCCGAGGCATTATGATAGTATTGAAATTGTAAAAGTAATTAAGTAAAATCGGAAACGCCTAAATTCTAACTGAATCTCACCTAACGCTAAAGCTAAGATGAGAATACAAGTCACGTTACATTTCTTGACCAATGATGTGTCGATGTTGGGACTTGAAGCTTCAGTCATTGCGATTTGTAAGCAAAGGCGTGGCCATTTTTTAGCCATCCGTAGAAAAAGAACAGTAGTCATGAAGTTGGAACTGTAGAAAGCTAGAGATGCTGAAATATTACAATTTTTTTTCTGTTATTTTGTTACTAACATTCTGAAAATAATTTTACGACTATATTACATCTACGGTTGCCGAGTGGCTATGGGGTGTGGGGATCTGCCTGGGAATCAAGAGGCTCGATTTCAGTCACCTATGTAGAGGGCTAATAATACCAATAAGTTTTTTTTAAACATATGTACGATTTGTATTGTATGCTCTGGTGTATTTAATTGTATTTATTTATTTTCAAGTTCCTTTTAATGGCAATGGCTATGGCCGGGCAAGCGGCTCTTTCTCTTTCTCTCTGATGGTAAGTGATTGCCGTCGCCCACGTACATCTGCAACACCAGAGACGACCTTTAAGGGTATTTGGGAGAAGGAAGGGAAGAAAAGGAGGGAGAAGGGAGGGAAGATGAGGAGGGGAAGGGGAAGGGGAGTGGGCCTCCGATTTCCTCACTAACCGAACAAAACGCAAAAGGCCATGATGTAGAGGCATTCTCTCGCCGGTAGTCTGCGAGGCCGTGGTACCAACCCGGTCAAGCCAGCCCGTGGTACCAACCCGGTCAAGCCAGCCAATTCGTGCAGCAGCAAAAGTCACCGCTTGGTCTCTACCACGTATAATATATAGTATCCATTTAAATCTAAATAATATTTATCGCTTAAAAGTTTTATCTCTTAGCAGAAATATTTATCTATTTAAGTAACTTAATCTAAAAAAGTGTTTATAACTTGATTTAGCGACGTAAAAACCACTTTAGAAAATTTTAATTTAATAAAAGGTATAATAACTAGCATAAACTTACTGTTAGATGAAAGTGACGTATCAGTGTCCTTTAGGAATTTGACTATACAAAAGCACAACATAGTACCCTGTCCAAAAATTGAGAAGATCGTGTACCAATATCTCGCGGAGTAGAAGGTTAACCTGGTAAAATGTTCAAGTAACAAATTGAAATGTCTTTATCTAAACAGTCCATTGTTGAACCTTAGTCTCTATAATTAAAAAGATTTGACTTAATTGTTACGCTTGGCAAGCGGATGGAGTTCGATAGCGCTAGACGTATTTTTCTATATCTATTATAATGAACGAATAAATCAAGGGCATAATACGAGTTCAGCAAAGAGTGCGGACTAAAGAAGCATGGTGATCACTCCGGGCTTCGAAACCTTTTTGAAAGATAAGTCTTTGTCTAGATGAAGAGAAGATCTGAATCTATAACTAAAGATTGGTTTGGGGTGATTATTCCGTCGAAATCCACAAGTAATTATTTACAGCGGAATAAATATCTCTCACTACCACCGCACATTATTTGCCTCTAAAAAGCAGTAATAGTTGAAGAGACAAGTAAAACTTTATTTGTATATACGCATATACTAAGTGCTACTTGACTATTGACTTTACTTTTGAAATATTATTTTATTAAATAGGAGATTTACGCTAATAGGTTCAAGAGACTCAGGGCAAGGAGCTTACCGACAACAGTAGATAATACTTTGGATCTTTCATATCTTTCTATCACTTCTTTCATATGATGAATGTTGCGTGGATCATTCCAAAATTTACTTTTAAACCTGTTATTAAGTTAAAGAAAAAAGAACCTAAGACGTCAGTCAATAATGTTTTTCTGTTATCAAGCATATTTACCATTGCTCTTTTTCCTTTTTTGTCGATGAGGTCAAACCCGGAGTCTTATTGCCATAGATTTTATATTGCTACATATTTCTTTAGACGTCATTTTGAAAGTTAGTCGAGTTAGATAGCGTAGTCAATATCGGATTCAGTGTTTGGGGCAATTTTGAGTTCTAGTCTCTCATGTACTAGTTCACGAAAAGAGTCCCAGTTATTGTGCTTATTGTATAATATCAAATGTTTTTCAATGCTGATGACCGTAGTGCCCACTATTAGAACAACCGGACGATATCCGAACATATTTGTGCATGGTGGAAGAGTTTTAATGAACCCTTTGAAATAAAGATACTTTCAAGGAGTTTACTAACATTATTAACCATATTATAGTATTTGATAACGCTCGTAGATATTTACATTGATATTTTTGTTTATTTTGCTGAAATTATAACAAAATTAAAACTACGCACGCACAATCTCTAATGCTCATAAATTACCGCATTTTGGATGCATCAATGTCAAAAACGCCAATAACTGGATTCAGACCGAAACATTGCCCAATTATAATTGACCATTTCATTGCCGATTGGAATGTTGTTGAGCGTTGCGTTGCGTTATAAATGTCTCTGGGAAGGACAGTTTTACGAAGCATATTGTTTTTTAAACCTGAAATAATTAATATAAATGAGAAAATGGTTCTCTTAAAACACAAATAAATGAGTAGTTAAGTAATAATTTGAGATGGCTGGTCAACTCTTTACTCTTTTTGTAGTCGCCCTTGACTAGTCAATCTCAGTAAAATGTTAGCAAAATTGTCATTTCTTATTTCATCACAGCAACCTCTTAACAAATATTTTCTAAAGACTAAACTAACTAAAAAAACTAACAAGAAGGGGTAGCTGCCACCTGCTCCACTTCCTCATTGTGAATCCATAGTGTTAAGATTGCTCTCAACAGGCGCCTACTCAATGAGACTATCGCTGGCGGGACTGACACCGGATATATGAAAACATTCAGTCTCAGAGAGAACACCGTGTCGTTTTAGTAAGCGCTATGCGGCTTCCATTAAAGAACTTCCTCGAGAAGGCTAGAATGTAATGTACAGTATTTGTAAATACTTACATTAATTTGGATTTCCCATTTTAATTATATTCGTATTAGCTTTAATAAATAAAAACGATTTTATTGGTCACTTTATAAAACATGAATCGTCTACTTTAATTAAAAATTGTAATAGTTCCTGTAAAGGTTTTAACTAAATTGATCGAACTGCCATTCAGAAAAGATATTATCTTAAAAGTTTAATAAAGTATCGCTAGGGCTGTTTGCATTTTAAAATCATAATCTGTTCTGATCTAGATAACTTAGGTTTAATAAAAAATTGTAATAGTTCCTGTAAAGGTTTTAACTAAATTGAACGAACTGCCATTCAGAAAAGATATTATCTTAAAAGTTTAATAAAGTATCGCTAGGGCTGTTTGCATTTTAAAATCATAATCTGTTCTGATCTAGATAACTTAGGTTTAATTAAAAATTGTAATAGTTCCTGTAAAGGTTTTAACTAAATTGATCGAACTGCCATTCAGAAAAGATATTATCTTAAAAGTTTAATAAAGTATCGCTAGGGCTGTTTGCATTTTAAAATCATAATCTGTTCTGATCTAGATAACTTAGGTTTAATTAAAAATTGTAATAGTTCCTGTAAAGGTTTTAACTAAATTGAACGAACTGCCATTCAGAAAAGATATTATCTTAAAAGTTTAATAAAGTATCGCTAGGGCTGTTTGCATTTTAAAATCATAATCTGTTCTGATCTAGATAACTTAGGTTTAATTAAAAATTGTAATAGTTCCTGTAAAGGTTTTAACTAAATTGATCGAACTGCCATTCAGAAAAGATATTATCTTAAAAGTTTAATAAAGTATCGCTAGGGCTGTTTGCATTTTAAAATCATAATCTGTTCTGATCTAGATAACTTAGGTTTAATTAAAAATTGTAATAGTTCCTGTAAAGGTTTTAACTAAATTGAACGAACTGCCATTCAGAAAAGATATTATCTTAAAAGTTTAATAAAGTATCGCTAGGGCTGTTTGCATTTTAAAATCATAATCTGTTCTGATCTAGATAACTTAGGTTTAATTAAAAATTGTAATAGTTCCTGTAAAGGTTTTAACTAAATTGATCGAACTGCCATTCAGAAAAGATATTATCTTAAAAGTTTAATAAAGTATCGCTAGGGCTGTTTGCATTTTAAAATCATAATCTGTTCTGATCTAGATAACTTAGGTTTAATTAAAAATTGTAATAGTTCCTGTAAAGGTTTTAACTAAATTGATCGAACTGCCATTCAGAAAAGATATTATCTTAAAAGTTTAATAAAGTATCGCTAGGGCTGTTTGCATTTTAAAATCATAATCTGTTCTGATCTAGATAACTTAGGTTTAATTAAAAATTGTAATAGTTCCTGTAAAGGTTTTAACTAAATTGATCGAACTGCCATTCAGAAAAGATATTATCTTAAAAGTTTAATAAAGTATCGCTAGGGCTGTTTGCATTTTAAAATCATAATCTGTTCTGATCTAGATAACTTAGGTTTAATTAAAAATTGTAATAGTTCCTGTAAAGGTTTTAACTAAATTGATCGAACTGCCATTCAGAAAAGATATTATCTTAAAAGTTTAATAAAGTATCGCTAGGGCTGTTTGCATTTTAAAATCATAATCTGTTCTGATCTAGATAACTTAGGTTTAATTAAAAATTGTAATAGTTCCTGTAAAGGTTTTAACTAAATTGATCGAACTGCCATTCAGAAAAGATATTATCTTAAAAGTTTAATAAAGTATCGCTAGGGCTGTTTGCATTTTAAAATCATAATCTGTTCTGATCTAGATAACTTAGGTTTAATTAAAAATTGTAATAGTTCCTGTAAAGGTTTTAACTAAATTGAACGAACTGCCATTCAGAAAAGATATTATCTTAAAAGTTTAATAAAGTAGGTGTAGGTGATAGAATAGAGAGAACTAAAGAGAGTAAAAAAATTATAATAAATGTAAATCTATATATAGATACAATATTTCAATACGCATACATACAATAATAAATAGATACACACGTACATACATACATTTATATTTATTTATATATATTAATAACTTAAATGTACATAAAAATAATAGTCTATTATTGAGATGATTCTGCCATTTAATTTAGGATATGTTGTTTAGATTTATTTTTCATCTATCATCATTGTTAGGTACTCTTTTAAGTCCAATACTAGGCCTAAGCTTTATCTAAAACATGCCAGCCAAATCTGTCATGACAATGGGTCGGTATTCCAAAAAGTATGCTCAGGGTTACGCCAGGTTTCACCCTAGCATAATGGGACTAATGATACTGCTCTCCATAACTAAAATATGTGATATTCATTATCAGATCAGCGGTATGCAGTACGAGCAATTTTTTACTGATAATGATGATGTTCTCCTGGCCGATTTCGATCACGGCGACAACTTCGGTATACCACAGTTGTGCCGGAGATATAATAGTGCCGGAAGTTTATGGGCAAACACAGAGGCGCTTACTTGTCTTTGCCTTCCCATATCTGATGTAACCCTTATGTGACCCATTAACCAATCATTTCTGCGTTTTTGTGTTACCTCTAGTTCTACATGTTTATTTTCCAAAATTTATGAAACAAAATCTACGAGTATTGTATACAATCATATCGTTTCGCTGAATATTTTTTTTTATTTTAGGTGTGAGCATTTACAATAATGGACTTTCCAAACTTTCTGCTAGGAGCACTTTTCTCGTTCGAATATAATTTTTAACTAAACATAATCGCTAAAAGCTAAATCAATGTCTCACAGCAGGGCTAAGCCTTCCTCTTCATATTTGATAGGGTTTAGGAACCGGGAACGATCCATCATGGTGCTAAAGAGCGGATAGGGAAAATCACTTGTCCGCGAAGTATCTCATTATTTCTCTGACTTGCTCTCAGGTTTCTTCGAGATGTTTTATTTCATGGTTGAGCACGTGATAGTCACAGTTTAATATTGTAATTAACAATATTAGTGGTACCGGCATCTTTATTCGAACCCAAATAATTAGCCTACAATAAAATTAAAGCGAATGCCCTGGCACCTGTGCGTCTCTCTAGAACTAGTAACTCCGAAGTATTAGTAATCATTAAAAACCCACACTCAGGGTACTCATATTAATGTAAAAGTCAGTTTTACATTAAATTAAGATGTAGCGAAATGTCATCCAAGATTTGTCCTTAAAAAAATTTAAAACATTTCAGAACAAACTTTATCTATAATTACAAAACTTGTAGAGTTAAGTTTCTCATCAAAGAAAGGAAATCATTGTGGAACTTGGGATTTTAGCCCAGAATTACTTTGTAGGCTTTGTACTTTGTAGATTTCTGCTTAAAACGATAGGTAATTAGTAAAGTTTCTTAGAATTAGTTCTTTTATTCCATTATATGCTGAAAGTATTTGAAATCGTAAACTTTGATATAGTTTCGGGATAGATATCTAGGTTTTTGTTGACTGAATGTAAATGTTATCTATCATATGTATCGCAATGGGTATTTACAGGCTGCTTTACTTTACTTATGATAGCAAATGAAATTTATGTAAAATAAAAAAAACTGCAATAAAACATACGTTTGTTGATGTTTTTTTTTTAAATTACATAATATGTAATTATAAATGTAAAAGACTGTTATACAGGGCTTTTCCTCACATTGCCAACGAAAGCCGGCATCCCGTGCATGGAAGAGTTGCCTTACATCGAAATCGGTCAGGAGGACACAATCAGTCAAACCTTTAATAAGAAAAGAATACTTAACAACTGTACCTCTATACATATTTTATGACTACAGAGAGAGTACTACTATGATCTAAGTAGATATTATTATCATAAATTCTGTCTGCCACAAGTCAACTGCTGAACATAGAGCTCCTCAATAGATTGCCACAAAGTAAGTAAGAAGTTTAAGAACCATTTTTACCCAACGGTTGCCAGTTCTGGGAGCTATACGGCCGGCTTTTTGAAACTTCAGCTTGCCGATCTATACAACTATGTCGGTTACTAACGTCTGCTGTGGATATTATCGTTCAGACCTATGATGTCCTAATAAGTGAAACAGGAAGAATAAACTCTAACATATAAATAGTAGTTGAGGCATATTTATATTTATATATATACATAGTTATTTTATAGGATTGGGGTGAAAAACGGGTTACCATTCTACCTGATGATGAGAGGATACTGCAGCCCATGGTCACCAGCAAACAACTTCAATTGTAGAAGGTTTGAGATGGAATTGTGGAAGTTGGTACCTGTCCAGACGACTCCTAGAGAGACAGAGAAGGAGGGAGGCCGTCATAATGACATTTTTACTTTACTTGACATTAACAATATCCTTTTAGTGCCACTAATCCTGATGTATTTTATAACAGCAGAATTTCAATCGTTTCAAAATTATGACACGTGAAATACGTTGATAAAATATTACACCCACTGGATGAATTCTTTTATACCATCCCCACAGGGCAATGCACTCCTTAATACATCAAAATAATACATGATAGTGTTATATTTATATGTATTATATTCCACTATACCAAACAATTTTAAAAGTTTATGTTTTTGATTATACGAAATGATAAATGTAAAGCAGTTGCGTTGTTATGAAAATTAAATATAATAAAAAAAATATTCAACTCATCCTACTACGAGTACGGCTTTCTTATTCAGTGTGATGTGGAAATATTTTCAATTCTCAAAACGAATCGAATGAAATAAGTACATAATAAAACTATGCGTCGTAAACGTCTCTCGGTTTACTTCTTCAATTATGTGACATGATTCAAAATGTACCTTTTAATATTTTTACTTCCTATGTTATATGTGTTATGTCTAGACCAAGACAATTACGACTACGTAACTCGGAGTTTAATTGTCGCTAATATAAAAAGAAGAGACACAATTCCTTTACAGCTTAGTCAAAGGCGATGGATTAATGAGAACAGTTTACATTATAGAAAAACAAAAGATATCCGAGAGGATGTCGTTGATAAGCGCTTTGAGGTAAGAAAAATCTTAACTGTAATTTTTTAAAACATTTTCGTAACAAATGTGCGAACAGTCCACTTGACAGTTAGTGGCTACAACAGATTATAGACACCTGCGAAGAACTTCGATAGAAGAAGATTACAGATACGTTGTCACCCTTGAGGACTAGTATATCATAGCCTGGGACAACAAACCGGGACACAAGAGTGGTTGCTCTGCCATTTACCGGTAGATATATGGAAGAGGCCTACCCAGGCTCCTGAAAACAATAGAAGTTTAACCATCTAGTCAAATTTCGTCGGATATAACTAACGAGATTAAAAGTTTTTATTTATAGTCTATGTATAAAATGTCATATAATAATCCACAAATATTTCACTCCGAATCGCGGAGATAGTTACCGGGATTTAGATTATGTAGTTTGTTAAACACATAATCTAAATCCTTTCTTCTGACTCGTAGTGATGAAAGTACTAACAGGTAACAAAATATTGCCAATTGTCCGAAAATTCTCACAAGATACATAACAATAAAAAAACCAAACTATGTGAATACGTACAAAGGAGCAAAGCAAAGGCCTCTTTCTCAATTATCTAAGAGGGGTTTGGAGCCGGAAAAGGTCCGCTACGCTGCTCCAGTGCTGGTTGGCGGGCTTCACGTATCCTCTGAATAATATTTTTAATTATTTCGCAGCCATGTCGGTTTCCTCACGATGTTTTCCTGAAGGAACTGCCACACGGGCGGTTTAACGCCCAGCGTGTGGTAAATACAGTCCTTAAAATTGCTGTTAACAATTTTAGTAGTGCCGGCCACCGGTGATCGAACCAAGGTCGCTCTATGAAGCTGAAGTGAGCGCCCTGACCATCAGACTACTCTACCACGCTACGCTCTTAGGCTACCACTGCTCTTGGTATACGTATATTTAATCATAATATCCAACAGTCAATAAATATGCAATTATTTCTTCTAATACTATTTTAAGATAACCGAGGCACAGTTACGGGAAGCTCAAAGAGAAAATCAAATGAGAAATTCCCAAATGAACGAAATAAGAGGAAACGAAATAAAATCTGATCAACTACGAGGTGGGCCAATGAGGAATGGAATGAAAATAAGAGAGAATACGATGAGAAATTCCGAAATGAGGGATAATCAATTAGCACTTAATTATAATGAAAGAAATTCCAAATACATCGACGATAAAGACCGCGTTGATAAATTGCAACGTGAGTTAAGATGGCTCACAATAGACACCGATGAAGGGATTGGGATTGGCATCTAATTAAGTTTAATAAATAAAAAAAAGCCAATGGTTTTTTTTCTTGGTTATTATTTATTTCTTCTTCCCTTTTAACACCCAATAGATAAGATTACTGACCTTACGCCTCTCCTATAGAGGGCCCATCCCAAATGAATATCGTGGGCCTCCGGTTGTCTCGCTCATCGGAGAATGAAACGCAGAAGCACAAGATGCCTTTTCTTCAAGCCGGAAGTAGAATATCTGCGAGACCGTGGTACTACCCCGGCCGAGCCGGACCGTTCGAGCAACAGCAAAATTCGACGCTTGGCTCTACCACGTATATATTTACGCAAGAATTTATACTTTTAAATTACAAAAACTTATAAATATTTAGGCATTTTTGTGGCAAATCAAATTAGTTGGTGCTTTTATTTAACAATGGTGTATATTTATTTGTTAATTTGAATTAGTACGTATACGACAATTTTAGTGATAATACATTAAATAGTCGTGTCTAGACTTTTAACCCATCACATAACATTTTGGACGGCTCGGTGGCGTAGTGGCTAAGCGCTTAGCTGCGGCGCTGTGGGTCGCGGGTTCGATTCCCGTACGGTACTAGTATTTGTATGGACTACAAATAATAGTTCCCGGTCTGGGTGTTTGTCCATGTGCAATTCATGTATGTAAACTGCCTCCGCGATACAGGAGAAATTTCTACAGCGGAAGGTAACGTTAAAAAAAAACATATCAAAACCTTGTAACAAGTAAATTTCTATTGTTATAAGACAATCGACACTAGGAGAGTAAATCTATGAACAAACTAAGTTAATGTATGTCATATAATTGCGGTACTCAGACCATCTGTTCTTAGAATCGAGATAGATTCAAAATACTAGGATTGATTGGAACGGAAATTACACACAAACATTAACAAAGCCATTCTAACGTGAATTTCACTATTCGATAGATGAAACTACGTGCGTGTTACGTTGAATGAAAGATAAATACCGGAATTGACCAGAACGGAATCTATACGCAAAAACTTAGAGTCAATTGGTGTGACTATTGATAAGGAGCACCATAATACTATAACAATTAATTTTAATGACATCTAATTTAGTGAAAATATAGATTCTATTATACGTTCTATGCGAAAACACGGGTAAGAACTAGTAATCACCGGAAATTACTTAATAATAATAGCAATTTAGCTACAGTGAAACCATTTTTTTTTTGGTACGTTTTGAAAAGTGAAATTAAATTCGAAATTATACATTATTTTCGTTCGAAAAATCGCTAAAAATAAAATCAGTGACAACCGTGCATACATGCACTGCATTATTCTATTAAAATCTTTTTGTTTTTACAACTACCAAGTACTTTGATACAAAGTACAAGTTCTAGTAAGTAGTAAGTAAGTATTTGAGTACAAGTTCGTTTTAATTAAAATTCCCCTACCCCCTTATTTTAAAAGTTTTACTCGGCATTTTTAAAACTTAGGTACCAACATGGTGCTTTGAATTTGAAAATGTAGTTATGCAGAAAATTTATATTAATTTATGAAATATCCCGATGTTTTTGTTTTTTTACTAATTTTTTTTTTTGATATTTTTCGAAGACGTCTTTTCCGATTTTTATTAAAATCTCGAAAAAAATTGAAAGCATTAGTTGATTGAGTGATAGACTAGCTTTTAAGCGTTAAAAATCTTAATCGGGCTATCACCTTAGAGTTATGGCAGAAAATGTAAAGGGAGGTCACTAGATCATGATTGTACATGGTAGAGCCAAGCAGTGGCTCTTACTGCTGCGAGAATAGGGCGGTTCGACCGGGGTTGTACCACGGCCTCGCTGAATATCGGCGTGAAGTAGAGGCATCATGTGCTTTTGCGTTTCGTTCGGGTAGTGAGGTTACCGAAGGCCCTCTCTACATTCCCCAAACCTCCATCCCCCATCGTCGCTCCCATCTCCTAGATATCCTTATAGGCCGACAACGCACTTGCAGCTCCTCTGGTGTTGCAGATGTACGTATTCACTTGCCATCAGGTGAGCCGATTAGTCATTTTCTCCCTTCGGGTCTTTGCAATATTTTACGCTATAATTTATACAAATATATTTATTAAAATTACAATATTACGTAATATTCGTATAAGTATAAGCTTAAATTTTTTTACTACTATACTACAATACATAATATGTCTGTTTAATATTTTATTCACGCTTGTACTGTAATAATGAGTAACCAACAGCAATCATTAATGCACTGCAGTAGTAGCTGTTGTTGTGACATTATGGCTAACTATATTAGTCTGCTCTTGAGGTGAGTTGAACTGGAACATGACTAGTTCATACGTGACTATTGTTCCTGCGACCTAAAAATAAGTATGCTTTCAATACAAGCTTTTGTGTGATAAAATAATAAAAAAGGCTTAAATGTAAAATTAAATTCGCCGCTAGTATTAATGTGACAAACACTGGCACAAGAAAAGTAACCTTTAGTGCTTAAGTTTAGACTTTGTTGTAGGTACATAAGAATTAATAATTACAGTCCCTGACAAAGTCAATGATTAGTTATATATGTAATAACGTTAATCAATTATGATTTGAGAAAAACTTCAAAAGCATCTGGAATTCATAATCTGAAAATTTAACATTGACTCACAGTTAACAGTAAGCCTCGTGTTACGCTGAAAAACTGAAGTCCACTCAACGCTACTTTATCGCCGTGAACTTGCTCTAAAAACCTTTGCACCTAAAACAAATTCAATCACCAATTTGTAATTCATAATAATAAAAGAAAATGTATAAATGTAAAAAATAAACTTTGTTTTCCATCGTGACCGGTATATATATATCTATATATTAACACTTTAATCAAGTATAAAAAATAATTGCTGGACAAAGGCCTCCTTTTCAAATACGAGTATCTGAGAGGGTTTAGGAGCCGGGAAGGGGCAGCGCGCTGTTCCTGTACGGGTTGGCGAGCTTCCCATATGCTCGAAATAATATTTTTATTATTTCTCAGACATGCAGGTTTCCTCTCGATGTTTTCCTTCACCGCCGAGCACGTGGTAGATACAGTCCTAAAAATTGCTATCATCAATTTAAGCGGTGCCGGCATCGGCCGGGGATCGCACCCAGGTCACTCGCGCTCTATGATACTAAAGTGAGCGCCCTGACCAACACCATATATTTATTTAAGAACTTCATTGCTTAGTTTCTGATTGCTTCGTTGAGATTAATATTTAATTGGATTATTCGGTGTGAGAAAGTGAGCGCCCTGACCTACTAGGCTACCACGGCTATCATACAAGTATGATTGTAAAAATCCGTATTTCGATTGTTCATCGCCATCTTACCTCGATACAATAAACCGGTGACGGAACGTCATACAAAACCGGAGCAGGTACGGTCGATGCAGAGTTTACTTGGGAAGCAATGAGGGATACGGTTATTGAACGTGTGATGAGATACACCAGTGAAAATAGAAAGTATACGGCTGCTTCGTATCCACCCAAAATGGTTGTCCTGTGGGTAAAAACAAAAATGGCAGAGGCTTAACCTTTTTTTTAAATATATAATTTATACTTGCAATTATTGTCACGTCAACTTCTTCATATTTACAATTATTATTATTATTACTAAACAAGCAAGCGGCTCACCTGATGGAAAGTGATTACCGCCACCCACGTACTGCAACATCAGAGAAGCTGCAGGTGCGTTTCTGGCCTTTAAGGATATTTGGGGGATCGGAGAGATGATGGGGAGGGAAGAGTACCTCAGGTTAGTTCACTCACCGAACGGAACGTAGAAGCACAAGATGCATCTACTTCACGCCCGTATTCTGCGTGGCCGTGACTACCCCGGTTGTAACGGGACATTCTCACAGCAGTAAGAGCCACTGCTTGGCTCTACCATGTACAAAACCTACGTGCGTTCAGTACTTATAATGGCACATGTGATGACTTTATTAATTAAACGAAAACTTGCCGCTTTGCATGACTACTACATTCCCCAGTGCCCTTGATTCCGCCTCTGTAATAAACAAAAATATAACGCTTCTTTAATATGCATTAAAAATAGAGGTATGTTAAAAATTACCAAAATTCATTGTGCACAAATGCGACAAAACAGGTTCGAAGTGTAAAAAAAAACACAATAACTCACTCCAAAGTGTTAAACAACTGCAGACAAATAAAAAAAAGATTGTTAGCGAAGGAAATGAAGACAATTCCACTAATTACGTCGTCCACTCTTCGAACCATCTGCGTCGCTCGACCGTAATTTTCACGAGTAGTTCGCCAAAATATCTCCGGCAAATACTATAATGAAAGAAACTAATAAATTTTTAGGCTTGTTATTAATAACTTAAATATGTATGTAACCAATATATTATATACGATAGAGTAACTTGTGACGCGATAAAAGTCGTCAAGTGGCCGTACAAACCATTTGAGATGATATACCCAATACTGGTGTGGTCAGAGATTAAAACGTATATATTCAGTCGTTTCAACCCACTTTTGACCAGCGCTTATTTGGAACAACGTAGGAGTCTTAGTGGAGTTCGGAGCAGTTTTAGTGTTCAGGCTAACGATACCAATCATAAAAAACTTTCTAAAAAGCCAGCTTTTTTTGTCATGAGAAAGTGAACAAACGAACCAGCGGCTCATCTGATGCTAAGTGATTATCATCGTCAACGTACAACTGCAACGTGCTACTCACAGATGCGTTGCTGACCTTTAAGTGTTTTGGGTGACGTGTGGGATGATTGGAGAGGGATTGCGAAAGGGAAGAGTACTCCTCCGGTTACCTCACTCACCGAACAAAACGCAGAAGTGCACAATGCCTCTATTTCACGCCGGAATTCTACGAGGCTGTGGTTGTACCCCTGTCGAGCCAGCCCATTCGAGCAGCAGTACAACACGCCGCTTGGCTCTATCACGTGTAAAAAGTGGTGTGAGCCTTTGAACCCTGGGTCACCTGATTCGGAAGCAGATCAACAGTGGTATGCCATTGGGCTATCGTGGCTTTGAGATGTGTGGACTTAAATAACAAATAATTTAGACAGGTAAATTTCCGTCTGACCACGTAACATTTGAGGCATTGTGTTAACTTTTACTAGTCGTTGGTATACCGATGCTATCCTCTAAAAAATCAGAAAAAATAGTTGATTTTTTTAGATTTCAGGTGCAGATTCACCACCTGTTACGTTGTTGGTCAATTGACCTAAATATTGGAATAGTATCCAATCTTTTTATAACGCACGTTAAATTATTTTCGAGCTTGGGTTTCTAGCTAGAACTTACTTAAAAGGCTGCAACGCATCGTAACTTACTTATATAATTAAAAAAAAGAGGCAGTTCTAAATTCATCCCTTTTTTTTTTATATTTTTTACTTGTTTGGACAATTCTCTACCTTTCGTAAGGATATAATGGCGCTATACTATTCCATTATTTTTACAAATATGACTCATGACACTTGATATATCAGAAGAGTGGATCTTTATCCATTTGTTTTGAATATTCCTTCTAATATTCAAAACAAAGAAACATTGGAAATGGTATATTGGGTGCAATAAGACCTTGAAGCAGATTTGAAAAAAAGCGACGTTGTTACTTCATATATGATCACTAATAGCTGCAGCGTCGAAGAATAATACCTAACATTTTTTATAAATTAATTTTTTTTATTTAATGATTTCTTGTATTTCCACGAACAGTAGACCTTTGAAATGAAACAAATATTTACTGATTTTATTATAGTTATTTAACGGGCGCATATACATTTAAATTAAACACGATAAAATCCGTGAATAATAGTATCAATTTAATTTATTTTGCTTTATTTCATGAGACATTCACTCACCAGTAACTAGTACTGACGACTTTTTGTTCGTAAACACCCGACTCGGTATAAACAATTAATATAACGTAGAACATAATCTAGTATAATAATAATATATTAAAATCATTTAAAACTTTTACACTGAACCTACCTTACGCATAATTTTTTCCGATTTTAAATTTTTTAGGTAAACTTCTGTATAAGTTGTTTTTTAAATAAAAAAAATCATACCTTTCCTTGGGCTGCTAAAAGTTTTTTGTTAACATGTTCCAAACGAGAAGTTAAGTAGTAACTCATGCATATCACAAATAAATCGCAGAAGTTCCAGATGAAAGTCGATTGAAAATGCAGAAACTGAAAAAAAAAAAAATTTGTAAGTGTTTCAATGGTCAAAGTCCTCATCCAATTTCTGAGCGGGTTTAGAATGCATAGGCCAGACTCACTTGCACGCAGTGCACCCTGCTGATGAGTGAACGAGGCATAATCGATGGACGGATGGTGGAAAATCTTTCCAAACTTAATTCACACAGACTAGTGATGGGAAGTAGCATCACTAACACGAGGTACAGGCACTTCGCTCACCAACCCGTTTCCTCGTTAATAAGGGCAAACCTAACTATAAATTCATGGAGGTTCTTGCTGTGGAATTATTCGAGAGGCCTATATTCAGCTGTAGACTAAAGCTTTTAAAGAAAGACAGACACATTCCTACTAACAGCTCTGTCATAATTATCTAGCACAGAATTACGAGGGTGACAGAAATTTAGATCATTACGATATCCATCGTGCACTTAGCTCATATTGTACAGTTGACTGAATAGAGTGATAATTATGCTAACGATGCACGGCAGAAGTAGACAATTTAAACTGGAACCTATTTGGTCGTGGAATATAAATTTTACACACAGAAATGTGTGTTTTAAAACCAGGGTTTTTTTAACATTCCTCGTTGAGTCTTAGTGAATAACAAATGGTTATTCATTTTGCTCAGTTACACAAAATACTACCGTCGTAGTCGATACTAATAGCAGTAACGCACGTCGCACGCAATGTCTGGCTAATTGTGATGAATTTCCTACAGTCTTAAGGAAACTATCGTCTCCTTTCAACCATTATTCTTGTTCAGGAACCATTGAGTTAACCGTTAGGATCAAAGTAAATAAGTTATTATTAAACTCAATGTACATATTACTTAAATACACATATATTAATATACCTGAGTGAGGATTCCCAAGAAAGGTGTGTACGGTAAGAAATTGAACACCCACGGATAGAAATGGATCACGAAACCTTCGTAGATGTTTTTACTAGGATAGCACATCATAGCTCCAGCAAAGGCAGACAAGAGTGAAAGGATATGCTCCACTAAAAAGAATTGTCCATTATATTCTAAATTTAATTTTATTAATAATTTTTGATTTGTTACAACAATAAAAATTATATTGTTATGACATGTGAAGAGGTGAACACTTATAACACAAATGGAAGTGAAACACTGAAATGCTGATTAAAGATTAAGCCAATTAAATATTCATCCCAACGAAACATGTAGAAACTAAGCAATGAAGTTCTTTAATATTTATTTAAGAACATCATTGCAACCATATATTTATATGGTTTTAGTCAGGGCGCTCATTTTAGTGACGGCGCCACTAAAATTGTTAACAGCAATTTTAAGTGCTGTCTTTACCACGTGCTCGGCGGGGAAAGGACAATATCGTGAGGAAACCTGCATGTCTGAGAAATAATGAAAAAATATTATTTCACGAATATGTTAAGCCCGCCAACGCGCATTGGATCAGCGTGACTACTACTACAGATACATCGATTTAAATTGACAACATTTTGTAGTATTATGCTCGAAACGTACCTAAAGCTAAAAACAATACAACGGCACATGTTATATTGCATTTGTATGCAACAGCGTGGTTGTAACATGGATCCATTTCTTCGCCGTATGATACATGCCGAACAAGCTTAGGCCAATTCCGGGAAATACAGAAAAACATAATCATTGTGATACTGGTCGTACTGTAGAAAATAATTGGCGCTGAAAATTTAAAGACAATCGGTTTTAATATTCATACGTATTGCAACATAAAATATATCTTAACGTGTCATAACAATAGAATGTATCTAGTTACAACACGTCATGAATTATTATATACTGGAGTTTCTTTTATTTTAATTCAAAGACGTTAACTAATACAAAGGTAAAAACTAACTGGTTGCACTTAGCGTTGTTTCAGAGTAAACAACCTTACAAATGCACATGATTGTCATGAATACTTGACCAGCAAATGATAACAATGCATAAACACATTTCCATGATGACCAGTTGAATCTGTAACAACAAAGGAAAATTCATTT
The DNA here is from genome assembly GCA_029286595.1 of Bhutanitis thaidina. Lineage (NCBI taxonomy): Eukaryota > Metazoa > Arthropoda > Insecta > Lepidoptera > Papilionidae > Bhutanitis > Bhutanitis thaidina. The sequence continues at coordinate 8,550,581 of JAGSMS010000018.1, forward strand.
TACAGTTTTTTTTTATGGAGAAGACGGCAAACGAGCAAGCGGTTCACCTGATGGTATGATGGTACGTGATTACCGTCGCCCACATATATCTGCAACACCATAGATGCTGCAGGTGCGTTGCCAGTCGTTAAGGATATTTGAGAGATGGGAGGGAAGAGGAGGGGAATAGGGAGGGGGTGTAGGGCTCCGGTTACCTCACTTACGGAAGGAAACGCAGAAGCACAAAATGCCTCTACTTCACGCCGGTATTCTGCGAGGCAGTGGTACCAATCCGGTCGAGCCGGCCCATTCGAGCAGCAGCTAAAGCCGCTTTGGACGCTTGTTAAGCAATAGTGAGTTTAGAATCCTCAGTTTAAATGGTAATATGATTTATTTTTCCGATGTTATCACATTAACATCGAACACGGAAAGTGTTCAAATTCAAGTGAAAGTGAAATGACTAGTGTTCTGATCTTGTTCATTTAAATTACTGGTAATTAGAATTAGTAAAGGTATTAGATTCCGTTTCATTTAATATAGTATAATCGTTACTTCAGCGAAACGCGGGAAACATCCTCGTGGAGAGCAGCAGTGATTTGAGAATAGAACTAATGTAGATTATTTAAAAGCCAATTCTTACCGTACATCAGCAGCTGTTATGCTCAAAATCCCATTAACAGGAATTAAAGAAAAAACCTGTCCGATCACTAAGGTTGCTCGCAGAGATTCTTGAAATGTAGTAGGAGATTTTTTTGATTTTAATTCTGCGACATTTACTTTATTCCCTGTAATTATGAATCGGGTCGGTTATCGGTTAAAATTTGATTAAGTAATAAGATTAAGTATGGAAGAAACACAAGATGAATTAAAATAAAAGTATTGCGTTTTTTGTGTCACTTTGTCAGTAGTGCACGGAAGCTAATCTAATTTAAAAGACTGTACTAGAATAATGTTCTTTCATAATGAATACCGCTTTTTGTTGTGTTCGGTGGCTAACTTAATACTTTCTTAGGGCTGGGTTTATATTACTGTTACCTATTAACATTAAAATATTAAATCATGTAATGGTTTCTTGTCTAAAATGAAAATATTATTTCCGGATTATATGGCATTTAATTTTGTTTTTGTGTTCTATACTCTAGAAAGTCTGCAGGTGATCAAGATTCCCCCAAACATTACATCAGATTTGATAGACCAGACATCCTCGAAAAATAATACCCATTTCTACCATGGATGATTCGCGAGGCTATTGAAATCAAAAAAATATCCTAATTTCAATAGAGAAGATGGCTGGGTTCTTCTATTATCACTATTGTAATTAATTCTGAAACCAAGCATAGCATTGCACGACTTCGAAATACTGTGAGCATATTGTGCGTAGATCGGAACATAATTAATAATTATATATAAGCTGAAGATAGCCCGAGTTAACTATAACATCATAGTCTCCACCGTGACCACCTGGAGCGCTGTAAAGCACTCGAAACTTCGGGAACATAAAAACTAAATTAAACGCGATGAAATTACCTAATAAAAACATTAAATTTCTTTAAATTCATACATAATTATATATTATCTCGTATACAACTCAGCGACTTTCGTCATATCATAGTATCTCCAGATTCGGAAGAAGTTAGAATTGGTACACGTGTTCTGTTGTGAGGATTTAAGTCCAGCCATGAGTGGTGTAATTAAAATTCTTTGGTACAAAAGAAAAAATTTTTTTTTTTTTAAGAATTATTAATTTAGCCACCGCCCGAAGAGTTTTATTTACATAATTACAGGTTCCCCGCAGCTCATTCCATACTGACGAAAGCGATTGGTGGATGTCCGTAACATAACTTCATCGGATTATTAAAAAAATCATACTAATCAATATAATTTTAACCGAGATATATATATGGTTAAAAAAAAATCCGAAAAGGCCGGTTATGATGACACAATGCATTCACTTAAAAGAAAGGCAAAACTTGTTGTTTTTGAATAATTATCGTTTTTGTATTTCTTATAAACAGTAGTTCTTTTTTTTTCGCATTACGAGGTTATCCAAGAAAATCTACTTTTTAAATATCTAAGGCACATACTTGTACATCAACTTATTTTGTCCACTATATAGATCTACATATTTATGTGTAGAACTTTGTCTGTGTGTGCGTTTTACTAGTAGTATTTTGTCTATTTATATAATTTTCGATCTCGTGCACTTTTTAAGACATTTCTCCACGGTTTAGGTTGACTGGCAGCCAATGTCAAAAGACATTAAGTCTGCTCTTTGCTATCCTTTTGAAGAACACAATAAAGCAGAAATAAATAAATAATTTCCCTCGTACACCATAAATAACTTATTTTTAATAATGAACTATTGCAATAACAAGTTTTGGTAATAGTGCACACGTCACACCAAACAGACATGTTTTAATTTAAAAACTACACTTTTAGTACTCGCCTCTCATAGGTATCCAAAAAGATAGGTTTCTGTTTTTGGAAATATTCTTCTTCATTATTCGTCCATCCACGATTTCAATCACGGTAGAATCTGTTCTGTTCACAACTATCATTGAAGCGTACCTTTCCGATTATATTTCTGCTATAACGTCTGCAATTATTTCACATTTTACTCCGTTTTTTTAAAAATGCACTGAAAAAATACAAATGATTTATTTTTCAAAGTGTAACTCGATGTTACTCCATTGTCGCAGTGCCTAAATTGTGAAAACAATAACAATTTCGAAATTCGAATTTCGAGAATATAACCTTCAATACAGTTGTGAATCAAATAACAAGATACAAAAGACAAAGGTTTGTTGTAGTTCTTTCAATAAAATAAAGTGCGGGGTGGTAATTCTTTATTCGAATTAAACAAACACTATGTAGAACAGCAATTCACGTTAAACTTTGCGTGAGAACACCCTATGATTATTTGTGCCGACAAAATTGGAATCAGATTTTTATCGAATATCGATTATTTTGTTTACTCACTCTTGTAAACGATAATGGCCGTGTTAATTTAAATACATTTTAAGTAACTGAGAAATGGAAATGATTAGGAATTTTATTAGGTAAAGCTCCTGACATATAATTATGAGCTTTATTTATGCTCAAAAGTGCTTGTTACACATGCGTTCAGATTATTTACTTTCTTAGATAGTTTAAAAGACTACTTTTTCTTTGCATAACTTACGTGACATTTTGCTAATCCATTCATCAAGGAAAAATCTCATAAAACGCACACTGCTTTTTATTGTATGTTCAAAGAGAGTAAAAAAAGTTTCGACAAAACTTACGATTCTTAGTATATATCCTATAATACTCTGTATTTCAGTACCTATAGTCTTTTCTGGAATCTGCCAATGGGTGAGGACCGTAATGTTTTTTTTAGTTATAATATGTTTAACATGTTCATCCGGTAAAATTTGACTAAGAAAAATAATTGTATGGAATATACGTCGGAATAGCTATCTCTCCTATGCTTATATCAAATTATCTAGACCAGTGGTGGGCAGCAGACCGCTTGGAAGACTCCAGTGAATAGTATTGAATAATTTGATAACGAAATCACCGAACTTGTTAAAAGATCACGTGGCTTAGTGGAACGCGTACTTGACTGTTGCTATGATTCGAATTCCAAATCGAATTTGGAAGACACAAATTTTAGGATTTTGGATTTATTGTATTGCGTCACGTGTATTACATGCTATCTCTTACCCACATCGATTTGATCATATAAACGTTACACCAGAAACTAGTACGTTCACAACTGTGTGCCTCGGAGATTGATCTTACGTTAATAGATGCTGCTCTTTAGATAACTGCCGTTAATCGGAAGTATTATTACATCATCGCCTTGGTCGAAGAGGAGAACACCGCCACAAGCACTTTGTAATATTGCAGCTTTATTATAATAAATTAGTCGATCGAGAAAGGTCAGACAGTGATCAAAAACTAAAGATTAGAATTCGTGTACTTATTATTATAGCTTTTCTTTAATTATAATACAAACATCATTGAATTACAGAGATACACGATTTGAGCGACTTTAAATTTTTATCTACTACTATATTTTTAGGAGTGTATTTTCAAACATCAAAGTATCATGCAGTGGTATGGAAACACCGTGTGCATTTATCAACCGTCTACTTGTTTACATATTAAATATTTACCTGAATATGACACCACCGACACCACGGTATCGTAAAGCTCGGTTGGTCAAATATAAAAATAAAAGAGTTTTCCCGGAACTAAACTATTAAATCATTACAGTAAGAAAAACGATGAACGACTGAAGTCATAATTCTACTTACGAATGTAGTGTAAACTTATGCATAGGTTCTTTTTCTCATTCTTTATCTTATAATAAAATGATTGAAATGAACTTAATTTCAAATCTATGTTTAGGATAGAACAGACAAATAAAATAACAGAGAAAGTACTTGTCAGTTGATCAATGTTAGAGCTGAACACAGATGCCAGGAACCAGAATTCAAATAATATCCTTAATAAGAAGAAAAGCTAGATATTGAGGTACATGGAATTCGCTTATTCACTGTACCTGCTGTTGTTCGTCCAAAATAGTCCTTTTAATGTAAGTAATAATAAAAATATTTTACAGTCCTGTTTCTAGCACAATTGTCATGCTTGAGGTGGATGTTGTAGTGCATAGTTAAAATTTAGCAAATTTTAAATTGCATAGTAAGTGATTGATTTTAACTACTTTGATTTGATTTCAACTACGATCAATTATAATTTAATGAAATTTTTGATGCTAACTCACCACCTCCGAGATGTAAAGGAAAGCATCGTGAGGAAACCTGCAAATGCTTTTTTTTTTAAATAAGGATTACTATCTGTGATATTGACATTATTTACATTTCTGTTAACTACTCCAACATTACAAATAGCAAAAAGCATTACAGCTTGTATATGGTGTGGTTTATCAGCGTCATCATGTTTCGTTTTCAAAGCCATTCCCGAGTCATATTATTTCTTTGATTTAATATTACTAAGAACGTTTTCTGTAAGAAAATCTACTTATGGATATGATTAAGAGTATAACTAGTATTTATCGTACTAAGTTCACCTATACATCTAATAAAGGTTGAAATAAATCTGTAAGATATTACGACAGACCGAGAAACCAACCAATATTTGCGTTACTAATATTCGTTCGCATCCCTTAGAGAAAACAATTGTTAGAATAGTTTTCCATTTATTTCAAGTATTTCCTTTGTTGTACCTTTTTGTTATTTGAAAAGTAAATAAAAGCGTACTTAAAAGATATGCAATAATGATTACTTCTCTTAGTAAAGTAAGTAAATGGAACTAAAGACTAAGAAGAGCCTTCTTCAGCCGTGACAGATTACCTTTAGCCTTAGTGAAATTAATAAAATTATATCAAATGAGATATTTATTTATTTATTTATTTATTTAAACTTTATTTAAATACCTTTAAACATAGTATTATAAAGGGCGGACTTAATGCCTCTTGGCATTCTCTGCCAGTCAACCCGGGGCGTGGAGAGATATAGTAAGGGTGCCGAACAATAAATTTGTTAAAAAAAAAAAAAAAAAGAAAAGATACATAAATAAATATAGAAAATACACATACAATTATATACATAAAGACGGAATAAATACATATAAACAAATATGAATACATATATATATACACTTATATACATATACACACATACATACATATACATATATACACATACATACAGCATACAAAATATTATTATAATTACAATGACCGATGATATCAATACCACTAAGTGGGAACGGATGTCTTGAAGAGGTGTTCACGTACCAGTCTCTTGAACGATAACTTACTGGACACTTTCCTAATGTCTTCAGGCAAGGAATTCCAGAGTAGTGTAGCCTGAACAGTAAAGGAGTTGCCAACATAATCGGTGAAGTGTTGCGGAATGCTAATCTTATGATTAGATGAAGAGCGAAGGACCCGGTCATGAGTAGAAAACACAAACTGAAATTTATCCTTTAGGTAAGAAGGAGAGGTAGCATCATTTAAGATAGAAAAGAGAATAAGCAGGACTCTAGAGTTACGCCTTTGTTGGAGAGAGAGCCATTTAAGGCAAGAACGATATTGTGAGATATGATCATACTTTCGAAGGTTGAAAATGTACCTGATACAGTTATTAACAAGGCGCTCTAGCTTGTAAAGAAGATCTTTGTTCAAGTCAGAGTAACACACATCTGCATAATCAATAATAGGAAGTATGAGTGTCTGGACAAGCATAAGCTTAGTTTCAAAGGGAAGAAAATTTTTAAGACGGTAGAGAACTTGTAGCGAGGCAGTGACCCTACGGCTAACTTCGGTAACATGTTTTCTCCAGTTCAAGTTGTTATCAATAAATAACCCAAGGTTTTTTGATGGAGCTCGAAAAGGGAATCACATTCTTATTATAATAGACAGGAGGTAGACTCGTAAAATCTACTTTAGCCAGCATTCGCGAGCTACCCACTTATATAGCTTGGCATTTCGTTGGATTCACAGAGACTCCGAAGCGTAATGACCAGTCACAGACAGCTATTAGATTGTTATTTAAGTTAGTAATCGCGTTATGAAGATTATTAATATCTGACTGCACGTAAATCTGCAGGTCATCAGCATATAGATGGTACGAACAGTCAATACTAGACGTAAGGGGAATTTATAAAAATTGAGAAGATTAAGGGAGAAAGTATACCGCCTTGCGGTACGCCACAACCAAGTTCCAGCCACTGAGAGGCCTTTTGTCCTATAAGGACTGATTGCTGACGCCCGCGAAGATATGAGGAGAACCACTTCAAGACCGGAGATGCGAATCTAAAGTGAGAAAAAATTGCAAGGACGACATCGTGGTCTACTGTGTTAAAAGCATTAGAAAAGTCCACTAGCACCATAACTGTAACTTTCTTATTGTCCATGCCTTCTCGGATATCATCAGTGATTTTAAGTAGAGCAGTTGTGGTACTGTGGCAAGGGCGAAACCCAGACTGAAAGTTACTCAGTAGGTTATATTCATAAATGAAATTGGAGATTTGCTTGTGTACACAGGCTTCCAAAACTTTCGAGAGAAAAGGCAAGATTGAAATAGGACGGAAGTGATGAGGAAGTATAGGGTTAGGTACTTTAGGAAGGGGTCGCACGAAAGCCTTTTTCCACAGAGAGGGGTATTGGCCTGAGTCAAGGGAAAAGTTAATGACGTGAGTGACAGCAGGAATTATGTACTCTATTATGTTGGCTATCATGACCCTACTAATCTCATCGCATCCCACGGCCTTGGATTTGATTGCCAGCATAACCTTACTAATCGCATCCTGATTTACAGGAGAGAAATTAAAGACAGGGATATGTGGAGATTGCATAGAAGATATGTACGCTACAGTTTGAGATCGAATTGTGGGGTCCATTGCAGCAGCAGAATTTATTATAATGGTTTCTCATATTTACGCGAACATAATAGTGTATTAATTAGAAGAAAGACATTTATTAATTAAATTGCCACAATAACATTTCACCCAGATCAAACAGTTTCGTCTGTATTCTGAACCTGTTTTCTTTAATTGCTTCGGGTTCGTTGGTAAGACGTAGCGAAGGGTTTCTATTTACATTTAAACTGTAAACCCTTGATGTTGCGTTTGTTAGATTTAGTATATGTATATATATATATGAAAGTATGTAGATACCTATGTATTGTATTTATGTAATATATGCACAAGTACTTATTGGTAATTTAGTTTTAAGTTTTGTAGTTTTCATATATCAGGACACGAAAAGTGTTACATTAAAAAAAATTACAAACTACCTACATGCTTTTAGATTCTATGCAGAGTATGTTCAATTAAAACTATATAGTTCGGCTTTAAATAAAAGTAAAGTTGCCACGCTGCTCCAGCGCCAACCCGCACTGATAGAAGAGTAACCTAACTCAATATCATCACTCCTCTCCCATCACGATTCCACCTCGACCGCGGAGAGTTCCGTCAATCTTCCTTCCACAGTCCACCAACTCGTATTCGAAGTTGGGTCACCAGGCCCACATGACAGTAGACATCATGTGCCAGCTCGATGTGCTGAGCCGGCCATAGGTTTCCGTAGTTGAAAAAGGCACGGCGACTAAGTGTAATATATTTACGTGATTTTTGACGATTTACTTCAAGTCGATCATTATCCATATGATCTAAAACATCTTTATAAAAAGATCAGCATAACGTTGACCAACATAGCATTGAAGGTAAACAAAACATTTTTTATTCTAATTTAATTTTAATAGGTCTTATTTTACTATTCGCTTACTTAAATAAGTAAAATTGTACTAGTATCGATAGGCATTGAACAGTCCACTGCTGGCCTATTGTAGACCTATCTCATATTTGGACGGTTTGTCGTTATTATGTGTATTTAGATTTCCTACAATTTACGCACCTTATACGCTAATACCCATGCCCGGTTTGAGTAGACCAAGAGAGTATTTCTTACTAACGGAAAAGTAATAAGTACTTCGGACTCGTATTTTTATGGCACAAGTCAACTGGGTTCAAATCACCTCGAATTGTTGATTGTATTGCTAAATTACCATTTTTTTATTTGTATCTGTCTGCCTGTGTGACAGGCCGTCTCGACCGGGTTAATACCACGGCCTCGCAGAATACTGGCGTTAAGTAGAGGCATCTTGTGCTTCTGCGTTTCGTTCGGAGATTGAGGTAACCGGAGGCCAACTTTCCCTCCCCATCCCCCTCCTTAACCTCCATCCCATCTTCCAAATACCCTTAAAAGCCGGCAACGCACCTGCAGCTCCTCTGGTGTTGCAGATGTACGTGGGCGACGGTAATCACTTACCATCAGGTGAACCGATTGCTCGTTTGCCGCCTTTTCCATAAAAAAACAAAGACAACTGCTGTAGATACAAATGCATGTCAAGTACTGAACAGATGACAACTACCAATAGTATTCGAAAATTGTCACCGTGGTCGAATCGACCAGGAGAACATAATAAAAAGACACAAATTTTCCATTAATCGAACACCACGACACCCATTATCGTTCGGTTTTTAAACGATATAGCGAGCACTGTAATAAAATATTTCATCGTTTTATTCTTTCAGGTTTTATTTAGAATACGCAAGATCGAGAAGTTTTCAATGTCAAAGTGAATTCCTGTCTTTTCAGTATTTCATTAAAAGCCTTATGGCATTTTATTAAAGATCATAAAAAAAATTATTTCATACAAATAATACGATAAATTTTACGACACCCACAATCGTAAAATAGAAATCGAGACTTGATTTTTACGACGGTCGCGAAATTTTTTTATTGACTAACACTGACTTTTTTCTACCAATACGCCGAACAAATATTTTATGGATACTGCATTTGTAGAATTTTGCAAGCGCTTTATATTCCTATGCTTTTTTATCTATATGACGGGTTTATACTTCTTTATCAGCCTACTTTAGCCCACTGCCGAGCGTAGGTCACCAGCGCCAGCAAAAGCCGGTATGTATTTATTGGTAGCTTTCCCAATATTGACCACTCTTGGGCCAGTACCGTCGCACAAGTGATGCTGATTCTCATAACTTTTAGTTGGCGGATATTTAGTTTGGTGAATTCAAATGGATATTTCGCCATCATTCTGGTTTGTAGGCTACATAAACCAAAAACCACAATGGTCACAGTCAGTAAAAGGTCTGTGTTATTTTTATTAGAAAAAATTATAATAATTAACATATTATTAATATTATAAAATAAAATATTTAAATACATGTGTGGATTTAACATAGCGCCACCTATGGAAAAACACGAATATGATTACAAGCTGTTACAGCTTAAACGTTAGTTTCCAAATGTTTTTTAATTGTTCTACTATTCGGTGTGCAGTTTTTATAAACATCTAATAGATGGATCTTCACAGATTTTGTTTCCATTGTTATTATACTGTTTAAGTGTTTGGTAACTATCATCGAGATTTGTGAATAATATTTTTCATCCTCAGGCCGCTTTCGAAAATACTTTTAGCAGAAATTCCTTATATTCTTCTTCTTTGACAGAATAAATGACCCTGACATTTGCATCTGATTTTGATACGAAGTCATTTGTATTTATACCTCTTTGATTACCTAAAAAAAAATACAAATAATCAGACGTATGGTAGCGAGATAAGAATCTGCCACCACCATTTCCTCCGGTGGGTGATGGGAAAAGCATTGAAAATTTTATGGCTATCTCCGTGAATCAACTAGGCGATTAGGCTTGCCACACATCACGAATGTTCTGGAGGAAAGACTGGTTGGTTGAGAAGCACGTTCGACTATATTTCTACATGGTTAACATTGATCGGTGCGACATCTATCAGTTAAGAAGTAGGAGTTGTCATCTTAGTGTACTATTATAAAAAGGTAAGTGCTAGGTTAGCGCAAAAAAGGGGGCACTCACGCAGCTTCACTTAACACTTCACGAATAAAAGCAAAAGTGAACGACTAACTGTTCAGCAAGTAAATTTTTCATATGAGTTTTGAAGCCAGGAAAAGTCCGCCACGGCTGGTCAGTACAGCTTGATAGACCACACACAATGTTTTTGAATTATGTGTTTTCCTCCGACATGTTACTTAGGGCGAGGTTACTTGTTACCGTTGTTTTACTCTAATTAAACGCTTACAGTGATAAGGACGAGTAAAGAGTCAAAAACAGAGTCAGATAGACGAGAGAAATTACAAACACGAAGCAAAAAGCCATGATTGAAATAGGCCGAAAGGATATCAGCAAAATTTCATGAACCTAAATATTATAAGTCGATGTATCGAACCTAAATCCCACAGATTAGTACCGGTGCTTTCTAGAATTGCGTGCCGCTATCGCTGGCGCTGTTTTGAATATGTTCAACGGTGGACTTAAGCTAATGATAACGATTCTGACTTTGATGATCTCTGCAAAACAAATCACAATAATCCAAAATCATAGTATTTTCGGCTGCATCATAACTCTCTCATCGACTCTCATTGGTAATTTATAAAACATCTATGACGTACTGTCATCATAATTACATTCATTTACAAAGTAATAAATCGTTAGTAAGGAGTGGGTGTGAAAATCATTCGATCTATTTATATTGTGCATATTGATTTCTAGCGCATGACCTCACCGCAAGTAATTATACTATTCTTCGAATATTTAAATTCTTCAACTAAATCCGGCTTTATTGCGACTGCAACCGCCGCCGGGTCGAGGGCCTGCCAGCGGTCGCTTGTCTCCATTGATATTCTTTCAAATAAATTTTGTGCCTTAATTATTTCTGTGTCTAATGCTCCCAAAACTTCTTGCCTCCATTTCTGTTGAAAAGTTTGATTAATTGTTAACATAAATCAGAGCAGGTTATAAAAAACCACATATTAATAACTTTATTCGCGTAAATACAAGAAATCATTATACAATGATTGTAATAACAGAACAGATCACAACAGAGATGTCATTCCGCTATTAACAATTACATATGTAATCTAAATCTCCCAATCCCATCCTTTTTTCCATCTCCCAAAGATTCCTACCTCCACCTGTAACTCCTCTAGTATTGCAGATTTACTCAGGTGACGGTTATCACTTACCATCAGGTAAGCCGTTTGCCCGACTGCTCTTCTCCCAAATAAAAAAAAATTGCCGTGATCGTCAACACATAAAATCATCCTTACAGTATCTCTTCACGCACCGGGTTGACTGGCAGAGAATGACTAAGGGGCATTAAGTCCGCCCTTTGTAATGCTTTTATTTTAAGGTATTTAAATAAAAAATAAATAAAAGAAACCTAGACATGGTTTAATCCTCATAATAATAAAAAATGCGATGTAGTCGTTTTATTCATAAATAAAATAAGAATTTGTAACTCGACTCACGCGGGTTAAATTTAAATAGCTCTTCACTTGTGAGAAAGGAAATATGGTCACTTTATCTGGATTCGCATGTTGTGTTACAACGTGATAAGCCTCAACGTCAGTATATGCATTAAATTCAGCGGCCGAATTGTAGTCGCCTGAAAATATGTCACACATTGAAAATTATATTAAAATTATAAGTAACAAACAGACAGATTTACAGATAGATCACCGCCATTGTAAACAACATTATGTGTGTGAGGAAATGTATGTGTGTGTACATTCACATTCACTAGATCTGGATAATGAGGTATTGCTTCTGATGATTTAGTGCCCTGTAGTGTATGTGAAAGTATACCTATTAAATACAAACTAATAAAGGAATGTAAATCAATGTATTTATAATATGTATGTATAATTCTGTCGTCTCAGGCAGTGCACTACGCGGTCCGCGGTAGGAAGCAAAGAGCTTATTAACACTGTGTTAGTAAGAGCAGGGGTTATTCATGAACGAGCCGGTGCGGAGTGAAGACGTAGTGCGTGTGCTATGAGCCGATATCCGTTTAATGTTATAATTAACTAAGTGTACCTAAAATAAGCGAACACTATATTCCCTATTTTGGATTACACAGGACGAGACGGCTTTACTTACTTATGTCGATTCTTCTTTGTTTTTTAGCGACTTCTAAATATCCGTCTACTGGACATAGTAATCGCCACGCTAAGCAGGTGGGTTGGCGATTGCTGTAAAGGTAAAGCAAAGTAGCAGCCTGTAAGTCCCCACTGCAGGGCAATCGCCTCCTTCTCAAATATCTGAGAGAGTTTTGGAGCCGGGAAGGGCCCGCCACGCTACTGCAGTGTGGGTTGGCGGGTTTCACATATCCTCGAAATAATAATTATCATTATTTCTCAGTCATGCAGGTTTCCTCACGATGTTTTCCTTCACCGTCGAGCACGTGCACATACGGCACTTAAAGCTGCTATTAACAATGTTAGTGGTGCCGGCCACCGGGAATCGACCCGGCCAAAGTTAGCGCCCTGATCAATAGGCCCTGGAGCCGTGATAGCTCTCAGCGATTGCTGAACCTGACACTTATTTAGGTATGGCATGTTTGAGGTGATTATTCCGCTTTCACGGAAACCACGACATTTTTTTGCGTTCCTCTTAATAATTTTTTTCGCTAGGGATAAGATGGCACGCGGTAGGTACTCTAGCAACGTTATCGCATAAGGCCTTTTCCATAAAAAAACAAAGAGAGCACGAACTGAGTGCCTCTGTGTTTGTACGTACACTTGCTGTAGGTACAAATGCATGTCATGTACTGAACAGATGACAACTACCAATAGTATTCGAAAATTGTCACCGTGGTCGAAATCGACCAGGAGAACATAATAAAATGACACAAATTTTCATTAATCGACTAGTACGACACCCACACTCGTTCGGTTTTTAAACCCGCCGGGAATAGAGAGCACTATAATAAAATATTTCATCGTTTTATTCTTTCAGGTTTTATCTAGAATACGCAAGATCGAAAAGTTTTCAACGTCAAAGGTGAGCAGCTTGTTCGTTTGCCCGTTTGCCCATAAAAAAACAGCTACAGTATCAGTGCATTCCCTAAATGTATGTTATTATTATTACCTCTTAATACTTACTATGTATGTGTCCAGCTGCAACATATAATTGTCGGAGCCTGCTTAGGAAATTCGGATCAATTTTGATCGCTAACGCTACATTTGTCAGCGCCCCCAATGTTATCACGTCTAAATGTCCTGAAAAAAAAACATACGAATTTACGTAGTTAAAATAATCAGATATTGATTAAATAGCTGTATTTCCTACTTCTCGAGGATGGTAGTATAGCATGCCTTTCTCGAAATCTCCTGCATGGGGTACCTCGAAGAACCGTGGTAACCCAGTGATCAGGGCGGTTGCTTTAGTTTCATAGAGGTATTTCTGATCCCTGGTGCCGTCACCAGAAAGAAAACATTGTGAGGAAACTTTTTATATATGAGAAATAATAAAACATATTATTTCGAGGATATGTGAAGTTTCCCAATCCGCACCGGAGCAGCGTGGCGGGCAGGTTACCGGCTTCAAAAATCCTCTCAGATATTTAATAAGGAGGCCTTTGCCAAGCTGTGGACACTTACAGGTTGCTACATTAATTTTACCTTAGGCGAGGGGCCTATGTTCAGGAGTGGACTTGACTAGGCCGATAGAAAAAATTGTATTGATAATTCTTGACGCAATGGAAATGATAGATTTTTTTTTTATGATAAATAGGGGTTAAGGTTTTCTTGAACACACTTGCCTGTCTCCTGTTTGCCTAGTTAACAGCGTACAGACGTGGCGTTTTATTTATGAGATCCCTACATTTTGTAACCATCGATAAAAATAAATTGGAAAATGTATTATTTATAAAATTGAGGATGTGGCATGTATAAATTATGAGAGCTTGTAAAAACAATCCTCCGCTACACGTAAGCGATGTACTAAGCGAGTGAACTTCGACTTGTACTAAGTGACTTTGAGTGTCATGCCGGGAGATTGAAAGAGGAGGAGAAGCGGAGGCTTGTTTGCCCCGATTTACACAAAAAAATAAAGAATCGTCGGACGGAATAAATTTAGTAAAATGTCCGGAAGGAAGTGAGAAGCCCACCTCCATTGCTAAATTTTAAGTCGGAACGCATGAGATTTTTCATATTGATTCGACCTTGTAGGTCTTTTAATTGATCCCTAAGAAATTATTTTAATTTCGATTCTGTAATTGCGATGTGTTCTTTTAGGATGCTTCTTTCACTTTTTAAGCATATAACGTCGTAATGGTAAATTTCATAACCCAAATACCTTCATGCTTCTTTGAAAGTTCTATCAAAGTCGAGACAGCATTTTGTTTTTTCGCTGGCAACAAATCTGTGTTATATAAGTCACAATCTCCTAATCCATCTTTGCCATAATAATCTGTAGTAATTGGAGTTGTCACCAGCGATGTCTTAGATCCTCTGTATATTGGTACCTAGAAATAAAACCATGAAGTAAATCGTGACGGAAAATTTAAATATCAGTAGTAACGGCACAGAAGATTAATTCTAGGTGACTTAGAAATAAAAGGCGACTGGCATATGATATCATAGTGATCTGCTTCAGAACTTAGACATAAGTCTATACAGGGAATTATGTCTCATAAATCTCTTACTTTAGTTTCATGGGAATTTATCAAACCAGTTTGAAGTAATAATACTTACGTCTTGCCTTTTGGCCACTTTAAGTATCCTCTGATTGTTCGTGCACACATTTTCTTCAACAGTGTTACCATTTCCAGTTGTGAGACCAATTAATGTAGGCCTGAAATGTTAATGTCATTTATGTATTTAATGAACACCATGTAATTACGGCCTTAGGACCTCTTCACAAATCATAACAAAATAAGACCTAAACCATCCAGGCCAATAAGTATATTTATGTTCAGCAGTAGTTCCTTTCAGAGACTACCGAAGATAAAGAAAAAATCAATTTCACTGGGCATGCTATTATACCGTCGAATTACAATTGTTTAAATCATTTCGTAATGTTTGTAATTTATACCATATCTCTACGTCTTAAATCACAATATTGTATGTTTTACATTACAAATTGGCGACATGGCAGAATATAATCTATAACAATAGAACTTTCAAAAACAGATATAATAATCCTTTCACGTCTCGTTTCAAAAGAATTTCTTTTGTTGTAACATATCAAAGAATTGTTGATCGTTTACCCGTCAGGATCTCTATACTGGCACTGCGCACGCTCATCTGACAGCCCAGCGTGGTATTAGCGAAAGCTCTTAGGTACATATTTCATGGAACTGTATTGCACTAGGCCAGCGGTAACCTTACATAGACAGGTATGGAGAGATAGATAGAACCTGTTATGTGTCCTTCTATCAAACTGGTGTTATTTTATGCATGCAATTTATTAATAAAACTATAATACCCATTAAAATGTTTTTCGTATAATAAAGCGAGGAATATAGCCATGGCATCGTCTCCGCCGGCATCGTTGTCTATGATTATCTTCGTTTTGTTGTCATTGGCTCTGTGAAAAAAAAAAAACAAGAAAATTTTCAAGCGAACGTAAATGTTTACCTATGCGTATGAATAGATTACTAGAATATTACACACTATAATATTAATATATACGAGGAATACATGGAGAGAAAGGGGGGACGTAGCATCTCTTTCTCAGAATGCCAACCAAAAACGCACGTGGAATACTACGTGGGCTCTAGTGACCGACCTATCGCGGAATATACACCTGAGTTTTCCAACCTTCCCACAGAATAGTGATGGGAAGTAGCGTCACTAGTGTGACTCTCTCACTACACAGATTACACACAGATACCACAACAGCGCCAACTAACCCGCTTTTCCAGCGCTGTGAGCATGGGCAAACTTTTCAAGAAATGAAAGCCGGTTTCTGCTGGCGCTTTCTTGGAAAGACCTATATACAGCAGTAGTCGACTGCTCATAGGGTAAATGTAAATAGCTATAGTAATAAATAGAGTGCTGTAGTAGAAGTAACTGTACTTAGTGCTGCTTCTTACATACGAATGAAAGCTTAAAATAAATAAAAATAAAGTATTATAATCACAGATCAAATATAAACTAGAAAATTATATCAGATTAACGAAATCAGAAAAATATTAACAAGAACTTACACATCGGCTGCAGTGGTTGTAATAAACACAAAGATAAATAATACGAATGTTATCATATCTCCAAAACGTCACAGATACGTGTTACTTCAGAGGAAGTGATAAATGAATTGAACAATTTAATAAAGATCGCTGTTGTCTCAATTCGTGTTCACGTTCGTCATTTCAAGGAGTGTTCACACTAGGCTAGTCTCTTGAATGAACGAAAAATCAATTTCTAGTTTGTACAAGTACAGAATAATGTTTAATTATATCGGTGTATTAAAATAAATCGTTCAAACCACTTGCCTACAATTTAATAATGAATTCTCAATTAATTCTAATGAAACTTCGACCATGAGACAATTTTATATATGTAGACTCTAGAATTCATTTAAATCTGTAAGTGTTTAAGATATCACAACAACAAAGAGCTAATAATCCCTAAGTTATTATCTGTAACGTTATAGGTGCAGTAGTATATGAAGTCATACTTTTAGAAATCAGCCAATATAATGGTACAAAATACTAGAATTCTACAAAAAAATCACTGCCACTTCTTTCTTATTCATGTTCATAATATTGATTCATACTAAATTTAAAGTATGAATTTTTGAAACTCTTAAGGAAATAACTAGATTTACTTAAAAACGAATTATTTCCTTCGAAATAATGATACATAATTCACAACAAAATAAACATAGTTTTGTAATACTCGTGACTTGGTTTCTAAAATTCATGATTATCCAACAGACTATGATAAACAAAAAAAGATTTCTGATGAGTCACAAAAGTTTCGTTTTAAACATTTATTAGTATCCTTGGAGAGATATTTTTACGGTAAAAAAAGGGATCTATAAATGTTAATAATTAGAAAAAAGGTTACGTTTGATAGATTCAATTATTATTTCTTACTTACCTACACGACTCCATGATATACAATAACTATTTAAAATAACTCGTCAATTTAACGTTTCGAACGTGTACTTCAATTGAAGTAGTTCCTTTGTATACGATAGCGGTGTCCACTTACGTCACACTTTGGCTGATACTTCTAAAATAATGTTTAAAATGTGTTCAAAGCAATGCTGATTTCACAAATGAATTGATGCACCGAAATATTTTTAGATTCTATTTTAACGCTGTTTTTGTTTTATATTTAAAGTAGGTACTCTATAGTATGTGTTTAAGGAGTTTAGGATTTTTATTACCCTTTTATCTATCTACATCCTACACTAATATACTAAAGAGGAAAGATTTGTATCTTTGTATGTTTGTAATGAATAAACTCAATAACTACTGGACCGATTTCAAAATTTCTTTCACCATCAGAATGCTACATTATCCCTAAGTATATAATATTTATTACTAAAAAAAAATAGGGATCCCTACTAAAACTTCAATAATTCAAAAAGTAATCTACAGGTATTGAAATAGTCTTGAATACGAAATGATTTATTTGGATAAAGATTAATCTTTTAAATATAAAGGTATGGATAAATAGTGATTGGAAAAAAAACTGCATAAAGATACATTTAATCTACTTTAATCCCAAAATGATTGAAAATAAATGTCCACCCGTGCGAAGCCGAGACGGACCGCTAGTACTAATTAAAGATTTGTAAAAAATCTCTGTCTGTATGTTTAAAAGATATTTAAATTACTTTGCCTTCGAACTAAAAAATGTACGTTAACTTACTATGAAATAAGGCAAAAATTATCGCTGCTTCTCACCAAGTTAATGCAGGTAAAGCAAATACTAAGTGGCAAAGGAAAACATCTAGAAGACCCTTCCACTTCTCTTCTCACTGCGTAGTTGTAACTTACATATGATAAAATCCTCCCAAAAATGAAAGGTCGTGAAATGTTTATACGCATCATGCCAGGATACTGCATTTTGCGATAGAGTTGGAAGTTGTAGCTCGTTATTTCGTGCTACTTGTTGAACGGTTCGCTAAACATTATTCCGAAGTAAGTGTAGATGTTTTGAGTTAAATACACAGACGCTGACACATTTTCCATTTAAAAGTCACAATTATTTTTATGACAGCTTGGTTTTATGTGCTTGTCAGGCACCTGTATACATATATACACATTTCTAGTATACACAATTTAATTACCACCTAGTGTCAACAATTCTACGAATTGTTATACACAAATTATTTGTTTTCGAGTCTGGATGCATTGTGTTTGTTCTATGCGTCAGATACCGCTTCTATGCCGGCGTCACATATTGTCGCGTAAGCGTTACACTGTACAGGTGGACTTACCTACCTGTACACTTTACAGGTATATATACTTTTTTTATGGAAAAAGGGACATACGAGCATGCGGCAAATCGGCCTGATGGTAAGTGATTACCGACGCCCACGTACATCCGCAACATCAGAGCAGCTGAAGGTGACTTGCCTGCCTTATAGGATACTTGGGGAGGTAGAGCGAGCTCCAGTTACCTCACTCACCGAATGAAACGCAGAAGCACAAATGCCTGTACTTCACGCCGGTATCCTACCACCCCTGTGGAGCCGGCCCGTTCGAGCAGTAGCAAAAGCTGCCCCTTGGTTCTACCACGTACAAAATCTTCCTTTGATGGCAACTCTTAATTGAATGTGACCGTGTGATTTCGCCATAATAGAAATAAACAAAAAGACATCAATAGTGTTACTTACTGACAATTGATATTATTTATTTTCAACTAGTACTAGTTGCGAAACACATTTAAATTTTTTATATAACTAATCGACCGGTTTCGTCTTGCGGCATCTACGGGATCCTGGGGAACCCTGTAGGTTACTTATATAAAAAAAAGTAAAATGTGTTGTGTACAAGGAATAATAATAATTGTCAATATGATGAAGTTTCACAGAGTGACAACAATCGCAAGTATAAATTAAGTATTTCTCGTACTTACGTAATAATGATCATATTTCAAGTATAACCTATTCCTTGTCGCATTGTCACATTCATGTTTCACAGTTGTTATCTGACTTTGTGAGTATAAGTCGGACTGTGAACCGGTCAACACAAATATTGAATTTGTTATCAAATTCATTTTCATTAATCAAATGAACTCAATCTTGATGACGACATTCGTCTCGTTCCAATAGGTCTTCACTGATAACAATAATTGTAGAGTTAATATGTTTAGAATTAATAAATAATGTATGTGTTCTATGTATGTATATATTCACGCCTTGTTCCCAACGGGCTAGGCAGAGACAATCTTCTTCCACTTGCTACGGTCCTAACATACGTCTTTCGCTTCTTCCACTTTCATCAATCTTCGCATGCATGCTCGTTGGTTTAGAGTACTCTTGACCTGGCCTTCTTTCAGAACGTCTCCGATTTGATCTTGAAATGTTCGCCTAGGTCTTCCTCTCCCGACTCTACCATTACTCTACCATTTTTTATTTAGTTGTATCGCTTATATTGTTTGGATTCTAGATAGATTAAATCACCGTTAGAGGACCACCCTGATTCCCTGAGCACTGATCCATTCAAAAAAATTACAAAACCATGTGTAATAATTTATTACAACGAAATATTTAATTACATAATTTTTCTACTTTTAAACAGTGAAATAAAACATGTTATCGGTTTAAGTCTGCAGAAAAAATGTCAACAAGAAATTGCTTAAATGCTTCTTCTTTATTTTGATAGATAATTCTGGAATTGAATCTTTCATCTGCCGTGAAATTGTTAATGTTTATTCCTCTGTTTTCTGAAATTACAAAAACATGGATTTTTATTTATAACTAAATATGCCAATATTACTAGTTCTCCACCCCATCACCCACATAAAACCTAATAATTGTTTAAACAATTGAAAAAAAGTTGCTTCACATTTTTGTCATCCTTTGCAAATATTCAGAAATATCAAATTCCAATACTTTACAAGTTGCTGAGATAAAGAGGTCGGGAAGTTTTTATAGCGATTTCATAAGTCTTTAGTTTTGTTTTAGAAAAACTGTTTCATAGATATTAAAAGTAAAATTATGTAACTTTAGTGTATATTTCTCTTACAATTGAAAGGTGTAATCAGTAAAATTAAAAGTAAAAAAACAGGCTATAAAATCCCACGGCTGGCCAAATGTCTCTTTCTCAAATCTGTGATGTTTTTGGAGCCGAGAATGAACCCTTCTTCCACGCTTCTCACTGGAGTGTTGGCTGGCCGGTGGGTGGCCGTTTGGCGGACTTCACGTCCACGAAATAATGTTCTTTATATTTCTCATACTAGCAGTTTTCGTCCCGATGTCCTTCACGCGCTGCACGTGATAAATTCAGCACATAAATTGCTATTAACAATTTTAGTGGTACCGGCTCCGGGGATCAAACCCAGGTCACTTGAGCTCAATGAAACTAAAAACTTTAAAAAAATTTGAAAAAATCTCTTTCCTTAAACATATTTATTTTTATTTTGGTCTTCTACCGCAGAGGTTCTGCAGAGCTGACTTTTCAAATTTCAAGTCTCTATCACATTTGGTTGTCGAGTTAAGGGATAATTCCTTTTTTTGATATATTGACAAAACATTGAGTAATTTGTAATCAATTATAGATAATTACACAGATATAATAGCCATAAAAATATATATTTACCACAAATATTAATGTTGTTGTAAGCATATCGAGTTTGGTCAATCATTAGTGATTCGTCTAGTACTATTGCCATAGCAACAGGGTCCAAGAGACTCCAGGTCTCACTTTTAACTATTGATATTTGTTCGAAAACATTTAGAGCTCTCATAGTATCCGTTGGTATGGAGCCTAATGTTAATTGTCGCCATTCCTGTTAAGCAATAAAGAAATCATATAATTTTTTTAAGTCAGTACTTCTTTATGTAGGCAATCTGGTTGTCAGAGGAACTCATAAACACCTAGATCTATCCTCGATTAAAGTGTGTTAATAACCATGGGGAGACGAGGTATTTAAAATATTAAAACGACGTGGTAGCTGTCTGGTTGTCGCCTATGTGAAAATGCCACGATAATGTCTGAGAGAAAACCTGATGACGTTGTTGCCCACCCGTTAGTTGCAGAATTTAGTTTTTCTACGCAGTGTCATATAAAACGATGTATATATTTTTAATTATCTAAAATATATCAATATTACTTAAATAACCATACAACATATATACGATTATTTTCCTCTTTCCTGAAACTAAGCTATATATATATAAAGAAAATCATATCTTTTATATCAGAAGTCAAGATGCAGATAATTGTCATTTTGATTTTAAAGTAATTAAAGATATTATGTTTATGTTTCTCAGCGACTACTTATATGTATCATAAATTGTCATCACCAATATTATCCTTAATTATTAACATTGTTATTACAGCTTAAGAAGCTGAAAAGCAAGCTCACACAAAGATTGCCACAGCGCATGGAGGCAACTGTATCCATCGACTTCCCGCATTACTGTGTAGGTTGTCACTATCTTGCTGGGAGAGCGCCATACACTGCGTTTGTATGTATGAAGTTGTCATACAGAAACCAACGGTTGTCTATTCTGCAAGCTAGATCTTCATAGGCTCAAATGTTTTAGTCATTGACATCATTACTGATGATGGTAGAAAGAGTAAAAATCATACACACCCTGCTAATGTTAAGTGACTTTCGTACTTGAGAAAATGGAATCACTGTCACTTTTTCGGGATGACTATTTTCTAACACAATGCTATACGATTCTACATCCATTTCAGCATTGAACTCGGGTTCTTTGTTCTCCTCACCTGTAAAGAACACAGAATTGTTTTATCAAAAACAATGTACGATAGCAGAGTTGAATAGGGATCCACTTCCGAATTAGAAGATCCATTCCCTCTATATAGTGTTTGAACCAATTAGTTCTCAGAAATTCATGTACAGTTTTTATCGTATATAGGTCCGTTACTTATTAATGAGAAAACGGAACTAATATCTTATCCAGCCCAACTGTTAAGTTCACTGACCCACGTCGGTGGTTCGTATAAATAACCTGCGGCGGTGGTTAGCAGTTACCTGCTAGTCAACGGACGTGGTTCTGGTGTCCGAGAATCTAGCGGATCTATAATCAGACATCTCTTTGAATAGGCCCAAATACAAACTATAGGTTTGTAGTCTCTCTCTTGTCTGTCTCAAGAGAGGATATTGTGGTGTGGCAGATGGCATCAGTATAATGAACTCCAAACATAGTCTTATCATGTTGTAATAATCAATGAGTAGTAGATTGCAAAGGAAATCTTGTCATATGGATAGGGTGAAAACGACGCGCATACACATCGCCGTATATCTGCGACAAGTATTAAAGGGATTTCGGACAAAGGACAGATCTGATTAAAGAAGCTAATCTCGAACACCAATCGGGTAGTCTGCTTCGCCACTTTGAAAATCTGAACACTTACAAGAAAGACAAAGAAACTGACACATGTATTTAAACTCCGCAGGATGGAATTTACCTGTCTTCGAGAAACTAAAAGGCAAGGTACAAAGTCACGTAACATAGGACAAGATTACAAATTAATGTACTCTGAATCACGAGGTAGTCGTAATGGTGTGTCAATAGTAGGTGGTAATAGTAATGAGAAATTTTGCAAAGTCGTACCCGGAAAAAGCATCGCACCACGTAATAGGTGTAATAGAAATGAACAGAACCAAAAATTAAGCCGAGATTATGAGTTGGTGGTTACTGAGGAAAAATAAGATAGATGAGTTTCGTAAAGAGCTGGAGAGCCCAACGATTTCTGGCGATATCGAAAACGACGTAAAGGCAATTTCGTTGTACCAGAAGGTGAAGATTCTTATAGCAGCGAACAAAGTGTGTGGGATAAACAAATAGTGCGGAAACCGAATACCGAAAGATGAAAGAATGGTGTTGTTATGTAATGGGATATTATATGCTTTATTACTAAAACATTTTAACTTACTGTAAATGTTACCAGCTGCTATATATAGTTGTGAGAGCCGACTGACGAAACTGGAATCTAGTCTAATTGCCAATGCGATGTTAGTTAACGTACCCAGAGCTACTACTGTCAATTCACCTGGAAAAAAAAAACGCTACGTTATGAACGCTAAACTTATGCAAATTCACAATATTAATTGATTTAATGTCGAAATTGATTATATTTCATTTAAATATACACTTCAGATCAAACACAAAAATAATTTTATACGATTTATACTGGAGATAACAATAAACGATATTATTGGCCGTTTTGTTATGAACTGCTTGGTAAATTCATATGAGAAATTAAGTAACGCTTGTTACCCAACGAGCAAAGAACAGTTTTGTGTAAGTACAAAGACCGAATTACCATAATTAAAATGAATTTATAAGCGCTTACTAGCCCCGAAAAGCGTCCACTTTAGAAGTGTGGCTGTAACTTGAAATTCACTGGCTGACTTCAACTTTCACCCATTGGTATGTATAGTGCGTTAGCGTTGAAAAATTGGGCTTAAGGTGCGAAGTTTACTATGAAGAATTATGTACATCATGGGCTGCGAGGTTTTCTTGCAGTCATCCTGTATTTAGATGCGGGAGGGTTTTCTTTTTGCGTTATAAGATAACACGAATCAAGATCGAATGAATTAATAAAGAACACTCAAGATTAGCGTATTAGTTATGAGCTCAAAGCTATATTTTTAATTAATTAATTAATTTGTTTCAGGATCGCCAACAGTTCATAATATAGAAATTAAAGCCGAAAAAGTTTTCTAACTTAATGCACCCTGATAACAGGCGGCAATATAGATAATTTTATTAAATTTTAAAAATAAAAGGTATTAAAAATTATAAAAATAATTTAATAATAACCAAGCTATTTTACTACTATTTGGTTATAAAGGCGAGATAAGCGAGGCAGAGGGGATTTTTTTTTGTAAAATTTGTTGCAAATAACATTTATTTAGCGAAAGCGACATGCTATTCGTTCCGCGGGTAATTTAGTATTAATAATTAATAAATAATATTAAAAAATGCTCATTGAAACGCATTTAGCTTTTACCAGCAAACGATAAGTATTTTAGTTAAATTAAAGTTATAAAAGTATTTTTATAATCAAAACAGTATTTTTTCAGACTGTTAAAAATGTAGCAAATATCAGAATCATTATAAAAGTTTTATAAGTGAAGTAAAACATTTGCGTGTTGTATTATTTTGCTTGTTAGGCCTTTGTTTTAACAGCGTTTACGCCTCAAGGCTTTTTAGGCAAACTTTCAAGTTCATAATCTTCGAAATGAATAAATTGATTTTAATGAACCTTTGTACACATAAGCAAGATACATGGACCTGAAATGTTAGCAGAAAACACTTTCGAAATGTTTTGTTACAAAGGAGATAATTGCCATTATCTGTTATTATAAAAATCTTAAAATCGCTCTGATTTAGCTTTTAAACTCTTTTTTTATAAATAAAAACCTGTGAGGCGTAAACGCTCTTAACAAGTGTACCACCTATTTGCTTTTTAATGTGTAATATTTTAAAAAAATATATCTATCCCTAAACTATCCAACGCCTCTGGGTTTCCGAGCGGCAATGAAACTTTATGCTAATATGCTTTAATTTTGCATTTTATGTATGCTCGCGAATAAGTTATCTCCTAAAAATATATCAACCCCACCCGGAATAGATCAGGAGTCGTCGGCGATTGAAAGATTATTCAAATGTTGTATAATTGTGACATCGATTTGAGTAAGCGGAAGCGGTCTATGGCAAAAGCTTCAATTTTGTACATAAGCCGAGTTTTGGGTCTCAAGCAGAAAATGGCAGTTGTGCGGTTCTTCCTATAACCTTAACTATACAGGGTCAATAATTATTTTCACAACAACAGCGTGTGGTCACATAGTGTTTCTGCTAAACCACTGTCACTGACATATCTAACTATCGCGAACTCTGGGGCCAGTGCTACCAGCACTTTAACATTAGGCAAATTTCGGACGTGAAATATGTTTCTAGTGTACGGACAGTGTGCATAACGAAATAGGCTCCCGTAAAGGTTCCGGAGTGCCGGCGGGACAATATGTCGGATAGCGTTCAGCAGAATACTTGAAGGGTATATTAGTCACTTGGATAGGTAAAGATTCAACCACACGTATTGAACATGTTGAAATTGAAAAACAATGCGCCATCTACTGTCACAATTTAATCGAATAATATTCAATTTCATTAAGTTTAATCGTGTGTTCATATACTTATAAAAGTACGTATGGGCATTGTGACACAACGCCTAGTTGAGAAAGATAGCGTCATATGCTCAGGGACGGGTTTCGTGGCGCGAAAGCGGCTATTGGTAAACCTATGAGGGGTACGGTGTAAAATTTTATTTGTCTCCTCATTATAATTTGAAATATTGTTTGAATCGCGAACAAGGCAGGGCGTTGTTATCTACTACTTGCTCTAAATTTGTGGAAACTGGAGTAGAAGGTTTCAGAGATAATTACTGATTCAATTTGCTAACAGCTGAACCAAAATTTATGGTGGTAATTTGAAATAAGAACATTCCATACCGTTGTATAATTTTCAGTTTGGAACAGAACCAGCTGCAATTGACTTAATTATTTAATAAATAATGAATACATTTTATAGAAAATGGAAACTCTTGAATGTCTCCATTAAATGTGAGAGGTTTAATGTGAGTTACTTAATGGGTTAAATTTTACGCAGCCAGGATCAGAACATCTTAAGGAAACTGACTCGTATGAACCTAAAAGTATGCTTAATAATTCAGTAAAAATCGTGGAACGCAGAAAGCATCGCAGGTTCTCGATAATATGCGCTCGTTCCAGGAAAGTATTGCAAACCGTTCCTTTGTCATTCTTAGTAATCGACTCAAACACCAATAGTACGCACGAAAAGATTTCAGCGCGTTTACAATTTAATAATATACTGTAATTTAAATTTACATTCTGAGTGTATCTCAAGTTTTATCTGATTAAAACAACGCGACGTAAATTTAATTACAATGAAAAAATACAAATAAACTGAATACAAAAAAGAATTCAAATAGTAATGGAACTTTTGAACTTCGAAAGCGGAACGCTAAACACGATATTATAAAAGATGTCACGTGCAAAATATAAGAGAGTTATAAAAGTTTACAATCAAAAAAACACGTCCACTTTTAATTGCAACATGGCGAATTTAAAAGTACTGAAACTAAATGCCTAGTTGCTGGTTTGTGATTAAAGTATATTACCTTTATGTAGGACGTGATAAATATAAGGAACTCATGAACACTTGTACCGAGCACTGTTTACTACTACTTCCGAGTTCCAGTAGAGTCTAACACCCTCGTGCATTACGAATGTGCATGCGTTGTATACATAATTGTTGTTAGATTTTTTACGAATGACTCTAATGGGTTACACACTTACATAATGGGTTTCCAGGTATTTGGAATTTAAAACACATTTTGATTTTTATAATTTTTTTTTCTTCCACTCCGCTTATACTATTACTAAATAACCAGCTATAATATGGATGTTTACTTCAAAAGATACCTTAGATTAGAGTAGATTAGTCTTAGTAGTATTAGGTTTTAGGTCTGCGTTAAGTGTCATATACATTTCTTTTTAAAAATTCATATTCTTACCTTGATATTTTTTGGACATATCTATTAAAGCTATGGCTGCATGCTCCGGCTGTGTTACAAGGGGTTCGTAGTCCACAAACTCAGTTGAACTATCGCCAAGGCCATCAAAACCGAAATAGTAATCAGTAGGGACATTGTATAAGAGAGAAAAGTTGCTGCCTCTGTAGACAGGCACCTGTAGTACAATGATCAATGATAATCATACGTGATAGAGCCAAGCGGCTGCTTTTGCTGCTGCTCGAATGGGCCGGCTCGACCGGGTTTCTACCACGGATACACAGAATACTAGCGTGAAGAAGAGGCATCTTGTGCTTCTGCGTTTCGTTCGGTGAATGAGTTAACCGAAGCCCCACTCCCCCTCCCCATCCCTCTCCTCATCCTCCTTCCCATCTCCCAAATAGGCCCCTTAAAGACCGGCAATGCACCTGCACCACCTCCAGTGTTGCAGATGTACGTGAGCGACGGTAATCACTTATATAAAAAAATATTTTAGGCTGTGATTGTTGAGGATTAAAAAAACATAAAAGGCAGCGAACGTTCACATAATGGACTATTTTAAAGATGTTGGCAAACACGAGGCGAGACTTATCAAGCGAGGCGAAGTGAAGCGATTAAGACTTGTCGCAAGGTGAGACACGTGTCGCGTGTTAAATATTGGTGATATACTGGTATATTACCTAAATAATATGATCAGAGAGCGTTGTGGCGTGAAAGACGATGTAGTGACACGAATTGAGAAAATGATGCTGAGCTGGTTTGGACATGTGGAGAGGATGAATGAAAGTAGGTTGACGAAACAAATATATGAGGTGAATGTAAATGGTGGAGTTGGGAGAGGAAGACCTAGGCGAACATTTCACGATCAAATCGGAGACGTTCTAAGAAAAGGCCAGGTCAAGAGTACTCTAAGCCAACGAGCATGCATGCGAAGATTGATGAAAGTGGAAGAAGCGAAAGACGTATGTCAGGACCGTAGCAAGTGGAAGAAGATTGTCTCTGCCTACCCCGTTGGGAAGATGTATATATTCACGCCGTGTAGGCGTGTATATATACATACATACATAGATGACCTAGTGTCGAGTGTAGTGCTTATGTGGGTGATCTTTGTGGTGAAGGAGGTGGTGCTCTTCTTCTCTTCGGAGTAGGTAACATATGCCATTTTAATGCGTTTTTCATGCAGAATTGAGCAAAATAATTTTTTCCAACATCTTTATAATAGTTGATTTCTGTGAAGTAACACCTGATTCTATTAACTGTCGATGTACTACATGTAGTTTTGATAACGCTTAGAAAGGTTAGTTGACAGATTTCGAAAAGCTAGTTAATTCTGTACTACTAATAGGCTGATGTGGTAAATGGTAAATATATCAGCCTATTTGAGTCGTCTGGTGAACATAGACCTCTCCAAGAGAGCCCCCAGTTAGCTAGTCATATGGTTTGATTAAACCATAAGGCTGAAAGGTTAAAATTAAGAAAATTTAACTTTATGTGTCCAATAACATTTTAAACGAGCTACGTAACGTTAACAATTGCGTAATCTTCAAAAATTAATATCTTAAATATATAGTACTAAGAACCCAGTAACAGTAGAAAAATGTGAGTAATAATGTCCATTATTTTCTTATTGTCATGACAGAAATATTTTCTAAACAATTTATTATCATGGCTCGTCGTCGAATTTTCTCCCGGAAATTGCCATGGCATTTTCAAGGCCTTTCCCTTAGTCCCCTCTTAAGATACTCTCGGAAAACCGGTGGTGGCAGATTCCCAGGTCGCTAAAACACGCAAAAGATTATAATATTACATTCGTGTGTTACAAAAAAAGATTTTTAATTTCTAAATCTTAATCAATTCAAAACCATACGTCTTGCCTGCCTGCGATTCCTAATATTCTTTCGGTGTTGTTAAATACTTGGCTCTCATCGACGTTGCCGTGGGTAGTCGTTAGTGCGATGACTTTAAATCTGAAGTATAAAAAATGAATTAAAAAATCTATTAAAACGAATAAATTTTTTTTTTCACAAGAACCATAGTAATGTAATTATTACTTAAAAAGAATTCTTAACACGTTAGTTCTAAAATCAGTTACACACGAGTTGTAAATAGTATGGGGCTTTTACGACTTGCTTTACGTAAAAGGTCTTTAGACAAAGTTTTCTTTAGATACAAGGTGAAAATGTATCGTAAAATATTTTTCTATTTGCACATAAAACCATGTTTTATATAAAAATTTGAAAAATTTAACATTTTCTAATCAAGAACCAACTTACGGATGAAACCTTCGGAATGCACAATCAAATCATTTTTTCAGGAGAATATTCGGTAATAAAACTTAATCATCTACGTCTAAGTCGGGGTAAATACTTATACCAAAAATTTGACTTTACATATACACAATGAAAATATCTCCAATCGTGAACATACTCTCAATAAAGCCCAATATGCCTCATAAAGAGCAAAATAATAATACAAAAAAAAAAAAAAACCATAATGATATTATAAACAATAACGATATTTAACATTCAGAGTAACATTTCTAAATAAATGCTTGAACAAAACCCTACCTAACCTTAAGTTAAATAGCCTTTAAATATCCTTATTGATAAAAATTAGAAACTTCTTCTTCTTGACTTCAAAACTGAAGATATTTTATTAACTACATTAATTGATTGTCGTCTATAGATTGCCGTTGACTTTAATCAAACGTTAAATATCACAACGGACATAGTTAGAATTTAAAAACTGTATTTACTCGCGGTTATGTTCCTCAGGTCTTTGAAATTACTTTTATTACGCTAATATACTAATATTAGACATGTGAAAGTACTTAGTCACGATACCTGAGTGAATATAGTGTGTGTAGTGGTGGGGATCTGCTTCCGAATCAGAAGATTCGAGTTCTATCCCCTATGGGGGGAGAGCTGGTACCAATAAGTTTTTTGAAACTTATGTTTGATTTGTATCGTTTGCCTGGACACTAAGACAGTTTCTGTCACGTCCCAAATTATGCATGGGTGAAAAGTGAGTTCATCATCATCATCATCATTCCAGCCTATCAGAAGTCCACTGCTGAACATAGGCCTCCCCCAAAGTGGGTTGAAAGGACTAAAAATGTCTACACCTCTCAACTCACCAATATTTGACCTCTCCGGTATTGGGTATATGGGCGTTAGATTTTTTTTTTTTATTTATGAACGTATTAATATTTGGAAGTCTATTTATTAATCAAGTCTAAATTAAATTCGAAATGGATGAATATAGCTAGAAATATTTTTTTTATATACTTTAAATAAAACTTTTACAACCAATTACAGTACAGATAATAGTTATTAAAAGATAAACTTAGAACATTGGATTCCGGTTTTACACCAGGTAAAATCCGTGCAATGATAAACGTTTTACAATTATTAATGCTGCTTAGGTAGTTCAAAGGTCATACAACTTTCACCATACAAATTTTACACAGCGCGTAAATGAATCTGGTAAGTAATATTACGCAGTGTGTAATATACACTCCATTGCATAACAAAATTGTCACTTTTATGCCCGAAATGTCTTAAATTAAAGCTAATGTCCTCATCAGTACATTGCTTAAAAACAAATTTAACATGTATTATCCAGCCTTAAGTAACCAGTTTGTGTTTGAATATTCAATATTCTGCAGTGATAAAACCACAACTGTATGTTGTATTCTTGACGATGAGATGAGATCGGAGGAAGGTTCGGATGCAGTGTCAGAGACACGAGATGCACACAACTCCGATTCGAAAATAAATGATTAGTGTTTTGCAACAATATAGGCTTCAGATTCATTATGGCTAGGTATTAAACGTGGTAGAGCCAAGCGGCGGTTTTTGCTGCTGCTCGAATCGCTCGGCCGGCTCGACTGGGTTATGTGCTTCTGCGTTTCGTTCGGTGAGTGAGGTAACCGGTGGCCCAATCCCCCTCCTCATCCTTCTCCTTATCCTCCCTCCCATCGCTCAAGAAGCCTTCAAGGCCGGCAACGCACCTGCAGCACCTTTGGTGTTGGGCGGTAATCACTTACCATGCTGGTGATGCATCTGGTAAGCAGCTTGCTCGTTTGCCGCCTTTTCCATAAAAAAAAACACGCATACCACTAATCCACGTGGTCGTCGACGTAAAACTTTAAATTATTTTTGTATCATATTTTTTAAATATTGCTAGGCCATTGTCCA
The DNA here is from genome assembly GCA_029286595.1 of Bhutanitis thaidina. NCBI lineage: Eukaryota > Metazoa > Arthropoda > Insecta > Lepidoptera > Papilionidae > Bhutanitis > Bhutanitis thaidina. The sequence continues at coordinate 8,581,875 of JAGSMS010000018.1, forward strand.
GAATTGAATTGCCTAATGTAAATAACAAACTGGTGGAATGAGTAATGACTGATTTCCGTCAGTCCGTTTAGCGCTATAGTAGTCTTCATCATCATCATGCGAGCTCGCCTACAAACGACGCAATGACAACCGAAATGCTGGCGAAACATTCATTCAAGAACTCCCCCCTCCCTCCATCCTTTATTCCCAAATCCCACTGAGTATTGGGAAGTAGCTCTCACGATTGTGAGAATACCGTCGCTACTGTCACCAACCCGCTAGCCCTGAGTGGTGGAGTACGGGCAAACCTTTCAATAAATATGCTGGCTTTTGTTGGCGCTTTCTTCATGAGCCCTATGTTCATCAGTGGACTAAAATAGGCTATTTTTAGTAAGGGTACTCTAGTGTTGAAATTTAATCAGGGCCATATAGAAGTTATGATCGTGAAATCTTTGCATTATTGGTTTAATAAGTGGATGCACATTGTATTGTATTAATCACAGTGTAAAAACACAAATAAAGAATCACTCACCCATCGAAATATTTTTCATTGAGCAAAGCCATAAATATCGCCATTGCGTCATCAGCACCTCCATCATGGTCTATTACTAATTTATGACCTTCGGTAATTGCTTCGGAGCTAAAATTTAAAATTTCGTTCTAACTACTTATGTGCGTTTAAAAAGGTATATTAAATAAAAGTAAAGAAAAGGTGTTTATCATTCTAATACTTATAGCGGTAAGATTAATAAGTAAGAATACAAAAATATTTATTATTGTTAAAAAAAAACAAAGACTTTTTAATTATTGTTTGATTGATACACATTTAATTATCGCTGTTAGGTAAAAGTTCAAGATTCGAATATTTAAAATATAGTTCAGCTTTACTACCTCTTATAAATAAATAAATGAAATGTATATCAAAACATATTAAAGAAGCGCAAATAATTACCAAATTGACGCAAAAAGCACAATATCAAATAACATCCTGCTTATCCACTTGAACGTCTATCCCACACGAACGCTCTTCCGTCTAAACGTCCGAGTCGTGTTACGTGGTCTATTTTGTTGCAACCAAAATCCTTGCACCTTCTTAGCTACGTCAGTCATACAAAAAAAACATGAAAAAATAAGTGTGCAGATCATAACTACTTAAAAAAAGTTGTCTACGTATTATTTATCGATGACACTAAAATAAGGTAAAAATGAGATTATTAACAGTAATTCATTAAGTTTTTTATTACCTGATCTTTAAGAAATGACATATTAAACTAATGTAATATTTAACAAAATAATGATCATGTCTAAATATTTAATGTGTTCTGTGTAATATAAAAGGGGACAAATCTACTTCTAGAAGTTGTAATAAGTATTTTTTTTGTTCTCATTGGAAAGGCGGCCAACGAGCATGCGGTTCATCTGATGGTAAGTTACTTAGTAATTACCAACGTACATCTGCAACACCAGAGGTGCTCCAGGTGCGTTGGCAGCCTTTAAGGGTATTTGGGAAATTAGAGAGAGGATGAGGAGGAGGATGGGGATGGGGAAGGGGAGTGAGCCTCCGGTTACCTCACACCACCGAACGAAACGCAGAAGCACAAAATGCCTCTTCTTCACGCCGGTATTCTGTCCGTGGTACCGAGGCGGCGTATTCGAGCAGCAACAAAAGCCCCCGCTTGCCTCTACCACGTTTGGAAAGACGACGTTAGACATGCTCATATTTTATTGTGTTAGTTCAGTTGGTCACACATCCACTTAATAAGGGGAACATCATATCTTTCTCGAAGGGTCAATCAAATTTGCACGTAGTGTACCCTGCTCGCCTACAAACAAGGCTCTGACGATCAAATGATGCCGGAATATCCATCCCAATTTATCAAACTCATATACAACAGACAGGTAATGGAGAACAGCATCTCCCACCCGCCTGTCCAGAGGAATGAGTATGGGTAAATTGTTATTGATTTTTCCTTAGGAGCCTTCTGGCTATAAATTATATTGTATTTAAAAATAAAAAAAAAAAAACTCTTTTCAAAGTGGAAAGCGTTTATTTTGCGAGAAACTTAGATTTGCTGCCATTTCACTTTTAAAGACTACAATTTTAAAGACTTCGTAAGCTTGGCATTAACCGTGTTTGTGTTGCGATACACAAACATACGATTAATTTACCTTCCTATACCACACCACTAACGATATGTACACCAATAATTCCTCTATCGCAGACCAAGAAAGGTCGGGGCGAACCCGTACTGTTAGGGCCAGTGGATTGTGAACACTGTGAAAGCTAGAATTACACGAAACCACATAAGGAAACAAAGGCCTCGCAACTTATTGGAAAAGGTCAATGTGGTTATCATTCTGCATTAATCACGGTGTGGTCTGTAGTTCCTACCAAGGAGTCACGAAACTTATTTTTTTGTGAAAAAGAAGTGAAGATTTCGGCCGAAATTTATTTATTGTGGTAGAGCCAAGCAGTGGCTTTTGCTGCTGCTCGAATAGGCTGGCTCGACCTGGTTACTACCACGGCCTCGCAGAATGCCGGCGTGAAGTAGAGGTATCTTGTGCTCGGTGAGCGAGGTAACCGGAGGCCTATTCCCCTTCCCCATCCCCCTTTTCATCGTTCCTCCCATCTCCCAAATACCATTGAAGGCTGTGTGCTTGATAGTGTTCAGAAATTGATGCTGTGGTTCAAACTGGCCAGGTGACCGTTATACAAAAAAATAATGGTTTATTCGGCTTCTACGACACCCATGGTCACCCCCTGATGCAACTCATTCATTCCACCAACCAATAGGAATTGATATATTTGACATTACGAGTTTAATTAAAAATCTTCATTCATTTAAAGATTGAAGTCGATATAATTAAGATTTAGAGCAGAGGTTCCCGGACTCTTTTTTCTCATAGACTACTTTCAAAATTTAGCTGGTTCCGGTGGACCCCCTGCAGCTACATTTCTGCCATATTCCCAAAACTCGACAAAAAATGTGAAGATTAAATCTAACTATGGAAATTTGCTTTGCGACACCACGAATTAACAACTTATTCTGACACTGGCAAACACTATCATCGATTCACTTTACTTTAATTTTCTTTTCGAAATTACAAGGAACAGTCGCTCAGCTTCTAAAAAATATTATCTGCCTACATTGATAGGTGTCAGGCCAACATTTTAGTTCTTTATTATCGAAAGGAAATACATTTTCGTGGAACCCCGCTTACGAATTGTGAACCCCCATTTTTTTGTCACGCCAACGTAGACCCGTGGAGTCTCTCGTGGACTCCTGAGGGTCCACCTGGCTAATTTAGTCGGGTAATTAATCAGGATGGGACAAATGACACAAATGGTAGAAGATCAGAAAGTAAAATTGAGTCTATGCGTACCATTTAACCACACAGTTCAGTGATAATTTCAGAACATTCACCGAACCTTCAGAGAATTGTATGCAAAAAGTAGAGTTTTCTATTATTCTACAATCAAGTCTAAACATACATTTAAATATATTATTTGATTAAAATCGGCAAATATGGTAAAACTGTTTATTTTGTTAAATAACCACAAAAATATATTTATTATACTGATTTGCGATGATAAACGAACTAATAGCCAACCTGAAGGTAACGGCTACTGAAAGCCATGGGAACCTGCAAACAAATTTAATAGAAGAGGTTTGTTATGACATTTCAGTACTAAAATGGCTCACAGTTACAACCCGAAATTATACAGTCTGTATATCCCACAAACCAGAAATCAACAGTGGTTGCAGTGCTGATGGACCTACCCAGACGACGCTTAAGCAGAGGAGTATACCATCTAGAAAATATTAAGGACCTCATTAATACTTCTGGTAGCTTAATAATGTGGTGCATTAACCTAAGGGAGGATCATTTATAGGTTGCAACTATTTTGGTTTATTAACGAGACTAATATAATTAAAATTCCAATTATACCACAAAATCGCCGAACTCTTTCTTGTATTCTACTGATCTCAAAGATCTTTTTTTCAATTTCAGTCAATTCTAAATATGATGCAACATTTTTGAATAAATAATGAATTAAATAGGTAACAAAGAAAACGGCAGATCTATGTGGGATGTCCGTTGATGTAACTACCTCAATATTAATGATGTTGTACCTTTTTTGGCAATTATTTTTAATAATAGTCTGTACTATATTCTGTAATGTAGTTGTTTCCTTCATTTGGCAGTACATTGTACCCCAATAAATTTAGACTCATTTCTGTACAACCTACATATACACTTAAATAAAATATTCTAGATTAATAGTCAAGTCATTTTATTTTAATCAATCTGTTACGTTTGCTTTACAAATAAATGTCAAAAAACTCTGAAACCTTTCTATCAGTGCCGTGTAACAATAACAATAGCATTTATAATGAAGTCTTTACAATGTCCTATCAACTCATATTAATACACGATTACAATGTTAATACATTATACGTTAACAAAGTCACTTATTAGTACTCAGTGGATTTAGTAAGTGCTGTTTCCATACATAATTGTTTTCAATATGTACTAATTCATGTCATAAATTGTATTACGTTGTATATTGATGTTTTGTTATGTTTTATATTTCTTTTTAAATTTTTTCGTATCAGATTGTTGCATTATACATTCCGATATTATTGTAAAATTTTACAAGTCTACTTTAGAGTTTTGGTCAATCCACCTTTAACTATAAGAAAGAAAGGTGTTATTTTTTTTATTAGCTTAATTGTTTTAAATATAATACTACAGGTATTATTATACGAGTACATTATGAAAAAAATAGAGGATGTAGAACAGGGGATGAGTTTGTTACAGAAAATTTCATTAACAAATTAAAAAAAAAAAGAAAATTACGATGAGCACGCGCAGTATTACGAGTACTTGAACTACTCTGTGAAGTTCAGTATGGTACTAATGAAAAATACACTAAATAGACGGTGCACGACTCTCTGGTCTAGTCTTTTACGAAGCAGGATACATGATTTTTTTTTCTAGCATTATCTAACCTTGAATACTTAATAGCGTAAAAATGAATATACCAACTTTCAGGACTTACTGTTTTCCAAAGATGATTAATAATAATGAGTATATGTCTTTAATAATAATGCACATACCTAAATCACTTCAGCCGAACAGAAAGACAAAGACACAATGGCTAGAATCATGGAAGAATTGTATTTATATTACTGTTGACCGTACCCCGGATGTGTGCAAAGTGCTTCACTTTGTTCTTATATATTTTAGGTACGCTCAGCTAGGAAATATAATTATTTGCTAGCTTCAGAACATTTAAGGCAATTGAGATTACACATCAAGGTTAACGTTTTTATCGTAAACCGCTTTTGATCTCTGTATCGGGAGGGATTACCTTCGACCATTGATCTATTGATATGAATAAAAATTGTCAAATGTGAGTTTGATTTACGCTCACATTGTTCCGTAATATATATTTGTTTATTTCTCATACATGAAGTTTTTTCCCCATGCTAGCGTTCACCGCCGAGCAAAAGACGAATTCAATGTTTAATTTGTCAATTAAAAACTTACGTGGTGCCGGCACCGGTAATTCCAAAACAGACAGCTTTCGCCTTGAAACCTTCCCTATAGATACTTTTTAAACGTGCACCTTTTTACCACCTGCACTGGATGGTGATTACAGATAACCATCCAATTGGGAGGGTATGTCTATAGTGAACTGTATAAAGACGGCTGGAGAAGAGGAGAATTCTAATTACATCGTCTAAATGTGGCAGAGCCAAGCGGCGGCATTGCTGCTGCTCGAATGGGCCTGCGCGACCGGGTTGGTATCACACCCTCGCTGGAAACCGGCGTGTAGTAGAGGCATCTTGTGCCTCTGCGTTTCGTTCAGTTCCCACCCCCGTCCTCTTACGGTACTCACTTTCCATCAGGTGAACCGCTTGCTCGTTTGCCGCCTTTCCCATAAAAAATATTATTATTTTTTATTTACTAATAATAATATTATATTACGATTACTACCAGCAGTTGTCAACTGTGCAGGAGAAGTTAAGTGCCGCAAGTGTACACGCAAACACAAAGGCACACACTAGTACTTCACCTTCGCATATCCGATGTAACGCGTGTGCAATAATTTCGGCGAAAGGGTTAAGAGTAAGAAGAAAGTCAAGATGTCAGCGACACGGTACACAATACAACACGATCAAACCCAGCAGAAGGGTGTATTTGCATAAATATTGGTTGCGGCTGGGATCGCATCCAGGTCTCATATCTCAGTAGACCTCACGCGGACGTCCCCTTAAAAATATATAAAAAGAGTAACTGTCAAAATGATCAATACTAGAAATAACGTCAAAGGGGCAATAACTTAACTATAATTATTTTTATTCATAACGTCTATTCTAATAATAAATGTTCGTTGCACTGAATGTCTTAATTATGCTTAGCGAGATATAAAAAAATCATATGCACTGATCACTAATGTAGGTCAATGACACTAGTATTATTTTAAAGTAAACTCTTTTTTTTAAATTAAGAACGCGTTTTAACTGTATCCTAAACGTATCCAGACTGTGGAAATGGATGTAATATGTCTTACCTTTATCAGAACAAATAAAACTACTTGTGAAACTCTGTCGTTACGCAATTGGTTCATTCTTCTTTCTAGATAATATTACTGTTTTGCATTCGAAACATAACAGATATTATGCGTCGAATAAAACATACAATGTTGGATTTAAGAAGCAGTCCGGGAGATTTAAGAGGGTTTTGGAGCCAGGAAGGAACCGTTTCACTGCTCCAGCTAATGTCACTTCTTCACATGCCATCGAACAATATATTTATATTACAGACATCTAGTTTCTTTCTCAATTGAACACATGATAAATTACGCAATTAATTCACTCGCGTAGTATGAAATTAAAACGAGCTCGGCATTCCACAACTGGAATGTTCTTTAGTGTATTATCAATAAAATGAAAATATCACTTTAGAAATTAAACTAAATTGAAAAAAAACTAAAATGTATTTTTATAAGCCTAAAATAATTTTATGATATTATATTAAAGTCATGAATAAATTAATTTGGCTAATTATTATTGACATATTTCTTTCAAATCACATCAAATTTTGTACAAATTTTCCTTTTTCCTTTCCTTTTTAAAGGATTACAAATTAACCAAGCAAATATGACAGTCAAATAAGTTAAGTAAATTATTTAGAATTCAAATAAATTTGAATCATGGAGTAATTCTAATTTCACTGGATATCAATCCGTTTTGCGATCTAGGTATGCAATTTGTACATTAACTTTGGTATTATGAAAAAATGCACAAGGTTCATCCTTCATTGATTCTCCGTTTACTAATACAATTTCGTAATACAGTGCAAATCTTTATAATTTTCTGTAGTGATCTGCAGTATGTGTCAACGTGATGGGACGCCCAGAACATTTCCTGGTAATACATAAGTCGGCTGCCATATTGGTATCGTGTCACTGCGGTGGAAATCCTAGAGCTATCATGAAAATCGACTACAATAGGTGGTAGAATACTCATCTTAAATATACCAAACCTAAGTTATCCAGACTATTAAACGTCGACGCGCTATTTGTCTGGTATTGTGAACATTATCCAGCTTGCCTAGTTACGGAAAACCTTTCGTTTAAGAGACAGATTATGTCAGTGAACTTTAAAAGGTCTACTGCAGATGAAGAAAAGTCTACTTACCTTCGAAAATAATAGAACAAGAATACTATCAAAATTATCAATACTAGAAATGCCGTCAAAGAGGCAATAACGTAATTATAATTAATTTTCTTCATAGCCTATACTCCAAATGTAAATGTTTATTTCACCGAATGTCTCACTAATGCTTAATATAATAAAATAATAAACGCACTCATCACTTAAATCGCTCAATGATACTCGTCTATGTCTAACGATAACTTTTTCGAATTAAGAAAGTGTTTTGTCTATACCCTAGACGTACCTGGACTGTGGAAGTGCGACTGAAGTGGCTCCTTCATCAAAGTTAATAAAATACTTTATATGAAACTCTATCGTTACGCGATTGGTTCGTTCTTGTTCCTATATAGTATTTATTGTCACTTTCCTATATAGTATTTATTGTCACTTCACAATTAAATGTCGTGTTACTAATACACTGATTCTTCTCTCTTTATCAGATAACGTTCGTAATGTTATGAAGTGCGATAGCGATTAAATATGAAACTTCATTAGCTGACAATCTCTTTGTTGCTGAATTTTACATTTGATTAATTTGTACATGTAATTAAAAAAAAAAATTGAGCACCTTTTTATGAACATTATGAGTACATATCTTGTATTTCCGCGAACACTATATTTATATATATTCGTGACCACGGGTGCTGTAAAGCACTCGTAACGTGGGGAAAATATGAACAAAAATTAGACGCGATTGAATCCGATAACAATAGTTTTATTTAAAATTTAGTTTTACATAGCCGTAAAGATCAGCAAGCTGAAGTGGCAATGGGCCGGCCACATAGTCCGCAGAACTGACAACCGTTGGGGAAAAAAGGTTCTCGAGTGGCAGCCACGTAAAGGCAAACGCAGTGTAGGACGACCCCCCACAAGATGGAGTGACGACCTGCGCAGTGTTGCGGGAAGTCGATGAATGCAGGTGGCTCAGGACCGAGCTTCGTGGCAATCTTTGGGGGAGGCCTATGTTCAGCAGTGGACTTCTGATTGGCTGAAATGATGATGATAATGATGAATATAACATTAATACCAGAGACTTAACTAATATTTCTGACATATGATTTTTACATATTTTTATATATTCATTATGCATTATGGCTCATGGATTTTTATCATATATCATTGATCCATAGATTTTTATTAGGAACATTCAAAGAAAAAATTCATATTGACGTCATTTATAGCGAAGACCGCAAATTGGTTACGAACTCGTGTGGGACTTTAAATTAATTTGACCTGGTATAGAAACCTAAATCGTTTTGGCACTTCTATCATTTCCATTCCAATGTATTGGACTCTATATTCGTAGATACTGATCAAATGATGTTTATACAATCATCATTTCATGAGCATCATAATTTATATGGCATGAGGCCAATTGTATCGATTTAAATATATTGAACTGTTTAGATGACATCACGTATTTCTAAAATGCCAACTAAAGAAAGAACTAAAAGAAGTCATAACTTCTTTTAGTTGGCGAGCGCCTGAATAAGCCTAAATTCAAATCAAAGATCATGTACGGGTTCTTGCGGAAGAATACAAATATTTTATGAGATTTAATTTCTTTTGCATATCTCAATAGGGCACCTAATATAAGGCCATAAAGCTTACCTAAGTTTTTCTCCAGAGAAGCATCGTGTGACGGCTACGCTTGTCACCCCTATTATAGATTATGGATTCCATTTGACACGACTCTACATATCCAATTGGCTTCTGCAACTCAGTTTGTGCCTCTCCAGGATGTAGTGAAACTCATTTTTGGATTTGCTATAATCAACTATTTGAAATGCGCGTCATAAAGGTACTGTCATTCTCAACTTTTGATAATCCTGTTGATTATGGCACATTCTTCGTTTGAGTGAGCCCCATGTTCAGCAGTGGTCCTTAACAGGCTGGTGATGAAGAATTAAATTATCCTGCTTAAATGACAACTTCTTGTCTCTTTACTGACAATTCTAGCCATGGCGTGTTGCAACAAAAAAAATCTATTGTTTGAACAATTTAAGAGTTCACCGATCCTGATATATAATGAATAGGAGAACATCATCGCTATGAATGCAAAAGCATTTAGAAAAAGACTAAATATGTTTATATAAATAAGCGCCATCTATTATTCAGTGTTTAAGTTACGTACACTTTGGTCTTTTCACGTTGAAGTTGTTTTACCTTCGTATTACCAGATGCTGTTATAACATAATGGAATAACACTCAGGAAAAGGTAAAACAAGGACTTACTTAAGAATTTACTTCTTTTATAATTCATATTATTCAGAGAGAATAATTTGATATAATATTATTCTTTAAAACACACTTGGTAGACTACTTCCTAAAAGAGTACTTCCAACACCCGTCTGAATACAAAGAGATATAATAGAAGAAATATTACAAAACATTTAATTTAGGAATGGCCTTTTTTATTACTTATCTCTTATTTAAACTACTATTTTAACATCCCTATTATAAAACAAAATTTCTGCCTAATAATGAGGTGGACAGACATTTTTAAGTCCTTTTAACGCACTTTACTTCAGAGATAATTTAGCACAATGTTCTTCGGTTACCTCACTCACGGAACGAAACGTAGAAGCACCAGATGCATCTACTTCAGACCGGTATTCTGCGAGGTCGTGATACTACCCCCGTCGAGTCCGCCCATACGATTAGGAGCAAAGTTGCTATACCACGTACGTATCCGGGATCCTTTTCTTGATTTTTTTTTACACATAAATGTATAAATTTTATACCTACGAAATAATACAACGAGCACTCCGCATATGGTCCAACTTGGGTGTTTAACAAGGCTACTAAAGTTGTTAGCTTTTAGACGTTTATTAGAGTTTTAACCAATTTAGTTCCGAGTTCGAAGGTCCACGGTTACGGGGCTATAGCCACATAAACTGTAAAGTTTTAAGCTCCTTACCGTCTTTAATCAGATTCGACTCTAATTTAAGTGACTAGTTCGTGCAACGAAAACGAATTACTCGTTAAAGCTATTTGCTACATCCGCTACTATTTGAACTAATGATTATAGTTACATAACAGTAGATAATAGTGGTATTGACGATTCAAAATCATGGAACGGACTTCCGTAACCCATTTCGCGCCTCCCCGGGAGATAAGACACGATGAGTGGCGAGCTTGATCGCCTGGGTTTCTCCCCGACATTGCCATGATATTTTCAATCATCATCATCATCCTCATCATTTCAGCCTATCAGAAGTCCACTGCTGAACATAGGCCTCCCCCAAAGATTGCCACGAAGCTCGGTCCTGAGCCACCTGCATCCATCGACTTCCCGCAACACTGCGCAGGTCGTCACTCCATCTTGTGCGGGGTCGTCCTACACTGCGTTTGCCTGTACGTGGCTGCCACTCGAGAACCTTTTTTCCCCAACGGTTGTCAGTTCTGCGAGCTATGTGGCCGTCCCATTGCCACCTCAGCTTGCTGATCTTTACGGCTATGTCGGTTACCTTAGTTCTGCTGCGGATATCATCGTTGCAGACTCTATCGCGCAGAGAAACACCGAGCATAGCCCTTTCCATAGCGCGCTGAGCAACTCTGAGCTTCCTCGTACGGGCTGCAGATATTTTCAATGCTTTTCCTTTATTCGTCTCTCACCAGTCCCCCAGATGTTACGTGGCCACTGAAACTCCCCACGGCATCTTCAAACAACTTCAATAGAAATATGTTATAGAGACGGTGTCAAGCTCGGGGACTAAGACAGAATGTCTCAAAGCCTGGCTCAGTATGCCTTTGAAATCGTGGTTGGTAGCAATAAATACAACAATGGTTGCACTACTGATTGAATATTTTTTTCTCACAGACGACTGCTAAAGCGGGAAGGAATAGTTTATCACGACATATTTGAAGCTTTAGTATTACAAAATGGAAGCATAGTGAGTTTTAGTTACAAAAAAATATAGTTGCTTGAGATCCAGTTCGTACAGGACTGGTGAACCACATTGTTGATGTAAGAATGTAATTTATCAAATTTAATTTTTCTCTCAGATGACTTCTAAAGATGGAAGGAATAGGCTTACCACCTTGCTAAAATAGTTAACGAGTTTACTCTTACTACTAGTTTAACTCTACGTATTTTGAAGATTAAGTATAACAAAATGGAAGTATAGTGAGTTTAAATTACAAAAAAAATTAGTTGCGTAATTTATCAAATCATATTTTTTTTATATTGATTAAGCGCCTCCCTCCAAAATATGGCTAACTACTTTTTAAATTAATAATTGAAAAAGGTAATCGTAGAATACGTCTATAGCATTAAATTTAAAAAGGAACGGAGTTTTATTTCATTCTACTGTAAATTTCAAATTCACATACATTTCGTATAATAAAATTTACAAAATTATTAATTTATGCAGGGATATGTAGTGTGTTAAGAACGGAAAGCAACCTTGATTAATTATTTACGTACAATATTTCGGACGAGTTGAATTTTGTGGCCTACCAACATTTTATGTTACTTTTATTTAAAACAATTTTTTTTCCCAATATTTGTTGACTCAGCCCTGGTTTAACATATGGTACTCCCTCTCTCTCTCTCTCTAACTACGCAATATAAGTGTTCATAATAGAAACTTACATCATTATTTTTCGCAACATTTCTTTTGATAATAATTTGGATGGCTCAATTTTTCCTAGAACGTAACGCTTAGCAACAAGGAAAAGAACGAAAGTGAGATGGCAAGGTTAATTTAAAAACATTAAACACCTAAGTATAATTTTTTAATTAACATTTTTTATTAACATGCATATCCTAATTAATGCTCTAAATGCTTATGAACGGTTCGTAGTCATCCTGTAATGACAAAAGATTTTCATTAGTTATATACTTATTATTTCACTTAGATCGAAATTACATGATACAAATAAAATATAAATACTTGATTGTAAAACCACCAATCGCGTATGTTTTCATTTACATTCATAGATGGTAAAAAGTCAGTGTGATCTGGTGCGCCTTCGTTTAATTTAATGTGATTAAATGCGTCCTGGAAATATAAAGTCTTCGTTACTTAATATATCTTAAGATAGACAGATGAGATGAGAAAAAAAAAATAACTATATTGTTGATTAATTTATAACACGATAGTTTCTATTAACCACCATTAAGATAGTTCTGATCGATAATCACGGATATTCGTTGTGATAGAACAAAGTGAATACAATATAAAATAAATAAGCTCTCACGACCGCATATCCAATACCGGGGTGGTCAATAGTCAAAACATTTTATTTTGAGTACATTTGGAACAACGTGACAGGTGCCTGCCGTTGTGACACTGACGGCGTTTTAGTGTCCATGCCTAAGGTAAGTATCGTACGTAAGTTTCGTAAAAGTCATTGGTACGAGCTCTCCATACAGGGATTCGAACTCAAGTCTCCTGATTGGGAGGCGTATCCCCTAACCACTCGGCTATCGTGGCTTTCTAAGTATGTATATATCGAAATCTGTCTAATCGTTAAAATATATTTATAATAAGCACATATTGTGTATATGTTATTGTTGTTCAATTAAGGCCGTGTTTGAATGCAAATTTTTATATTAAAATTTTAAAGTATACACTTTCGCAAGCCAGAACCACACTTTTATTTCCTTATGCAGATCTAAGAATAAACCTTTTTTTTCCCATCTTTAATAATGGTTTATGTAAAGTAACACCTCACTATTAATTAAATTATTTATATAACGTTCTGAATGTTTTTTTTTTCTCGTTATATCATCACATATGGTTAGAGTTTCCGAGAAAGTCACCTGAGTATTTAAAAAAGAAAAGAATTTCTGTTTAGCGGACTCATTCTCTTTTTCTTTTGCTTTAACGTTGTCGTCAAATATTTTATCGTCGTCGTCCGACTCTTGCGATCGTTCCAGTATATTATTTCTTAAATTTAAATATTCTTTCTGTAACAATAAGCAATAATATTTTTTTTAATGGAAAAGACGGCAAACGAGCTAGCGGTTCACCTGATGGTAAGTGATTACCGTCGCCCACATACATCTGCAACACCATAGATGCTGCAGGTGCGTTGCCGGTCTCTAAGGTTATTTGGGAGATGGGTGGGAAGAGGAGGGGTATAGGGAGGGGAAGTGGGCCTCCGGTTACATCACTCACCGAACGAAACGCAGAAGCACAAGATGCCTCTACTTCACACCGGTATTCTGCGAGGCCGTGGTACCAACCCGGTCGAGCCGGCCCATTCGAGCAGCAGCAAAAGCCGCCGCTTGGCTCTACCACGCTTAATTTAATGAAAATACACAATATGTAAAAAAAGATGATAAATAAAAAGTTTAATTAAGATAATGATTAAGTAGATTATTTAACAACTTTATACATTATGTAACAACATTCAATAATTAAATTTTTTTCCAATAAATTATGACATATTTATTTCGCATGGCGACACAAATCTTTCAATAAAAAAAACAAATAATGTTCTTGTCAATTAGCATAATAGCTCAAAGCAGGCAAAGTGATCAAATATGATTTACTCTGTTCTAAATTTTATCTATCAATATATCTATACTTCTTTATATACAGAAATAACATGAATCTAGTGTCATTACTAATTGCCACTGAGGCAACATACAACGAGAATGAGATTGTAACTGAAGTGTATTAAATTATAAAATTTAATTGTTTAACATTATCATAGTCGGTCTAAATTTTAACCATTAAAAATATTATGTATTCCCGCTTACCCCAGTGTATGATAAGTACGGAAAATTCCCCATATAGGAGACACTTATGGGCATCAGTGAACTATTAACAAGCCGGAGAAGGAGTGGAAGAACTGCATTTTTACTTACTTTACCTATATTTTGAAAGCAGAATATATTTCAATACACAGTTGCTTCCTGTGCCTCTCTTTAGCAAATTTTGTTACATTTTTACATTGATTGTACTCATAGAAGTCGAAACGTAACAATGTAACTTGTAATGTTATGTCACATCAAATGATAATCGGTCTACGTGTTTGTATTGTCTACATTATACAAACAAAATTACAATACTCACAATAGGTTTTACTGGTTGCAACCTACAAATAATTATTTTCTTTTAAAACGTTAACGTAACATAACTGAATATAAATCACTTAAAATAAATACAATAAGATTAATTATTATAAACTTTGACCTGTACAACAGCTGCTCACGAGGTTTATCCTAAATAAAAGATCAATACAATTTTAAATAATAGGTAATAACCAAGTATAATAATAGCTAATGTTTGTTTTATGTTTTACTTACCAATTCACTACCTGAGCTGTAAATATGAAAGTAAATGATTATCAACGTTTGTATTGTAACCAAGTAAATAAATATATATAATCATTGAGACGTTGTAGAAACGGTGGAAAGATGGTGTAGGAACGGTGATTCCTTCCCTGCTTAGAAGTTGTCTGTTACCACCCTCTTACGTATTTCTGATTTCTGCCGGCAATCAGCACTGCAGCCAATATAACTACATACTTTGGGGCATTCCATCTTACTCATCAGGAGTAACTGTAACCGATTGAAATTGTTTGCAGGTAGCAATTTACCATCAGATGGACTGTTACAAGTACTTCGTCTGTAACCCTAATTAAATTGAAAAAAAAAAATCTTCCCGAGGCAACACCCTAGGAGGCGACTAAGATAAAAGCCTTGAAAATCACATGGAGCATGCTTGGCGACGAGGCTTGCTACCCGTCTCTTTCTATCCCTCGTAGAGGCGATAGGTGGGATGTGGCTACACCTGTTTTGCTTTTGCCCTACCTACCCCTATAGGGTGATAGGCGTCGGTGCTTATATTGGCTTATAGATTTGAATGTACACAAAACTATACAGATGAGATAAAAATGTGAAAAAGTAAGGAATCCTAACGTTTTCATATCTTAAGTAGGCCGCATGTTAATACTTCTATTGAACGATGCTCGAGACGAAGCAGATGAAAAAATTATTTATTCAAATATTCATGTCGGTACTCGAAGATGCGAAATTGGGTGTACTTGAGTGTACTTTATTTAATAATATCAATGTCACGTCTGGTCTTTCGATTTTATAAACACTGCAAGCTTTTAAGTGAGATCGACTTCTAAAATTTTGTATAACAAGGTTTTACGATACGTGACCAAACTATATAGTTACTCATCCGCTTCTACGGGTCGTAGTGTAATTTCATCTAGCCTATAAACTTGTTCAATAAACGGGCTATGGACTAACGGACCACTAATTCTAGAGATAAGCGCGTTCAAACATATACACTCTCTAGATTTGTTATATTAGTAACTGGTTTATTAAAAAAATATTATTACTATTTTTGGTTATGAATAACATTTATGAGCAATAACTTATGGTTTAACGTTGGGTTTTCGATAGTAGATGGAACGTCGTCGTTGTTAGTTAGTCAGCACGATACATTTTGATTTATTCAGTACAATAGTGACACTGCTACTTGTGTTCATTTTGATTTATTCAGTACAATAGTGACTCTGCTACTTGTGTACATTTTGATTTATTCAGTACAATAGTGACACTTCTACTTGTGTTCATTTTGATTTATTCAGTACAATAGTGACTCTGCTACTTGTGTTACATTTTGATTTATTCAGTACAATAGTGACACTGCTACTTGTGTTCATTTTGATTTATTCAGTACAATAGTGACACTGCTACCTGTGTATATTTTTATTTATACTGTACAATAGTGATACTGCTACTTGTGTACATTTTGATTTATTTAGTACAAAAGTGACTATGCTACTTGTGTACATTTTGATTTATTCTGTACAATAGTGACACTGCTACTTGTGTACATTTTGATTTATTCTGTACAATAGTGACACTGCTACTTGTGTACATTTTGATTTATTTAGTACAAAAGTGACTATGCTACTTGTGTACATTTTGATTTATTCAGTACAATAGTGACACTTCTACTTGTGTTCATTTTGATTTATTCAGTACAATAGTGACTCTGCTACTTGTGTTACATTTTTAATTATTCTGTACAATAGTGACACTGCTACTTGTGTACATTTTGATTTATTTAGTACAAAAGTGACTATGCTACTTGTGTACATTTTGATTTATTCAGTACAATAGTGACACTGCTACTTGTGTATATTTTGATTTATTTAGAACAATAGTGACATTGCTACTTGTGTAGATATTGATTTATTCAGTACAATAGTCACTCTGCTACTTGCTATTATAATAATATTTTGTATTCTGTATGTATGTATATATATATATTTATAAATATGTATATATTTATTTATATGTATTCATATTTGTTTATATGTATTTATTACGTCCGTATGTAAGTGTATATTATATATTTATTCATATATTTTAGTTTTTTTTTTAACAAATTTAATGTTTGGCGCCTTTACTATATCTCTCCACGCCCCGGGTTGACTGGCAGAGAATACCAAGAGGCATTAAGTCCGCCCTTTGTAATACTTTTGTTTAAAGGTATTTAAATAAAGTTTAAATAAAAAAAAACCTTTTAATATCATATTATAAAACTCCCAAATATATGTCTTTATTTAATGTGTTTTTAAAACTACTAATAGTACGATTTTTGGCACTTACTGAGATTGCGTTGTAGAAACGTATTGCATTACCACAACGAGTTTCTGCCTCTATGGACTCTACTAACTGGCATTACAAGCTTGTATTACAGTGCCATTCCTCGTATTTACATTATTGATATATTAAATGTATTTATGTAATCATGTATATGCATAACATATTTATATAATATGTATTAAGAAGAGAAGGTTAAAACATTTATTTCTATAAATTAATCCCTTAGACATATTTTAGATTATAAATAACTCGTATAAAACTAGAAGCCTTTCAAAAGTCCCACTGTAGATCTAAAACCTTTCATAATGATAGCCTTTCCGAAGTAGTAATCTGTTCCATTATAGGATTATGGATTTCTCTGGATTTTGAGTAAAGATCCCCTATGTATTGACTATGCTTGTTGTGGTTTTTACACTGCACAGTATCTACTACGTATATTAATAGTAAATGATTAGGTGTTGGAAAAATGTATGTACTTACAGGTAATAAGATTTAGGTTTCTCAACCAGCGTTTGATACTGCAGAAAAACATTATAAAAGTATTTAACCATAGATATGGACGTATTTTATTTGAAACCATATTTAAAACTTACTGAAATATTATCGAGCAAAGACACGATGAATAAATTCGTATTCCTGGAAATTTAATGTACAATGATTTATTGTATTTACGCGAATATGTAATGTGTAATGGAAATGAAACTATTATTTATGGATTATATCGTGTTTAATAACGTTTGCGTTTGACGTCCTGACGTCATAGTATTGACGTATAGGTGGCTACCTTCAGGTTTCATTTTTAATTTTTAGTCTGATCTACTTAATGCGCCCACAGTATCTTAAGGTCGTGAAGATACTGTGGGTACGAGAAAGGCGGTTTTTATTGATCTTTTTTTTGCTCTAAGTCCACATTTAAAGCCTAGCTTCACAAGCTTGTCAGCAAGTCCTGCATCTTGTAGATGGATATTACACTTGAAAGATGGTAAAAACTATCTAATCTTTCTCGGAGGAATGTAAAAACTTTAATTGAAGCTCGCTTTAAAATATAACAGCAGTCACCCGACCGCCTTAAATACGGTAACTGTTACGTAAGCGCGGGACTCGTAGCTGGTTGTCGTCCTGTACATGGTAAATATGCTGAAGCCCGGCGGCAAAATGATACGAACAACCAAATCCGCAAAAAAATAATAGTCTCATTTTAAACTTAATGAAGTTTAAGTAGACAAATTATTTATTACAACTTAAAAGAGCAACATAATCAATTAAAAAGAAATTATTAGGTTCGAGTTAGAGTCAATGGTACACGATAAAGATTAATACTTGGATAAAACTGTCGTTGTTCTTCACTGATATAAAAATACATAATTACTAAATACAAAGAGATATTGTTTTTTTAATTATATACACTAATTTATTATATAATGAACATAAAAAAACCATTAACTTTAAAATAAAGTTTAAAGAATTTTTCTCCAAAGTTTTGCACTTTGAGGTCTGTTCGAATAGGCCGGCGTGACCGGAGTAGTACCACGGCTTTGCAGAACACGAGCGTGAACTAGAGACATCTTGTGCTTCTGCGTTTCGTTCGGTGAGTGAGGTAACCGGAGTCCCCAGAGTTCCCCATCCCCCGCCCTCTTCCACCTCCGCATCCTCAAATATCTCTAGAGGCTATCTGCATTGCCTCAGCTCATCTGGTGTTGCAGATGTATATGTCGATAATTACTTACTATCAGGTGACCCGCTTGTTAGTTAACCCCATTCCCATAAAAAAAAATTGTGAATTTAATTCGTTTTGGAATACATTTTTACCTTTACAGAAATATTAATTACTACATACGTAATATTAGTTACTATTTTGTAATAATTTTAATTAATGTGTATAATATTTTACTATTATCTGGCCGCGGGTAAACAGGCCTTTTTTAGGGTTTTAAAACATGCATAACGTACCCTGATAACTCCAGTTTCTTTAGCTGTGCTAATACTTTTTCTACCGAATTTTCATTGCCCTGGAAAGATAGTTTGCGTCACGAAGCGTTATAAGACAATATATAATCATTTAGTTATCAAAATATTCTCTCTCTATTCTCTGTCGAAATTGCCACGATAGCCCAGTGTAAGGGGTTTGCTTCAGAAAGAGAAGACACGAGTTCGACCCTGAATGTAGAGGGCTAGTAACAATGAGTTTTTCGGAACTTACGTACGATTTGTATCGTTGGCTTAGATTCTATAATGGCGACATATTCACCTCCTGTCCAACGTTGTCCAAAATGAGCTCCGGAGAAGTTGGTCGAAAAGACCAAAATTAGTAGAGATCTGACCTCCTCCAGTATAGGGTCAGTCAGTCGTGAGAGCTTATTATTATCTTTTCTAACCTTTCTTTCTCTCACTTCGGCACTTATTTAAATCCATTGCTGGATGGCCTTTTAAAGAAGCGTCAACAAAAGCTGTCATAGTAGCGCTTCTTTGAAAGTTTTCTTATTCTCCTTCTTCATCTGTCTATTCATAAGTCCATTGCTAAACATGGCCTCTTCAAGGAAGCGTCATTTCTTGAAAAGTTTACCAACAATCACCGCCCTGGACAGTGGTACCGGATTAGTGATGCTGCCCCCCATCACAACTCTATAAGACAGCAAACTCATATGATGTTTTCGTCATCAGTCACCTTGAGGTGCATTTAGAGAAAACTATGGTATTTTCTCCCTTAAACTCCCTTATACTCTCAACGCAGTACTAGTACTATAACATTAGTGACGCTGACTCCCATAACTCGCTTATAGGATTTCGGTTCGGTATCGTCGGTTGCAATTTTCGCAATTTAATTATAATTAGAGAGCGTATCTGTCCACGAGCATATCAGTTTTATATGCATTGAAACAGTTGGTTCATTGTTTTAAAAATGGTAAAACTGTGGTGATCAGATCTCATTTTTAGTAATTTTAACCGATGTTTCACCAGAGCTTATTTGGTATAACTTTACTGATGATCTTAGTGTTAAAGCCAACGATACAAATCATAGTTTCGAAAGCTTTTGATTCTGCTCAAATAGTCCGACTCCCTGCAGAATACCGGCCTGAAGTAAAAGCATCATGTGCTTCTGGGTTTCATTTAGTGAGTGCGGTAACCGGAAGACCACTCCTTCTCCCTCCCCTGACCTCCTCCCCATCCTCGCTCCCATCCCCCAAATATCCTTAAAAGCTGGCAATGCACCTAAACCTCCTCTGGTGTTACAGATGATGTGGGCGACGGTAATCACTTACCATCATGTGTACCGCTTGCTCGTTTGCCACCTTTCGCATTGAAAAAAAAAATTAATGGACGCTTACCAAATGATCAAAACTAATTTCTAAATCCTATTTTTAAAAGTAGGTATTCGAAATAAGGAAGGTATATGACATTTTATGCACCTCTTCATGTGTCATAACAACAAAATTTCCATTGTTTCGACACGCCAAGGAAGAGATAAAGCTTAAAAACGGCTTACCAAATCGATTATAGTCGGAACAAGTCTAATTCTAAAAAAAACATGAATTTTAAATTAAATGCTGCGGAACGTATATAATATAATACGAAATGTGTTATTGGTAATCTGACTTGCCTTAGTTTTGACGATTGCCTAGTATTTTTTTCTGGTATAACCTAGAAAATATTTTTTGTTATTTTTACTTAGAAATAATTAAACATTAACGTAAAAAAAACTACTGATTCTGACATTTCCAAATTAGGTTTCATTCTACAAGAAGAGAGCGAAAATAAAAAAAAATAAAAAATAAATTTAAATGATTCTTAAAGACTAGAACTACGCGTGTTACTACTACAATTTACGTATTTCTATCTGTTACTTACCATAATATAATCAGAAGGCATTCTGCGAAATCCCGTATACAGAACTCTCTCATTCGTACCATCATATCTAAGGAAGAATTAAAAAAAAAAAATTCAAATTAGTTAACTGAAAAAAGGAAATTAATTATTATAAGTCGTTTATTGGACTGCGAGAATTGTGAGGAACTAATAAAATAACTAAAGGAATCTTACGTAGGAGAGTTAAGCCCGAACGTGTGAGTACCACGGCCTCGTTGAATACCGGCGTACAGCAGAGTTCTGCGTTAATCTGCGCTACCTTCGGTGAGTGAGGCAATCGTAGGCTCACCCGACACTCCCCAACATCTCTTAGCTCCTCTCACCTCCCCAACTTTCCTTCCCTCCCAACTCGACGTCACTAAATATCCTTAAAGAACGATAACGCACCTGCAGTTCCTCTGGTGTTGCAGGTGCACTGTAATCACATACAATCTGGAGAACCGCATGCCCATTAAAAAAAATACTGAACAATTCATAATACTATATAAACAGGAGCTAATATTTTCGTTACGGCTTTTTGCATTCTTTATTCGCTGCGTAACGTGTATTATTTTGTGAAAGAAAGATCCACTCTATTATTTATGTATTATCATACCCGCTATTGCCTACGAAACGAATTAATATAAATACGCTACTTGAATTATAAACATTGTTGTATTTCGAACAGGGGAAGAAGAATACGAGTATTTTTTTATTTTATTTACTGGTAGCGGCGTAAGAATTTGCCACCCCATTTCTTCAAGTGAGTATCGTAACAGGTGACTAAGGTAAAAGGCCAAAGGCCTTGGAAATAGCGATTGCTTCCGATGGACGGCGGGATAAACATCTCGAAAAATACCATACTAAAATGAAACAGACCGATGATAAGCAGCAGCTGAGGTGCAAGGTGTCTGGTACAGGGATCGCCAATCCGCTTGCCGAGCGTGGCGATTATGGCAAAGCCTCCTTAAATAGAGATTAATTAGATCCTGCGGAGGACTGTTTTCTAGGCTGTTAAGGTAAGGTAATGTAATTATATATTCAAGGACAAACCTGAGTCCTAAATTTTCTATATTTCCATAAACTCCAGAGCCGTCCTCTAAATCTCTATGAGGGAACTTGACCGATGACTTTAACATGCCTAAGGAAGGTCTAATAAGTGTGTGGCCCGGCTGGACCGGCTCGGCTTCCGGTAGTTGATTGGGATATTGTGGCACACCAAGTATTTTGGATACCTCTTGAGGGTCATATTTGAAAAATGATCTTCGCTGAAATGGCATCAGATATTTTAATTTTATTTGTATATATATATCTATGTATCTTTGTATATTTAATTATATTTTGTACATTTGTATATTTATTAATATATTGTTAGGAGTCCATCGATTATTATATTTTTATTCTTTGTTTTGCACCTGCCAACTATTTTTCACCATAAAAAGGGTGGACTGGTAGAGAATGCCAGTAGGCATGAGGTCTGCTTATTGTAACCTTTAGCTTAAGGTCAACAGTAAATAATAAATAAATGAATAAATACTTATTTAAGCCATAAGTTAACGAATCAGCCACCTCCTTTCTTCTCACTGGTATCGTAAGAGGAAACTTAGGAAAATACCATGACAATATACTGTCAGTATCCGAGAGAAAGCACGGAGGATTAACTTTTCTGTATAAAGTTGCAAAGTTTTAAATGCAATTAAAAGTGAGCGGAAATCGACATTCAACATTTGTTTACAGACATAGGTATAGATGAAGTAAGTATAAGATATTACAGATATGCTTGTGTAAAGTGAATAAGGGTACATTATAAGCAAATAATTTTAAATCCAAAGAATTACAGTGGTGTTCTATCGTACAAGCCACGCTACGAAGGTAGCTTTTTAAAAGGGTTTTTATTTTTTGAGCACACTAATTATTTTGATGTTACTTACTGATACCAAATTATTATTTATTCCTTCGCTCTCCCGGCGAGTTCTCTGTCAAAACATATTTGTTATAAATAAATTTCAATAATTTCCTTTTCCTCATCACTGTGTTAACAGGATTGACAAAGCGAATGACATCCCTCTCAGAAGGGAGAGAGGCCTGTGCAGTGTTGCGTAAAGTTGACAGAAGTAGATGGTTCAAAACCATGCTATGTGGGAATCTTTGGGGTTGGCCTATCTAGTCCTGCAGTTTTGACAGGACAATGAACCATAATGGACAATTTTTGTCTAAATGTAATAAAGGCTAGCAATAACGTTTTGTGCCGTGTGGTATCGGCCTAAGTGTCTGCCACCACCTTTCATGATGGCGATGGAGATGGCGGGATAACCATCTCGTAAATACCAGACTAAATTAAGCAGACCGATAATAGCTAGCATTGTTTAAGGTGCGAAGGGTCTGGTAATGCTATATGTTTTTCGAGCGTGGTGATTATGACAAAGCCTCCTTAAATAAAGTCTTAAGTCCTGCAGTGTACAACTTACAGGCTTTTAAGGTAAGGTAAATAATATTTTATAACAGATAAATTGTTTGGCTACTACATTTAAAATGAATCAATTCTACTCCAATTAGAATAATATGAATTTAATAATAAAAATAAATCGTATATATTTATTTAAAATGAGTGAACAGTATGTCAATAAAACTATGTAAAATATACTTATTAGTAAATTCGGTGGTATACAATTCTTTAGACCGCAGAGCAAAGTTACTGTTCAATGTGGTTTATATTTTAATAACGTGTTAGCTATGAAAAACATTTTTATAGCGTCTGAAACGCTATTGCATCACCGTTTTATCAGTTCACCAAAATAAATCGGTACCACAAAATAGATTGCCCTTGTTAACTTCTAAGAAACCTGTTCACTGAATTATTAATTAGGTCAGATAGAAATGCCCAATAAGACAAGTAATTAGTTTAATCAAAACAAATCTCACAACAATATGCTCCAACTGTTGTAGCCAACTGACTCCATTACAGGGGAACACGCCCTGAAATTAAATTTTAATTAATTTCACTGTTTCGTTATGGGTAAAGGATTTCAGTCTTATCTCGGTGTATGAAATGAAAAGTTTGTGAATTCTTGATTTACCTAATGCTTAATGTTGCGACATATATTTTTAATACCAAATAAATGTATCAATATATGGTACATACAAGCTTCGACTTATTATTGAAAGGGGTATAGAGCTACTCACTATTGAAAGTAATAAAAAATGCTCAAGTATTTTTTCAGAAGCAAGGGGTGGGTACGAATTGGTATCCTAATATTCACAATTAGAAACAGCAGTATTTTGCGTTCGCGTAGGACGAATTAATTATTGAAAACAAAATTCAAATTGTTTGTATATGTAACAATTTGAATATTAATTATACAAACCTAACAAACAATTTGAAATTTGTTTTCAAAACGCTAAAACCATAACTAAAAATATTTGCGAAAGCTCAGGATTTTAGATTAGAATTAAAAGTAAAATAAAAAATATATTTTCGGAACTATACAAAGTAATATTTAAAGTTAGTAAGTTAATTGTAAATAATGTAGTATCTAGCTGATTAATTAGCTTAAAAAATCTGTTTAGTTCAGAAAAATCTGCAATTTTGCTTAGCTTATTTAAAATTTGTATGAAAACTAAGAAAGCAATAAATATATTAAGAAATAAAGCATATATGAAACAAACATTTTGACGCAAACTTTAAAACGTACATACATCATTTAAAGTAATAACAATAAAACATAACTATGGTCAATGTTAAGTACTTACTGTGAAAAAAAAGTACAGTAAGATTTGCATGCAATTGCTTGTCCTCGTCATAATACCTTACTCACTTTTTATTTGTACACCCTGGCTTTGTTACTTTACAATATTCATCTATTTCATTTCTAGCATAACCATTGTCGAAGTTAAAATGCGTGAAATTAACTTACTTTAACTATTATTTTCGTGACGTAGGTATGTCATTGTGTTGTCACTAGGAGATTGCGGTGCCCGTGGATTATTTGAAAAATTTTGAAAATATTTGAAGCAAAAAGCAAAAATATTTGAGTTTTTCAAATGAAAATCAATTTTTTTACTAGCTTAATGAAGGTCCATAATACTATGAGTTGTTTCTCCAGATTCTTTTCTCAGAGAAATTTTATTTTACGAAAAAAAGTATTTCTATGGCCTGAGGTCTAGACAGTTTAAGTCCTTTCAACCCACTTTTCACCAGAACTAATTTGGTACGACGTGACAGCTCACCGCCTGTCGCCGTCTTGCTGTGCAGACGAACGATACAAATCGTACGTAAGTTTCGAAAAACTCATTGGTACGAGCTCCTCACATAGGCGATGGTACTCAAGTCTCTCGCCGACATGTAACACAGGTTGGTAACACCTGCACAGGGGCGTTACCTGAATCCCTCAAAATTATGTTTGTGACAACCAGTAAAGTAGCAGCATGGATATGGGACATATACATGCTGCTACTTTACTGGGAAATAAAAACTAGTTTGCAAAGGTAAAATTTATTTGAGAATCTTAAATATTGCATACTCTTTATTTGTCAACCCTACGTCCCCTTACTTAACTTTGTCCTTATTTCCTCACTCTCTTACAGCCAATAACAATGTCTCTTCTTTCATTACTGTCAAAAGACAATGAATGGCATTGGGAGCCTGCCAAGAAGGTAGGGAAAAAAGTTTTATTGTTATATAATAACTTTATTTATTACCAAAGATACGAAAGCGTAGGTTGTTAGACTTTGTGTGAGGACATCGAAAGACTTTCATTCAAAAGCATGGTTTCGAAAATAATCGAAGGGGAATTTTACTTATAATGGTTGAACTTCTTCAATTTACCGTAGGAAGTGCCGCAATGAGCGTTATTGAAACTAAAATATAATAAATCTTAATATCTTTATTAATTATTTAATTTCAAATAATATAATATGAAGTCTTATAATTTTTCATAAACTGTTCTTGGTATGTGACGACGAGTGTTGTCATGTAAAAGTACATTTTTTGTAGTCTTTCTCTAATTTTTGAAGAAAGTTTATCTAGTTGGTTACAGTATACTGTTGCACTGATTGAGTGGCAGAAATTCTTAGTACAGTACTCGTTGCGCATCCCACCAATAAAACATAACCTAGCATGATAAAGCATAAACTATCATAATCAAGGATAAGTAAGCAAAACCAAACATAATCTTCGTCTTGTAAAACTTCGTCTTGTGTGGTACCACCCACTGTTCTTCTACTGTCACAATTGGGGCGTGTAAGTGATAAGTACGATTTAATGAGGGATTATTCCTTCGTGATTCGGATATACAGAAACGAATATTTGTGGACTACTCGTATACTTTAAAACAAGAGTAGAGCTCTTGATTTAACCCCTCTTATTTTACAGGAAAACTTAGCGAGAAGCAATTTTGTGCATAGTTGTCTATTACTCCATTCAAATATGGTGGAATCTTTCTCTGCGTAGGAGTCTTAGCGAGAAGCAATTTTGTGCATAGTATTCTACTACTCCATTAAAATGTGGTGGAATCCTTTTGTGCATAGTATTACGCAGAGAGCGTAGGAGTCGTCTGGGTTCTCTTTTCTATTTCTACCGCCAAACAGCAACTACTGTTTAAAAGGTATAGAGAGCCAGTATAATTATGGGCTGTAAGGCATTCATTCTTAGTCCGCAAGTGTCAAAGAATTTGTAACCTTCTTCGATTGAAATTGTTTGCCGGTGTCAGGTGGACTGTTAGCACATTTGCTACCCCTATCCCATAAAAAAACATTAAAGTAGCTTGGCGAACTTGTAACTTATAACACGACTTTACTCGTCTCGTCTTTACACGAAAGCTTTACGATCTGCGGAGAGGCACTTAGTGGTTGGTTTCATTATTTATCGTCTTACTCCTTGCTTCTGTGTTGTTGCAATGGGTGACACAAACTGCTTACTTTTAGGCAATCTACTCGTTTATGGACTTTTCACATAAAGAATTCTGAATTTTGTAAATACCCATTGCAAAGAAAATGTTAATATATTAAATTCATTCCATATAAAAATTGTATTGCACCTACACCTCACTATGATTGTACATATGCAAAATTTAAGCCTTGTTTCGAAGATAAAAAATAACATTTTACCAAACTTAGTGCAGCTGAATGGATTTCCGTAACTGATTTTTCGCTGGAATTTGTAATTAATTTTATTAGGTTTCATTTATACGTTATTGAACTATTACGACAACCGCAGGAAGAAAAGGGAAGTAAAATCTTATGCCGCCAGCGCTTGGAACGAACATCTTATCATACTATCATCATTATAACGCTTTTAACATGTAGATCTTTCTGATAGTAATGTTGTCAATAAGTTTAGAAAACCCGATTTTAATAGAGCTTATTCAAATATTTTGCCTTGTACGTAAATAGAATTTCTGAACACTGAGAATAGCTACCGGTACGTGTAGGATGATTCCGAGTCGACATGAAAGGCTCTTTTAGAGAGATTATTTGCCGAGCTTACTTTTACTTTTTCTCTTTTTGTGAAAGCGATATAATGAGAATGAGATTTAATTATATGAATCTTTTTCACTTTTGTGTTTTCATACATTAACTTTATTTATTACTGGTAACTACTAGCTACGTTGTGAGTTTTTTTTAAATTGTATGTACGGAAAAAGAAAAGCCGTGGTAGCCTTGTGGTCACGGCGCTCACTTTAGTATCATAGAGCGCGAGTGACCTGGGTTCGATCCCCGGTGCCGGCACCACTAAAATGGTTAACATAAATTTTAAGTGCTGTATTTATCACGTGCTCGGTGGTGAAGGAAAACATCGTGAGGAAACCTGCGTAATAATAAAACATATGATTTCGCGGATTTTTATTTTTATGAGAAAGGCGGCAAACGAGCAAGCGGCTCACCTAATGATAAGTGATTATCATCGCCCAGGTACACCTGCAACACCAGAGATGCTGCAGGTGCGTAGCCGGCCTTTAAGGGTAGAATGAGGAAGGGGATGGGGAGGGGGAGGGGGCCTCCGGTTACCTCATTTACCGAACGAAATGCAGAGGCACAAGATGCCACTACTTCACGCCGGTATTCTGCGAGGCCGTGGTAACAACCCGGTCGAGGCGACCCATTCGAGCAGCAGCTAAAGCCGCCGCTTGGCTCTACCACGTTTATACCACGACATGAAAAGCCCGCCAACCCGCACTGGAGCAGCGTGGCAGGCCATTACCGGCTCCTGCACCCTCTCAGATATTTGAGAAGGAGATCTATATATTAGCTTATACAAAATTAAAAAAAGAAACGTATTTAGTTTTATTCTCATACAAACTTTGATTTTTTTAAAAAACTATAACAGAGACAGAGATATCAAAGTCTTTAATTTCAAAAACATAGGGACTTACATACTGAATTTCAATTCTTTCGATATTGGTATCCCCCATTAGATACTTACTAGCCAAATTTCATGTTTGTAAGTAGGTACATAGTTCCTGAGATTTCTTGATAAGTCAAGTGAGTCTCGTAATATGTTATAGAAAATTATTAACAGATTATGCATGGGGGTAATAATTACGCACGTTCTTTGCTGGAACAGGGGATAGGTTTGTTTTATCTCGGTTTGAAAGTATTGTAAAGAAGAATGATGAAAAAAATTACTTATAATTAATCCTGTAATGCTTTTAAGTAAGAAAAAACTATATAAATGCAGAATTAACATACAAATTATAAAATATTGTGTTAAGCGTAAAGTTTTCTCATACAGCGAAGCAATTACAATATTTAAATAAGTTTACGTTTTTCAAAGTACCTCCCAAAAGACTTTTTCGGTAAACAACATGACATCTAACTTAAAGGGCGGACTCGAACCTACGTCACCCACGCTCTAATTTAAAGTTAAATTCGACTTGCAAATAGCATTAAAAGTTCTAAGTCCTTTGATAATTGTGTAAATTTTATGAGCGACCTTCGCTATTCGGGATTCCATTCCAAAGGGGCACTCCCAGCAGATTTTTGTCTCCGTTTCAGTAAATGAAAGAAAATTATGTTACAGTTTTTTTTATTCTCGCTGCCCTCTTCTTAATTAAATGGTTTATAGTCATCCTGAAACAAAGAAATATTTTAAAAAGGTGTGTAGCATTTATGAGCTGTTTTGTGGGATTTAGAATATTTAAATATTTGTGTAAATAAAAAACACATTGTTTACATCATGCACACTTTAATTACTATTCACATGTGTAAATATTAACGGGTAGGCAGAAATAATGAATTTCCGTTGGGCTTCAGAAACGCACTTCTCATCTTTCTAAGAGATGCAAAACTACGAGTCACCAGCCGTCGTTGACGAGTTTCCTTCTGGAGATTGCATTGAATATTTTTTAAAGTTTTTTCCTTATTCGGTCTCTTACGACAAATGCGAGAAGAAAGAGAGTGACAGATTCTTAAGCTGCTACTATACGGATGGCCATATGATTGTAAAATAAAAGTTTTATAACCTAAGAGCCAATCGGGTCGTCATTCAAATCAAATAATTTATTCTTCGACATAAGATACATAACTTTCATTTGTCAAAATATTTTTTTATTTAATCTGCCACCTATCAGTCAACAAATCTAGTACCAGTTACGTAATAAGGTTCTTGTAACGCAAATGAAACAGGGGAAGGATTCTCCGTAGGTATATCCTCTTTTTTTGTCATTTCGCCCACCTCGAATGCAAAGCGGAGAGGACGGGCTCTATTATTATACCAGAAAATAAAAATCGCGTTTCATTGAGCTTAAATTATTTCCTCCATCTTTATGATGCACATATTAAAAATATACTAATGGAAGAGGACATCATATTTGTTTATAATATTATTAAGTTACCTTTCTTCAATAATATTAAAATAAATTAAACTTCGCATTTTAATTCTACGGTAACATTACGAATATAACTATTGCAATCCTTCACGATAATTAATAATTAAACCAAAACCTAAACCATGAGGATTCAACCAATAACGAATTGGTTTTTTTTTGTTGGTAATGGTCACATGGCGTCCAGCCATAAAGTTTTTTTGACTGTTGAGAATTGATCACTTTCTATATGACATTCAGATGTCATATAGAAGAAATGGAGCAATCTATTATGTCATGCAACCGTCGCTTAGACACCAACATGCAGCTGTACGACAATCCCTAGGAAAAAACCACACACGCTCCCATACTACATTCGCAGAATACATTTACACACCAAATTTCCATGAAACAGAACCATTCGATGTATCAATGCAGACACAGATCACCCGTATAACCATCGCAAGATGCAACAATCAAGTAGCCGTAAGAAGCAGTGCTGCTATCTCACAGATGGTGGCGCACAATACACCAATATGAGTCCTACCGGAGTTGGGTACAAAAAGTTGTTAATAAAATACAACGCTTAGGCCTCTAAGACGCCACGAACTATATTATGTAAATATGCTCGTACCACCACCAACGGCAGGGGTGCGAGATCACTACGAATAAGACGTATTTAATTTTTATTGGAATGGGGTGAGAAACGTGCTTACACTCAGTCTGATGGTAAGAGGCTAATGCAGACCATGAACAACAGCGAACAACTTTGAAGTACGATTGATCGAATAAGGTTACCATATTGGGGTGATGCATTATCACCTCTGAGGACCAACAAAGAGGAATGCCTCACAGCCTGTAATTGTACAATAGCTCACTGTACCTTTCTAAACGGGAATACAACGGTAAGCGCACTGCCGTATGGTGATAGAAATGGGGAAAGTTTCAACGCAACTCTGTACTAACCTAAATTTTAAAATATAATCCATTTTGTCTTAGAAACCTTCTTTATCATAGCTTTTATATTATGGATCTTCATTATCATCATTCCAGCCTATCACAAGTCTACTGGTGAACATATGCCTCCCCCAAAAATTGCCACGAAGCTCGGTCCTGAGCCACCTGCATTCATCGACTTCCCGCAACACTGCGCAGGTCGTCCCTCCATCTTGTGGGGGATCGTTTGCCTATACGCGGCTGCCACTTGAGAAACTTTTTTCCCCAACGGTTGTCAGTTCTGCGAGGTATGTGGCCGGCCCATTGCCACTTCAGCTTGCTGATCTTTACGGCTATGTCGGTTACCTTAGTTCTGCTGTGGATATCATCGTTGCAGACTCTATCACGCAGAGAAATACCGAGCATAGCCCTTACCATAGCGCGCTGAGCAACTTTGAACGTCCTCATACGGCCTGCAGTGAAAGACCAAGTCTCGGATCCGTATATCATCACTGGCAACACGCACTGGTTGTATACTTTGCTCTTGAGGCTTTGCGGTATACTCGATGAGAAGATATGACGTAGTTTCCCGAACGCAGCCCAGCCGAGTTGGATTCGTCGATTGACCTCTGAGTTGAAGTTGGACTTACCTAATCGGAAAATTTGTCCCAGGTATACGTACTCGTCTACAACTTCGAGCCTATTGTTCCCAACTATATCCGGTATGTCACACCAACATGGACGTTTGACATGAGCTTTGTCTTGTCTATGTTCATCTTAAGACC
This sequence comes from Bhutanitis thaidina, assembly GCA_029286595.1. Classification (NCBI taxonomy): domain Eukaryota; kingdom Metazoa; phylum Arthropoda; class Insecta; order Lepidoptera; family Papilionidae; genus Bhutanitis; species Bhutanitis thaidina. The sequence goes on from JAGSMS010000018.1 coordinate 8,613,538, forward strand.
AACCTGTTGGGAGACGTTATTGAGATCATTGAGCATGGTACTAAGCTCCTCCAGCGATCCTGCCATAAGAACTATGTCGTCGGCAAATCGAAGGTGAGTGATGTATTCGCCATTGATGTTGATACCGTATCCTTTCCAGTTCAGCTGCTTGAAAACATCTTCCAATGCAGCGGTGAAGAGTTTCGGGGATATGAAATCACCCTGTCTTACACCTTTCTGCAGTTGGATTGGTTTCGTACTCTGATTCTGTACTCGGATAGACATCGTAGTCTAATTGTACAAACACCTCAGCACTTCGATATACCGAGAGTCTATCTAGCACCGCTGGAGAGACTGGAGCACCGCACGTATAGTCCACATACGCCAGAATGGTAAATTGTACTCCTCGGTCTTTTGTACAATCTGGCGAAGAGTATGTATGTGGTCTATGGTACTATAGCCTTTTCGGAATCTTGCTTGTTCGGGAGGCTAGAATAGTCGTCAAGTCTGTTTACTAGACGATTTGAGATGACTCTCGAAAACAGCACGTAGACGCGGCTTAGAAGCGATATCAGTCCATTATGGATCTTACTTTCACTGAAACATACATTGGGCATAATTATTATTTTTTTTTTTATTAATACTTTATTGTCCCTAAAAAAAAGAAAGGAATACAATGGGCGGACTTAATGCCTTTTGGCATTCTCTACCAGTCAACCCTGGGTGAGAAAGAAAACATGTTGGCAGGTACAAAATAAATAATACATATAAATTAAATATAAATATTAAATATATAACCCTTATAATATACTTACATACCTATAATATAACATACATAAAACACTATACATAAACATATAATACATACATAAACAAATTAAATGTGGAGAGAAAATTCTTAGATGGCATTTGCCTTCAGATAGTGACGACGGAGCAGGGTTTTGAAGGAGTTTTTGTTCGGAGCTTTCTTGATATCATCGGGGAGAGCGTTCCAGAGAAGTGTGGCTTGAACGGTGAAAGAAGAAGAAAAGAAACCAGTACTATGTTGTGGAACACTAACCTTCAAGCTGTTTGAAGTTCGAGGCACTCGGTTATGACTCGAATAAAGAAAATTGAAGTTATCCTTAAGATACGAAGGAGAGTTTGCATCGTTTAAAACGGAATAAAGTACTGATAAGATTCTGAAGCTACGCCTTTGGTGAATAGTAAGCCATTTTAGCTTTGAACGATAGAAGGAAATATGGTCATACTTACGCAAACCAAAAATAAATCTTATGCAGTTATTGAGAAGGCGCTCTAGTTTAGTAAGAAGATATTGCGGTGGATCTGGGTAACACACATCTGCATAGTCAATAATGGGTAGAATAAGTGAATGGACCAGCAAGAGTTTGGTTTTAAAAGGCAGGAAATTCTTGAGACGATAAAGAGAGCGCAAAGTGGCAACGACTTATATATATATAATACTATATGCAATGCATATAGTATTATTATGCATATATATTGCATAATAATACTTTAATACTGGAGTCACACCGACTCTTACACCGACCTCTGTACATATAGACATACAATCTGCGTAAATGCCTCTCCGCAGGCTTCCTAGAAAAAATCGACCAGTTTATGACCTGACCTAAATTTAATCAAACTTTATATAGAGGAATTTTCTCCGTTATTAATAAAATAAAATTGTATCAATGCACGTACACCTGCCGTATCTAAGTTATTATAGTATCGTTTTATACCGAAATAGTTATCATCAGATCTCTTTGGGTTTTTAATAAATAATTTATTTTAAAATTTAAAGTGATTCTTTTATATAAAATTAATAATACTATTAAAAGTAATTAATAGGTCGTTACAATAGGAATACCTTTGTAGAACAAACAACAAAAGGGGTGCAAAGAACCAGCGATAACATATATAGGACAATTTTGTGATTACTTTATATGGTTTTCACATTTAGTTGCTTACTTTATGTGTTGGATGTGTAGTTAAATAAAATATTTTAGTTACCTGGTTGTAATACCACCATTTCCTACTAAACAGTAGATCCCTTGCGGACGGACCATAATTATCGAACCTCGGTGCGTACGGATTTACATTCATGTGGTCTCCTGTCATCTGTAGGTAGAAAAATGGTATATACCATATTTATAAATTCTACAATGTGGTAACATTTATAGCAATAATTTGTATTAGTTTTGGAGCTTATCATCTGCGCCTTTGATCTAAAATCGAACTGAAAATTAAAGTCACTTAAAATTATATCATTTAAAGATGAAGCTCTATTTAAACCTCCGTCTTATATGCATTATACCATAAACGTAAACGGAAAGCCAAAAAGAGATGAAAATGGAACCACGCCTTGGGTACCCAGGAAGCTTACCTATGCGCAGAAACAAACCGAAATATATGGCCGTTATAGGTTGCGTGTTCGTGACATGGGAAGGACGTCTCATTCTACTGAATGTTATTTGGATCTTGTATATATTGAATGACCTGTAGAAACTTTTATAGTGCTATCATGGATTTATGTACAGGAATTATAGTGAATAGCGCTATCTTGATGAGTGATTTCCTGAATGAATCTGAATTCGGTGACATTGGTGTCGCCACAACTAAATAATACCCGAGACATTTTGGAATTATTGCACAAAATTCTGATCGTTCTTTGGCTCAATTTATAACAATGGACGAAATGTGATTTCACAATTACGATCCCGAAACTAAATTACAGTCTACAATTAAAAAAAGGACTATCATTTCCAACTCCTAAGAAATTCTAGACGAGTCATTCCGCCGGTAAAAACCTGAGATTACTTTTTCTGTGATAGTTTAGGGGATGTAATAATTAAATAACTCGATTATGGAGCTACTATTACGGGTATTTTGTGTGCAGAACCATATTCCATATGCATCCTTTATATTCATTACCCTTTCCAACTAGTGATTTCTATTTCCCAGATGAAAGGAAGAAGGAAGAAACTTTTGAGCGTGGAAAAAAGACATTACAAGTGTATAACACTAAAATGTGACTGTGAATTGGAAACATAAAATTTACCACCTAAAAGTAATATACTAATTTTCACTTTCTACTCATGTTAATAGTTAATATTAACAGACCGGTCCGTTCGGAGTTAGCACGGTTCGCTAGTATATCAATGAAATAGATAATAATTCAGAAATAGAGAATATTCACCATCTGCATATTTATCTCTACCCACCGATATTATTGCCATGTGAATTCAGACAAAACGAAACAAAAATAAAAAAATATTTTTTTTCACTTACAACGTGATTCCACATCCAATTTTGTTTGTAACGATTCTTATGCACTGTGTATGGATTCCCTGGATTCTTCTCGTAGTCACTTGACTCGTCTGATGAGGTCTCGTCTTCTGTGGAACCGCTGTAACGATCCTTATCATGTTTTTTGTTTTTCGCCGTTGAGAGCTTGAGACGACGTCGGTAATAAATTTTCTGGTGATAAAAGTATCGTTGCCTTATGATAGTGTCAATCAATGATATTAATATGCAATAAGTAAGAAAATCCAATTCCTTAATCGGCAATGCGTAACTAAAATAAACAAAAATAAAAAAAACTTATTTTTAACAATTTACACTATAATTTATTTAGACAGTGATTTTAATCGATTACTTTTTATTGTTTGTCCAAAGTTTATTATCGATTTTCACCAAATTAACATGTGACATGGCGGTATGTCTGCATCCTCGCATCCTTGTCTACAACCGACCCCAACTGTTGAAGTGAAGGTCGCTTTCCATTCGACGAGTTGCAGGTGTGTGAAGTACGAGTATATTAAATCAGCCTCTACCGGAGACCTGAGCTAACTTTCGTACATTGCAATCAGGTATTCTGCAATAATTAAGTGTCTGCCTCAGTACCATTTAAAATGGGAGGAGATTATACCAAATCTAGTATCCTAACTTTTAAAAAAATATTGCGGTCTGCCAGTTAGGGCAATTAAAGTATGTATAGTAGTATTAGTACTGGAATATAACGGGCTGATTTATAGATTTAAGTGATAAATAATAAAAGTATTTAAGATACTTCTGTGTAAACTCACTTCATTTGATGATTCAGAAGAATCTGAACTGAAACAGAAATGGTCAATTTGGTAGAAACAATTTTATTTTCATAAAATTGTTTCATTTGTGGGAATAGAAATGTTATTAGTAAACAATCATTAACTTATGATACTTAAAATGTTTAGTTGTTGCGGTAAAATGATTTTCAAAGACACTCGTATCACCGACAATCTTCACCCATCATTTTATATATGTTGCAATCAACATATATAAAATGATGGGTGAATAAAACGTGATACGGGACGCAAGCGCTATCTATCACGGGACGCAAGCGCCACCTGTCGGCGTTCGATGGAACCAATTATGCACCGGCCGAGCGGAGCACACGACCGAAACTCGTTGTGTAGCGGTCGGCCGGAGCGCATAATATTGGACCGTCGCGCGTTCCTGTATTCAAATCTACCTATAGTTGTGTTTTGTAAATTCAGTGGATATTATACTTTGATTAAGTGAACTACTTTGTTTTGTTGCTCCAACATTACCCAACGACGCCCACTGTGAGGAGACTAGCCATTATGAACTCTGCTGATAACGGTGAACCTACTCCTCCGCCGTTATATATTCCATAATAAACGCATGGATTGTCGAATGCTGTACCGAGCTAGAAGTCTAAAAATGCAAAGATTTTTTTAAATTCTTATTTTCATTATTTTTTTAACTTAAGAAAGATAGTAGAAGTGTAGGTATTCATTAATTTTAAGTAGTACTCTGACAATCTATAAGAAAAAGCATTATTAACCGGTTATTAGACTCGCAACATCTTTTGTAAGTTGAATATTAATATGATTTGTTTTTAACTTTGTACTGTTGCTGTGCACCAAATCTTGCATCAGAGAGGTAAACTTAAATATTGTAAGTAGCTCTTTTCATTTTATTTCGGCTATAATTCTATTAGTAATACAATTTTTGTTAATCCTTTCTTCACCCTATATGAATATTAACAAGCGACGATCATATCCTGTCTATATATATAAAACACCCGAGTGATTTTCTTTCAGTGCCCTTATCTCGATAATGAAATGATATAAAGCTGGCCGATTTCCTATTAAATATAATAGCATGCGAAGATTTTTAATAAGTACTTAATTTATATATTAATCTAATATTCAAAATAATATTTTTGTAGTACTAAGTAAACTTACTTTTACATACTTTTTCCATACATAACAAAATATTTAAAGTAATTTAAGCAATAAACTGTTGTTTTATGTACAATATGGAACTTTAAGCTTCAAAATTTGCAACTGTTTAAGAATGTATATTTCAATTTGTGAAACTTGATACCGTATCAAATGTTAAAACTTGCGCGGACTACCATCTGCAGGAGCCAGCGAACTCGCTCTAGCGTAAAATCAATCTCTACGAATTTTATTTTGTTTCGAAGGGTATAATAAGCTGGCGTTTGAAACAAATCGGGTACTGGCTAAAAATACATCACTATTAAACTGTCTCTGTGCCCTGTTCGTAGTGAATTAAAAAAAAAACTTATTGTTGTTTTATATTAACGTGTACGTCTATGTACGCAGCACAGCCATGTTAATATGAACACTGACCGCGTGGCTTAGGGTAATTGTCAGGTGAGCCACGGGCCTTGGGTTTATATTTAAAGGGAGTTGGAGTAAGCTTTTTCAGCAGAAAAACTATAGTATGTAGTAGATTCATGCATGCACGACGTCCGCCTGTTATTCTAGGTTCGCATCCTATTCAATACTATAAGTCTCCTATTGGTGATTTTTAAATTTTAAATTTAAATATGTAATCTTAAACAAAAACATAAATTTGTGGTATGACTTTTTGAAAACGACTGTAATTAAATATTCATCTAAGCCTTGTTTATGTTTTTGTGTTACGACTGTAACTCTCTTACACGTAAAAAATATTTTTTTTAAAGTGTTTGTAATTTTTTTGTTGTTTTACTTATTTTTTGTTATACTTATGTTTTGTTACACTACGACAGATTGCGAAAATGATTTCCTTGCCAGTTAAAACTTTTCGTTATAGCAATTTTTATTATTTAGCCAAGTACAATTTACTCACAAACGTTATACCCGACATCTTAAACCGGAAAATATTAAAAAACTTACTCCGTCAAAATTTCAGTTGAACTTTTATTTTCATCGCTGGAAATCTGCGAATAATAAAAACAAATCTTTCAAAGACGCTGTTTTTCAATTTAATAGGGTGATATTTTCCTAAATCGTTGTTTGACATTTGAGAGCATATTTTTCTTTTAAGATCACATTACTAATGCTCTTCAACAAGAAATAAATAATGGTGTTAATTTAAGGATATCATTTTGGTGTGAAGAAAGGAAGAAGACAAACCTGAAATTGTAATACTTATAACCAAGGTGTTTCTTTAAACACCTTTTAAACACTTTGCATCCATTCTGTATACACAACTTTTTGTGTATACAGAATGGATGCAAAGTCATGACATTGAATTTAACATCATATAAACGAGCGATCTCTAGGTCATACGTCAACATTTAAATAAATAAGTTCTTATTTATTACATTATAGTTTAGTCAACGGAATTTTTTAAGTTTTTTTTATTATGACTTATGGTATATTTGCGCTAATAGTTCGTTAGATCTACGAAGTGTAGTTCAAAGACCTTTCCAACAGCCTGCACCCGCTTTAAACAACGGCGCCCTTTCCAACCTTATTAAGTCAATTACTAAGTTTTACAAAATCATATTATCCAAGCAAAACTCACATTTTCTTTGATGAGAGAATCTAATGAATACCTCGCTCTAAAGCAAAAGTGGAAAGATGATTGGTAACGGTTTCACAACATGAAGTTTATGTTCGTTTAAAAAATAATAATAAATGAATGCAAATTAATAATTACACTATAGTAATTATTATTAGTTAAGTTAAGGAAAATAATTGTCTCAGACAGCTCGGAGGGTTAAAAATATCGAAATAAAAAGGTTCGTTTTTTTTCGTTAAAAAAATAAAAATCGTCATTAAAGTTACCTCGTTTTTTTTGCTTCCTTTTCTGCTGTAAAAATATTTACAATTAACTTATAACGTGTTGCAACAATAGAAAAATGAAAAAAAAAATATTATGTTGCTTTGCTGTTAGTTAGTTGTAACGTGAAAACCGTATTGAAATTCAGTCAGAAGTTTAGATATTATGAGTGAATACACAAACAAACGCGGATTGTGATTTTATTTATACTATTCAAAGATTTCAAAAATGTTTCTACACATTAAGTTTTGATACAATTCTAAGGAACGTAGTAGAACGTAAATATATGGTAGGTACAAGAAAAACGACTTCTTAACGTGACTAGATTTTCTACCGACAGATTTATTTTTGTATGCAGCGAGGAAAGGTTGTGTAATGGGTGGCATTTTGCCAAACAAATGTGTGTTCGCTGCAGGTGATTTTTTGATTTTATTACATGGTAATGCATATTTTGTGATTTTCCGTAAGGTTTATGTGTCTGTTTCACTAATGGTAGTAACATAAATACAAAATCTGACGTTCAATTTACAAAACTTGTCAAAACTCTTAGTCTTAACAGGACTTGTTTATCAATAAAAATGGTTTATGTGTTATCATCTATAGTGAAGAGTGTATACTCTCTTTTTCTTCAAAATCCAATCTCACCCACCTTGCTTGGTAACTGATAAGGCTCTGTCGATCGTCTAATACTAGAAAATCTATCCGAATATAACGAATCTCAATCCTAGAGAATAGTAATGGGGAGGGACATCTCTAGTGTGAGGGTGCCGGCTCTGCACTACATAATCCACCCAAACAGTATGGGTAGTTAGTATGGGCAAATCTTCTGGCATGGTAGCTTTTGTGTATGGAATACTTATAAATAAAGCAGGGGACCTCAATCTTATACTAGTCTAGGTAAGTTCACTGCTTTATTTATAAACAGTCAGGTAGTGAGCAGGGCCCGGCTAGGAGCCGAGGTCCGAGCCAATTTTGTGCGTCCGGTGTCCGGACCCTGAATGCCTGGTCTAACAATACTGAGTAGTGTTTTTAATTTTCTTTATACTACTTACAAGTTCTGTTGTCGTAAAGGCATTGCTGTTAAAGTGTACTGAAATGAAGATATTTTTTTTTAAATAAGGCCATTTACGTCATAAATTTATAGAGAATCATGTTATGTAAATTATCAAAAAAATAATTTTTTATTACTTTTTAACAATAATTTGATAACTTTTTGCGGGGGATTTAGCCGAAAATAGTCCGTTACGGTCTTCTAATGTGGGTTGGATATCACATGTCCTCGAAATACAATTTATTATTTATGATATTTTCCTTTACTGCTGTGCCTGTGGTAAATTCAACATTTGAAATTACGTCTCACAATTTCAGTGGTGCTGGCACCGGGTTGCGAATTAAGATGAACTTGCATAATATGAAATTAAAGCAAGTGCGCTTAGCCACAACGGTTCAAGGTTATAAATTAGTGTACTATAAATATACTATACTTTATATATTTTGCAAATTCATAATTTAAGAAACGTAAAATTAGTACGAAACATACCTTTTACTTGGACCATTTTTTTTATGTCCATTGTTCTGATTATATGTACATTTCTAAATGATTACTTGTATTTACGCGAATGACACTTTGAAAATCCATCTCCGTGAGAAACGAAGAGCGGGGAGGCTACACTGAGTCGTGCCAAATGGAAATCCTTAATCTTTGCCTACCCCTATACAGGCAGGCTATAAGTAAAGAGAATTCGGTGACTAGAAAATTTGAAGTACAAAAGTTTATTTTGATACACAACTGAATCATCGTTTGACTTATTAAATCTCCCAGTCGCTTATTACGAAAACTATTACAATGAATTTGCGTGTTAATTTTATATGATTTTATAATTAAGCAGACCGCCTGATGTTAATAGGCTACCGATCCGTTGTAACTGCTCAGGACTAAGTTGGAATGTCTCAAAACTTGTAATTGTACTGGCTCAGTGTACCCTTCAAGCCGGAACTCAATAGTGTTTGTACTGCTGATTGACGGCAGAATCAAGTAAGAGAGTTGGTTCTACCCAGCCTTAACTATTACAGTCTGACTTACCACTTGAGTGTTTCTGAAATCATATTATCAGTTGATGAAGATAATTTTTTAACTAATCACTTTACTTAAAACTGGTCATATAAATATTTTGGAATAGCTTCAACCAGCATGAAAAGGTTTTTTTTAATTTCTGCTCTTATCTGCGATGACATATAGCGCAGGTGACTTTTGCGTATTGCCAAAAAAAATGTCATGATGGAATTAGATCAAACGGAAATTTTATGAAACTTTTTATGGCATAGACCATAAGGCCCCATTATTATGTATATTAATTTTAAAGTTGTGCTATAGACTTAGGAATAATTAAACTGTCACTTGATTTCAACTTCTTTATAACTGAAGGTTTTTTTTACAAAATCACAGGCACGTTGGAAAAAAAAAATGTCATGATGGAATTAGATCAAACGGAAATTTTATGAAACTTTTTATGGCATAGACCATAAGGCCCCATTATTATGTATATTAATTTTAAAGTTGTGCTATAGACTTAGGACACTTGATTTCAACTTCTTTATAACTGAAGGTTTTTTTACAAAATCACAGGCACGTTGGAAAAAAAATGGTATATGCCCCTTACAGTTACAATTTCAGTTATAAATAATAATCAGAAATATCCGTTTGTGAATTATTTTAAAAAAGTGTACGTACCGGTTGGCTTTAGTGTTCCCTCTCATCTCTATAATCAATTTGAGCATTGTGTCCTAGATTTAGAAATAAATGATTAAAAGAAATTAGAAACTCGGAAAAAATAATTTGAAAAATTCACAAGATATTGTTATAAATCGCATACCAGAAGGTCACTTGACTTTCTGAAACCAGAATATAGGAGACGCTGCTTCGTGTTCCCATACCTATAACGACGTCTTTTATTTATTAAGTGTTAAAAAGAAGATGAAAAGTATCGTTAGCCAACACCAAAAAAATCAAGTTTATAATAAACTAGCTTCCACCCGTGGTTTCACCTGCGTGTAGGAAACTTCCTGCACCTTTCCTGGGAGAAAAACTGTTCTTTCTGGTATCTCCATACCAAATTTGATCAAATTAGCCGTTTATGAGTGATTGAAAGATAAACATCCCAACAAACATACTTTTCACATTTATAATATTTGTAGGATAATCCTATTTAAAAGTCTATTTATGAATAAAAAGATTCGTACATTTCGCATAGTAAATTTCAAAACCTGCAATCGTGTTCCCATCCGAAGTTAGAGGCAGTTCTTTTCCTGTATTACATCAACCTGTTTTGCAGTACCTATGAGATTTGGGTTCGTCGAAGTCGCAAGAGCCTTGTTTGTTTGATGCACTATCTGCTGGTGAGTTGGCATTTGGAGAAAGGTTATTACATTTCCATTTACACCCCAGCTTACCACTACTAAGTTATCCATGATATCTTTTCCATTTTTTTTAATTACAATTTATACTTGTCTTTCTTTTAACATTTTCTCATATTCACGTTATGTACTTTTCTTTCTCCTCGCTTTTAATGTAGTTGAAAATAAATAGAATAGTAAAACTAAAGTTGTGCAATGTGCCTTGGCCTTGGAACGGCCTTAGAACTATACCACTGCATTCCTTTCTTCTTGTGGATATCGTAAAAACTGACATAGGGAAATTCACACAAATATCTATAGTATTTGAATAGATAGAGGGATAACCATCACAATATTGTGAAACTAAAAAATGCTAGAGCTGTGTCGGGCAGCCGTTTGGTATCGGCGTAAAAATCTAGCACCCCTTTTCTTCCTAGGCAACGTCGGAGCAAGCGACAAAGGGAAAGCCTTGAAATTAGCAATGGCTACCGACAGATGCCGGGATAGCAATCTCAAAAAATACCAGACCAGAATTAAGCATGCGCTTGCGCAGCTTGACGATTAAGGGCAAAACCTCGCAAGATTTCGGCCAGCAATGATAGTGTCCAGCAGAGACCCAAGTCTAACAGTGAACTTTCGGAGGCTCCATTTCCAGCCTTAGATCAGGTTAGAATAAAATAATGCATTAAGCCCAATGTATGTGTCTATCTGGATGTGCTACTATTTGATAATCGCTGATTTAAGTTTAACTTAAGATTATATTAGTCTAAATTAATTAAAATGTATAGATTAGTGTGGATTCTTAACTTCACCATTTAATGATTTCTTGTATTAACGTGAATACTACACATTTGAAATGAAACTATTGTTTACGGACTTTATTGCGTTTTAATAGTATCTATCTAAAAAAGCTATAATCTGTAAAGTAGCCCAAACTAATCTAAAAAATCTAATTAAACGCGATAAAATCCGTAAATAACACTTTCACCATTTAATTTAAAAATATTGAAATGTAGTGACTTACGTGATTCCCAGATTGTTCAAATTACCATAAACTAAATTATTGTAATCTCTCTGTGGAAACTTAACAGCTGATTTGAGCATTCCGATTGACGGCCTTATTAATGTATGTCCCGGCATAATAGGTTCGGCTTCAGGCAAGTCTTCAGGGTTCCTTGGAGAGCCTAATATTAGTTCTTCGGATCCTTGTCTTCTCTGCTAGATATCAGTAATGAATTGACGAAAGTTTAAATTATTTCCGAAGTTTGGAGATATCTATATGGCCGAATTCAGCCACAGGAACAATTTTCGAAAAGAATAATTAATTTACATTCATTCACACCAGCAAACGCGCAAACACAGGAACTCCCTTGTCTTTACCCTTCCGTATGTGATGTAACTAAATATAGACTATGTATATACGGAAAGATCAAAGGAAAGATAAGTAAGTAAGTAAAAGTGTAAGAGATTTCCTGTGTTTGAAGTGTCTCGAAACACAATTAAATAGCGTACCCATTTTATTAATCAAGTTATGAATTGATAATCTAAACACTTCATCGCCTAACCCAGAGAGTAAAAATAGAAATAATGAAGAATTAGCTCTAATACTTTAGTAATGTACGACTGAATTGTGACCTACATAGTTTTACCTCGTTTGAAGCCAGTAACGGAATTTGTCCTGAAGTACGAACGAAGGTAAGAACTTGATAGGTTTTAGAAATTTTTTGAAAAATCCCTGTTCTATAAAATATAATCACCTTCATTGTATATAACGTTTATGTTTTTTTTTTTCACTTTAAGACATACAGAACGTCTTAAACTCTTTTACGTTGCTCGCCGCACTGTCTGCATGGTGGTATTACTCTATGCCGCTCACGCCGGCTAAAAACCAGCACTGTAGTTCAATTCAACTGCAGTACTGAGTCCAGTATTTTTTCCCAATGCGTTATAGCTCGTGAGACAACGGTAAACACAGTTACAATTCTATTTTCATTATTCACACTGATATACACATGTATAGCTACATAATACGCAACACGCATTAACGCACAAGCAAGCATTTTTCTAGTTAATTAATGGTTGTGATAACCATTTACACACAATTTAACCTTCTATGTACATATATTTCTTTTACATGAACGTTATGTAACTAAAACTGTTACTGCTTTGATTTACGTAAAGGTATGGGAGAGCGAAGTCTTCTGGGACAGGCATAATATCCTTTAAAGGAGACTTCAGCCACAGCTCATTATTAACGAAGAATTTTGTAAAAGAATTGAATAAATTAATAATATTATTATTATTATTTAAAATAATATATCTTTATCTTATGCGTTTATGTTTAGTTTGCTAATAAGTTTGTGGTGTTTTAATTTTTATTATGTTAAAGGAATAGTGTGCGCAATAAATGTTTCTTTCTCCTTTCCAATTTTTTTACTTCATTTTCGTTTTTTAATTAATGTCTGAGAAATAAATACTGATTTAATTACTTCTATATTCGCATAGTATTTAATACAGTTAGTGAGCTGTCGCGTACACTGACATACAAGCGTCGAAATTTAAATTGAGTTAAGAGTATGTTAGGATGGTTTTACACCTGTACCATGCTACTAACTAAAACAATTTATGTGATAGTATACGAACCAAAAATCGCGAAACGAAATTATTTTGATTTTTTTTTACATACATAATAACCTAATCCAATTATGGACACAAATACTGTTTGTAAAATAATTTTGTTCGTTTTCCATTTAATATTAATATTTGCTCAAAAGAACGATACAATTTTTATTCGTTCCTTTTCAGACCACTAGTTTAACTGTCGAATACTGCTGTTGTTAATATTGGCTTCGCAAATAATGCGCCAAGGAGCTGGAATATTTATATCTCAGAGGATTTATCCCACAGAATTCCTTTTTCACCAAGACTATAACACTCACACAAACCGGCAATTGCGATGCCTGCCATTCGAGAAACAGGATTCGAACTGCTCGTAAACCCGTCTGTGATTTTTATCACATGAGTTAATATCTATACTAATGCTCCATGATCACGGTCTTTATCAACGTGGAAATTATTACCTATTCCCATATGATTGGTCCTGCTGTCATGTTAAACTTGGGTAAAATAATCCACCTCCGGCATCTATCTATTCTCTTTAGTTTTCATGATGCTTGAATTTCTGAACATGGCAAGTTCCTCTACCCAGCCGGTAATACGTTATTTTATCAAGAGCCTGTGGACTGTCTACATCCTGACTAAATTCTTCCTCAGAAAGAGTATTTGTCGTAATGGCAATCGAATTATCGGTCGCTGTGTCAGATTTCTGCTTTCTAGTCGCTAGTGCCCGTTTATAGTGTATGTTATTTAAGTCTGGCATTTTCTAAATCTGTCATGAGTTGGGATTTTTCTGACATTCCTTTAAATGTCAAATTAACAACTTATGAATATTCACTATTTAAATGTTTTTTTGGATACTTGACTTGACAACTTTTATTTTAACATAAAATATAAAAAATAAGGAGCATTCTTGTGAAAGGCACGTTAAATCTAAGGTTTTATATATAACTAACTGAAAGTAGCAATATTATTTGAAGCGATATGAAATGTTATTAATAAATCTATCATTATTTAGTTTCCCAACTGAGACAATAGCTCACTGAAGGGACTTACTTAGTTAATATTCCACTGCTGTTTTGACGCGTGCCATGCGTGCAAACGAAGATAAGCTAAACTTAATTCAGAAAGTTATACATAACATATCAAAATTCGTTAATTCTGGTATCGCCATCAGTATTACGAAGTTTATATATAAAGAATTATCCTTAAAATCGTGTTAAACTAATTGACTTCAAGTTTTATCATTTAACAGCACGAGCAGCAAATTAAGAGAGATTTAAAAATTGCAGTGTCAGTAGGACGATGGAATAATTATTGCAAATACGAGTGCGTCAGGCTGAAGCGTTTTAGGTATGAAAACGGTTTACACCCAAATCATGAAATACTACGAAGCTGTGCCTGCTAAACATTACTATTACAACGAATGAAAATGATTCCCCAAATGGTTCTCTGTGTCTTGGCGTGGGGCTTAGCAGCTGTGGCTTGGTTATCCATGGTTAATCTAAGAAGAATTTACATAGTCGGCCTGATGTATCGGTCACAATTTGCATGCATGTCGAGACTTGTTTTTTTATTGGAGACGCGGCAAACGAGCTATTGGTTCACATAATGTTAAGTCGGTTAAGTGATTACCGTCGCCCACGTACATCTGCAAGACCAGAGGTGCTGCAGATGGTATTTTGGAAATGCAAGGGAGGATGACGAGGGGGATAGTGAGGGGGAGGGGCAGGGGGATGGGAAGGGGGAGTGAACTTCCGGATACCTCACTCACCGTACGGAATGCAGAAGCATAAAATGCCTCTTCTTCACGCCGGTATTCTGCGAGGCCGTGGTACGTGGTACGTGGAGACTTATATGACTCCTCCGATATATAGCGAAGGCTTAACACCGTGTGTTTTCAGACGGAGCATGCCCACTCATCCTGGCTACCGTGCATGTGGATATAAGACGTTTTGTACACAACAAGAAAATAGTTTATTTTCAGCAGAGGATGACAAGTTGGAGAAAAGCTTTTTATGCGTTAGGGCTTAGGGTATACACGAACCTGTTGTGGTAATATCATGAATATAGGTGCAGTAAAAAAAGGAAAGTAACAGCCTGTAAGTCCCCACTGCAGAGCAAATGCCTCATTCTCAAATAATAGTAATCAGAGAGGGTTTAGAAGCCACGCTACTCCAGTGCGGGTTGGCGGGCTTCACATATCCTCGAAATAATAATAATTATTTCTTAGACATGCAAGTTTCCACACGATGTTTTCCTTCACCGGTATGCACGTGGTAAATACAGCACTTAAAAATGTTATTAACAATTTTAGTGGTGCCGGCACCGAGGATCGAACCCAGGTCAATCACGCTCTATGACACTAAAGTGAGCGCCCTGACCACTAGGCTACTTTTTTTAATGATCTCAAATCTCGAACTTGATGATACAGTCAAGAATAATTTGCTTGCCTAGATAAAAGGATTTCTGAGCTTTCAACACGTCTGTTCATTGTCCGAGAGGAAACTGTTCCTCGGCGCTTGCATTTAAATCCGTTAAGAAATATTGCATCAAATCCAATTAAACTTCTGGCTCTGTAGAGTGTAAGTGTAAATCATTTTAAGAAAATGCAAGATAAATTTTGAATATTCTTTATATTTAAAATGAAACTATAATTTATGGATTTTATCGCGTTTAATTTTGTATTTATATTCCCGACGTTTCGAGTGCTTTACCGTGGTCACGGGAGGACTAATGTGTTAGACGTCCAGATGTCATAGTTACTAACTAGTTACTAACTCGGGCTACGCTTTTATTCATTAATTGTGAATATAAAAACAAAATTAACCCTTTTCATTTCAAATGTGCAGTGTTTGCGTAAATACAAGAAATCGTTATATTCTTAATAATTAAATGAAATGCTATTCAAAATTTCATTGTTATTTAATCCTGGTTAGACAAATTTACGCCCTTTAGTGGCAGTGTACGAGAATTTGATACCCTGTATCTGTATCTTGCGTATACGAATAATTTATGTAACTAATTTAGGTGTGATTTATCTGGAATTAAGTCGGATAACTCGCCTATTGATTTTGGAAAATACTTTCAGTTGGAGACTTTTACATTTTAAGATATAAATACTAATCTAGAAAGATGCATAAATTTTTTGTCCTTATTTAGTTAAACGAATGATGCTTTAAATGTTATACTTATTTTAGGGTTTGCTATTAGTATGACTTCATAAGGTCTTGAAATAACGCTTTAAAGTTGTGGCTTCCATTTAAATGGTGAAATATTTATGTATTCAAATTTAAGACCGAATATATAAAACACGGAAATAAGTGACAATGTTTAAACAATGAGTCACCTTTTGACTTCTCAAAAGTGTTTCCGGAAAATACTTCCCACTTAACAGAGGTTTATGGCAATAAGTAGGCCAATTATCATTTAATTCATTAGAAAAAAAAAACGAATTAATAGTTTTAATCAAAAATTAACGTATTAATCTTTTTAATATGTATCCATTACACTGAACTTTTGATATTTATTTATTAATAATTGTTAAGTGAGGTTTTTTTTTATTTAGGAAAGTTGGCAAATGAGCAAGCGGCTCATCTGATGGTAAGTGATTACCGTCGCCCTCGTACATCTGCAACACCAAAGTGACTGCAGGTGCGTTGAAGGCCTTGAAAGGTAATTAGGAGATGGGAGGGAGGATAAGGAGGGGAATTAGGAGAGGGGGTAGGTTACCTCACTCATCGACGAAACGCAGAAGCACAAGATGCTTTTACTTCAAGCTGGTATTCTGCGAGGCCGTGGTAACTACGCGGTCGATACGAGCCAATCGACCAGCACCAAGTGCCGCCGCTTGGGTCTGCCACGTATAAAACTCCGTGGGTTTTTTTTGACTGTGCTAACCGCGTTCGAAGAGGAATTACTTTATTTGCAACACTTGTCAATCTCATCTAAGACACTGCCGTTTAACATCTGTATCTATGCACATTTTCGGTATGAAATTTTATGAGATGACTAATATCTATAAATCCGCCATCTATTGGACTCTATTTGATTTCTAAGACTCTTGTCTAAGTCACCGCTTACGACTCTCTTACTTACTTACGACCCTCGGAAGGATGGTGGGAGTTCTGAGGTGAGAGTCCCAAGGTAGAATGCGTCTGTTACTATGATCATTTGGCAAGCGTGGCATTTATCGAAAATCCTCTCGCACGCAGACACCTACGCCCGGTAGTGATCTAGTAAGAGCTATATGAAGAAAGCAGTATAGAGGGCTTGGTACTAATATCCCCTTGCAACAAGAGGATTATAATTTATAATTTCGCCATTGAACGTTTATGAGATTGCGTAATTTTAATTTTGGTATTATTCATCAAAACTTTAAAGCTATTTTCTCGGATAAATAAATACAAATTCCCAACACCAACATATATTATGTTGCCTGTGAGATAACACCAACTGTGAAATTTCCATATTGCAGTAACAGCGCATAGCAAACTTTATGTATGACTTGAACTTTGTTTAGATTACATTATAAATTAAATTAACATATTTTTGAACTTTTAGAATTAACTTAGGACTATACCCGAGTTTTTAAATAGAATTACTGTACGTAAAGTTATTAAAATTCATATTCATTGACTTTAAGGTCCATGCCTGTGTTCAACCATGCATATTATTTGCAGGCGTATAATCAAGTTACTTTGTGTAGAGATCATAAGCGAGTACTGCTTCCTTATATTTAGTAGAAATCCCTTCATGTAAAATCTTACCTTAAGAATGTTTAACATTCTATTAATGTTGTAATCGTCTTTTGAAACACTTGATGTTAATGTAAGGTCCTGAAAATTAATTAAAAGATGGATATGTTACCATTTTCAAACTACATCTACTTTTTTTTAAACTGCAGTGGTTTACGATCTAAGCATCAAATTTGGTATTCTTTTGTAAAATAGTTAAGCACTAAAATAAGTTACCAGTATTAAAAAAGGCGCAAATAGTCGCCAGTACATGGTTCAGCTTTGTTAATATTATTAGATGATTAACAAATCTAAAAATACGAAACAATTTTACATTAGATACAATCAAACTAAGACTTAAAATCTTTTCTTCAACGATCAAACTTAATCGTTGTTTAAATTTAAATATTAAAACGCAAACCGTGAAATTGAAAATACTTAAAAATATACATTAAATCCAAAGTCAGTTGCTGTAAGCAAGTCAAGAACGCATAGCTAGTAATTAAGTTTACTTTTGTAACAGTGACAGAAGAAAAATTTTAAAAGTCTATGTACTATCAGTGCCTAATTACTCGTATCATAAACTAAAACAGTTTCAGCCTAAAGGCAGCTGAAAGCGTCGATACTTTCTGGTTTATAACCATGAGTTAACTGGTTAATCAGTGCGTTATACAAATTAAAACAGAGAAGGTTAAATAGGTAGTAGAATAAAGGTCAAAATTTAGTCCTCGAAAAATTTTGTGGCGCATCTCATTAACATGTAATGTATGTTATATTCGTAAATATAAACAATCGACTTGATATAGAAATGAATTGTCAAAGCACAGCAATCGAGCTCCCTTTGAGTTATTCATGCCTTATCTACATCGGTGTTGCAGTTAAGTCCACTCATAGGCAAATCAGTTGAAGGCCAATTTTGAGCATTCTTGCTGACCTTTTCAGACACCGAATTGGTACGCTTTTGCTAATTATTATAATATATATCTTACCATCGATTACACATAACTATTAATGAATTATACATATTTTACATACATTTAAATTTATTGTACATTGTTTTTTAAAAAAATAATAATTTCATATCTAACATAAAATACTCATGAGGTAATATAAATGCTACGTTACATTTTTGGAATGCCTTTAAGAGTCTTTGGTGTCAATTCTTAAACATTATTAAGTCAGTTAATCGGAGGCTTAACTTTTATTGCAAAACTGCCCATTACATTTCCAGGTGGATAATAATTAGCAACAACATATACTTGACCATCTTTGGATTTAGCAATACCTACGCCCAGTTCGTTGCTGTCTTCCCAGACAACCTGTGAGAAGTGTCCTGATTTCAAATCGTTTGGCTCTCTGCCGAAAACGTGTAATTTAATTTCATTATACCATTTATCTACAGGATCTCTACCAGAAACAGAGAAGTTAGGATCGGAAGACCAAGCGTAAAATATATTTTCACCATATTCATTTTGATCTCTGTGTTCTACTTGACCAGATTTGGCGAGTTTCTTAGCCCACTCTTCAGCGTATTTACATAGTTTTTTATTAAATTCTAGTGGAGGCACACCGTGTCTCCTGCGATAGTCGTTGTGAGATCTTAAAAATTCATCCTCAAACTTTTCACCTGATATTGAAGTAGATCTAAATTTTGTGACCAAGTCTGTTGCGATTCCTGATAAGTTTTTACTGCCCCTTTGACTCGGAGATGGTGGTCCCATTGTATTGTTGTGTTCGCTATAAGAATAAGAACTGCTGAAAGTTGACCTAAACTGCAAGGCTCCTGGTGGTAAAACATTTTTAACAAATTGCCCACTGTAATTTCCGGGGGGAGAATAATTAGCAACAACATATAATTTTCCTGATTTACTTTTCGCACTTCCAATTCCCAATTCACGTGTATTTTTCCAAACTATTTGTGTGAAATGACCGCAATTCAATATTTCCGGTTCTCTGCCAAATGAATAATCTTTGATTTCGTTATACCATTTTTCTACACAGTCTCGTGCTTTTATTTTCACATTTGGATCCGGTGACCATCCACAATAAACACTTTCGCCGTAATCTTCGTTAAGACTATACGACATAGCATCTGTTTTGGCTAACTCTTCAGCCCATTTTTGACTTACTTTACTAATGTCCTTGTTAAGGACTAACGGTGGTACTCCATGCTCTCGTCTGTATTCATTGTGAACTTCTAAGGCTTTGTTTTCAAATTCACTTGTCTTGGATCCAAATAACTTGCTCTGAAATTAAGAAATACAATTTTATTAGATCCAGACCCTAAAATAATAGACACAAATTTTTAAATACTTTGTAAGAAATAGCGTAAACTTTAGAACAAAATCTCCAATTTTACAGAAACCAAATTTCATGCAAGTATGTCCCGTAGTAGATATTTGTGAGCTGATAAATAAGAGGATAGTTTTGAACGCACCTCTTCATAATGCTTCTCCTTTTATAGTTGAATCCAGATCTTTTTTAACATAATGTTTATTAAATATATTAGAAACTCAGAAAATATTTATAAATAAACAGAAAATAGATGACTGATGACTCCACAACATGCCAACTGACAGATGAGAGAGTTCAATACTTGTAACTAATTGAATTAAATAATTACACCATTCCTACCTCATTAAAAGGTATCGTCAAAGTCGACTAATAGCAAAAATGCTTAACATCTATTGCTTTTATCCAGGTATATTAAAAGTTATAATGGCTTTGTAATTTCATCGCATTCATGAATAGTAATAACATGGAATAACATTTTTGTAAGACTAAAATTATCCTTGGGGTAGCAAAATTAGTTTAGTCGACTTTTTAAGAAAGTCGCACCTTCAATCGCAAAGTCTTGTCTAAGTACCTCTTTCAAATTTATTAATATTTTTTTAGAAACATTAATACGCATTCGTCGAGTTATTGTTATTTTTCATTACGGATTACGGATCCCGATTGCGTTTGACTCATTTCTTTTTGATGTGATTGTAATCATTCCACTAGTAGTTTTAATTTTTTTCCAGAATTACCTTATCACCAAAGTTTGTCCATGAATCGTTTTTATATTTTCATTAAGATATGCCATCATAGATTATGATAAGATATATTTTTTTAATGTTTTTATTCCATTAATTTGTTAATCAAGAGATACATAATATATTATGTTATTAACAAAAAAAACATCGAATACATTCAATAAGATATTTTCAATGTTCGATAACAACTTCTGTTAAATTATTGTTCTTCGTATGCCCTCGGGGTAGGATATAGTTGAACTTTATTATATACCTATGTTACTAACATCTAGACTTGTTACTGACACCAATGATCAACGAAATAAATGATTTCTGATTCTGATTCTGAACTGAATATAATGGAATAAGTTATTGCCGTAATATGAGATCTTCAAAGGTATTCTCCTCTTCCTCATTTATTTATTTATCTCTATTCCTAATACTGGATAACTTAGTGATTGTCAGAGGTTTAGACATTTTTAGTCTTTTTAATCCACTTGACATCTGAGCTTATTTGGGGAAACGTGACATGTTGCTTTCTTCAAGGTTAACGATACAAATCGTGCAAATGTTGCGAAAATCTCATTCCTACAAGCTCTATGTGTAAATATAGGGCTCTTAGGGGATCGAACTCGAGTCTGCCGATCCGGAGGAAGAACTCACAACTAACGGCAATCGTAGGTGTTAAAATCAATACATGTGTATTTCAAGATCACAACAGTAATATACTTTTGAGTTAACTTTGGATCCAAACTTGAGACTTTTCCCTATCATTGCCACCGGATGCGTCTAATGGTTTTTGCCAAATTAATTGCTAGGGCAAAGATGGTGATACTAAAAATAATTATAACGTATTTGATTGAGGTATTTTAAAAAATGTCATCCTATACGTGTCATACATAAATGAGTGTCGAATGAGTTTATTTCCGGTTATGATAACGCTATAGATAATCGAGCATGTATACCTATGTTAGTCATGTTATAACTAAAACAGTATTGAATAAAAAGTCTCTTTAAGCGCCTATAGCCGAATGGGTAGGGTGCGGACTGCGAAACATGACGTCGCAGGTTCGAGCCCACCATTCGACTAACTGTGAACTGTGAACCACTCCAAATACAAGCTCTAATGCTTAGTTGGAGGGTTAACAGGAATATTAGTAATGTTAGTTAAATAGCATTGCTAGTATTCTTATAAAAAAAAATATATGAGCCTTGAAAGTCTCTAATTATAAACAGGTGATGTTTAATTATCTCATCTCATTTTCTTTATATTTTGTCACCAACTGCTTACTGCTTATGTAACCTATGATAATTAAATTTCAAAATTTTATTATAAAATTTGATTGCAAAAGATAATACTATTTTGTTTTAAAGCTAGGTTTGGAGACGGTGCCAATTCTTTGCGCTGTTACCCTGAAACATATTTTAATGAATCACAAATGTTACATAATGACGAGTAATTTAATTAGCTTCAATTCCTTTTCAACTTTAACATAGCATTATGTTAAGGTTAAAAAGGACACACCACTGCTTTGTGGAACTATGATGGTAACTGTCTCGATCTATGAACCAGAACTTACATCATAATGAAGGCTGAAAAGTACCGTTTTGGGTACATACATGAAACAACAATGTTCGTAAAAGTAAAACAATATGCTTAGGTTTCTAACCAGGAGCAAATATTTGTATAAAATTTTAATGGTTTTTGTATGTAGGTAATATATGGCTTTTTTGTTAATCTTTACAAAAGTAGTTTAAACATTATTTATGTTTAAAATTATCTTTCTTTAAGTAGGTAGTGTAAATTAAGTCTACTAAAACGTATTAAAAGTTACTGAAACTAATTTACGGAGCGCGTATTTACATAATTCGCTAAAACATTTTCGTTTGCTTCCTACGCAGCATCCTTCTCCGTTAACACACCTACACACTTTAAGTTAACACGCCCACTTTCTGTTTACTAATGTATCTGCTTCTGTTTGCTCTTGGATACATCGAGAGGAGCTTAAATGTTTACGTAGCTTTAGTAGCTGGTAAAGAATATCACACAAAGTGTTGATTATTAAAATAGATTTAAGAATATAACGGCATATTGGCTACTAAGGTCATTTGTTGATTATGCATAAGTAAATCTAACATCTTAAGTTGTAGCCTAGTGGTCAAGACCTTCTGTTATTTTTTTGGAGTGTCCTGGCTTGATCCTCGGTGCCGGCACCACTAAAATTATTAATAATAGTTTTAAGTTCTGAATTTATCAGGCGCAGTGAAGGATACCATTTGAGGAGGAGGACATGTGAAGTTCACCAACCCACACTGGAGCAACCTGGCGGACCCTACCCGGCTCTAAAACTCTCTCAAATAATGGAGAGAAGGCCTTTGGCCAGCTGTGGTCATTTACTGGCCGTTACTTTAATTTAATCTTCAAAATTAACACTGAGTAGACTTTCAATTAATAAAAAATTAAAATAATTATGTATGTATTTGCGATGATAATAGGTATGTCCAGACACAAAAAAAATTAGCAAAATTTTATTAAAATTGTTACCTACTTTCCGACAACTAAATTTTTATTGTATTAGATAATATTTTTAAATTAGGTTAAGGTAAGTAATTAATATAACTAAGATGATCATACTAGATGTAAATTTTGAGGCCGTCATGTCGTGGTGGATGGCTTTAGATGGTTCCTTCGATACCCAAGGGAAAAGGAGAGGTGGCTGCCACATTATAAAAGAATCGTTAGATAACGGTACATTGTAATTTATAAATTTTATGCAGGAAAACAATAATTTGTGTCACGTTATAATTAAAGAATATATTAATTTCCGAATTTATTGTTCTCCTTTTTAATCAGAATGAATTAAATAACAGTTATAAAGAAATTAGCTCAATAGGCAGCAGAACTAAAATTAAAAATATATTAAATGATATTTAAAAATCATTTCCGTATCAAGTAGCTTGATGGTAATGATTATATCTTCCTGGCGGATTTACGCAATTTATTCAAAATTTTCGGCAAAAACAAAATATAACCGTGTTATTTTTTAATATGGTTTCGTTTGTCTAAGACATGGTTACCTGTCACTTATGGGAGGATACCGACACTGCGCTCACCACCCACTTACTCAGAGAGTATGGGAAAACTTTCCAAGATACGAGTATGTACAGTGTCACAACAATTAATCACTGACAACCCTTGGCGAAAAACGTTTCTGGAGTGATAGCCACGGGACGACCACCCAAACCCCGGAGTGACGACCTGCGCAGTGTTGGGGGAAGTCGATGGATGCAGGTGGCTCTTTGGGGGAGGCCTATGTTCAGCAGCTATGATAGTGTCACTGCATGTGCTGGCTTTTCCTCAAGAGGTCTATGTTCAGAAGTGGTCTAAAACAGGCTGATCTGTTGGCACGTACCAGAAGATAGCAAAGCCTAATAAAAACAAAAATAAGTTTGATTTCTTTAGATCAAAAAAATAGAAGAATTTCATTTATTGAAAATATCAAAACTAATTAAACTAATAGGCAAACTCAATTAGATTAATCTTTCATTACATTTTCGATTTTATTAACGAGAACACTTCAATGTTATATTACTATATTATAAGTACATATTACATGATATTTATTACATGTTTCGGTTTTAGTATAACATTGTAGTGTTCAGATACTTACAAGAAAATCTTTCAAAATTCACAACTACATCCAAATTTTAGACGGTAACAATGTTGTAATTTTGTTCCAAAGTGGTGAAATGTACCTCCTTTGATTGAGCAAGTTGTTATAAAATAAAGAATGTAGTGTTTTAAAGAACAAAAAAAGTACTTAAAAAGAGGATGATAGAGTCGTAAATATACATACATATTTAGCTTTAATATAAAATACTTTAATTTGCACATGTATGTAAAGATAGAAATTAGAATAATAACGTTGCTATTATTTTGATTTTAATCGTAAAACAAGTAGAGTTATAAAATTTTTATCTAAGAAAACATATTCACAAGTTTCGTTAGAAAAGTATTACGCAAAAATATTTTTGCAAAAAGTTAAGAAAATCGTATTTACCATTTTTTCTCACGCTCCCTCTGCCTGATCCAATAAAATCGCAATAAAAAAATTAACAAATGTCACACGTCCCTTAGCCGTCACGTCGCCTGAGTTCCTGGCCAATTTATGTGTCCCACTTTTGAATTATTTGATCCTTGCGTCCGAATGTCTGTATGCTACTGCCATTATGAAATTTAGTGGTGTTATCACAATATCTGGCTCTCTCACTTCGTTTTGATAAGTTAGAACGAGCGAAAACTAAACGTTTGGCTAAACGCGATGGTGATATGAATTGCCACAGAAATGCAGCGATATAGCACTGCCTATGAATATAAACAGAGACGACAACTTATATTTATTTCGTATCAAGAAATGCGCCAGCGACTGCGGCTTGTAAGACCAATGATTAATCTTGAACTGCTTGCAGTATCCTAAACAATTTTGTTACTCATACTACGTTCCCGAGTACGAGAATTGATATAAAAACAAAAACAGTTGAACAACACAAAAAGGAAGCAAAAAATGCGAAAGGCACGAAATGTGATAAAACACGAAGCAAAAATGACTTAATGAGCTGGCACTGTGAGCTCCATTCATGTTATCTACGCAACGAGAGGTAATTAGCTTATTCACGATGGCAGAATCACAAGCCGTAACGTTCCCAGAAAATTACTAAAATACGAGTATGATTTCTTTCAAATGTCGTCCTAACTCTATCGTTAAATTATAAAGACGTGATAACTAAACACAAATACAACCATGATTATATTAGACCGTAAAAATGATTTGTTTGGAAAAAAAAACACAAAAAGACAATAATATAGGCAAAACAAAGACCGCAAGTCTTTCTTTTGCCGGTTTCTTCTTAGTCAGAGGAACCTTATTACGAAACGGTGGTAGAATTAAAAAAAATGACGTTCGACAACTGAAACGCATGTTTCTTATGTTGAATAAAAAATTGATTTGACTTGATTGCCTCGTGGTTAGCGAATCTGTTTCTGGATCAGAGACCCGAAATCGATCGCCTATGCGAAGGGCTCGTACTAAAGACTATTTCGAAAATTATGTACGATTTCTGTCGATGACCTGAAATCTAAGACGCTGACAGGTTCGCCGGCTGTAAGTTTGTTACAAATAAGCATTGGTGAAAAGCTGGTTTAAATTTCTAATAAATACCTAACAATGCACGTATTGTGTCAAGATAATTATAACTATGCAAGAGAGAATTATAAAAGTAATTTAGTATTAAGTTACGTATTTTTGTCAAGATAAAGGTTCCTCAGTGTTTTTCCTTAAGTGTATCACCCAAACTCTTCGTACTGATTTTTATGCACTACTCATGAACCACCAATTTCAAGTCCTATTCTATCTATACCTTATTTTTCTGTACGTACTAAAGATACACCTGTATTTATTACAGGTAGTATCTATAGGTTAAGAGACAAAGTAGTTATCATCCTGGAATTACAATTATATTTTGTCTAACTATATGATAAACTCTATTATTGAATGTTTATTTTAAGTCTTAATTTATTAATACTGTATAAAATGTTGTAGTTAAGCTCTTCGTTAAATCTAAATCTGTTGTTTATGCCAACTTAAGGTTTAAACATAAATTTGGTACGCCACTGGAGTTTTCACTGACCCCACAGCACGGTTAGGGAGAAGTGAAAAATATTTCGACTGTCAACAGAGTGTTCTGTTTGTTGATAGGGTGAGTAACTACTTTTGATAATTATCAACATGCGAAAACTTTTTGGTGTTTAAATTTTGTTATTTTTATTAATAATAATAATTATCTGTGTGTTTTCAGATTAAATAAAAACACATATGCTTTAAACTTGTTCTAAAAGTGCGCACAACATGCAAATATGCGGCCATACCAATTTTATAAATCCAAGATCAGATAAAGGGCAGTGAATTTTTTTTTTATTTAATTAAGTTTTTTATATCCCGGAGAGGCGAAAAGTGGGTTCCGAAAAATTACTTGGCTGCGCTGAGTTGTGACAAGTCAAAATCCATAGTATCTGTCTACTCCTGTGTCACAAGCGGAGTGTTTACATATCTTTTTGCAACATACTATTATTCTTTATTCTCTGTCTGTCTATTTTAGCACCCGCGTTCAGCTTCGAGAAACAATTGGTTATGCAATTTGAGTATTTTTATAGTATTATTATTTATTGAGATTACTGTTCTCTCTATGCGTTTTCTACGCTGTGGCTTTATCACTAATGCTCGATAAGGGTTTTAGATACGGCATGATTACACATCGGACGTCTATACTTTGTTACTTGTTACACGTATTTTATAGCATTAGTACAGTGAGAGATTCGAAAAGTGAAACTGCTTTAGTTAGCTCGCATCCATAATAAATATATTGATGTAAATTATTTCTATATCTGAATAAAAAAAAATATAATTTTTTCCACTCACTATATACGCATATTATGTCCACGCACTTTATTATTGCACCGTATTTAATTAATTTGATGATTTCAAATTAATTAAATAACCATTTTCCTTATTACGTACATAATATCTATAATACGTGCACAATAATGAGACAAATAATTATAATTAGAAGGCTCCACACGTGTAATTTTCGTTTTTTCGCCATAACAATAAAACTTTTTTTTGTTTGAACACGTCAATTAATATTTAAAGTGAAATTGTTTCTGTAATACTTTTGGTAAATTAAACATTTGTACATGCTAGCTATAGTATTTGTAAATATTACTTACAATAAAAGAACATCCTGGTATAATGCACGGTGTTTTCATTTTCAGTTCCAAGGCTAGTTATATAGTTATATCAGAAATTTCATTCACGAATATTTTTTTTAAACACGCATCACTTCTTGTTTGTTGTTACGATACACTCACCAGTCGAAGTGACTTCGTAGTGGCCGACATTTTAATCCGAGATAGGTGACGTTGTAGTGTGTGGTACAATTAAAAAGCTTTGCGAGTGGCGGGGGAATCAAGTATAAATATACATATAAGTAAAGAAAGGAAGTTTAATTATATGAGATCACATATCATCATCATTTCAGCCTATCACAAGCCCACTGCTGAACATAGGCCTCCCCCAAATATTGCCACAAAGCTAGGTCCTAAGCCACCTGCATCTATCGACTTCCCGCAATAGATCACATATATCAACACCAATATATGAAATCCTCAAAATGTACATAAATATGTTTAAACGGGTTTAGCTTAAAACTATTCATATTTCAATGGAACTAGGCTATGTTTTGATATTTATTGATTAATATTATTTAATAGTACACTTATTCGAACAATAAATTCACGCTTATGGGAAATATGAATGACATTTAAGCAGAGATTTTGATTATGTAATCACGCTATATTGTGATCTCGCGTGCAATCGCAGCCGCTAGGCTAGTAGGTAAAATTTGCACTGTTTAACCCTTTATAGTAATATAATTTCTATTGTGGCAACACGGCATGAGCTAATCTAACTCGATCTTTATTAACTGTAAAAGTTATACGTAGTGTCTTTTATTTTCAATTCAATCAATTCTGCTATTTCTTGTGACTTGTTAACAATACCAAAATAGCCAACAAAATCCCCAATGTTTGTTTTAGTGATAATGGAAAAAAATTACAGTGTTTTAGGTTATTAAGGTTGACAATTTAAAAGCAATTTAAAAGCAATTTAAAAGGAGTGCATATCCTTAAGATTTGCATACAAAAAGTTTTATGCAAGCACCAGGAGTGGGTGCTCTTCCTCACAAGTACGTGCAGACACTTATTGTACCACACAAAGAAGATCCAATAAACTGAATAACAACAGCACAAACCCGACACTTGGTATTATTCACCACCAGCTTCCAAAACGTTTTCCGCCTCGCAACACGGCGATTATAGAGCAAAATTCCAGAGCTGTTGAACATTCGTTATACCAGCAAAACTATGAGTTTTTCTATGGACTTATAGTATATAAGAACATAATTATGGGTATTAGCTTATTTGAACCAAGGTGATTTTGTCTGGTAACAGGTAATAATTATATAAAAACTGAGATTTAATTTTTTTCGGTTGATGATTATAGTCTGATTCAGAGTTCTCGCTTCAAGCTGTGTAATACATATCCTTTTATTTATGCGGATCTCTGGGAATAAATCCAATTATCTCAGATTATTGAACTCAATCGAGTCTGTCAGGTATGCCCCTCCTTTTCCGGTTTTTAGACTGCCAAATATTGCTAACAGTGCTAGAGCAGTAATAATGTAAAAATTTTAGAATAATAATAAATTTAAGAAAATGAGCTATTTTTACCATCGTAAATATAGGTTTTCAATAAAATAACTCCTGCCTGGCTAAAAGTAACAAGTTAACAGTAATTAAGACAACATAGGAAGTAATTTAAATCCTATTATATTATCAGAGGAGCCTTCACATCATGCCATTTGAAGGGAAACATAAAGATGTGATTTGGTAAATGAACAGTATAAAAGTATCATAGTATAAGTAAAAGTAATTACATCAGTTGATAAATTAAATCGTAGTATAAAGAAACAAAGGTTTCAGTATTAAACACATGTCTGGTTTTGGTGGTACAAAAAGAAATGGAGGAAGGTCTCAAGTGTAACATCATATTGCATAAATGAACTATAACTCAAAGATTTTAAAGTTGAATTTACTTTTACTACTTTATCAGATACGACCATCTGCCAAATTATTATACAGGGCCCTGATTTATTTTTACATCAGTATATATCAGTGTAATAATACATTAGTGTAGTAATTTAAATTTCTGAATGATTTAACTTGAAAGTACTTTGTCGTATAAACTGTGATGGCATTATGATGTTAACAAAAAATTAAGGCAACATTTTTCACAGAATATGTTGACGCTATAAGGTTGTAAAGAAAAATTAATAAATTATTGTACAACGATACTGTCTACTACAACACCTGCTCGTATCCAATGACAAAGACAGGATGTATATTTTTTTATTGTTGATAAGTCAACATTTGACCAAGATCAAGTCTGGTAAAAATTTTCCAGATTATCACGAATTGAACAACTAACATTCAGATGAGAACCTGAAAAACCTTTACTCGGAACGCAGTTGCGCTGGATGTTCCCAATATACTACTTAAAAATATACGTTATTACATGGAACTTACTACTCCTAATATGTCTAATTAAACGCGCTAAAATCCGAAAATAAATAACACTATCATTACAAATGTGTATTCGCGTAAATACAAGAAAACATTATGTCTAACAACATTTTAAATTTAACTGTACCAAAAAGTTAAAAAATGAATACATAATAGAAAAATGTAATTGATAACTTCTTGACAAATATTTTATATTCAATTGCAATTTGCATGCTGATTTATATAAACATGTATTTAGTAAAGCATTTAGGTTTGTGAAAGCGTAAAATTACAATTGCATTGTTATAAAAGGACTAAATGCAAAAATAAAACAAATGAAAGTGTAGTATTCTCACGGCGATTTTTTTTTCTCATTTATCGTGAATTTAATTTCAATTTTATATTTCATGGAGCATAGTACTTTCCAATCCTAATGTAATTTTTGTATTCAGTTTCTCTTTTTCGCCTTGTTTTTTTAAATCATTATGATGGAATGGTAGAATAAATTGTTCAACTGATTGATTGCAACTTTGATCAAGAACGGAAAGCTACAGTTTCATCTTCTTATCGAGCATATCTTAAAACTTTAAGACGAAAATATTTACCCAGTGCTGCCAGTGATGATTTGGTCTTGACTTGAGAGGACCGAAACTTGGTCATGTAATGCAGACCGTACGAAAAATCTCAATGTTAATCAGGGGCAACGATGATCACAGGAAACAGAAGTAAGGTATATGACTGATAGCCTGTCTATATCGTCAAGCTGAACTCGTAAAATCCATACCATAGATCGTAGAACGGATAACTGATGTGGTAGAATGATTCTTGAATGGCCACTTCAGGACATTCACTATAAGATCGAGAGAAAATCCAAACAGTGTTGCAGGCAGTCGATCGATTCAAAAGATGGTAAATTTTAGGCATAACTTTAGCGAATGACTTGGCATTAGCTTTAATGATGATGATAGTAATAATAATGATTAATTAATAATGAATAATGGTGATAAACTTTGTATGATAACATTGAAAAGCACTCGCCGGCGGCATTGGCATATATACCAATACAAAGGCTTAGTGGTTAATTTCGCCGCGGCGCTGCTGGTCGCGGAATCCATTCCCTTAACTATATGATATATCTATGAACTTCAAATAATTTCGGGTCTGGTTTGTTCATGCACAACATTCTCACTAGTTTCAAGCCGAAGTAATTTTTTTTTGTCAAATATGTAATTTTTTCCAATACAATTTCAAAAATAAATAATGTCGAAATAGTTATAACATTTATTTCCTTTAACAGTTCGCGCAGTGACTCGTGAAAGATTGGCAAATCGCTTGCTTTTGTAAAATAAATATTTCATGCAGGCCGGGTGCGGATGCAAATGTCATATATAATAGATAACACTATGGAAATATGCGAAACACGCTAGTTCAACTATAGCCCCAACTTTTATCTGTTTTATGTTACGGATAGCAAAAACAGCAGAAATCTTGGTTACTGATGAAATTAACAAGTATTATATTCTGGATAAATTTAAGGAAACATCTGCATTAGTATGCAGCTTTATATGTATCAAACCTATAACTAGACACTTGTACTAGGTACTTATAAATACATTTTTATCATAAAAGTTTCAAGAAGTCTCAACAATCGCAAGTTAAGTAAATTGGATTTAAATTATGCTAGTAGTGAGGTATACAAATGGAACGCAAAGGTATTTTTTTATGAATATTTATAGGAAAGAGGGTAATCGAGCAAGCGATTCACGAGATGGTAAGTGATTACCAACGCCCACGTACATCTACAGCACCAGAGGAGCAGCATGTGCGTTTCCGGCCTTTAAATATATTTAGGGATGGATAGTTGAGAGGGGAGAAGGAGGTGGGCCACCGGTTAACTCACTTCCAGAACGAAACGCGTAAGGTACGACCTGCAAAGCCGTGTTACTACCCCGGTCGAGTCGACCCATTCGAGCAGTAGCAAAGGCCGCCGCTTGGACCTACCACATACTTATATGGTTTGTAACCCAGTACGGTTTGTCGAGATTTGTGTATGTACAAATCAACAAGAGGTTTGTTTTAATGGACTACTGAAGATAAAGAGAATACGAAAATAAGTAAGGGATACCGGATCTTACAAATGTCATCACTCAGCTACTCGTAAAAAGGTAGAATGAATGTTAAAAATATATCTGAATTGAAGACTCGTCAGTGGCTGTGATTAATTTGGATGAATTGACAGTGGTTTGTCAAGCCACATTGACCAATTTTTTGAAAGAGGAAAGTAACGGCAAATTTTATAAATACAATTTAAATTTAGTAAAAGATTACAGAACAAAAAGTTGATATTAATTTATCATCATGTTCAGAATCAAAACAGTCCATTGTTTCTTAAGATGAAAAATTTGACATATCTGCTCTTTGGTACTGCTTTTGATATTTCAGTAGTGATATTATCTACCTTTGAAAACCAAACCCTTGCTGGTTCATTCTGTTATTCTACCCATTATCGACTATGCAGATCTGTGTTACCCAAACTCACCGCAATATCTTCTTACTAAACTGGAGCACCTTCTCAATAACTGCATAAGATTTATTTTCGGTTTGCGGTATGACCACATATCCTTCTATAGAAGGAAACTATAGTTCAAAGATAAAGTGGCTTTCTATTCACCAAAGACGTAGCTCCAGAATCTTGTCAGTATTTTATTTCATTTTAAATGACGCACCCTCCTTCGCATCTTAAGAATGACTTAAATTTTCTTTCTTCGAGTCATAACAGAGTGCCTCAATCTTCCTGAACAACAGCCTGAAGGTTAATGTTCCACTATATTGTACTCGTTTCTTTTCTTCTTCTTTTACCGTACCAGCTACTATTCTTTGGATCACTATCCCCGATGATACCAAGAAAGCTCCGAACAAAAATTCTTTTAAAACCGCCGTGGTCACTACCTGAAGGCAAATGCCATCTGAGATTTTCTACTACATATTTAATTTGTTTATGTATATATTATATTATTATGTATAGTGTATTATGAATATTATAAGTATGTAAGTATATTACAAGGGTTATGTATTTAATATTAATATTTAATTTACATTTATTATTTATTTGAAACTTGCCAACATGTTTTCTTTCTCATCCGGGGTTATTATTTTTAGGGTTTGTGACCCTAAAAATTAGGGCTAATGGGCGGGCGTAAAGAATAAATAAATAAATATTACAAAATCTACTATATTTTTATTTTAATAGATTTTTTTTATATATATTTTTATTTATATATACCGGTGTGAAGTAGGGGCATCTTGTGCTTCTGCGTTTCGTTCGGTGAGTGAGGTAACTGGAGGCCCACTTCTACTTCCCTCCCATCTCCCAAATACCCTTAAAGGCCGGCAACGCACCTGCAGCACCTCTGGTTGCAGGTGCGTCCAGTATCGATAATCATGATCGAAAAATCACAAGAATGATTATCACAAGAATGTCTATCACATATTAACATTTTTGTGGAATTACCTATTGGCTGTACGTATTATACATTTTTGCAATCTATTACTTACCACTGAAATCTTTCATAGTAATATAGTTCAGAAAAATGCTTTTATAAATCTTTATTTTGTATGTCAATGTAATGTTTATCTGAAACAATTGACGACAGAAAATGCTTTTCAAAAAATAACCTTCATAAACAATCAATACCAATGACTTTCAATTAAAAATTGTACACCTTGATCATGCCTACGTCTAACTTTGACAGTTACGGTCTAAATAAACCAGACACAGCAATTTCCGGCTATAAGAAATTATAAAAACGTTCCTTGGTCTTCTATAAAAATCTAAACTTTTTTTACGCACCTTTACGGACCCAACGAGAAAGTTCGAACAATGTTTATGGTTAAAAAAACGTTCTAGCCATTGCTTTTTCATTAAAAATGTTTTATAATGTGTCGTTTTTTTAGACAATTTAATTCCTTATTAAAATGACGCCTCACTTGAATATTCCAATATCTAGTTTAACGTTTAACCACTATAAAAATTGTAATACATGTTAACAAACATAATCAATTACCCATGGGCCGTGGTAGTCTAGCGGTCAGGGCGCTCGCTGAAATTTATAGAGCGCGGGTGACCTGGGTTCGATAATCGGTGTCCGGTATCACAAAAATTATTAAAACAATTTTAAGAGCTGTATTTATCATGTGCTCGGCGATGAAGTATGATATATCATGAGGACTAATAATAAAACAGTGAGTAAAACAGTGAAAAATAATAATAAAACGTTTTTTCCCCCGCACTGGAGCAGCGCGTCGGGCCCTTCCCGCCTCCAAATCCCTCTCAAATATTTGAGAAGGAGGCCTTTGTCCAGCAGTGGACACTTACAGGCTGCTACATTAAACGTTTTCAATTAATAAATAGATAAATAATATTTGCATTATCATCATTATCCGATGGACATTTAATATAACACAGATTTTTTTAATAAAATTCGAACTTAAAGTGAAACACCTTTTGTAGGAAGTGCTCACTACACTAAACATTTTGTATCTGTATTTACAGTTGATCAAATATGTTACCCTAAAGTTTCACGTCTTTGTGACAGACGTAATCTATTTAATTTATTACTAACGCATTCACATTTTAGAACTCAAAGTTATCGATAATGAGTTTAGTATTGGATCAGTTAAGTTTAGTTTTCTCTAGAAATGGTTGAATCTTTTCATAAGCTACTGATATTGTCAAATACTTGAAATTTTTGTCCAATGGTTATTCAGTTTTGTTATTATGTGTTTATATGATTGGTTATAAATGTTATTACCAATTATGAATTCAGTCACACGCAAATAACACACAATTAACATTTCAATGGCTTTCAAATGTTAATAAAAATTGTATATTTTACATAAATTTAAAAGCTTTCAATGTAATCGGGCGCCCGCAATCGTTTTCATTTATTGAAAAAGTTTACGCATCGTAGAAAACAAAATTTCTGTTCGTAGCTTATAATAAAATTCCTATATAGAGTTCCTATGTATTTTTAAATCTCAGCAGTTCGATGATGTCATAAAAGTAGAATAATTATTTTTATTGCACCGTATACAGGTTGGATGCAAGATTATTGAGATTTAATGGAAGCTCGGTATATACTAGTACTCATAATTATTTGGAAACACTGAAAAACATTTAAACAAAACAAATTAAAATTATGTATATGTTTATCTCGCAGAGGGTAAACCGATGCGGTTGTTCAAGGCACCCCGGCGATATCAGCAGGAATTTGCGAATAATTTACGTTCGTGCACGGTGCAAACATATTCGACAGTTCGTTGCTTTAACTGATACAGTTTTTACATGCATGGTATGCAAAAAGAGCATTCACTGCATGAATTTGTATCTCATCTATTTGTGAAATAAAGATTTAATAAACAAATTATGTATTTAAACCTATCCAGGTATGTGAAAAGGTATCAAAATCTTATAAATGTCTAAAACGAACTGTGTATGTCGTATAAATTTATATAAATTAAAGTAAATTTTTAAAATTACATATATTTCTTAATCCGGCATACGTAAGATACGTAGCTTGGAAGCTTTGCTCTTACTCACCACACTGCGCAAGTGGGTTGGTGAATACAATGCCTTCGCACTGTTGATGCTGCTTCCCATTACAGATCTATGTGATTTGGGTTCAGCGAATTCTGATGGATATTCCACCATCATTCGGTCACCAGACCAAAGCCTCGTATGTAGGTTAGCAAGGTGCACCAAGTGCAGACGAGGTCTTCTTTTAGAGAAAGATTTGTTGTAATCCATCTTACAGCCTACCTACCTATTTAGTAACAATATGTACTTATGAGCCGTTTTGCACTACTATATACTTTAAATACACTTGCATTGTCGCGATTGTATGCAATAAGTAATGAAACTATTAATCTGCAAGGCAATGTAAATAAATAAATAAATAAACACCCCGTGCTCTCCACTTTAATTTAATGAAATAGATTTTTGCAAAGTATTATCTAAATAATATTACATTATTTATAAAGTCACTCATTTTATTTATATTATATTTGTACCTTACATTCACAAAATTAGCAGTTTCTTTTAATGTGTACAATAATCTTATTCTGCTAATGTATGAAGTACCAGCGAGAATATGCCATCGGCTCGACCAAAGATAAACAAACGCCTGCACGCGTTGCGCCTTGTTGACTAACGAACGAGAATCTGGCGACTGACTGGAAAATCCATCCGTAAATATCCAATCCAAATTTGAAACCACTTTGTCAAAATTCCACAGCCTAGGGGAGGGGAGCACCACTAGTAGCGCTAGGACCAACGTTCACCTACCTGCCTGCCCTGTGAGGTGTGTACAGTGTACAGGTTGGCACTTTCCTAGAAATACCTGTGTTTCATAGTAGACTTATACAGGATGAAAAAGAAAAAAAGCTGAGTATCTAATGGAATAAGACTTTCTATTTCGATCAAGAGGTCCCTTGCGAAAACATAACAGATCACGCAAGTGATGCCGCAGGCATATCCTAATATCAAATACAAAGAGATGTATTATATTATATGATTACAATAAATATTCAATTCAGCATTTAATTTAATGTCTTCACTATAAACATGTCGATTTCCTAACGATATGCGTAGATTGAAGTTCGAACCCTCGTCGTATGTTAAATCCATCGCCCGGGTATATCAAATGGGTTTTTGTCACGCTATGATAAACTAGAACGTGGAATAATTTACCTTCATTTGAAAATTTTACACCTCGTGCTCTAAGAGTTTCATCATCATCTTATGAACAATTTTCCCATGGATGTCGATCGTACGCAAGTAGGGACAATTTGTCAGATTTCTCACTTGATAAGTTAATTAGTGATATCAAATTTAAGTCATATTTCGGAATGCCGATTTCGTCATGTGAGGGAATTCATAAAGATTTTCCAGCTATTTTTACTTTTAAACTGCTATATATAATTATTGTCTTCCCGTGGGTTTCTAAAAGGACACTAAAGGAAAAGCTTTGAAAATATTCAATAGCTATCCATGCGACGAAGCTTGCCACCCGATAAGTTTTATCTTTCGGAGAGCCGAAATGTAAATTGCGGAAGCTCGCTCGGCTACGGCGAAACGTGCCAAAAGGTAATCCCTTATTTCTGCCAACCACTGTTAATGACCGATTCAAGTCATATGAAATTGGTTTCTTGTATCTGGATAAAAGTTGAATGATGTATACAATTTCGTTGACCGCAACCTAAACTTCAGGCTATGAGCGCATAAAATGTAAATTCGACTATAATTTTGCTTAATTACTTGCAATTATTTTATACATGTTTTTCTTATTTCCATTAAAATAAAATAAAAATATAGAAATGATATGAAAACTATTTATTCTTCGAAGTAGGGAAGATAATTTCGTTTGTCAGGGCAGTGCCAATTATTCTACCCAGTCGTTTCGTAATGAGGCTTCTCTGACGAAGAAGAAACAGGCGAAAGAAACTTCGTAAGTATAGTCCCATAATCAACTGAAAGCATACTACAAGAATATAGTGATCCACAAAACTAAAGCACAAGTATACTGTAAATTAGAGCAGACCAGCCTCCACAAGCAGCATCTGTTCACAAGTATAACGCTTGTGGCAGCCATCGTCTTCCTCAAAAGTTTTAACCAATAAGCGCAGTCCTCTCAGCGAGCATACAATCATAATATTAACGAATCAGTCCACTGCTGGATATAATCTTTTAGAAAATGAGGATTTGGCATGGTAGTGGCAGGCTGATGGACGATCGAAGTACCAGACATCTCACACTTTAGACATTACTGCCCATCACCGGATTGAACAATTATCCCCGAAGCTATTTTCTATTACTTCACGCACTGGATGAGATAGGACGATAGATTCCTTTACATTGACACCATGCAGCTTACTCCGCTCAAAACGATTCAAATATCTAAAAACTCATACTATGGAAAGAAGTATTTCCTATTTTTAATATAATATGTAATTATTTCGAACATTGCCTAAGTTAAACCTCGCCTCGTCCTCATTTTATGCCTGTCTAGATTGAAACGGATATTGGAAAACATATCTAAATACAAGGTGGCTCTTTGTCTGCCTTGGAGCCGACGGTGTAGGTACAACCCTCTTACCTATTTCCACCACTAACGAGCAGTACAACCACTGTTACAGTTTAAAAAGTATGGAATATCAGTATGATTATAGGCCATGATGAAGCATTTCTTCGTAGTACGGAGGGGTGATAACGAATCTGTAACCTAGTTCGATTTCCGTTACAAGTATTGGTAACCGGCTGCAGAGGCCACTTACCATCACGGTTCGCTCGTCAAAATTTGCAATTCCATTGGCTCGAATTAAAAAAACAACTAAAATTATAAAGAGGTTTACGGATTTTATCGCGTTTAATTTTGTTTTTATATTCCTGTCGTTTCGTATGTTTAACAGCAGCCGTGCTCAAAGAGGGACTGAGGTGTTAGACATATAGATGTCATAGTTAACTCGGGCTACTTTCAGCTTTTATTTATTCATTTTGGTCCGATCAACGGGGAATTCTTACTAAGCGTTCACGTAAAAACATCTTTATAGTAAAGTTGTTTTTACTGTGGTGCAGTTTTACATAATACCTTAATAACAGTCCATCTGATGGTTAGTAGTCAGGTATAGTTATACCTGATATAGGAAACAGCATCCCATTGAGAGTTAGTTTTAAATCCATAATTTAATAAGATAGACTGATAGCTAATTTTTCACGCAAATCTCATAAAAAAATAGGCCTCCGAATGGCTCAGCGGCTCGGATTTCTGGCTACTTATTAAGAATTTGGCGAATTGATAATTTCATCGGGATCCAGATTGATTTTAAACGTTCCGTCTAATGTTTAAGACGTATTAAGTATGATTACTAACGTGGCAAGAGATAGTGATGAACTTCCAACAAGGTAATAGACGAAAAGATTATTTTATGAGCAACCAATCTTCTTATAATAATTATTTTACGATTAT
Source organism: Bhutanitis thaidina (assembly GCA_029286595.1). Lineage (NCBI taxonomy): Eukaryota > Metazoa > Arthropoda > Insecta > Lepidoptera > Papilionidae > Bhutanitis > Bhutanitis thaidina. Next base: position 8,652,560 of record JAGSMS010000018.1, read on the forward strand.
ATGGTTAAGAAAACCATAAGCTCGTAAAATATGTGTCTAAAGTAGTTCAGTCGTGTCTATATTTGGGTATCGATTTTCGTACACAGAGACTGCGTGATACGAGCGTTTCATCGGATGGCGCGATAATATCGACGAAGCTTTTAGGTTTTAGTCTTTTATATTGAAGAAGCTATTTAACTTCTTCAGCGATATATTTTAATTCTTTACGGCTTAAATAAAACTTTAATAACAGTTTAACAATACATCTGTAACATCTATTCCAAATAAAAAAAAATCTACTATAATTGGTAACTTCACAAAATTAAATGAATTTTTAACTTATTTTATCACCGAAGATCACATCAACAGTGGTTCAGTAGTACAGACAGAGCTCTTTACGTTTTTATAACAGTACAGAATTCATCTCCACCGTATTTTTATATGATCTTTGTGTTTAAATAAAAAAAAGTAACAAAATTTAAATTATTAAATTCCACCCGGTTTTACAGTAATTAAATTCAGCATTTTAAATTGCAATTTACAATTTCAGCGATGTCCACATTGGGATTCAATCCCAGGTCACTCGTGTAATATAAAATTAAAGCGAGCACCCTGACTGCTTTTATATACCACGTGCTCAGCGGTGAAGGAAAACATCGTGAGGAAACCTGCATGTCTGAGAAATAATAAAAATATTATTTCGAGGATATGTGAAGCCTGCCAACCCGCACTGGAGCAGCGTGGCGGGCCCTTCCTGGCTCCAAAACCCTCTCTGATACTCGTATTTGAGAAGGAGGCCTTTGCCCAGCAGTGGGCACTTATAGGCTGCTACTTTATTTTACTACCCTGACTGCTGAGCTATCATGCATATTACCATTATAGATAAAAGCATCTTGAAGTTATTTATTAAAAATACATCTTTCTTTCATCCAGTTGTTCAAAACAAAGAGACTATGTAAAAAAGGAAGCCCTATTATTCATCAAAATATATTTATTATATTGTACATTGAAATGAACCTTTATACGAATTTTATCGCTTTTCATTTTTACTATTTTACTCCCGACGTTTGGGGTGCTTCATAGCACCTGTGGTCACGGGCGGGCTGAGGTGTTTGATTTACAATAGAATGGAATGGATTGGAATTTACGATGGAGTTAGAGGCTTATAGCTCTTGAGATTTTGAGCTTGAGTCTTAGTAATTCGGAATCACAATCATACCTTTACTCACATTGTGTATAAAAAACTAAATTATCAATGCAAACCCGCGTAAAGGAACATAAAGCTGATGTAAAACATCGACTAGTAGCGATGTTTTTTTCCTAGTGGAAATCTCCACAGATCCTCGCAAATGAAATCCTCCTGCCAAGGCTGATTCGCAACAACCTTGTTTCAATAGAGAGCATGGTAGGGTGTAACCACCTGATGGGGATCCTGTGATAAATTAAATAAAAATAAAAACACCGCATACCGTTGCACGACCGTAAGAGCACTGCTAAGCTCTTTTTGCGTAAGTCGGACGAAAAATAAATTTTAAAATGCTGACGGTGGCCGAGTTAACTATATCATTAGGACGTAAAACACCTCGGACCCCTTTGATCCCGAGTACTTTAAAGCAGACGAAACGATTGGAATTAGAAAAAAAACAAAATCTGTCATTATAATGTCATATATATTTTTTTATTCGATATGCTACTATGTGAAGTCTTAAAAGAATTCACTTCACTACTTCAGATGAATCAAAAAAACTATCTGATTCTTCTTCTAAATATCTACACTACATTTTACTGCGTGATATAATTAAGGTTAAATTTTTTCAAGTTCATTATTCATATTTCTCTCCAATATTCAGACGATGCCTATTCCCAGCTGTGGGGAATTTGCTTTACTTTACTTTCCGCTTACTATAATCACATTACACTAAAACTTAGGGTTGATATTAGTTCACCTTCTATATAATTTATGACATTCGCAGGACGGCAAATCCCTTGGAAACGAGCTGGGTTCCATTATCTTAACTTAGCATTCACAATTGTTAGTTGGGCCATAACAATAGCGATGAAATATCCACATTTCTATAAGAATTAAAATAATACTTTTTTTTACTAATTACTTGCCATTTTAGTTTTTAATAAAATAATACATTACAAATATTATTAATCATTTAATAATAATATAATGTTAAACACAACCAGACCAATACATAAAATTACTTTATTATCTGACGAAATTAAAAAATAAACTCTTTCGACCCATAAATTGGTGTATCGATGCCAAATTATGGGGTGGCCAGAGGTTAGGACAGTATTTTGGTTGTTCCAACCCACTTTTCCATCTGAGCTTATATGGAAAGAGGTGATAAGTGATGTCATCCTTGTTCATCTTAGTCTTTAGATCAAGGATAAGATTCGTTAATAAGTTTGGAGAAACTCTTTGGTTTCTGCACAAATAGGTGTCGTGGCTGTTACTTTTAAATATTACCGTAACATTTATTTAAAAAAAGATTTAATTTGAAAACATCGTGTCTCGTGTCTGTACACTAAAATAACTTTGGCGTGAATCGTAACAGATGAAGACATTACAATATCCATTTTCTGATATCGAACTTAATTTAAATATGTTTTAAAATTAAAGATTTGTCAAATAATGTTTGTTTGTTTGTAGTATTGATATAGTTATAGAAATTATTCACGTATATTATATACAAAAAATCGTCACAGTAGGTTAGACTAACTTGGCTTTTCGAGAACGGACTCGGCTCTTTGGCCGCAAATGCGGAGACAGCAGTTTAGAACCCCTATTGCTATGGTCGGAGCATATCGGAGAGGAGAGAAGCAGAGATCTATGCTTCTTTGTTTCTTCTTTAGTATACTGAGAACGCCAGCCATATATAACCAGCAATAGCCGGGATATGTTTATTGGAAGGTTTGTCCACACTCACCAAGCTGGGCTGGCGGGTTGGTAAGCTCAGTGCCAGTACCCTTGCAATAGTGATGCAGCTCCGCATCGTTAGTCGGTAAATCTGGATGGATATTTTGACATAATTCGTTCACTAGCGAGTCGTTTATTGTTTAGCAAGGTACGCCACGTTCTGGTGAGGTTGGCACTTGGAGAAAGAGGTGGTGTACTCTCTCTTGCAACCCAAAGGTTCATAAGTGAGAAAAAATTACCAAGCACTACCAAGTCGCCGTTATCAACAAGGACAAAGGACAAGGACAAGGTGCGACAGGGCTAAGTAGGTGGAAAGTAGATTGATGCTTTAAGTTGTGTGTGAGTGAGTGGAGATCAATATTCAGCACTCTAGACGTGAATGCTAAACATTGATTTTTACCATTTTGATGGAAATGACATTTATGATAGAGACATTTCTAAGGCCAGGCAGATTGAGCATTGTTCTCTTTTTAATATCAATTTTACGCACTTATTTTTTAAAATTTGTGCGTATTTATAGTCACGAGATTTGCTAACATGATTTACATCTTATGAAAATAAGAAAAAATATAAATAAATCTTATATATTATCTTTGGGTCTTGTAAAGTGTTCATAAATTGCCCTTGGCCTTTACTTTTCCTTAATCTCCAATGCCTTTGTATTAAAGCTTCATTGTTACCTTTATCCTAAGCTTTGCTTTAACTTACACAGGCGTTTGTAAGTAAAGCAGGCCATGCAATTTCCTTTTAATAAAGGTGGATAACAACCAGTTTGGGTCTAGGCGTTTAAACGGTTATCTAACTTTCTTTTTGTTTTGAGTTTTTGGGGATTAACTATTGACGAAAATCAATTCTTTGACGTGAAATTATCTATCTGTAATGTGTATTTTATATTTGTTATTTAATAATAGTTTAAATATTCTGTTAGTGTAACTTTTCTGGAAAATATTGTAAGTATTTGTTTTAAAAGATTTATATCCTCATGAGATTAGGTGTTGCAAGTAAATAAGTTATAGTCAGTTTAAAAATAATTGCCACTTAACACGTCATGGGTAATCCTAACTATTAGCTGGAATTGCTGCGAAGATGTGCTTTGTGTTTCTTCCCCTTCAGAGGAACCTGAACCATTACAAAACGGTGGTATTGTGAAGTGAAATTTATGTTCCTGTGTTAGAGAACAAAGATTATCATTTTGGATTTCAACAAATTATAATACAATATAAGAATAAAATTATTAACATTAAATTTAATAAACAAAAATTTAAATTTACTGTTCGACAATAACTTGGCTAACGTCTACTATTAGATCATACCGTATAGTTTAAAGTGGAGCTTGAGTAATTGTTGTTGGTTCAGAAATTCAAAGAAAATCTGGAGTGTTAAGAGGAAATCTTTTCTAAAAAGTAAAGAAGCATTGAAGTATAAGCATTAGTGTTCGCACGGCTGAATTCTTTGTTTAAATTCAAGTTCCTTTATTCATAAAAAATCAGTGTTAGTTTAGTAAGCAGTTTCTCAATTGTAGGAGAATCTTAAATGTAGAATTTGTAATTAAATCAAAATATTAAGGAATTGTGCAAAACATTTTCTTACTTTATTATGTGTAATATGAGTCTACCTATTGAGTACATCCATTTTCATTACGGAATCACTATATATTTTTCATCAGGATTTTTCGATTGACATATTCAATTTGTACTAATTGATAAGTGTTTCGGACAAGTTTACATGCTCCGTAAGTAAGCTTTTGTTGGCCAATTCTTATAATAGCTTATATCCAGCAGTGGATATGTACAGATTAATGAAGAAGAAAAGAAATATTTCAGCTGGAAAGGAGAAAATAAACACAAGGGCAAAGTGTTTATGGAATACCCTTTCAAAAATGGTGCTCAGGAATCACACGATTCAATTATCTTCTAAAACATTGAACGTAGATAGATGCACAGTAGGTTTTAATACCACAGCACAGAGTACAGTCGAAAGTGTATTAACTCTATTTACTGGACTACCCTACCCGCGACATAGTCCACGAAGATGACTTGGTTGTTCCTTTGCTGACACTTTTACCAAACCCCCATTACTAAATTCAATACAAACCGAATCAGATTCATTCACCTACTGCTACTACTATACGAGCACTAAACTGTCCGCTCATGTATGTGCGTAATTATTGCAAGAAATGGGTATCAGCTGCAAGCATGTGTGCACGGCTAAGCGAGACATCCTATTATATACGTCATCAACGTAAGCAAACAATACTACTTGGTAGAGCAAGCGGCGGTTTATAGCTGCTCGATGAGCCGGATCCACATGAGGTTTTGAGAGAGGGAGGCCCTCTCCCCAAAGCCCTCTCTCCATCATCCCTTTCTATCTATCCCCCAAATTTCTTTAAAGTTCGGCAACGCACTTGTGCCTCTCTGGTATTACAGGTGTGGGAGGGCACCGGTAATCCCAATTTCCCATTCCGAACCTCATTGCTATTATTGTTTTCTGGGCATTCGAATTCGGCACAATAACAGGATATTTTATTTTATCGATAATAATTATCTATGTCCAAATATATTTTAATATCTATCGATTGTAACACAGTAGATAGTAAAAAAAAATAGATACTGATGCGAATGCTCGACAACATCTTATCAACTATCATGTTACGAAAGACATTTTACGGAAAAAAAGATATTCGATAAATTCTAGTGAAGAAAGAGAAGGAAAAATGGTAGCCAAGAGCAAGTGATTAAGATTTAAAACTCGCGACTTGTCTAAGTATCTTTTGTGAGTAAATAGAAGATTACGTACGCCATAGATAGTAACAATGTAAACGTTTGGCAAAATGCACGGTTCCAAATGCATTCAACATTCCATCTTGAGGAGGGACGGCAGTGTGGTGCCGTGTTTGCCTGTACGTGATTGCCAGTCGAGAACCTTTATTCCCCGACGTTTATCAGTTCTGGAAGCTTTATGGCCGACCCATTACCTCTTCTGCTTGTTGATCCTAACGGCTATTTCGGTTATCGTGGTTCCGATTCGTATAGTTATTGCAGTCCGAATCGTGCACATAAACACCAAGCATAGCTCCTTCCATAGTTCGATGAGCAATTTTAAGCTTCCTCATACGGCATGCAGTGAAAGCCCAATCCTCGATTCCGTAAGTCATCACTGACAACACACACTGGCTATATAATTTGTAATAGTATTTTGTGTTTGTGCGCCAGTTAATGCTGAATGTCTCATATTATGAATTCGGCCTCCGTTTTTAATAATCTGTAGAAGAGACGAATCAGTCTCCTCATAAGAGTCTAGACCTATCACCATAATCAACTACAAATTACTCATAAGCCTACTAGGCATACATTCTGTATTAGTACAAAAAAAACTCTAATCGCAATGAATTTAATGAAAACGAGTCAAATCTCCAAATAAAATCAGTTCTATCAGCGGAATGACATAAGCTGACATTCGTGTTTGGGATTATACACAAAAATAAATTGGATTGTCGCTTTTTACTCTTTTATAAATGCAAAAATAAAGTCAAAAAACCTTTGAAAAAGGGTCAATTGAGAGTTTAAAGTTTTATGCTTTATCTCAAAACATAAAACTTTAAACTCAATTCATTAGTTGAAAACATCGTTTCACCGGTCCGTCGGTCAGCGTATTATCTCATATTATATTGTTTATCATTTTATTCTATAATACGAATATACCACTTATAAACTTACGTTTTATTTGTAGCAGAAACAAGCCAAAATATTTTATACAGTTTTATTATGAATACCTAAATAAAGTTATTAAGTATAAGTACAACAAGTAAGTAATGTTACACATTTATATATATAATAATTGGATCTGAATTTGTCGTAATCAACACGATTAGTAGTCAAAAGATCACCCTCGAGCTTTAGGTGCTACCTGACACAGAGCTATCTATTTGTGATCTGGTCTTCAACATGCTTATACTGCCGGATATTGGAAACCGCGATATTTTCCATTCACGAAATCTAAAGACGTAGTAGTATTTTTTACGCGCGTTTAACACAAAACGTAAATTAAAAATATATTAAAATTAATTACTTCTCTAACATACAGCTTTACACATGATGTCTTTATTTACCGCCCGTTTCATTCGATGCACGTAGTAAATTTAGCACTTAAAATTTCTATTAATAATTTTAGTACTGCTGGCACTGGTATTTAATCCATTTGCGTACATAAAATTTCGTACGGGGTTAAGCCAAGCGGCGGCTTTTGCTGCTGCTCGAATGAGCCGGCTCGACCGGGGCAGTACTACGACCTCCGCAGAATACCAGCGTGAAGTAGAGGTATCTTGTCCTTCTGAATGCCGGTGTGACGCAGAGTGCTTCTGCGCTACGTTCGATGAGTGAGCTAACAAGAGGCCCACGCGATGACTACCATACTAATATTAGATAAAGTTGTGTGTAAACAGACGACAGAGTATCTTGACACTAATGGCATACTGCCTCTGATGCAACCTGGTTTCCGAAAGGGTCATAGCACTTCTACAGCATTGCTCGATCTAGTAGACAATATGCTTGCTGTCTAGGATAAAGGGATGTGTGCAATTTCGGTCCTTCGTGACTTTTCATGAGCATTTGATTCCATATCTTTTCTTCTTTCTTAGTTACCATACTGTGGATTTGATGGTAAGACTGTTCATGAGTTCCAAAGTTACCAGACCGGGAGGCAGCAATATGTGGATATTACTAATAGCGATGGTACCATGTCACAATCAGCCCCCCAGAAACTTGCAAGAGAGTTGTAATTGTAATCACTATCAATGGCACTTTTATTCCGGGATTTTTTTATGGAAAATTTAATGGCAAACGAGCCAGCGGTTCACCTGATGGTAAGTGATTACCGTCGACCACGTACATCTGCAACACCATAAGTACTGCAGGTGCGTTGCCAGCCTCTAAGGGTATTTGGGAGATGGAAGGGAGAATGAGGAGGGGTATGGGGACTGGGATGGGGAAGGGGGCGGAGAGGGGCATGGGGAGGGAGAAGTGACAGGTTGGGGTTGGGAGGGGGTGGGGAGTGGGATGTGGAGGGGAGTGGGCCTCCGGATACCTCACTCACCAAACGAAACGCAGAAGCATAACATGCCTCAACTTCACGTCGCTATTCTGCGAGGTAGTGGTACCAATCGGGTCGAACTGGCCCATTCAAGCAGCAACAAAAGCCGCGGCTTAGCTCTACCACGTTTGACAAATGGTATACACCTACAATGATACCATTCATTCATTCATATTCATTCATACATGATTGAAACTGTTAATAAAATAAATTATGATTTAGAGGCAGTATGTTCTTGGTAAGTAAGCAAATTTTTTTATCACTAAAGTGCGTCAAGGTGTTTGTTGCTAAACCACAACAACAACTGAACAGATTTCAATGACATTAAGCAATAAAATACTCGTATAATACTGTGGTAGTAACTGGTTAAATATACTTTCTTATACATGGCTGTGAATATATCGTTTTTGAAGCCCTTTCGGAGCAGTTATATTGTTTATGTACCTTAGGTAGATTCGATTTCGATACGTACTGGCTATTGGCGGTGATAAAGATATTTTGATAACGTTTTCTTCTGACTTTGCAATTTAACTTTCGGCTATATTTAAAAGATTTCAACTCGTTGGCGCAATGACTTTCAAAGCCTCGGACTACTGAAATGTTTACGCAGACTTAATTGAGTCACGAGCCCAACTGAGCGTCTGGGCCTTTTTTGAGACGTTTACAGAGACTCAATTTCGATTGATTGTTGATCGCGAGCGCCCTTCAGCTTTTCAGATACCTAAAGCGTTTATCTCGTTCACGAGTGCCATTCAGGGGACTCTGACATATTTACTCAGACTCAACTGCGATTAACTCATGATGGTAAGCATTACACTATCGGTATCTTGCGTCTGTTACAGAATATAGTGATCGCATGCGTCCAGAACATGACAATATTGCCGTTCAGCACAGAAATCAACACATTCGCAACGGCGCGCGCTACGCTTATAGTCGTAGTCTATATACAAAACACAGAACAGTCGCTCGAATTCGATATTGTGCGAGATGAGCTTACTTTGCTGAAAAATTTTAATATTAGATTCTGTTACACCATTATAGTAAGTTATAACAAAATCTTATAATGCCCATATCGATGAAACGACCGAAATATGTACTTATTGTCGAAATCTAAAATGGAGAATGGAGTCTTTTGGAATGAGTTGCACAGGAGGTACAGTGTGGTTAAAAATAATCAAAGAACCACTACAGCTTTTGTTATATACATGCATAAGAGTTGCATACAGGGGAGCTTTATAACAATCTACTATTTCAAATTTATCTTACTTTATCATAGTGGCCCGTTGGACAAGAGCCTCCTTGATATTCCTTTTTATTATGTCCGGGATGGAGCCTGTGGCACACATTTTCTTAGCGACACATTGTTATTTACTAACATTCACCGGACAGAGTCGCGAGCACAGCTAGTAAGTAATCTAGTTTCTAATTGATGATGTGTCGTTTATTTCTGTACATACTACAGATATCCACAATCAAACGCAGACTACAGTTTAATTTTATATTGTGTCGTAAATCACATTGCCATAAATTATATTTTTTTTCTAGAATAAAAATAATACAGAAAATAAGAATGCTATACAAAAATTATTAAAATAAATGGCAAAGTGAAGAATAAAAATATTCAATAATCTTCCCTGATTTTAGATCGATCAGAGTGTAAAAAATAAATGATAAAGGTTTGAAGAAAGTTATTACGAATGGCTGCCTCACGTGGGCATTAACAACATTACCTTTATACATATGTATGTAGCTAGGATGAAAAATAATATTAATAGAAAGTATTTATGGCAAGTAATGTATAAAGATATTGTGAAGCTATGCGAGAAGACTGTCAGAAGCAGAAATGTAGTTAAAAGAATATAAAAGAAAAAATACTTATAACAACAACACCCACTAGTTCTTTTCAAAAGCTTTATTTAGATATTACCTGACCATTAGGTGTAGATAGTTTAGGATATAAGTATATATTAACATAACAGTACTACTAAATAAATATAAGTTCTTAAGTATTAAGCGTATTATACAGTAATAACTGTGTTATAACATTCTTAATGAAGATACAACGATAAGAGATTTACAATATAGATATATCACCATATAGTTTTAAGTAGTTCATAAGATTAGAGATTATAATATGTAATATTTATAAAAAAAACATAATTTGAGAGTTAATAGTTTATTTATGTTATTTGTGATATAAAATACTATGTTTGCTATAACTAAAAACTAACCTATAGAACAATAACTTTCCTCAGTATTTATTTTGTATTGTATAGATTTTCTTTCCAAGAGAGGAACGAAAGCAAAATTAGAAGGTGATATACTTTCACTGCCGTAAAGATCAGCAAGCTGAAGTGGCAATGCGCCGGCCACATAGCTCGCAGATCTGACAAACGTTGGGGAAAAAAGGTTCTCGAGTGGCAGCCAAGTACAGGAAAACGCTGTGTAGGACGACCCCCCACAAGATGGAGTGACGACCTGCGCAGTGTTACGAGAAGTCGATGGATGCACGTGGCTCAGGACCGAGCTTCGTGGCAATCTTTGGGGGAGGCCTATGTTCAGCATTGGACTTGTGATAGGCAGAGACGATGATGATGATGATGATACTTTCACTTGGTACAAGGCTAAGCACGTATGTAATTAAGGCATGTATAAAAGCGCATAAGCTAATCAGTTGAGTTTCAGCAATATTCAGAACAGATCTTAGAAGGTTTAGTTTCAATTTATTATAATTCCATAAAAAATGTAGTCTTCAGATCAGTTGTGTTACAACTCCTTCATCACCTCCACAAACAACCGATAGAACATGGCGACCCTGCCAGGGCGCCGAGGATGATAAACCAATATAACAACAGAGTACACTTTGAACATAGACGTTGCAAAATGTTTCAAACCTCAATGACATTGTCGTAAAGTGTATATCATCGCCACGCCTCAATTTATCTTTAACCTATATTGACGCTCCTAAATTAATCAGGCCAAGCAATTTCCTGCCATTAAGGCATTGTAACAACCTCCTTGGATCTTTTCATCTAAACTGTTAACTAAGTTATCTTCATGGTGCATCCACTCGAGTTGAAAGTAGGTTTTAATAGTTAGATTATTTATTTCTTTTAGTTAAACTATGCCGTTGTGTTTGTCGCTGAACTTTTCAATAAAATTGATAATATAACTTATGTAACTAGCTAGGTTAATCGTGTGGTATCGGCGTAAGAATCTATCTCATCGTTCTTCCCGTGGGTCTCGTAAGAGGTGACTAAGGGAAAAGCCTTGAAAATCACAATGGCTACCGTCAGATCTCGGGATAACCATCTTGAAAGATACTTGCCTCTTCTTCACGCCGGTATTTGCAAAGCCGTGGTACTACCCCGGTCGAGCCGGCCCATTCGAGCAGCAGCAAAAGTCAACGCTTGGCTTTACCACGTATAAAATGTCTGCGAAGACTGCGATTGCTAATCCTCTTGCTGAGCGATGAGATTATGGAAAATTCTCCTTATGGGTGAGGCTTATGTCCTGAAGTGGACCATTTACAGGCTGTTAAGGTGTTAGAGAGTGTTAAACAGAGGTTACGGATTTCTACTTAGCCCAAATCGACGTTGCCAAAACCTCACCTCTCCGAGAAATATAACGTGACGGGTATCGTTACTTGCTGCGGGTTTGCATGCCGAGATTTCCATGAGGTTTTCATATTTTCTTCTTCAGCCTCCACTCTCCACTTCATAGAAATAAAATTAGTTTAACTTTTCTCAGTGCGGTTTCCTTAGACTTAATAAAAATTTAACCTAATCAACATTTTTCAAAAGAACAATGGTCTTTCAATTCAAACACGAAACATGTTTTTCGTTTGCTCTAATTTACATTTTATACCCTATTATTTTCGGTATTGTTATGCATGAAACAAAAGAAATAATTGTGGGTGAAACTTTCTGGGCAACGCGTACTTAAAAATTTCATTTTCATTTTTCTCATAGCTCGAGTTCGTGTATGAATTTTCTAACAATTTATTAGACCACAACAACCGAGAGGTTCAGGGGTCTATCAACGATTCGGTCGCCTCTAATGGTAAAGCTAACTTTTTTAATAAATCGACTGGCCGAAACTGGAACAAAGCTGAAGAGTTATATAATGCAATCCACCCGCCAGATTATATGCCACAGAAAGTGCGAAACATTATAGAATCCATCTCAAAATTGGTTCTGTGAGTAAAGTAAACGGCATAAGAAAAAATAAGTTCTCCTTCCGCCTTACTCTTGAGAGGATTTGCCGTAATGGCCACGCTTGATCAGCGGGTTGGCAATTGCGGAACCGAAAACCTCGCACCCCAAAGCGTCCGTTAATCTCGATATTTATTCCGTCACCAGAGACTAAAGAGATTTTTCCTATTAAGCAGTACAGTATGCATTTAAAAATATTATTCTCTAATTACTTATCTAAGGAGGTGACCCATTTTCGGTAGTGAAATTTTAGTACGTCGATTACTGAGCCTACAGTAGTATTTCTTATTCTACTTACAGTTGCATAGCTTACGGAAAACAATACTAGTCATTAGACCTCTGTAATCGTAGGAAATTACATGAACAGTGATTTATAGTCGCATGCTGTCGGGCCCAGCACAATACGGACCGTTGACCTCAATAGATACTATGTAATCTTTTTCCTGGAAAGCGACTAGTAAACGAACGTGGAAGTTATATACTCGTATTACAGAAGATTACGAGTGAGCTGAAGAGGTCTTCTGGATCTTAATCATGGGGTGATTGGAATAAAATAATTTCTGTTTCTTTAATAAGCTTAAAGAACTAGGGCTACCGAACGTCGCGCATCGTCTTTCGAGTTTGCCGTAGATATGTGATAACGCTGGAATTTTTTTAATTAAAGTTTATTTATTTCAAATTACAGTGCAATCTGTTGTTGTGCAATTATAGTGCAATATTTAAAAAAAATATTGTATTAAAAGGTTTTTTTTCTGGGTTGACAACTATCTAGATAAATTTGAAAAGTAAAAGTTTATCTAAATACAACATTTCCTCTGAAACGTTAAAGTCCATTCCGAGAATTCGATCACATATATGTATACATACGTATACTCAATAATTCTTAAGCTAAGCAATATTTTTTTGAGAGTGTTGATTAAAGGTAAAAATAAGAATATTCTAATGTAAGTCTCATTACTTTTTTTTAGGCAAAGGGCAAGGCAATTTTTTTTTAAATAATTATTATTGCGAAAGCGCCTAAATATTAGTATTTGTAGCAATCTATTCTGGAGGATTGTATCATAACCGTTGTCAAACTGTAATAATAGGTGTTAGTCGATTAGATTTAATTTTGATCACATCCGGTTTCCCACATGGCTTTATATTGGGATCTTTATGTTATATTTGCTTCATGTTGTATACGATTCTGAAATCTATATACAAAATGAAGTATATACAAGCAATGTTTGCGGACTTTATCAAAATCTACATTAATATTAAAAACGAATCTACCGGTCTTAAATTACATGTAGAATTCAATCGTCTCGACAATTATTTTCAAGAAAATCATGTAGGAGTAAACGTAAGAAAATGCATGGAAATAAAGTACACACGCAAATTGACCCTCTTCACATATCGGATAAACTCTGCCTTTTACTAGACACTTATTGAACAGCGGCAAAGCTAGTTACAAAAAAGATTTAATTACTTATACGATAATTGTAATAAAGGTTAGAGTTCTAAAAAAAAGTACGCAAAAGTACTACGAAAAAATAACTGTTTAGTATATTTTTAATCTTTGGGGGAGGCCTATGTTCAGCAGTGGACTTGTAGTAGGTTGAAATGATGATGATGATGATGATATTCTAAATTTGAAAAGTTTCGTACTTGAACATTTGAAAGTACCAAGTAAAGTGAATGAATTGCTTTGGACACGCCCTAAACCAGCTTAAAATAGTTTATGACGATGACTGATTAGACCGAAAGACTCAATTGCTGATAAAGAATTCATCATACTCAGGAGTGACAATAAACCTACATCTCTTCATGGTATGGAGAATGGTAAGAGTGGACCGTGTAGCGGCAAATGTTTGTCTTTACTTATTTCGGTGTTATATAGAAATACTCGCGTCTCTTACTCAAAAGGGTCGGTAAAGATCATAGAATTTTGTTCGGCACGATGTTTTGGCGTAGCCAAACGTCTTTCCGCAAACGATTTTAGCTTGCAACCTAACCGTGCTTTTCACCTCTACGAGAGATACAACTCTACAGTTATAAGTCTAGGCATCGATAAATGATATAATACTTATTATGTTGGTGATATAATATTACGTTAATATAACAAATGTAGTTAAGCAGTTTGCTACGACGCTACTGCTTGTGGGTTCGATTCATGGATTTTATTGATTTGACCGTAGATAATTGTTTCGTGATTAAGTGTTGGTGCTAATGAAATGTAGATACGTATGGAAACGTTCCGCAAGACGTGACAAGACGAAGCGAAATATATTTTTTTAAGGGAAAAAAAAACCGAGTTGTTCGTCATTTTTTACCAATAAATAATAAGTAAGTTCTTTTCATTATAAAACAAAACGTGAAACTAAACTATTAAAAGTTGGTAATTCAAAACATAATACTACCTCGGCTTCCATTTATTTCTATAAGTAATTTGAGGTTTAAACCACTTTCGAATAACATCCATTCAACCCTTTGTTAACAAAATTAATCCTTCTATGGGCTGTGTGGTTTTCGCGGGTGTTTCTAACATAATTCATTACTTGTCGCGCTTGATTTAGTATAAACCACTTTCTTTACTCAGATTGTTTCTTTTTATGATAGGTTTGATGTTGAACTGTTTTTCGTATACTATGTTTGACGACTACATGGTTAAGTGATTATAGTTCCTTACCTCATAATTATGAATCCTGTGTTATAAGGTGTCCAATATTTATTTTAAAATGTATACGGATAAACCGCAAATGTTCTTTTGTTTTACGATAATTTTAGAATTATTTATGTCATTGTCTGCTGTTATTGATACACCGGATCTATAAGTATTTACCTTTATTATCTCTACATTTCGCGTGAAGGTTGGCCTTGCGATAGAACACTGGGCATCCGATCGCTACAAATTCTGTGAAGGCATTTCGTACCGCTTCCTGAGAACAATATGTTCATATTGATTTACGTACTCGCCAGACCTAGCCCCACAGTTGGGGTACGAAGGAAGACGTATGGTTTCTAACTGCATGCATTTTAATGTTAAAACGTTTTGTGGAGGGTTGTGAGGTATTGCGTTATCATGGAGGAATAATGCCGTAAATCGATTGACAAGTCGTGGTTGAGGATTCAACGTTATTTACCTTAGTGTCTGGGCTTCCTCGTGGTTCAATCTTCAGGTCGAAGTTTCCAAAATGAAAGCGATTAAATAATAAACGCACAGTGCGCTCGTTAGTCGCACCTTCTCCAAACCCAGTTTTATTGCGAGCTGTCTTTGCTGCATTAGAACCGCATCGGAACACGTTTTCGAAAAATACTCCAATTTTTGAAGTCTCCAGGCTCAACTTAAATACATTCAGTAAAATGTCCAGATGTCACAGTTAACTTGGGCTACCTTCAGCATTTATTAAGTTAACTCTGCATTAATTATTCAGCATTTATATTGTTCCTCGCATCCCCATTCTCATCCTCTCTCAAATCTCCCAAATATCCTTAAAGGCCGGCAACGCACCAGCTCTGGTGTTGCAGATGTACATGGGCCATGGTAATCACTTACCATAAGGTGAACCGATTGCTCGTTTGCCGCTTTTAGCATAAAAAAATAATAATAAAAAGTATTTATGTCTAATTTTGAACCATGCCGGTTTAATTTTATCAATTAATATTATGAAATTAAACATGTCTTTCTTTATCAGCCGGAAAAAGCATTCTGCTGCACATTGGCATCTGCGGAAAAGCGCTAAAATCTGGAAAGTAAAGCGTGATCATTTACCCATATCACCACGTGGGCGAGTGTGGGTGCAGTGCCGGTACCCTCGCACCAGTGATCATCAGTCTGTGGTATTTAAGTTTGGTAAATTCGACTGGATTTTCCGCCATTGGTCGGACACCAGACAACTATTGCAACAATAAAAATTACCTAAATTTGGAGGTCATCTAAAAGCTCTATTCAGTTATTGTATAAACCGGTAAAAAATAAATGTATTTGCCAATGAGACTGTAATACACTTAGACTAGTATGATATTTTACTTATAGCTTGTATCCAATTTCATTTTGATCAGAACATCTGCGATACACAATAGACGATAGATAACAATAACGACGAACTCGGGGAGTTACTACGATTGTTATCTGTGCTGCAAGCTTCCAAGGATAGTACAATACTGGTTATGTTATATGTTATAAAATACTGAATTATTTTTTTTATATACTTATACAAAACTAAGTTTAATTATAGCTATGTAGTTTACACTGGCGTTTGTTATCACTTGGTGGAACATTTTTTTTTAAATGTCTTGAAGGTGAAAACGTTCGGTATCTTAAATTAAAATTGAAAATAAATTGAAATTGTGTTTCACTATGTTTGTCTGAACTAGGTTACCACTCGAGAACATTTCTTACTCATCAGTTGTCGATTTTGCGAGCTTTGTGGCCGGTTCATTGCCACTACAGCATGCTGATCCTTACGACTATGTCAGTTATTCTAGATTCACATCAAGTGAATTCGTTATTTACTATCATAATAGCTTATCACTATCATAATTTCCTTCAGAGTATTGTATAAATCCTCCGAATACCGTTAGTTATTTTGGATAGAAAGTATAAGTAATTGATTTAGCAAAAATGAGTCATATAAAAGTCATGTGTCATTACGAAAATGTGCTTTAGAAAATAAGCCGGAAAGGGTATAAAAATGTTAGAACATGTGTATTTCTAAGGTACGAAGTGTCTAGTACACGTCTACTTAGTGTGGCGATTGCGGCAATGAAGCCTCATTATGTCTGGATTATGTCCAGTAATTGTCAGCTTAGGAAAATATTATGAATTCACCTATCGCCAAACGTGAGACCTAATTTTTTTTAATAATATCTTTTTAGAATAAATTTTTTGTTCTTAGATATATATATATATATATATATATATATATATATACATATATATAAAGATATATATATATATAAAAATTAACGACGTTACGTAATGAGTTTCCCCTAACAGAGAAGAAAAATGCGAAAGGAACCCCGGAGGTATTCTAGTTTTTTGTAGTTTTATTAATATTTTAAAAAGAATTACGTATAAAATTGGTAATAATCGAATTGTTTGTGACAGTTAACCGAAGCAAATTCAAACGGCACCTGTTTACAAATATGACGCATGTAGCAAACATCGTCCCTTTTAATAGTATGTGGAATCTCATAGTAAATGGAAGTAGACCCGTTTATTTAATCTTGTATTATTAATAATTCTTCGTCCATTTCCATTTAATTTGAACAGTCATGTGAACAAGTGCTGCTTGTGGAGGATGGTCTGCCCGAGTTTGCAGTGCACGTGTGTTTAAGTTTGGTGGATCACTGTATTTTTGTTGCATGCTTTCAGTTGTCTATGGGACCAAACCTTTTATTATATGATGAAAGTTATAATTGTAAGATATTATAAAATATGCAAAAAAGAGGATACCTACGAAGTTTCTTTTGCCTGTCTTCTCCGTCAGAGGAGCCTCATTACGAAATGGTGGTAGAGTGTAATAATAATAATAATATTTGATGTTTAACAATCGAAATTATCTTTCTTACGTCGAAGAATAAATTATTCTCATTCATTCATTCATTCTTATACCCGGAGACTGATTTTGTTACTTTGTAACTAGTGTACAAAGTAAGTATATGCCTTAAGTTAACGTTACTACATTCATATCATTGTCGTCTTATACTTGAGTGTCTCAATATTACAAATATATAAAATTTTATTACGTAATTAGTTTTATTACATATACATATCGCAATCAACGCGTGATACGTGACGCAAGCGCCATCTGACGGCGTTCGATGGAATCAATTATGCACCGGCTGAGCGGAGCACACGACCGAAACTCGTTGTGTAGCGGTCGGCCAGAGCGCATGATATTGGACGGTCGCGCTTTCCTACATTCAAATCTACCTATAGTTGTGTCTTATAAATTCATAGGATATTATAATTTGAAGTTAATATATAAATAAGTTAACTACTTTGTTTTGTTGCTCCAACATTACCCAACGACGCCTTCTGTAAGGAGACTAGGCATTATGGACCCTGCTGATAACGGTGAACCTACTCCTCCGCCGTTATACCGATATTAATCATTATCTAAATATAACGGTGAAACACAGGCAGTCTTCTTGTCTAGATTATGTTATTTCGCTATTACAAATAATATCTGTGGATCTTTTCACAATTAAAAATTATTCGTGTATTTATGTGTAGAATACGAAACAATTATTAACAGAGTATGTTAAAAACGGATTTAATTAAATATAGTGCATAATACATGTGAGTTTATACTGCATAGGAAATAAATTAGATATTACATTTAAAATAAAACTAATATTTAGCTTTTATAGGCCTTGCTTGCTTGCTTTAGAGCATTTCATTTTATTATAACCCTATTTTCAGTTTTTTATTTAAAAATGAACAAGCGTATGCTTGTTCATGCATGTCCTTCATAAACCCGGCCATACTTTATTAGGCTTTAAATGTTTACGTTTGACGTTATTATATCAATGTGTACTGTTATACCTTACAATATTAATGCAATGGCAATACTTCTTTAATAACGAAGAAAAATTTGATTCTCCTATGATTTTAGTGTTTAATTAAAAAAAAATCTCAGTCTATCCGCGGGAAAACTTATTAAATTTGCACTAACCAATTTCCAGAAGCTTGTCGCTCAAACTTTTGATTACTTTCATAATTTTTGTGACCGATGAAAGGGTAAGGGTATATTAATTTAAAGTTATCTCGTTTATATTCATTTACACATTCAGAATAGTTTATTCATCTATTTTAATCCGAATGTGCTTGTGGCTCGAGTTTCTGCAAGCTATCCCTTAATCGGGTATCATATTGGTCAGAAACAGGAGTTGTAAATTCGCAGGCTATGTCGCATCGCCGAGTGCCGAGTTAACGCAAGCGTATCATTCACTGCTCACGTATTGCACGCGAGTCTCTTCCGTCAAGGGCGCCGGGTCAGTATTGCCCAGTTTTAAGCCACGGTCACAGGGGTACCTAATGGTAACACAAAAATGTTCTTTTTGGAATGAACACAATTAAATTTTACGATCAATGGGATCTTATACAGCGCTCGATTGGGCCTCTGTGATTCTGTGACATTTAATAACTCCCCAAATACCCACAGATTTCACAAGATAGTTGCATACTACTGCTTGCCAGCAGAATAACTTTCCAGGTACTTAATTAACCACTTCCCCTCCACATCCCTCTCGTCATCCTCCCTCCCATCTCCGAAATACCCTTTAAGGCCGGCAACGCATCTGCAGCACCTCTAGTGTTGCAGACGTACGTGGGCGACGGTAATCACTTACCATCAGGTGAACCGCTTGCTCGTTTGCCGCCTTTCCTAGAAAAAAAAAACTTTAGCAAGCACTTTTATGGAATAATAAAAATTCCGATGATGAAGTTAGGAGGACCCACTTCAACCACGTAGCAATATCCGAATACTTACGGATACTTTCTGACTTAACTATTCAGAATGTGTTATATATCCCATTTCTTTAACTCACTGTAACAATGCAACTAGATCCGAAAACTTATTATTTGTCTGTTGCATAAATATTGCTCCGACAGGGATGCGAACCCAATAAATATATTTCGTTAATAGAAAGATCAGAGAGCTGTCCTATAAACAATAGGTTCCTAAATTTAGATTTCCGTATAGTAGAAAAACTTTTCGAAGGAAATGTATAAAATTTTACTAAACTAAATATCTGTGACAATTTTAAAAAAACTGTCTCCTACGCGAACGTGACGAGACGACACACTAGAGGTTCCTTAATTTCGATGGGCTAAATCTAGGAAGTCTTTTCTAAATAAAGGCATAACATTTTACATTATTATCATAAAATGTTAATAAATAATAATTAAGTTAACCTTAACCTTAGTGGTCGTTGATTGTTGATTACAGTGTAATTAAAAAAGGTATTCAATCAAAGATGCAAGAAATATGTATCTATTTGTTTGAAGTAAAACATCGAAGTTTAACTTTTCAGTCTCACAATCTTTCAAAGTTCTACCTTTGTATGAGCAGTAAGATTGTATTCTAAAGATACCTTAGTAAGTATCTTTCGAATACAATGGCGGTCGTTAAACAGTAGTAATGGTTCGAAATTACTTAAATGGTGATTTACAACCTTGTGCTGTCGAGCCCAGCATTGTACGGACCATTGACCTCAATAGATAGTATGTAACCTTTTTCCTGAAACTCGTAGAGTAAACGTAATATAATATCTATAGTTATTACATTTCTACGAATAGTTTAACATTTGAATTTATTCAATTTCTAGCAATTTTTAGTGTTATATTTATCGCATGCTCGGTGATGAAGGAAAAATCTTGAGGAAACTTGCATTTTTGTTAAATAATATACAATATTTGACACCCCTTTGTCACGATAGCCTGCCTCCAAAACTGACAGTTACGACATAACAAACTAGCTAACAGTCCACCTGATTGTAAGAGGCTTCTGCAGCCCTGAACTAATGTAAACATCTTCCATCGAAAAGGTCACTCCTATCTCCCAAATATCCTTAAAGGCCGTCAACTCGACCTGGAGTTCAACTGGTGTTGCAGATTTACGTGAGCGACGGTAATCACTTACCATGAGGTGAGCAGTTCGCTGGTTCGTTCCCTTCACCATAAAAAACACAATTTTGTGCAGATGAGTCAATATTGTGAGTAAGCTAACGTCAAACTATGACGCTAATTCCTTGATTGTTTGATAAGGCTCAATTTCCAGTATCCATTTTAATTCATCTTTATTTACCGTAGCGTCTGGTTTTCCTCGGGATTAATTCTTCAAGTCAAAGTTTCCAATACGAAAGCGATTAAACAAAAACGCACAGTGCGTTCGATGGTCGTATCCTCTGTAAAGGCAGTATTGATATTGCGTGCTGTTTCTGAAGCGTTGGAACCAAGTCGGAACTCGTATTCCAAAATTTCTCTAGATCTCCATTTTCAACTCCGATAGTCCGATTCAGTATCGAATACTAAAAACAATTGAAAGTCAAACGAAATAATATTATAAAATTATTAAAGATAGAATTACATACGTTTTGTTTAACAAAAATATCAATTACTAATCTTGAACCATGCGGGTTTAATTTTAATTGAATACCACTCCATTAAAACGGCAACTTCATACTTTAAACACTATTATTAAGCAATATTAGTATTAAGTAAGTATTATGTTAATATTAGTATTAAGAGTTTATATGGTAATGCCATATTGGAGGCTTTGAAAATCCTACCGACTTGTGACAGGGGTTTAACCCCTAAACAGCGAACTCTCTCGCGTAGGCGAGAAGTGAAACCCTACGCAATAGCTTCTAAAGTTTAGGTTACATTACTTCAACAGTTTTGTTTTATTTTCGTCCACTATACTTCATTATACTTCCATTCATACATATCATAATCTCTTTCGTTATATTCTATGAGCTATCGCATTTCATATTCGCATTATTGTTTTAACAGCAAACTTACGCACAGCTATAGATTTGCAGGCCTGAGTTTGTATGCCTATGTGGGTGTGGTATTTGTGGGCTGCTCTTTATTCGTAAAAATGTCTTTGTTTTAATAATAATCTTTGTTTAAAATAAAAAGTTTGTTAGAATAAATTACGACGTAGACTGGTTTAATATAGCATCTAGTAAATAAAGTGAAGGTTTATTTATAACTGAGTATCGTCCAGCTAACGTAGGCGGCAAGTATTTTCAAAGACGTTTATTGAATCGAAAGTGTATTTATATCGCTTTTATTTATTACTAGCCGTTACTTGCGACATGGCTTCGTACGCGTGGACATCCTAATTTGGATATCTAACATTTTCATTATATTGGCAGAATAAATCCCTTGTTATTCGATAGTACAATTAAATTTATTTTGTAGGGTATAATTCTGAACGGTAATAATAACTGTAATTTTTTTTCCCACTTTCACTTTATTTTTATACATCTTTAGGTGTGGTTTTTCGTAAATTACTTTCTTAGGAGATTCCCATTCAGGAACGTATTTGCCAAATTTAAAGATTGTTTGGTCATTATCTTTTTTATTCATTACATATATATATTAACGTACGAAAGTATGTGTTTATATCTATGTATATGAAGACATATTAAGTTGATTCTAAAGGAATCGTAATATATTTATTAGAGTTTAAAGTGTGTAGTGTATTACTTCTCAAATTATTATTTAAAATAAAATTTCATTTTCGTTCTTAAAGCTTCTTCTCAAGCTTTCCACATTTTGCGACGGCATATTAAACCACAAACGTAACTATATATAACCCACATCAACCTTTTAGTAGTCTCCAGTAGTCTACATAAATAATAATAATTCAAAAGGTCAAATAAGAATATCTCCATTAAATGCGGTTACAAAAAGGGATAACAACTTAGGGCTAATGTAAATGAAACACGACACGGCCATTTTCTCTAAAAATACACGAACGCTAATCTGAAATGTTAACGTTTTAAAAAAATCTTGTTTGACCCTAGATCCGAGATTACGTTTTCATTTGATCAAATAATAAGGTATAAAACAGTTTTTATTAAAATACTTATTTTCAATTATATTTTAATAAATTTCAAATCTGACGCCAGGCCGATAAAGACATCATGTCAGTCTTGCATATTGATCTCTTTTAAACGACTTTTAAATCGACTTTTAAACACTTACGGACATAGTTATTAAAAAATCACGGTGCATACCTACACTTAAATTGGGCGCATAGGATGGCTTTCTTTTCCAGGGTTGTCCTTTTTTTAAAGATCTTCGAATCATTGAGCAAAAATTATGTTAAATAACCCATAAAAGGAGTTTACTAATTTTTGGGGAAGAAGGCGTTAGACAGCACTACCACAAAACACGGAACTGAACATGGAGACGACGTTATGCTTTGGCAAGCTTACGATAACACTTTCGTGTGACGTCAGCTCTGGCAAGTAGATGTCACACGAAAGTGTTGCCAAAATTAGTACACACCAAACATTATTTATTACCTAATGATAAGTGATTACCGTCGCCCACGTGCATCTTCAATACTAGAGGTACTGCAGGTGCATTGCCGGCATTAAAGGGTATTTTGGAGATGGGAGGGAGGATGACGAGAGGGATGTGGAGGGGAAGTGGTTAATTAAGTACCTGGAAAGTTATTCTGCTGGCAAGCAGTAGTATGCAACTCTTCTGGAATCTGTGGGTATTTGGGGAGTTATTAAATGTTACAGAATCACAGAGGATATTTGGGAGATGGGAGAGAGGATGCGGAGGGGGATGGGGAGGGGGCATGGGCCTCCGGTTACCTCTCTCACCGAATGAAACGTAGAAGCCCGAAATGCCTCTACTTCACGCCGGTATTCCGTGAGGCTGTGGTACCAACCTTATCGAGCCGGCTCATTCGAGCGGCAGCAAAAGCAGCCTCTTGGCTCTGCCACGGAGAATAAAAAAAAATGACGCTAGGCAAGCTGACGAGCGAGATGGTGCTACCCATCACTGTTCTGTGGAGTTCTGTACTATTCTATACATGCATACATGCCTTACATAGCATAAATCCCTCATCCTTTAAGATCACAACAACACTATTTTTGATGACAAATATGATTCTATTCTTGATACACAAAATAAATGCATAAAATTTTAAAGCATGTTAAGCAGTTGACAATTAATTTTGTTTACCATATGAATATATGTCGCGGAATCAAATCCGCGACCTGCTGAGCTGTATCAAACGCTTAACCACTGCGTCACCGATCCTGCACAGTTGACAACTGCTATAGTAATCGAAAATTGTGGCCGTGGTTGAAATCAATGTTTAATCAAATTCAAGTCTTGTACCTGAAAGTTTTATCTAAATGTAAGTATATATATATATAACGCGTTTTAAGTCGAAGGAAGAACCGGACTAATTAAAGAAGGTAACTTTTATAACATGAACAAAATTTTTAACAACTCAAGAAAATCTTTCGTGTTTATGAGTAGAGTACACAGATTCTCATACGCTGTAGCTAATTACGTGCTAAAACTTTTAATTTAATTTCTTGTATAGCTGTTACTATGATAATTGGTTATACAACAATAAACCCTTTCGCAATGATGTCAAACCACGTTACATTCACATCACACACACTTCTAAATATTGCCTCTCAAACTTTAGACCAGTGGTTCTCAATTAGTTTTTTTTAAGTAAACTTTAAAAAACCCCTACTCACAAAGAAGGTACGTTTATTTTGTTTAATGAAATGATGCACTAAACTTTGATTGTCTTTCTAAAAATATGATAGTTATGAAAGTCTTTCCAAGTGCAGCCTGAGACCGAGCTGAAGTTTTACTATTTTAAATAATAAATATAGGTAACGATTATGTTTTGGACAGTATTCTATAGTGAATTACTAATAACCCTTTGGAATGAAACTCGCGTAGAGGTGAGTTTGTATTAATATTCAAATAACGTTATGTGAAAAAACATTTGTTGACAAATGTGTACAAGGTTATTGCTACAAAGCTCTGAGTCGAAAGGCTTCTATTCTTTATCAGCCTATAACTGGTTAACACAGACTGGTATTGCGATCCCAAATAATGGCTATGGTAGAGATAGGGAGGATTGCTTTGCTTTAGACACTGCTGTCCATTATATGTCTGTGTATTTTTTATCTCGCATTTTTTAAGACTATCAATATGTTATTCTTTCGGATGCCATGAGAGCCGCAAGCGTTTACCTTTAGACGGCTGTTACTATACTAACTGGTAAACAGGGTGTAGCATATATTCTAATGCCTTCGCTACACTACACGATGGATGTAGTCGAACGTTACTTTGCGGAAATCGTTTCTTTCATTGTATTTCAGTTATATTCCAAGTAGTTTAATTTGTATTTCTTTAACAAAAATATTCCTCTCATCCCAAACTTAAAAAAAAAACACCACACCACTATTGACAAAAGTAAACATTTTCAAAACAAATTTATTGCTTAGTACATATCTTAAATATTTAAATTAATTATGCGCAAGTAGTTTCACCAGAAATTATATTAGTTACACAAAGAAAATTTTACGATGATATGGGCAGTCTATTTATATGTTTGTCTTTTGCTCTGGGTTTCAATCTTATAATATGAAATTGCCTACGCACGTTCTGCAGAATTTTGATAATAGTAGCCAAAGATAGCTCCTAGAATTAAAGTAATTTGTTTCTTACCGTAGGCGGTATGAGAAGCCAAATCTCGTCTTTAGTCAAACTTCAAATCAAAACAGTTTTTGTTTGTTAAAAAAATTACATCCATTCATTTATTATCAAAGGAAAAACTTAAAATGCGTCTTTTGCAATACTCGGACTTCCTTTCTTCTCCTATACTGAAAAGTCTAGAAGGACAAAGGCCTTGGTTTGGTTTGCTGCTTCCCCTCAACAATCTGAGTCATTTAGGCATTCATAAGATGCTTATTCCGCCATTTGCCGGTGACCACTTTTTTTTTTAAACATTCCTTGGTATTCACCACTTGCTTGTACTTTACGCTACATTATAAATGGCGAGATTCAAATTACCCTACTAATGACAAACATGATTTTTTTTACTCCTGTACTTTTCCGTAACTTTTCTTGATTTATTTATAACTTATACGGACGCCGAAAAGTCAAAAAAGTTGTAACGTTATTTGTTATAACTTTTAATAAGTAAATATGTACGTATATGTAGCATCTGTTTGTGAGTTTGAAATATCCCCATCTTCCATAGCTACGAGTTTTTTGGTATTATCGAAACTATATATCCCATTTTATAAAGCTTGTCTGTTTGTCCAGGCTTATCTTGAAAATTGCTGAACGGATCTTGATGGAACTTTCTTGTGAAGGAAGAGGACATTTTATAGAGAGACAAATATTAAGTGAATTATCGATTTGATACCTATTACACTTTGAATGACTTCTTTATGGATTTATCTATTTAAGTCCACTGAACACTGATCCAAGATACCGCCAGCATAAACAAGCGAGCATTTATTGAAATTATTCACGCTGGGAGGCGGGTTAATTAGCACAATACCGGTACCTACCCACTAGTGATACCGCTTCCCATCCCTAGTCTGTGTGATTCGGCGGCTTTTGCTGCTGTTCGAATGGACCTGCAACACGGCCTCGCTGAATACCGGGGTGAAGTTAGAGACACCTAGTACTTCTGCGTTTAGTTCAATGAGCGAGGTAACCGGAGGATTATCCCTCCCCCTCCCAACCCTTCCTCCTCCGAATCTTACCCTATCCGCAAAGGCCGGCAACGCACCTGCAGCTCCTCTGGTACTTGAGCGTCGATAATCACTTACCAACAGGTGAACCACTCGTTCGATTGCTCCAGGTCCCTTAAAAAAAAACATTCTTCTTGCATCTACGAATTTTATACTGCATTTATGTATAATTAAAATGATGCTTTGTTAAGAGATCACTGTAATAAACATGTGATGTTTTTTGCAAACCATTTTATTTAGATTAATATGAAAAAAGAAATCGTATGTAAAAAGAATGATTGTCATCAATTAAACTGTCTGTGGATGACAGACGTATAACCATGATAACGCCCGAAAAACTTTACGAATCGACCCAATTTTTTTCATTACCTTCAGATACATGTAGAATAGAAACTGGTTTATTTATAAAAATTTAAATAATTAACAAAGGCGTTAAAAGTGTGTACTTTTGGATTTATACTCGTATATTTGACAAGAACATTGAATTTGAAGATGTTGGAAATAATTTATTGGACAATTTCTCGTAAAAGAACTATAACAGGCATATATTACTCAGTTCGAGGAGAAACAGAGCACCACTCTACCTCCGAAGCAAAGTAACTTTTTCCAATATCTTTAAAATAATTGATCCTACCAGGAACAATGGTATCAGATAAATAGAGTATCTGCGCTATTTGTTTTTACTGGCGCAACTCTATCTAGCACGCACGTCTGTTTTTGGTTAAGGTTATAAATTGATATGGACACAGTACCGTGACAAGCACGGTTCGTCGCAGCGGTCTAGGCGGTGTGATCTACAACGTACTGTATGCGGCTGAATCCAAAGCTACATCGCTTTTGTTACTCGTTCGGATTATTCCGTACATACTTGCTTGTACGTTTTTCGGTAACAGTCAGCTAGCAAATAATTTGGAGAAGAAACTGGTATACTTCCACTGCCTTGGGGTTCTGCTCGTACCAATTGGAACAGTTCTGTGCCATATAAAAAAACTATGATGAGTACTATCGTTTTTTTTTTTTTCAATAAATCACTAGCGGATTCACCCGCGAGAACCAAAAAATTTATCGAATTCGTGACAAGTACCGTATGTCTAATTCCGTAACACGACGTAAATTATTTCATTTAATTCCATTCAATGCTTGAGTGAAAAACATCCATATCTAAATAGTTTTAAATTTACATTAGTAGGATAGTGGTTAGCCGAAGTCAATGTTTATGCTAAACACATATTATTGGTTTCCGGGGCTCGTCGAGTGTCCCGTGTCTCTCACACTGCATAGGTACCTTCCTCCGACCTGATCGCGAGTTTAGCCTCTGTGTACACCAACGGCCCTGTGAGGTCTCCAGCGCAGTTGTTGTCCAAAGAGTTCAAAGTCCCATTTCAGACTAATAAATTACTGATGACGATGAAACAAAAAGATTTTATCATATTTAATAGCTACCTGCATACTAAAAAAATAAATAAAAAGCAAAGTGTAGTGAAGTAGCGATTAAAATTATATGAGTGCGAAAATTAATAAAGAAAATAAAAATAGTGAAGTGTACGCTACTCGATGGAACTTTAATTAATATCGCAAGCCTTGTGTGTGTGTGCCGTAAAAGCTGCAACGTGTGCTTGTGTGCGTGCGAAGGCTGGAATACAACAGGTGCTGCGTGAATCTTCCATTCAGCGGCAACCGCCGAGGGAGCCGCTCGCTTTTCCGTTCTCAAAGGAAAGCGCTCGGGAAAAATCGGAACAAAACTTTTTCTGCAATAAATATTTCTGCAATAATAGAACTCAGTGTTTAGACATTAGCAAGTAAACGTGCTGAAATCTGTTATTTATTTAATATTAGTTATACAAAGGTAGGATTATCTGTGCTTTTGGAGTGTCATCGCGAAGAATTTAAAGTTCGAGTTGATCAACACCAAAATGGGTATGAACAAGAATTTTAATTTTTTTTCTGTAGTGTCTCTTTTTTTTTTTCAAAAATTAACAGATCCAATTCGTAATTTAAAACATAATTTAGATGTAATTTGAAGAGTATTCAAAAGGGTAATCTAATTTTGTGGGCATTTAAGATTGTTAGACTCATTTCACATCTAAGTGTTTTCAGCGAAATTTACAAAGAAAATCATATTAATGAAACCTTTAATAACGCCTTTCATGTTCTTTCCAATAATCTTAATTAATTACCTCGCGTTCGCTCGCTCCTCGAATATATGACAAGCTCATCGTATTGTAAAAGCGTCGTAACTTTGTTATTATCTCGGGTTATAAAGTTACCTGCATAAAATCAACGTCGCTTGGATATCGTAGCAGAGTGAAAATACACAAGAGCGCTCATAATTTCATTTTAAAACAGAATTCATGACGTTTTAAATTTACGTTAAACTAAAAGACCGTTAAATATCTCACGAAAAGACAAAGGATCGTGTGTTGGCATTTTTACGATTTAATAATTTATAGTTTTTTTTTTATTTGGGCAAGGGGGCAAACGAGCAAGCGGCTCTCCTGATGGTAAGTGATTATCGTCGCCATTGTACATCTGTAACACGCTAACAGAGGAGCTGCTGGTACGGTGCCGTCTTTTAAGGAGATTTGTGGGATGAGAGGGAGGATTAGGAGGGGGATGTAGGAGGAGGGGAGTGGGGCTCCGGTACACCTCACTGGCCGAACGAAACGCAGAAGCATAAGATGCCTCTACTCCGGTATTCTGGGAAGTTGTGGTACTACCCCGGTCGAGCCGGGTCATTCGCCCTGTAACAAAAGCTACCGCTTGGCTCCACCACGTACAAATAAAAAAAAGGAAATGAAATTGAAAGTGTATATATTTACAGTACATAAGCAGACTATTACTCGGCAAAGGCCTTCTTATGATTTTTTTTAAAAGAGTTTTGATTCTGTAAAGATTCCGCCACTCTTCTTCAGTCCATAAACTTAAGATCACCGGCCTTACTCACTACCGACGCTAACAAAATTTTAATGGAAATTCTTTTGAATTTCAACAACCCAAATTCCACAGACTAATGATGGGAGCAGTAACACTAGTTCCAGGGGACCAGCACTATGCTCACCGACCTAGCTTTTGCTGGCGTTTTCTTAAAGAGGCCTAAGTGTTTGTTTCTCGTTTGTTGTCCCGTGCCTATGTCCAGCAGTGGACTTAAAGTGGCTTATGAATAATCAAAAAAAATTATAAAATTGTGGAATTTAATTATTCCATAATTTTATATTTCTAGGGAAACAGTATTATCAAAAAAGGGATACTTATATTATAAAAACATGTCTATAATGTGCGTACGTGGGTGTACGTTGCGTGGGTTGAATTGCTACTGAAGCTCTTGCAATGGTATCACTGTTATTTATATTTGACAAATATGATTCAATTAATTTCCGAGAATGTTTTCCCCTTTTTGTGACTCAAGTTTTCTATCGAAATGGACGTGAAAATTTCAATGTGGCACTACGATTGCCAGTATTCTTTACCTGTGTATACTTTCAGCCTGGCTTCTTTCAAAAGCTGTAAAATTTTCAAGGTGTTTTCCTTAATCGACTCTTTCTCTCGACTTTTTAGGCAACTCATATCTCATCTCCTGACGTCACCGTAAAAGTCAACTAAGGAAAATACATAAAAAATGTTATGGCTTCCGCCATGTAAAATCACTTACGCCTGTTACTTATAAGAGTAGACACAGATTTAGCACGATTCAGAGTAGCAAAGCCTTAGTCATTTTCGCCTTTTTGTGAGATATAACGTGACGCGTGGCGAGTCTCGTTACCGGACTTGCTCCGAGATTGCTATGAGATTTTCAAGGCTCTTCCCTTGATAGCGAAATAACTTACCTTATCTTCTAAACATAGAACATCTAAATAATTCAGACCAGTGATGGCAGCCGCGTATAATTCACACGGAGACTTTTAAAGCGATCGAGCGTGGCGATTATGATTAATATGAGAAAGCTATGTTCAGCAGTGGATTATTCAAATTATTTATTAGAATGCATTACTTAGGAGCAATGCCCATGCATTTTCGGTGAGTGTAGGGCTACCCTTGCACTAGTGATAAGTACCGCATTTTAGTGCAAACTGAGACGGTGTGGTGAAAGGCGTTGCCAGGCGAGGCAACCATAACACGTAGTCTCATGAATTATATAAGATCTGTATTCAGTGACGTGATATGTGGCTGAGTAGTTACCGTAACAGAGTCGTGGCTTGATCGGTTTTGTTAGTGAGTATTATACAACATATTGTAAAGATGTTAGAATTTTATTCTTTTCGCATAGCTTTAAAATAATGGATTTCAGCAACGCCTGATTCTGTTTACTACACAATATTGATTTTAGCCGTATCGCAAACGCTTTTATGTTCCGGTTTGAAGGGTATAGAGACTCGGACTAACTATAGGCTGTGAATTAATAATCTGTTTGCAAGTATTGTTTAAAGTTGTTTGTTTGCAAGTATCCACGGGTTGCAGAAGGCGCTTAACACGAGGTGGACTGTTGACACGTATGTCACCCTGATGTTGAAACAATTATAGGTTAGGGCTTATCACATTTGTCACATTAATTGTCACTTCCTCTGATGTTAGCGCATGGGCATAACATCGGATATCTTTAGAGTAAGGCTCTCTGTGTTTTCGCGTACAGTTGATGCTGTATATTATTTCCTGAGCGGTTGACATCTTAAAGTAATAAAAAAGCGTAGACGTTTCGAAAAGCAGAAAAGCCTTTGTCACGCAACGGTTCTGTATTTTAGCAAAAGCCTTAAATAGAAAAATACGCATACATATTGAAATTAAACTATTATTTACGAATTTTACCGTGTTTAATATCATGAGGTGAACGTGAAGTGGTATGCTTGGCTTTGAATCAAATTTTATTTAGCACAAAATCCCTAGCAGATTTTGGCAGGGTTTTTTGTAATATTAATTACAATAGCCTCGCGAATCATTCTTGGCAGAAATCAGTGTTCTTTTGCGATGATTTGTGGTCTGTTAAATGTTTGACGTAATCTAGATAGTTATCAAGGTCTACAGACTTTTTGTAGCGTCGATATTCTACATCAGCTAAATGTTCCTTTACATGGGTTTTCATTGATCTTTTAGTTTGCCCCTTGTAAAAGATACTACACTACATTTACAATCAAGTTTTCACACTCCTGCATCTTGTAGAGGGATAATAAACTTGACAGATAGTAAAAAAAGAAGAAGAATTCGAGGAAACATTCTAAGAAATATGTCGTTTTTTGCTACCACTTTTTTGAGAGGCCTGTGTTTGTTTGTTTGTTAATTGCTATGTTTAGAAGTAAACTAAAAAAAAGGCATATTTAGTAAATGGTAAAATATAAGTAAGTAGTTTATACAAATGTTATGATTAGAGAATCTACCTACGAATCAGGAGACCCAAGTTCTCAAGAAGAGGTACGAGACCAATGATGTTTAGGTTACATAATATGTACAGTTTCTACAATCAAAAGACTAAAACAGCGACAAGATCACCATATGTTCCAAATAATATTGGATACAAAGTGGGGATAATAAATGGTATTGAAATTTAAGCAAAATACATACTTACGAGTTATTGGTTAGGTGTGCAAATTTTAGGGTTGTAATGAGACTTTGTGATCTTTACTCCACAACCTGACCCTCAGAAATTGAGGCTACTGTTTGAATATATCTGCGTAATCCATCCTTAGTTAGAGCCCTAATACTAGGGATCGTAATATCGCTTGGGATTACTACTAACCCATGTAACGTTGTTCACTTATACACTGTTTCATCTAAAGGATAGATATAATATGACATTGAAACAAAATTGAACTTTAATTATTTGTAATTATACGTAGTACGTGGTAGCCTAGTGGTCAGGTCAGCACTTTAGTATCATAGAGCGCAAGTGACCTGGGTTCGATCCCCAGTGCCGGCACCACTAAAATTGTTAATAGGGATTTTAAGTGCTGTATTTACTACGTGCTTGGCGGTGATGGAAAACATCGTGAGGAAACCTGCATATCTGAAAAATAATAAAAAAATATTATTTCGCGGATATGTGTAGCCCGCCAAACCGTAGTGGAGCAGAGTGGTGGGCTATTCCCGGCTCCTACACACTCTCAGATATTTGAGAAAGAGGCCTTTGCCCAGCAGTGGGCACTTCCAGGCTGCTACTTTACTTTTACTTTATACCTAATAAATGAATGAAAATACTTTATTGTACATCACAAAATAAAAGTACAAAGAAAACATAAGAAAAAGAGTTCAGCAGGATATATCATTTTGCGGCCTTATTGTCCCTTAGAGATCTTTTCCAGACAACCAAAGGCATAGAAAAACAAAGGTAGGAGAGTAGCATCACTAGTCCCAGTATACCATCCATACCATAACTATACTCACCACGAGTATGGTCAAGGTATTTAAGAAGTGTATGCCGGCTTTAGCTGGCGCTATCTTGAAGACGCCTATAGGCTGTCTAGGCCTCAGCACTGGACTTTAATAAGCTGACGAATAAGAATAATATATACTACGCAATACACTGAGGCACTCACTCGTCTTTACCTTCCAGTATCTAAGATCGGAGGAATTGTCAGTGTTAGAGATAGAGCGCAACAATCACACTTGATGAAATTCCTCCTTCAGAAGAGTGCCAATTATCAGCCAGCAAACTTACTTATATATCGGTATTAATTATTGAAAAAAAAATCCAACCACTTTACAGCGAAGTAATAACAAGAATGCGTTTCATCCATGTTGCAATACTAAAACTGTTTTTTTTTTTTCATTTTTATATCACTAATTTGCAGCCGAGTATCGTTTGTATACGTTCTGTACCCGATAAAATTGTTGTGTGGTATACCGATAGAGCAGTGTAAATGCTTCACTGTTTAATTTTTTTTAAATTGTTCCCATTAAAACATAAACATTAAAGAAAAAATCTGTATTTTTATTTATGCTTGTTATTTATGATTACGAATTTAATTATGAAGTTCACCTTTTATAAATACTTTTGTTTCAACATTTTTTCTTACCTTATTGTCTGTTTTCGATTTTGCAATGAAAAGAAGTATCGAAGAAAAAATCTTCTTCAACATATCTTCTTAAATAAGCCCACAGCGGAGGATAGGCCTGTCCAAGAAAACACCAGCAAGCTGGCATAGATAGCTTAAAAAAAAATTATACTCAATACCTTTAGTAGACAGGATGTTAAAAATAACTATTTCCAATGTGAAAGATTTATCACATACATTTAAGTTCAATCCATTGAAACTTACGTAACATTATTTTTTAAGTATAATGTATGGCACAGTACATGCTACGTCTAAATTTATAACACAATTTTATACGTTTTATAGGCTATGCATGCATGAGAAAATCACTTTCGTTATTTACTGCCCTTACCTTACCTTACCAGCCTGCAATAATAATAAATACTCCACTGCAGAACATAGGCCACTCCCATAAGGATGATTTACCAATCGCCATGCTCCGTAAGTGGATTGTCAATCGCAGCACCGGATTCCTGGAACTTTAGACGCTATCGGTTAAATGTGGTCTGGTATTTTTAGAGATTCTAATTTCG
Organism: Bhutanitis thaidina; assembly: GCA_029286595.1. Classification (NCBI taxonomy): domain Eukaryota; kingdom Metazoa; phylum Arthropoda; class Insecta; order Lepidoptera; family Papilionidae; genus Bhutanitis; species Bhutanitis thaidina. Next base: position 8,686,578 of record JAGSMS010000018.1, read on the forward strand.
CCGTATGTCAGAAAACTTTGCGATTTTCTAGGTTTCCCTTAAGCAACCCACGAGATAAAAGACCGTGACAGATTCTTAGGCAGGCAATAAACGGCCAAAGGTTGACAACCAACGCTTGTAACATTAAAACCACGGTTTGATTTTATGCTATCTACGTCGTTATAAAAAAAAGGTAAAACAAATCCTGTCAGCTATCACAGTATTCCTGTTCTATACAAAACCAGAATATATTTAACTAGAGTATTGCCTAATTCTATTTCATTATGTAAAAGTTGTGAATTTGAAATAACACACAGTTAAAATCATCATAATTAGAATAATAATAAAACAATTGCTACGGATTAATCATACTAATTTGATTTGTATAGATTACGGTTTAAATTACAAAAGTGATTATTTGCATATTTGCTGTTATGTTAATATCAGTAATGAGTTTCTTAATTAAGCATTTGATCGATATCAGTTTATTTAGGTAAATAGCAGGGGATTTACAAAGTTAATCCGATGAAGTAGTGAAGTACACAAACTAAATATTACTACGCTAGAATAACCAGACGCCGTCACGACACGTTAAATTCGTCAAAACTGAGTAACATGATTTGACATGTCTGTATGTGTACTATTTATACTATACACATACAGGCCTAAGGTGATATGTGTGCTTCCGAAGAGGTGCGGATGATGACAAAAATAGTATTTAATTGTTTAAACATTTTTTTTTTCAAAATCGATTCCTCTATTCGATTCTAACGTCTACGTTCTACCTTCAATCTGCAGCTCCTCTGGTGTTGTATGGGTCGGTAATTACTTATCATCAGGTGAGCCGCTAGCTCATTGTGAAATATTTTTAGTAACAATTCCATAAACGATTATGAAAACGTCATAAAAGCTTTCTACCTCTTATCTCACAACAACCAAACCCGACAAATTAATATGTAAATTTCTGAACTGTATAGGTTCTGATAAATATACTAGTCAGTCTATTATTACATTTGTAGTTAGTTATTTATATACTGAAAACCTCCATAGGAACTAACTTAATACACTTACAAATTATCTATTATATAAAATGACGTACGTGTGACACTCTCTTAATTATGTCCTCCTTGAAAAGCGATCACATCGTTACTGTAGTCGTAGAAACGGTGGATCGATTTCCTCTGAATAAGTAACTTACGACTGTTCTCTACTATTATTAGCACAATATATTAGCACATATTGAAATTGACATTTGTTATAAAGTGAACTTTCTATATTGTGCTCCTTTTTTAAATGTGAAACATCAAAGATTAACCAAAAACATTAAAATACACAACACCTATATAATACACAGTAAGGATATAAAGTAGCAAGATGATAAGTGTACATTGACTAAAGATAAAGAAAATTTTCCTGTTATTTCTTATACTTCAAATATAGGTTTTTAATTTTCTATCTGTAGCTATTACACCTATCTATAGTTCAAGAAAATAATATAATTTAATTTATGCTAAATTATAAAGCGTTTGCGGATGAAAGTATCTATATTTTACAATGTGATAGATTTTTCTTACTGAGCAACACTAAAAGGATATTGATAAAGGAAAAAGTTCATTTAGAACAAAATCTCTTTGGTTAAAAGCCCTTCTCGTGTCATGACAATAAAAATTCAATTGTTTTAACACTTTAAGACTTAAATGAAGTTTCTTCAGTTTTATTATAACATTTCTCTAGGATTTCCATACGATACAGTTTTACGATTCGTACGAGATGAGATGTGGTGGCAGAGTTTCTTAAAGCGAAGAAAACTTAAAATGATGCAGGCACTAAAGTTGACGATCGAAACCAGGTCACTCGAATATAACGCCCGGTCCCTAAACTACTGCGTTTCTAACCAACCAGTTAACCACAATACTAAGATAGTAAATAGAATAAGGCGTTACTGTGCGGAAATCCACATACGAAGATTAAAATATTGCCGAAAATTAATATTATTTATATGTATAAGTGAGCGAACTTAAAAAATAAGCAAATTTTATTTATTATTAGGATAATAAATGAAGCTAAAAGCTTAAAGAAAAAAATCATTGTAACTTTAGGGTTCCGGAAAATTCTTGTCGACGTCCTTTAACTTTTAACACAAGTTTCGTCGTTTCATCTGAAAAGCATTCGTAAATACATGTATGCTTTTTGGACCTTTACAATTTTATATATCCCGCTAACTTTTACCAATTTTTTATCGCCTTCTTTTTTTTCTTTATCAGCCTATGTACTCGTAAGTCCACTGCTGGACATTTCCATGAAAACTTCGATGAAAGCTTCCATGTTTAGACGATTTACCCATATTTACAACACCGGGCAGACTGGTTGGTAGGCGGAGTACCAGTACCATCGCACTAGAGATCGTCGTAATCTGCCACCCCATTTCTATTCGTGGGTATCGTAAGAGGAGACTAAAGGAAACGCCTTGAAAATATCAATGGCTACCGACAAATGGCGGGATAAGCATCTGGAAGTATACGAGATGAAAATTAATCATACGGATGATAATGGGCAGCAAGTGCGATCGCCAATCCCCTTACCGAGCGTGGCGATTATGCCAAATCGTCCTTCTTATAGAGGAGGACCTTTTTATGCAATAGACAGGACGGTTGTACAGGCTAAGTAATGATTATCTATATTAATAACATGATGATGATCATGATGATATTTATTTCTCCAAATTATTAAGTATTATTCATGTCAGAAATGTAGTTCATTCTTTTTTTATATGCCATGAAGTTTCACTAATGAAATACGAGCATCCGTCCATATATCCATATCAGTGTCCATAACGTAGTAATCGTTAAAAAATGAGGCCGTGTTACTATGTTTATGGGATAAACATACAGACAGACATTTGCGTTTTGTATTCTCTGAATGGCGCCTTTTTATGTACACTTAGAACTATGTTTTGCTACCTTATCTTAGAAATATAATCTAAGTGTGTCTAGTAGAATTAACTCTCTGCTTTAATATTTATAAAAGAAATATTTACGTTATTTTATACTAAGAATGGCACATACTGTAAATAATGGGGAAAATCTATAAATAATGGGTTGGAAATTTATTAACAGATTTTAAAAAGACTTTACCACCTTTCCGTATAGTAACATAACACGACTTTTTTTATAAGATTTGCAAGCTAGATACTTAAAATTGTTAATAAGATTTATTTCTAGACAAAGGTTTACATGTGAATTGTTCTAATGATACACAGACCGATATTATTAGTATATCTGGCCAGTATATTACGTACGAGACATCTATCCAAAGGAAATAATCAAAATTCTCGTGGGGTAGAGTAGGCCTCCCGCTACTTCACTCACCCAACGAAACGCAGACGCACAAGCTCCAATTCTAAATATGTTTTAGCTATTTTTTAATTTGGCCAGCCCAACCAAAATTTAGCATTAGTCCCCTGTAGGGGGACATTAACAGACCGCAACTTTATTTTCTTTTTACTTATTTTTAATGATGACTAGGAGTAAAATGTTCAATGTTCATGCAAAGGTTTGAATTGGATTGAAATCCACTTCTGAATAGACAGACAAACGCCTATTGCTGCTTTGTTTTATACTACATGCGTCATGCTTGTGAACAGGCGCCGCTTGTGGGGCTGGCCAGCTCGGGTTTGCAAATCGCATCGGATTTTTGTATTACGCTTTCTTTTAACGTTTCATGTTATCTTTAATTGCCTGTGAGACTATTCGTTGCTTTGTATTTTGATATTGTATTATCTCTAATGTATAAAATCTATTTAAAAAGAAGAAACCTACGGAGTTTCTTTTGCTGGTTTCTTCAGTGTTAGAGTAACCTCATTAGGAAACTGTGTTAGATTAAAAAAAATTGACGCACGTTAGACGTAAGAAATTCTTTTTAAAATTGTAATTTACAAAGGAATTTCTTGCGTCGATAGTAACAGCATTATTCATTCTGGCATTGTTCTTCAATCTTTGATAATATTTTTGCCTCTCGTCATACGGGTACCTGGCGAAAGTATGCCTATTTCTGTTGCTTAGGTAATGGCTAGGAGCGCTACACATATTGTTAGGCATGCAAGGGGTTAGTGTTTCGGAATAGTAGTATGGGACCACATGATTTCTATGTAAATTGTATTACAATTTACAAAGGAATTTCTTACGTCAAATAAATATTTTTCATTTCATTTTGTTTCACTATTTAGTGATTACGTATATATACAATATACAATAATACAATAAAATAAAATAACAGTATACAATAAAATAACTGTTCTAACTGTTAGCAAGCTCGTATTGCTATTTTTTTATCTATTGTTTACCGTGACCGTGTCCCTGCAAACTGTCTCTCTTTCATGTTCAATTCTCTGTTTAATTGAATACGGATATAGGCAAGAGTTATCACTTTCTTTATACCGCGTCATACGCCGGAGTGACAACGTGCGACTCGGAAAATAAAGAGACACCTATGTCAACAATGAAAAGTACTCAGTGTAAGTGGATTTCTAGAAATTGTGTATCTACAACGCGTTTGTCGCAGTGTTGAGTCATATCGTATACATTAACATAATATGTAGAAAATACGTAGATGGTTTCCATTGGAAATGGAAATTAAATGTTAATGAGTTTCTCTCTTTCTTTTCTCTTAAATTAAAAATTGCAATCGCTTTAGAAAGATATCGTTGTTCATAAAAGGAGTATCTTATAAATGTAAAGATATGAATCGACTATTTATTTATATAATATTGTAAGTCCTTAAAAAGTTAACCATAACTCTCAGCCTGTCACTCCCACTTGCTGTTATTCGGTCTTGTTGAATGCATGCACTATATTGGTCAAATTATTATAATTATATATAATTACGAAGGCGAATAATGACGTTCTTCAAGTTCATAAAAGTATATAACTAAGCTCATTTATATGGAAACAGAACAAAACTGTGGCGTTAAACCCACGCAGCCTACAGATAGCTAAGTCAGGGGTAAGTAATATCAAAACAGATGAGTTTATCTTTAAGCTATCACTTGCGATCATCGCCTGCCTTTTATGGTTTACTATTACCTTTATCTACTTAAAGATTATCTACATAATTAAAGGTAATCAAAAAGATAACCTTTAACTATATAACCTAACCAAAAATGTGCAAATCTTTTAGGAAGTGACAATATATTTTTTTTTTATATATGTCGTGAAGTAACGGCAGTTGAGTGGTTTAACGGCGTCCGAATCAGGAAATCCGGGTTAGATCATTTATGTGGAGAGCTCAATAATTTTGTTCTATGACGTGTAGACTAAAACCGCCTATTCTTAATGAGCTCAGGGAAAAATTGCGCTGAGAGGACTAAAATAAAGGTCTAAAATGTTAAAAAATACCACCCCAATTTCGGGTATTATTTTCGTATCATTAAATATCGCATGGTGTAAGTCATAAATTATCTTTGAGCATGTTTTCTCATCGCTTGGCTCTGCTCATGTCTGCATAGATAGCGCGAAAAATATTTTTAGCTATAAATATAAAATTGGTAAGGGTCTCCAATTTTCTTCTAATGTAATCAATGTGAAATATTTATGTATGAAAAGGTGATTCCACCTGTGTCTGTAAAATCAAAATAAAAATTGATGTTAAAAATGCACCGAATGATGATGAATTATGCTGGACGAAATGAGAACTTGAAATGTGTGTCAGTTTGTATTTTGTGATTTTTATGAATATAACATAGAACAAGCACATTAATAACATGTAAATCTTATTAATCTTTCTTATTTAGTCTTTGTTATTTTTCGATCGCAGTACTTAACGAGTATTTGTACGAGGTAGAGCCATGCGACGGCCTTTGCTGCTGCACGAATGGGCCGGCTCCATCGGGGTAGTACCATGGCTTTGCAGACTAGGGGCGTGAAGTAGAGGAAGCATGTGCGTCTGCGTTTCGTTCGGTGAGTAAAGTAACCGGAGACCCACTCCTCCTCCCCATACCCCTTCTCATCCACCGTCCCATCACCCAAATACCCTTAAAGGCCGGCAACGCACCTGCAGCTCCTCTGGTGTTGCAGATGTACGTGGGCGACGGTAATCACTTACCATCAGGTGAGCCGCTTGCTCGTTTGCCGTTTTTCACATAACAAAAAATAACGAACTAAATTTGTTGGCATACATTCGGTATTCAAATATAAACGTGAAGCATGAGGTCTAAACACTAAAATATAGTGAGGTTCGAATAAGACTTACATCTTTGTTTAGTATCTTGACATATTTTAATATTACGCGTCGACTTTTTAAGACGCGCTGACATCGTGACCTTGTTCTTTTTTTTTCTTTCTAATACAACAAAAGCTTACTTCTCCAGTCGTGGCCATGTCACCGCAGGGAATTAACAGAGATTTTGTTGAAATGCTTTTCAAAACCGAGTCCATTTACTGAAACGATTATACTTGAAAGTCGAATGTTCGTGCCGTCCGAATTGAATAGATTACATTTTTACAAGGAATTAAGTTCCTATGAAAAGTCACGCATGAGCCATATAGAAAATCTGATTTTTTAGACTAGGTTTTGATCATTTCTGTTTGTTAGAGTTTTTACAACTGTATTAGAAAATTGCAGCATACTAAACCTGTGATATGTGTACACAACGTATCACGGTTTCGCAGAATACCAGCGTGAGGGAGAGGCATTTTGTGCTTCTGCATTTCGTTCGGTGAGTGAGGTAACCGGAAGCCCTTTCTTCTCTTGCCTATTCCGCCTCCCGATTCTCCTTCCCATCCCCCAAAGCCGGTATTGCAGATATACGTGGGCGATGGTATTCACTTACCATCAGGTGTGCTGTTTGCTCGTTTGACCGATTTTACTTAAAAAAAAAGAAATTACGTATTTTTGGGTTCGGTTGTTTTTGTTGCTGAAATACGGGAATTTCTGACACTTAGTTCATAAGATTGAACGCTACATCGGATACGGAATGGTGAAAAGATATACGTGTATCTCTGGGTTTGTGCGTACTGGGGATGATGCTAACGGCAAATTTGGATGGATTTTCCTGCATAATTCGGTCACCATAGCCTCATTTGTTAGTTACCAGGGTGAGTGTGGGTGTGTTAGTCGTTTAAAATTGCAAATCAGTTTGCGTTAGCACATGACTGCTCAGTGTTAGAATTGAATAGAACTGTAGTTCGATTATTTCCACCTAAAGCATCTCTTCTTACTACCTTTGTAACACTGGTGGTGGTGGTACACTGCTTCTCTGTTTGGGAGTCGCTTGGGTTGGTACCACACTCTTACTTTTTCAGTCCCCGAAACAGCAGTGTAATAACTGTTATGTTCCGGTTTGAAAGGTAAAGAGAGCCTGTATAATTATGGCCTGTAAAGAATTCTGTCATAGTCCACAGGGGTGACAACCCATCTGTGACGGTCTACGATTGAAGTTGTTTGCACGCGTTCATGGGATGCAGAAGCCACATGCCATTAGGTGGACTGTTAACTCGTTTTCGCCCCAAACCAATAAAAAAACCTACTCTTACACTGCAACCGAATATTTATATAATCTCAACAGCGAAGAACATCGTTATTTAAGTTTTTCAATTATTTTATGTAAACAATAAAGTTTATAAGTGAGCTGATTCACTTGAAAATAAAATAAACCTTAGTCTCTAATGGAAATCCATTGAAACTCACCGCAGCCTACAAATTGCTGAGTCAGGGGCAAGTAATATCGAAACAGATGGGTCTATGTCTTAGCTTTCACTTGCATTTTATGTTTCCTACTTTCTTGATCTTCATCAATATTGTTTTGTATTTTCTAAACTATAAACACCTCGAGGTTTTTAAGAAGGAATACTGTATATTCGGATTTAGTAAACTGCGGAAAAAAATGACCTGAATCGTCTAAAAATGTCTATATCAGAGATATAGATTCATGTCTATACCTCTGACAACCCTCATTTTGCGGGTTATTTTAGCGTGGAATAGTGCAAACATATAAAAAAGTACATGGAAAGATAAAGTACTACTAAATTCACGAATAAAACGACCTCTTAGCTGTGACGTAATAAACATGCATTCAATATAAAATAGCGGATACGAAGCAATTAGAACAAACGGATACGGAAGCCCTCTTGACGCCACAGTGTGTAATTTGCTCTATAGCATGTTTTCTTAGCGCTTGGCTGATTCCACAATTGTGGGTGTGTTCATGTTGACTTGGTTATGGGTCACGAAGTTTATTCTAATCTACTTACAAATAAATTCAATTGTTTCGAATTATAAGAACGTTGTTTCGAAAACGGTCCATGAAACAGGTTTTATTTTAAAGCCAAAATTTAATTAAAATTTCTCAAACGGCGTAAAGGCTTTTCAGTTGGAGAACGGAGAAGAAAGTGAGAGAAGACGACCACCGCTGATATAAAGCTTCACACATAGGCGTTTCACAATTAAACATATTTCATATGCGCGACAGTAAAACGACATTACGATGCATCTTCCTTCCTCGTATCGAATAGAAATAACAAAGCACAGAATTACAATAAAAATGGATTCTCTCAAAACAACCAAATCCGAAACGATTTTCTAACAGCGTTACAAATAGTAGTTCCGTGCGGAAATCGAACTTGCGCCGTTGAAGCCGATCAGTGAGCGTCTCTGTGTTTGCGTCGCCTTGTAATACTAAAATATATCCTGCTCAGTTGATTTCTACCAATATTTTTCTGACATCGTCGCCATGTTCGAAATCCGCCAAGAAGACAACGTTTTTTAAACGTGAAGCATGACCTCCTGGTGAGGCGCATCGAAACACGGACGTGCCACTGATTATGACCTCTAAAGCGAGTGGACACTCCCCGTGACTGTCACGGAGATATGAGGGTGAGAAAACGAACGCACTCGGTGGCACCATCCCTCCCAGCTCCTAGCCTATAGAATGCTCTTCTGGTTGGGAAATATAAATACATTTTACATAATATAAACACAATGTATTGTTATTGTTATATGATTATCAAACACGTGAATTACTTGTACACGTTTTGATTAATACTTATAATTAAAGCTTGTACCTTTTACATTTTTAATTGATCTTAGATGTTACTTCAAAATTTGTCAACTGACTGCTGTAGGTTAAATCGAAATATTATTTCAGCCCCTGGCTATAAACGCTGCCAACCTAAGACGAAGAAGCATAGGGTGAGGGGGGGGGGGGGGAGGATTTCCACACAGATTTAGCCCGCGGCGTTAATGTGTCGGAAGATTTATTACGTAGGTAATTATATTATTCGGATTTTCTTTTACTGATACGACCTTATATTGTTTTCACTGCACTATTCTATGTTGGCGTTTATGGCGTCTTTTATAAGAAAATACTTCTTTGAATTAAGGGACAAAACGATAACAGGTCTTAGTGTCCAAGCCAACGTTACAAATTGTACATAAATATTTAAAAAAATCATTGGTGCAGGCTCTCCTCCTATGGTATCGAACTCGAGACTCCTGATTTGAATGGAGATCCTCTAACCACCCGGTTGTCGTGACTAATAGAATCAAGAAACATAGTCCAAATTTAATAATATTATAATAAATATAAAGTTAAGATAAAAATAAAAAATATTTATTTAATCTTCATTGTTAAATAAAGCGATTCAAGGGCGGAAAATGAACATAATAATGCTATAAAAAAAGAGTCGTTTCATGCCTTGGAGTGGAAAATTGCTAATAATGGAGATAAATTCCAGAGTAACTGTGCTGAAAACCTTTAGAAAGAGAGTTTTACGATAAAATGGAAGCTATACCGTAACTTTAAATCATTTCGTCTAATAAACGCCTGGAAACATATTTTGGTGAGACGAGTTTATTGTAGTTTAAACTTTCCAATGTACCAATTTATAAGCTAACTTCAATAAATACCAAACTGGGATACAAATTCGTTGGATGGTATGTATGTTTTGTTGAAAAATAATTATACAAAGCAGATCTGGTTAAATCTACTATATTTTTATTCGACCAGATTCGAAAATTTGTAATATAAGTGAAGCACGATATTTGTGCTTCACTTATACAGTTGTTCACTTATTATTATTATTATTTATTATTACGAGTTTATTTATTATTTATTTCTCGAGTGGCAGCCACGTACAGGCAAACGCAGTGTAGGACGACCCCCCACAAGATGGAGTGACGATCTGCGCAGTGTTGCGGGAAGTCGATGGATGCAGGTGGCTCAGGACCGAGCTTCGTGGCAATCTTTGGGGGAGGCCTATGTTCAGCAGTGGACTTCTGATAGGCTGAAGTGATGATGATGATGAATACAAAATATTAAAAATTCATTGGATTCGATTCCGGACTTACGGACATGAAGCAACAGTCAAGTATACTTACCATTAAGCTCCGTTGAAGTAATTGCATCAGCACTCTTGATATTTCAAGGCCAATTAATCTACTTATCTATGGATACTGTACCTGCTAATCATAAAGTTGACCCTTGGCTTGCATTTCGCCCTTCAGCTTCTATGTCAGCCTTTTAAACGTCTACTACTGGGCATAGGTCTGTTCTAATGTAAATGTCTAACGTAGTAGCAAGTTGGCAAACGCAGAACCACTCACCTTGCTCCTTAGATTCTGCTAATCATCACCAGTTCGGTTTATATCTAATGTTTTTGAAATAGATCCGCTTTCAGCAATAATCTTTTCTCTATATGTATAGTATTTCCGAGTCGACTTCGACGACGTCGACGGAATGAGAGGGGGTCGTAGAAGTTACACCACTACCACATGGTGGATTCAGCCTTTTGCATTCATCAGTCTACTTAAATCCACCGCAGAACATAGTCCTCTCAAAGAAACCGCCAGTAAAAATCGGCATGGGTTTCCAAAAAGAATTACCCACTCAGCGCGCTGAGCAATTGGGTTACAGTGCGCTGTACTGGTGTCCTCGTTTAGTGATGCTAATCCTTATCACAATTGTGTGGTGTCTTGGTTCGCCAAATTTGGATCGATTGACCGTCATAATGGGACCGTACGGAAATGAGATGAAGTTAAGAACCAAGTATTTTTTATTTACCGACTAACCCCCACAGTATATATACCGCGGTACCACGGTGAACACTTTCTTCCGAGAAGAACTTTTTTACGCAATCTCCAATTAACATGACTCGTTTAGCAGTAATGCTTACATTCTTAAAATATTCATCAAATTATAGGAGCAAGCGAAGCGGTACTCCGTTCAGTTAGTTTTAGTCTGGAAAGACATTTGTTTAAAGACATGTTGTAATTTCCATTGTGTCCTTATTTTCTCAGTCCCATTAAGAATAGAGCTTAGCTATCATTGTCACTGAATAAACTAGATAAGAGGTAGAAGCTTGAGATTGATTCATGTTTATTTATTTGTTTACCACGCAAATTGTATTAAATATTACTAGCGTGAGTTATTCTCATATTACGTAACGAAACGTGATATGACTGGAAGTGTTGATATTCCATTAATGACATTATTCACGGCTAGCACATTTTTTTTTTTATGGGAAAGGGGGCAAACGTGCAAGCGGATGGTAAGTGATTACCGTCTCCCACGTACATCTGGAACACCAGAGGTGCTGCAGGTGTGTTGCCGGCTTTTAAGGGTATTCGGGAAATGGGAGGGAGGATGAGGAGGGGGATGGGGAGGGGGACTGGGCCTCCGGTTACCTCACTCACGGAACGAAAGATGTCTCTACTTCAAGCCGGTATTCTGGGAGGCGTTGGTACCAATCCGGTCGAGCCAACGTATAAAACTTAAACATTTAATGAAAACTTAATAACCACTGCTGTCCGTAATTATTGTGAACCAATGCAAAAAAAAGAGATTTTTTCAAAATTCGTTTTTCCAACAACTTAAAAAGTCTACTGATCCAAAAGAAATTAATAATCTCATATTATCTTCTTCAGTGAAAACGTGTAAAGAATTATATTATTAGTCTTCATTATTATGTTTCTTATTATATTTTTTACTGATATTTTGATTTGAAATAAAGTACATTAATTTTTATCTCCATTTAGTTGAAGAATGAACAGTTCAAAGCCTGGTGTCAGTGATTAATTGGTGGTGTTATAATGAATTCAGCACAAAAGAGTCGTAATTCATAGCAAACGGATAAAAACCTTCCAATGCGCGTTTTATTTTCAACAGGATACCTCATGATAATTCATCTTCATCTGTCCTCACTTCCACATTTTGATTTAAAATTAATGATTTTTCTGTCAGCTTTTGTTATAAGAAAACCCTTGGGAAAAAAATTCTAACCTCACGTCTCTAGAATATTAATGCCTAGACTAGACTTTATTTTTATTACAGGCTGAGTATTGATATTAAACAAATTTTTACGGAATTAATCGCGTATAGTTTTAACTTCTTTACTTACCGACATTTTACGGTGTAATTCAATTTATCTTGTATCCTTTTACTTCCTTGCTTTATACCTATCCCTTTATATTGTTATGCTTCTGTTATGTTATTATTGATTTCTGATTTCTGTCCTTTGTATATTATTATTGGTTTCTGTCCTTCCTTTTAAATTACCTTTGTTATTTATATCTTTCTGTATATTATCTTAAATCATCATTCACTAATGTCTCAATTTGCTGAATAGTTTTGTCTTTTTTTTATTTTTATTTCAATATGACTTATTAATTATTTACTATTCAATATAGGTAGTATATATATTTTTATAAAAGCTGGTGTAACCTTCGGTGGTGTTCTGGTGGTCGTCTTCTAGTGTTATATATACTATGGAATAATAACTACATAGTTATTATAAGTTATAGGTTCTTATTTTATTACTAAATTTATCTTGACATAAGTAAGGCTATCCGAAATTTATATAAAGAAAAAAATAAATACTGTGCGATGGTAAGCGAATCACTTGAGCTTTTTTTAAAAAAACGTAAGCAATGGCCGAATGGTAGATTTTTATAGAAAGAAAAATTGGCAAATTCGGAAAGAATAGCAAAGGTTATTACAGTCCTTTTAATCCATAACTCACAATTCGAACGATAGGTATGCGTAATTCCTTTTTTCTCGTTATGCTGCTTTACAAGTTTTCAGGGAAAAAAAACGGTACAATTACGAAGAAAAAGGGGAAGGTTCTGTCAAACTGCAAAAATCATAGATATGGTTGTACGTGGTAGAGTCAAGCGGTGATTTTTGCTGCTGCTCGGACCGAACTTGGCTCGACCGGGGGTAGTCCCACGACCTCACAAAACACTGCGTGAAGTAGAGGCATCTTGTGCTTCTGCCTTTCGTTTGGTGAGTGAGGTAAGTCCTCATCCTCCCCCCATCCCCCAAATATCCCTAAACATTAAGAGTACATTTATGGTGAAAGGACTCATTGGCAAAAGATAACACTAGATAGGTTTACGAATGAAATTGTAAAGATTATATTAGACGGTTCAGTCGGGTGAATGCTATCTCGAATGAGCGTTTATTTTTTGTTTTCATTCCTCGTTCACACTACACGAAGAAATGTGTCATAGAGAATAACAATGAAATGAATTCGTTCTTCTCCTCACATATGTCATCGAACGAAGTTTTTTCAAAGGAAAGACGTTCCAAAAACATTGATTATTTTAATTCTCCGAACAAAGCAGCATGTTTTGATCGAAATGAATAAATACGCTTGACAAAATGGCTGGACATTATATCTGTCTGTGTATGCGACAAAATGGTATTCAAGCGCTTTGATCAAAACATGCTGCTTTTCCGAATTCATATAGACTATATATATATTGGTTGCGTATATGAATAATGTTAGTTTTACGAGTATGTGGGAGATAAGTCAAAGAAGATGGTTTTAATGTGAAGTTAAAAAGTTAAAAAAAAAACAAAAAAACGAATCATATATATCGGACTTTGAAAAAAAATATTTTTATGTAGATTAAGCTACTTAAGTAAGTAGCTTAATTTTAATCTAAGAAATAAAATCTAATAAAATCTAAGAGTAAAAGTAATAAGACATGTTTGGGTGGCAAGCACGTATAGGCAAGATGGAGTGACGACCTCCATAGTGTTGCGGAAGTAGATGCATGCTGGACCGTGCTTTGTGGAAACCCTTGGCCTATGTTCAGCAGTGTGCTTGTGACAGGCTGAAACGATGAGTGTACAAAACAAAAGTAAAATTAAAGTAAATCAAAGTTTTACTATACAAATATTAATTTACAAGTGTTTTAATGAAATATATAGTCAAGGTCAAATATCTGAACGCTGCTTCGCTGCCTTGCCCTTGTTTGCGAACGATTTAAGTGACACCCCGTTAAGTGACAGTTTTCATGATATGAAAAGTAGACACTAAATGTTAGTTTATCTGTAAGAAAAGTACGAGTAGGCCCACGTGTACTATTATTCAATTAAATTGTATTATGGCAAAAAGTAGAAGTGCTTGTGTGTGCACTCTACTGTTTTGTATCAGAATAACTTTCCTTGCGCCCGGTGCTGTGGCACGAAACTACCTACTTAGGAAAACTCCTGTACCAAATTAACCGAAAATTAAAAAAAATATACTGAAAAGAGGCTGTAACCGCAGGCCATGTTTCGTTCAACGGGAGTAACGTTTTATAAAACAGATAAAATTCAATAATACCAATGTGAACCAGACTGAACGAATATTAACGAAATTCGGTAGAGACGTAAAATTGTGCAATGGAATAGGCCATTGGATACTATTTGAATTATAAGAGTTCTTGTGAGATAATATTCAGGTGAAGCCGCGGGTAACCGCCAGTAAATTGCAATTGAGCAAATTTTAAACGAGATCATTTAGATAAGTTCAGCTAGGTTTGTTTAATTTGGTTTGAATAGTTAATGCTTTTTTTCATTGCCTGTGTCAGTTTTCAGTGGATTTAATACACAGAAAATGCAACGCGTTGAGCTTGCGAACAACTATTAAATGAAATGCGGTATTTTTTTTATTACAATATGTTTACATTATTTTATTGTAATATTTAATAAATAAATACTTTTATTTTGACTTCAATTAATAGAAGAATTGATAATATATTCAGTACATAGTAATTTCAGCAGTAAATATCACTTAAATTATGACGACTCAAGGTCAAAAGTGATAAGTCTGAGAACGTTACAAAAATGTATAAAAACTCCTTTTAATACATTTTTGTATAAAAAGGAGCTCTCCGGCTGTCGACAAGATTTTATTTTATACTTAAGTAAAGGAATTGTTAAGGTTCTTAAGGACCTTTTCTCATTTACTCTAAGACACTGCTAAACATAGGCCCTTTTTAACAATGTGCAATAATTTGGTAAGCCTTCTATGGAAAATTTGCCCTTATGAACTAAGTATGGACTTGGCCAGAGTGTCGTGATTGTTGCCTATCACTGTTTTTAGTCGACATAAAGTAGCAGCCTGACCACTGCTGAGCAAAGGCCTCCTTCTCAAATATTTGGGAAGGTTTTGGAGCCGGCAAGTGCCCGCCACACTAGGGATCGAACCCAGGCCACACGCGCTCTATGATAGAACAGTGAGCGCCCTGAACTACCACGGCTGTAAAGAGTGGTAATGATTTGGGATAACTAATAGTTATATATATATATGTATAAAACTGTGTTTATTTGTCAAACGTACGAAACACAAATTTGCGTGTAAACATGTCTCTATTTACTATTTTCATTATAATTATTTAGATAATGTCCATGAATAAACCGTTCTGTTTCTATCTGATTTCTAGCTAATTCGAAAATCGTCGCTTTGAATATATTCCAGCGTAGATTCAAATTTTCAATTATCAAACACACATTGTTATTAAATCAACAAACCCGAGTAAAGCCACATGCAAATGGAAACAATTAAGCTAGATAAAATAATTATATTTAAATGATTTTATGCTTGGATTTATTTTCAAAGTTTAGTTTCAAGTATTATTTTATATAACAGTTATAAGCTGGTGTGCATTTTTAAACTATTGATAAAACCAAGTATTACTGCCTACTCATATTTTATATTTCTCGTTTCTTTCTTTTTGATTCTAAATATTCACACTCGTTTCCCATTGACCATGTTCTTTCTGTAAGACTTTTTATATTCTTCTTTCTTATATAATCAAATATTTTAGTACAGGTAGGTAGTATGATGTTCTTCTTCTTGATTGTTCTTTTGACTGAACGTGAACAGTGAACTACTAATAATTAATTATTTTTATTATTAATAACTTAGAGAACTGAGAACGCGTAACTAAGTTATTATAATAATAATAACTAAGTTATTCGTTTCGCGGTTCGCGATTGTCACGCTCGGTAGGCGGCTTGAGGACGCTCAGCAGTGAGACGCTTCGCCTCTTAGAAGTGGGAAAAACACAGACGTTGGTGGACCAAACCGAGGTTTTTAGAAACAAAAATACTCATGATTGAAATGTGACATTAAAGGATTTAGGGTTCCGTAGTGGGGAGAGATAGAGAGTGATCATGATCCTCCTATATCCCGTGACTGTAATAATAATATCACTGTCACTGTCGGATGTGGCCGTTTCTTCGGGCGCTCGGGATGGGTCACATCGCGACAGAACGTTGTGACTAATGTTCGCGTGACAAATACCGTCCACGTAACCGGTACTGACACGCGTTGCTGATACGGTCACGGAGATGTGTCACGATGAAACGTCGCAAGTGTGGATTCACCTTAACGCATCATCGGGGTAAGAACGACTATGTTGGGCTTGTACATACCATGACTTCCCGATGTTACACCTTCACCGCTTATCGAAAGGGCCACAGAAACGCTCTTGCACATATCCCCGATACCGCCATTGGGTGATCCTTTCTCGGGAGAGAAATCATCCTCTCCCTGTCCCTTCTGACAGGGCGTAAAAGAGTATGTTGCACCTTCCTCCCCACCTTCAAGCCCACATAACTAAAAGACGTAAGGCAGTGTCAGTCTACTTCATCATAAGTGACCAACCCACAACTAGGAAGCTCCTTCGCCACAACAAGACCAAAACCCGTTCGGGGAATGCGGAACTTTGGCCTCCCCGATAAAGGATTTAAATGTTGCATATCATCGATTATTAAGTAATTTAAACATTATAACTTAAGCCTTAATATAAAAGATACGTTTATAAATCTACACTCTTTTTATATAAATAAAATAGTATTGATAGAAGCTCTCAAGCCACCAATATATTTTCATCGGTTTACTAATAAAAAGGAAGAAAAGAGATTCTCAAGCTTAATGCAGCGTCTTTTCTTTTTTAACGCTTTTATTCAATATCCCAATGGAAGACCATTTTATTATATTTGCCTAGAATAAACTTAAAATGCATCAGCTAGAATTTATAATTGAAGGGTATTTTCATATTGTAAGCCGCTTTTGTTATGGAATTAATCGTTTTGATTATTACATGTTATCCACGGCTAATAATAGTTACGACAGAGGGTTAAATAATTATGTTGAGTGAATTATCAGTATCCTGTAAATATTTCAATATCGGAAAAAATTTCATCTAAATAGTAATTTTAAAGGCCGGCAGCGCATCTGTAGCTCCTCTGGTGTTGTGGATGTTCGTGGGCGTCGGTGATCACTTACCATCAGGTGAGCCGCACGCTCGTTTGCCCCCTTCTTCTATAAAAAAAAAAAAAAGTTGAAAAGATTGGATGTGCCATAATTGCTATGTCTAACCATGGACTCAGCATATGCTCCTTCTCTCCATCAAGGTTATATCCAGGACATCAAGCAAACAAGAATATGATGCCTCGTATCTTAAACGCCGCGTGTGTCAACAAGCCCTAAAATACTGTAATATTTCCATAATATAAATATTCATTCACTTTGCAACATTGGCGAAAACCCATATTTACTGTCACGTATTTGTATAAATTATTTTTACGAGTATGTAATTATATACCATTACGTGGTACGTCTAGAACAACTTGCAAAGTTTAAATAATTGCTTAGGAATCCATTCTCAAACGAAACGACGTATATATTAAAACTAAACCAATTTCGAAAACAATTAAATACAATTATTTATCGAAAGGCGAAAGAATATCTGCCACAACTTTTCTACGACCGAGTTGAAGTCTCCGAAAGTGCCTATAAGCCGCGCCAATAAAGAAACGATATGAAAATGACGGCGGGTACTTATGGTACAGTCAGCGAAAAAGTTAATATAAGTCATTGAACTAATTAAAGTGTATAACATACTGCCTGATAATATCTATAAAATTCTTATATCGGTTATATCCTGTAGAAATGTATTATGCGGTTTTGTCCAGGTATTTTATTTTCGTAATCAGACTTGGTATATATTCATTATCTTTTATTAGTATTACATATTTTCGCAAAATAAGAATAGAGTATTATATAAGCGTACATACTACAATGGGATTAAAACTCAATGTAGTTATTGCTCGTACCTAGCTTGCGTCAAATCATCACGTACTCAATGTTCAACACAATAACAGTGAAAGAAAAACAAATGGATGCCATTTATACATCGTTTCTTTAATAACGCAGGTTATAATATTTTTTTTTTCTGTTATTGTTTAAGAAAACTTCATTAAAAACCAGTCGTCATAATCGAACACTCTTTCATACATAATAATATAATTTTTGTTCCACATTTTCTGTATAACATGCGAACGGCCATCTGTTTCCTAACCACACATTTAACTAGGACTTTACTCAAGGAAAGCATTAGTGTCCACATCGTTCGAGCTTCTTCATGTTCTGAATCGGTTCAAATAAATGGGGTATAAATGTTAAAGAAACTCTATTTCGCATTTGAATTTCGAACTCGTTCAAGTCCGCACCTCCATTAGTAAAAACCGATTATTGTAATATACGCAACTATTGTGTCAAATTGCTGTCGGACATCTTCGTAAAGATACCAGTAGGAGGTAATATCCTTAAGTAATGGGCGATATTTTTATTTAAATAAAAATTAATATATTAATCATAACAAAAAGTAATAATTCTGTCGTCTGGGAAAATTCATGAAGATAAATTTTATCCCATATGTTATTTGATTGCATAATTTAGGAGATAATGAAAATAATTCACTAAGTAATGAACTTTACGGCTCTCGAATGGTTCTACCAGATAACTTTAGGGAGTTTTGTTCCCAACTTAGTAAAACCTCGCTCGTCTTTTTTTTCTGTTAGTCTTACTGTCTCAAAATTTATAATATCGATTGCCCTTATCGTGCACTTTTGTAAATTTAATATTGTTTCTAATCTGACTGCAGTTCTCCACAGTGAAGAACATGATGCTGTAGAAATAAACAAACTAGAATAATTTAGCTATTGTTTGACCAGTTAGCTCTCTAATACTTCTATTAGCGGAAATTGCAAACTTAATTTCAAGACTAGTTTATAAAACTTGGTACTTTGAATTAACGTTAAAATTTATATTTTCTTCATTAATTAGAGAATTCTGCGACTTCTAAGACGGTATAAACAGTAAGCTTTATGTTTCTTTTGAATTTAGAAGTAATAGTAACCACTTTACGTTCTGTTGGACTAGGGTTAACAACTGCAACCCGCAGCTCTAAAAATTAAAAATAAACAACCATACTACTATATTATTTCTTCTCGTTCAGGTCAGTTCTTAGGCATGACGTAGGATCACACCATAGATAATACTAATACTAGTTCACACTTTATCATTATCAGCGCATTATTGAGTCGTAGTTATTTTAAATGAAATGCAATTAAGGTACTATTTTATTGTCGTCGTGGTTAGTAGCGTCAAGGTTAATTCTAATTTTATACCTGGAGGTGATTATTGATAAAACCGAGTCAAGGCTACGATCAATAAGTCATGAAAAAGTGATAGTTTCGGTTATGCAAATTAATGCATAAGCGAAACGATCACTTTTTCATGACTACATCATACAAATATGTCATAGCAGTGTCCATTCCCTTTTTTTTTCATACAAGTTAAGTAAGTAATGTTTAGGGATAAACTTTCAGAGACTATGATCAGAGTCTGCTTTATATGGCGCTAATCGTTTCTTCTTCATCAACCTATACGCGAACTCTCAGAAAATTTTCCGAAACTAAAAAGGCATCTATACAAAGTTTCATACGTCTGAACCAATTTACGGAATACTTTCTCCAGTCCGCCTTAGACACCTCTTCTACGGCCTTCTCGATCGCAGGGCATCTTCCGGCGAACTGTATTCAATTCAGCTGTTTTTTTTTATTTTAGGGAATAAAAAGAAGTAACAAGGTACCAAATCAGGGCTGTAAGGAAGGTGACCCAAAGCTTAGAGCTGTCCAGGAAGTCCTTCGAAGCTATAACATACATAGTCAACATTGATGTATGCCTATGAAAAAACTACACCATTTTGGAAACATCGTTAAATAAAATTAACTATGAAACAAGTTACAAATAAACATTTCTCATCGCTGCGTAATCATTTATCATGAGCAGTGGAACAGAACGTTTCTAGGTAACGGACTACCTTCAATTAATTAAGTCCGATGTAGATAAGGCACAAAACATTACCTGCGTCAAAGGGAAGCAGATTTGGCTAATTGCTAGAAGATAGATATCACTGTTTTACTAAACCCAGCAAAATAGGTGACATTTTATTTGGATCCCATCTTATGTTTTACTATATAAAGTAAACAAAATAAATTATATTTGTCTGGAACGTTTTCTGATCCAACCTGTAATTGACAGTACGTTTTTTGAAGAAATTTATGTACGACCTTATTATTACTGATATTTTTCTGAAAC
The DNA here is from genome assembly GCA_029286595.1 of Bhutanitis thaidina. NCBI lineage: Eukaryota > Metazoa > Arthropoda > Insecta > Lepidoptera > Papilionidae > Bhutanitis > Bhutanitis thaidina. The sequence continues at coordinate 8,707,271 of JAGSMS010000018.1, forward strand.
CTTCTACGCATCGTAAGAAAAATATATCATCATTACAACTAGAAGCGAAATAATAGACTTATTCGTAAAGAATACTCTCTCGATATTTTAACACGTTATAAGCATCTTTGCTGACTACTGACAATGATTCATATGAATTCACGATTTCGTACCTTTCTGTCACCATGTATTCTCATGTTATGGGTTTGCGATATTTAAGACGGCATCAACATTTAGTAATGGTAATGGAACCAAAGGATCATAAAAGTCGGCAAACAAAAAACAATTACAGCTATGGATAAACTATCTAAAATTTCACCTAAACGATTCTGATAAATGACGGGGGCTTTAGAGTTCTTCGTGTTTGGTATGACGACCGCCAATGCGTTGGCCGAGCCAAATATGACCTACACTTCATGACCTCACTGGCTAAAAACAAGGCTAATACAAAATTCCGCATGGTTCTTGGAATCATAGAATTGTATTAGCACTAACTAACCATAATTACCATAGAAGTCGACTAATAGTAAATATGCTTAATACTTTAGCATATAAATATTATGTGCAGTAACAAAATGGAATGCATGCTGAACAACCTGCTTTCGTTTGAAACGGCAGCTAGGTTTTTATGGTTTATAAAGTATGTATGTATGTATATATTAACGCCTTGTTCCCAACGGGGTAGGCAGAGACAATCTTCTTCCACTTGCTACGGTCCTGACATAGGTCTTTCGCTTCTTCCACTTTCATCAATCTTCGCATGCATACTCGTTGGTTTAGAGTACTCTTTACCTGGCCTTTTTTCAGAACGTCTCCGATTTGTTCGTGAAATGTTCGCCTAGGTCTTCCTCTCCCGACTATACCATTTACACTCACCTCATATATTCGTTTATAAAATTAGAAATATTATTAAGAGACTTGCACATGAGGACGTTTGTGCTTACCTTATGAGCAATCTGGGGACGTACTCTTTCTGTCACTAAGCAGTGGTGCAATCTCTGTTATGTGTCGGTTTAATAACTATAGAGAGCAAATTTAATGGGGTAACATAACTCAGACTCTTAGTTTGTTCGACCCTCTAATGTTATATATCGTGTGAAAACAGATAGTTGATTCTTTTACTATCTAGGAGTACTTTTTCATTTGAAATGGGGCAAACGAGCAAGCGGCTCATGTGATGGTAAGTGATTACCGTCGCCCACGTACATCTGCAACACCACAGTCTACAGGTGCGTTGCCGGCCTTTAAGAATATTTGGGAGCTGGTATTAGGGTCCTCATCCTGATGAGGAGGACGAATGGCCCTCCGGTTACCTCAGTCACTAAAGTCGTCTGCGTTGGTTACCACACTCCACATTTTTGGCTCCGAACAGCAGTTCAACTACTGCTTTGTTGCTGGTTGACATTAAATGTCAGCATCAGCATTCAAGACAACGCATGTGACAACATTTGCAGGTGTCCACATTATCGCATTATCCACATACCATGAGTTATGTTATCTTGTTTGTCACAGCAATCCAATCAAATTTTTTGTTGGCAGTTGAAAGTACAGAATCCTCTGCCTACTCCGTCATAGATTACAGGATACACTTGATAAAATAAAATAAAAAATATTATCATTTGAACCCACGTTGTACACATCAAAAGCATTGTTAAATAACTTTTGCTTTGATGTGGTTTGTTTACTGCCTATATTAAAAGCTCTTACTAGAATTGCTTTCATTTCGAATTGTTTGTCTTCATTGAAATTACATTATCACGTAACATACATTTAACATTAATTATTGTAAAAGCCTCTAGGTTTCAAAACAAATTTACTTCCTGTTATAAGCGCTATTAAGTATATTAGCATTATATAATTACTAAATAGCATTATTAATTCAAAATGTTTGTTACAGGTTATGTATAATTGAACGGTGCAAATGATAGATAAAATGGACCAACCGAGTATTGATTGTCACATTTATGAAATAAGATGAATAATGAAGGATCAAAGATGAATTCAGAAGATGTAAAATTGTATGCACCCAACAATGAATGAATTAGAATTTAGACATCAAGTCACTTTGTCAGCATTCAAAGAATTCAATAGCACAGATGACTTTTACTGGTCAACAACATCAAAGAATTACACCGAAAGAAATCATTCATTAACGAATATAAATGACGCAGTCTTCAACAATGTGACGATAATCGTTGAGAAAGAACCAGTAAACAATTGGTGGGCTCTGATTGCTATTGCATTAGTAGTCTGTACGGCAGCAGGCAATGTTTTGGTATGCTTGGCTATTTACTTGGAAAGAAGGCTTCAGAATGTAACTAACTATTTCCTTATGTCTTTGGCTATTACTGATTTACTGGTTGCGGTGCTTGTTATGCCTCTAGGAATATTGACACTTGTTAGAGGTAAGTTTTAATTCATGTAAAAACTAATGTATTTGGCGTAGAAACGACTATCAAACAATGTACATACAACCATAAAACTTTAATAAAAATGCGTTTCATCCCTTAATGGAAATAGCAATCTATATAGAAGAGGCTACGTTTTAAAAATATCGTATCGATGTCGGTCCGGATCGATCGGGCGTTCTATTTTACTTTAGTTTTCTATTGTTAGATTCACTGCTACTCTCATACGCGATCTTAGTTTTAAAGAGTTTTCAATTTAGTTTTATAATAAGAATATCAAATAAAAGCTTTTGAAAAGGGTATTTTTGAAGTTTTAATTCCAGATTTCTATATTAGAATGTAAAAGAACGCGCTTTATTGCTTGGTAATACAAAAAACAATTGAATAAATAACTATACATTAAAATAGACGAATTGTCCAACTAAACAAAGTTACAAAGACAGATATTGGCCCTCAACTAGATTTTTAAAACCTGGTAAAGATGGGGCGCATCTTACTGACGATGTTAGATATATCACATTAACAAGTTATAATGTACTGAAATATTATTAAGCGATACAACTTCCGATACAATATTTTGAGGTATGCTCAAAATGTTAATGCTTAATTAATCCGCTATACCGCTAAATGCTGAATTAACACACTTGCTAATGCTTCATTATGTAGTGTAACGTGTAGAATATGTTGATTTTTAATCACTAAATGTATCTTAATACTTATTATTCATTCAAAAATCACTTAAAGTATCAAAATACTTTTCTACATTCATCGTTAAGCAAGTCTGCAAACCCGCACTGGAGCATCTTGGCGGCCCCTTCCCGGCTCCACTCTCTCAAATATTGAGAGGAGGCTTTGCCCAGCAGTGGTGTATTGACAGGTGAAAGTAAAGTAACATACTTTTCACTATTATAGAATCTTTGACTAAAAATAATAAATAGCCCTATTATTTTGATATAGGTGTTGCTACAGTAAAATGGTAAAAATCTTACATACTGTATTTGAACCAAAAATACCTAGTTTAATTTATAATTTTGATATATCTAATGAAAAGAGAATAAAAGAAACATTTACTGTATGCCTTAAACATAAGTAGGTACATTAAAACTAGTTACAAGTTAAAAAAAACAATTAATCTTCACAAACAAATTGCATTGCGATGTAATGTATATGTTTGTTTAGATATTGGTTATGCATTTTTTAGTACTGAATTTACTACGTACCGGGCTGTCAAGTAAAATATCGGAAATCCGCATTCTGAGCAACATTAAAAGAATATTTCGAAGACATGTGAAGTCCACTAACGCGCACAGGAGCAGCGTGATCCTTAACAACTCCAAACCCCTTTCATGTATTAAGGGAAGGTCTTCGCCCAACAATGGGATATATACTGGCTGCTAATTTGCTTTACTTACTTGAGTACAATATATAACGGATGGAAGATTCATCAAATATATCCTAAAACGTTTCAACATGGATGACTAATGTCAGAGGTTTTAGTAGCAGTGTCTAAAATTGAAAGTAAAATATGGGTGCGCTTGTACAACATGGGTGTGAAAAACGCTACGTTATCATTAGTATCCGATTACATATTGTTGTTACTACTAAGTTTCTCGGAACACTTTGATTAGATGTTAATGTCAAAGGGAAGTTATATAACTAGCAGATATATATAGCAATAGACAGTAAAGTTTTCGTAAACTAATCCTGTATAAAGTTTTTAGACGTTTTAATTTAAATAAACTTCACCACGGTCAATTTGGTTTAACAAACAGTCGCTCTACAATCGATGCTGGCCCAAAAAGGTCGTTATAATGTAAAGGAGTGGATGGATATCTACCTGTCATTCTATATACTCGCAAGTGGAGACGAAAAGAGGGTTGCAGAAGCCATTTTGGCTAAGCTGAGTTGTCCCAAATATATAATTTGTAATCTCTGCCTACTCCTTTAGGTTACAGGCGTAGATTATTAGGTGATGTGTAAGGAAGAATATACCAACTTTTAACCTCACCTGCACGCAATGATCAACACGCGATCGACTGATGGCGGAAAATCCATCCATTTATGCCGAAACCAAATCGTAAATAAAATTGTTTCCTTTATATTTTATTAATCTTTCCTTTCAGGTTATTTCCCTTTTCCAGCAGTGTATTGTCTAATCTGGATCTGCCTCGATGTACTCCTCTGCACCGCATCTATAATGCATTTATGCACAATCAGTGTTGACAGGTAAATAAAAATGAGGGGTTATAAGTACAAATCTAAAACATCAATTAAAGGTTCGATTAAATTATTTCCAATTATGTATGGTTAATTGGTATGTTGGTTCTTTAGCGGAAAATTTAACACAATATGTATTTATTTTTCTTAGAAAATGTAGCTTCCGAAGTAAGGGGTGGCCTATGCTAAATGAGTAACGTAGTCAGAATTTGATATTTGTATTAGGGATTATGAAAAAAATACTACGAAATAATTTCAGGTTGCTCTAACAGAATATGACGTCGCCCGCGCATTTAATTTTCCACATAATAGCGACACATTTGTTCTTAGGCTAATTAAAATTCTTGCAGAAATTACAAATCGTGTACTTAGCCACGTAGGCTAAAACTGCTATAACACTTCTTAATTCTGAACGTGTTGCAATAATTGAACGGTATCGTGTCATAATAATAGAACTTTTGTAGTGCAACACGTCAAGACTTAATCTTATTACTATAAATACTTTTTATTATTAGGTACCTTTCCCTTCGATATCCTATGCGATTTGGAAGAAACAAGACGAGGAAAAGAGTTACAGTCAAGATAGTTTTTGTATGGATACTCTCAACAGCTATGAGTCTTCCCTTGAGCCTTATGTATTCAAAGGTACCTATTCACTTCGTATGAAGATATTATTCTCAAATGGAACGTTATGATCTGGCAGAATGTATAAATGATAATTTTATGGAAGAAATATTCCATCATATTTCGAAAAGTGTAATAATAATCGGGGTTAAAGTATGAAGTTGCCGCTTTAATGGAGTGGCCACATTGAATTAAAATCAAACCTGCGTAGCCTAAGACACTTTTTTTTACAGAATAATTATAACATTTTGAATTCACATACATTATGTCATTCTTTTGTTTGACTTTCCATTGTTTTATTATTTGATTTAAACACGAAGACCTCAAAAATTTCAGTATTTATCGAATACGAATTCTGACGTGGTTCTGACGCAGACGAGACAGCTTGCAGTGTTTAACCGCTTTCGTAATGGAATCGACTTGAAGAATGAACCACGAGGGAGACCATCCACTAAGATAAATAGCAATGGTGGAAACCGATCCCAAACCACGGACTTAGCGTCGTAGCTTAATGATCGGTTACACACGATATTATCTAATTTGCACCAAATTAGTAAAATTAAAAAAAAAACTCCACAATAAGTGCCCCGCGAATTAATTGGTGTGAATAGAGGAGCACGCGTTGAAGCTTGCATTGCTTTGATGAGCAGGTACAGAAATTAAAATCTTTTGGATAGAATTGTCACGTGTGAGGTAAAGTAGACGTTCGTTACGTTACGCTTCTACGCTAATCACTATAGTTTATTGAGATCCGATACGATGGAGAAACAACTACGACTCCTCAATAGATCTTCGCCATTTTTGCTATTTATGCTGCTCGATAAACCGTTTTAACATTACAAGATATGCAGCTAGGTCATTTGTAGACCACCAGACCTAGTCCCGACCAATATTTCCACAAATCAGACGATTTCCTGCAAGGAAAAAAACATTGTTCTCAGGAAGCGGTACAAAATGCCTTCATAGACTTTGTAGAGGCCAGATTCCCAGAGTTCTACCGCAAAGGCATAAATGATCTTCCTTGGACTTGGCAGAAATGTATAGACACTGACATTAAATTTCATTTAATTTTTTCTTAGTAATGAAGGTGTTTGAATTATTCAATAGTAAACGGCAATTTCATACTTCAACCCCTTATACTCGAATGCTTCTGTATTCTTGAAAATACGGCAAATCCGCCTTACATATGCAAATTTTTTTGATACTTAACATATATTTAAATAAAAAAAGAATTCGCACCGTAAAATTATTAAATGGTTTACTGTTACTTTTTTATTATTAGTTCTTATAAAATAATTTAAAACTTGTCGATTTAATTTCATTTAGCTGCTAGGCATAACTGTCTTCAATTTTTAAATAATATGCATAATATAATACAATAATAAAGTAAATATAATACATAAAGAGATAGAAAATTTGTGAGCCAAGCTAGGTTACCTAAGCATTTTTTTCTGGAAGAGTAATGATTGTGATTATTATCGTTTTTTTACAGAATGAAGAGTCAGTCCTCATTGGAGGTTCATGCCAAATACCAGATCCACTTTACAAGGCGATCGGATCCGTAATCTCTTTCTACATACCTTTAGGAGTAATGTTGCTCACATACGCACTGACGGTACAACTGTTAGCCCGACAGAGGAAGGGTCTTGGACCTGGTTGGGCAACTGGCTGGCTTGGTGCGCCTCCAATCGGTATTATTAATGATAGGATTATTTATTAATGTGTATTTATGTATGTATGGGTAAATCAAAAAGGATGTAAGGAAGGGGGGATGCACTCTGTTAGCCAATAAACTAGACTCTAGCGACTGAATGAATGCGGAGTATCCATCGGAATTTACCGATCTCTAATCCAACAGAATAGTGATGGGAAGCAACATCACTAGTGGAAGCTACCGACACTGTGCTTACTTAATAGCTTGCCCAAGATGGGGAGTATTGCTAAACCTTACACGATATTATACATACATGTGTGTGTGTGTGTGTATATACGAGTATATGCCGGCTTTTTTTTCTTCAACAGTGGACTATAATATAATATAGTAGTAATAAATCAGAATCACTATCTCATGTTTTCCTGTTCCACTAACTGGTCCAAGTCCAAGTCGCCCGTGGGTACCGTATAAGAAGACGAAGGGAAATGCCAAATAATATTTGTCGTAATATCTAATCTGTGCCCTGATTTTGTTTTCGTAGTTATGTATATACGTGACTTCACTTAACGTAGCTATACGAGATTCTGTAAACTACTTTTCACTTCTCCGAGACTTCACGAACGAGGCAGAAAGTATTACATAGCTAGACTCGTCGTCAGGTTTGCTCCTCCATGAGCACCATAAGGCATTGTTTTCAGTTGTCGCTTAAGTCACCCACGAGACGGAAAAGGGAAACATATTCCGTCCCCACTACCACTGTCATATCAACAAATTAAAACAAAAGCCCACATTTTATTTCGTTGAAAATTATGAAAAATTTTAATTGTTTGTTTTACTTAATTGTTAGATCGTCGCTGCACATGGAGAAGATTTCTTGCTCCTAGAGGTGGAACGCCGCAACATTCTGGTGCGTCCACTGAGACAGAATTGCCTCCTATAGATACAAGAGATCTTTGGCTTCAAGATACAAGGTATGATTATGTTTCAACTAAGTATAACTTGCACATAATTTTATGTCTGGTCCATACATATGATATAGCCTGATTACTAAATTTGTATGCGTACCTTTTTTATGTTGTATGAAAGTAACAAATTAACTGCTTATCCCAGCCCATGGGCACCTGCAAACAACTTTTAAAGACTACAGGTGCATTGACACCTCTGAGAACTATATGGAACACCTTATATTCTGTAGATAATTACCTAATATGGAAAGTCAGCTTAAGCTGGCTCACTATGCCCTTCAAACCGAAACAAATCTGTGGTTGCACTGATGCTTGAAAGAAATGAGCAAGTTGTTGATACCTATCCAGATGGCTGCTTGGCAAGAAAAGGAATCCTATCTAAATATTAATTAATTAAAATTCGAGCTTGTCTCAGTTGTGACTAGAATTTTTGGTGTAATTTCTAAAAATTTCAAGGAAAGGAGTACGTTTAGTATATTACATATTTGTAACCGTAAACAAAACTAACAACAATTTAGCCAATATTGTTGGGCTTATTAGTTATTAACGTGCTAAGCGAAGGGCATTCAACAAGCACATCTGCGCGTCGCCGATCTCTTGACCGACTTCATATATTCGCTTACCGTGTTAAACCATCATCAAATTATAAACTATTTAACTACCTTTGGAACCATGCCAACGGAATCTCAAACAAAACATTGTGCCATTGTTATGTCAATGTATTTGACCTCATTGGTGTTAGATACTGCAAGCATACTGCTTTATGGCCCAAAATTGTTTGAAAATGTTAATTACTGTGAACAACCCAGTTTGTATGAGTTGCTTTTTATGTAAGACTGTACAAGTTCTGCATGTGAATAAATGGATTTTTTTTCTTTTTGTATTGTCTTTTTGTTTTTTTTTTTGTATTTGCATCTACGTATTTTGTCTCACAATAATAAAAGTTATAAGGGACAAACGTATGAACTGTCGTATAGTTCGATATGAGTACGACGGAGAAATAAGCGGAAAAATAAAATAATAATATCATTAGATACGTTTCCACGCAATGTTGTTTAGATTAAAAAAATATATTTGGTTGCATGTGCATTAAAAATCACAGAAATTTGGGCTGAGGGCTTATTATTTGCGTTTTAATTCCAAAAATACAAATGTAAACATACGCATTGAAACTGCATATAAAATACTATGATTTATTTATTAATATTTTTTTCTTATCAGCCAAAGTGCGCTTGAGGTTTATTTTTAAAAATGCCTAAGAATGAAAAGAATGGCATATAAAAGAAAACAATACTTCTAGAACGTGCGTCTTCAGTTTTGTTTGTTTACTAGAAAATGAAACACGAATGAGCAAATCGTGTGATGTTGTTTTTTTTTTCGCTTACTAGCTTTGTATACACCTTAATTACTTTTGCTTATGTTTTATCAACAATTAATCAAGTAGAACACCATAAACAAAGCTCATATCATTAAAAATATGGTATGATATCAAAGTTTTTTCTTTTTATTTTGTGTGTGAACACTTTGCCTGTTCTGTTTATGTATGTGTCGATGTGTAGTGATCATAAATGTGTTGTGTTGCACAGCGAGCCTGCTCCGTCAGCAATGAGCGCACTACATCACTTTGGAGCAGAGATGTTGCGCCTCTCTCGCGGATTGGAAGCTTCAGCTGCATCTAAAGCTTCATTCAGAGGGTATATAATGATTGGCATTTGTTGGTTTATGTCAAAATTTTGTATGCTTATCTATACCTTTATATCATTAGCTAGTGAGTGTGTCGATTTTTTTAACAAATCGTTTCTTTCAGGACAAATGTTACAGATCGCGGAATGCTAACACCTGGTTCTTTAAGTATATCTTCAAGCTCACCATCATCTATGCTTCAAGATAAACGTCGTCTATCAGCAACTGTTGATTCAAATATGCCTTTAAATAGACCACGGAGTGCATCTGACGATGAAGGCAACGATGGACTGCTAGCTCCAGTAACATTAACTGCTAAATCAAGAAGTTCTGAAGATGGATTGCTCCTGCCTCCCCCATGCACTTGTCCATACTTTGGAAGTGATTCCACACCACCTAGACGTACCACTGAAGTTATTATCGTATCAGGAGGAGATATCAATGGATGCAATGGTTTTACCCGTAACGGAAATAATAAAGGTGATGAACCATGTACACCAGTTTTTAGACGTTCAAGTCGTGGTGCATCATCAATGGTGACTTGGGAAGAAGCAAGAAGATTTAGAAGAGGTTCCAGTTTTGGTGGTGCGAGGACGACATTATCTACTCCAGTTAGGAATGTACGTGGGCAAAGATCGACCACACGAAATCAGCAACCAGTAAATCCCAGTCCACAACGGCAAACTCCTAGAACGCATCACTCCAGAAATTCAAGTGTTATTTCAAGAAATTCATCCAGACATGGTCGAATTTTACGCCTAGAACAAAAAGCTACTAAAGTTTTGGGTGTTGTATTTTTTACGTTTGTTGTACTTTGGGCGCCTTTTTTCATCCTCAACATGGTGCCCGCAATCTGTCCGGATTGTGAGAAACGAATTTCTAGTTGGGTCTTTGATTTTGTTTTATGGTTAGGCTATGCCAGTTCTATGGTAAATCCGATTTTCTATACTATTTTTAATAAAGTGTTTAGACAAGCCTTCAAAAAAGTCCTTCTCTTTCAATATTGTAAGACTAAAAGGTAGCCAGCACCCTGGGAGCGCATTCGACCAGCTTCTGATCCAGGTCTTGGAGCGCTCTCAGTCAACAGAAACATTAGGTCTCAATTTGTATAAACTGTTAAGAGCTTTGAATAGATACGCTTTTAGTTTAGTGTGCATCAGTGGCTGAATGTGAAGCTATATAAAATTCTAATTTACACTTTTTTTATGGGCAATTATTCAAACCGCTTGTACTATTTTCTAATCTACTAATGTTATTCTGATCATTGAGAATAAGGTACTCTTCGAAATGTTTTAATTTAATATTTTCTAGTGCTTCTGAAGTATTCAATTTTAGTTTTTTTTTGCATGTATGAAGAAGCACAAATAATTTTTTTTAAAACTGTTGCAAGCGGTTATATTAATTTACCATAATGATGAAGTTACACCAAGTGAAAAAACAATGCAAGTATAAAGCATTTTTTTTTAGTTTTTAAAAAAAAATACTTACTAGGACAATTTGAATATTTTTATTTTATTACATTCAGAAATGGCTAGATAATAACAAAACAAGATTTTTTTTTTCTAATAATGATACTATTTTAGTAGCTTAGTATTATTATTTACGTATTACTTTGATATTAAAACGCTTAAAGCAATAGTATTATCGTTTTGTACGTGTTTCATTGTAAAAAAAATGTTTCTCTTCTAGATAACTAAAATAAAGAGTCGCGACGGATTATGAAAAAGAATTATGAATCTAATGATATTATTTAATGATAGATTATAGATTTTTTGTGTAATCGTGAACATCTCTAGTCAAATGATCTCATATGATAATATAATTAAACATAATAATTAATAAGTGTTCTACGTACGGACAAAGACATGGCCTTTCCATTAATTATGATGAGGTCATCGTAAAAATGCCCATGATTATTATTGAAAATATAAATCACTTGGTGTTTTAAGAAGTCGTATTACCCTAGTACCTGGGCGATAAAACTTCGCTCATGCTGTCTATTTACTGGTACCTCATTATTCGACGAGTTAGAACTTTTTTTTAATTATATGTGTAAACAATATTTTTCTCATTGATAAGATGAACTTGGAAAGTAAAACATTATCCAAATGCAAAATTTCATACAAATTGGAAGAGCCGTTACCGAAGATCATATTACATATATACAAGAATTACTTGTTTGAAGTTAATACTTCAGTATTAATCATAATAAAGATAAAGTATTATATATTTGATTATGAAAAACTAATCATTAATAACGTATGTTGATTTCATACAACCTGCTGCCGTCTCTACGATGTATATAATATTAAAAAAAAAAATATATGTAACTAATTATACAACTTCTTACATCCTTGTTTGTACTGAAAAGAAAATATTTAAAACACATTACTTTTAACGGAAAACTCTTCTTTTAACATATGTGTGTTAAGTATGTTTAACATTTCAAAAACAATTTTGATAAACTAATACTTAAGCGAAAATTTACTAAAAGGTTAATCTACATAAAGAAAAACTAAACAGTTCCTTGTAGTTATATTCTGAAAAAAATTAAGTATAAACGATTTGCACCACTTAGTTTTAAATCTACAAGTACGATACATGAATAATAACATTTTTTATTTGTCGGTATTGACATTAACAGTACAACTTGTTATTTATCTACGCAAATGTAATAGTTTCTACTGTTTTAAAATTAATTGCTAAGAGAAAGCCTTATTGAGTTTATATTTTTTGTTACAATATATTTCCAAATGAAAAGTCATTAGCAGACAATAGGTGATAGAACGATTTGTAATTAATATCAGAGTAAGATATTAATTATTAATATTAAGTGAATTTCTTATAAAATTTTACTCATTTATAATATAGTCAAGTCTTGCGCAATAGGAAATTTAAACTTGAGAGTTATTTAATTTTTCTTTGTTGCTTGGAAATCAAGACAAATGAAGGGACAAATCTTTTCGTTACCAAAGAATACTACATTAAAAAAAAAACTCTAATGTTTGTAGTGATTGTAAATAATGTAATTAAATGTAACTTATCTTCAAAAGAAATGTCAATAGCAATTACGATAATTAATAAGTTATAAAGAAATGTTGTGTCAATAAACAGATATGATCGTAAAATATACTTATTATTTAGTTCAATGACCCCAAAAATTTATTGCCCCCACCGCGTCTCTCGGATAATCAATTATTGAGGGATACGAAAGATAGCTCGGGCGCCTGGTAGAGACTGCCACATTAATACTGATAGTTTAAGGGTGGGTTTGTATGTGCTCGTGTCGTGGCACCCGTAGAACGAAGGGTGATCTTAGCTAGAACAGTCGGGTTGCGGTCTTCCACGGGTTCCCAGCGATAGAACCAGTAGCTCTTGGCATTTATAAGACATATCCATTACTGAATTTCCACAGTTTGCGAAATAACGAAATATTATGTGACTGATATCGTTTTTGAAAAGTTATAATGTTCAGACAGTAATTAAATATTTAAGACTGATGGTAATGACTATGCCAGTGAAACATACTTTTCCCGAGAAAGTAAGTATCATTAACATCTGAAATGCGTTGCTTTAAAAAAAAAACGGATTTAGTAAAGTAGTACTTAGCTAAACTACACCAAATCAGTGTTGGTTTATAGAGGTTTTATTAGCAACTATCCAGTACAATGCAAACCAGGTTAAAAAAGACTCATCACTTGAGTAACAGGATCGGGCTGGATACTTTTTATTTCTATCAAGAGTTACCCTACCAACTAATAGATCACACAGGTTAAACCTTGATATCTGGTAATAAATATATATTATATGTTCGTAATATATAAATACATAATACTACTATGTCAGCCTATTTTAGTCCACTGCTCAACACAGGCCTCTCCAAGAAAGCGCCTGCAAAAGCATTCAAACATTTCTTGAAGGTATGCCCATAAATATCACCCTTGGCAAGTGGGTTGTTGAACGCAGTGCCGGTCCCTTCCACTGTATCCTAGTCTGTGGAAATTGATTTCAGCAAATTTTGATGGACATTCTACCATCAGTTGATCGCCAGAGCCTCGTTACCAGCAGAGTGCACCACAGGAGAAGTTGACATTTCGAGAAAGCGATGGTATAAAGGGAATATACTTACTCCCTTGAAAACCTTATCCAAAAATAACTGATTCAATAACTATGGAAGGTACATTAAATAAAATGTTATCTATTTGGCTCTCAACGGCTCATAAGCAAAAAGTATTTTGTTTAGCAATAGGATATGATAAGTATAGCCAAGTTGTTAGGGGATCTGTGGACAGTGAATCAGAAGACTCGAGTTCGAGCCTCTTTTTTTTATGGGATAGGTGGCAAACGAGGAAGCGGTTCACCTGATGATAAGTGATTAGCGTCGCCCACGAACATCAGCAACATCAGAGGTGCTGTAGGTGGCGTTTCCGGTCTTTAAGGGTATTTGAGAGATGGAAGGGAGTATGAGGAGGGGGATGGGGAGGGGGAGTGGGCCCCCGAATACCTCACTCACCGAACGAAACGCAGAAGTATAAGATGCCTCTACTTCACATCGGTATTCTGCGAGGCCGTAGTACCAACCCAGTCGAGCCGGCCCTTTCGCGCAGCAGCGAAGCCGCAGAAACATACCTACGATTTCTATCATTGGCTTGGACACCAAGACTGCAATCAGGTACCGTTGGTGCGTTGTCGCAAACAAGTTCTAGTGAAAAGTCGATTGAAAGGAATAAGTTATCTGGACCTCTGTTCACCGCAGTACTGGGTATACCATCGTGAGGGCTTATTTTTTTTAACTTAGTTTTCGGCATTTATTTAACTTTTTTTTAAATATGCGAATTTAATAAGTGGCGAGTTATTTTATGTTTATATTGCTTAAAAGTATTGCGTGCGGCATGCGATAAATGTCCGGTTGAATCCCGGGGTGTGTTGTATTTTCCCTACAGAAATCTTTCTAAATTAGTGATCATACATAAAACATATCATCGATTCAATGGACTCGCAAGTTCCATAGTCTACTTTTTCTAGCGATAGGATGCACGTCGTTTCGCTCTTATAATTTATAGTATTTGTTATCTTTTAGACGTATTGTGGGGTGTAAAGTTGTAAATAAGTATTTTTGTCCCAACTTCAACATCACAAGCGGTGTATTGGGCAGTCAAACGAACCCTAGTTAAACAAGATTGTTAGCAATTTATGTTGGAATTAAGTAGCACGGTACATCTCTCGCTAACTCAGTTAGCTACCTTAGTGAGCATGTGCAAAACTTCCCCGTAATATCCTCAGACAGGTTAACGAAGTGGAAGAAATCGTATTATGTTATTTTCTAACTTGTCAATTTACAGAGACAGGAAATTATATTCTTTCGGTTACTGGAATAAATTTGAATGTGATTGAGCCATTAAAAGCAAGAAATGGGGAATTTCGCCGGAACACTTATTTCCATTTCCAATACAATTTGCGTCTAAAGAGTGAATTCCTGCTATAATCTAAATGTAATAGAAATCAGTCAATTGAATACATTCGCTAATCAGTGTCTCATGTTATCAAGTCTAGTCATCAAGTACAGTCAAGCATATTAATAGTAATGTCAAGTTTATATATATTATTTTTATGATATAGGGGGCAAACGTGCATGCGGCTCATGGTAAATAATTACCGACTCCCACGTACATTCACAACACCGGAGGAGCTGCAGATGCGTTGTCGGCCTTCAATTTTGATTAGGAGAGAGGGGAGGGGGGCTACTTCAATCACCGACTGAAATGCAGAAGAACAAGTTGCCTCTAATTCACGTCGGTATTCTACGAAGTCGTGGTACTACCCCAGTTGACTACCCTACACATTCGAGTAGCAGCAAAATCTACCGCTTGACTCTACTACGAATTAAAAAATTGCGTGTGAATTAAGTAACTTTTTGGGAAGAGTGTAACGTTCAATTTACTACAACGTAAAATGGTGTAAAATAACTAATAATAGCTCTAAAAAATTACTAAAATCTCTAATAATTTCTCACTTTATACAATTCATCATTCACTGCTTATTAATATGAAATGCCAAATAGAAATCCGTAAGCTCTGCTTACTTAGAGGTTTAATAATCATCTAAGATAAATCAGAAAAATAAAAGGTCTACCGGTATCTAACCTCCGGACTCTGGACTTCACAAGTACTCTCAGATTAATCCCATCCACGATTCCATGCTACTATTCTACACTAGTATTGTAAATGCGACAGTAACTCCGCCTTTTCACGACTAAACCGCTGAAACCATTTTGATGAAATACATTTGATATGAAGATACGTTGAATACGGGAGTGTGGGGGACAATCCCTACTTCTCTAGTAGGGAAAGTTTCAAGTTTCGATAGAATTTACACGTAGACGAAGTTGCGTTCGGAAATTAGTAAACAACAATAGTTATATTTGCACCTGTGCTATTTTTAAATATGTATAACATGAACCAAACTTTAACAGCCAGACATAGGCCTGACTCACGAGGAGGATTTGCTATAATTAATTGGAGGATCGCCACGTTCGGCAAAGGGATAGACGATCGCAGTACCAGACCTCGCACGTTAGGCGCTGCTGCTCTTCATCGGTCTGCTTATATTTGAATTTTAGAGATGGTTATCAGCCATTCCCAAGGATTTTTCCTTTCAAGCCTTTTTCCTTAATCGCCTCTTACAACAACCACGGGAAGATACGGGGTGCTAGATTCTTATTGAGTATAGCAGCACAAATATGTATTACATACACATATCGATAATCCGCTCAGGTATAAAATTAATCGTAATCAATTCTACATCAGTAAACGAACCATAAAAACAAATTGGTTATTGTACTCGTGTTATTGTACGAGTGACTTATATTAAGAAAACAGTTCCGAGATAGATAAATATAGTTTATTCCCGGGCCTTCTGTTTACGAGTCTCCACAGCCGAAGCTGTCAAGACCACTAAGCCAACATCTTTTATTTAATTCCGTCAGTGATTTTATCGGTCTGGCACTTATTGCTGATCCGGACATAACCTGTCATTTCCTTCACAGGTAGGTGTTCCATTCCCACGCGTGACACAAAACAAATTGCACACCGTAAAATAGAAAAGTTAATTGTTCAATAGTTCAAAAGTTAGTGTGGAAACATCGTACATTCTGCAATATATTCCATTAGTAAATTTAGTTCTTAATTGGTTGCCGAAGTTAAAATACTTCCGTAGCTAAACACAAATAAAATAATAAAAACTATAAAACCGAAATAAAATGTTTAAGATGAAATACGTTGAGTTCTTTTAATAAAGAAAATTTTAATCTAAAAACTTATTGATAAAAAATTAACAGTTGCTAAAGGACGATAGGAAGGTGTGGTATTCTAGAGCGTTTATTTATGGTTTCCGTATGTAACTTTGTGTGTCTGTCGGTCTGTTTTTTTTTAAAGAACCCCCTACGTTAAAACTTTCTTGCTCTGATTTACATTATTAGGTACACCTTCGTGACCTAGGACTTCATCCGAATCAAAAGCTTTCTCGCAAAAGATTCTGCGTACGAAGAATTTTCAGTGATGTTGATATGTTGTAATTGTTGTTATATTCTAGAGGAGGAGGTTATTGTTCACAATTATGATTTTTTGTTGTATTATTATTAGCTTTTAGAATGTTACTTCTTTACGTGTTGTAGGCAATGCTGTCATATGTCCAGTAGATAATAATGTGTGTCTCAACCCCTGCGATGGATTCGCCGCTGACTGCATTTCCACCATGCGGAGTAAAGTGCATCGTAATAACAGAGTGGTTCTTTGAACATATCAATAAAATATATTTGTGTGTCTAAATAAGTTGCTTTATATTACGATTTGTATATTTTTAGCATACTTTTAATAACGTTTTGTTTCATTTAAAAGACTAAACAAAATATCAAAATTACATCAGCAACCCTGCAACCCGTGCATAAAGTGTGACGGTAAGCATGTTAGAAAAAAAAAGCTCTCATACTAAATGATACTCGTACATGTTTTCAGAGCACACGTTAGCTTAGCTTGTAATAACAGGAGCGTCGCTGTTTTAATGAGCTTTCAGTTTTTGTTTACTTTTTATAAAAGCGGGCTTATTTAATTGTTACTAATTGTTTTAAAAGATACCTACAAATATATGCACATTTAAAAATAAATTTCTGTTAATATTTTCTATTTTACACTTTTTATTGAAAACTACGCCTAAATTTTATTTATTTATTTACACTTCATTGCATACACTAAGGGCAATAAAGGGCCTTGTGGCAGTCTCTGCCAGTCAACCCAGGGTGATAAAAATCAATATTGGCAGGTGCAATCAAACAATAACAACAAAACAAATTGAGTTAAACAGAGAAATGTGAACATTAAAACTCTGACATACTAATTAAAATAAATAATGTGCATAGTGCACATTATAACATTGTTAATTGTGTAAAATCCTACATAAATATATACACATATACATAAATACATAAATAAGTAAAATGTTAGGTGAAATTAATCAGACTGTAATTCACTTCAGAAAATATTGTTGAATCAGACTTTTGAAGGAGTTTTCATTTAGTGCGTTTCTGACGTCGTTGAGCGAGCGTTCGAAGAGAGAGAAAGAAAATGACAGAAAGAGAGAGAGAGAGAGAGCGAGGAGTACTGCGTGTACGGTAAAATATCCGCTGATGAATCCAGTGCTGTGTTGTGGAATACTAATCTTGAGATTGTAGAGCGAAGTACGAGTCGATCATGAGACGAGTAACGAATATGGAAATTATCTTCTTCAAGCACATCTCCATTTTTGTTACTAATGCATTATAGTGGCGGAGTAAGACCTATGTCTTTTTGTGGTTGTTGTAAGAGTCAACTAAGAAATACTAGAGACAGTGATAGCCTCAAATAAATGGCGGCATAATCACCTTAAGTATGCCAAACTTAAATTATCCAGATCGATGTCAGGCAGAAGTCTTAGGTGCGAAAAAACCTTGCTGAGCTTGACGATTATGGCTATTTCTACAACTGGAAGATGCTTACATTTACCAGATAGCAGTGTAGAGGCTGCAGAATCACTACTCGTATGTCAGTCAATGATCACTAAAAGTTGAATATTTAGAGGTCAGAAAACTATGATTCATTACGATTAGTGATTGCATTTCACTTTGATTATTAAACTAATGAAGTTGTAGTTAAAGCCAATAACAAAAAGCTCATGATACTATGTACATTATTGATTTTTTTTAATAATTAACTGAAGATACAATCTACTCCTAATTAATTGTTAAAGTAACTTCCCAATGTGGAAAATAATATTTAACCTTTATAGCTTTCAAGTTAAAGTAACTTTAATTAAGACTTAAACTTATTTTGCCCTAGCTTGAAGCTTTTTCTCCTTTCCTTAAATCTTGGGACGTAACACAACTTTTAATGGAGCTTTTAGCAAGTAAGCCTTTTAAAAACATCGAATAACATAATAACAAATTTTTCTGTGAAGAATATATTTATACTATTTTTTCTATTGAAATGGGGTGAAAGACGAAGTTATAGTCTACCTGATAATAAGTAGCTACTGCAGCTCGTAGACACACTGCATACAACCTCAATCGAAGAAGGTCACAGATGCGTTGTTACCCCTAAGGACTAAGACAAAATTCCTCACAGTCCGTAATTATAGTGGCTGTGTACCTTTCGTACCGGAACGAAACATTAGTTGAACTGCTGTTTGTCGACAGGAATAGTCAAGAGTGAGGAACCTGGCCAGACGAATCTAAGCCAGATAAGGTGCCTACCAGTAAAGATGATCTTATTAAAGATAGAAATTAGGGCGAAGATAGCTTAGTGCTTAGGGGGTCTGATCCGAATCAGAATACACAAGTCCGATCTCTTATGTGGATGGGTTGTATAAATTTTTTTTCGGTCATGACAGTTATTTTTTTTTTCTTTTTACCACTAAGATTAGTAATAAAAAAAACGATGGGAATGAGAAGACATAATTGAACCTACCCGAATATTTTGTCACGCAGGAAATTCTCAAGCGCTTTTGATTTCTGAAAGCTGTTGACTTTCGATCCTGTTGGTAACGTTCCTAGTTTATGAGAAAAAAAAAGAGAGAAATACTTTCTTTGGCACCAACCACAGATGCATACTTACATATTTTGTACGTGGTAGAGCCAAGTGGCGGCTGCTACTCGAATGGTCCGGCTCGACTGGGGTAGTACCATGACCTCGCGAAATTATGGCGTGTAGCAGAGGCATCTTATGGGTCTACGTTTCGTTCGTTGTGTGAGGTAACCGGAGGTCTACTCCCTATCCCCGTCCCTTTGCTCATTCTTCCTCCCATCTCCCAAATATCTTTAAAGGCAACCGGCAACGCACCTGGTCCATCAACATGACATATTAACGTTAGAAAAAAAAATCTCTGTAACTCCCTACTGCTATTACATAACTTTGGCTTTTGTGCGTCATAGATTGAGCCAAAAATTGCCTGGTGCCGAGTTACTTTAGGCGCTTCGCCAGTTACAGTTGTGGTCTGCAAAGCTGGCTCGTTCGTGTAAGACATATACATATAGGATTTAGAAGCATAAATTGATTAAGAAAAACTCAGTTTAAAGTACGAATCAGCATATTAATATTGTGCATAATTTAATTTGCCACTACTGCAACTAAATCAGCCCAGCCAGCCCACTCGTTCACTTCTGAACATAAGCTGCTCCTCTTGAGCGCCTGATGCCATCCTATGCACCAGAAAAAACCGGCTAACGTTTCTTGAAAGGTTTGTCCATACTTACCGCGGCGGATAAGCGGGGTGGTAAGCTCAAAGCCGATATCCTAGCAGTTATGACACTGCTCACCATTCCTAGCCCTAATAGATATTTGGGTTTGGCAAATTCCGATTGCTATTCCGCCGTTATTCGTTTGCCAGAGACATATTTGTTTGCCAGCGAGGAGAACCACGTGCAGGTGAAGTTGGCATTTGGAGACAGAGATAGTATATTCATAACTTGGTGCTTGTTATATGATGAATAAATTAACTTGCGTTTCTTCTTTTACCAAAACACTTACGTCACCTTGATTCACTATTTCTCTTTTCTGGAAAAATACAAATAATTAGCCATATTTTTGGTTGCGTCATCGCTATGACGAAGGTGTAAAGTTCCTCGAATATTCATTAGTGTCAATTTACAATAACACTATTTCGTATTTTCTATATAATTTCCAGTAAATTTCCATTACAGTTTTAATCGTCTTATACCTTAGTAATTAAGTCTTAGTTAAGTTGCGTAACGCATAAATACAACTGTAATCCCTGGCAGTATAGGCAGAGAGGGTATTATTCGTGGTCAGTTGTAGCATCAACTCTTAAAAAAAAGGGACCACTAAAACCAGTGAATTTAACATTTAGTGACCCTTGGGTGTTGGCGATAGGCGTTATAACACTTACTGTATGTTTCACTTTAGGTGATATTTGTAATTCAGTTTTTAAAATGCATTTATATTTTTATTTATTTGACTTCCCTTCCCTGATGCACGCGATACTTTAAAAACTTAAATTGAAGCCGCGAAATGAAAATTGTTGTTTGTGTCACACGCAATGGAGACATTATAAATTTCTTTGAAATAAACATTTTATCATTCATGAGATTTAAATTGTTAACTAAGTTTTCTCTATAAAAACTAATTATATAAACGGTTTGCGATAAATTAAGGCCCTTGTAGTATCAGTATCTATAGGTGTATAAATGATGAAGAAGGTTTTACGTTCCTTCTTTGCTTAGGAGCCGTATGGGTGAGTAACACACTCTTACTTATTTCTGCCGCTAAGCTTTTTACTATTCGGTAAACGGCTTACCTGATAGTATGTGATTACATTCGCCCATGTACATCTGCGGTGGATCTGCAGATGCGTTGACAGCCTTTAAGGATATTTTGGAGATGGCAGGGAGGACGAAGAGAGGGCCTGGTGAAAGGGAGTGGGCCTTCGGTTACCTCACTCATCGAACGAAACGCAAAAGCACAAAATGCCTTCACTCCACGCCGGTATTCTGCGTGGTCGTGGTACTACCCCGGTCGGGCCGGCCCATTTGAGCAGTAGCTAAAGCCGCTGCTTGGGTTTTCGATGTGAGTTCCGGTTAGGTCTAACGCCTCAGTAACCTCCTTCAAGTCAAATAGTTTAGATTATTTTAGTAGATTTACATGAGCTCCAGTAGCTAATAACGTTTATGCGTTTTTTTTAATTTTATTGAGAACTAATAAAAAAGGTGTGTGTACTTATGTACGCACATAACAAGTTATACTTCTTTAGCGTAATAAAACAAAAATAATGAATAGCAATACTTAATAGTGAAAACAAATTAAAAGAATACATACCGACAATTAACCTCAAATCTATAAACCCACTTAATTAAAAAACCACTTTTATCAGGAATTCTCACAATAAATTATCATTTACCCTCATATATATATTTAAAATCACACACAAATACAAATGTATCACGACCGCATACGACAACTTGGCAGGTGGTGAGTCTATCGCCATCTCAATATCCAAGCCAACGATATGAAAAACTCATTGGTATGAGGGGACTTCCACTAAGGGGATCGAAATCACGATTTGTGATTCAGATGCAGATCCTCTAGCCACTCCACTATCGTGACCTATAATATTAGACTTCCATAATATGCACTTTTAATTATCTTCTACTAATAATGTAATTACTAGTGAACAACATAAGTTGAATGGCTGGCTTACTTTCAGTTATTTAATTATACAGGTTGAATCTTCAATAGATAATGAATGCGGAAACTAAAAAACCCAATAGATAAAATGTCTCTCAAAATACACATTTCGGATCGCAGTACATTGATACTCTTTTTTTTTCAAATCAAGGCAGACATCAGCGACGAATCCGGAAAGCGGTTCCCCTAGGAAATCTTGGTCATGGAACGGCGCCATCAAGGAAAGCGAAGTCCAGTTATACGAACAGATTACGACTGGGTATAAAAAAGAGCCGTTGTATTATAGAACAGACAGCATTTCAACTACTCATTTCTAAAATAAATAATATCTTAATAAATTAAAAATTTTATTACAGATATCAACAAAAAACTTGACCATGTAAAGAATATTAAAATAAATGTTTCTGAATACTTTCCCGAAATTGGCGTAAGTCGTTTAATGGACTTCAAACTTTGTAATTCATTGACCAATTTTGATAATTAGAACTGTGTCAACTCAGAGGCCGAGCAATCATTTTAAATGTCATAATTAGGCGAATGACTGAGAAAGGTTAAAATGAAAAAAAATAGGAGGAATAAATGGCCTCGTTAGACATGTGGTTAGGAAGCCTACCACAGTAGAATGGATAGAGGATCTGCTTATAGATCAGACGAACCGAGTTTACGTCTGACAGCTCGAAGCAATAACTATTACGACTTATTTATAATTTTTTTCGATGCCAGGGAACTAGACCATTTCGATGGAAGTATGAGCTTGTTGAGAATAACGTCTGACATATGGAATTTCCATTTTTTACAACTAAGTACATACGGACACGTACCGAAGTATACCTATAATTGAAATATAGTTTCCATGTAATATGTATGATATTTATTGCTAAGTTAATGCAATCAAAGACCATTTCATATTTTATTTGACAGTTACATGCTTGATAATGATACATTTGTTTAATTAAAATAAAATCAGTAAATTATGCCAAAGAAATTCAAACCTTTCATATTTATACAAACATTTTTAAAGCCTAAAATGATTATTATAGTAATATGCATAAATAATACTTTAACTTTATCAATTTACGAGAATTTAGAAATTATAATACACATATACATAATATACATGGATAAATGTATGTCAAAGCTGTAGAAAGTCAAAACGATTTACAGAACAAACTTCACCGTATAAAGATCAGCACTTGTTATGTTAATATTATAATAAAAAATTGAGGGCTTGAAATTTATACCGCTTTGAAAGTCTAAGATCTCGAGTTTCTCACAGCTTCGAAGGACAACCATTATTGTACGACTTAATTTAAGAGGTTGAAAATACCTTTAATAAAAAAGTGTGAATTGAAATTGAAGGAGTGTTAAATCATTTACAGATGTTTAGTTTGTATGAGTTTTACTAGAGAAAATAAGAGCAATAATAAGAGCAAAAGATGAATGCGGCCGCCGATCGCAAATGAATGGAGCGGTCGATAAAGTTGCGGGCCTCTTAAGGAGTACATCCTGTCGGTGCGCATCAGAAGCGCGTAAACGAAAGCCCAAAATATAGTGAGGCAACGTGCTAACTTAGATCTTCGCGAAGTCATTTGACAACGTGTGGAACAACGGCCTGCACGACAGGCTTGTGCACAACATACAAGCCTATCTGTTGAATCGCACCTATTGCTACAATGGCGGGCGTCCCGCAGGCTCGCGACTCATCGGAAAACATAATTTTATCGCATTGTTCCTGGGTCCATGTTCTGCGTTCTCTACACCATTCATTTCGACGAGCGCGATTCCCGTGACGTATCGGTGGGCACCTTATTGGGCATCGAGCTCGTAGGCCGTCCTCATGCAGTCGATTTTGCACAGTTTGGGGACTTACATCAACACCGTTTGAATTTTGTAGCCTCAAACTGATCTCTCGAGCGGTTAACATCGGCTGGCGTCTTGCAGTCAGTCGTATGTACCGGTCTTGCCGAGTGGTTGTACTCCTTTTACGACCTGAATGCTGTTCAGCGGGTTCCCTTGTATTATTGTAGCGCTTCAAAGACGACAAATAACACTTCTATGAATGCCATAATGCCGAGATACCTGAGATTGATTACTTCCCGCTTGCAACATCCCTATAGCTCTTTGCATTTCATTTGCCGTCAAATGACGTCGCTCCATGACGTAAAGAATATCTAACAATTAAATTTTGTCGCTAAATTTATTTAAATGGTTGGTAAAATTATAAAATCAAGACTAAACGTAGCAATAAAAACGCACTTAGATTCAAACAAATTCCCTTTCATTTCATTTTATGAAAAAAACAAAATATTATCGATTTTTTTTTCCTTTTTTTAAGTTTACATACCTACTTTGCGTGCACTTTGAGTGAGTGAAGAATTAGAAATTAATTAATATAAATGGTAAATTTGTAATATCATGCATGTTGCTTAGACTTTTTGATGTGTGTATTTCGAGAGAATCAAAAGTCACTCAAACACGTTTGTGGCGGTGCTACGTAATTAGACACCAGGGCGTGAAACACTCTTTATACAAAATGTAAATAACAAGAATTTTAAATGAAAAGTTTGTTTTCATTGTTTATTTAAAATTTTACTATAAGCGAAAGTAAATTTTGCATTGAAAGGTTGATCTTTTTTTGGTTGTCTTGGAAGTATATGAAGAACAATATATAAACGTAATAAAACCCCAAAAAGTTGAGACATTATATTTAAAAAAAAAGATACAAAAAAATCCATCAAATTACATTAAACTGAGTACAGTTTAATTAACTATTTATTTTTACCAAACATTGTAAAATAAACACAATGAAAACAAGTAGTACTTATTCACGTTGTCCAAACGAACAATAAAACGTTGTTATTGCTAACATTAATGGATTTTGTTCAAGTTAAGATAAAAGCTTGTATTGATAAAGTTTTGAGAGTTTCATTAGTTACGACTACGAACGTGAATTGCACAAAACTTTTTTTGAACTTTAGGACTTTAGGTTAATGTGTTTAAAAATAGAATTTTAGTTGCTATAAATAATTAGGAAAATAATAAAAAAATGCACAGAAACGTGCTTCGTTATATATTCGGAGAAGTACGAGTATATCTGCAGGGCTAATGATGACGACAACGAAGATGTGCGTGATGATAATAGGTATTCAGGAAAATTGAAGGGCTCGGTATACGAGTAACATCACTTGCTTGGTTCAATGACTACCTCATGGAAAGGAGTCAAAAAGTTAAAGTTTCGGACCATATTAGCAATTCTCAAAAAGTCACACACGGCATACCTCAAGGGAGCACGCTGGGGCCAACATTATTTTTGGTGTATGCAAACGAAATTTGCGATTAAGAATTGGATAAAGCCCAACTTGTTGCCTTTGCCGATGATACTTCCATAATATTTCATGGGAGAACGTGGGATGAGACCCGCAGAGGAGCAAAAAAAGGACTAAGCAGGATTACAAAAACGCTCGAAAATAATCTACTCACCATAAATACTCAAAAAACCAAGTACATTTGCTGCAGTATCACCTAAGTTACCCAACCACCCTTTAATTTTAAACTTAAGTTACACTCTTTTCCATTAGAAGTCCGACCAAACGATTGTATATGCGAAAACCTCGATAAGGAGTTAACGATGAAATATTTGGGACTACACGTTGACGAAAACTTGAACTGGCACCCCCATATTACAGCACTTGCTAATAGAGTCAGAAGACTGATCCCGGTATTTAAAAACCTCAGCGACGTTGCTGATTATAAATTGATAACACTACTAATCTATTGCATACCAGCATGGGGAGGAGCAGCCACCTCGCACATGATTGAGGTAGAAAGAGCCCAAAGAGCTATCATTAAGGTTATGCTTGGTAAACCCCGTAAATTTCCTACAAAGGAACTATACAAAACCTCCAAATTAATTGCAGTACGGCAGCTGTATATCGAAAGAAGCGTTACACGTCACCATCGTACTCGCCGAATTCCACCTTCTGACAGCACTCCCCGACGACGACTTGAGATACATATCCCCCGAACAAACAGTGTATTTGCACAACGTCAATTCAACAATTTGGGTCAATTGTTATATAGGAACATTAATAATAGACAAAATATTATGGACCCCAATAACTACGAATTTAGAAAAAAACTTTACACTATCTTGAGAAACCTAAATTACGAAATCACTGCAGAAATAATTCGTTAATATTTCCATGTAGATAGATAGAAATAAATAAATTATATAATGTATATAAAAAACTCATAAACACCCGCCCACAGCACACACGCAGACACATATAGTATATAATAATATTCCAATAGATGATGGAGTAATCTCCTTGAATGTAGACCAGTGACTCGTAGCAATGTGTAAGATGCGATCGCTCACATCCGCCAGGAGTGACAACGGAAGAAATTTCTCAGAGAGATTTATCCATAGCCATTAAGAGGCTAGGCAACAGTGTGCATTAACAGACTGATAAAACGTAGTGCCCTTCCTATGAAACGCACATTCTTAAAAAATGCTGTTATGGTCAGAGGTTAGAGCTAGACATTTTAGTCCATGTAAGTTTCAACTCACATTTCACCAGAGCTTATTTGGATCTCCGTGACAGATGATAAACCGGCCGCCAAACCAATATAGGACATTAAACCAATAAGGTTTAATGTCCTATATTCCGCCGTGTACAGCAATAACTGGTAATGGTTCAATAATCATCCAATATTCATCATTAGACTGTAAGGAGGCTGCTGGCTTCTGTAACTAATCCACATGGATTTAAAACTGAACCCAAATTACCATCCACGGTTGATTGAGAGTGGCACCCTTAGCACAAGGCAACCAGTATTACACTCAACAATCCGAACACCCAGCATGGTAATTATGGACAAAACTCCAAATACGTAATGACGGAGTTTGTTGGCGTTTTCTAGGAAAAGTTTGTTTTTATATAGGCAGCCTATAAAAAAACTGAAAAGAAAAAAGTCACTACGTCAATTATTGTAAGTTGGCTATGTGTTTAAATGTATTAATATTCTTCGAGAAAATCTGATGTATTAAAAGCAAATTACATCAGTTTCAACAGAAACGGTACTTTTTCGAAAAAACGGATGTAATACATCAGATTTGTTAACCCCATTTTGTGCTAGCAATTACGCCTCGCCTAACGTCCATTGTGAATGGTCTTTTTATTTCTACTTCTCAGAAAATTAAACCTACTATAGGTTTGCCCCATTTACTGTTACTTTGATTTTGAAACTGGTAATGGCACTATAGTTTAAACATATTCACGACTACATATTTCCATTTTCCACGATAGCCTAGTATCATGTCCAAGCCACGATGGCTTGGAGATTAAAACGGAGACAAATAACTTTTGGTAAAAGGGGTTAAAAGGACTAAAAATGTCTAGACCTCCGACCCCACCGGCGTGAGAGCTTATTTATATATCCATTTAGCATGAATGAACAAGAGCACGAATGGTAGCCGAGTGATCAGGGCTCTCACTTTAGTTTCATAAAGCGCGAGTGACCTGGGTTCAATTTGAAATTTTAGGTGTTGAATTTACCACGCGCTTGGCATTGAAGTAAAACATCACGAGGAAAGCTGCAGGTCTAAGTAATAATAAAAAAAACGTTATTTCGTGGACATACGAATTCCGCTTACCCGTATTAGAGCAGCGTGCCGGACCCTTCCCGGCTCTAATACCCACCCAGATATTTGGGAAGGAGGCCTTTACTCAGGTGTGGGCTATCACAAGCTACTTCTTTATTTTAATTTTACAACCCAACATAGCCAAACGTAATTCTATCACCACTTTTCCACCCGTTCGATATCCGCGAGTAGAAACACGGTAGCTGGCCCTGACATCGCTATTACTCGACAGAAATAAATAAAATAAAATGAATTGGAATAATCGCGATTATGTGTATATATATTATACACACATTTCTGAACAATTTAGTGTTTCCATTTAGTGACTTAATTAAGATTGCCTCCAGGATCCTAAAATCACTCAAGCTCGCAAATCAGAGGAGGTTATTGGGCAACCATGAATTATTTATAAATATTAGATTATAAATTTAAAATGTAACACTTGTATTCTAGTAATTCGTATCCAGTAATTCAAACCCAACACTCTTCGATACCCTATGAGGAAGGCTCGTACCAATGAGTAGCTCGGAACTAATGTACAATTATTATATTTGGCTTGAACACGAAGGCGTCGACAGGTTCACTACCTGTCATCATGTTATTCCACATAAGCTTTGCTGAAAAGAGATCTACACGACTAAAATAAATGTCTAGTCTCCCCAAAATTGGGTATATGGTCATGAGAGCTTATTTTATTAATATTTTATTTTTATCAAGTACTTATGTGGACTGTAAGTAATTGTTTCTGGGTCTGCCTGTATTTCCACGAGAATGTTTGTAAAACACTGTGTCTGATTGGGGAACATTCAAAGAAAAACGCATTTAAAATACTGCTTGTTATATTTCACAGATGAATTAGACCGGACGCAATTTGCTATAATTCACTCACTATCACAGGCCATGGGGGTAAAGTGCTTTGCTCAATTCGTTACTAACGGTCTGAATTCAGTGAAGCATAACATTGAGTGTACACGTTGACTTGACATTGGTTCAGTAGATAATAAACTATTTCTTGTATCTGCTTTTGTTATGAGCAACGTACACTTAGGTTGGAACTATTTGCAGATCTGTCGACTGGACTGGATCTTTGATGTGCCCAGGAGGTCACTTTAGTTGTATAAGTTGTGACCTCAGTAGCAAACAGTTATTTAGACATCTTTTTGATTATTTTTTATTTTAATTAATACAACACATATATGATTAAAATGAAAAATATGATTTAAATTTGTGTAGATTGTAGATTTGGGTTCGGCTCCGGAATTAGAACGGAATAAGGACATATTGTTATCATTCTGTCGACAAAGCCTCCTTTGGCACCACCACCATCTATATGTGGCACCCTGCTAGTAATCAAACGAGGCTTTGGCTGGTGGTTGGATTTTGGAGAAAAAGGTAGTATACCCTCATTTTAGTTATCCCTTTTTTATATTACTCAGATCTCAAATATTTTATACATTACTTGAACATGGAAATTTCAAATAACGAAGTTAATTTAATTCGTTATTCTGAATCTCGGTCTTCGATCCAATAAATCAATATCTATGTGCAAACACTAATGATATTGTTATTCGCTTCATGGATAGAAAATCAGCCAATTTGTATTTATTAGGTAAAATTACGGGTAAGCTAATTTTTACTTCACTCGAATGGAATTTCTTTTAATTTCATCTCTGCAGTTTTAGTTACTGCATATCAGATCCGAACACAGAAAAAATGGCATCTTCAAAATGAGATCAAACGCACACTAACGCATTCGTTTTTAAAATACCACTACTGGATATAGGCGTTTCCATAAAAGTGCCAACAAATACCGATAGGCCATGCATGGAAGATTTGGCGGCTCGGTGGCGTAGTCGCGGGTTCGAATCCCGCACGAGACTAGTATTTGTATGGACTACAAATAATTGCTCCGGGTCTGGGCATTTGTCCATGTGCAATTTATGTATGTAAACAGCCTCTACGACACAGGAGAAATTCCTACAGTGGAGGGTTAATGTTACTTTTTAAAGAATAAAATAAAAAAAAAACCTGTAATCACCACGCTGGGAAGGCGGGTTGGAGAGCGCTTGCTGGTATAGTCTTACCGAGTGATGCTGCTTCCAATCACAAGTCCTTAGTATTTGGGTTCGGCATATTCGAATAGATTATTTGCCACCAGTCAGAGCCTCGTTCGTCAATCACCAGAGTGCAGTGTGCAAGGTCAACCACTTTTAAAGAAAAAAAAAATATATTTTGTACATTAGTCCTGTAAATTTGTACTGTTGCTCTAAAGTATATTAATTATGAACATTGACACAATTTAACATTTGTACAAAAAAAATGCCTCAATTTACAGCCATTGTTCAGAATAACGCGTACACAGATAATTTATTCAATTCATTGAATCGGCTGTTCGACCCACTGTTAATTGTAATATAAGCTATGTTCTGAATTGAGTTTTTAAGTTTTTATTACACAGTTTTAGTTTATGTGTGGCAATAAAGATGCCATGATAGCCAAATAAGGTTTACTGTTGTCAATCCGCATTCCTATGTCCAGGGGTGGACTAGAGTGGCAGATGAATTTTGTTGCAGGTGAAAATTTGCTCACTCCTCCCCTATCTACCACGTGGGGGGGTAAAAGTCGATTAATGATCTATGGACTAAATTATAAAGATTTATCAGAAGTGTTGAAATAAATTCTATTGTTATAACACGCGAAAGGTTAAGAAGAACGTTACTATTGCTTAATGAAATATAAGCAATAACATATACTTACACAAAGTATAAATATAGATATACTTTAGATAAATTTGGTTTAAGATCCGAATTACATAATGGTGTATTATTCTACTAATTTAGAAAAAAAGAAGCACCAAATTTACTATATTTACAATAATCTTAATAGTGAAGTATTGTTTAAAAACGTGCCTTTTAATCGAAATATTGAAATTATAACTTTAAACTTTAACTAGTCATTGAAACACATTTTAAATCAATTTCCTGCATAATAATTAATCTAACAAAAAAGCAATTTTAGATAGACAATGGCGCACTTTTAAGAATTATGCCAGGTCCTCTTAGCAATGAAGACGGAGAAAAATGGGCTACTTGGACGTTTTCTACATTTCTACCATAAAACATTTCAGATTAATGGAGGAATTTGTAACAGCTATAGAGTGTTTTATTTGACAAGGAACACAAAGAAAAGTTTTAAAAAAGCGCTTCAAGGAAATTCGTCTTTTATAAATCTAATAGTTTCTATTAACAATATTAAATTTAGATAAATTGACTCCGTTTCATGTCAGAATAATTTCGTTATGAAAAGAAAGAATAATCTAAATGAAAGAAAGAAAAATATTATGGAAATAACCTTTGCAAATACGGAAAGGAGGCCGTTGCCCAGCTGTGGGACATTCATAGGTTGTTACTTTACTTTACTTTAAAAAAAAACACTTGAGTAGATTTGTAGAAGACTGTCTTTTTTAGATTAAAGTTGGCAATACTGTTCCGGTGATATCAGAAACACTCTGTATATTCAAGAAGATGTTATAAGACATAATGCTATCAATCTTTTATGTTTGCGTTTTATGGTGAAGCCATCATAAAACCGAAATTTAATTTTACATCTCAATTCAGCTAGTAAAAAATAATTATATTTTTTGTGAAAGTGTTAGAGCTATAAACAGTTTTTAATGATTTTCTATTTGTTCCAAAATTGTTAGTTGGGTTGTAAGAGAAAACCACCTTTTTCTCCAAATGTCAATCCCAGGTACATCTGATATATTCAACTGGCCTATAAACGAGTCTCAAGCAATTTCGTTTGACTGTTACTATGGTTATACAGTATAACCATACTCATATATATCTCTCTATAGATAATATAGAGTTTTCATAACAAAACTTTCAAGAAACTCGACTTGAGTTTTCTTCTGCTTCTTTCGTCAGCCTTTTTCCATACAACAAATGATGGTCGGTGCTTTCATCTTTTTATCTTTAAATATATAAATATTTCTCATTCAGGAAAGATCTCCTTTTTGTTGTTAATGTAATCCACATGCTATTACATATTTCACTATTAATAAAGTTAAACGATGTGTGACATAAACTAAACTAAAAATAAACGAGGGCGACATCTGTAAGTGATCTATTATATGGGACCCGCCTTATAGGTAACAACTTGTATATTTAATTTGAAAACAGGATACTATTAATTTATTAACATATAGTAGGGATTGCTAAAGTTCTGGTTAAATTCAAAGGATAGCAGTAAAGTCTTTTCGTTGATGTTAAAATTTTCTTTATAATTATAAGCGCCTTTACAGTATACAATAATAGAAGTAGCCATATTAACTACTCACATTGGTATGTAATAAATAATTATCATCAATGCAAGAATTTTATTTTCGTGTTTTTCCTGCTGGTAACCAATTGCCTACTCCTTATTGCCTTTAAAGAGTTCCGAAAGAAAAATGTCCACTATCATCAAGTAGGACCCTTACGTGTCCCTGAAAAATTTTTTTTGTATTCCTCGCATTTGCCACCTCGCACGTAACAGTGGAAGACTAACACTAACATCAGAACTGTGTGGTTTTGATGTAGTGAATTTAGATAGTGCGCCATAGGGAATTCCACCTTAGGCATAAGAATAATCAATAACATATAAAATAGTCATGTTTTAGAACCACCTTTTGGTTTTTGGTTCATATCATTTCTAGTATTGTACCTACAATAAGCAAGCTTTTTCAGAATAAAATGTCTAGCTTTTATGCATTTTACATTGGTGTAAATATTTTTATTCAGTAAATGTCCTTCTGGTCGATCACTACCACGGTGATAACTTCCGGTTACTTTCGGCAGTTGTCGACTACGCAGAATATAGTGCCGTATTTGTACGCGCAAACACTGAGTCACTCGCTCCTCTACAACGTCCGGTGTCCTATGTAAACCATAACGCTAAGATCAATGCAAGGGTCGAATGAAGTGTCAGAAGCACACGGGGCTTAACACAACACAACTAGGCCCGAAAAACACATATTTTTTTATGTGTTGCAATAATATTAGCTTTGAGCCCAGACCCCTGTTCCATTAGTTAGGTTTGCTGATCCACGCAGTCATCACACACAAATAAATGCAAACACTTAACTATACAATAATGTTAATTGATGTAGCTATCTAAGCTATTAAATGAATTGTTATTGTTATCATCTACATTAAATTTTAAAAGATAATGTTAAAAATATACTTATACTATCAGTAATTTATAGTTTACTTTAAACGGATTTAACTTTAAAGCTATTTCACGGATTTTGATGAAACTTTTTATAAATGTTCCTTACGATTCTAGAAGTGTTGACTATGTTTTATCCTACTCAATATTCTATAATAATATTCCCTCGCTAAATAAATCCATTTCATTGATAATATTTATTTGAACATATAAATAATACGCTAAATCAGTGCTGTGATCGTGTTGTAGTATAACGCAAGGAAGAGTATCCTCCAGAAACGAGAAACAGAAAAACTGCAAGAAATTCTACCAGCCTGGGCACATGGTTCTTTAAAGCGAGGAGGACCTTAATCCCAATCTTCCGACCCGAACGCGCCATACACACCACTGACTGTGATGAGAATGTTGATGATGATTATGGTGATTATATATGTGTCATCTACTATCTAATACTTAAGCATGGTTATAGTATTAAATTGATTAAAAGAAATAAGTTTATTATTATTATAAACGAAACTCGTTGAAAACATGTATTATAATATTTAAAATCGCACTTTATTTTGTTGTACGCTTACATTAAGGCGTAATATAAACTATGTGAATGATTAATCATTTAACTTCAGAAACAGCCTCAGGCACTTTGCATGATACGAGTAGTGTTGCGCTTGACGCCAGAAATTAATTAATCTCAAGAGAGTGTTATAATTAAACAGTTTTATTTGAGAGAATATTACAATGGTGCTCTAAAAGGACGTTATTTTAATATTAAGTACCATAAAATTTTTAATTTCTTTAGAAAAGACGGATTGCTTATCCTTCTGTCATTTATATTTATGTATAAGCCACGCAAGTTCAAACTCTAGTTTTCTTATGAGGTATGGTAGGAAAGGTGAGGCAAAATAATTAATAAGATATTAACAGTCTGTTAATTTGATCGCGAAATTGAAGATTGCGAAGTTTGGTCCCCTACGTGGACGGCTAAAACTATAGGTTGTTCGTAATTGAGATATGATTTGATTGTTGACCTAAACAAAATAGATCTGTGGCGTTGTTCTAAACTAACTGTTAACTAACGCATGTGGATTTGATATGACTAAATGAATGTCCAGTGTCCTCTTCTGTACCCAGTATTGTGTAGGTTGTTTGATAAGCGTAGTGCTAAATGTAATGAAGGTAGCCTCCATTTTTGAATTTTGTTTTTAAAATATTTCACAAGTACAGAGTTATGAACTCATAATTTAATTCTATTGATATTAGATTTTTGCTAAGTGGTTTGTTTGAAAAGGCCGTAATTAAAAATAATTATCTGTCTCTAAAGATTGTTCTCTGTTTATTTTATTTAAAATATATCTAAAATTTTCATCAATATTTACTCTGATACTAGGAATAGAAAAGAATAACTTTCATTTATTGTTACTGTACATAGACATTGATCGAAATCTTAACGTACAGACTATAAAATATTATTCATGTCAGTATAATAATAAAATTTTACCTTTTTTACTTGAATTTGCTTGTGCTTGTGATTAACGATGCAGGTAGCACAATGACTAATATTTTTATACTAGCATTATTTACAAGTAAATATTGTGTTTACTGTTTTTTGTCCTAAAAAGTTAAACTAACGATTTGTTGTATTTACGCGAACACTACACGTTTGAAATATAACTAATATAAATGAAATTTATCGCATTTAATTAGATTTTTCAAATTCCGAGGTTTATGGGGATTTACAGCACCCGTGGTCACGGTTCGAGAATTTCAAAATATAACGAAGTAAAAATCTTAGAGACTTAAGAATACAACCAGAACAGTTGACCTTGCATTCCCGAGCTGACTAGACATCACAAATAACAGAAGTTCATAATTATAATCTATGCCAGCTACCGCCCCTCCTTAAACCCTATTAAATAGAAGTTGAACAATCTTTACGTAAATCGTAAGAAATTACAAGAATGTAACATTAACATGTAACTTCCATTTACTGTTTTGTGCAAAAAAAAACTTATACTAAATTTCATTAATATTGCAGAATAGTAACAGTACTATTTTGAGAATAGTACTGTGTACTAGTATAGCTATTCTCAAAATAGCGTCACGTTTGTTTTACTCTGTGTTAAGCAGGATGAGTAATACAACGCCTCCTTATCATTGGATAATCAAATTATACTCCTCTGTTGATGCTATCTACTAAATTACTGCACTTAATGATAAGTCAAATTTTAACAGTATGTTAATGTTTGTAAGTCGTCGTTCTAAGTAAGTTACCAAGTTTCCAAGTGGTATGTTAAATGAACTAATTACAGCGAGGTATTTTCCTGACTTACATTAGAAATTCCAAGACCATTAGCGTCCGCAAGCTTGCCGCATAATTTAATTAAGTCTGACCTTGTATTGTTAATCATCTTGTATTATATGTATATGCTTGGTCTTACATTTAGTGTCTGTTACAAGATTATATTTATAAATGAAAATCATAGTTTACAACACAAGATTTGTTTAAAAAGTTTACTTTCCGATATCTAGTTTAATTTACGTGTAACAGTAGCACGTAGAGTTCTTTTCTGCTCCATAACCAATTAAAAATTACAACTATTATGGATTAAATTACTATAAATTTATAATTATTTTAAAGCCTCTCTTTTTCTTCTTACCATTACTGAAACTATTATTAGACTCTCAGTCGCTTTTTACGACACCCACGGGATGACTGTTATTGAAAATGTTTTTTTTTTTAATATTATCATCGACTAATCAGAGAACAGGGGAAGATTTTTAAAAAAAAATTAATTCGCGAAAACCATACCCCAAAGGAAATGCTACATTTACCCGAACGCTAGGGTACATTGAACCTCGTAGTTGAGCTTTTGACATAGTGTAGAATATGCCAGACGCGCGAATGTCTACAAAGTGCTTCTTTGTGTGACCAAATTGCTCCAACATTCTTGTTATTCCAATTTTGTTTTACGATCCTCATATTTTATGATTCAAAGCTTTAATTTCGGTTTCGTCTGTTGCAAACTTGTAAGAAATTAATCTATCTACTACTATTATAAAAAGAAAGAGATTAAAATTTTTTTTGCTGTTCAAAGCTATACACAATACACCAGATAGTCATAAGATATTTGTTCGAGTTGTTGTCTAATAGTGACTTACCATGTACTAACAAAGCTACCGGACCAATCTAAAATACTCTTTCAACATTAGAAAGCCACATATTTCCAGACAGATAACAACGTCTACTTGCCATCAATAAGGTTTCAGGTTTAATATTTTTTTTTACTTTGGAATATCAAATAGTGTAAAGATACCCAATAAATAACAAAAATACGTAAAAAGTATATTGCTTATTGCGCACTCACACACCACAGTTTACCGAACATCATTCTATAATTGTTTCAAGCTTTGTACGTTTTTGTACGTGGTAGAGTCAAACGGCGGCTTTTGCTGCTGCTCGAATAGGCCTACTCGACGGGGTCGTAGAATACCAGCGTGAAGTCCACCCCTCTTTCCCCAAATATCCTTAAAAGCCGGCAACGAACCTACAGTTCTTTTGGTGTTGCAGATGTAGTTGGGTGTCGTTAATCACTTACCATCAGGTGAACCGCTTACTCAAAAACTACATAATAGATTTATTCGTCCTTACACAGTTACAATTACATATAACGTAAGTATATAATATTATATATAAACTTTCTTTTTTTTCATTTAGTTTAGGTTAGTGTTAAGTTAGTTTATGTTTTTGCTAGTTTTCTAATTAGTCTAATACTATGTAAGGACTGCCGATGGCGATGAAAGCCTCTTCCATAGCTTTCCCCGTCTTATTGTCCCATGCCGATCTCAATTATAATTTGCCTGCTGTCTTTGCTATGTCATCATAACTTTATGTGGTCTTCCTACATTCTTTTACAATCTATGCGGTACCAGTTGACCAGTTTATCCAACTTTCATCGTTTGATCATTGTATGTGTTCTGCTCATTTCCACCTTAAACGTAATGTAATATATGTTTCACAACATCTATACTTTTAGTTATTTTTCCATCAGAGGAGTTTTTCACACAATCCAAAGTACAAGTCCAAGAAAGCTCTTTTCTATTCCGTTTCTAAGAGGTTGCTCCCTCTTCCTTTATATATCGGTTTTAATCTTTATCTGCTACAGATTAATTTCTAAACCAGACAGTGTACTTTGATGCGCAAAGATTTGAATCATATATTGCAGTTTCTCTGTGATTTTGGGTAGCAAAGCAACATCGCCGGCAAACCTTAAGTGTTTTTTTTTCATCATATGGATTATATGTGGAGTAACTTCAACCAAAAATATCCTCGACTGTGCCCGGTTCATCAACACGATATCAGTCTGGTTTTCGAGAATCGTCCTGTAATTAATGAAATTTGAGCACGGCCTCTAGCAGTACTTATGTACTTGCTAGAGGCCGTGCTCAAAAATAAAAGGGTATTTTTGACGGTAGTTTCATATCCATAATCGGTTTTCCGCAGCCTAGCGCAAGTCTAGATGAGAAAGATTATACTCCATTGCCACATATGACCACCACCACTACCCGATGAAGTTTCTGGCTGTACAGTCGACTTTGTACAGTTCGAGGTTCAGCCCTCTTTAGCCATGTATGGGGCACCGAGTCAAATGTCTTTTTGTTTGCGTGCGTTGCGTTAAACCATTTCGCCGATGATCACTTCAATGGGATGCGTTTCCTTGGTTCCACAACCACCGACCCGACATTTACTCTAAGCACAACCCGATTCAAGTAAAGGTGTTGGGTAATTCACATGTTCAGTCACATGTCACAAGTTTATGTCTCATGTATGTTCAGTAGATACGCGATGGGGTGGTACTTACTCGGATCTGTGGTAACCTGATATTTGAGAACCTAAGGAATGATCCCAATGGTGAGGAGGCTTGGGGATGACTTCTAGTTGAGCGCCTCGTGAAGCAACAGCGCGATACTCCACGTACCCACCCCTTTAGCCAGTACGGTTATATCCGGTTCAGTATTTTTGTGGGGTTATTTACATATATACTCGTCTGGTTGGGTGGTATATATAAATATGCATAAAATACTTTTAAATATTAGTACGATTATTTATTACAATTTTATTCTCTACATACTTCTCATGCCGCATGAAATAAAGGTTAGCATAAATATTTATAAAAAAACATTCAGGGTTGTAAATAACCTGAAACGTAATGTATAACTTAAAATATACAGTCATAATGGTCTTCAGGGCGCAGTACTGAATTTCGCATATTGCTGTTGCTGCTACCTGTCGGCAATCGGTAGAATTTAGGTATGCAATATTTGGATTAAAATGTTTTGGTCCCACATATTTTTTTATACCAACACAAATAAATCCTTAAGGATATAATATAAATAAAATTTATGTAAAATAACTTTTCTTAACGCCGAAACTGCCAATTCTTAGCAATACAATTTTAAAGGTCCTTTTAAAAAAAAAGCTAAATGATAGGCCCTTACCGACCAGGGGAACACTTTAGAAAACAAAACAAAGTGTCGCCTTAAGGGAATCTGCATCTTAGCCCCTTGAGTGTTGTTTAATAACCTTCGGAATTACTATCTCTTAGGAATGTGTCATGCTAAATAAGTTGTCTATCTATCTAGAAAACTTATTTTGGACATTACATTATATCGATTGTGATCGGTAATGCGCTTGGCGAGCGTGGTGGTTATGGCAAATGCTCATTATGGGAGAGGCCTATAGTCTGCAGGTTCATTCATATATAAGATATAAGGATGAACTATTTACAGGCTGGTATGGGTAAGGATATGTTGACCAGCATTTTAAACTACCTGCATAATAACTATGTATTGTCCCCTAGATAATGCGTGAAACGCGACACAGGCAGACAGACAAAAATTATAAAAAGCAATGTATTGGCTTCAGTATCACTCAAATAGTCCCCTATGCATATTATTTTTTTATCAAAAATATCGAAATTACAGAAATCATGATTTCTAAAGCTTTATTATACGTGGGTAGATATAGACAATTGGTTTCTTGACCTGTCTACGCAAAAATAAACAAAGAACGTTCTCTTAAGGGTTACACAAACACGGTGTGAATTTTGTTAAATGAAAGCTCTTCGTTCAGTATTCGAGAGAAAAGTAAACAAATTTGTGTTTAATGAGTTGTTGAGCAGATAACTCTGTTCAGTATTTATAAACGTAAGTATTTATAAATAGATTATAACAAACCTTATATAACTCTAGCAAGGTTAAAAATAATCAACAGTTCGTTATTATGTACTTAAAAATCTAGTCATTCATAACACCGGAACGTGAATTTATATTCTTCTAAAGGCAGCGTTAACCAATAACAATTTAACATATCTAATTTGTGTTTGTATAATAAATAAATATACAGCCTGCCGATATAGGCATAAATAATAATCAGGCTATTTGTACGTGCCTGCGAATAATTGTTTATTAATATTCCTAATCTGATACTGGCAAAGATATCCAATAGCTATAAGCTACTCAATCCAATTGCTACCATACTGGAATAATAATAAAGATTCCTTTGGTCGAAACAGTTCGCTGTGTTTAGAAAATTTACAAACGTAATTATGTTTCTTATAAATTTTTTATGTCGCTATCACAGGGCGGAGTGTTAGTTTACATTAAATGATTTTGAATTTTTTAATTTTGATTATGAAATCGAACCCAAATTGATTATAAAGATTCTCATGATATTAATGAACGTAGACTAAACGGTACTAAACTAACTCGTAGTTTGTATGCTGATGACATCTGCCATTTTTACTTCGGACATTCGTTTGATCACATTTTTATATTTAGTACAAGAATATCTTAACATTCTGATGTAAAAGTTTCAATAACATATAGTTTACTTATTATTGACACGATAAAATCACACTAGTTTTTATAGCTAAAAATAAAACAAAATCCAATCAAATATCGCTTAAAATCAACAATGACGTATCAAAAGGAGAAATATCAAGGGTTGGTTCCGGATGGAGGTCTGACCTGGAAGATACTTCTTCCAGGTCAGGTCGCCATCATCATCAATCATGTACGTTCAAAAATACCGGCCCTAATGGGTATGTTACGTAATAGCTTGTCTGCCACGTTGTGTTTGCTTTACTATTTACTATGCCTTGCTAAAACCTCAGTTAAATTATCGTATCGAAGTTCAGGGTAGTGCAGCCAAAACCACTTACAGAGGTCTACAGATTTCTCAAAAAAGATATTTAGATTACTTAGCATTATGATTTTTTTATATATCAAAAATCAATGAATATTAAACAGATATACGAGTAAAACTACATATGAATTCTTATTTGGAATTTAATTTCCGAATTTAATTTTAATACTAAATAGGATATTGGATTACTAATGGATGTAATATAATAAATAAATGAAATTAAATCATATACATGAGGTTGGAACCTTATTTATAGTACATATTATAACAAAAAACAAATAACTGATGATAAGTTTAAAAGTTAGCATACAATAATTAATAAACTAAAATATAAATATTAAACGTGGGTGTGTTTCTGGCTGTGTGTAGTACGTGTGTATTTTTTTTTAATTTTTGGGATAGACAGTAAACGAGCAAGCGGTTCACCTGATGATAAGTGATTACCGTCGTCCACGTACATCTGCTACACCTAAGGTGTTGAAGGTGCGTTGGCGGCCTGTAAAGGTATTCGGGAGATGGGAGAGAGGGTGAGAAAGGAAATGGGAAGGGCTAGTAGGCCACTGGTAACCCCACACACCGAACGAAACACAGAAACACAAGATGCCTCTGCTTCACAGTGGTATTCTGCAAGGCTGCGGTAGTAACCCGGTCGAGCCGACCCATTCGAGCAGCCGATGAATAAACATTGAGGAAGCAAAGATTTATAATAGCGTAATGCCATCATAAATGCTAATCACTTGCACCTCTAAAATTTTAAGGCACACATTACCGGAGAATAAAAGAATTTTTATTATTTCACTTACCATCAGATGAGCCACATGAAAGTCCTCTGAGTAGATTATTATCATTGGCTTAAACAGTAAAATGGCGACAGGCTCACCACCTATAATGTTGTTCTAAATAGGCTCTGGTGTGGTAGGGGGGAACGACTAAATTAATGTTTCTATTGTGCTTATTTATTTATAATAAATAAATAAAAAGGAGCGTTGTAAGTAATTTTTAAACGAAAAAATAAGTAACGAATAATGAAAATTTTCTGGGAATCGTCTCAAGAACGATTTATAATCTGTTTTAAAGTGGATTTTCTCATTTCAGATTCGTCCTAACGTGATCGAAAACGTGACCATATAACTATTTTAATTGCCAAGGGAAATTCGGTTTGACAATTGAATTGAATGCCCCGTTCTTATTAATTAAAAGCTTTACCTTTGTAGATAAAACTTTCTACGTCATTAAAGAATATTTTTTCTGTGGCATCCAAGATAGCTAAGAAATTAAATCGTCCAATTTTCTTTACAATTTTACACACGGATAGTGTTTGAAAAAAATACTGGTTTCTATAAATCATAATCGATGTGTCTGCGAGGGATATCATGCAGTGGGGGCAATTAATTATTGCTGAATACGAAAGATAACTCAGGCCCACGGAGACTGGATCATTTATATGTATAGTAAGAGTTTCTATGACGATAAACCAGCGGTATTGTGTGCATACTTTAGCGTTACTAACATTTCTTTGCACTCTATGGCCAAGACCCTAACCGCTCACTGATTTACTAGGTGAAGCGGTTTGTCATCAACGAATTATGACATTGATTTCGGAGAGTCCATTAATAATGTTGGGAAATAATGGAATACATGGAGGAGAGTTTTGAAGATAGCGTGTGGAATGATAGTCTCGGCCGTGTAATATGAAACGGATGTTAGTACAGGTTCAGTCGTCGAGGTGGTGATATACACTGGTCACATAGATGGGCTTTGTTGCTTTCGGTGTGCATACCCAATCTATTTCTTTGTACTTTGCTGTGTGTTTTATTACCTGTTGTACCATGTGCTATCTATGTAATGAGTAAATCCACCACCGAAAAAGTTGAATTTATCGCTCTGGCACCTTTTCGTATCTCTTTTAATGGAACATCTCCTACCGATTCTTAACAAAAGAGTATTAAAGTTTTTTGATACTTCCAAATGTGAAGTGGACTACTAGATCTCAATTATCAATGATGATGTCCTGGTAGTCGATTTTGGACGAAGGCGTCAGCTTGAATACGATAGATTTCAAACTGTGAAGAATGTAGTGTCGTAAGGGTACGCGGAAACACACTGGCATTTAATCATCTTTACCCACCCCGTTTCTAATGTAACGCGTATACGATTACATTGGAGGAAGGGTTCGTAACACAAGACATAACGCCACCAAACCCTAAAAGCAAGAATTTGTTTTGTACTAATATGGACTCTCGCTGAGACGCGAAACTAGAGTCGTTAAGTAACTTAATTCTATAATAAGCTGATATAACTATAAATACATAATTTATATAGCGTAGCAGATCATTTTACGCTGCCACGGGAAATGGTCGCCCAACTAATAAACAGAATTCTCTTCGGAAGTACGACACTTTCGAAAGCTATATGATTGTAAATTTTTTGAAATAAATATTTATAGCCGTGTGATGCCGATACTCTCAGGAATTTTCTACTCATCGGTTGAATCTATTACTGTTTCTGTAGTTTATAACATCTATATTTAATATTTAAAGACGTAACTATACGTATTATACGTTGTGCAGGCTAATCTTCAAATTCACTGGTTCGATTTGATCGAATTTGTTTAGATATGTTTCTTATGATGTTGCGATGGACATAGACCCATTTATAATTAATTTCTTATTTTTCTTTATTTCA
Source organism: Bhutanitis thaidina (assembly GCA_029286595.1). Classification (NCBI taxonomy): domain Eukaryota; kingdom Metazoa; phylum Arthropoda; class Insecta; order Lepidoptera; family Papilionidae; genus Bhutanitis; species Bhutanitis thaidina. The sequence continues at coordinate 8,750,267 of JAGSMS010000018.1, forward strand.
TCCCGAGCAATGTCGAGTTTGTCAGATAGTAATAAAGTGTATTATGTTGTGCAGGCTAATCTTCAAATCCACTGGACCGACTTCGATGGTGTTTTTTTTAAATATGTCCCTTATGATGTTGCGAAGAGCATTGGCTCAATTTTTTTATTATCTTTTTTTTTGTTGTTTCAAACCCGGTCAACGCTTGGTACAAGAGCTAATAAACAACAAATTTATAATTGTCTTTACATTGTACGCATTTTATTGTGAATTTATTCGTCACTCACGCAATATTAGTTTATTACCAATAATACTTAATATTATTGGTTTTAGGGCGGGAAGAGGCTCTCTATCGTACGTTAAGTGACGAGAAACGAATATCTATTTTCAGGCAGCAATACTTTAATTAGTGTTCGCCATCAGTGGCTAGTAAATATTGGGTGCGTTGTGAGGAAGTTATCTTAACTGTTTAAAGTATGAACTCAATAATCATTACGTTATTTTAGTGCATTCATTCGATCGTTAAGATTTTTGTGAACTAAGAGGTGAAACAAAGTTGGCGCAGTGCTCGAAATTCACCAGGAGGACAGGGTAGAAAAATATTTTACTTGAGTAATAAATGCATCAATGACGTCCAAAGAACGATAATCCTATCCGTCTAAATCGATCACTGTCAGGTAGGTAGCGTAATTTTTCAAAACTGTAACTGAATAATACTACACTGTATATATTTGCAATGCATAGTATAGTTATCTACCAAAATAATAAAGAATATAACATTTGCAACAGAAACGTAACATATTTTCTCTTATCTCAATATTTGTTTAGCATAAACATGAGACGGGGCTACACCAAGCGTCCTGGCTCTAGGAAGGAATTTATTGGTACAAATTAGCATGAAAATATTAGAAATATAATTTATGAAGGAAGAACCATTAACCCAGCTCAATACATTTGAGTAATTTCGTTAAATTTTAAAATACACAAACAATAGCTAAATTGAATCACTTTATATAGATGCAACTAAATACTAAATGGCATTACAATGAAAGGCAACAAAAGCTGTTAATTGGAGCAGACAAAGTAGTTTTAGGCATAATAATTGCATGCAAAATACAAATAATACTAATTAATAATGGCGTAACTTCACCTTGTAATGAAACTTTTATTTACGGATTTTATCACGTTTAATTTTTTTTTTAAATCCCCACGTTTCGGGGGCGTTACAGGAACCGTGGTTACGGTGGGACTGATGTTTTTGACGATCTGATCTGGTTAACATATTTAATAATAATTTCATTTCAGAAAATTGTGTAATATTCTCGTAGATATCATAAAGCGAAAATTCGAATTGAAACCGATCTCTTTTATGATTACCACCATAGTTACGAAAAAGAAGGCTGATGAATTTCATAATCGTCAAATAGCAGCTATAGTCCTGAACATTTGATAGGCAGAGACATCTTTTAGAACTATGTCCACCTTTTGATCATATATTGTACTCGTATATGGTTCAATAAAGAATAAATAAATAAATAAACTTCTCGCAAAAATTCCCACGAAACAAGGTCCTAAATCGCCATTGACTTTTTGTACAATTTTACGCGTAATCACTCCAACTTGTATAGAGTGGTCCTTATCTATGTTTGTTTGAATGTGGTGTCCACTTGAAAACATTTATTCCCCTTCGGTCGGCGGTCCTATATTTAACGTAAACATCAAAATAAGCAATAAATAAATATAGTTGTAACAAATACGTATAGTTGTAATAAATAAATTACAACTAAACATAGAAAATAAATAAACAATTGGTTGGCCTAGCCATTTGAACTAGGTTAACCGATATAGCAGTAAGAATCAGCTATCAGAAGTGGCAATGGGCCGACCACAAAGCTCGCAGAACTGAAAACCGTTGGAGAAAAAAAGGTTCTCGAGTGACAGCCACGTATAGGCAAACGCAGTGGGGGACAATCCCTCTCAAGTAGGAGTGATGACCTGCGCAGTATTGTGGGAAATCGATGGATGCAATTGGCTCTGGATCGAGCTTTGTGGAAATTTTTGGGGGAGGTCTATGTTCAGCAGTGGACTTGTGATAGGCTGAAATGATGATTATGAGAACAGCTTGCCATTTTAATCTATTTCAAATTAATTCAAATTAGTTTATTTATATTTAATATTATTAGAAAACCTTTTAGATTATCAAAACACACCTGTCCCAAGGTTGTAACCGATTCAAACCTACGGAAAATATGGGAGATTATTAAGCTCCTTTAGAAACTTACACTCCCTTTCTTCTCTTGGGTCTCACAAAAATCTAAGAGAGGATCCGCTAAAATCCTCCTGGAAAGGCGAACAGTAGTATGTGGGGTTCCGTATGACAACTATAATAGTGCCAAATGAAAACCCACTTCGTATATTCTCTGCTTACTCCGCTGGGTGACAGGCGTGAGTTTTTATTAAAATAATAACGTTGGTTATTTCAAAAATGGAAGGATTGTTGTTTAAAACATTTATTTCTTATGTTTGCATGTTATAAACGGTTTGTTTACACACCGACATTAAATCGATAGAATATAATTAATCAGTATGTCCAGCACATGAATGTTCTTCTTATATCATATCGTGTTTGACCTAAATAGCCAATACAATTTTGCTTACCGCACAGTGTCATATTAAGCGGACTATGCAAATATTGGTTATCCCGTTATAGCGAGTCTCTGAGCTTTGAGGCTAGGGAATTCTAAATTAAGTGGTTGAAATGCTTTAGCTTATATTTCTTAGGTACAGCTATTAAACTTTCTGACTTAACTTTGATCTCTTTAGCTTTTCCATTGTCTTGTAAAATAAATGGACGTCATTGACGTTCACACAAGCCACGAGCAAAGGCGACGTAAGAACCAGCACCACATCACCCCCTTTTTCCAAACTTATCGCATACGCTTTACATCAGATACTGAAAGGTAAAGTCAAGTGAGAACTGAAGCACTGTTTGGTCGTACACTTGGGCTATAATGCCATCTGCACTGTTGATAACTGCTGTAAGTATGATAACTGTCGTCGTGTTGGAAATCAGGCAGAAGGACGTAAAGATTATAATGGATTATAATTTAAATGTGTTCCAGCAGTTATGATTCACAGCGGTGGTAATAAGTTAAGTATTTTTTCTTCTTCTTTATTACCCTGTATAATTAAAGCAAGCAGGCGTCTTTATGGAAAGACTTATGTTAACAGTCTTTGCATAAAGGCGTTAACCAAAGCAGTAAAAGTAAGATTTGGCCATACTCTCGATGCTGAGCAGGTAGGCAGGCAGGCATTAGTAAGCACAGTTCCGGGAAAACGCACTAGAGATTTTCTGCTCTGACGGTATATCTTGATGGATGTTCGGCTATCAGACAGTTGCCAGAGCCTCGTCAGTCATCAATGTACACCGCGTGTAGATGAGATAGACCTTTGAAAATTATATGTTATGATCCCCCGTAAAAAAGATTCTTGAGTAGCAGCCACGTACAGGCAAACGCAGTTTAGGTCGACCCCACAAGATGGAGTGACGACCTGCGCAGTATTGCGGGAAGTTGATGGATGCAGGTGGCTCAGGACCGAGCTTCGTGGAAATCTTTGGGGAGGCCGATGTTCAGCAGTGCGCTTGTGATAGGCTGAAATGATGATTATGAGAACAGCTTGCCATTTTAATCTATTTCAAATTAATTCAAATTAGTTTATTTATATTTAATATTATTAGAAAACCTTTTAGATTATCAAAACACACCTGTCCCAAGGTTGTAACCGATTCAAACCTACGGAAAATATGGGAGATTATTAAGCTCCTTTAGAAACTTACACTCCCTTTCTTCTCTTGGGTCTCACAAAAATCTAAGAGAGGATCCGCTAAAATCCTCCTGGAAAGGCGAACAGTAGTATGTGGGGTTCCGTATGACAACTATAATAGTGCCAAATGAAAACCCACTTCGTATATTCTCTGCTTACTCCGCTGGGTGACAGGCGTGAGTTTTTATTAAAATAATAACGTTGGTTATTTCAAAAATGGAAGGATTGTTGTTTAAAACATTTATTTCTTATGTTTGCATGTTATAAACGGTTTGTTTACACACCGACATTAAATCGATAGAATATAATTAATCAGTATGTCCAGCACATGAATGTTCTTCTTATATCATATCGTGTTTGACCTAAATAGCCAATACAATTTTGCTTACCGCACAGTGTCATATTAAGCGGACTATGCAAATATTGGTTATCCCGTTATAGCGAGTCTCTGAGCTTTGAGGCTAGGGAATTCTAAATTAAGTGGTTGAAATGCTTTAGCTTATATTTCTTAGGTACAGCTATTAAACTTTCTGACTTAACTTTGATCTCTTTAGCTTTTCCATTGTCTTGTAAAATAAATGGACGTCATTGACGTTCACACAAGCCACGAGCAAAGGCGACGTAAGAACCAGCACCACATCACCCCCTTTTTCCAAACTTATCGCATACGCTTTACATCAGATACTGAAAGGTAAAGTCAAGTGAGAACTGAAGCACTGTTTGGTCGTACACTTGGGCTATAATGCCATCTGCACTGTTGATAACTGCTGTAAGTATGATAACTGTCGTCGTGTTGGAAATCAGGCAGAAGGACGTAAAGATTATAATGGATTATAATTTAAATGTGTTCCAGCAGTTATGATTCACAGCGGTGGTAATAAGTTAAGTATTTTTTCTTCTTCTTTATTACCCTGTATAATTAAAGCAAGCAGGCGTCTTTATGGAAAGACTTATGTTAACAGTCTTTGCATAAAGGCGTTAACCAAAGCAGTAAAAGTAAGATTTGGCCATACTCTCGATGCTGAGCAGGTAGGCAGGCAGGCATTAGTAAGCACAGTTCCGGGAAAACGCACTAGAGATTTTCTGCTCTGACGGTATATCTTGATGGATGTTCGGCTATCAGACAGTTGCCAGAGCCTCGTCAGTCATCAATGTACACCGCGTGTAGATGAGATAGACCTTTGAAAATTATATGTTATGATCCCCCGTAAAAAAGATTCTTGAGTAGCAGCCACGTACAGGCAAACGCAGTTTAGGTCGACCCCACAAGATGGAGTGACGACCTGCGCAGTATTGCGGGAAGTTGATGGATGCAGGTGGCTCAGGACCGAGCTTCGTGGAAATCTTTGGGGAGGCCGATGTTCAGCAGTGCGCTTGTGATAGGCTGAAATGATGATTATGAGAACAGCTTGCCATTTTAATCTATTTCAAATTAATTCAAATTAGTTTATTTATATTTAATATTATTAGAAAACCTTTTAGATTATCAAAACACACCTGTCCCAAGGTTGTAACCGATTCAAACCTACGGAAAATATGGGAGATTATTAAGCTCCTTTAGAAACTTACACTCCCTTTCTTCTCTTGGGTCTCACAAAAATCTAAGAGAGGATCCGCTAAAATCCTCCTGGAAAGGCGAACAGTAGTATGTGGGGTTCCGTATGACAACTATAATAGTGCCAAATGAAAACCCACTTCGTATATTCTCTGCTTACTCCGCTGGGTGACAGGCGTGAGTTTTTATTAAAATAATAACGTTGGTTATTTCAAAAATGGAAGGATTGTTGTTTAAAACATTTATTTCTTATGTTTGCATGTTATAAACGGTTTGTTTACACACCGACATTAAATCGATAGAATATAATTAATCAGTATGTCCAGCACATGAATGTTCTTCTTATATCATATCGTGTTTGACCTAAATAGCCAATACAATTTTGCTTACCGCACAGTGTCATATTAAGCGGACTATGCAAATATTGGTTATCCCGTTATAGCGAGTCTCTGAGCTTTGAGGCTAGGGAATTCTAAATTAAGTGGTTGAAATGCTTTAGCTTATATTTCTTAGGTACAGCTATTAAACTTTCTGACTTAACTTTGATCTCTTTAGCTTTTCCATTGTCTTGTAAAATAAATGGACGTCATTGACGTTCACACAAGCCACGAGCAAAGGCGACGTAAGAACCAGCACCACATCACCCCCTTTTTCCAAACTTATCGCATACGCTTTACATCAGATACTGAAAGGTAAAGTCAAGTGAGAACTGAAGCACTGTTTGGTCGTACACTTGGGCTATAATGCCATCTGCACTGTTGATAACTGCTGTAAGTATGATAACTGTCGTCGTGTTGGAAATCAGGCAGAAGGACGTAAAGATTATAATGGATTATAATTTAAATGTGTTCCAGCAGTTATGATTCACAGCGGTGGTAATAAGTTAAGTATTTTTTCTTCTTCTTTATTACCCTGTATAATTAAAGCAAGCAGGCGTCTTTATGGAAAGACTTATGTTAACAGTCTTTGCATAAAGGCGTTAACCAAAGCAGTAAAAGTAAGATTTGGCCATACTCTCGATGCTGAGCAGGTAGGCAGGCAGGCATTAGTAAGCACAGTTCCGGGAAAACGCACTAGAGATTTTCTGCTCTGACGGTATATCTTGATGGATGTTCGGCTATCAGACAGTTGCCAGAGCCTCGTCAGTCATCAATGTACACCGCGTGTAGATGAGATAGACCTTTGAAAATTATATGTTATGATCCCCCGTAAAAAAGATTCTTGAGTAGCAGCCACGTACAGGCAAACGCAGTTTAGGTCGACCCCACAAGATGGAGTGACGACCTGCGCAGTATTGCGGGAAGTTGATGGATGCAGGTGGCTCAGGACCGAGCTTCGTGGAAATCTTTGGGGGAGGCCGATGTTCAGCAGTGCGCTTGTGATAGGCTGAAATGATGATGATCCCCCGCAAACCCCTTAAGTATTGTATTTGCAAAATAAAATTCTCTTTTATTTTTATGGGAAAGGGGCAAAAGAGCAAGCGGCTCACCTGATAGTAAGTGATTACCGTCGAAAATACATTAATAGCTAATACCGTTACTTGAAAGAAAACTAATATCAACGACTTCAACAAAACACAAGTTCGTGTCCATTGTACCTTCACGAAAAAAGAACTTGACAGTTCATGATATGGTCAGAGGTCCAGAGCCGTGGTAGCCTAGTGGTCAGGGCGCTCACTTTAGTTTCATAGAGCACCCCGATGCTGGCACTACTAAAATTGTTTATAGCAATTTTAATTAAATGCTCAGCGGTGAAGGAAAACATTGTGAGGAAACCTGCACGTCTGAGAAATAATAAAAATATTATTTCGAGGATATGTGACGCCCGCCAACCCGCACAGGAGCAGCGTGGCGGGCCCTTCTCGGGTCCTAAACCCTCTCTAATACTCGTATTTGAGAAGGAGGTCTTTGCCCAGCAGTGAGCACTTACAGGCTGCTACTTTACTTTACTTTACTTAGAGGTCTAGACATTTTTAATCCCTTCAACCCACTTTTCTGCAGACCTTATCCCATACAAGGCGATGGATCTGTCGATTGGTACGAGCCCTCCACATAGGGTATCGAACTCGAGTCTCTCGAGATCTGATTAGGAGGAAGACACCCATTGCACACCTGTGTATATCTTCTTTGGTAGCCTGCGTAACCCAGTACTGGATATATGTCTTTCCAACTCCATGAATGTATCAACAAAATGTGCCGCCCACGCATGCCCTGCATCAAAGATTTGCTCTTACCAGAACTGTCAGTAGAAATACAGTACAAATTAATCTTAATAGGTTTTGGTTGCTGCGTATTCGGATGGTCTATCGTTATAAGTCTCGTCTGATAGTCAGTCGCATTTACCACGTGTAGGTGAAACTTAATTATGTAGAAATTGCTGATACAATTCCCTCTTACATACTCTTTATTCATATTATATTGTTCATCATCTTAATGTAATACAAAATAAAATGTACAAAGAAAACGTTCATACATATAAAGAATTTAAGCGTTCCTTTGTTACAAACAATTAACTTAAAACAATTTAAGTCTGTCAGAAAGTTTGCAGCTTAAATATCTTTCTGACTTTCTTCTTTCTTTCTTTCGTTAAGATTTGTTTTCAATTTATGTGGAATTAAGAAGACGCGTCGCGATTTTTTAAATAAAATTTCTATAACATTTTTGACTACATTTCATACGTACATAATAATATTTTACCCAACCCTTTGTTTGGTAAGTAAATGTAGTCAGTTTCCATTAGCCTATTCAAGACGAATAAAACACAGGCCTCTGCCAGCAAAATTCGGCAAGCATTTCTCATACTCACAACGCTGGGCGAGTGGGTTGCTGAGCGCATAGTCGGTACTCTCGCACTAGTAATGCTGCTTCCTATCACAAGTGCATGGGATTTGGAGATGGTCAGATTTTGATGCGTTTGCTGTCATAATTCACTCACCAGAGCCAGGTTTGTAAGCTGGCAGGCAGAACCAGCGCTGGTGAGGTTGGAATTTGAAGAAAAATATTCTGCCGTGTGATATCAGCGTAAGAATCTGCCGGATGGCTTTTTTTCCGTGGGTGTCGTAAAAGGTGACGGAGGGAAAAGCGTAGACAATAGCAATGGTTACCGATATGTGGCGGAATAAAATTCTCGAAAAAAAACCAGTGTTAAATTAAGCAGACCGATGAGCGGCAGTAGCGTCTAAGATGCGAAGTATCTGGTACTGCGATCTCTAATCCGCTTCTTGAGCGTAGCGATAATACAAATCCTCCTTATGGATGGGTTTTAAGTCCTGCAGTCAACTGTTTCAAGGCCTTTAAGGTAAGGTAAAAATATCTTCCTGTCATTCTACATATATTAATTATTATGTACTTATCAGCACTCCAAGAGTTAGAAGGTGAAAGGTGTTGTGCCTCGTCACTGGGTTTACTTCCGAGTATTCTTCAAACCCATTGATACATACGACATTATATATTATACGACAGACACGGATAATCCGCGCAAACTCTTCTTAGGTGCAAACAAGGTGTTACAACTTTTTTTTTATCTTTCACGTAATTAAGGGATTTATAACCAGTCGCTTTGCACAAGTGTTAGTTCCTTAACACATACGTTTTTTAATAAAATATATAAAAATACCGTCAATATATGGTTATATTGACGGTAAAACTTTATGGCATTTGGTGGTTTTTGACCGGTTTTAGTTATTAAATAGCGGCGGTACATGGCTACGCCCACGTCGCGTGATGTAGAGGCATCCTATGTTTCGTTCGACGAGTTAGGTTACTGGAGGCCCACTCCCCACTCCCTGTCTCCCGCGCCCAAATATTCTTAAAGACCGGCAACGCATCTGTAGCTCCTCTGGTTCAATTGGCTCGTTTTGATCTCATAGTACCCAAGTGAGTTGGGTTAGATCCCCGGTTCCGGCATCACTAAAATTGTTAATATCGTCTAAAATATACCAGGCATAAGTAGGCTGAAAAACCAGTACAATAAACTTTATTCCCGGCTGATAGCGAAGCTTTATATAATCAAGTTCAACTACTCGAAATAATATTTTTCATTATTTCTCAGACATGCAGGTTTCCTCTCGATGTTTTCCTTCACAACCGAGCTCTTGGTGAATACAGCACTTAAAAGCTATTTACAATTTTAGTGATGCCGGCTACCGGGAATCGAACCCAGGCCACTCGCGCTCTATCTAAGTAATGTGAGTGCCCTGACCACTTGCCTACCACGGCTCTATTATATGCATTACTGCTTCACAATAAAAGTGCGAGGGAATAAACCTCAATTTTTTGCAAATGCCTACATTTTTCTGCTCGTGTTATACCGCGACTGACTGCCGAGTTCCAGGAATTCCGTGTAACTGTCGGAATTAAAGAATTGCTCTGTCTATTTTACAAACACGGGTGTCGGTGGAATACTAATGATGGAAAATATACATAAAATAATTCTTCCTCTTTATCATCATCGAACTGGTCATAGATAATCGCTACGCTTGGCAAGCAAGTTGGCAATATTAAACGCCTCGCACATTAAACGCCGCTGCCCGTTATCGACCTGTGTATTTTCGGAATGGTATTATTGGAGAGGGATATTTTTTTATTATTGAATTAGGGTGAAAAACAATCGAACAGTTCACCTACTGCTACTGCAGACCACGAATACCTGCAAACAATTTTAGTAGAAGAAGGAAGACTAATATGGAATGCCTCTCAGCTCGTTATTTTACTGCATTTCTATACCTTTCACCAAACCGGAAGACAACAGTTGTTGCCGAAATTGAAAAGAGTGCAGTATTTACCGAGACAACTCCTAGAAAGAGAAGAAGTCCACCACCAGCTAAAATATAATCCGTGACAGAACTATAAGATTTTGAGGACTTTCCCTTACTCAACTCTTATAACACCCATGTATAGAAAAATTCTAACAAATTCACTTACAACGCCATTTTATTTTATATAGTAAGCACACACGTCTTCAGCTCCAAACAAATTCCCGTAATGGTAAGTCTATATTGATGAGATATATTTACAAACACGTTCTTTATTTGAATATATACAAACGTATGTATTAATGATACAAGAAATAGAGATAATATATCAACATCTTTTCTGGTTGTGTCAACCTCATTTGCCCGCTATACTCCACTGACTAACTGATTAATCCGGTGAATGCCCAACCTAATTCTCTGGAACTCTGAGGCTAGTGATGTGTAGCTGCTTCTCTACTAAAATGGGTGTATGTAGTGGAGCCAAGCGGCGACTTTTTCTACTGCTCCAATGGTCTGGCTCAACCGGAGTAGGTACCACGACCTCACAGTATACCGGAGTGATGAAGAGGCATCTTCTGCTTCGTTCGGTGAGTAAGATAGCCGGAGGCACGCTTCCGCTCCCCTAATAACCCTCTCCGTTATCCCTCCTATCTCCTAAATATAAATATAACCACTTACCATCAGATGAGCCGCTTGCTGGATCATCACCTTTACAATAGAAAAAAAAAAGAAAAGGCCACTATCACTGCACTCACCAACCCGCCTACCCATTGTGGTGAGTAAAAATAAATTCTCCAAGTATAGGATGCCAGTTGTTGTTGGTGCTTTCATGGAAAGGCCTTAGTCGAGCAGTGAACTTACACAGGATGATAAAGAAGACGCAAATGTTTGCTCCGACCGACAATCGAATCCACTATTCATAATCTCAAAGGCACCACCAAGTAAAGAAGCTGTCAAATTTGTGCTGCGTCAGAATAGCAGTGAATTCGCATTATGAATTCCTTTTCCTGAAACATCAAAAACAATTTTATTGCTATGAAATATATGAGCTGTCTAGGCCTTTGTTGCTTTGTATTATATTAATTCCAAAAGCTTTTGTAATTAAATATTTCACTATCCCTCTGACGTATTTCACATCGTATTTGCATTTCTATTTTTGCATAATTGTAATAATAACATTTAGATTCATCATCACATACTATCACAAGTCTTTTACGACCCCAACTATGTAATGATTAATTTAATTAATATTAGTTTTTTCTTTGAGAATCATACAACTTATAAATATTTGGAGTAATGTAGCTTTTACATTGTGAAAGAATTATCAAAATCGTTCATGTTATTAACCCACACGTCGATCTCTCTCTATTTTCGTAATCATTTTCTATGTTGTAATATTATTATATAAATAATATTATAATTTTATATGTATTAATAGCCGTGGTAGCGTAGTGGTTAGGGCGCTCACTTTAATATCGTAGAGAGCGAGAGACCTGGGTTCGATCCTCCACTAAAATTGTTAATAGCGATTTTAAGAGCTGTATTTACCACGTGCTCAGCGGTGAAGGAAAACATCGTGAAGAGACCTGCATGTCTGAGTCATAATAAATTTTTTTTTTTTTCGAGGACATGTGAAGTCGGCCAACACGCACTGGAGAAGCGTGGCCGTTCCCGGCTCCCTCAAGCCAGCTTTGTGTCACTTTCAAATATTTTATGCATTTAAGCTCACCGTATCTTGAGATCGTGCAGTGCTATGCTTGGTCCTAGATTTTATTTAATTTATTATAGGATCCCAAGCAGGTGGTTGCACTCAGACATTAAAGTGTGCACCTTCACCACCGCCTACCACGGCTCCTTCGTACTTACATACATTTAACTTTAAGAAAAAAAACTGATTTAACCACCGATTGACGCAAAACTTAAAATTAATGCCGTTATCAATGTACCTTAGTCCGACGAAGTTGACAAGAAACTTGAGCGGCTTTAGCTTATAACTTAATTAGTATATTAAATTACATTGAACCTAACCAAAAGGACGTAACTCAAAATAAGATACATTTCTAATCATTATTTATCAAATGTCATGAATGGAATGAATATTCTTTATTATTCGACATAAGAATGATAAATTCGTTTGTCAAATGTCAAACGGTGGTTGGCAACTGCACCCTATAAACGTTGCAACATAGCAATTCTTCCTATAGAGTTTTCAAACTGGCTATATGCCTTTCCTACTTCTATGCCTTGCGTTTTCTACTTTCCTAGTTGGCAGGCGGATTGGAGATTGCAGTACCAGACACCTTGGATATTGAACGCTTCAGTCCTCCAGGCATATTAGAGACGAGTTTCTTGTTTGTAATTAATACTAGAGTTTCAAACGTTTTTTTTTATTGGAAAGGCGGCAAACGAGCAAGCGGTTCACCTGATGGTAAGTGATTACCGTCGCCCAAATACATCTGCAACACCTGCGTGCTACAGGTGCGTTGCCGGTTTATAAGGATATTTGGAAGATGGGAGAGAGGAAGATGGGGGGAGTGGGCCTCCGGTTACCTCACTCACCGAACGAAACGCAGAAGCACAAGATGCTTCTACTTCACGCCGGTATTCTGCAAGGCCGTGGTACCAACCCGGTCGAGCCGGCCCATTCGAACAGCAGCAAAAGCCGCCGCTTGGCTCTACCACGCTTAAAACACGTGGTAAGTCTACCCGATGATAACTGCAGCCCATGCACGAATGATTCCTTATCAGAGATGAACGTCTTTGATTGAAGTTGTTTAAAGTAGTCAACCCGAAGAAACTGTCACTCCTTTTTTTTCGTTAAAATAAGAGTGACAAACGAGCTATCGGTTCATTTAATGGCAAGTGGCTACTGAAGCCCATGTGTAAGGGCTTTCTTATAGGATATTTTTAAATTTAATTATGTGTCCTGCTGATTCAAGGCAGAAATGGTACTAGTGAGATGGTAATAGATACCAGGCGGTTTCCTCACAGAAAAAGAGTCATACCGCGTACTGTAATTTTTATTTTAATTACATTCTACGTATGTTGAAAGGAAATATCGGAAAAAATATATTTTGAGGACACGTGATCACGAATCTCAACAGCACGTCAGACTCCACGTACCGTATACGTCAAATTACAAAAACCGGCAACGGGAAATTAACCGTATTTAATTATAATATCTCTTCTAAGTATCTTTTTTAAGTAAATCTTCATTCGCATTTTTGTTCGTGAGTGAGGGTGAGGGCCACAAAAATCACATGCATATCCAATAGCCGGCGGAATAACGATCGTATAGAATACATAAACTAGTGACGATCTTCAATCTCCATTCCGCCCGCCATTCATGGCAAAGCCTCACTCACATCTGAGGTTTAACAGACTAAAGAAGTAGAGATGATTATATAACAAATGAAAACAGTGATAGAAATAATCTATAGTGTTTTATTAAGAAATACAGAATGAGATTCTTTTATAGAGAAGCAGCTACCACATTTTATCAAATCAAATTGTACCGTTATGTATAAATGCACTTTAAAAAACGAAACAAAGCAGTGGGGAAGGTTCTTTTGTTGAATCTTTCGTGAAAGCATTGGGGAGCATTGTTGTTTTCAAGAAAAGCTATCTGCTCGTTTTTATTGATGGATGTTATATTGAAGCTTTTTTGAGACTACTAAAATGTCTGCTTTTTTAAATTGAAATAATATATTTTTTTTCATTTCTTCTTCTTCTTCTTCTCTATGTCCAGTATAAGTCCACTGCTGAACATACAAAGGCGTCATAATAACAACTTAATGGAAACCTTATTCGCCACACTGGACAGGTGGGTTGTTGTTCGCAGTATCGTTACCCTCGTGCTGGAGATGCTGCCCCCAATCACCAGTCCGTGTAATTTGGGTGCGTAATTTAAAGGTCTTTTAATTTTAGACTTAAAGATAATTAATATCATAATATTTGAGTGGGTTTTAGAGTCGGAAATCCCCACGCTGCTCCAGTGCGATTTGACATACTTTGCATGTCCTCGAATTAATAATTTTGTTTTTACTTTTCCTCATCAAGGGGTACGTGGCAAACACAGCAGTTAAAGTTGCAATTAACAACTTTAGTGATGCCAACACCGAGATTCAAACTCAGGTCACTGGCGTACTATGAAATTAACGCGATTGCCCTAACCACTAACTACTAGTACTTTTTTAGCGTGGTAGAGACAAGCGGCGGCTTTAGCTGCTGCTCGAATGGGCCGGCTCGACCGGATTGATACCACGGCCTCGCAGAATACCGGCGTGAAGTAGAGGCATCTTGTGCTTCTGCGTTTCGTTCGGTGAGTGAGGTAACCGGAGGCCCACATCCCCTCTCTATTCCCCTCATCTTCCCTCCCATCTCCCAAATTTCCTTAAAGACCGGCAACGCACCTGCAGCATCTGTGGTGTTGCAGATGTATGTGGGCGACGGTAATCACTTACCATCAGGTGAACCGCTTGCTCGTTTGTCGTCTTTTCCATAAAAAAGTACTAAACCTTATACACACATTTGTAGTATTGAGACGAAGCCATTTGTCAGCATCACAATTTTTTTTTTTACTTTTTAAATATACACAAAATCTTAGGCTACAAATAACGTAACATGTAATTTTTATCATAGATGTTGCGTAACTGCATAAATAAACTTAAAAACCACATTACAGATACTTGCCTATATTTAAAAATATTAAAGCAAATAAATTCAAATACGGTTCCGTCTAACGATGATATCAATTTCAGGCAAGAAATATAAATCAGCTTTGAGGAACGATCCCTAGCGTGCATTGAATTTCCCCTGCATATTTCATCCCCGTCGCATTACAAGCTTACGTACAGGGCAATCTCAGTGCAAGTTTTGGCTTTCGAAAGTGCTTAGTTCAAAAATATTGTTCACAATTGTTTCTCTCGCTTTTATGAAAATAACTTTTGTTATTTTCAGCCGTTTGAGTAAACAAATTCATTATTCATACGAATATTATTACGATCTTGTAGTATTAATTATTTTATATCACAGAGTATGAATTCCACTGCATTATTATTAGACTCTATGTTTGCGAGTACATTTGAGGCATTATAATATATCTTGTACAGTTGACAATAATGCATAATATTCGGTACTTCCTTGTCAACAAACAACGAAAACCTACGGAGTTTCTTCCATATCTCGTTCTCGGCTACGACAACGCGGTGAAAGAGAGAGATAGAGAGTGTCGGTGTCATTCAGCGTCAGAGGAAATTTATTACGAAACGATAATAGATTGTAACAAAAAAGAATTGACGTATGATTAAGAAAATTTAATTTTCTTTCATCGAAAAATATCAATCCAAAATTTTAAAAATCCCTGAACACAACCAAGAATGTTAACCGGGGATTTATTGACATTATTACTTGCTCAGTCTTGGAATATCATCCAGATTATTTTGGAGAATAATTTGTAACCATTGTTTTAGCCTATATATCCTATATATCCTCCCCGATCATGCGGGGAGATCTGTTCACGACTTTGCATTAGCATATGGCCTGACACAAGTGGTAACCTCGCCGACGCGGATCCCGGACGTGGAAGGTCATACACCTTCCCTGTTGGACCTTTTGCTGACCTCACACCCGGACGGATATTTGGTCTCAGTCGATGCCCCTCTTGGCTCGTCGGACCACTGTCTGATCCGGAGTGAAGTGCCTATCGCGCGCCGATCCCGAACGCGATCTGCGGGCTTCCGCCGTGTGAGGCACTATAGGTTGGCAGATTGGGATGGAATGCGGTCTTTCTTTGCTTCCTACCCATGGGGGCAGGTTTGCTTCTCGCTGGATGACCCCAACGTCGTTGCAGATTCTGTCACCGATGTGGTATTTCAGGGAATGGAACTTTTTATTCCGTTCTCTGCAGTGCCTGTCGGAGGTAAATCCCAGCCTTGATTTGGTCTCTGGGCTCTCTTTTTGCATCCAACTCGATTCTTGATGACCGGGGAAACTCTCCACCTACCATCCCGTGGTGTAAGTGCTCCGTGCCGGAAATTCAGTTTCTGCAGAGCTCAGTGCGAAAGGCACTCCGCTCCCTGGACATTCATAAGTCGAGTGGGCCGGACGGAATCCCTCCAATTGTGCTGAGGATGTGTGCCCCTGAGTTGGCACCGGTTCTCACGCGTCTTTTCCGGCACTCCTACTCTTCAGGCGTCGTCCCGGAATCTTGGAAGACAGCATTTGTGCATCCAATACCCAAAAAAGGCGACCGCTCTGATCCGTCCAACTACAGGCCTATTGCCTGTAGTTGGACCCCCTTGTTATCTAAAATAATGGAGTCACTCATCAACACTCAGCTCCTGAGGTACCTGGAGGAACACCAGCTGATCAGTGACCGACAGTACGGTTTCCGTCGCGGACGATCAGCTGGTGATCTTCTAGTTTACCTGACTCACCGATGGGCAGAAGCAGTTGAGTCTAAGGGGGAGGCTTTGGCGGTTAGTCTGGACGTAGCGAAAGCATTTGATAGGGTTTGGCATAAAGCGCTTCTTTCAAAGCTTTCATCTTACGGGGTTTCTGAGAGATTATGCAACTGGGTCACCAGCTTCCTCACGGATCGGAGCATCAAGGTTGTTGTCGACGGTGCATGCTCGGACCCCAAACCCGTGAATGCAGGTGTTCCACAAGGCTGTGTGCTATCTCCCACTCTGTTCCTTCTGCATATCAACGACATGCTACAAATCAGTAGCATTCATTGCTATGCAGACGACAGCACGGGTGATGCCCTATATACAGGCCGTGCGAATATTTCTCGGGAACACGTCGACGAGTGCCGGAACAAACTTGTGTCTGAAGTCGAGACCTTGTTATTCAAAGTCTCGGATTGGGGTCGACGCAATTTGGTCCTATTCAACCCCAAAAAGACACAGGTTTGCGCGTTCACCGCTAAAAAGAATCCCTTTGTCGTTTCTCCTCTTTTTGAGAACATTCCCCTTATTGCCTCAGCCAGTATCGGAATCCTTGGCGTTGACATATCGAGCGACGTTCAGTTCCGTGGTCACTTGGAGGGAAAGGCCAAATTGGCCTCCAAAAACCTTGGTGTGCTCTGTAGAGCGCGACAGTATTTCATGCCGGTCCAAAGTTTGCAACTTTATAAGGCGCAAGTTCGGCCCCACATGGAATACTGTTCTCATCTCTGGGCAGGGGCACCCCAGTACCAACTCCTTCCATTTGACCGCATCCAACGTCGAGCGGCTCGAATTGTCAGCGACCAAGCTCTCTCCGATCGGCTTGATCCTTTGGCCTTGCGAAGAGATGTTGCTTCTCTTTGCATTTTTTACAAAATTTTCCACGGGGAATGTTCTGAGGAACTGTTCGGATAGATCCCAGCTGCTGAGTTTCACCATCGTACATCGCGACAGAATTCGAAGTTCCATCGATACCACCTGTTCGCATTCCACCACAGTGCGTTTTAATCGAAGTTTTCTGCCACGCACTTCGACTTTGTGGAATCAGCTGTCGCCAGCAGTATTTCCGAACAGTTACGACTTAGGGACCTTCAAGAAAAGAGCTTATTCCTTCCTTAAAGGCCGGCAGCGCATCTGTAGCTCCTCTGGTGTTGTGGATGTTCGTGGGCGTCGGTGATCACTTACCATCAGGTGAGCCGCATGATCGTTTGCGCCCTTCTTCTATAAAAAAAAAAAAATATATACAACAAATAATTAAATTATAATAATTTAAATATTGCATCTCATATTAATAACACAATGTTACATGGTTAAAATTGTGTTATTAATAGTTATATAATGACAAATCACCAAAGCAGTTGCACCGAATATATAATTAGTATATAGTACCTTAGAGTAAAGGTATCCTATATGTGTAATTCAGTGTCGAAGGTTCATAGTGTTTACCTTAACGTCGCAACGTACTTCATGTAAAATACTACACCAAGTACTGAATTCTACTAATTTATTAAATAGCATATTTGACGAGAAATTACTTAGTATCGTTATTATACACGATTATTAACTTTTTTTATTAAAAAAAATATTATAGTATGGGAAATACAAGTAAAAACTTATATTTTCGCAGACGGATATCTACGTCCTGGGCAAAGGCTGCCTCAAATATCTGAGAGGATTTTGCTCTGCTTAAGTGCCGGTTGGGGCACTCCACATATACTCAAAATATTTTATTTTTTTATTATTACTCAGACATGCAGGTTCCTTCGGGGTGGTTTTTTTTACTGCCGAATACGTGGTAAATACATCACTTGAAAATATTAACAATTTTAGTGGTGCCGTCACCGCATATCTAACCATCGCTCCAAGTCACTCGCGCTCTATGATACTAGAGTGCGCGCCCTGGCCACTAGACTACCAAGGTTCATTATTATATGAAGAATCACTTTAGTTCCTAAAATTTTGCATTCGTATGCCAAGTTAATACAGTTTTTCTATGCTCATTTTGTATTTTAACGCACGAACGCAAAACAAATTTGAACAAGTCGGAATTCATTTCATTCATTTCAGACGTTGGAACAACGTTGCAACGTCTAGCTTGGACCCAATCTACGAGCTTCCATAATACTCAGTGGATCGGGATAGTTCGTGCGTTTCCGTGCGTGTTCGTACGACCCGAACAAAAATCGTACAAAAACGAGTCCTATGTGGCTGGCCTTGTAATAAATTTTTCCGACAAAACTAGCGAAACTATATTTGAAATGAATACTAGGGTTTATGTTGATTGCGAATAACATCCGATACCTATTTCGTATGCTATAACCATATCCAATAGCCAAGGCCTGAGTTTAAAGAGCGCACTTAAAGAAATTTGTTCTTTGATGTTCTTGAGCGGTCAAGCGTACGTGGGGCACGGTCAAGGGTGACAAGTCTGGACGGATTGCATTTAATCAATGTTATCTTCAGTAGCATTAAAGTACATGAGTTCACAATTGCTGAACATAAACAATTAAGACTTTATCGGCCAGACAATAACAAAAGATTGTTACACCAAATCCACTAAGACTATATTATATAGGTAGACTTTAGGAAAATCCATAGCCGACCTGCAATGAGATTACATCAAAAATAAAAAAAAAATAAAAAATATTTACCAAGTCTTGCATCGCAATATCTAAATGGTAAAAATATATCGCGCAAACATATCGCTACGTAGATATTTATTCTCCATTCGCTAATAAAATAATATCAGGTAAGTATTTTTTGTTTATGGGAAACGAGCAAGCGTCTCACCTGATGGTAAGTGATTACCGTCGCCCACGTACATCTGCAATACCACAGTCTATAGGTGCGTTGCCGGCCTTTAAGAATATTTGGGTGGTAGAAAGGAGGAAGAGAAGAGGGATGAGGAGGGGGAGTGGGCCTTTGGATACCTCACTCACCGAACGAAACGCGGAAACATAAGCTGTCTTTTCTTCACGCCGGTATTCTGCGAAGCCGTGGTACCAACCCTGTTGATTTGAGCAGCAGCAAAAACCGCCGCTTGGCTCTACCACGTTTAAATAGTATATTAGTATATACGTTCATAGCTAATTTTATAATGCTGTGCGATTACTAAGTCACGATATTAATTAGAAAATGTACTTAATTTTTAACGAAATGTTAGAAATGGCGTTTCAATTATGGGTAAATTTGGCTTTACATGGGATCGTTTTTGCATTTCAACGTATTTGGTGGGATCTAATGTCTAGTTCAAAGATAATGACGCGTTCATTTCTGTCGTAAAATTTCCTACTCATCGATAAATCTTTAGTTAAAAGTAAATCCCATACGCTGCTGAGTTGTCACGACCAAGGATAATGTACTTTGGAACAAGTTCAAAAGATTTATGTCGTAATACTTCGGGTATTTTTTCTTTATATTGAACGCAGCGTAGCAAGAAATGGTTAAGTGTGCTCGTCTGTTGAATCACGCCCTTCTCTCGGGCTCTAATGTGAAAACATATTTTTGTGTCGGATTAGTTCGGAGAAAACTTATAAAACTAATTAAAATTTAACATTACAAAGAGTTCTGTTATGCTGTGCTTTTTTTAGATAGTTACAGTTATCTTGAAATACTTTAACATCAGAGACGAGGCTATAAGTCAAAATGTATTAATAAAAATCCTTACGATGGATTTTTGTAGTGTAAGTTGTGCGTTGTGTTTTGTAGTGTGTTATATTATGTAGATATTTAAGAATTATAAAACGAATTATGTTAGTGACTCCTTTTTTGGTCACTAAGTTTTTTTAATTTACCTTTAGTAAAATACTACTTCATTATGCGCGTATAACGAATATAGATCTTGGAAGCTCACGGAGTTCAGAGTCAACTTGTTTTACGTATTGTGTTAACTATACCATATACGTGGTACGTCTCGCAATTCAATTTGACACGACACGGGTCAAAGACGCTAGAGGCTTTCCTTTATTGTATATTGTAAGCTTTTCATTTTATTTTAATCATGTAATTAATGAAAGCTCTTCATATAGCTGTTTTTAATAAAATAATTTTAATGTTGTGTATCTATTGTAGATTGTCGTGTAATTTAAATGAATATTTTAGTAATAATTATTATTTTTAGAAGTTAAATCATAAAAGTATACTTTGTCGTGTTATGTTCATTAATTTTATAATTATGATTTCGTTAATACGGTTTTCTGTTATTATCGACGAAGCGTAACATATTTGATATTACTTACAATATAAAACAAAAATTAATAATTAATAATTTACACGACTTCGGAATATATCTAATACAGCATTAATGTTTGTCACAAAAAATTTATGATTTCTGGCTAGAAAAATCAGAAATTTAACCTTAATATAGCCCATATATCCTTCACTGCTTTATTGTATGTTTAATAATAAATTTTATTGAAAAAAGTAATTAAAGTGAATAATTTAATGAACGTACAATTAATGAAAAAATGGCAGCCAGTTAATTACACCTGCAATACACTCGAGTAACACGTGACAGGAATTCTCAATTTGAGTTGTACATAACGGACGGATGAAAAATTAATTGAATAACACGTTCAATTCGTGTTGAATGTTTATGACTAAGATTAAATTAATGAATGAATACGATATATTCATTTACGCAACACAAAAGTTACAAGAAATACTATAAAACAGTAAAAAACATTAAATGAGTAAAAGCAAGAAATAAATAATTTAAGAGAAGCCTCAGACGACTTTATACTTTATGACCCGTGTCGTGTCAAATGAAACAGTACTGACTCAGCATAGTATCGCGGGGTTAACCGCAACACTGATTTTCAGCCAGCACCTACCCCCTATTGCGCGATATACTTCGCATACTGTCTCACAATCGCAAGATATGTTTGCTGTAAACGCTCTGCACTTCCATGATCTACATTCTTGTATATAGGAATAACTAAGTTACTTTTAACATATTATGATTATGTAATCTGCAAATAATAGAACAACAAACAATTTTTTAACCTTCGGTGCTAAAAGTTTTATAATTGTCTCGTAGACGACGTTATTATTGTTTAAAAGGCTTCTTGTTTTACAGACCTCGAGTTGAGAGGATTTGACGTAATCGCTAAAGACTAGATTGGCGATAGCATTACGGCACACATCGCACCACATACACCGATGGTCATTATTGGTCTAGATTATTTCGGTTCATATAGGTATGTTTCCGTTTCCCCCAGAGGTATTTTTATTGTACACACACGAAAAAATTCTGGCATTTCCATTTCGACATTCTCTTCGACCTTTTACAAAATTTGCGGGCTGTGACGCGGTTATAGACATATTTATGTTACGAAAAATTACTATACGATTTTTTTTTTAAAAATGGTTCAAGTCTTATCTGCATTGTATCGAAACAACTTTTGAAAGGATCAAACTTCATCGCTTCTTCTTCTTACATACATAGGGGCTGATTCCTACGGTAACATTTTTGCACTGCGGGTCCTGCAAAACTTAGCTGCTACCGAACGGACTGTTTGCAGTAGCCTGCTATTTGTATCATCTACTGTAACGCGATCATCTATATACTGTAAGTGAAAATTAAAAGTAATAATGACTATTAATTCTTTTTAAAAAAATATTTCTAAAGAAAGAATTAATAAGCTGAAAATGATGAGCAGATCGTCGGCTACATTCTACATCAGTCTGTTCTGGTCCAGTTCGGAACATAGGCCTCTCCAAGAAGGCGCTAGCAAAAGCCGGTACAGACTTTTTTTTTATTCCTTATTGCACTAAGGGCTACGTTGGGCGGATTTAATGCCTTGTGGAATTCTCTAACAGTCAACCCAAATATTTTTTGTTAGGTTTGCCTATACTAGCTACCTAGAGCAAACAGGTTGGTGGATGCAATGCCGATACCCTTGCACTGCTACCCATCTCTAATCTGTTTTGTTTCGGTTCGGCAAATTCGGTCGCCAGAGTTTTGTTTTCTGACTAGATGGGTGCATTACGTGCTGGAAAGGTTGGTATTTGAAGAAAGAGTTTGTATATTCCCCTTTACGGACCGTAGTTACTCCCAACATTACATGAATGAAATTCATAAATCGTGTTAATACTTATTAAATCGGTGCGTGTACTTATGTTTGCGCGTTAGAAGTTATACTTCTTCGTCGTAACAAAACAAAAAAGAATTATCTCACCTGCAGACATTCTTGTAAACAACGTCCCTAAAAACCTCAAAATATGTCAACATTTTACAAAAATGGCATGTCCGCTATACAAAATACAAAATGTTTCTGTTAAGATGTAAATATCTTTTGTACTTTTTAGATTACACCTTATACCAGACGGATAAAGAAAAAACATTGATTTTATTGATTTTAGCCTTTGGAGAGATGCCCCAGTTTCATAACTAAAACGGTAGCGAAACTTGAAACTGTATTCCATAACTAAAGTCTGCGCTAACTTATGCTTTAATAATGATTTCCTTCTGGTTATATGCAATAACAGTCGATTCCCGAACACAAATGCTATAAGATATTCACTTGTTCATGAACGACGTTTTACCAGCACTCATATAAATAAATACTTTCAAAGGATCGAAAGAGGGTTAAAATTGCTTGATTCGCCAAATTTTTACCTCTAGTACTAGTTACGAGCGGGTTTCAGTAGCACGGTTGATATGAGTGACATGCAAATTGAGGTTATTTTTTAGCCGATCAACAAGGGTTTGGAAATTTTCATTGGAGATGTTTGAAGTTAGAAAAATGCCCTTTCCTGATCTAATTAAACGTTTTTTTTTTGTAAGTTAAAGAAAGTTCTAGACTTTAAATTGACTCAGGCGGCGGTGTCATCTACATATTGTTTCAATGATAATGCAATAATCAACATTTTCTTGATTCGTGTTTAGAATGTCACCTGCGTTTTTATTTTAAAATATATGATAATAATTTAAAAATAACATCAAAATTACACTTTCAAAACTGGCTGATTAAATTAAAAAAAAGTTTATTGAAAAACCTGATATACACATATACACAAATATACAAATACACCTACGATTTTGCCATTTCTTATTATAGTTCCTTTAATTATACACATGTTTCTTTCAAAAGAAATGCACTGGCATGTACTAATTTAACGATCTGCTCTAGCCAGAGAGTGTAAAAATAACAGGGATACACCTCAGAGCCATAATTTACATAACGAGGCTACTATACATTTCAAATAAATATTTTGATATCGGTATTTATTAATCTTTCAGAATAACATGACTGTCAAAAGAAACTAGTACCGTGAATACAAAATAAAAATTAAAAAAAACTACAACAACTTCCTAGTACTTTCAACAGACGTCATGGGTGCAGGAGATAAGGTATAGTGTCATATTTACCTTAACATTTCCGATGTAACGCTCATGCGATAAGATCGGAGGAAGGGACAGATGTAGTGACAAGTACTCAGGGTATAACAATACACGATCAGACATGAAAGTCAACACTTTGTTATTTGCACAAATATTGTATATATATGTATGTATGTATATATTCACGCCTTGTTCCCAACGGGGTAGACAGAGACAATCTTCGTTCCCCTATCTACGGTCCTGACATACGTCTTTCGCTTCTCCTACTTTCATCAATATTCGCATGCATGCTCGTTGGTTTAGAGTATACTTGACCTGGCCTTTTTCAGAACGTCTCCAATTTGATCGTGAAATGTTCGCCTAGGTCTACCTCTCCCGACTCTACCATTTATATATATGTATATAAATATTTAACCAATTCTGGACCCACAAAACAAAGCGGCGGTTTTCGCTTAGATACTCCCCCACTTTCCACCCCACCCCCCTTTCTATTCCCCATTTCCCTTCCCAAATATTCTTAAAGGTAGGCAACGCACATGCAGCTCCTCTACTGTTGCAGATGTACGTGGGCGTGGGTAATCACTTAACATCAGGTGAACCGTCTGCTCGTTTGCTCCTTTTACCTTGTTGTTTTGCGTTCAATCGTAGACGATGTTAATTAAAACCATAGTTTTTAGGAGAAACTCGACTTAAAATTCTTACTCCCGTACTAATTCGATTTGCAAGACCTATCCGCGCATTTGTTAAGCAAAAACTTACAAAAATACATATTCGGTATACTCGCGAATAAATAAATATCATAAAAAAATTAATAGCTCCAACTTTGAATCATATATTTTCTCGATTCTAACCATAAAGATTCAGTCAAAGTTAGTTGCAATTTTCATTATTACTCGATTGTGTCGACTTTACCTTGGGTAATGCACTGTTGAATTGTACGAATCGAAACGAATTGGTATCAATTTATTCAAAACTCTAAGCAGTCGGGAATAAGCCTACCGAATTGTACTTTGCTTGAAGGATCAAATTTAAATGGAAACAGATCCCATATAGACTACTAGAGTTTCAGTAGATTCGGTAGCATCCTATTACTATCAGAAGTGCTTCAATATAATGTACATACATGTAGATTATGTACATTACATTGGAACGCAATAAATCTTATCCCTTCGAATGGTGGTGAACCGGCCCATCCTGACAACACTTAATATTGAAATAGTGTCAGCTAACCAGCTCCTGACAAAGCGTGAGGTATCTTAATTGCAGTAAAGTTCTCAACAAATATTATGACAGCACTATTCTTACTTACATAAAATAAAGATAGAATATTTAGTCTCAAATAACGCCAAGTAAAGGAATTTTAACCGAA
This sequence comes from Bhutanitis thaidina, assembly GCA_029286595.1. Classification (NCBI taxonomy): domain Eukaryota; kingdom Metazoa; phylum Arthropoda; class Insecta; order Lepidoptera; family Papilionidae; genus Bhutanitis; species Bhutanitis thaidina. Next base: position 8,775,542 of record JAGSMS010000018.1, read on the forward strand.
AATATCAATCGTTTGTTTCAGTCGTCTCTAATGTGTACAGTATTTTTGTAATACATATGTTAAAAAAAAATTATTAAAAGATCCAATTTTTTACACGTAAATAAATAAAAGTTTAATTGAAGAGTACCTTTTTTTGCTAACCATTTGGTTTTTCTACATAGATCCGCAAAATCCGCTCACCTAACCTTCAACTTGGAATTGCAAAGTTTATAAAATAAGAATTGTAAAAATTATTCTAGAATGAGTTTTCATAATGTATGACGACTTTAGAGACATAATATTATTGTTTGTCCTGAAATCTATATTTGTTTGTATTTTGTATTAAAATTCATTATTCTATGTGTATGTGGTATATTTGTATATATTGCATCTATGTATCTATGTATGCATCTATTACGTGTTTATCACTGCTTAGCCTAATGGTTGACCGGGAGAGAATGCCTTTAGGCATTAAATCCACCATGTGTACCACTTTGTGCATGAAGCTTAAATAAATAAATAATATTTATGTATAGTTCTGTACTAAACATTTTATAAATAAGCGTTTAAATGAGCGCGTATTAATATAACTGTAACCACCTACGACGGCTCTGTCGCTTACCACCATTCGTACAAACCGATCACCGCCATCCGAAGCTTATACCATGATTATCATTACGATGGCACCTTTTCTACCTAGTACTGTTCCCTTAACAATTTTTATCGGTTTTTTTTTCACTGGGTTGACCACACATCTGTAACCTTCCGTAAGATATCCGTAGCCTACAGTAGCTACTCACAATCAAATCAAAACAAATACTTACTATATTCAACAGGTGGATTGTTGGCTTGTTCGTCACTCTGGTTTATGATATTTTATGAAAGAAGCTGCTGTTCAGCATTTTAACGGTGGCAAGTGGCAGACAGTTTTGAAATTGAATGTTTTTTTTTCGTAATTGCGTAAACACTCTCAAGTTAGCATCTACTCAGAGGACTTTGTTGAACGAGATTGTTTAAGAGATGCACTTTTAAGTAATATGGATTATAATTTTAAGTCTCTCTAGGAGTTCAAAGTCAGCCTTTGAAAGAAAAGTTCGCCGCTCGTCACGGATTAATTGTCTGTGTTGCTCTGTTTTTGAATTCGTAGCTCTCCTGTACATGATTAGAATAATATTTTTTTAATTTATTTTAAAACACTGAAAGCTGTAAGATTCATAACATATCTATGTGAGCTTGACTAAACAATTCTAATTAATATAACACAAAAATGTTGTGTACATTGTACATTACAAGCTGTCGTAATTATTAATGTTTATATTGTCTACAGTTTTTCATTGAATTTAATGGTTTTCGTGATGTTTATGATAGCAATAAAAATGATAAATTGTTAACGTTATGAAGTAAAAAACCAGCGTAGAAAATATTAGCAAAGCAAAGAATATAAATATCTAAAATGTGTTCTAATATCATAAATGGCAAGTAACATAATCCCTTCCGGCTCTATCTAAGTAGTCAACGTACCTGCTTGATTTATTGTGGTTGGGTTGTTTACAGAAAGATATCGCTTAATCAGCAGAATGATATTATCCATATTTAACGTATTGTTAGGTTGCCAATTTGATGGAGTGACGACCTGCGCAGTGTTGCGGGAAGTCGATGGATGCAGGTGGCTCAGGACCGAGCTTCGTGGCAATCTTTGGGGGAGGCCTATGTTCAGGAGTGGACTTCTGATAGGCTGAAATGATGATGATGATGATGATGATAGGTTGCCAATTTGTAAGACGCAAATTATACAGGTGATTCATATGCAAGTCAATGTTTTCAAATATTCTTTTTTTAAATAGCATATCAGGTTAATAAGGAACTAACAGCGTGTACCTACACCTGTAAAATGATATATGTTGGTAAGTGACTAATGCTACCCATGTATACCAGCAAACAATTTCAATCGAAGAAGGTCACAAATGCGTTGTGACCTTCCCTCCCTGAGGACTAAGAAGCAATGGCACATAGTCCGAAATTATAGTGGCTCTTTATACCGTTCAAACCGAAACATAACAGTTGTAATATCGCTCTCTGGGGACAGAAATGGGTAAGTGTATGGTGACTATTCAGACGACTCCTAGGCAAAAAAGGTGTATGTCACATGAAATACCACCATCATAAATAAACTTAATATTACACATGCTCGTCGGTGAATGAAAGCATTGTGAGAAAACCTGCATAAATAATAAAAAAATTATTTAGTGGACATGTGAAGTCCGCCAACTCGCACTGAAGCAGCGTAGCAGATCCTTTTCGGCTCCAAAAACCTATGAATTAATTGAGCAGACGACTTTGTCCAGCCGTAGGCATTTACAAGCATGCAACTTAGTTTAAACATTACTAACCTTCTCAGAACACTTGAACAATCTACAATAATCACTTTACGTTTAGATGGATATACTGATGAGACTTTATATCTTTATATAGATACCGATCTCCGCTCTTCTCACTGTAATTATCATTAGGCGCAGCCAATGATGAGAATACTAGACGTGCTTCATGATTAATTTTAATGATAATGATTTTGCAATCACCATTTGTAAAGAAAAGTAAAGCGCTTGTACTGAATTTAAATCTATCTTAAAAAAAAATAGCAATACGTTAATTATACGTTAGTGGTGTAGCGCTCATTGAGATATGGATGAAGTAGTTTTTCCAAATAGGCTTATAATTTCTGAGTACCACTTACTTAATTGCACTCATAGTATGTAAGCGTTCGTACTCAAATAAAGTGTTATGTTATATAATAATATTTATCTTACCAATAATGTCCAAAGGTTGACTGGTAGAGAATGCTTCTGGCATTAAACTTCATATACATTCTCATGTATATGAAGTTTAATAAATAAATAATTAAATGTTAAATATGGTTGTCGTAAGAGGAGACTCGGGTAAGTCTTGAAATTCGGAATGACAGATGGGGAGATAACCATCTCAAAAATTTCCGGAATAATATTAGGCGGACCGATAACGGGCAGCTCCTTCCATGGAGTGAGATATCTGTTAGTGGGATCACCAATCCCCATGCCGAGCGTGGCGATTGTGGTAAATCCTCCGTGAGGGAGAGGCCTACGCCTTGCGAGAAGACGAGAGAAAAGAGCCGTAGTAGCTAAATGGTCAGGGCACTCACTTTAGTTTCATAGAGCGCGAGTGACACCACTAAAATTGTTAATAGCAATTTTAAGTGCTCAGCGGTGAAGGAAAAATTATCGCGAGGAAACCTCCATGTCTGAGAAATAATAGAAATATTATTTCGAGGATAAGTTAATCCCGCCAACCCGACCTGGAGCAGCGTGGCGGGCCCTTCCCGGCTACTAAACCCTCTCTGATACTTGATTTTTTTATATATTTGAGAAGGAGAACTTTGCGTAGCAGTGGGCACTTACAGGCTGCTACTTTGCTACGTCTTGCAGTGGACCGGCTTCTAAGGGCTATTTAGCTTTGTTAAGTAATATAACTTTAAATTAGGCTGTGCTGTAGCTGTGTAAGAATCTGCCTTCGCCTTTATTTCCGTAGGTGCTGTTAGAAGCGACTAAAAGCTTTGAAAATGGTTAGGTTCGCCACATTCTTTCTCCTCGAGGCAAAAAGTTTTTAGTACACTGTTTTCATTCATATTTTATTAGAATAAATTGCCTTTAATTTATTAATAGAATACTATGAATACTAATTCTCTTATATAACACGCGGTTAACTATGCGGTTTGAATTAATTATTATTTTATTATTTTTTATTTATTTTACTACTGTTTTGTTCCAGTTTGAATGGTATGGAAAACCCGTAATTTATTAGTTTTGTACGTTATATTCATTGTTATTCGTTATATTAATTTGTTACGGTCATCGAATTAATTTGTTTGCAGGTGTTCATGACCTGCAATAACCACTTATCATCAGGTGGTTTGTTAGCAAGTTTGTTACCCCAATGTTGTATAAAAATTAAAGTGACTTTAACGTTGCATTAAAAACGAGGGTTTAAAAACTTGATCAGATGTTTGAAGCTCACGATTCTGTAATTAAGTCATCATAAATTTTGCGAATGAAGGTTGTAACGTTATAACGCTAATTATTGCTGCTTTCAACGGCGTAATAAATGTAAATTGGGTTACAAGAAATGTAGTCTGATTTGGTTTCGAAACAAGCTATTATTAAGTTATCGACTTAATCGTTCACAACTTTTTTTGTCCTGAAATAACAAGCTTTTATTATTTTCCACTTAACTCAATTAATAATAAAACAAACCAATTTTAATAACGCAGTTAAAAAAGGAAACTTTAAAGTGGCAGGACATTTTAAAATGGAGTTTAAGGAATACAGAAATAGTCATCTAATCAACGGTTTGGCACCTAAGCTATGCTTATGCGATAAGAGATATAATATATAAAAGCAACACTTTATACTTATAATAGTTTAGATTTTTTTTTATGTGAACGGAGGCAAACATGCACAAGGGCATCGCCCACGTCCATCTGTAACACCAGCAGTGTTGCTAGTGCGTTGCCGCCCTTTAAGGGTATTTGGGAGATGGGAGGGAGGATAAGGAGGGTGATGGAACGGCGAGTGGGCCTCAGGTTACCTGACTCACCCACCAACGGAACGCTGAAGCACAAGATGCTTTACGCGGGTATTCTGCGAGGCCGTGGTACTGGCCCATTTGAGCAGCAGTAAAAGCTGCAGTTTGGCTCTACTAATTAATAATTATTCAACATTCATACAAAGTCACACTTAACTAAATTATTGTAATATAATATTAGATAAGGTCAATGGTGAAAATAATAAAGCATCTGTTAAATAATCCACACATATTATATCATTAACATATCTTAAAGCTGATATAAATATCTTAAACCTTTTGTTTATATGATGTAACATTATGAGTTCTGTAGTTCATTGTAGTACATTTGAGGAGGCATAATAACAAGGTTTTTACCAAAATATTTTGTTATTCAATGTACGACAAAATTTTATATGACATCGTTGTCATCATTGACAGCTTGAATTTCACATTATTAAGATCATCGGTAATGTAAATTTAGCTTAAAAACTCTTATCAAACTGTTGAGGGGCTATTTACTTATATATTATACAACGACAGCTTAAGACAAATAATCTTTTTACTTTCAAATAAACCCAAGCAAGGTTTTTTTTAACATCTGCGATTTCGTGGATTGGATGCACAGCCATCGTCACCATTTTGTCTGTAATACAACACTGCTAGGAAATTTAGGTTAACGCAAATCTTTTATAGATTGCCGACGTATTACTGCAATTCCAGATTCCACCAACTCCACTGGAGTTTAACCTAATCCAGTAGTACTTTTTCCCATGCGAAAGACAAACGAGTTTTGCAACAAAGCATTCTAGAAAGAACTCTCCATTAACCAAAGCACTTTTGCCGACGTTCTAAGTGCTTTAAAATACGAGGATGGATACTAAGAAAATACATTATTCGGTCGTCGATTTATTTACAATTTCTAGTGTTTTTTTTTAAATTACTGTTTTAATTTTATTAAAATTGGTAAATTGAAAAAAGACAATATATAATATATATTTCTGATATATCTTTAGAGTGCAGGTCTGGTTGGGAAATTGAATAAATAAAAAAATGTTTAAATAGTGGAAAACAAAGTCGCAACTAAGACTAAATTGCTTAGTTGATTTCGATGCGGTTTTCAGTATAATTTAGAACATTCATGATACAGGTTTATATATGTATGGCATAACACATTCTCAGTAAGTTTATTTAATAGAAATCTTTCCGTGCAAACTCAGCACGTTTCGCTGGTAAATAGAAATATAAAATGCTTAATTTTAATTTATACGTGTACAAATAAAATTCATGTTTTTATATTTTTATATGTTGTATCATATATAAAAAAGGATATGAGATACAAAAATATACTATAATAATATTACCTTAATTAAAGTTTATAACGGTAATACTACATTGAACACTGAAAACCATTATCTAGTCCAAAACTAAGATTTAAATTTGTATATAATTTTTATATTAGATTAGTAAAAGTCGTAAAATTAAATGTTACTAAATATTTAATAATGTTTCCTCCCTATTTTGAGGCAAACTGCAAGGTTGCAAGTACATCGATATACTGTTGGTTAACTAGATAATTTATTAATATATATTGAACGTAAATAATTCTATACTAATCAAATTTCAGCTTCGACTGCATAATTGTAAGTTACCTACGTAATATTTGATTTATGCGCAATTCAAATTTTTATTATTTTTTAGAAAAGTTCCCGCTGTGAGTCTTATTTAAATGAACTTCCTTTACAATTTCGATGAATTTGGCGTGAACAGATTTGTGTCAAACCACTCTCAATTTAAAAGTAGCGCGTTCTGCAGTTTCGTTTTGGATTCCTTTGATAACTGAATTTTAGAAAGTTACGTCACATAAGGTATTTTATTCATTAATTTTATTGTTCTTGTTTATTTTTGTTTTTGGCTTAGCTGCACCGATTTGATGACAATAAAAAAAGTTTTGTCTATCCTAAAAACTTCTATCCTAAAAATCAGAGACAATATATTCCCTTTTGTTTTCTTTTTGTTCAACTTTAAGGATGTAAGGAGTTTGATTTATCCTTTTACTAAGTAAGTCGCAGTGAATGGAATATTATATCGGAAAAAAAATACTCTATGCGTATGTGAACAATCGAAAATCCATTAAACATGAAAAGCAAATTCATTCATTACATTTTTTTGCTCACATTGCTTTATTCATGAAAAGAGACCCTTAATAAGATTAAATTTAGCTCCATCGGATTTGCGTTAAACCAATCTTAACTTAAAAGGCCCACATTTAGCAGAATATAAAATTCACTTCTAATAATAATTGAATTTTTCGATGGAAATTTAATAAAATGCCACCGAAAGAACAATTTAAATTTCTTATATTAGGCAAATGTGAGCCGCGGTAGCCTTGCGGACAGGGTGCTCGCTTTAGTTTCATAGATCGCGGGTGAGCTGTGTTAGAACCTCGGTGCAGGCACCACTTAAGTAAGCAATTTGATGGTGAATTTCGTGGTAAATACAGCACTTAAAATTGCTATTAACAATTGTTGTGGTGCCGGAACCGGGTATCGAACCCAGGTCACTTGCGCTCTATGATACTAATGTGAACAACACTGACCACTAGGCTGCCGCTGGGATAGCCTAGTGGTCAGTTAATTTAAAATAAAGTAAAGTAACATAATCTCCAATATTTTTATTAAAATGATTTTATAAATATTGAAATAACATTTGTCAATTATTGTAATATGTTTGAAACAGTGATTTAACTTAAAGAATTTACCTACATTAGTTACAAACTTTCGAGTTTCCACTGAATGTATCATACATTCATACCTACATTTGTTTTCTCTAAGATATATTTCAAAATACTGGCTAAGAAATGAATCGTTATGCTACAAGTTATATTATTGAATAAGTTTATCCAATAACCATCTTCATTAATAGTCAACTAGAGCACAAGCTTTTAAAGTAGTCTCTTTGTACTGTTCAACGGTTCCTGTTATTATAGAAGTTAAACAGGCAGATGATAATTGCCGCATAATGGTAACTATAATACCTAAGAAGATTGTGCGTTCTATTTGAAGCAAAGTTAAAAAGATCTTTCAAAACACTTTGAGTTCTAAAAAAGGGTTATTATAGGAAAAAGGGTTTGAATAGACTTATAACTTTCTTTCGATACGCTTTTGGGGCAATAAAGCATGTTAATAAAGCCTTAAGCTCTCATTTTGAATTTGTTGGAGCTATTGTAACACTAGTTATACATCAGAGTAATATAACTCCATAATATCTCGTAAAATAACAGCCTATAAGTGCCCACAGCAGAGCAAAGGCTTCCTTCTGAAATACCTTAGAGGGTTTTGGAGCCGGAAAGAGCCCCTTTCGCTGCTCCAGTGCAGTTTGGCGGGCCTCACATATCCTCGAAATAATTTTATTTATTATTCCTCAGACATGCAGGTTTCCCCATTATGTATTCCTTCACCTCGGACCACGTTCATTATCTCGTAAACCTGTATATTAGAATATTTTACAGCTACTACATGCTAAATAACGGTTTAACATAAGACCAAAGCAATTTATGCACCCAAAAGAGTTCATTATCAAGGGCAACTTGATAATAATGAGGGTTTGGTGAATAAAATATTTTGCGTTCAATAATAATAGTGGCTAGTAATGGTTAATCATAATTCATTAAAAAAATTATCGCACTTCTGGACTAATTTTTTTTTACTTTCTGCAGACCCCGGGACATATGTTCCATGATCAAAAACATCGAGATTTTAAGATGACTGATCATAACGAACGTTCGTGTTTAAATAGGAATAAGTATACTATACAAAATAGATTTATTTCATACTTTCAAAGTGACATACAATAAACTGATGTTATGTCAATTCCCTGGGGCATAACGTGTTAATAAGCATGTGATGAACATAACATTCAATAGAAATGCTTTGTTTAATTTTATAAAAAACCTTCTCACAGCGTCAGATCATTGATATGATTTATTAAAATTTTTAAATAATCTCTGAATCGTTGTTACTACAATGAACAACAAACAAACCTGCCGTGAGGTATCAGGGTAAGATTCTACGACGCCCTTTCTATCCTATGGGTGTCGTAAGAGGAGACTTAGGGAAAAGCCTTGAAAACAGCAATGGCGACCGATAGATGGCGGTATAACCATCTCGAGAAATGCCAGACTAAAATGAAGCAGACCAATGACGGGCAGCAGCGTCTGGTACCGCGATCGCCAATCCGCTTGGCGTGCGTGGCGATTATGGCAAATGCTGCTTCTGGGAGAGGCCTTTCTCCAGCAGTGGGCTATTTCTAGGCTGTTAAGTTAAGTATTAAAACAGAGGACTTAATCCAGTGAGCAAAATTATCCTGTTCAATAACTAATACAAATAACTGCACAATAATTAAATTAAATTTCTATAAGTAAAAACTTGTGAGTCACAAAGTAGTTATTCGACCATTACACTCACACACACACACACACATACACAGACGATCTCAGTATATACATATATAAATATATATATGTTCAAAGCATCCGTTAAGTTACTTTTTAATTACTTTTTTTTTGTTTTTTATTTTTCTTGTAATTTTGTACTAATATCTCGACTGTTTTAGCTGTTGCTTTAAGAAATTATTATTGTTAATCAACTTGGGAGAAGACACTGACCTCTGTAATACAGGTTCTTAACCTAGCACGGATGTCAGGGAATTCATACTTTGTGGTCCATATTCTTATGACTATAAAGATTATTATTATTATTATTATCTGAGCGAGAGCCTTAGAGCCGGACAAATGTCGTAGTGGACCACGCTACTTCTATGCGAGTTGGAAAAACTTTGTAAGCTTTCGAAATAATATTTTTTTTTTATGGGAATGGCGTCAAACGAGCGAGCGTTTGGGAGATGGGAGGGATTATGAGGAGGGGGATAGGGAGGGAGAGTGGGCCTCCGGTTACCGCGCTCACCGAGCGAAACACATAAGCACGAGATGCCTGTACTTCACGCCGATACTCTGCAAGGCCGTGGTGCCAAGACGGTCGAGCTGACCCATTCGAGTAGCAGCAAAAGCCGCCACTTGTCTCTACCACGTTCAAAAAATTCAATTATAATAATTATTATATGTATTTATAAATTATTACAACGATGATTTACGTTTTTTCTTTAGATTAAAATACAAGTAGACAGACGCATTAAAAATTAAATACCAAGTAAGTAGAAACCAGGGTCGTTATCTCGAGTATTAAAACTTCACGTTGCCGCGCAGAATGAACTTCAGGTAATTACGTTCTGAATGGAGTTTTGTACGTTGAAATTAATTTTAGAAGAGTTAATTTTAAATCTAATAATAAAGGTATACACCTAACTATTGTGGTGCTACATAATATTTATTTTAAAGAAAGAACGATTTATTTGGTACACATATTTAAAAATTAAAAATACTAAATATATTGATAAAAAGATAAAAAAAAATACAATAAAAATATAACACAGTCAGTAAAAATGGGTATCAATTAGGTCCAACTCAAGGTAATGCTGTAGAAGTTGCAGCGCTGATTTTCAGTTGGAGTCTTGTGACTTCACTGACAAACCGATGTACAATCCTGTAATAGTTTTATTTCCTAATTGTATTACAATAGGAAGTTGTACTTATGTAATAGTTTTAACTAGTTTATTATTCGTTATTATAAAAGTAATATCTTTTTTTGTCATTTCTTAGACTAATACAGATTACGGAATAAAAAAATAATTAATAAACAAACGATCAAACAATAAAAAATAAATTAGAAAAAAATGTCAGGGAAAATATTCAGAATTGTTTTATAATAATTCAGGTATTGATTTTTTTCTTACATTGAAACTTTTTTGTAATAAACATCCACAAAAACGTATATCACTAAGTGGCTCAAGTATGTACTCACTATAAATAATGATTTCGTAGTTGTGTAAAGAATAACATATATGATAAGGAATGGAAATAAAATACAGAACCAGAATTTACAATTAATTTGAGTCTGCGCTAACTGCATCATCGCCAGTGAGTCTTCTCATCTACCTGCCGAACGTAGATTCTGCCACGTCGGGTGAATATCGCCCCTGCCGTTGTCGGATCATCTCCCGCACTCGATCCTGAAAAGATGGCGGTTAGCTTTCGAGAGACGCCCATTAATGTAGAAGCGAGAAGTAGAGTTTCTTAGCAATAGGTCGTCAGGCAGCTGGCGGCGCGCAAACCGTACCACGACGCGTCGGCTTCGTCTCATATCGGCATCTGCACCGTCCCTATGGAACGCACCCATGATCTGCAAACACGATATCGCTCTAGTCTTTGCTTTCTTGACACACCAACTTTCGCCGCCACCACGACGACCGTGTGAGTGACGTCAGCCCTCACCTCCGGAATATTTGTAATCTCAAGGACAGCAGCATGCAACTTCTGTTCCCGGTCATTAAGCTCCAGCGCGAGTCGGGAAACAGTTTGTTCGACTTCTTTTACTTCTGGTGACCTGTTGCATTGAGTATTATTTTCAACAGCACTAATTCTGTTCTCCGTATCATGCATTCTTCGATTACACGTCACGAAAGAGTCGCACACCCAGTATTTAAGACCACTGTTACGCGAATCATACTTTTTATGTATATAAAAAATAGACCATCTCAACCCGTTCTTGACCCCGCAAGTATCTCGAGTGTGCGGTAGGTATTTCCTCTCGTATAAAAAAACATAACAACAAGTGGTCTTCTTGAGGAACTTCATTACTATTAAAATAAAATATTTTACTACAGAAAGTACTAAATAATTTTGTCAGAACAATAAGCTTATAAACTTCCCTGATTGAAAAATAGGCGTATCAAGTGTCGTGACGTGGCGATCCCTTTGTAGATTTGAAGAGACGTCTTTGTATTTTCGTTCTGGTATTTTGGTACAGTCTTGAAAATACCATTCACCTATTAAGAATAATTTGAAGAAGTGTAGGTAGATTATTAAACTTGTAATTGTATTGTCTGCGTATTTATCTTTTTTATACATTATTGTACGTAATACGTAAACTTAATAAATAAATAAAACCAGCTCAAAGCTAAACAATTTGTAAGTAAATGTTCTATGCGAAAATTTAAATTTAATAAGCAACCCGATAGCGAAAACGTATAATAAGAAATTTTATTTCCATTCAATTAAGGTATCTAATGAAAAATTTCAGAATGCATTTTCGAAAGAGCTTACTCTAAAGAACAAGTATATTTGAACCAAATAATATTCAAGTGGGCTCAAGGTCACTTCATTAAAGTACCTATTCTTAATTTATTCACTTTAGTAATTCTCTAAGTTATGTTCTTCACATCGGTTTGACAAATTAGTGCAATTTTTTTTACAAAATTTAAATTGTACAACATTTTGCTAATCGGGCTTCTAATATCGTTTTGTAAAAAACACACACAAACTTCACAGAAAGAACCAAATAATGAATATGATATTCACATTGTATTATCTTAAATCTCTTTTCAATATCTAAAGGAAATTAACACTAACTCAAGCGCCAATAGGGTTAGTATGACCACTCCAGTTACACCCTCTGAGACTAAGATGGGAGTGGTTAACAGGAATATTCGTAAAGTTAATGGCATTGCAAGCATTCTTTAAAAAAATTGTTGGAAGTCCACTACTGGACGTAGGCCTTTCCCAACGTGAGGATTTCCCTTAAACGCCACGCTTGGCATACAGATTCTAAAAGTGTGAGAGCCTAGCTGTAGCTTTTCCTACTGCTCGAATGAGCCGGCTCGATCGAGGTAGTACCACGACCTCGCAGAATACCGACGTGAAGTAGAGGCATCTTGTGCTTCTGCGTTTCATTAGGTAAGCGTACTAACCGGAGGCCTACTCCCCTCTACCCCACCCCCTTCCTCATCCTCTCTATCATCTCCCAAATATCCTAAAAGGCCGAAAACACATCTGCAGCTCCTCTGGTGTTGCAGATGTACGTGGGCGACGGTAATCACTTAAAGTCAGGTGAGCCACTTGCTCGTTTGCCCCTTTTCACAAGATTATTACTTGAAACTTACCACAAGGTTTAATTCAAGTATAACCTGATTTAAATATAACCCTTCATAACATTACTTACCGTCATTCTTGTGTTTGTCTTTTGTCCGTAAAAGGTATTATAAAATGAAGGTAAAGGGTAAGAAAATAAGCCGCACTCTAACTATCCAAGGGTCCGGAAGTAATAACTTTAAGTTATGTTCATAAGTTAGGTTATTAACAATTAAGGAAAGTGTTTGTTCTATGTCTCCGGGTATAATATATGTAATATATATGTCGGCGCAACGACAATTTTAATTACTAGTTTTCGTAATAAAAATAATTATAATTTTAGATGTAATATTGACTCGAACAATCAGAAATTAGTTTAAATTAGTACGGAAAGTGTAATGATTGCCGATGGTTTCATAAATCGTTTAGAGTGCCAGAGAAGGCATTATCTTTCCAACTTTGGTGGCGAAAGGACGTTCTCGAAGCGAAACTCTGTGAGTGCTTTATTTTATTATTATTTCTAGTATTTAAATTTATTCATTGTGTTAAAATTGTGAAATAAATTCAGTGTTAAATCAGTGTGTCTAAATTGTTTGCAATGAGCAATATTGATAACGGGAATGGTGATGGCAGCTCCGCTGACGTCACTGTTTTAAAAAACCCTGTCGGTCAAATTGCTCCGTTATCAGAAGTGGGATCGCCACCCAATTCTGCTCGACAATCTGACTTAATCACCGAGAATGCTTGTGCTTCTGTTAATGGTGTACCACCTGAGTTTTTCACTCAGATGTTGCAAATGATGAAGCACATGTCCGATCGTATCACAACACAACCAGATTTCAAGGCCAAAATCAGTGACGTATTTTTGCCGTCATACGATCCGGATGCCGGTGTAGGGATACGCGAGTGGTGTCAACATGTGACCACTGCCATGCAAACTTATAATTTAAATGATTACGAGGTCAGAATGAAAGCGGGTAGTTTACTTAGGGGACGAGCAAAGTTGTGGGTTGTCAACTGGCTTGTGTCAACAGCCACGTGGCAGGAATTGCGCGAGGTATTAATTACAACTTTTGAGCCTGAGAACAGGTATTCCCGCGATATTATCCGTTTTAGAGAACACACTTATGATAACACTAAGGACATTGCGCAATTTTTGTCACAGGCTTGGGTACTATGGAAACGTATTACTAAGGATAGGTTATCGCATGATGACGCGGTTGAAGCTGTGATTGGGTGTATATGGGATGAACGACTGCGGATCGAATTATTAAATGCTCGGGCTACTTCAGTGCCGGAATTTATTTCGGTTGCGTCGTCGATACGACGCGTTAAACGACCACAGCTAGGTGCACCAAATTCGCAACCGGGACCTAGTAAACGACCACGATTCTCTGATAAATCTTTACTTTATTGCCTAACTTGTAAGAGGTCTGGTCATGATACACACGATTGTCGCTTTGGTGGTAAGATCTCAAATACTCAACCAAGTCATCCCATGAATAAAATTGTCCCGCGTGGCATCGATAAACCAACATGTTCATTCTGCTCGAGAGTGGGTCATACGTATGAGACATGTTATAAGCGTGAACGCGTGGTTGTTTCCAATATTAACTGTGTGGGTACTCCTAAGCTAACATTTATGCCAGTGGTAGTGGGTAACCTAAGGATTAATGCAATTTTTGATAGTGGCGCGGAATGTTCAGTAATACGCGAGTCCGTGGCAATGAAATTGCCTGGAAAAAGAGTTAGTATTGTCAGTTATTTGAAAGGTATTGGACAATTTACTGTGGTATCTCTAACAATGTTGACAACGGTCTGTGTCATCGATAGCCTAAGTGTAGAGCTTCAACTTCATATAGTACCAGACTATGAAGTGTGCTCAGATATTTTAATAGGGATGAATCTTATGGAGAACAGTAACCTCAGTGTACTTGTGAACTCTCGGGGTGCAACCTTAATCCATCAACCGGTGGTTAGCCGCTTGCGATCTCAAAGTGAAAAATTCGATAAATTAAATTGTGATTTGACCAATGATTACCAAATTAATGAATTAAAAATCATGCTTAATAAGTATGAACATTTGTTTGTTCACGGTTACCCGCGCGCACGTGTCAATACTGGTGAATTAGAAATACGCCTCAAAGACCCGAATAAGTTTGTAGAACGAAGGCCTTACCGATTGAGCCTGGTTGAGCGGGAAAAAGTCCGTGGAATAGTTAATGAATTGCTTGAACATAACACAATTCGAGAAAGCCAGTCGCCTTTTTCCAGCCCAGTAATCCTGGTCAAAAAGAAAAACGGTAAGCATCGCATGTGTGTGGATTACCGAGAATTAAACAGGAACACCCTGAGGGATCACTATCCGTTGCCAATAATTTCGGATCAAATAGACCAACTGGCAGCCGGTTTCCATCAAATTCCAATATCTGAAAGCTCAATTGAAAAGACTGCCTTTGTTACCCCGGATGGGCTCTATGAATACCTCGCCATGCCATTTGGTTTATGTAATGCATGTTCTGTGTATCAGCGATGCATGAATAGAGCGCTGGCTCCTCTTTTGAGTGGCTCTCTACAGGTTTGTCAAGTTTATGTTGATGATGTGCTGTCTAAATGTAGAGACTTTCCGGAAGGGCTCTCTCATATTGAACGTATACTCATCGCCTTACAAGAGGCTGGGTTTTCAATAAATATTGACAAGACTGCCTTCTTTAAACGCTCGATCGAATACCTGGGCAATATAATATCAGATGGACGAGTGAGTCCGAGTCCTAGAAAAGTAGAGGCTTTAACGAAGGCACCAACTCCAAAAACAGTTAAACAGATAAGACAATTTAACGGTCTCGCCGGATACTTCAGACGCTTCATTCCTGATTTTTCCCGTATTATGGTACCTCTGTATGAATTAACAAAAAAAGATTCTAAATGGGAATGGAATGAAAGACATGACGAAGCTCGAAATCGTATTATCCAACACTTGTCTACTGCGCCTACCCTTGCTCTCTTCCAGGAGGATGCGCCAATTGAACTCTACACTGACGCGAGCAGTCTTGGCTACGGCGCCGTGCTGATCCAGGTAATTGGAGGACGGCAGCATCCCATCGCTTACATGAGTCAACGTACCACCGAGGCGGAGAGTCGTTATCACTCCTACGAGCTTGAGACCCTTGCGGTAGTAAGAGCTATCAAACATTTCCGTCACTACCTCTATGGACGGAAATTTAAGGTAATCACCGACTGTAACGCTCTTAAGGCATCAAAGCACAAAAAGGACCTACTTCCAAGAATCCATCGGTGGTGGGCCTTTCTACAGAATTACGATTTCGAGGTTGAATATAGAAAAGGTGAACGCTTACAGCACGCAGATTTTTTCAGTCGCAATCCAGTATCTGAAAGTTCTGTTAACATTATGACGAGAGACAACGAATGGTTACAAATCGAGCAACGACGTGATGAAAACCTCCGCCCGCTTATACAAAGCGTGTCCAGTGAAAATAAAACCACCGACTATGTACTGGAGAACGGTGTGCTCAAAAGGACTCTCACGGATTCTGTATTTGGCTCGCGCAAAGTAATGGTTGTGCCAAAGTCATTCCAGTGGAGCTTGATTAACTCTTTCCATACAGCATTGCAACACCCAGGATGGGAGAAGACGTTACAAAAGCTAAAGGAATCGTACTGGTTTAACAATATGAACACTATTGTCAGAAGCTTCGTAGATAATTGCGTCATATGCCGAACTTCGAAGGGCCCATCGGGTGCAATCCAAGCGGTGCTCCACCCGATTCCGAAACCTACTGCAGCATTTCAAGTAATTCATATGGATATTACTGGTAAACTCGGTACTAGAAATGCTGAGGGACAGGACGAGTACGTTATAGTAATAATCGATGCATTTACGAAGTATACCTTTCTAAACTATTCTACTGATAAGAGTCAAGGCAGCAGCCTTGCAGCAATGAAGCGAGTCGTCCACTTGTTTGGAACGCCAGAACAGGTCATCGTCGATGGAGGCAGAGAATTCCTCGGAGATTTCAAGGTTTACTGTGATCGTTTTGGTATTACCTTGCACACAATAGCTCCAGGAGTTAGCCGAGCGAACGGACAGGTTGAAAGAATAATGAGCACGTTGAAAAACGCACTAATAATGATTAAAACTATGACACTCAAAATTGGCAAACAGCCTTAGCAGCACTGCAGCTTGCGCTTAACTGCACTCCACATAGAGTGACTGGATTAGCGCCACTCACTCTTTTGACACGTCGAAAACACTGTGTACCACCGGAACTCCTGAGGCTGGTGAACATTGAGGATGAATCTATAGATTTTGATTTGCTTGAGCAGCAAGTGCAACAGAAAATAACTGCTTCAGCTCTTTATGAAAAACAACGTTTCGACAAGAATAAAGCAAAATACGTCCTTTTCTAAGAGGAGATTATGTGCTGATTAAAATAACCCCGAAACCAAACTTCTCTAGACCTCAAATATAGTGAACCTTACGAGATCTACAGAATACTTGACAACGACCGCTACATGGTGAAACGAGTGACGGGCAGAGGGCGACCACGCAAGGTTGCTCACGATCAGTTACGGCGAGCACCGCAACCAGGCAACCAGGCAGCCATGTCGGCGAGCACAAATGATGATAATGAGCAACCAAACATGGTGGTCAGATTGGCTAATACAGCAGACGGGTCTGGGCCACAACAAACACATGACGAACCGCAACCATCTACTTCCCAAGTTGCCCAATCTATGGATGCATAAAGAAACCGGTTAGTTCTTTCCTGTTATATTCTGTGGATAGTCTAACTAATACAAGCAAAAGATATAAGACTGTACAACCTACATTCCTTGTTTCCCTTCCTATTGCTACCGTTTTCAGAGCCTCTGTGGACCACGGTCAAGAAAGGCCCAGGCCACAGCATCGTCCTAAACAAATCCTTTAGAGCCCTGTGGACCACGGCGTACAAAACCGCTTAGCACCGCAGCATCAATCTCCTGTGAGCTACTAGGACAACTACTTGTTCAAGTTTTCTTTATAGAGCCTCTGTGGACCACGGTCAAATAAGGCCCAGGCCACAGCATCGTCCTAAACAAATCCTTTAGAGCCCTGTGGACCACGGCGTCCAGGACCGCTTAGCACCACAGCATCAATTTCCTATTATATAAGCTACAAGGAAAGTGATTTGTCATCTTTCTTTGTAAAGTTTCAATCTCCTGTATGCTATCAGGTACATGTACTTGTCAATTTCTTTTAGAGCCTCTGTGGACCACGGTCAATTAAGACCCAGGCCATAGCACCGTCCTTCCAAAGTCCTTTAGAGCCTCTGTGGACCACGGCGTACAGGACCGCTCAGCACCACAGCATCATCCTGATCTACGAGTAAAATCCATATTGCGAAGATGCGTGGAGCACTTGCAAATGAACAAACAATAAACCAAGCTGTGTACGGATACGTGGAGTATCTACACTAACATAACTTATAACCAAGTTTGCTCACTTTCCTATGTACAGCATATTAAATTTTAGCACTATGAATTAGATGCTTAAAACAATTTTTATGATGATTATAAGAAACGACCATTGTACTGGCTGGTGGCTAGGTTATTAGCAAAAGGTCATAAGGTAGAAAAAAAAAAAAAAAAAGATTTAATAAAACACTACATGAAAGTATGTGTTGTTAACTAGTATACCTGTGAACGGATACTTGGCTGAGACCATGTTTTTCTACATAATTGCAGAACCGCGACTGGTGCAGGGCACGCACCGTCTCGCAGTATGGCCGTGTCGGCGCAACGACAATTTTAATTACTAGTTTTCGTAATAAAAATAATTATAATTTTAGATGTAATATTGACTCGAACAATCAGAAATTAGTTTAAATTAGTACGGAAAGTGTAATGATTGCCGATGGTTTCATAAATCGTTTAGAGTGCCAGAGAAGGCATTATCTTTCCAACTTTGGTGGCGAAAGGACGTTCTCGAAGCGAAACTCTGTGAGTGCTTTATTTTATTATTATTTCTAGTATTTAAATTTATTCATTGTGTTAAAATTGTGAAATAAATTCAGTGTTAAATCAGTGTGTCTAAATTGTTTGCAATGAGCAATATTGATAACGGAATGGTGATGGCAGCTCCGCTGACGTCACTGTTTTAAAAAACCCTGTCGGTCAAATTGCTCCGTTATATACAAGTAATATTAACTGCTGTTTAAATCGTACAACGATCTGTCAGTTTCATCCTACACTATTTATGGCAATTATGTGTCATGAACACGTCAAAAATAGTATAGTTTCACAAATTTATATATAAATGTCTACTCTTAAGGTGAAGGAGAAAAGTTAGTCGTTTATGTTCTCCCCCTCCCCCCACCCCATCATGTGCCAATAGATTCTTGTCGCACTATACCATATGGATGAGCCGATTTCAATACGTCTTTATCTGAAAGCTAGTTTAATCAAGATCGTTCTTTGCTACTTCAGTATTCTTTTATTCAGCGGATTAAAGATCATCAGCTCTTTTCCTAGCTAGTGTTGGTATCCCAGCTATACAATATTCATTGTATAGCTAGTTATATTTACGTTAAACAGGAATATTTCTTTTTTCCAATTTGGTACACGTTGTAAATTCGATAACACCGCAATAATATGATAAAATTGACCTGGTGCTGCATTAAGGCCATTTACCTAGAACATCAGGCAATACGTTAGTGCACCATCAAAAATATCTGATATTGATTTCAAAAGCTAAGTTTCCTTTCGTAGCCTCTCTTGTTACAACGAAAAAAAATTTAGACTTTTTGCACGTTCTCTCGCTTGTCAGCGGATTTCCTGATTTCTTTTTTTTAATTATTAATGATTCTTCTCGTAACTATCACCTTTAGTGAAATCTGTTTTAAATTTTTGATGATTTATCAGTAAGACATTCATTATATGCTCAGAATCTTTTTTTTATAAACCGCTGCAACTTTCCACTACAGATTAATACAAACTCAGAGACAGTCACTCGTCTTTACCTTCCCATATCTGATGTAACGATTACGTGATAAGGGCGGCAGAAGGCTCAGATGCTATGCAATACAAGTGAATCACACCTGAAAATCAACGTTTTGTGACTTTGTCGCGGACGCAGTGGCTCTGCTGCAGTCAGGTACGCTAACAACTAAACAACGCGATCGTCGACTTTATACGACAGGAGTGCGAAAAGGTTTCGAGATGGTTTGTGTAAATATAACAACATAGCAAGTGTTCGCAGTTTTTGCGAGAACTTGGCTTGGCGGACTCTGGTATCTTTATTTAGGCGCTTCTACGTGTTAACGTTATATAAGCTTAAAACGTAATAGGCATTTTGAATACGTTCAGCGAAAAATGTAAAAGGTATCGTAAAGAACCAATAGCCTAATGGGTTAGGTTGCGGACTGCGAAACATGACGATGCAGGTTCGAGCGCGCCCTTCATTCGAGTACAGACGTAAACAACTCCTGATTCAAGCTGTAATGCTTAGTTGAAGTGGTTAACATTGCTAATATTCAGTAATGTTAATCAACATCCTTAGGAACATCCAGAGGAACCTCGTTATGAGACGGTGGTAGCTTGAAAAAAAACGACAATTGACAAACGAAATCTGAATTTCTTTTGTCAAATAAAGATTTTTCAATTCATTAATTTCATCATTGCTAGTATTCTTTATTTCGATTCGATCCAGGAGATCGCCATGGGAGTTTCAAAGTATTACCCTTAGTCGACACTTACGCTATCCAAGGAGAAAACTCCTAAACTGATTAAAATTTCAAATAAGGTTTATTATAGAAATATTATAATTTTTTCTTGACGGTATGAAGTATGAATGTTAAAAAATTGTCAACTAATTTTCTTTTGTAATGTATGTTTTTGTTTTTGTTCTGTGTGTTGAATTACTTCTTGTAATTATATATATATATTCACTGTATAATTGGGACAGCAGAATCTTACGTCACTATCGCACGACGGCTTCGTTATAAATGTGAGACAATGCTAAATAGGATTATTTGTATTACATCATCTTTTAATAAGCTTAAAATCATCTCGTGGAAGATACAAATTTATGCAAAAGTTTTGTTATATGACTTATGCATGTTCACCGCCGTGGAAACGCCTAGAATGATAGTTCGTATGAACTTCTTTCCAAAGTGAGGCAATAAACCGATATACCATGTAGGCGGAAGCAACATTTACCTACGCCCTACGTCACGAACACATTTGCAAAACTAATATCGACTAGTGGAACTTATCTTCTTCACCTCATCTAATCGTCATTTTCAATCTGGATACCCACTTCGCAGAATACCAACGTGAAGTGGAGGCATCTTATGTTTCTGCGTCACGTTCGGTGTGTGAGGTAACCGGTGGTTCACTACCCCATCCCCGACTCACCTTCCTATCATCCTTCCCATTACCCCAATATCTTTAAAGGCCAACAACGCACCTGGAGCTCCTCTGGTGTTGCAGATGTACATGAGCGACGGTAATCACTTACCATCAAATGAGCTGTTTGCTCATTTGCCCCCTTTACCAGAAAAAAACGGATTCCACGAGGTGTAAGCAATAGTGCTGACGGGTAGTCCAGTCAACAGCGAACTTGGTTTTAGGCGTTATGAATGTAAGGTTATTATAATTTAAATAAACTTTTTCAACACTGAGCCAGGTAGGAAATACCTATAATTTTATACCACGTCTTTTCTTATCAAGATTACGGGAAAAGTAACAAACGTGTTAGGGATAAATTACCGCTTGGATCTCGACCGAAATGGGCTATTCGATTAAAATGTGTTTCGACTCTGTGGTCTGAATTTATAATAAGGCTTTGATATTGTAAGTATATAGGTCAGGAATTATTTAACAGGTCGCGCTTGTATGAATCTGGTACCAGTAGTAAGATCGTAATCAAAATCGATTCCTATAATAAAAAAAAAAAATAAGGATCTTTTTCATCTTCATCAGTCTATTTAAGTTCATTGTTGAACACAGGCCTCACCAAACAAATCTTCCATCAAAATCGACATGCATTTCTTAAAAGGTTTACCCATACTCACCACGGATTTTTTTGGGGAAGGCAGCAACCGAGCAACCGGTTCACCTGATGGTAAGGGATTACCGTCGCCCACATACATCTGCAACAATTGAGGTGCCAGGTGCGTTACCGGCCTTTAAGGGTATTTGGGAGATGGGAAGGTGGATGAGGAGGGGGATGGGGAGGGTATGGGGAGGGCGAGCGGGCCTCCGGATATCTCACTCGCCTAACGAAACGCAGAAGCACAAGATGCCTCTACTTCACGCCGGTATTCTGCGAGGCCGTGGTACCAACCCAGTCAAGCCGGTCCATTCGAGCAGCAGCGAAAGCCGCTGCTTGGCTCTACCACGTGTGGGGTTTGGCAGGGTACCGGCACTGCGCATGCGGTAACCCCTCACTAGTGATGCTGCTTCCCAACACTAATCTGTGAAGTTCTGGTTTCACAGATTCGTATGGATTTCCCTCCACGCATTCGGTCCCAAGAGCATAATTTATTAGCTAGCGGGGTGCACCACGTGTAGGTGTGATTGGCATTTAGATAAAAAGAGATTACATTACCCCTCTACTGTATAATCTATTGCTCTAATAGACACAAATTGTATGTGACAAATTACAAGCGCACTCGGCGAGAGTGCCAGCGAGAACGAGCTACGATAAATTGGGTGGAATGGATGACTTTCGCTACTTTATGTATTAATAGTATAAATTATTCGACATTGTAGAAAATGCTTCTGGATTAAATAATAACAATGCTCAGTAAACAAGCAACCAAGTAGATAACAGAAAAAAATCTGTTAAAACTAAGTAAAAACGGAACTACAGTTCTGTTTTGTAAACTAATGAAAAGCTATGAACGAATGAAAAATTCACTTTAATTTCATACGTACATATAGAATTGAGTATACTTAATTTTATTACCGAACGTTTTTAAAATTAAATATTGATTTATTTTATATAATGATATATTTTTTTTAATTTTCATGATAATTGTTTCTTCTACGAGAATATTGAGGAGGAGTAGTGTTGTGAGTGAAATTGTTAAGACTGTTGTCATAGTTAGTTACGCATATTCCTGAACATTTGTTATTATAATGTATGCTTGTTACATGCACTGTGTATCCAAATGTTTTTATACCGTGTATCGTTTGTCTACTCATTACATAAACTCGTACAACATAATTGTTAATTTTATTGTGGAGGGATGTAACATATGTATCTTGGTAGATGTCAATAAGTTTTCTACAAGTACCCCTGATTTATCAGGCAGTCAATAAATGGTGATTGTACTGTTCGACGTGTTTTATTAACTGCTCCGAATCCTTCAAATAGTGAAGGATATTACAAACTCAAAATACGTACAATACAAGTAATAAAATAATACGTTTTGTTAAAAATTTACATATTTCTAGTAGAAATAAATCAATTAGCCCGTAAAGTAATCGTGAACGATATTTGAATTATTTCCGTTACGAGTGAGTTACGATGAGAGCTTTAGTCATATATCACTGTCAAACAATGTTAACCTCTTTTGGTGCTTAGTAACACGATTTTAGATATAAAATCTCGTAAATTTACAAATTAGAATATTTTACATTTTTTTTAAAAATAAAAACAGGTTGTCTCTACGGTAGAATTTACTCGTCATACGTGGAAGCGTTTCACAGAAATACATTGCACATTGACAAACATCCAGATCCGTGACAATTATATGTAGGCATACAAATACTTGTTACTCGCGGGAAACGACCTTGCTACCCGTAGCGCCACAGGCAATCATTTAGCGATTGCGACAACCAAAGCCGACTGAAACAGCACAAAGAGAAATGAGAAATTGTCATAACAATAGAATTTCTGCTGTTTCAACAAGTCACGATCTAAAGTAGGGTTGCGCCTGCACAGTATTAACTAGTTTCTCAAAATATCTGCCACATACCATGTTCTGTTAAATGCTGCATATAGAATATCGCTGTCTAAAGTAGCAGCCTGTAAGTGACCATGGCTGGGCAAAGGCCTCCTTCACAAATATTTTGAGAGGGTTTTTGAGCCGGGAATGACCCGCCACGGTGCTCCAATGCGGGTGGGGGGGGCTTCATATATCCCCGAAATAATATTCTTTTATTATTTCTCAGACATGCAGGTTTCCACACGATGTTCTCCTTCACTGCCGAGCAGGTGGTAAATATATCACTTTAAATTGATATTAACAATTTCAGAGGTGCCGGTACCGGGGATCGAACTCAGGTCACTCGCGCTCTTTGAAACTACAGTGAGAGCCCTGACCACTAATCTACCACGGCTTGTTGTCGCTGTCAAATATTCGCACATGTAAACTATCTAATTTTAAAAAATTCAATATAAAATCACGACCTCAATATACTGTGAGCACATTCTGCGTAGATCGGATCAAAATTATTAATTAAAAGCTTAAGGTGACCCAAGTTAACTATGACATCAGAACGTGTAAGACCTCAGTACCCCCGTGAACACGGGTGCTGTAAGTACTCGAAACGCCATAAAATCCGTAAATAATAGTTTTATTTCAAATCTGTAGTGTTCGCGTAAATACAAAAAATCATTATCATCTGTATTTAATATTGAATATAACAAGTACTTTAAGTTTGGTGATTAATTCACATTTGGTTTATTTTTATACCGTATAAGTGTGGATAAAATAAGAAAGAATAGTTCTTTCGTTACAATATTATAAAATGGATAGATTCATCACCCCAGAAAATATGTTTATAAATATTGTTAGTAATTTTGTTACATTAAATATCGTTAAATTAATGCGGTCGTATAGGCTGATAAAAAAGATAAGGAAAAAATTTGGTATTGTTAATAGATAAAAAAAATATAAATAGGAGGATTCTTGCATTTTGATGCAAAGTTAGCAGTGATCTCCATCACATAAAACTCATTAAAACTGTAGTTTATTGTAAATAATAACAAAATAAAGAACTTAAATCGTCTTATTACTAAGTATAAATATTTCACTTCCTTCTATTTCATCAAGAAACCAGCACGCGTACTATGAAATTTAATGCGAGTGGTGATCCTGAAATAATACAGTGCCTTTGTGAGTATTTGGAGAGAAACGTAGTTATTTTGGTAGGATCCGCACTGAAATTTCAACTCAAAGGCTGATCTTAACCAAGAGTCTGTCTACGGTCCGTTCATAAACAAACACGTCATGCAATACTAATAGAATAATCGGCTTAATTGACACTACTGTATTGATGTCTTCTCTTTATTATAGGAAATTAACAGCGAATAGACTAAACGTCATTTTATTTAAGTTTTTTTATTCATCTCTATCATCGTCATTCACTTCCTTTTAAAATGATGGAGGAAGTAGATGGCTGCCACATGCCTCATAAGTACGAGAATACAACAATGTATTCATGTGAACACAGTTTTTCTTTTTAATATATATTTCTTTCACCGTTACTACTATAAGGTAACAAAGGCCGGACTTAATGTCTGTAAGCATTCTCTGACAATCAGCCCAAGGAATGGTGAGATCCATTAGCTGGTGTATCAATAACAATATACGTATAAAAATATGTGTGTGTATATATACATACGACAATTTCTTAAGACTAATAACGAAAAATTACAAATCAAAAGTATATGACTACATAATAATATACAATATTATGGATATTCATAGATAAGATATCAATGAGACTCTAGTAGACAAATATAAAATTAAATGAACACTCATTTACTTTTTTTTTATAGAAGAAGGGGGCAAACGAGCGTGCGGCTCACCTGATGGTAAGTGATCACCGACGGCCACGAACATCCACAACACCAGATGAGCTACAGATGCGCTGCCGGCCTTTCAGGAATGAATAAGGTCTTTTCTTCATCATCATCATCATCATCATTTCAGCCTATCAGAAGTCCACTGCTGAACATAGGCCTCCCCCAAATATTGCCACGAAGCTCGGTCTTGAGCCACCTGCATCCATCGACTTCCCGCAACACTGCGCAGGTCGTCACTCCATCAAATTGGCAACCTAACAATACGTTAAATATGGATAATATCATTCTGCTGATTAAGCGATATCTTTCTGTAAACAACCCAACCACAATAAATCAAGCAGGTACGTTGACTACTTAGATAGAGCCGGAAGGGATTATGTTACTTGCCATTTATGATATTAGAACACATTTTAGATATTTATATTCTTTGCTTTGCTAATATTTTCTACGCTGCTTTTTTACTTCATAACGTACTTCAAATGTTAACAATTTGGACCTTTTTACTTTTACACTTTTTGAAGTCCTTACTTAACAGTATTAATTCTTTGTTTGGTAAAAAAACCTGTTTGTTTTCAGGCATGTAGGCATAACCATTTACATAGTATTTTCAAGGTTAAAAATTTTCTAACTTATCTACTGCTGTATATTTTTTTTTATGGCCATTTGCCTACAAGCAAGCTCACCTGACGGAAATAGTGATTACCGTCGCCCACGTACATCTGGATCTCCTGTACACGCTACAGTTGCGTAGCCGGTCTTTAAGGATATTTGGGGGACGGAAGGGAAAGGGAAGGAGGTTAGGGAAGGAGGAGAAAGGGGCTCCGGTTACCTTACTCACTGAACGAAACGCAGAAGCACAAAATGCCCAACTTCGCGCCGGTGTTCTGCGACGTCTGGGTACTAAGCCGGTCGAGTCGGCCATCGTTTGCCTCTCATCATTTTTTTTCATCATTTCAGCCTATTAGAAGTCCACTGCTGAACATAGGCCTCCCCCAAAGATTGCCACGAAGCACGGTCCTGAGCCACCTGCATCCATCGACTTCCCGCAACACTGCGCAGGTCGTCACTCCATCTTGTGGGGGGTCGTCCTACACTGCGTTTGCCTGTACGTGGCTGCCACTTGAGAACCTTTTTTCCCCAACGGTTGTCAGTTCTGCGAGCTATGTGGCCAGCCCATTGCCACTTCAGCTTGCTGATCTTTACGGCTATGTCGGTCTTTTCTTGCTCTTACTAAAATAAATAAAAAAATTACGCTCATTCTTTACTTACTTATAAAAAGGGTAGCAAAAAGCAGTAAGATTGTATTAAATATGTATTTAATTAAATCCTGTTACTAAGACACAAGGAGTCCCAATTTAGGATCGGAGAACGTGTGTGATTTGTTCAATATATTACATTATGTAAAAAAGCTTCCAGTAGTTAACGAAACAATTTTCCATGTTCAATTGCAAATTCAAAATTTTGCTAAATAATGAATGTAGATTTTCTTTACTCGACGATACATGAATCACGTATTAGTTTATTATTCCGTTTGATTGATACGAAAAAAGTCTACTGATTTTTGTGGAAATTTTCCAATGCGTATTTCATATGCAAAAGCTACTCTTAAACTCGACTCGCTTTTGCGTTCGAATATTTGGAATTCAATGACGACTAAGATAATATTCAATTTGGGTTTAAAATATCTTGTCTTGTTCTATCTCCCTAAATGGGGAAAAGTGGGTTGCGGAAGCCCATTTGACTACGATGAGTTGTGAGTGCTAGAGGTGATATTAAAAATATGTAAATCATAGCAATTTTCCAATATTATTTGTACACAAAATTTTGTTATCCACGAAAAGTCGCTTGAAGTAAAAAAAGCATCCCTGTATCAAAGTCAAAGTGTTTGCATGAACTACAAACAATAGTTCCGAGTCTCGGTTTTTATTTATGTGAAATTTATTTACGTAAACTGCCGCCGTGACCATATTTCTACAGAGATGTAACATTTTTAAAAATTTATTAAAAAAAATATCAGAAGATATTGAAACCCACGACGATAAATACTATTAGTTGGTTTTACTCGTGTATTATTTTATCGTAGTATAACTTAACCTTATATTAAAATGAATCATTATCTTTTCCACGAACAGTAGCACAAAGACATGATGTAAAATTTTTCGCGCGCTTTTATTTTACCTTTCACTTTACGCATTTTTTTCTTTTCAACATCAAGACTCGTGTGACATTTAAATTTTTTTGTAGACTTTCAATACCGTATCGGTTTTCAATGAAGTTGAGGATTTATTTTAAAGGGCGTCTGCATAAAATGAACAAAGACTTTTGAGATAAATTAAAATTTAGATAAATTACGTTTTATACGTAACACGTAACACTATTAAGTTATGGTCTGTGATTTGCTTGTGAACCTTGTTAATATAAATAAACGTCATGTAAAAAAAATACTCTCAGCTCGCAAAGCACAGTCCTCCTCCCCATCCATCCATCCATCCCTCTTCTCTTCCTCGCTCCCATCTCCCACCTTTCCTTAAAAGCCGGCCCCTTCTCTGGTGTTGAAAATGTACGTAGGCGACGATAATCACTTACCATCAGACGAGGCGCTTGTTTGTTTGGTGGTTTCTCGGAGAGGCTTATAGTAGCAGTTGTTTATACACGATGTTGTCCATCACTAGTCTTGACTTGACTTGGTCTAGTGGTAGTAAGCCTAGAGTTTGGTACGGAACAACCATCACTTGTCTTATACCATTATTTATTCTCTTTTCACCCTAATTCAACTTTTACGCTATGAGATGGATTATATTATGCCGCCACACCCAGTGTTTAAGAAACAATAATATTTACTTTTATATAAATTTCCTCAACTGCCAGCAAAGCAGTAATAAAACATGTAATTTATTCTCTACAGTATATTTGTTCTCTGCAACAACATGTGTCCCTCCGTCTTGATATGTTAAGCTAACTATATTCCTGTCATAATATTAGCTTTGAATCTTTCGATGTAAGCTTTCGGGTATTCAGTTATGTGAACATACTTTAGGATCTAGAATAGCAAGAACATTGACGGGTAACTTTAATTTTAATAAATGTTTATTAGTGCTGAGGTCATAAAAGATAAATCTACACTATAAGTGTAGATTCATCTTTCAATGTCCCAATTTCTAGTAACAGTAGTAGTAGTATTATTATGAATTACTATGATTTTAAAATGAACTGTAATTTAAACTGCAGTTATTTAAATATAAATAGGTTTAAAATTATAAATTTAGTTGCTTTTTTATGTCTTCAATCTTTTACAGTACCTTAATAAGAAACATTAAATTAAATTAGCCGTAGTATGTTTACCAAAGATAAAACATCCATGACAAATCCTCTGTACAAGTTAAATCAAATTCTATTGATTATAAATAGATCGAACCACGCCAATAACAATAACTACTCGTAGATTGATTCAAATTTTTTTACGATTGACAAACGAGATTTGTTTAATTTGTTTCTTTTTAAATTTAATTCAGATGTGTATTTTTAAATTTCAATACGTGGTAGAGCCAAGCGGCGGCTTTTGATGCTATTTGAATGGGCCGGCTCGACCTTGTCTACCCCACCCTCGCAGAATACCGGCGTGAAATAGAGATATCTTGTGCTTCTGCGTTTCGTTTGGTGAGTGAGTCTTTCCCATCCCCCAAATACCCTAAAAAGCCGGCAACGCACCTACAACACATCTGGTGTTGCAGATGTACGTGGACGACGGTAATTATTTACCATCAGGCGAACCGCTTGCACGTTTGTCGGCTTTACCATTAAAAAAATATGTTATTAAGTTCACTTCTGTTAACTTACTGTCCCTTCATTAACTATAAAGTAAAAAGTAAAGTAGCTGCCTGAAAATTACCCAGTGTTGGGCAAAGGCCTTCCCTCAAATATTTGAGAAAGCTTTAGAGCCGGGAACAGTTCACCACGCTGCTCTAGTGAGGTTTGGCTGACTTCATGCGTTCTTAAAATAATATTTTTTATTATTTCTCAGACATGCAGGATTCTTCTCCACGTTTTCCTTCGTCGCCGAGCACGTGGTTCAAATTGCTAATTTTGTGCATTATAAAGCGTGTTTGTGTCTTAACGGTTTTAGAATTCTGATTATTCACGGAAAGAATTAATTATCACCTTAAATATTGCATAAATCATTTTAGAGGTAAAATTATATTAGGGATATGACAGTCACTTAGAAGGTTTACCTGAAAATGGTAGATTTAAATGTAGTAGCGGACAGCAATACAAGGGCAGTGAGCCTTAATGTAAATCTTAATTAACTTGGGATAGCTTGGGATAGACCTCGGTTAATCAAGGTAGCCTGAATAAAGGGGAGAAATTACCTCTCCGTTTAAATTCGTCAAATTTTTCCCGGCTGCTGAAACCGCCACACTTATTTCTATTCAGTTACAATCGTCTATTAAAGTGATATATTTGTAGCGTATATTATATTCTTAATAACTGGATTTGATTGTAATGAGCTTAATTATAACGTCACAAAGATGTTATAAAAAGTTCTATGAGTCGCAGAGTCCCATCGCTTGATAGTGCCTTGTGACGAGGCGAAATACGTGTCATGTTTCAAATTGGTCTATCGAATTAGGTGGTATATGCCATTTTATTATTTTTTACATGCGGATTACTGCATGCAGCAAATAGTGCAAATCGTACAGAAATATATAAAAACTCCGTAGTACGTGCCCTCCGCCTAGAGTCCCGAACTCACCTCTAATGATTCGATCGCCTAGATTGTGGTTAGGGGCCACACGACTATCGTACCCCACACGAATATATATATATATATATTCTGAATGAATAAGACTTAAGTTAAGAACACAGCGGCAGACAGCGGTTAATTCATACAAATATAAAATATCTACAACTTGGATTTGACTATCATTACTAACGGTTACATTGTAACCTCCGTTAGAACACGGTTCTGTGCTACCATGTAGGTGGTACTGACAAAGCGCCGGCTTTTGCTGCTACACAAATGGGTGGGCTCGAACGGGATACTAACCTCGATCTCGCAGAATACCGTCGTGAAGTAGAGGCATCTTGTGCCTCTCACTTCATTCGGTGATTGAGATAACCAGAGGCCCACTACCCTTCTCTATATACCTGCTCCTCCCCAAATATATTAATAGAGCGCCAACGCACCTGCAGCTCTTCTGGTGTTGCAGATGTTCGTCACTTACCAATAGTTGAGCATCTTGATCGTATGCCCCCTTTCCGACATAAAAAAACTCCCTTATTCCCGTGACCCCGTACAGGTCATCCCACACAACGTTTTTTTTGTAACGGGGTGCTTGTCAAAAATATTTCTTCCCCAACAGTTTCTGCGAGCTATATAAAAGGAGCATTACAACTTCCCCTTGATGATCCTTACGGCTATTTCAGTTAACCTAGTTCTGTCGGATATCATCGTTGCAGATTCTATCTCATACAGAAACATTGAACAAACCCCACAATTCATAACTTTTGTTATACAACTTTTTTCTATTATAATTCCTCTTACAATATCTTCTCTCCTATAATCTATAATCCTATAATACTTTCCTATAATCTAGATTTTTATTTAAGGTTAGAGAAAATTATGATTTATCTGGATTTTTATAACTCTAGCCACCGCGTGCCGCTAGAAATATACATTTATAACGCGTAAAAGAGAAATAAGTAATGCTCGAAAAATATAACACAAGATAATTTATGCGATATGCCAGAAAAAGTGATATTTACATTATATCAATGAAATAATAAAAATTTAATACAACTATAAAAGCTTACCGTTACATTTATCTCGAATTAGCAGTTCTGTATAATTCTAAAAACTCATAATAATATTTTAGTATTACAAAAAAATACCTCTCGAAATTACATATGGACAGACATCGAGACCAGAACAATTATTTGTAGGCCATGGAATTACTTGTTCGGTGCCAAAAATAAACCCGCGCTGCATTTCGTCGCTTAGATTCACTGATTCATTAGACATAGTTATTATTTCGTCGGAGATTTCTTATCTAGTACCTAATTTAAAATTATCCTGTTTTAGCGGAGCGTCGTGTTGACTACTAACAGATACAAGGCTCAACTTATTGTATAGTGCTTTAAATTTAAAGCAATTTACGGCGAGTACATCCTTATCGACCGGCCACAAGTGTTTGAGCTTTCACCTGTAATAAACTTCAATTGCTGAATACTATATATAATATACCATAAACTGTTTACGCGCCAATACAAAGGCACACACTTGTATTTACCTTCCAATGTAACGCTTATAAGATAAAACCGGGGAAATGGAGCGATTCAATGTCAAACGCACTTGACGCAACAGAACCAAAACAGACTTGTAAACCAGTAATTTGTATATTGCAAATATACTGGTATTCCAACCCACTATAGCTCATCAGTATATACGGGTGATACATGTTATTATGATGCGTTTAATAAATCAATAGAAATTATGTTCAAAGCTTTGATTTCGAATCAGTTGGATATGACGTCAATGTTGAGACAAAAACTTGTAGTTGTTAAATATAACAACACTCGAAACATAAACCTCCTCAGTAGATTGCCGCAAAGCTCCACTCCGCAAAAGACCCTAAACCACATGTAACAAAGGACTGCCCGTAAAACTATCCAGATCCTGAGAATAAAAGCAGGTATTTATAAGAGATACAGACATTAACAAAGTTATTAAATCCCTTTACATGACATTACAATAGTATTTCTATTGTTTCAACACGTCGAGAAATAAAAGGAATTCTCTAATTACATTTTGAGAACGAAAGTAGTTACTACTAAATTATAAGGCTTAGTAATACTAAAGTCACGTCATTTCTGACATTTAAATTAGCGTACAATTAATTGCTCGAAAACCATCAAACACCGCACTCGTCGCTAATGAAGAAACATTAATTTGGTGTAATCCACTTACGCACATAGTAAATCGATTTTAAATGAATGCTTTCAAAAGATCAAGGAAAATTCTTTTGAAGGTAATTCTTATAGGTATAATCTTTTATTATTTTCGCACTTTTATATATTAGATGTAAGGACAAATATACTAACTGTTTTCTCTAATGTAGATCTTACCTGTACGTGGTGAAGTGATTTTAGTAGTGTTGGAGAGCGGCATCTCCAGTGCAATAGGTTCCGGCACTGCGCTCACGAGCCCGCCCAGCGAGGTGACTATGAGCAAACCTCCAAGAATGCGTATGCATTTGCTGGCATTTTCTTGGAGAGGCCAATGTTCAGCAGTGGACTGTAATGGGCCGATGTAATACTTCATTTTTAACCTATGCATGCTATCAGTAATGTCGTGTCTTTTACTACTCGCCTTATAAGAGTCCTATGTTTGGAGAAATCGATCTCGTAAACTATTAACTTGAACATGTGGACATGAATTAGATCAACGACATAACCAATATGTTGTGGTATGTAGGGTATTGGTGTATTTATCATCATCGACAGACTTATTAAGCTTACTACTGGCCGTGGGCCTAAGCAAAAACCTCCAGAAATAGTAATTATATAGAAAGAAAAGCAGAAATAAAGGAAACACTCCAGTGACTAAATCAAGAAACCGATGAATGCAGGTTTTCAATGACTTCTCGATTTATGCAGGCAGTCATTTCTTCTTGCGCGGGTCGTCCTACACGGTGCCTGTAAAGGTTGCCACTCGAGAACCATTTTTCGCCACAGACAGGCTGAGATTAGACCCGAGACGCTCGGACTGTCTGCGGACAGTGGTGACCAGACCAGGCTGAGATTAGACTCAGCATCAGTAACCAAGGCGCTCGGACTATCTGTAGACAGTGGTAACCAGACTAGGCTGAGATCAAACTCAAACTAGTCATCAGTAAAGCAAGGCTTGGGGTGGATATAGGGGAGGTTGGAGGTTATTTTGTCATAACTTTTTCATAATTTAATTCCGCAGAGTTTTATGTTTTATTTCAACTTTAACATAAGTAAAAGTAAGAATCCTCTTAAAAACAAGAAAAAACCTCCAAAGTTTTACTAGAAATAAACACAAAAGAATTCTCTTGTTTTGTTTCTTTACAAAGTGTGAATCTTGATATCAAATTAAGTAACGTAACACAATGTTAATATTAAAGTTTTTAATACCTCCTAAATATACAGAATAAATGTGACGGTAGTGATATTTAATGAAAACTTGTATTAGTAGCTCATAATTATATTGAAATACCTAGTAAATGAAAAATGTTTATGAAGAAAAATAAAAAAAACCTTTTTTTCCCAAAGCAAACAAAAAACTAAAGTAGCCTTAATAATCCCATTGAAATGCAAGCAGCATTTGTAACGAATAACAGTTTAATAACCTCAACTCTTCTACTACATCTGCTACTTCGCACACCTTCTGTGCTTGCAATTAGGCTGACTTAAAACGCAGGAATTGACAGCCGGCGCGGTTAGTCGGTTAAATCAAATCAAAATGTTTGGTAAATGATCAATAAAGAGTCTGCATTTGTATGTACATAATGCGTGTATTTATTGGTATGATTTTCGTCCCTTTTCCGACACGTGAACTGACAAAAATTTACTTTGGGATTTTCAGAACCAGACCCAGTAGCTGGAAAAATTCCAAACATCAAAAACATGGGACTGGATAACGGACTTAAGCAGATCTTTATACTACAGTATCAACACATAGGTCAAATTTCATTCCTGACGAATCAAATAAAGAAGATCTCTATGATCTCTTAATGGGTTTGGTTGAAGATAGAGTGAGTTTTATGTTTTGTTTACTTGGGAACAAGAGTGTGCATTGGAGTAACCTCAGTGGTAACGGGAATATTTAATGTATCCTGTAAGCGTGAAGAGACCGCGATGCTTCTTCACGTTGCTAACGCTGTGGATCGAGAACAAAAAACAAATATGCATTTCAATATAGAGTGTGTAGAAGTGGTAGTAGTATCTGATTCTTGGAGTTCAAGATGTTATTAAACATTTTCAAAAAATGCGGATTCATATGAGCATATTCAAACACCATAATAATATTTTACGCCATGCTGTTACCACTGCACACAGTAAGACTATAGTGTGCCGCAAGACATAAATATATATTTTCCCATTACATAACAGGACATAAATAGCCAATTTTACATGTCTTTACAGTACGCGACACAACTATGAACGCGGCAAATAGAGCAATTTGATGTCTCAAACTCCTACCTCGCAGCAGAAACAGACATTATAATTCAGAACTTCGTCAAGACAATGTAAGTAACAAAGTGATTCTATAAAAAGTGTTGTGTAACAATCAGAGTAAAAGTATGTGTAGGAGTTAAAATAACTCAAAGATTAAGATTTGCAGCTCAAGCGTACGTAAAGTAAAGTAGCACCCTATAAATGTTCACAGCTGGGCAAAGGTCTCCTCTCAAATATTTGAAAGAGCTTTGAAGCCGGGATGGATACGCCATGCTGCTCCAGTGCGGGCTGGCGGACTTCATCCGTCCTCGAAATAATATTTTTTATTATTTCTCAGACATGTAGGTTT
Organism: Bhutanitis thaidina; assembly: GCA_029286595.1. Taxonomy (NCBI): domain Eukaryota; kingdom Metazoa; phylum Arthropoda; class Insecta; order Lepidoptera; family Papilionidae; genus Bhutanitis; species Bhutanitis thaidina. Next base: position 8,810,504 of record JAGSMS010000018.1, read on the forward strand.
CCTCACTGGTAATTTCAGCACTTTTAGTTATACTGGAACCGGGGAATGGAACCCAAGTCACACTCATACTATGAAACTAAAGCGAGCGCCCTGGCCTCTAAGCACTACCTGTGCACACCTAAGCACCTGTGCACTACGGTAAATGAATGCACAAAATATCTCTTTATAAAGAAGTAGAGACAGTATACACTGCAGGCAATTTACCAAAAATAACGTTATACATGGTTTAGGTCGGTAAGTCTTAGGTCTTAGTAGTCACTAAATATCTCCAATGACAGTCATTCAAAATCCCTCCAATCCTTCTTCTAGAGGAATGGAAAAGAGAACTTACTCGATACAAGTTACAAACATCGCTGTAGTTACATAAATGAATGTAAATTTGACGTTTTTAATACCTCCTAAATATACATAATAAATGTGACGGTAGTAACATTTAATGAAAATTAAATGTGACAAAATGTGCGAATGTGTAAAAACTACCGTGATATTTAACTTTACGTGGTAGAGCCAAGCGGTGGCTTTTGTTGCTGCTTGAATGGGCCGGCTCGACCGGTTTGCTACCACAGCCTTGCAGAATTCCGGCGTGAAGTAGAAGCATCTTATGCTTCTGCGTTTTGTTCGGTTTGTCCCTCCTATCTCCCAAATATCCTTAAAAGCCGACAACGCACCTGCACCTCCTCTGGTGTTGCAGATGTATGTGAGCGACAGCCATCACTTATCATCAGGAGAGCCGCTTGCTCGTTTGCCGTCTTAAACATTAAAAAAACACGTCGATAAGAGCTAAAATATGCCTAAATGAAATAAAAAAAAAGTATATTTCATTTAGGATTATTTAATAACTTTGACTTTGAAATCTAAATAATTCTATGAGAAGTGCAAAGAATTCTGTTTGTGTGCCATGACTTTATTTTGATAATTTTCTTCACTTTAACACTTAAACCTGTTAAGTTAAAGCCATGTTTTTATATTTCAAATTTTAATTAGCTGTTAGGTACAAGCTAATTTTAGCAAATTTTTAATAGCTGTTAGTGTATAATAATACACATTTCTCTATGAAGTACAGAATTAATTCACTCCTTTAATGCCACACATGGTATATATAAAGACAACTGTACTGATGCCTTCGATACGAGTATCTGTTATTGAAGCAATTTGATAGAAATTTAATTCGTTGAAATGACAAGCCTTTCGTTACATTCCCCCTTCTCTATCAACGTTGAGTGCTTTTGAATTTGAATTGTATTAATGGTACTTACGCCTCGTCTAGTGGAGCAAATGTTCTTCAAAATTTACTGCTCAATTTGTGAAGCATTGTGAATTACGAAAGGATGATAAAATTGAATATCATTAGAAATGATGTTCAATTACCAGATAATATTCTTAAAATACCTGAGGTATATTGAAGTACATTTATTTATTTACAGCATAATGACATTAGTTTACCGTTTCGATACCATAAACCATTATTCCAGTTCATTGTATAATATTAGTTCTAGTCGGTTGTTTGCATTATTACTTACTCAGCTAATTAGTCATCTTTAGTTTACTTGTGTGCTACTTGAACCTCAACACGATTTGTATGAATCTCTACACGATGATTTTATAATACAACAAAAATATAATAGCATAAGAGTAGATCCCATACTAGCGCACCGAAAATGAAGTGTACAAAAGACCGCAATTGTTGCCTCTGGCTACAGTTGTTTCCGAATAAGTAACCAACATACACGTGCTTCCCATTTCCCACTACCCGTGTTTGGATACCGTTTAATAGATTTAAATGCCATAGTATGTTGTGCGTAATTATACTAATTGTATGTAATACACATTTTTTTCGGCTGTCTCTACAGAGTAGTATTGTAAACAAAGCATAGATAATTACTACAGTAAATAGCACTTTCGATCCAAGATGTAGTATAATGAGTGTTGATGTAACACATAAATAAGGAATCTCTCCCGAAGACATTTCGTAGGGCATCCACACCAACGAATCATATTTTCGTAAAGAATTAAAAGCTTTTCAAAACGCAATTTTGACGATGCTTAATTCTTGTTTCTCGAAACAGGATGAGGAGTTTTTTATGCTATACTTAATGCTTCTTAATGATTTCGAAGCTCAGTAATGAAAAATTACAATGTTGAGAAGAAAATACATGACGACGTCAATAAACGTTTATCGAATGTTCAACCTAATCTGCGCTTTGCAAAGCGAATCGCGGGTTTCTATACCGGATACAGCTTCGGGTATAGAAACCCGCGATTTTTACGGCAACCTAAAATCGAAAAAAGCAATTTACCCGAAAAACGCAGCAATAACCTTGATCCTTTGATTAATAATAATGGGAGTGTCATTAAAAATCAAGTATCTCGTCTCAAAATAAGAAAATTATTACCAACCATTCATAACACTAAAGAGGATGGATCTTCTAAAGCTATTGATATGTTTGTTTAATCTAAATCCATTGCTCTGTAAATAAAATACATTGCTCTGTATGTTTTCTTAATTTTTTTCATTCAAATTGTCCTTTTTTATCTAGTGTATAAATTATACTTTAGGGATAAATTGTTTTTGTGTTTTAACTTGTCACCAAAATTTAAATGTTAACAATTTGGACCTTTTTACTTTTACACTTTTTGAAGTCCTTACTTGGTACGTCCGTACTTACGTATTAATTCTTTGTTTGGTAAAAAAACCTGTTTGTTTTCAGGCATGTAGGCATAACCATTTACCTAGTATTTTCAAGGTTAAAAATTTTCTAACTTAACTACTGCTGTATATTTTTTATGGCCGTTTGCCTACAAGCAAGCTCACCTGACGGAAATAGTGATTACCGTCGCCCACGTACATCTGGATCTCCTGTACACGCTACAGGTGCATAGCCGGTCTTTAAGGATATTTGGGGGATGGAAGGGAAAGGGAAGGAGGTTAGGGAAGGAGGAGAAAGGGGCTCCGGTTACCTTACTCACTGAACGAAACGCAGAAGCACAAAATGCCCAACTTCGCGCCGGTGTTCTGCGACGTCTGGGTACTAAGCCGGTCGAGTCGGCCATCGTTTGCCTCTACTTAAAGGTATACTAATATTAATTTATTCAAGTATTTAAATTTTTATGCACAAAGTGATACACATGGCGTTCTCTCCCAGTCAATCAATGGGCTAAGCAGAGATCAACATATAGTAAAGGCGATGCAGCTAAACAAAATGTAAAAAGTAAAATGATATAAATATCAAAATATATACTTACATACATACGTAGATATATACTTAAGTGCAATATATACATATATTTTGATACGAAATACAAAAAAATATGTACAAACAACTGAAACGTCGGAATGTCTATCAGTAACACTATATTCTCATATATGAATTTCCAATTTTGAAATTTATATTCTACACCACCAACCCGCCATTAATTGGATAAAATATATTTGATAGTACTATTGAGTATTCAGTATTCAAACTACACGTGTCACACTTCAGTGTCGAATCCTTCGATCCCTTTTTGTTAAGGTGTTACCATCGATTTAGTTAAATCTCTCGGCCCTTAAGCAAACCTCCACACTTAGTTACATAATTTGTCTAAATAACGGACTCTGTCGAGAGAAATTATTTTTAGAAAGTGACAAATCTTGTCACTCTTTTTGACATTAGGGTTTATGTTTCCGAAAAAGAAATAAGGATTTTTTAACATTAGCATCAATAATTTCAAGAGGATATCTTTTTTTAAGTACAACTTAGAACTCATTATTTTTTAATTAATAATCATTGTTGGATAATGGGTACTGCTCTTAATATAGGGCCTATCTGTATAGATTCAAGATATGGTAGTTGTTTGAGGTGTTTGCACATGAATATGGAATTCAGGTAAAGTTGCTATAACTTGAAGATAGATTTCACTTTAATATTTCGTCGTCCACGCTCGCCATTTATCACGGTCCGATTCACCAAGAGGCATGGTTACTGTCGACTTGGTCACCTGCAAACAACTTCAATGGAAGAAGTCCACAGATGCGTTGTCACACCTGAGGACTAAGATGGAATGCCTCTCAGCTTGTTACCAGAATATACTCTGACGATTCCTGGGCAGTGAAAGTCCACCACCTATTGACTAGTAACGTTTGGTTACCCAAGTCATATTAAAAGAAAATTTATAATATCTACCTAGCCATATGGGAGGCAGCGGATTGATATGACAACACAATCATTGTTAGTAAATTAGTTTTCTTACATTCTGTCCCTTTATATTATTTATTATTTTCTATCTTTCAATCTTTGGTACATATGGTAACCGACCTATGATTCAGTTTTGTAAAGTAATAATTGCAATTTTCAATAATTCTAAAATGAGGCGTTATTAACAGCGTAATTAATTTCAAAGTAATCTAAATAGCTGACAAGTATTTTGATGCATTTTCTCATTCTTAAGCGTGGTAGAGCCAAGCGGCAGCTTTAGCTGCTGCTCGAATGGGCCAGCTCGACCGGATTGATACCACAGCCTCGCAGAATATCGGCGTGAAGTAGAGGCATCTTGAGCTTCTGCATTTCGTTCGGTGAGTGAGATAACCGGAGACTCACATCCCCTCCCTATTCCTCTCCTCTTCCCTCCCGTCTCCCAAATATCCTTTAAGACCGGCGACGCACCTGCAGCATCTATGTTGCAGATGTATGTGGGCAACGGTAAGCACTTACCATCAGGTGAACCGCTTGCTCGTTTGCCGTCTTTTCCATAAAAAAAAATCTTTGAATTTTATGGAGATTACATTTTTATTATATTTTTTTTTTACTGATTCACAAGAGTAGAAGACGATTGGTGTCTTTATCAGTCCGTATAAGTCCACTTTTAGGATAGGCGTTTCCATAAATACATAAACGAGAAAAACGTGCCATGAATGGAAGGTACCATACTGGGCAGATAGGTCGGTGAGCGCAGTGCCAGTACCCACGCACTAGATATACTGCACTCCATCACCCTGCACTCCGTCACCAGTCCTTGGGATCTAAGTTTAAATATTTTCCATCATCAGTCGGTATTGAAAGCCTTATCTGTTAGTCAGCAGAGTGTATAACACATACAGGAAGCTGAGCTTTGGAGGAAAAGAGACTGTATTCCTCTTTTGGTATATTTTAACTCGAAATCATTCAGACTATTATCTTTTTACTCTTTATAAGGATAGACTTGATGATAAAACAGCAAACACTTTAATATGACAAAAAACAATCAGCAAAATATCTATAGGTCATCACAGTTATAGTCTATCGCAAGAAAACGATTAGAAATAAGGGTTTACTAAACTAATATAGAATAATCTCTTATTGTATATGAATGTTCAATATAATAACGCAATTTTCTGCGAGAGATACGCTGTATGCGACGTAAAGCGCGCTGTGATAAAATTAAATTATAATAGAGTGCTCCCTGCACCCGTCATACTATGTTTGTATTTACTAAGAACTATTTATTAACAAATTTAAAGATATAAGTAGAAAAAAGTACATCCATTACCTCATTATTTGTAAGACATTTTAAGAAAAAATTCAGTTACAATTGTTCAAAAATGAAACATCTATTAATTTGGTTTTAATATTAGTAGTATAAAACAGTAAACTAACAGACGGTAAATGTCCCAAAACCCGGGAAAAGCCTCCTATTAATATATAAGGTTTCGAAGCAGAAGTGCCGCTATGTTGTTCTAGCGCGGTTTGGCGAAAAATACTATAAGAAATATCCTTTTTTCGTATAATTTCTCAGAAATCCTAGTTTCCTTGACTCGTGACGCCTCGATCTTTCTTTCAGCATCGATCACGTGATAAGTGCTAAGATTTAAACAATCACGATTTAAAATTTAAAGTAAATAACTGAAAATGTAATCAAAAATGAAAACTAATTATTGATTTGTGTATGTCAACTCCCAGCACTCAAGGAAAGTCAAATTTAAACAAAAGAAGTCAAAGTGAAGGCTGTGCATTACCTGGTTTCTTTAATGAAGAGTTTTGTTGTTACCTATTCATTGAAATTAATGAGAAATCATGCATAAAAGAGTGTCAAGGTGAACTTTTTCGAATCAGTATTTTGCTCATCAACTTGTAGTGAAATCAAACAAACTTTAAGATAAGAATTTAATAAAACTAAAGTAAAAGCTCCACATGTAAAAAAAAAGAAGTGTTTATCTATATGTGCACCAATTATATCACCACGAATCCAAAACCCACTATAATCACAAACGCTATAAAAGTGATTTAACCATACCGGTAGGTTAATAGACACCAGCAATGTCAAAAAAGCTGTATATGGTTTGCTTCGACATTATGAAGCGAGTGGTGCCGCACTTGTAGCAGAAAGGGTGATATTATTTAAACTACGTAATACACACCATTAATCAAATAATCTTCTTCTTATTCACCATTAACCCACTTACCCGAAAATAGTCCTCTCCTAGAAGATGCCAGCAAATGCATTTCTTGAAATCTGTTTTTATACTCACCTTGCTAGGCAATCGGATTGGGGAGTGTAGTATATTTGGATGATTTATTCGCCGTCAGTCCATCACCTGTGCCTCATTTTTAGCCAGCTTGATGCACCACGTGTATGTGAGATTCATTATCTCTTACGTTCCGTATCATTAGTCATAGATTACATATTACACTGCGAGGTAACAACAATAAAAGTCGTGCCCTTTTTCCGACAACGGTCGTCGGTACTATGAGCTACGAGGCCGGTCCATTTCAACGTTTTGTTATTGAATTGGGATGACAAACGATCTTACATTTAACCTGACGGTAAGAGGCTACTATATGCCATGGACGCATGTAAACAATTTCAATAGATGAAGATTACAGATGTGTTGCCATGTCTGAGGACTAAACTTCATATATACAGATAAATTTTGGTCAAATTTAAATCGTGTCTATTATGAAGAGCAAAGTAGCAGTACCAGAAAAAATGTATTTACTCTTTTTATGAATAGTGTCATAACACGCGAGTGACCTGAATTGGATCCCCGGTGCCGGCATTTATCTGTGAATACCGTGTCGCGCGTAACTCTGCGGTCGGCGAAAAGGCTGACTAGCTGTGTCAAATACACAGCAGCTTGTTATGATGGTTGGTTTGTATTCTAACCATGGCCAATACACACATTATTATTTTAGGTATATTCAGGTATATTTCGTTCCATGTATCGCCTCAAGTTCTTTTTAACCTTTTTCTACCAAAGTTTTTCTCGTCCAATCTCAAATTTTTCCATTATTCGACTATGCCGACATCTGTCTCACTAACATTTCTTAGGAGCTGCTAAACAAGTTTGACAGGTTACTTAACAACTGCATACGATTTGTTTATGGTCTACGCAAATATGATCACGTGTCATGCTTTCGCTCTCAGTTGAAGTTGTTGACTATACGCCAGCGCAGAAATTTACCGCACCTCTTCATTTCAAAGAAAGATTTCAGTTCCTTGGTGATTCACATTCTTTAAATCTTCGCTCTCCACATAATTTATTGCTTTCTATCCCCACCCACCATTTTGGCTTTATGTCAAACTCTTTTAGAACAGTTTGCCTCTTAACCTGCGAAAATCACCCACTAAAAATGTTTTCAAAAGAAAACTTCACGAGCATTTTCTTAGCCAACAAAATTGAATCCCTACTGTAGTTTCTTTTACATATATTTCATAATGTGGTTATTTATGTATATGTAAGTATGTTAAAATAATACATGTAGTCTATTCTAAATATGTAGATACATATTAATATAGGTAATCAACTCCTGCTTCGCTTATTTACCTTAACGGCCCAAAACACACTCTCTGTTTTACCCAAGGTTAGCTGCTAGAGAATGCCATATATCATTAAGCTCGCCTTTTGTACAGTTTTTTGTTGCAATAAAGAATAAAATAATAATAAAGAAAGAGGGTGCTTTGTTGAATAATTTACGACTTATTAAATCTCCCACAACGCTATGCACCGTACTCAGAATATTTTTTTTGAATAATACATGAGGTATGATTGAGTTAATTTAATTTAGTAAGCTAAGACGAGGTCAAGCTGCGGCTTTTACTGCTGCTCGAATGGACCGGCTCTAAAGGTGTAGTACCACAACCTTGCAGAATACCGGCGTGAAATTCTGCGTTTCGTTCCGTGAGTGATGTAACGCCTCTCCGCCCCTACTTATCTTCTCTACCATTCCCCAAATATCCTTAAAGGCCGGAAACGCACCTGTAGCTCCTCTGGTGTTACAAATGTACATGGGCGTTGGTAATCACTTACCATCAGATAAGCCGCTTGCTCGGTTGTTCCCCTTCACATAAAAATAAAAACATCATATTCTATCTACCCCAACCATTACATCAGATTTGATAGTCCATAATCCTTCGCAAAAGAACACCGATTCCTGCCGAGAATGATTCGCGATGCTATTGTAATCAAGAAACATCTCCGTTTCAAGACGATTGAGTGATCACCGACTCGGGATCATGTAATAAATTAATCTATAACTAAGCATACCATGCGGGACCTAATATACCGTGTGTGGGTAGATCGAACCAAAATTAGTAATTAAAAGCTGTAGGGCTACCCGCGTTAACTATGACATCAGAACCTTCAACACCCCAGCCCCATTTGTATCCACTGCTTAGCACAGCTCTACCCAAAAAAAAAACCGCTAGCAATATGGCATACGTTCCTTAGATAATTTTTCCAAACTCGCCACGCTGGTTGAGCGGGTCGTTGAGCACTGTACCGGCACACTAGTGATCCTACTCCCCATCACTAATCTATGATATGCGAGTCTGGCAATGGCAAACAAATATATCAGATGTCAGGTGTTAGATGTGGGGGCACTTGAGGGACGGCTTTCACTTTTGCAATTGTCTGTTCGAGCGGTCGGACGTGTCTCACTTGGGTTATTTGAATCACAACGGTTTCTCTTGTTTTTCGGAATTATTAAAATAGATTTAGTTTGTTCAGTGTTTCCTTTTTTTAAACAATTACATTTTAAGACTATGTTATTTCTACAGTAGTCGAGAAGTGATTTTCTTTAGTCAATTTTTACAATACTCATAGGGTATGAGATTTATTTTGTTATATACTCGGCACAATAGTGATAACAAACTTTATCTTAAGTCAATATTTCTAAGATAACTTTTACAGAATTTCTTTTTCACGGCGTAATAGAATCCAAAATAAGGATATCATAATAGAGCAATATACCGTCATACAGCGCCCGTGGGATACGATGAGTGATGGAAATATTTTAATAATAAAAATTTCTTGAATGAACTTTTGTGGGAGTGGTTTCTTTTTATTTTTGGTTGTTACTCTTCAGCTCACATTTATATTCATAGCTATGTATATAACTAGTGAAAAATAAGGTAATCTCAAAAGAATCAAAAAATAGATCACATAATTTCATAAAAATATTAGTTAACTGATAGAACCAGCGCCTTAAAGTCCCAAGAAAAGTGATACAAGCTAAAATAAACGAAAATGTATAATAAAGTCTCAGACAGGATTGATTCTAGAAAAAAATTGTGTATAATTTGTAAATTTAGGGATAAAATATTACTTCGTGCTGAAATATCGCAAAACTGTACTGTGGCTGAAACTCTTCAGCTTCGAACCTTTTGCAAAAATTAAAAGCCTGTGGATAGATATTTACATACTTCTTTTATTCTTTGATATTTTCTTAATCTTTATTTTAAAGTAGACCTAGACTGTTTATAACGATGACGGGGACTAGGGTAGCAGAAACACGATCACACAATGGATCTGTTTCAGTAAACGACGTTACACCCGAGCGAGGCCAGGTGGGTACTATTAATGTATATTTGGACGCATTAACTTTCCGTAAAGTCATTAGGCCGTCTTCCTTTGTGAATAAAATGAAGATGAATGAATGCGGTATTTCTTATTTATTCGCGGAATAAACAGCTTAATAACTTCCGTCAAATACACTACTGTTATTTCAAACAATGAGTAACGTAGACAATTAAAAATACTCGAGAATTGAACGTTAAGAAATATTCGAATAGCTTTAGCTTTTTTTTCGTAATACCCTAAAAGGTAAATCGATTCAAATAACACGTAATTTGTGGACGCAAAGTTGTTATAGGTGACTTCGAACCGCGATATCCGAAAACCAGATTGAAGAGGCCGAATGAAAAGTGACTGCAATTTTCTCTGAAGTCGAAATGAAAAATGCGAGTAAAGGCAAGACGTGATTGGAAATGGAAGATGCTCTGATTAATCTGATTTATTTGTCTATTATTTGAAACATTATTGAACGGGTCTCGAATTGAAGTATTACTTTTAAAAAATATACGAATTGCAATATAAAATAATATTATACAAAATTTCATTAATAATTTTGATTTCATGTTAATCACCCTGATGATAGACCAGTCACCTCACAGAAAACCGGGCGGAAGAAGAGGCGTCTTGTGCTTCAGCGTTTTGTTCGGCTACTGAGGTAACTGGTCTCCCACTTCCCCCTCCCCCAACCTTCTCCCCAACATCCCTTCTGTCTTCTAAATAAATACATCTATCTCATTGCAGGTGTACGTGGGCGACGGTATTCACTTACCAAAAGGTGAGCGGCTAGCTTGTTTGGTCCCTTTTACATAAAAAGCAATATATCGAAGAAGATTACTGGTGCGTTACCCTTGAGGAGTAACGAGAAGATGCAATGCCTCACAGCCTGTAGTTACACTAGCTCTCTATACCTTTCAAGCCCGGAACACAGCAGTTGACTGCTGATTGACGACAGAAATGGGATAGAGTAGACTAGTCGCCAAAGACTTGTTGGCAGAGTAGGTGTCTAGCACAGATAACATTAAAGTAAATTCACATTTGCGTTTCGCTATTATCGAATTTATTCCTGTAAAGTCCAAGCTGTTCAATGCCATTCTCGACAATGTAGATCGATACTTAAGTTCAAGTTTAAAATTACCATCGTCCTTCGCAACTGTGACGTTGAACAATTTTATTTTTACTTACAGCTGATTAAATTTTTACGTTCAAATGTCATTATCGAAGCCTTTGTTAGAAACTGGTTTCGACTAGTATCAAATGCCATAAGTTATGTAAATTGCAGAAAAAAATTCGCATTGATCGATATCTGAACAGCACGGTTTGTTGTTCTTACAATACGTACATATACCTTTGTACATTGTAACGTGCTTCAGTATTTTTTTAACTTTAAGTACTATTTAATAAATGTTTACTTACACAATCTTTATATACGTTAAAGATATGGTTAATATACACGTCTTTCTTTCTTTTTTCATCGTGTGTAAGTTCACTCCAAGACAAGCCTTTCCATGATAGAGCCATTAAAATTTTGCCTGTGATATGGAAAATTTGCCCATACTCACCACGTTGGACAGATGGGTTGTTGATCCCAGTGACGATGCCCTTGCGCTGCTGCTTTTCATAATTGGTCTGTGGGGTCTGTGGACAATGTAGGATGGATTCTCCGCCATCAGTCGGTCGCCAGAGCCTCGACCGTTAGTCAGCAGAGTGCACCACGTGCAGGAGACGTTGGCATTTAGAGAAAAAGTTTTATATTTCCCCTAACAGTACAAACAATTTTATTAGTAACGTCGTTGTTATAATGATGATAGATTATTGATTTGGAATAGAGGTAAGGTCGTACCAGTCCGTATCATTACCGAGGAGCTAGTTTAAATTATATATTTGAAATAAGATATTTCTTAAGTTAAAACTTTCGATATCGGATAGATAATCTGTCGCGGAATCAGGTGACCCGAATTCGACCCCTGTGTGAACGCTTGTACCAATGAGTTGTTATGTCTTTTATATTTTTATGACTTTTATACGATAGTCTGAACACTCAGACAGCGACAGGGCTCACCACCGGTTATTTTGTTTCAAATTAACACATGCGAAAATTAGGTTAAACGTCTAAGCCACATGTCTAAACTCTTGATCGCTTCATTATAGGTACCTATACTATTTTTGGGTACTTCCTGGAAAATATTTTTAAAACATAAATAAATGAAAAACAAACAAAGAAAGCCTGCCTTGAATAGTTATGGTCCTGACATGGCCAACCTGACGTAGCGCAGAAGGCAAGCCCGTGGCGGCAGCGGAATGTGGAGTGAGGATTGGCGTCGTTGATTTACACCCTGTCCACTGCACCCGAGGTAGTGTGGCAGGGTAAGAAGACTTTGATGTTGCGATACTCCGGCGGCCTGCACCACACATGCAGCCGTGGAGCTATAGACCTTTTCTGCCACTCGGGGCTGGGAGAGCTGGAGCTTCTGAGTTCCTGCCGTGAGAGTGGAGTCGAGGGGGCTGTTGCCCACTTGGACAGGAGGCATGTCGGTATATGCGTCGAACATAACCCGTATTTGTCCTCGAGAGGTCGTATGCGTTAGGTATTTCCCCACGTATAAAAGAACGTGAACAGTTGAGTGAAAGCAATAAAAACTTAAAATGTGTCTAGTGCCAAAACTAAATGGTCTTATATAACTTGTATATGTTGAATGATCTAGAAATGGGCTGCATGAATATGAAGTTCACTTAAATGATGCATAAATGTATTAAATAGGATAATTATATTATATTAAGGATAGTTCACACTAGTGGTAGGGCGGTGCGAGTTTATTGAAAGTTTCATCAAACCCTTACGCTTTGTAGCCCTTGCCTATTAAGATTGTTATATATCTGTAGTACGTTTTAGGTATAAAACATTCGATAAAAACATTTTCTTCCTGACGTATCTTTACTAATCCCCTGAAGAATACTTACAGACAGCCTCTCTCACTTTACCGTATCGACACTTCATAAAAAGAAAAATATTGAAGCAGAGAATCAACTTAGATAGAAAAATACAAAGAATCTTGAGCAATGTTCTTTACCTTGCTTTTAAATATTATAAAGAGAATTTACACAGTAACGTTCTCATTATTTTTATAAAATAACGTAAAACGTATATAGTACTATGTAAGTTAATTTGTTTCGGTTCTTTATTTTAAAACAACGGTTGACACCGAAATAAAAAATTACAATTTACTGTATTTGATTTTGTAAATATTAAAGTTTAACATGAGGAACATGGAATTAAAATTAGTTATAAACGAGCTACCAGTCCAAACTGATTGTGAGTGGATACTGCAATCCATGAATACTTGTAAACAACTTCAATCGAATAAGGACTAAGATGGTATACCTCTCAGTCGCTATACAGGCCCTCTCTGGCCATGAAGTCGTTATAGGACAGTAGTTGCACTGCTGATTAGTAGTAATAATAGGTAATGGGAGAATTTGACATAGTCACCATATTTGTCATTCGGTTAGGCGAAGTCATAACTTTTCTTTTTGTCGACTCTGTAGTGCGTGATATTTAGATTTTATATCATATGCGTCTTACAATTATTAAACTAACCAATAGCTAATTACTGAAGAATAAAATATTAATCAAAAGCTCAATTCAATAACACAATTCAGATTTAATTACGTATAAGATCAGGTACAATGGGAAAGCAAGCAAAATCTGAAGTTAAACTATTACTGTACTAAACGATTCGCATTTGACAATCTGTGCGCGAAAAAGGGGTAGAAATAAGTATGTATGTATATATTCATCCTTGTTCCCAACAGGGTAGGCAGAGACAATCTTCTTCCACTTGCTACGGTCCTGACATACGTCTTTCGCTTCTTCCACTCTCATCAATCTTCGCATGCATGCTCGTTGGTTCAGAGTACTCTTGACCTGGCCTTTTTTCAGAACGTCGCCGATTTGAAATAAGATAACCGTTTAAATAAAGACAGCCGGCAATCTTGCAACAAGGACTTAGAACAATAGTTGCACTAATAGCCGCCATACTGCTGCATCGCTGAGTGGGCGGAGCTATGATGCACTATTGTTTAACATTCAGATGATATTACGTAGCAGTGGCTCGATTCAGTGCTGCGTTCCAGCGGGCGAGTATCATGTCTTGTGTACTCGCGTACTCGCTTCAGACTCTTATGAGATCCAGCGGAAGAAGGGAAGTGACAGATAGTGAAGGACATCATAAATATTCTAGGAGTTCTATAATTATTAACGTATTGAAATAATAGCACTTCAATTGTTATTACACGTGAAAGATTAACTTAATGCTAGTCAAAGAAGAAATTTTATTTATCTTATTACACCCTTAATGTAGTTAAAATAAGAACACGTAATCATAATTCTGCTTTTTATGTATTCATGTTTAAGTCCAATTAATGGACAAACTAATCTTTGGAAAATTTCGGAGAAAATGCCTCACATAAATTAGGAAATTTTCATTATTTAATTTATAGATTAAAGTAATCTTATGAAATTAAAACCAATTTTCTTTGGAATGCTTGGTTCTAAATGAAAATGACAGCCTTCTAAGAAAATCCTAATATTAAATTTCTCTTTATTACTTTAGCAGAGAGTACAGTTATATTTAACATTAACATTTTTTTACGAATTCCCGATATTTTGGATGCTTTAGAGCACCCGTAAAAATAAAGTATTTGATGTCCTGCTATTTTGGTTAACCCTGGCCACCGTCAGCTTCCTATTCATTATTATTGCTCCGATCTACCACGGATTGTGAAATTAAACGCTATGAAATAATCGTTTCATTTCAAAGGTGAAGTATTCGCGTAACTATACAAGAAATCATTAAATACTTATGTCTTATGATTTGATCTTCTAATACTTATTTACTACAGTAATTTTTATATACAAGATATAAGCACAGCCAAGGTGATACTGTAATAAAATTGTATTATAATATTAAGGGTAAGGGTAGATAATAAGGTGTCGTTAAATAACCACATAGTATGTGAGGCTAGAGGTTATGGGTGTAAGAGGGTAATATATCACCTTTATTTCTCCAAAGATCAAAGGCCAGGTGAGGCGGATTTACGAACGAAGATCAGGCGATCGACTATTCGCGAAAAATCCATCCGAATATGCTGAACCCAAATCCATCAGACTTATAATGGGAAGCATTTCTAACAATGGGGTACCGGCACTGCTCTCACCAGCTCACCTGCTCAGCGTGGTGAGTATGTGTATTATTACATGCTTGGTAGGCCGGCTACTTAAGGAAAGGCCTATGTCCTGCAATGAACTTATACAGGCTGAACTTTTAAATAAAATAAAACAAAAGACAAATAAGAAAGATATCACGGCTAAGAATGTGGTTACTACTTATGCAGTTATTATCATATATTTATGTTGTTTTCTCACGATCTCTCCTCTCATTGCCGACGACGTGATAAATTTAGAACTAACTATCAGGCTATTATAGTGCTCATCGTTTATTTTGACTCGATGTGAACTCGCTGCTTTAACAAACTACTTATTTTTCGCATTAATTACCCCTTGAAATTAAATTGTTATACGCCGCCCGAAACGGTGGGAATATAATAAAAAAGTTATTAAACACCATGAAACCCGTAAATAATACTTTAATTTCAATGTATAGTATTCGCGTAATACTAGAAATCGTTATCAATTAACCCTTTACGTAATAATTGGTTTAAAAAAAATTAAACAAACAAGTAAACATAGAAGTTCATTACGGCTTCTGAAGCGTAACCTTTGTTGTCGTATACAATAAGGGTCCATGATGTCACAATTTGATAAATTGACTCGTTTGTTAAATCGTTCGCCTGTAAGGGACGGAAAGCCAAAAAAATGACTCGTAAACAATCGGCTTTTTCATCTTTCGTGAACTTCGTATTTCTGATTTCATTTCAAAGAAATGTGTGTTTTTATTTTAAAACTAGTAACATTTGTATATTTCACGGTTTTTATTATACAAGTATATTTTTTTATATGGGAAAGGCGGCAAACGAGCAAGCGGCCCGTATTCTGCGAAGCTGTAGTACCAACCCTGTTCAGCCGGCCCATTCGCAGCAAAAGCCGCCGCTTGGCTTCACCACGTATAATATATTTTAGTATTTAAATAGTAGTTCGGGGATCAGGAAGGACGCTCACTTCATGAAATCCCGTATGCTCACAGTATACAAAAAAATTGTACTATTATAATGATTATCGTGAGAAAAATAATCAAAAATATATTTCGACATCATGTGAAATCCGAGAACAAGCACTGGAGGAGTGTGACAGATACTTCTCGATTCCATAATGTGGTGACGGGTGACCGTTATGTCGACCAGATTAGAAAAATTGACAAATGGCAAATTTTTCATTCCATATTGAATAAATGAATGATAATCCTTTATTATTGGCCGTAAGAAAGATAATTGCGTATGTCGTATGTCAAATCTTATTATCATTTTTTTATACAATCTACCATCGTTTCGTAATGAGGATCCTCCTACGGAGAAGAAACAGGGGAAAAAACTGCGTAGGTATCCTTTTCTTTTAATTAATTTTCTTTAATAATAATAATGTTCATCGAAATGAAAGGTATGGTCCGATAGGCAACTGAAAGCATGCCACAAGATGAACAAAGTAATATCTATTGTTTCAACACGTCAAGAAATATTAACTTTTTTTATTGATTAGTCGGCAAAGGTTTTGTTGGTTCTGGAATTATAAAGGTTAATGAATCAGAGGAATCGAAATTATCCTTTCTACATTGTACAAAAATTGCATTAGTTTTAAAGTACATTCATGTGCGATCTTGTTTAACTCAAAACAAGGAAACCATTTTTCACTTCTAGTTCTCAGTACTTTCAAAGAGATATTAAATCGAAATACGTAACTAATAAGTTTTAGCTCCAAGATCGGGGTTGTATGCCAATCAACCAATCACGAATCTTAATTGATTTGAATTCCTGAAGTGAAAGTTCTTCAGCGGCGAAAGGCGAAAAATTAAATTCAAACTTGATAATAATGAAGTTTTTTTAACAGTGTATGGTTACGTAAAAGCTTTGTCTTCCTGAGAGGTCCGCTGGCCTACGTTTAGACGTGCCAAACGGAATCTGTAATCTCTGTCAATACATATGAGCGATATTATTTATTTTGCGTAGTTCTTATATATTTATATAGGATACGTTTTCGGAAAAGAAAATGTTAATTCTTGACTTAGTGTAACAACAAAAATTCTGTTGTTATGACGAATCATTGGATAAAAATAATACTAATCTACGTTCTTGGTCGGCCTGGTGGTTAAACTACATCAGCCTAATTTAGCCCACAGCTGGGCACAGTCCTTTTCAAGAAAGCGCCAGAAAGCCAACGTATATCTCTTGGATGGTTTACCCATACTCAACAAGGTAGGAAAACGGGTTTGTGTGCGCCAATCAGTGTCCCTAAGAACGAGCGATACCGATTCGCATCACTGGTCTGTTAAATTGATGTTCGGTAAAATGAGGATATATCATCATCATCATCATCATCATTTCAGCCTATCAGAAGTCCACTGCTGAACATAGGCCTCCCCCAAAGATTGCCACGAAGCTCGGTCCTGAGCCACCTGCATCCATCGACTTCCCGCAACACTGCGCAGGTCGTCACTCCATCTTGTAGGGGGTCGTCCTACACTGCGTTTGTGTATGAGGATATATATTCCGCCATAATTCGATTGCCAGAGCCCTGTTGGTTTGCTCTGATGGAGCACAATGTACTGGTGAGCTTTTGATTTGTAAAAAAGATAGTATCTTACATCCTTATTTAATATCTTGGAAGAAAGAAAAAGATTCATTAGCACAACATAAAGAGACAAAACACAGAATATAAAACAAAAAATCAGTTTTGCCAGTTTTGCAGTTATAGATTGTAAATAAATGCATTGTGTATGTCTCAAGGCCGGATCAATAGTTCTGCAGATCAGCTTATTGTCAAGATTTACAACCTTGCGCTGGTTTTCGCCTGGAACTTACACTCATCACCACGAACGTCAAATTAGGTTATAGATAAAAGGACACTAGAAACATAATATATTGTGTCATGTAATAAAGAACATGTCTTGTGATATGACTCATAACAAAAGAATTTCATTTGTCTCAAAGTTATGACACGTAAAGGGATGAGCAATCATTTCAAAAAATAATAAATATGAGGTATGAAGCCTTTCGGTATTTCTGATCTAAAGCTATAAATAACTCAATAACATAAACTACTAACTAGATTTGTGTCTAGTTGTGAGGCGCCGGTGTTATTAGGCCGCGGGTCGATTCATTTCCTCTCCCATCTGACAGGTGCTTCCTTTTTCCACGGTTAGTTCCGTTGACTTGGGCGTGGAGAAATTTTTCCCGCAACACGACGTTCGATAGAATTTCCTGTTGTTTTTATCTTAACAACGTTACATCGTGATCAACTTATTTTGTTCACAGCAAAGCGAATGAAGTTTGTAAACAGTGCGTATTTACTTTGTGAAGAATTATTTTGGGGGAAATAGACATGGTAAAAAAAAGCATTAAACTAAATTAATGACTTTTTGCTTCATAGAGTGAATTTTCAAATACGTTTTTAAGACGGCTTGTTTTGTTTTGAGTTGTAAATTAATTTAATAAAGTAAATAAACATTTTGCTCTTGGAGAGCTTATGTAAAGTATACTGAGGCAGTGAATTTGAAAAAAAAACGTTTTGAGTAGTATGCTATATTTCATTAAAAGCAATCGCGGTTTGCATCACTCACTATCAGAAGGTGAAATTATATCGTTTTTTAGCTTAGCTAAGTTGTCGACATGGAATAGATAACAAAGACTTGTATAATTATGTAATTAATGATGTAATTTATACCATTGACTGTAGTCTGAATGAATAAACAATTTTGAAACAAAACAATTTTGACAAATGTCATTCCAACGATTACTAACGTACAAGTAAAATAAATTAGCAGCCTTTACATTTTCGATCTCGATATTTGAGAGCTTTTTGAGGCCGTATATCAAAGAAATAAAATATAAAAAGCTTAAAGGAAGATGCAAATCTGCAAATTCAGTGTTTACAATTATTCATACGTTATGTTATGATACTACTAGAATTATCAAAATGAATGCAAAGTTTTATCTAGATAAAATAGCGTTAACGATTGTCAAACTACGATGTCTCGTTTTTAAAATACCTAATGAAACAAAATAGGTAATTTCAGAAAGCCTACATACCGTAAACGATTTACGGAATAACCAACTCTAATATTGTTTTTGAGTTACGAAGAACACCAAAGCCTGGATATGAGGCAATTACTTTGGAGAGGCCAATATAGCAGTGAATTGCTTCCGAGCTAATGATTTTTTTATTACTTAAATTCGGATGATTCATACTTACACAATAATAAAGCTCAGTATTTTGAACAATCAAGTATCTTACTCAAGCTCTACAGGACCGGAAAACCAATATTTGCACAATGCACTTACCATGATTGCAAACGGCCGGTGAAATTGTGCCTCATATTTAGGTCAAACGTGATACTAACAGAAGGAAATGTATGGTAATTCTATAATAATGGTCAAGTAAATAAATAAACGAAAATTGACAGTACACAGTGTGAATAGTAATTCAATGAGTAAATAACGTAAAATTAAAGTAAGTAAATAGGATCATCGGCATCATAATTTCAGCCACATACAAACATGATACATTAATATAAATGCATCTACGATAATCAACATTAAGCTCCATAAATCTCTCATGTATTTGAGAACTCCTTGTTCTGTGTCCAGTCGTGGGCATTTACAGGCTGCTACTTTAATTTTTAAACGGGTTGTGTTATTCTACTGCAATATTTACTACTATCAGCTCACAGTCTTTTTTCACCACTATTATTGCGTCAAAGTTCCATTTGCAACATGTATTGAATCATTGAGCAATGCTCAGTACTTGAGCTTCGGTTTAAAAAAATTATACATTTCATCATCACTGTGTGTTGAGTTGTTTGGCTATTCTGAGTATATGGTAAGCCCTAAGCGACACGATCGTCCAAAATGGTCCCAAGTGATTCCAAATGTTCCCAGGGGTGAGACGATCATAGAGATGGGTAGTAGAAGAATTCACCGGATTTGAGTATTATCGCATCCTCTCCTTCTTTTTCGGCATTCTGACAACAATTAAATTCCCGTGTAACATGTTCACGCCTTCTTTCATATCCAGAATCCTCTAGTAGTTACCAGTGTCGGTGCTTTGTACGTTGCCAGGTCCAGCCATCGCACGCAGAGGGTGTAACTATGGCGGCAACCATAGCCAGGGCTAGTGAGGCAGCCGGAGACTGGAGACTCACATTATGGATGGTTATTGCCATAGTTGCTACGCCTGACGAGTAGATTGGGAGCAGTATTTTTTTAATTATCCCTAATTCCTGATTTTTCTATTTCCCTCTATCGACATTTACAAAACCCGTGAGACGGATTGGCAGATTCTCTTATATCGCCACCACATGAAAGTAAGTAAAGAAAATAGTCTTTTTTTACCATTAGTCGTCTTCTGCTATATTAGTGGGCAGACAAGGCTGACGCTTTTTAATTCTGACTTCCACACAAAGAGGAGTGGAAGTGGTGGAGGAGATAACAAAAAAAAAGTACGTAAATAACATTAAATAAGAGGCGGCTTCTGCATCTTTTTACCTCTTTATTACTTTTAATATTTTATCAAGAATGTAAATATGTATATTATATACTAAGAAAATGCGTCTGGAGAACTTCGCCATATCATAAAAAAATTGTTGATATTTCGCACAACGTATGTAACGAAACAACGTGTGTAAAATTTTCAACGAAGTTTACATTAAATGCGTTTACATTTAATCTCCTAAAAGCATTTGACAAAAGACAGTGTAAGCAAATGTTGTCTTAGGTTTTCGGTAAAAGGGTCTAACACTTCCAATGATTGATAGCATATAAGCTTTTTCTTTCATATATGTGGGTTATGAGTTTTTTGCTTCTATAGGAAGACATTATGTATATACAGAATGAACTATTAGATCAAATATCTTGAGCCTTAGCACCAAAAATAAAAATTACCCTGTACAGAAACTTCTGTAGTGATATTTAGTGTATGTCATGTATGTCTAAAATGGCTGTAAAATAACGTAAGGTTTTTTTTAAAGAATTTAAAAGCCACATAATTCGAAGAAAATGCAAGCAACATTTGTAGTGGTTGTTTTACCGACCTCGGCAAGGACGGCGGCATCGCAAAATTTCTTTGACGTTGATTTGGTGACTTGAAGGGCGGACAGCGGGCGCCTGTGCGAATGGACGAAAGGGTATTTGACATCACAAATACATCACGAGGCAAAGTAATAAAAACTTAAAAAGTTTGTGACTAAGTAATGAATACAAATAAAATACATACTTATATGTATGATATTTGATATAGGACATAAAAATGGTATGTAGAATATGAGATTAAGTTTAATGTCTTACTGTCGCATCTCTCTATCTCTAAATGTATATGAATACGATTGCTTGAATACGATTGCTACATATCGATCACCCATAGGGTTAGTGAGAGATAATGGATTTCCATTTAGCACGACCCAGCGCAATCAAACGGGTCTCCGTAACCCACTTTTTAAGATTTTCAAGGCTAGTCGCCTTTTACTCTCGGAAAGAAATGGGAGTGGCAGCCGCTACTGCGGTGTAAGAATCAACAAGAATTAAAAAGTATAGCTTGTCTTACGAGTCAAAGATACGGAATAGTAATTATATATTATAAACAGACCGGACACAAAAAAAAAAAAATATTCTTTTCCTAAAATAAATTATAGCTTCAGCTCAGATTTGAACCTAGGCCCCATAGCTCAACAGGAAGACAATACAGTCAACATGCTGATTCGTAAATTAGTTTCATTAATCTTAATTATGCTTATCTGTTCCAATGTAGTTTACTTTGTGCTTACAGAGAAATATGCCTTGTTGTCAGCTTAATTGAAATAAACTCGTTATATCAATCTTGTGGGAATTAACTAAATCTTCTCCGTGTTGAATAAAACGTTAATGGTTACATTTAATATATGCGTAAACATGTAAACTTCTAACTTAATTAAGGTTAGATTAAAAGCTCTTTTACTTCGCAACCCCGGCATAATTTTGTTATAAGTGGACAATAATTACAGAGGTTAGTCGTTTATCGTTTAATATGAGTGTATATTTAAAGTGTTTAAAGATTAATTGTAACAGTGTCACTTTGAATACTTTGGTAAAAACATATACTTCTATTCATCTACGTAATATATGTTTTAGATTCGAATTCACCGATAATTATTCTGTTTAATAAATATGTTCAATGTCCAAATGGCCGTTCAGAATTACTTTTCGTAAAGCACAAGGTTTTATTTTATGATTTTGTACGAGGTATAGCCAAGCGGCGGCTTTTGTTGCTGCTCGAAAGGGCCGGCTCGACCGGGGTTGTACCATGGCCTCGCAGAATACCAGCGTGTAGTAGAGGCACCTTCTGCTTCTGCGTTTCGTTCGGTCAGTGACGTAACCGGAGGCTCTCTTCCCCTTCCCCAACCTACATCATACCTCCCATCCCCCAATCACCAGTGAGGCCTGGACGAGGAAGGAGCCCGGCCTGGCGAGCCCGGTGTACAGGGCTAAGTACCGGCTCGCCTGCCTCCTAATCTGAGAACCTTTGTATGACGAATACAATATAATTATTTTCTTCATTTTTAAACTTCTGAAGTATTTTCTAAGCTATCTTAAGTATACAATGAAATTATATTGAGTAATTTTAATTAACTGATGTATGATGTTAATTACTGCGATGCCTTTTAAGCGTTAAAACAGATTCAAATTACTTTTAAATATATTATAATGTTTTTCACTTTAAATTAATTAAGGGCGCATTTACAAACACGCCCGTGGAAATTTTGTAACGTGATTGATTTCAACGATGAGAGTTGGAGAATGTTCGAAATAACAATATTTTTTTATGTTCCTATGTTCAGTTGATCTATAATGACAGGCTATAATGATGATACTCATGTCTATATTGGCCACGTGGCCAAAAACATGCAGGCATTCCAAAACCAGCGCTTTGGAATGCCAAACCAATACATTCATGGTTAAATTGGCAAATGTGTTTAAAAGTATTGCATAATACCTCGTGTAGTATTAAAAAAAAATCGATGGAGTTTTAACCTACCACATTTTGATACTAGAACTGTAAATAAAAGTGGTTACGCCTAAAGTTAACATTTAGAAGTCTCCTTAGAACTGAGAGGTTTGTACTTAGATATCGCACTATCTCCTTGGAACAAACCTCCGTATATCTACCGCCTGTGCTTTTACCTTTGCCAAGTGATCAAGGCCAAAGTGAACAGACACCTTCTAGGCAAACGTGTACCATCCTAGGCCTCATCTTCGCCTTCCATCGGGCAAGAATGAGGTCAAACGTAAGCCTATTATGTATAAAAAAAAGTTGAAAACGTATAAAGGTTTACATTAATTTTATTGTCGACAGTAGTACGGTATTTGCTAAGTAGTTTAAGCTGTGCAAATTTCTTAAGCTTGGTATGAGCCTTACTATCTGGGTAAGCATACTTAGGTTCCAAAAATTACAACATTGATTTCAAACAACAGGATCTCAGTTTCATAAGAAAACTTTTTTACTTTTAAACTTATATTTAATTTGTAAAGTGAAAACACAGATAAGAATTTTCATCTTAAAGAAGTATTCCAGCAACTACTTACAAGAGCGAGGAAGCGATCTGTTTAATGGAGCGGAAATACTAAAATGCTCTTGGTCCAGGCAATTGGAAATTAAATTATATTGAATTCTGTAACGAGTTGTAATGTAACGATAAAAATGTATTGAATCCTATATAAATATCCATAAAATTTCATAAATTGGAATAGTCACTGCAACTTCTCCCCTTGCGTTAAACCTTAGAACTGTTGACGTATTCAAAACTGAAGAATCCATTCGCTTATAATACCTTAACCCTGACAGCCTGGTAACAGTCCACTGCAAGACATAGGACTCGTCCATAAGAAGGATTTGCTATAATCGGCAAGTAGATTGGCGAACGTAAAATCACTGATGAAGATGCCCATCATCGGTCAACTTCAATTTCAGTCTGGTAATTTCTGAGATTCTTATTTACTTTATTTATTTGTTTAAGAAAAGCAACATGAAAGGCAGACTAAATGCCCTTTGACATTCTCTGTCAGTCCACCCGAAGTGTGAAGAGATATTGTAAAGATGCATTAACACAAAGTTTTACATAACAATGCGAGCAATTAAACAAAAAGACAAAAATATCTTAACAGTCGCCATTTATCGGTAGCAATTGCGATTTTCATCACGCTGCTGCCCACCATCGAAAGGCTTATTTTTGGTCTGGTTTATTTTGCAATGATTATCCCGCCATTTATCGGGAGACATTGTGATTTTCAAGGCTTACGACACTTAAGATAATAAAGAGGATGGCATATTCTTGCCATCCTCTCCCCGCCACTTGTATCTGCCATACCACACGGCAATCATAGACTTGTGGCAGGGCATCACAAGTGCGAGGATAACGGCACTGAGTATTCCTATCTTCCCATATGTGCAAATATTTATTTATTTAAACTTTATTGCTCCTTTAAAAATTATTACAAAGGGTGGACTTAATGGCTTTTGGCATTTTCTGCCAGTCAACCCGGCTGAGCAGAAATAGTGTAATAGGTGCATTTAAAAATTAGTTTTTTTATTACAAAATAATGAATTAACGAATATAATTATATGGATATATCATATACACAAATAAATAGATACGTATTTAATATGAAAATATACCGTTACTCTGTAACATACATTCCTACATACATATACATACATATACATACAAACACCAAAATATATAAAGATATACATATTACTGCAATGACCTATGCTACATTGTAAAAAACTGATAACAGGAGTCGTCAAAAGATGTTCA
This sequence comes from Bhutanitis thaidina, assembly GCA_029286595.1. NCBI lineage: Eukaryota > Metazoa > Arthropoda > Insecta > Lepidoptera > Papilionidae > Bhutanitis > Bhutanitis thaidina. Next base: position 8,835,323 of record JAGSMS010000018.1, read on the forward strand.
CGTACCAGTCGCTTAAAGTGTAATTTATAAGATACTTTTCTAATGTCATCGGGCAAGAAATTCCAGAGAAGTGTAGCCTGAATATTCATTGTCATTGACTAAACGCTTCAGAATTCTTTGTTACTTGCAAAGATAATCAAATTAATATAAATATTTAATTGATATAATACGGATGTTCAATAATGATATCCAATTTAAATCATACTTAGGGTAAGAAAACATATATATCAATAAAAATGAATTCATTCTAAAGTAAACATTATACTGAAATGTTAAAGGGTATTTTAATCCGACAATATGTGTTGTTTTCGCGCTTCGAGTAACATCCACAATCCACATCATTCGTTTGCTTCAAAGCCCATGTTCTCATAAGCTGCAGCTATTATTCATATGAGAAACATTTTATATGGATTCTAATAAAAGAGCGACGTGACTATAGTATCATAGGATAGAAGTATCTTGTTAAGTAAAAGCGCTTTTTTTAAAATTCGCTTAATTAGCCAAATTAAACTTATTTTTAAAAATAATTTTTTAGTTTTTAATGGTAAACAAATTACTTTGTATACGAAGCTTTCTTAAGCTATTAGCACACTGTATGGCATTAATTGTACTAAATTGATGCTATATACCCAATAATTATGACAGGAAAAAGTATTACCTAATTAAATATCTAGTTTTAAAAAAAGGATCATCCATATACGGAACCCTAACCGTGTGTGGCCCGAAACGTACGAAGGCGGCCCGAAACGTTACGGCCAACCAAATGGTTTGGAACGCGCCTGGTGGAGAGTTTGTTTGATAGTACAGTATCAAAAACCTTGTACCTTTGACGCTACCCGTCTCTGGACAAAGCAATTTAGGCGTATCCGATCCAAAATCTTAAATGCGATCCGGCTTGGCGGATCCAAGGCGTTCACTTTACCGGTACAATTTGAAAATATTGTAATGAAATAATTAGTCATTATATATATAAACTAAACAATTTTATACACAGTAATTAACTAACATTTCTTTAACCTCATTATACGCATCTCCTACTCTGAAGCCCTAGTGATTAAGTCTAATTAAAGCGAGGCAAAAGTAAAGGCTGTCTGAAAAATTTGCTATTTCACAACCACAAAATCGCAGCTGCTACATTTGTCTTTTGAAAAGAACTGAAGGGTTCACAGTACTTTTGTATTACTGGAAAATGTTTGCGTCATATCCGGTTGATTGAATAGAGGTTACTTTTATTATTATTTGAATACTCAGTAATTTTAATTTGAAATAAAATTGAAAATAGTCTCGTAGAAGTTACAATTATGTTCAGTAAAGTTGTAACAACGTTCTGCGTACATGGTCGAACTATCCTTGCGGGTCGACCATATTTACTATCATTTTAGTCGAGGAAGGCGATGGTTGCCACATGCGTCAGGGTATGAACTAGTCAGCTCGGGTTTGCAAATACTGTGTTAGTTCTTCATGTTACGCTTTTTATTTCATGTTGTATTAATATTTAATGTATAAAATCTGTTTAAAAAAGAGGATACCTACGGAGATTCTTTTGCCAGTTTCTTCTCCGTCAGAGGGACCTCATTACAAAACGGCGGTAGATTAAAAATATGTCAATTGACAAAGGAAGTTCAAATTTCATTTCATTTCATGGACTAAGTCTCCAATTATCTTATCTCAATACTTTTGAGCAGTTTTCATGTAAAAACATAAAAACTTACATACCCTAAATTCTGCAATACATAATGTTAAACAGGCGGTTCAGCCTGCTAGGTAAGAAACAAGGCTCCGGCGACTAAATGATGGTAGAAGATCCATTCGAACTTACCAAACCCAAATCCCATAGACTAGTGATTGAGGCCCGAAAGACCGGCGCTGCTTACGTATTTCTGTCGCCAATCAGCAGTGCCATTGCTGTTGTTTTATATTTTGAAAGGTATACAGTGCCTGAATAATTACGGGCTGTGAGGCATTGCATCTTAGTGTACCGCAGAGCTGACATCGCATCTGTAACCTTCTTCGATCGATGTTGTTTGATGAACAGCAGTAGTCACTTAGTGGTGGACTGTTAACTAGATTTCAACCCCATTCGAATAAAAATATAATTAGAGAATTTTTCGACACAATCAAATCAGCTTAACTTATATAAGTTACAAATGTTAAACAAACATATATTATCGCTATACGCAGAGAGATACCAACACACTCATATGTATCATTTGTGTGAACATATAGCAACTTTCATGTTGCATTAATAAATGTTTGCAACATTGAACTTCCATTTCCCACTATTATCTCAAAGTATGTAATAGATAAATTATGGTATAAAAAAGCACGTGATGTTCGAGTTTACGAAATTTCCCCGGTGTGCGTGATCAACATGATAAAATAAATAAAATTTACATGTTGGGTTGAAAGTTGTCCTTCGTCACGTTTTCGATCACGTTGGGACTGAGGTCAAATGAGAAAATTTTCTTCTTTAAGGCGAAGCCGTGTTTCGTATCTAAATTATAAATCTCCTTAAGGTAAGTTCTCCGTGAAAATTCTTCACCACAGAAAGGAATTTTTTTATGCAATTATAATGAATAACACGCTAAACAATAAATATTATATTAGTAGTATTTTTATAACAAATAAAAAATTTGCATACCCTGATATTCGATGATAAAAATATAGTTAATCATAATAGGGTAACAGCCTACGGAATATTGCGGGATTACACTCTTTATGTATTATCTTTTTAGTTCAGTTTTCTCGTATATCTTTTTCTATTATTCTGCGATAATAGAACGAAAAATTATATTGTCTAAGAATATCTAATAGAACTTATTATTAGATAATACGATCATGAACAAAAACTGACACTGATTTTCTATCTAAATAATGAGATATTGGCTACACTTTTTATATTTTCATTTTATTGGTAGAGCCAAGCAGCGGCTTTTGCTGCTGCTCGAATGGGCCGGCTTGACCGGGTTGGTACCACTACCTCTCAGAATACCGACGTGAAGTAGAGGCATCTTATGCTTCTGCGTTTCGTTCGGTGACTGAGGTATCCGGAGGTACAATCCCCGTCCCCATCGCCCTCCTCATCCTCTCTTCCATCTCCCAAATATCCTTAAAGGCTGGCCACGCACCTGCAGCATCTCTGGTGTTGCAGATGTACGTGGGCGACGGTAATCACTTACCATCAGGTGAACCGACTTTCCCATATAAAAAAAAATACAGATTAGGCAGGACGGTTCGATACCTAGCTAGCCTAGTCCGTATTAACCCTGACTTCTAAGCAGTTCAAGGCGTTGTTCAAGATCTTCAGTTACAGGTTAAAGTCCCACGAGTAACTGAGTCGTGAGTGTGATTATTTTACAAATGAATAATTTACTTTCTATAAATTCTCTATCTGTTGTTTTGACAAAGCTGCTGGTACATATTTCCAGGCCACAAAATTAAGTCTCCTTTAATTCAGAAGCCTAGTCTTTATTCTAGTAAGCTCTTCATTAATTGGTTTTATCTTTTGGAGATTCCTATTATAATTAAATGTAACTAATTTAACGAAATTATAATTAACTTATAAATTAATTAATAAATTATGTTTCCATCATCATCATTATGCGTTCCCGACACTTTGATGAAGGCACCATGTGCAATGCAGTGGCGACTGCCTCCGACTGTTGATTTTGCTCCCCGCCTCTAGTCTGTGGGATTTAGATTCAAGGTATTTTATTATGTCAACCACCAATAGAACATTACCAGAGCAAAAGGATGCATCAATCGAAAAGCATTTGAAGGAAACTTGATATATTGCCCTTACTTCCTAATTAAATAGAAGAGTATTATACTTACTAAGATACTATCGAAGCTTTAGTAATTATAATTTTTATGAAATAAGTAACACAAAACCGAAAATGTTCTACAACTGATCAAATGCCGCCTGTAAATTCGAAAGGGTTTTGGAGCCAGAAAGGGACAGGTTGCCATACAAAGTGTTCCTGCTCTTGGTAAACTCAGCACTTCATCATCATCATCATCATCATTTCAGCCTATCTGAAGGCCACTGCTGAACATAGGCCTCCCTCAAAGATTGCCATGAAGCTCGGTGCTGAGCCACCTGCATCCATCGACTTCCCGCAACACTGCGCAGGTCGTCACGCCATCTTGTGGGGGTTCGTCCTACACTGCGTTTGCCTGTACGTAGCTGCCACTCGAGAACCTTTTTTTCCTCAACGGTTGTCAGTTCTGCGAGCTATGTGGCCGGCACTTAACTAAACGTAATACCTGAGTTTACCACGATTCCTCAATAAAAGGAAAATACCACCACTCATTACATTAATATTTACTAAATATGTATATAAACTTAACTGGATTATGTCGATAACTATGATACACACATAAGCGCATTGCTATCGTGGTGTGGAGTAGTTATGAGCTGTCGTCGCCTCCTCCCCTGGACACATTGATCTATGTGCAACCCACGCGTGTTTTAAAGGTGATATGCGCGCAAACTTCTGTTTATCTACGTATCTACGCAACCCCCTAGGTAATGCCGCCGGGAAACCGCAAAAGAACGCACGCGACTGTTGGAGAAACTGTACTTCGTTCTACAGTGATCCGGGTGACAATTTACAGCTGCTACACATCGACGGAATTCGCAATAATGGGAGTTTATCATGTAATTTCGCTGTTCCTGAACTAAAATAAACCACGGAAACAAACCTCGACCGTGGGCTATCTTATATATTCAGCGATGGTTAATTGCCCCCACCGCTGGATGTGCCCCTTCGGACACACAAAAACAAATATTTGTGAAAAATAATTTAGTTGAGCCATAAATTTTAATACCATTAAAACGAAAAGAATACGATAGAAATACGAAATAGCAGAATTTAATTTAAATTTTATGACAGCTTTTATGGATAGTTTATGATTGAATCGTAGACAAAATTTCATAAAAATCACGTTACATCAAATTTCATGACTTATATGAAACGAATTGAACTATAACTTATTGTCTGTTAAATTTTTTTTGTTGCCTTGCCTTTTCGTTTGTGTTTTTAACTCGATGAATTCATTTTGGGATGGATTTCAATTAAGAATTATATTGTATCTTTTTAAATTAACAATAGCTTCAAAATAATTCAACTGGATCACACTTTTATAACACACTACTCAAAATATGTTTAGGGAATTATACATTAATCAAAGATTAACTTTATATAATCTTTTCCAGGCAGATCGGTCACTGATAACCACTGGGACTGGAGTCCTCCCACCAGCTGGCGAGCTGTATCTTAACAGCATTTCTCCGAAAACAGTCTTGTCTGCTAGTGACCCTGGATCTTCCTCGGTGACGTTCGATTACATCTGTAGTTCTGTAGGGTTCCCGTAATCGGTAAATTACGCTTGGTTGCGTGTTAACAACGTCCGTAACAATATGTTCACTGTGCCCAGCTTCCAACATACCAACAGTACTAAGCATCTCTTAACATAACGTACAAAGGCAAAAAAATAACGATGGTGTAGCGATTATTCTTATTTATAAAAAAAATGATGGAAAACTGTCAGTAATCTCAACATTTTTTTGTTTATTAAACTCTGCACAATGTGACCTAGTTAATTATGCCCTTCTAATTTCGAAAAGCCTTTGTACTTTTGAATTTAATCTTTTATATTTCGAACAATGTTTAATGAGCTGTCATTTACAAAGTGGCCAATACTTTGGTTGGCTAGTTCCCTAGACTTTGTTGAGTAGTGAATTACTAGCGGCTATTATTATTCAACTTTTAATTCGGATATAAGGAATCGTATATCCTATTCCATCGTATAATATACAATCTTTCACATTTGTAATATGAACTCATGGTTTTCAATTAGATATATACGAAGATTTTTATATTTAATACTTTAAGCGACCAATTCTTGTATACATACATAAAGTACATAATTAGTCTCACGGAAATGACTCTAACGATTTAGATGAATGTATATATTTAGATATTTTTTTACTTTTCTGGTCTATCTGTATATGTGTCACCTCTGAGAAAATTTTAATTATTAATTAAAATTGATAAAACCGCCATCTCTTATAATATTAAGGTATATATATTCATTGCAGGTATATCACTAGTATATTCATTGACGCTTATTTAGAAATGACTACCATACGCGACTTCACTAAACTTAACTAAATCTTCAATTGATACTCGATAATTGGCAAACTCGAAAGACGCCGAGCAAAGTTCGGTCACTCAGGTACTCAGTATAGATACGAGTATATTAGCATTTATATATTCAAGTATTAACTATTTCCTGGCCGTCAATAAACCTTAATCATTACAGTCCTCTGGCTTTAATTGTTGAACTTGAAACTACTTCAGCTTTTGGCTCTTGGGTACAACTTCGCTTGAAAATCGCATTTAGGTTAAGAGTTGTCATACCAATTATTTTAAATTGAAATTGTCTTCAAGCACTTCAACTTCTCCGTATTGGAAATCTACCTATGAGACTTAACAATACTCTCTTATTAATACTGCCTGACAATTCGAACCAAGAATATTAAATTTCAACATGTTTGGTCACTGCTGATAGCTCGCAGAACTGACAACCGTTCGGGAAAAAAGGTTCTCGAGTGGCAGCCGCGTACTGGCAAACGCAGTGTAGGACGACCCCCCACAAGATGGAGTGACGACCTGCGCAGTGTTACGGGAAGTCGATGGATGCAGGTGGCTCAGGACCGAGCTTCGTGGCAATCTTTGGGGGAGGCCTATGTTCCGCAGTGAACTTGTGATAGGCTGAAATGATGATGATGATGATGATTGGTCACTGCACGAAATTAGCGTTTGAACAGTAAAAATATAAAGAAGTGCGCCTGCTGGGCAAAGGCCTCCTTCGATCTGGAGAAGAGTCTGCCATGCTACTCCAGCGCGGGTTGGCGGACTAATATATATTATTACTCAGATATGCAGGTTTCCTCACGATGTTTTCCTTCACCGCCGAGTGGTGTAAATTCAGGTGTAAATTGCTATTAAACTAAAAAAACTATGAAACTAAAGCCTGTGCCCAGATCTTTTGCCTAGCACGGCTCATTGACCACTCAAATAAATATCCCACAGCCGGTCAAAGATTTCGCATCTTCGTAAGGAATAGGATAAAAATACTCTTAAAGTCTTAATATTTGAGAGAAATAATATTTCTTTATTATTTTCTGAGACATGCAGGTTTGCTTTTTGCCTCCACCGTTGACCGCCGAATGAAATATAAATTAAATACATAAAAATTACTAACAACAATTTTAGTTGCGCCGGCACCGGGGATAGAACCTGGTCACACGTGTACTGTAAAATTAAAGCATGCGTCTTGCCAACACTACCATGCCACTGCGGTTCTTAGCGTTTGAGTAATAAAGAAAAGTATCCCACTGTCCAGCAGCAAATGCCGCCTCTAAATATTTGAGCGGGTTTTGGAAAAGGGTTGGCTAAATCGCGCTGCTGTGCATGTTGGCGGGCTCCACATGTCACATTGAAGTATACTTTTTTTTTTTAATTCAGTGGCTTCACATTAGCGTTACATCGTACTTGAAACGATAAGAAACGAGTGAGTGCCGCTATGTTGGCGCGTACAGTTACGGTACTATAATATCTCCTGCACAGTTGACGATTGCCGATATTGTTCTGAAGTTGTTACCAGGAGGACATCATCATCATGATCTTGAAATTTAGCTTATATTATTTTTCATATCCTTCACTTCTTTTGTTTTATTTGTTTGTTTGTTTAATATTAACGCAATACTGATGTAAAATATAACTGCAATAATATGCTAATGTTAGACATATTACCATCGCTATCGAATCCTTTCACTTTGAAACAATTGAAATTCTATTGTTATGAGCCAAAGCAGTGCTTATTACACTAGAATTATGATAAATCGAATTTGCCGCTACAGAAATGTTTTATTTATATAACGAATTGGCTTTATTTCATTCTTTCTTCTAATTCTATATGTGGAAAAATAAATAAAACCGAAAGATTACGGAATATTCCTCCGAATTTGCCAAACTTGAATCCCTCAGATTAATGATAGGAAGCAGATCAAATCAAAGCAAATCAAATTATTTCTTGTAGGTGCCTATGTTCACCAGTGTATTAAAATAGGCTAAGGTAAGGTTTTGGTTCAATTCACTTGTTTTAAAGTTATTTAAAGGTAAGAAGAATAAAAAGTTCGCAGCTATAAATAGTCTATCAGTGATGTGGTTAATACTGTCTATAAGTGGTTTATGGTTTTCTTTTTTCTATATATTAAATTTACTGATAACATTTTGACGACTAAATTACCTCGTGGTTAATAATAGTGAAGACGGGGAAGTAGAAGGTGTCTTTATGTTCCCGCTTTTAAAAATAACCGAAGTATGTCGCCAAAGGAAAGGAAGAGAAAGAGAAATCATCACAGTTCAAAATGTTATTGTTGTTAAATTATTTATTCTTTAGTTAATAAATACATCTTCTATAATTTCTAATTTAAATGTTTATTAATACTTAATTCTAAGTACTTCATCTCATTTCCTGTTACATTTATTCGATAAGTCTTTGATAAAAATCCTTCGTATTCCCTTCAGACCGATTTACAAAAACGATATTGGAAGTTGTTAGTATTATTTGGCTCTTGGGGAATGATTTCATTTAAAGAAAATATTTTCTTTAATATCACGCAGAAATTGAGGCATAAGCCTTTAAAAGTGATAATATAGCTTTTTTTAAGTTATTGTAATTAAAATTATTGGAGACGGCTTGAGGCTACACACATTTATATTTGCAGCAAACATTTTTTAATTGAACTGTAATTATAGTAGTGTAAAAAAGGAACATTTTTCTTTTGATATTAAACTGGAATTGAAATTTCAACTAAATTCGACGATAGGGTTATTGTAAGAATGACAACAAGGTTGTTGAAAATGTCATCTGTGAGAATTGTGAATATAGCTTGGTAGCTTCAGAGGTAAATAATAATTTAACTTTTAAATTATTGTATTTGTATATATTGAAAACGTTCTATTAGTATTTAAATATCTGTTAATAACTAAAATTTATTTTAAAAAAAATTTGAAATTTTGGTACACATAAAATAAAAAAATATTTCAGAAATATTAAATGCATGTTAAGTGACTTAAAATTGCTATAAATTATCTAGCTCAATAAGATAATCGACTTTGTAACAATAGAAATACCACTGTCACGGCAGCTGGATATGTTGGGTTGGATGGGTTGATAATTAATTAGACTTTTGGGCCGGCTCGACCGGATTAATACCACGACCTCGCAGAATACCGCCGTGAAGTAGAGACCTTGTGCTTCTGCATTTCGTTCAGTGAGTGAGGTAGCCGGAGGCCCACTCCCCCTCCACATTCCACTCCTCATCCTCCCTCCCATCTCCTAAATACCCTTAAAGGCCGGCAACGCACCTGTAGCTCCTCTGGTGTTGCAGATGTATGTAGGCGACGGTAATCTCTTACCATAAGGTGAACCTATTGCTCGTTTGCTGCATTTAAAAAACAAATATAAACTCTAGTAAAGTGAGTTTACGTGAAACGTTTGTAAGCAATAATATTACGATGAGGGTTTTCGTGACATGACATGACATGACGTGACGTGACTTCTGTACCATTCCAGATTTTCCTGCGTTCTCAAGAAAATTCATACTGTCACGAACGCTCGATAACGTCTTGTCAACCATCACGTCTCCGAATGATATTTAAAGAAAAAAATATTAAATTCCCGGTCGCCGATAAAAACACTCCTTCGTAGGTAAATAAACGCGGCTTTATACTTGATGGAATGTAAGCATCACAAAAAAAAACCAAAAAAACTGTTTCAGAAACATTTAGTTAAATGTATAACTTAAATGATTTGGGGGAGGCCTATGTTCAGCAGTGGACTTCTAATAGGCTGAAATGATGATGATGATGATGAATGATAATTGTAAATGCCGCACTATGCAAGGGACTCCGGAAACAGTTATGAGCTCTCAATTGAGTTGAGGAAGATCAGGAAGAAATGATAAGGAAGAAATAGACAGGAATTAAAGGAAAACTGGTAACAGTCCTCCACGGATTCAAGTGCAAAAGACACCGCACCGGTCGAGAGATTTGCAGATTCTGTAAGTCTCTTGGCCTATCAAATAGAAGATATCAGCCTTTTCCTCCGTTCCCGCAAACTGTATCTCTCAACTTTATATATCTCTTACAGATGTAAGTAAAAATTTCAATAATGTTTAGTTGCATATTTACGAGTTAATTGTCTTTTTACTTGTGTTGTGATGTTTTAAAGATTATGTGGGTAATAACACAGGTTCTGGGTTGACGACAGATTGAATTCGTTTCTATATACGTCTCTTGCCCGGTCCCTTATTATGGATCTCTTCCTCCAAATTTCGATCTCTTTATTCTGATTTTTGTCTGTCTTGTCACCCAGTAACAGTACAGGGGTGTGAAAAGTTATTATGACATTTTCATAATTTTTAGTAGATTTGTTATAAAACGACATCATATCTATTGATAATATAATATGTGCCTTTAATAATTTTTCCACAAAATAATCAATAAATTACTTAAGCCAAAAATTGCTTAACCAATTGCAAAAAAAAAAAATTTTTCGCTTTTTGTCATCAAGAGCATGGATTTAAGAAGAACTCATCAAATTTCAAGTCCCTCTCTCATTTAGTTCTAGAGATAAAGATCTCGATCTATTTCTCTGCCTTTGTAGTGGAAAAAAAACCCTCAAGGATTTCATATATATGGATTATTTATTATTAGTATAAATAATACAAACAAAATTATAACTCGACATAGATAAACAATTAAATGGAGTTTAGAAATACTTTTTTTTTAAGTTAAGAACTATGGTAGCCTAGTGGCGCTCCCTTTAATATCACGTACGTGCCGGTACCACTAAAGTTTTTAATTGAGCAATTTACCTCATGCTCGGTGGTAAAGGTAAACATCGTGAGGAAACCTATGTCTGAGAAATAATAACATGTATTCTTTCGAAGGCGTGTGAAGTCCGCCAAGCCGAGCTGGACCAGGGAGGTGGACAGTCACCGGCACTAACCCTTTTAAAAAAAATATTTTATAGGTGGCCTTTGTGCAGCTGCTTTTATAGGCTGTTACTTTATTTATTTAAGTCAAAACCGAGTATGTTATGAGTATACCTTTATTCTTGTATGTATTAATTAAAATAATTACTCACTTTGTATTTAACTAGTCAACTAATGTCGTAATAAAATTGCTAATACTGTGCCAAGTTTTAAGTCGGCGACACTCAGCTAGTCTCAAGGGATTCGTTTCTTCCTTACATGTCCGAGCTGTATATGATGAGATATCATGTGATATGAAATTATTTCCTTAACTTTTTTAAGAGTCAAAATTCTTCTGTTCCCTATTTCGCTCAACAATTTCAAAATATTCAAAATAAAATTACCGAGGTAACCCTCAAGTCAACATAAAAGTTTTTCAAGGTAGGATATACTTTATAACTTTTATGTTTCTGAACTTCTAATTAAAAAGGTTAATATATAATAATGACCCACTGGTCGAACTCGACCATTTTGATAGAAGTATTCATCCGTGCAGGAAGGATATACAGACGTTACATAAAATATACAATATTAGCGACTTCTGATTGTGGACAAAATCCATGTATAATTACTAAGACTTTAGTTAGTTAGTAACCATATGCCAAATGAAAACTATGAAGACTAGTGATGATTAGCAGCGTCTAAGTTACCAGATACTTGATTCTGCGATCGCCAACCAGCCTGTTAAACGTGGCGGTTATGGAAAATTTTCCTGTTGGCCCACCGGGAGATGTTCTGCGTATTGAACGAGAATATATTTGAGATGGCCGTCGGAGGCCCAGAAACATTTCTAAGAAATGTTGGAAATTGTTATAACGTTACGTAAATACATGAAATACTTAAGTATTAAGGTTTCTTGACCTCAAAAACATAAAAGGGTTTTTAATTAAAACTGTAAAAAGACCATTCTTTCCGGGCTTACTACTTATCTTCTAGGCTCCAACACAATCACATATTCATTATCTTTCGTTTGACAGACTCATATAGTACTTATATCACAATTTTACGGACAAAGCATTGTTCGATGCACATGTAGACGCCATCTGACAGTCGAATAATGTTCTATTCAAAGAGTTTATGAGTTTTATTACAAACACCAAGTCAAAATTAATGCAGAAAAATTAGTTTCCTGACGTAACTCCTGACGCCTCCCCTGCTATGGATAACAATTTACTGATTGACAGTACGAATTACAAAAATCTCTCAATTACAAAATATTCCAAGAAACGCAATCTGTTTTTTGTTCGTTCGAGATGTTGGATGAGCAAATGTTTTCTCAGAATACACGGATTTATAAAAAGACAGAGTAAATAAATGATCGTTAAGATTTTACTAGCAAAACCTTTAAATTACTTGCTCTTTTAAACTTAAACCGTGGGTTGTTCCGAAACTTAAGAACATCCTAATGACATTCTGTTGTAGCAAAGTATGAGTACATCCATGAAATAAATTAAGGGCCTCAAGAACCTCTTGCGGAAATAGTTTGATAAACTATACGAAAGTTTTGACCAAAATAATTATTTAACAATGAAACTAACTGCAATAATTTATGTCGAAAAGTATTAAGAAATTAAATTAAATTCGATAAATTAATTTGATGAAAGAACGTGAATTTCGTTAGTCAAATGTTAATTCTTATCACTTTTTTCCATTACTCATATTACTTTTAATCTATTATAATGAATAATAAAAAATGTGATAATATTTTTACAAAATGACTCAATTTTGGTGATGCATTTTTATCCTACTAACAGCTGTTGACCGCGACTACTATCGCGTGGTTTTCAACTTTATGCGATAATCTGCAGCTCGAATGGGCCGGTTCGACCGGGTTAGTACCACGACCTCGCAGAATACCGGCGTGAAGTAGAGGCATCTTGTGTTTCTACGTTTCGTTCGGTGAGTTAGGTAATCAGAGGCCCACTCCCTCATCCTCCTTCCTCTCCCTCCTCCCTAATATCCTTAAAGGTCGGCAACTCATCTGCAGCTCCTCTGCCGTTGTAGATATACGCGGGCTTCGGCAATTACTTGCCATCAAGTGAAGCGCATGCTCGTTTGCATCTTTTTCCCATAAAAGTGAAGTTTGATGCTATGAAATACGCTAGTGCCTGCAACGTCTATACTACTAAAACTTAAAACGTCTATACTTAAAACTCAATTGGATGATCGATACGTGAACACATGGAAGACCATGTGTGACCAAGAATTTAGATATTTGAAAAAATTATAATATAAGAGAGAAGAGGCTTAAAAACGATGAAGAAGATAGGAAAATTGAAAGAAAATATAGTACATTACAAATTAAGTGCCATTTAAAACAAGTAAAAAGTGTTGACTGCTTGGATAACCTGATCTGCACATTATGGAATTCATAATTTTGTTGAAAGTCGATAGAACAGGGTTGCATTTTGAATCGTGTTGTATTGTATTTTATAAAGGACTCCCATGTTTACTTCTGAAATTGTGATATGCTGTAACAATGATGTGCGTAACACGATGTCATGAGCTGTTTGATTTTTTCCTTCCTGTATCTGCCTGTATCGTGTATTCGTTCATGGCCATGTTAATAAACAAATTTAATTCAATATCGTGGAATAATACTCTATTCTATTAAGTAATATCAAGTTGACTGTAACAAATTATAATAAAACGCAAATAACAGCAAAATCTACCTCTACAATATTCGAACAAACAGGTTTTCATAAATTAGATGAAAGATGATGGAAGGACCATTTTTAAACTCTCGTTAAATTAACAGACAGTAATCTATAAACTGTCTCATTTAAAGGAAATCATATTATTAACCTTATTTTTCTCTGTTCTGGATCCGTCTAAGTAATGACATAAGATCAGTTTAAAAAGCATGGTCGAAAGCAAGCATAATCGAATAAAAAACTGGTGTAATAAATACTATATTTGTGGTCCGAGGCACATTGTGTTCAGGTTTCTCTCATGAATATTTATCACGATAATAAGCAGTACGCTCGGTTCATTAGTGTACTTATGTAAAATAAAGTATAATAACAAGAAGTATTAATTTAAAATAGTAATCCGTAATTGTCCCACTATTGGATAAACTCATCTCAATATTTGAGATAGTTTAGAAACTGGGATGTGTTCGCAATGGAGCTAGGAATAAGTGTGCTGTTATATTTATTAATTATGTTAGCCCTTTTTATGTGGGGAGTACAACTAATGACTATTCACTATTAGCTCCATGCCTATATATGTCCACATATGCATAATCAATAGCGGTCCATTCGAATGTAGTCCGAGTAATTTTCCAAACGGTTAACAAGTCTTCTACCATAGGCGACTCATATCCCATTTCTGTATATCATTTATTCTAGATGAAGTAGGCGACAACGATTATTTTTCCACGCTTGATCTAACGTCCGGCTTTCTTCAAATACAAATGAACTCTGAATGGTGATTCCGACAAAAGCATTTCCATTTCGTTTTAAATCGTATGCCGTTTGGACTTAAAAATGAAGGATCCAATTTCTAAGTCTCGAAAAGATATTAAATCCTCCCTTTGTCTGATATCCTACTATCGACACTTTATTACTGAATCTATTTCTAAACCTAGCTTACTTACTTGAGACGCCTCAAACTATACCACTTCAGATTGCGGATTGTGAGTATTGACTTACACAAGGTGAGATCGGTAAAGATTATTTATATTAAAGCAATTGTATTCGCGTCTCGATCCCCAAATAAAGCGGAATCTAATTATACAATAACAGAAAAAGTATGAATTTACATGGTACTAAAGTCTTTCGTCCTTATTTGCAGGTAAGCGGCTAAAAATAATAACAGACCTGACCAAGTTAGTCCGATGACGACTAAACCTTGAGGAGTTTGAATATGAAATAGGATATAAAAAGAGAAAGATTAATTGTAACATTGATGCCTTATCACGTTTTACTGCTAACCCTATCTTAACTAATAATGATTCCAAAGCCTTTAAAATCCTTAATGACTTAAATACTAACATGCAAAATCCATTAGCCGCTCTGATTGGAAGGTTATATTTGACAGTTTGAGAGGCGGCGCACTCCACGCACATTAAATCATCAATATTGGGCATTAAACAATTAAAACTAATTATATCATTGGAATCCTTATAAAAGGTCCTATTGGAAAATGTAGATGCTAACACAGAATTCATAGCAGTGTTATTGAAAAAAGTGTGTAAAAATTAGTAGAACATATTTGTGAGACATTTTAGTGTGTGACAAAATTTGTTACTATTTACAAAATAAAATGAATATTTTTATTTAAATAAATAACGCACTTATCAAGATTTTTACTTTGTTACAGTTGTCTATAACACTCTGGGAATAATTAAATAAAAGGAAATAATATATTAAAATTTATTATTTCTTTTTCTTTAAAGTTTACTTTTTGAAAAATCTATTTAGCCTATTAAAAAATACATAAAACTCTTAAAACGTTGAGGGACTAAAAATAAATAAGTAGGATCTTTCAAACGGTTAACTATTTTATTAAATCTCTTAAAATTCAAGTGTATCCTTTCAAAATATTTTTTAAAAAAAAAACTAGGGATAAAATTTGTATAACAAACGCCAAGAGCAGCGCTAAGAGATCATGATACAGATTCTCGATCCAAAAAGAATGTTTATGTGAAAAATAAATATTTCATTTGACGTAACTTTTTTTTAGGAGTATAATTTTTGGCGATCAAATAGCCAAAGCTGCGGAGGTAAACATGGAACTCTTACGCGTCCTGCGCTTTCTTACGCGGCTACAAAATAATTGAGTCTATAAAGGTCTCCATGCTTAGATTTAAGAGAATTATTTTTTACACAAACTGAAGTGCTTCCTTAATTCAGTACATATTATCTAGAAGTAAAAAGGAAAATAATTATAATTAAAAACTGTTGCTCAATTTGCACCCACTTTACTTAAGTGGATCAATAAAACGACATATCCTGCCGTTAGTGTTAAGCTAAGAAATAATACTATTGTGACACTAACTAATAACGATAAAGTACATTGTTCATGATTTTTTTTTTTTTGATAATTTAACATTGCTTATGAGATTGCTTATCTTATTATGAGATATAGATAGATTTTTTTACTAAAATCTAGTTAACTACCGTTCCTATGTTTTCTATTTCTTTCTCTCTTTACCTTTTATGGATAATTGAAAGCTTGCGTAAAGAATAAATCGGCACAAAAAGATTCCGAATGATGAAGATTCTAAAATAAACTTAATTAGTGAAGCTTTTCCTGAATCAACGGGCAAAAATAGTTAATGAGCGTTCAAGACCCGCATTACGGAAACTGTTGAGACAATTACTTAAAGAGAGTTTCTTGATTGAAATTTGCTTTGAGATTTTATGCTATTCTATTCTAACTATATTTTTGTCAAAAAGGAGCACAGACTTTGATCAAATTTAATCAAGAGGCACTCTCGGATTGTGTAGTGAATCTCTCTGTGATACTCTTTTCAAGGACATACCGAGGACTTACCAGCAAATCTCTGCTCCTGGTCGCAAGGTATGACTAATTCCAACCTATCTCAATAACAATGTTCCGGACTTCATAACAGATTTAAACTAGACAGACTAGAAATTGTGGCCAGTACTAGAGGCCACGCGTGCTCAAAACGTGACCCCGACATTGAGTCTCTCAAGAAATATTTAAAGCTAGCAGTAACTGAATTTTTTTTTTCACTCTGGCCTTGAAGATATCCAGGTTAAAGGTTTCCGGAAAACTGACCCCGGCAGAGAGTTCCACTCCTTAGCCGTCCGCATAAAGAAAGAAGAGGCAAACCGCTTCGTGCGTAATGGAGGAATGTATACAACATAAGGGTGGAACTGCTCGCCGCGTCTAGTCGTCCGGTGATGGAAAGGGGAAGGGAGTATTAGTGTGTATAGTAGTAGTGAATTCTCTTACTAACTACTAATTAGTACTTATTTTTAAGCAGTAGTCCTAATTTCCCTATGGAAACACAACGTTAATCCATAGCTTTGTAGCTAGAGACATTAAAAGCCCGTATCAAATCACAGGCGACCACTTTGAATAAAATTGTTTTAATAATTTGCGTTGCCTTCGATAAATATGTTCACATGAGTTTTATTATTACTACACATTTTTTTTAGAGTTCCGTGCGGAGTGTTATTAAGAAGCCGACGCCGTCCGTCCATTTCATCACACAGGGATCATGTTTTATGTGCCAGGGGCCTAATTATACATAAGAGATACATTTCTAGAATTCTGAAATTGAAAGTTCTGATTTACCACATCCTTGACCTCGTAGACGGAAAGCATCTTGAGTAAAACGGCATATCGGATGAAGAAAATATATTTCAAGGACAGCTATAATATTTCGGTCTCCCAAATCCGTAGGATCTGCACTGAGACATTTATTGGCTACTACTTTACTACGCACATTAGCATAGAATGCCAATGTCAGTAGTTCAAGATGGTTCCATAATGAAGTTGTTGCGGTCAGGGGTCTAGATAGCGACTAGATACGTACTATGATCACGCTGTCTGGCAAGATGGAATGAGGATTTACGCCTGGTGGCTGACAAACACTAAAATTTTTACTATCCTCGCAACGTAAAAAATAATTATCAATTAAGTGACTACCTCAGGCACATGATGATGATGAATTAAACCTTTATTTATTGGTGATTGTGAAACGGAGAACAAGTTTTTGATGTCTACAAGTAGTTAGAGTTATCTACGAGTTACTCAAATCTTTACTAGTACATAAAATTCTATGTTAGTTTACTTATTATGTATGTATTTTGATGCTTTTTTTTATGTTCCTAATGTTACCCTATTTAATGTTACAAATAGAAAAGTTTGTATGTTTGACGTTCTATCACGCTTACAAAACTAACCGATTATGTCATATTACATCTAATCGAATCATTTATTCATCGACTAAAGAAACTTGACAAACTTAAATATTTCACGTGTCGATCGCATTTTTTTAAATCTTCCACTGTTTAGTAATGAGGTTTGTCTGACGGAGTAAAACAGGTGAATTTAACACTTTCTTTTCTAAAATACAATATTAAAATTAAATATTTATCAACAGCTTCGGTGCGAGAACTCGTTCCCAGGAGTTATTATCATCCACGTATACATTTAAATATAAGTAACCCTTTTTATAAAGTCTTTGTTTAATAAATATTTAAAACCCATTAGAGTTGGAATAATGCGCACTTATTGGGGTTTTGTTGTAGAAACGTATATATTGGCTTCATAAACAAGTTATTGACTCTATGGAGTTTAGTAGCTGGAATTACAATGTATTATCTGTTCCTAGTATTTATGTAATGAATATCACTATTAAATATTTTTGTATTGCTATATAAAAATGCAATGGACATTTTTATATATGTATTGAGAAGCCATAGTTTAAAGATAGTTTAAAATTTCTTTAAATTTAATCCTAATGGATTTTCTGGAAATAAGATTATAAACGATTCTCTGTACTATTGAAAAAAGTTTCTACATCAGAAAATTCTTTTATGTGTCGACATCTACCAACATATAGAAAACAAGAATAATGGTGAACATGTCAGTACAATATGTTTAATACAACTGACACACAACTCACGCCATTTATGTATCATGCCTAAACAACATATACCATTTTGTACACCGTTAGTCTATAAATAAAAGACCCTTTACTTGCTCAGTAAGATAAAAGCTCGTTGTTTTTCTCGATGTCATGACAAAGGCACATTATGATCTACGTCGTTCTTAATAGTACGTAATCTATTAACCTGAATTAACTCACTTTTTAGAACGATACGTGTACATCTCTTGGCCATGTTCGTTTCAGTAAATGACGCAGTTCAGTACAGTAGCGTACGATAAAACGAATTTAGACAAAAAAAAATGTACCGTCATTTTTTGCAAACATACTTATTGTAAAATCGGATAGGTACCTAATAGGAAAAGAAGAGATAATATAAGGCAATGTGTTTCTGAAAGCAGGTTTATATCTAAATAAGTAAACTAAATATTCCATATTAGATGATTCATTCACATCTTTAAGAATATGGAAACGGTTATACTTATGAAAGTATTGGTAGAGAATATTAGTTTGAGTCAATATGTTCGGAACTTTTTCTGATCCTTAAAAATTGGTATGATTACTAAAAAGTGGAATCGGGGCAGGCCTTTAAGCATATTTGGGAATGAAGAAGGCGTAAGAAGCAAGAGGTGGGTGGAGGGAATTAGGAAATTAGGAGAGGGGAGGGCCTCAGTTACCGAACTAAACGCAGAAGCACTAGATGCCTCTACTTCACCCCGGTGATCTACGAGGCCGTGGTATACAAAGCGTGTGAAAGTCGCCGCTTGGCTCTACCACGTAATAAAAAAAAGACAAATTTGAGCATTATGTTTGCGAGCACGTCTAAGTATATAAGCCGAAAACGTGGGATAAATGTAATAATAGATATTAGAACTGGAAATTTTGTGATGTTGTGTTGGAATTAAATAATTTCACTGTTCTTTATTTTTGACGCGTTGAAACAATAGACATTTTTTTCTTATAACTCGTGAAGGGTTATCGGATCATAAATGTCATTGAGCAGACCAATGGCACATATGAGCATGAGCTGACTAATATTATTAATTCAAAATTAAATCTATCTACCGATGTTGGTGATGGTGGATGGTTGGGACACCTTTAACCCAAAAATTCTCCGCGAGAACGAAGTTGCGGGCAGAAAGTAATCGTGTAATAAATTCGTTCGTTGAAATTATTATTTTCCATAGCAGGGAATGATTTCAATCAAAATAATCCAATGCGTATAGGATTATGATATACATTAAAAATCAACGGTATAGTGTTGAATCTAATTGATACTAGATTATTTATCGGATTATCACGCTTAAATATAAAACTGATTTGAAGGTTTCGCGAAATATTTAAATATTATATTTCACAAACACACGTAACTCCTGGTTTTTAATAGCAAAACGTTTTAAAATGTTATTTATTTGCATGGTCAGTATATTTTATTCTACCTATGGACAGATGCATTTTCAAGGAAGTAGCAAAATAATCCTTATTGCAGGCTAACCGGAGTAATTAAGCACTATACTCAATAGTCTCGGGTCGGTCTTAATATGAACAAGGACAAGATGAACACCTTTTTTATGGGAATGGAGGCAAACGACCTACTACCGGTAAGTAACTACCGACGCTGGTGCCGGCCCATTCGAACAGCAGCAAAAGTCACCGCTGGGCTCTACCGCGTAGAAAAATCACACCAAAACAAAATTTGCTTATTTATGGTGAAAAATTATACGACTAGATAAGATATGTAAGTAAAACTTCGACCTCTTGGTTCATAGATGAGTTCGGATAACTACGTCACATGTTCTCATCGATTAGATCTGAAAGTCTCAAGGTAAAAGTGTTTAACTAGTGCGCGTTTCCAGTGTTGACTTGTGGAAAGGGCTATGCTCAGTATTTCTCTGCATGATAGAATCTGCAAAGGTGATATCTGCAGCAAAACAAGGTTTACTAAAATAGCCTTAAGTATCAGCAGGCAGAAGTGGCACCGAAGTGAACTGATAAGTATTGAGGAAGGAAGATTTAGTAGCAACTTTGCACAGGCATAAGCAGTACAGATGATGGGGGTAAGATGGAGCGACAAGTGCACAGTATTATGGGAAGACGGGTGTCTCATTACCGTGCTTTGCGACAGCGTTCTATGGTGGCCTATGTTCAGGACTTGTAATAGGCTGTCATGATGATAATGATCAATAACAACTGACATGCCTTACTAGGACGCCATGCCTGTTGCATACCTTACTACACTTACATTCCCCTTTCAGTTATCTGTTTGTTCACTATTAAGTTGTTATATTCCCACTAACACTATCAAGATATTTATTAGTATCAAGTTTCACAGTATAAATGAAAATGATTATATGGTCGTTTGGATGTACGGATGTGTTATTGCTTGCTTGCTTGCTACAGTACTTTCTCTCATTAATGACATTGTGTTAAATGTATAATTTTAAGCCTTTAAATAATATATACAAGAAAAAGGTTAGAGATAAATAAAATCAAAACAATCATGCAAGATTGATAAACCTACTGCACCGTTTAAAACTACAATCTCGGCACTCTATCATTCGTCTGGCGTTGTCCAATCTAAATGCAAATTAAAAATGCTGACTAACGCGATTATTTCATTTAATTGAAACCATTGTCACCCCGTTGGAACATTCTCTTTTTGCCAGGTTTGTTTCAGTGCCATTTTCTTTAATTAGAATAATAATTAGTGTACGTCAAATAGAGTCTGAATATTCATTTTATAAAATACTCTCATTTTATTTAATTTTTTTACATGTTCGTCACCTCTCAATTTCATAACCTTTAACAAAATATTTTTTATTACACTTTAACCAAATATTATTATATATTAGTATTTACGAAATATTGGCAATTATTATTATTTCTTCTACTGGTTTCACAACACATTTTTTTATAGGTAACCGACCGGTTTTGCTTTACGGCATCTTAAGGATATTCAAGTGAAACTAGTACAAGAAATAATAATTCGTTGTCATTATGATGCAGTTTCAGCAAGTGACAACAATCGCAAGTATAAATTATACGGAACGTTGGGTTCTGGGTGGATACAATAGTTTTATTTATAACGGCTCTAGCTACTTGTACATTGTGCATTGACCTAATTGAAAGACTAGTATGCCAATTACGGAATTGACATGCATAAAATTGGCGGTCCCAACAGCGCCCCGATACGCGGTTCACTCCCGCGTACTTGAAGTGCTTTTTTAAATCTCGATAAGCACTTGGTAAATAAACAGAAACGTCATTGGACATTGATTAATACAATACTGATGTTGTCCTTCCTCTGATATAGCTGATAATACTAATCCCTTATCAGGACACACGTATTATGATTGTAATTCATTAGTTTAATTAGTTTAATACTTTATCAGAGACCACGCCACATTCAGTATCTTTGTGTTATATTTTTGCGAACAGGAAAACACAGAGTCGCTCTATGTGCTAATTTTACTCAATGCATTTCTTTTAAAGTTACGAATTAATTATGTGGTTTTATGTGATAATACCTAGTAGATTTTATGAAAAGGAAAAAAATATAAATGGGTTACATGTCTTTTGAGACATTTTACTCATATGCAATAAAAGAACGAAGGTTTCTATTTACTGATTATATTTATTTGTTTATCAGAAGCCCAGAATACTATGTACCTATAGCTTGTAAGGTATAGGGCTCGATACCATAACAGCCTAAAAACAGGCAGGACATAGTCATTACATAATCGCCACGATTGGCGATCACAGTACTTTACCAGACACCACGCACTTTAGACGCGGCATCATTTTATTCTGGCATCTATTGGTAGCCATTGCTATTTTCAAGGTTTTTCCATTAGTCACCACTCATGGGAAGAAAGGAGATGGCAGATTCGTATGCCGATACTACACGACTCGAAACTAACGAAATGTATTTGTCCAGTCAATTTCGTGTGAAGTTATTCCTTGATGAAATCGTACCGTGTTTTTTTTTCATATTCAATACATGGTTTCGTTTATTAGTATTTATATCATGGATAAACGAAACCATGTTAACCAATTAACAAGATTTGGTTTTATGAGGTAATAATGAAACACGGATTTTTTGTGAAATTGCGTTATGGCGCAGGGCGTATGGGAGAAGACGCCAGTAGTGAACTTAGATAGATAGATAGATATTGAAAAATAAAAGAAACATTGACTTATTCTTCCTGCAGTCTATCTCAAGACACACTGCCAACTATATAAACAGATAGCCTAACTTTGACGACGTGAATAATTTCCGACTTTCGACGGATGTGTATCATCAGCATGCGGATGTTACCGAAAGAATTCGCGCATATACATAAGCAATTTCTAGTTTTACCTTCTCCTATCTAATCTACCGGAACAAGAAAAGAATAATAAGATGTGCAAGCAAAGATTATAATATATGTGTAAATTCACATTTATAATTAGTTGTAAATTCATATAGATATTATGGTCACATTAAACACACATAATACTCATCTACTTATAAAAAGAACATAGGGTTAGGTTCTTTTTTTATATGAAAGAGGGCAAACGTGCGAACGGCTCACCTTATGGTAAGTGATTCCCGTCGCCCACGTACATCTTTAACACCAGAGGAGCTGCAGGTGTGGTGCATATTTGGAGGATGTGAGTGAGGATCGGAAGGCGGAATACGGGAGGGTATAGAGGCAATCCGTTTACCTCACTCACCGAACGAAACGACGAAACACAAGACGCCTCTACTTCACGCCAGTATTCTACGAGGCCGTGAAACTGTCCGGTCGAACCCACCCATTCGGGCAGCAGCAAACGTCGCTGCTTGGTTCTACCACATACAGAGTTTTGCTATAATTAGTTAACTAGTACATCAAAATGGTACATACACGAAACATGAAATAAGTTTAATGTTATAAATAGATACAAATTACCATCCAAAATCACCATAAAAATGATTAGAAAGTAAAGCCTAATGAATTAGATACAAATCTAATTTTCCGAATAAAACTTAAAATTTTACCTTTTTTTTACCATACAGAAATCAAGTCGAAGCATGAATAAGTTAAGACCGACCTATTTTATGTATATTAAGTGTACGAGTACTTAGCTAGATACAGTACTACATTTATTGTATTAGCCTGTAAACATGGATGAAGATTTCTCACGACAGGTATGTGGTTTTGAGGAAGATTTATTTCTGTCAGTAGATAGATTGTCTACAATAATGATGAATATTATTAATAACAGAAGGGACAAGAATTTGCCACCCCCTGTCTCCCCGTGGCTGGCATAAGACACGACTAAGGAAAAGCCTTAAAAATCACAACGGCTACCTACAGATGGCGGGATAACCATCACGATATAAACCAGACCAAATTAAACAGAACGATGATGGACAGCAGCGTTCAAAGTAAATCCGCTTGCCGATCGTGGCGATTAGGGAAAATCCTCCTTAAAGGAAAGGCCTATATCCTGTAGTGGACTTATAACAGGCTTCTAATGTAATGTAATATAAGTACTTATCTCTATCACAACTATAACCTTCTTTGACTTCCGTAGGCACAGACTACCACTCAGTGTAGTCAAACGAGCTTCCTTAACCTAATTTCACCTCTCCGGGAGAAACGGGTGGCGAGATTCATCGTCATGTTAGGTCTTGCCTTAATCATGATATGTTAATAATTAAATGAACAACATGAACGTTGAAATTATTAGGAACATACACCTTCCAAATACGAAAAAAATGCTTAAGGATAGTAAAAGCTCGTCGAGCATAATTCAAACCAAAGCCTGCGGGCGACGTATAAGTACGTGCAACGTATGCGAGATCAACAAATAACTATATTTTCATTTTTACGTCAACACATAGCTTACCCTGTGTTCTAATTTACTGCTGTATTATTGCGATAAATATTAAGGAACTTTCACCAAGTCGTGTGATTATTTTACATTGATAATATTTTTTTAATAAATTTCATTATCAGTAGATAGACGTCTTCGATATTGGTCCAACAACAAATTTTGTGAAAATATTAATAAATAATTAAAAATTAATAGGTAACCCGGTCTTCAAAGCTGAGAGCTTTGTATTTAAATATCGTTGGAAATATTGGAAATTTCATTACACAAACGTTTGGCAAATAAATTGAAATTTGTACCATAGATCTCTGGAGCGGCGGGCTATTTCCGGCACCAAAACCCTCTCTGATAATTGAGTAGGCCTTTGCCCAGCAAGGGGTACTTACGGACTGCTACTTTACTTTACTTACGCTAGATCCTTATTTGATATATGATAGACTAGACTACTTATTACTAATGTTGCTTGGGGTTGAAATTCGACACATTATGTTTGTAAAGTAGTGAAATTCAACTTTTTATTCAGATAATGATGCTTGTATTTACAAGAACACTACACATTTGAAATGAAACTATTATTTACGGATTTTATCGCGTTTAATTTTGTTTTCATATTCCCGACGTTTCAATTGCTTTAAAGCAGCCGTGATCACGTGGGAACTGAGGTGTTAGACGTCCAGATAGAAGCAAAAGTTGGCAATTGCAGTGCAAATGTTTGAACTAAATATGACATTGCCTTTCCGGTGCTTTTTTAAGGGAAAGGAGGCAAACGTGCTAGCGGTCCAAAGGACCGACGGTTCACCAGAGGAGCTGAAGGTGTTCTCGGCATTGAAGGATATTTGGGGAAGGAGGAGGATAGTAGGCCTCCGGTTACCTCACTCACTGAATGATACGACGAAACACAAGACGCCTCTACTTCACGCCAGTATTCTACGAGGCCGTGAAACTGTCCGGTCGAACCCACCCATTCGGGCAGCAGCAAACGTCGCTGCTTGGTTCTACCACATACAGAGTTTTGCTATAATTAGTTAACTAGTACATCAAAAATGGTACATACACGAAACATGAAATAAGTTTAATGTTATAAATAGATACAAATTACCATCCAAAATCACCATAAAAATGATTAGAAAGTAAAGCCTAATGAATTAGATACAAATCTAATTTTCCGAATAAAACTTAAAATTTTACCTTTTTTTACCATACAGAAATCAAGTCGAAGCATGAATAAGTTAAGACCGACCTATTTTATGTATATTAAGTGTACGAGTACTTAGCTAGATACAGTACTACATTTATTGTATTAGCCTGTAAACATGGATGAAGATTTCTCACGACAGGTATGTGGTTTTGAGGAAGATTTATTTCTGTCAGTAGATAGATTGTCTACAATAATGATGAATATTATTAATAACAGAAGGGACAAGAATTTGCCACCCCCTGTCTCCCCGTGGCTGGCATAAGACACGACTAAGGAAAAGCCTTAAAAATCACAACGGCTACCTACAGATGGCGGGATAACCATCACGATATAAACCAGACCAAATTAAACAGAACGATGATGGACAGCAGCGTTTAAAGTAAATCCGCTTGCCGATCGTGGCGATTAGGGAAAATCCTCCTTAAAGGAAAGGCCTATATCCTGTAGTGGACTTATAACAGGCTTCTAATGTAATGTAATATAAGTACTTATCTCTATCACAACTATAACCTTCTTTGACTTCCGTAGGCACAGACTACCACTCAGTGTAGTCAAACGAGCTTCGTTAACCTAATTTCACCTCTCCGGGAGAAACGGGTGGCGAGATTCATCGTCATGTTAGGTCCCTGCCTTAATCATGATATGTTAATAATTAAATGAACAACATGAACGTTGAAATTATTAGGAACATACACCTTCCAAATACGAAAAAAATGCTTAAGGATAGTAAAAGCTCGTCGAGCATAATTCAAACCAAAGCCTGCGGGCGACGTATAAGTACGTGCAACGTATGCGAGATGAACAAATAACTATATTTTCATTTTTACGTCAACACATAGCTTACCCTGTGTTCTAATTTACTGCTGTATTATTGCGATAAATATTAAGGAACTTTCACCAAGTCGTGTGATTATTTTACATTGATAATATTTTTTTAATAAATTTCATTATCAGTAGATAGACGTCTTCGATATTGGTCCAACAACAAATTTTGTGAAAATATTAATAAATAATTAAAAATTAATAGGTAACCCGGTCTTCAAAGCTGAGAGCTTTGTATTTAAATATCGTTGGAAATATTGGAAATTTCATTACACAAACGTTTGGCAAATAAATTGAAATTTGTACCATAGATCTCTGGAGCGGCGGGCTATTTCCGGCACCAAAACCCTCTCTGATAATTGAGTAGGCCTTTGCCCAGCAAGGGGTACTTACGGACTGCTACTTTACTTTACTTACGCTAGATCCTTATTTGATATATGATAGACTAGACTACTTATTACTAATGTTGCTTGGGGTTGAAATTCGACACATTATGTTTGTAAAGTAGTGAAATTCAACTTTTTATTCAGATAATGATGCTTGTATTTTATGCGTTTTGTGAAAGAAAAATCATCTGTGAAAGTTAACTTTTTTTTAATTTGATTGGGGTGAAAAACAAGCTTACACTCCATCAGTGGCTTCTGTAGCCTATGGACGACTTCAATCGAAGAAGAATACAGAAAATTGTCTACCCCAAGGACAGAGACGGAATGTCTCACAGTCCATAATTATACTGGCTCTCTACACCTTTCCAACCGCAACAGAAGAGTAGTTGCACTGCGCTTGGAGGCAGAAATGGCTATGAGTGTGATGCCTACCCAGACAATTCCTAAGCGGAGAATCTCCCGCCTAGTGAAAAATAATATTTCCAGCACTAAACTATTAACAGGCATTTATTTTTTATTATGTCAAACATTTATGACTTGTACAGAATCCATAACACGGCGTAGAACTTCCATCGGTATGTCTGTTTGTCGTCTACATGTAGGCTGTCGTGGGGAGCAGTTCGGATTGTGTAATTTTTATCTTGTAACGCTTGTATAATTATTATCTCAACGAAAATTAAAACAATATTTAATCATGATCGGCTGATTCGATCGGATCGGCTAATGATTAACATAGATTATAGACATAGACATGAGAAACATAGATTAACCTCTGTTTAGATTGAGTATTTCGGGAGATAGAACATGACGGGTAGCGAACCCTGCCACTAACTTTGCTCCCGGAAATTTCCATTAGATTATCAATTTTTTTCCCACAGTTGCCTCTTTTTCGTTTCAAATTATTATTCCAGGCTGGTAAATGTTCAAGATACCTTGACACCTAATATCTTCTACCAAGTTTTAGTGTCTGTTAAATCTATGTTATTGTTACGATTTTCAACATTTCAAAGTAACGCCATCCAAAATGTCCCCTGGAAGTAATTAATTTTAACCGTCAAGCACAACACTATCACGAGCAAGTCAATTAATCATTCCCTTGCTTTGTTTAATGCACAAAAATTTTTGAACGACTCTGACGCACTGAACACAAAGTTTTGAGGCCATTTATTTTGTATAAAAAGAAATACATTTTTCTGTTTGTAACTTGTTTGTAATGTTGCCAGTGTAAGAAATTTTATTTTGACTCTAGAACTTACAAGTCGTGTAAGTAAAAAGGTGTGTCAGCGTCCATTTATGGTGACATCTATTCCTCAAGATGAGAAATTTGTATTTCGTTGCAGATCTTACATGAGAAAAAATAACAAACTACCTATAACGCGCTATAAAAGTTACTACCGATGAAACCATTTATATAAGTTACAAATAAAAAAGGCAATACGAAATGTCTTCCCCAGGTCTTCACTATCACCTAACGGGTCGGTGTTGTGCAACATTAAAACACTGACGCTCCCTTTCCCCCACCAGCCTTCCTCAGTAGCACTTCTCAGCGCCAGCGACTCCACCTCGGCTATGGAGGGCATTACCTCACAAAACTGTCAATCGTCCCACCACAGTCCACCAACACAAATAAGGAGTGGGGCTATGTAGGGCCAGCCCGCCCCACGTAATCAGGCTGACCGTATTGGTTTCTTTAGTTTCAACGTGGTTGACCATGCATGGTTACTCAGCCACAATAAGGAAACGGTCGTTCGAAAGACACACTGAGGTCCATATTACCTCTCCAAAATTAGAAAAGAATTGCCCCCAGTGGGACAAGAAATGTACTGCAAATTATTATATTGTTTGTTCAGCATATTAAAGGACTAAGAAATGTCTTATGTCGTTAACTTCTGTTTTAAAGAGTTTTTTATATCCTTGATTTTGATACTAGTGTAATCAGATACTAGGTTTGATATAATAGAGATTGTTATTCCGCCATTTGATGGGACCCTGGAGATTATCAGTAAAGTGTTTAAATCAGCGGTAGTTTATATTAACTTATCTTATATCATGCTACTCCCAATCACTAGTCTGCGGGATTTAAGTTCGGCAAATTTGAAAAGATTTTCCACCCTCATTCAGTCGCCAGAGCCGTTCACACGCTATAACTTATGTAAATTTATATCAATATTACATTTTATAAAAAGTAAATTTTCACCCTTCTGTTATATAATATTATTATGAAAATTTCATTTGATAAATGTACACCTAATTTCTTTTTGTTGTTATAAAGCCCTTACTCACCCCCAGAGCGTGCAGTGACTCTGCGAGAAACTTTGTTTTTGCTACTTTTCCAATAAATTTCTAAGCTTTCTGGGAAACATCGCACCATCGCAGCTGTTTTTGAGCCAGGTTTTTAAAGTCATTTAAATATAATCAACTAGATTTTACCCGAGCCTTCACACGATTGGAATTCAGGTAGGTAAATGCTGCTAGGCATACAATCTTGGTTTTCAGGGACGCCAAAGTACGTATGTTATATTTTCCATGGGTTGCCGTAGCAAAGCAGCTAAGCTCGTTTGTCATAACAACCCTAAGACATAAATATTTTTTCTTCATAGGCCTTTTTTTGCGCGTCTGACAAAAGTGTTTAATAGCCTTTTGTCGGGCAGGAACAAGGCATGCGCGTATAACGCTGGGTCATGCCAGTCCTCATTTATAACTTTGGCATACTCAGGTGGACTCAAACCGAACTTAACGCCCGGGGCAGAAAAGTCCGCACAATCATGACGTCCCACAGGATGCATCATCCAAGATCGTCAATGATGAGGCTGTAGCTGCCGCGGAAGCGTGGTGGGCGAGGTTACTTAAGCGCCCTCACCATGCACAATCTCGAAGTGTGCAGCCTCCGTAATTACTTCCTAGCGAGACCGGATGAGACGGACGTCATTGGTTGTGATAAAGGGCTTATCCCTCTATCCTTGGCCAACGAGCAACGGCAGGACCCGGCAGTACAGAGCGTCTCGGACCGGGAGACCGTATGGAAGGAGAAAGAGCTCCACGGGAGGTTCTATAAGGCTCTACATGAGCCTTTCGTAGATACCGTCGCCTCCCTAAACTGGCTGCGTTTTGGTGACCTCTTTGAGGAAACCGAGGGTTTTGTCTGTGTGATACAGGATCAGGTTATTAAGACTAACAACTATCGGAGATACATCCTAAGGGATGGCACCGTCGACATCTGTCGAGCCTGTCGCCGTCCCGGGGAGTCGCTTTGGCATATCATCTCCGGTTGTTCAGCGCTTTCTAACTCTGAGTATCTGCACAGACACAACCTAATAGCCAGGATCCTACACCAGGAGCTCGCTCTGAAATACATTCGCGGGGATCGGAGACTGCCTTACTATAAATACTCGCCGGAAGCCGTACTCGAAAATTACCGCGCTAGGCTCTATTGGAACCGGTCCATTATCACGGACAGGCCCATTCATGCAAACAAGCCTGACATCGTGTTGATGGACCGGGCACAGACGAGGATATTTTTGGTCGAAATCACCATTCCATATGACGAGAACCTCGTGAAAGCCGAAACAGACAAGAAGACAAAATATCTGGACCTGGCTCACGAGGTAACCGACATGTGGGGTGGTATGCCGACCGAAATTATTCCGATCGTCATCTCTGCGAATGGATTAATCCCAGTCAGCCTCTCGGAACATCTAAGGCGGCTGGGACTCCGTGACGGACCGTCCCGAGCTCAAATGCAGAAGGCGGTGCTACTCCATTCCGCTCGCATTGTCCGCCGGTTTCTTTCCCTTTCTCCCTAACCCTCGGCCGTCTGGTCTCCCTTGCCGGGGGCTTCCATCTGGTTTTTTTTTATGCGAAAGGCGGCAAACAAGCATGCGGTTCCACATACATCTGCAATACCATAGGTGCTGCAGGTGCGTTGCCGGCCTTTAAGGATATTTGGTAGATGGGAGGGAGGAAGAGGAGGGGAATGGGGAAGGGGAGTAGGCCACCGGTTACCTCACTCACCGAACGAAACGCAGAAGCACAATATGCCTCTACTTCACGCCGGTATTCTGCGAGGCCGTGGTACCAACCCGAGCGAGCCAGCCCATTCCAGCAGCAGCAAAAGCCGCCGCTTGGCTCTACCACGTTTTGGTTGGGTTTTAGTAATCTATTTAATTTTATTATATATATAATTTATAAAATATTATTTATATTATGGTATGTATTTGTATCTATATTTATGTATATATACAACCCAACCAGATGAGTAAATATAGAAATACCCCATACATAATAAATAATTTATATTCGGTTACCTACAACTGGACTATAGATATAGAATACAAGGTTAAATTTAATGTCTTAACACCGCATCCATTCTGTGTATGTACAATTTAATGGAAAAATTAAGTACATTTAACTGGAAACCTGATGTTTGTTAAGGAAATTAAGTTACTTACTGGAAACTTAATACAAGTTTCAAGTTTTACAATTTGCTGCCCTAACTTTAAATTAGATTCACTGTGTAGTCTAGCATGTTGTAGCTATGTAGGTACTAACGAATTGTTCATTTAGTTAATGGCATTTTTGGTACTATAAAATGAAGTACAGTTTTTTATCTTTTATCTTTACTTTCTTTCTGCAAGAAGACAGTAAAGAAAAAAGATGATAAATACTTTTCATGATAACCCCAACAGAAGCTGGACTTTCCCATACACTCACGACGGAGGAAAGGTGACTTGGTGAATACTGTGCCGATACCAAACTCTAAAGTTGCTGGTCCGCCTCTCTGGTCTGTGGGATTTGATTCAGCGAGAGAACCTTTGGAGAAAAATATAATACGTTAGCTTTCATACGGGAGTAACCTTATTTTACTGAGAATGTTTTCAAACCACAGAAAACTATTTGTGTCTGTAGAATGACAACATATTTCAGGAATATTGCAACAATAGTCAAGAACAACAAAGCTTTACGTGCGTTTAGAAGCAAAGAGATATGAGAAAGCTGAAGCAGTTGCCAAGGCTGGTTCTGTAAATTAAATACAAACGGATATTAAATGTTATGCGTTCACAACGATGGAAGTGGACCTTTGTAGATTATCATTTAAATATGATACAATTTAAATAAAATATGAACATTATGTATTTAATAAAAGTTCAAAATTGAATTACTTTAGCTTTTATTAAATTATTTTGTTTTTGTAGAGTATAAATTGTTATTTTATTTATAATCCGTTTGAATTAAAACATTCTAGTACTTTACATATAACTTTGTAAACTGGGTAAAATAAAGTACCAGCCGGAAAAGTTTTCCTCTTAATGTTTATAGAAGCTTTGGAGTAGGGAAGGATCCGCCACGGTGTACCACTGCGGTTTGGTGAATTTCAAATGTCTTCCAAATAATATATTTCAATATTTCCCAGAAATTCAGGTTTCCTCGCGTTTTCCTCCACTTCCAAGCAAACGCCGAATTCAGTATCGGGTATTAACGTTTTTAGGTGAGCCGGTGGCAGAAAGAATCCTATATACTCCCCACCCAGCTCGAATGTTGGTTGCCGCGCTTCACGATTTGTTCCAAGCAAGTACTCGACCTAAAGATCAATATATATCTTACACTTAAAATAACAATCAAGAATTTGAGCGGTACCATCGCCGGAATTCGAGACTGGGTCAATAGAACGGCGAAATTAAGGAGCGTGCCCCGACCACGGGTCATGGCTTTTACTACAATTAATATAACAACGCCTGTCAAAGAAATAACATTTTCATTGAAAAATAAATACAGGAACAAGAGCGTGGAAGTGTCCAACAATACAGGCTTTGTTACAAAGTAATATGACTGGCCAGTACACAAACTGAGATTCAGTGCTCTGAATGCATGTCAGTTCTTTGTGCAACAAAAATAGAGCAATGTTAAACAACAAAGAAACCTTATTTCTGTTAAAATATTACTTCAAGTTGTGCATGGTGCGCGATCAACTTCGGCTGGCGGATACGGGGGGCCAGTTTCCGCGTATGTATATATGTAAATAGGTATGTATGTACGTAATTTATTGTATCACAATACACCGTACCGTACACCACAAAAATACAGATTTCAAACATAAAAACTTAGAGGTAGGTACAGTAAGGCGGTCTTATAGCTAAAGAGCGATCTCTTCCAGGCAACCTTAAGAAGCGAAGTTAATGCTAATTGGAGAAATTGAAGTAATGGACAGTGGGAGCTTGGATGTGCTGTATATAATAATTTTACATACAAACGAACAAAACAGGGCACAGAAGAGATACATTTTGCAAATTCCGACAAAGGCGAATGGGTAACCTTTGAACGAATTTTGGAGACATGGTCATATTGCGCAAACTTGGCCTGCCACCAAGAAGATCATGTCTAACGACCATGTCACACCAAAGCCGGTTGTTGTTGGGAACACAACGCTCGAAGTGTTCGACGAATACGTATACCTGGGACAAATTGTCAGACTTGGTAAGTCCAGCTTCGACCCAGAGGTCAATCGATAAATACAAAATAACTGGGCGGCGTTCGGGAAACAAGTTTAACTAAACTCTCTGACGCGGCAGTTAGATTATTAACTATTTATAAACTTTAAAATATTCTTACAACATCTTACTTGAGCTCGCCGCTAAAAATTCAAGTAATTCATGAATTATTCGAGTCTTGATCGTTGTCGAAAAGACTTTTTACGTGGATAACGCGCCACATCTAATTCGTAACTTAAGAATTCTTTCTATAAAACACAAGTCCAATGTGCTACTTAATTATGGTGGTATTGTATGAGACCACCACGAACGATTTGACCCATTCGTTATGCAGTTATAGCACATCTAAAGCATATGTTTACGACACGTTTTCTTAACCTAGTTCGTTTTCCTAATTTACGAATGGCAACACATAAATTCTACTTGTATAATTCGTTAACAGATAACCAATAAATCATGTAAATATATTATTTTTGCATAGGGCGTGTAAGGCGTAACCAAAATAAGGTATGTAAACATCTCCTGTCTAAGTGCCTGTTATGTATCTTTTATAGATACGTTGTCTTTGGAATGCACAATATCTTCTTTTACATAAAATGTTTGCTCTACTTTCGATACTATCTCACGAACTTATTTAATTATAAACAAAGTAGATGCTGTTGAAGATTGTAGCAAATCTTTTTAAATAGCTTCTGTATGTTTCATTATATTATTAATGTCCAATTAAACTACGAGTAACTAAATTTGACGTGTAATTAAAATTTGTATCCATCCTTAACAAGTATACTGGTAACATCTTGTTAGTTGGTTTGATACAGAAAACTAGGTGATTTGCTATTACCTAGGTTTTCGTCTTTTAACTAAAGTCTTAAATTAGAAGTAAAAAAATTAGTTAAAGTCGGTCTTTAGAAAAAAAAGTGCCGGAGGATTTGCGATAGCATGGGCGGATGAGCTAGTGTCGGTACCCATGGCACCGGGTGGCAATTTTTTTTAACCGCTACGTTTTGGTATTTTGTTGGTAGCATTGACAAATAAAAAATATTTAAGGCCCGTATTTAATTTTAAAATATGACTATTCGTATTTTAAAATTAAATATTGGCCTTAAATATTTTTCGCTGCATTTTCTGAGTGGTCACAAAGTCTCGAGTATATTATTGAACGCACACTATCTTATTAAAGCAACAAATAAAAAGTTACATTCACAAGGCTCTCGCTGCATGGCAATGGCGTTTTCGAAAGGTTTTTGCAGTCAGAAAAAGTCAACCGCAGCGTGATTGACAAGGGCCGTATTCGCTATGGCACAAAAAATTCGTGACGTCATTCCTTGATAAAATAATAGCGTGATATTTTTTAACACGGGTTCGCTTATCCATGACACGGTTGCCAATAAACGATATCATGGATGTGAAAAATAAAATGGTATGATTTTGTCGTGGAATTTTTCACACGGAATTTTTGTAAATTGTTTTATGGCATCTGGTTTGTGTGTTTGCGGATTATACACATTCTCCAAATATTCCTTATATTTAGAGCTAATGACTATCGATTAAACGATGTTACCTTTGTAAATTGCAATTAATAATTTCACTAAGGAATACTAGCCGAATACTAATACACTTTAGCCGAATACTAAATACAGATTTTATCGCTTTTAATCTTACTTATTTATTTCTTATATTCCTGTTGGTTACTCTGGTTAATGGCATTGTTAATGGTCGGGAGAGGAAGACCTAGGCGAACATTTCACGATCAAATCGGAGACGTTCTGAAAAAAGGCAAGGTCAAGCGTACTCTAAACCAACGAGTATGCATGCGAAGATTGATGAAAGTGGAAGAAGCGAAAGACGTATGTCAGGACCGTAGCAAGTGGAAGAAGATTGTCTCTGCCTACTCCGATGGGAACAAGGCATGAATGTATACATACATACACACATACCTCTGGTTAAGTTGATCGTCAGAACTTACCACCTTACGACTACCGAGCACGTGACACATTATATTGCTTTTAACTATTAGTGCCGGCATCGAAGATCGAATCCATGTCACTTATATGATACAATTAAATCGAGCACCCTCATCACTATGCTACCACGTCACCTTGGTTACTTGCATATAATGGAAACATGTGCACAGAGTTTGAATTACCGCACCCCGAAAGATACAGAACGAGAATTGAATTGTCTTCGAAGTTACTATCTGAATTTCTAATACGACTTGGAAATTATTTAGTAACCAGATCAGAGAGAACAATGACAGAGATCATGATTAAACTAGATCCTTTTGTGATGAGGGTTCTAATTTTAAATAGATCCTACCTTAATGAAACGTACGTGACATTTTTGCGAATTTCTTGAGAGACGTGTCGCTATCTAAATTACCTAAATAGTACAAACACTCAAGTATTAAGACTATCCCTTAGACATATGGGAAGTGATAAACGAAATTATTGACAATCAGTGGCCGGGGCGAACGTTCGGGTTCGATTCACGCCGGCTGCATCACTTGAATTCTAAATTTTCAGGTGCTGGGCGTTGAAGGAAACAATCACAAGGAAACTTGCATGTCTTTGTTACACGCGTTCGGCGTAATTTCAAATTGACAGTTTTATTCGTAGTTAAATTCTCTTTAAGTATTCTACACTGACACTCGTTATTGCAACACGACATGAGTTAACTTAGAACAACGTAATTTTATTTGTAGGATCTTTTAAATATTTAATTAAGAAGTATTCAGTCCGTAACGGTTCACATAACGATTTCTTGTACTGACGCGAACGCTACACATTTGAAATTAAACTATTATTTACGGACAACTCGTGCGTGAACATAAAAATTAAAATTAAACGAGATAAAATCTGTAAATAATAATTTTTCATTTCAAATAAGTTTCACTTGTAGCTTGATCGCTTGTAATTGAACTCCAGTTTACTGTTTTATTTTTATTGTGTTCCAGTTATTCTAAACTTAAAATAAAAATTAAAAATATCAATTTGAATTAAAGAACTCTTTAAAACAATCCAAATTAATCGATAACAACGTGATTGTTTGATTAAAAAAGTATTCTCCTTTTTCAACTCTTTTTGTTGGATTTAAATATACTATATTTTTATGTAAACAAACACGAATCAATGTTTTTAGATGTGTGGTTGTGACTTAAGAATCTCCTAAACTTACTTTCCATGGCTGTCAAAAGAGAAGGCTTTTCCACTATTGGAAAAGCCTCCAAGGCTCCAATTAGGCTACCACGGCCTTAAGTACACGATGTTAGAGATTGCCAGTAAGTAATGTTCCCTTAATATTACTATTTGCTTATTCATATTATGAATCTACTCTTCGCTTGTATGTTTAAATATTGCTTAGGGGAATAAGGTTACGTCTTTCATGTACCGAGGTACTTTGTAAACTTCGGCGTGCTTTGAACGTCTCTTATGAATAATGTACAAGAACAGTAAGCAGCGCGCTTCTCAGAGCGCTACAGTAGCCCCCGAAATATTTATATTTATATAATCCAGAGATACTTAACATTTCGTTGATTCCTGCAAAAAAAAACTACGAATACGGAGAACGAAGATACTTGTTATTCTATAATAATACAAACAAATAAATGACTATTTGACACTGTTTGCTTTTTATTTTATCCTAAACGTCGACTAAAGTTATGGCCGGGAAATATTCTGTGCCTTCGACAGAGGGCTGAATAACAATCCCAAATATCCTCCGTTCTTTCTTTCTTCAGTCTACTGCTATTCTGCGAGACGTGATACTACCCCGGTCGAGCTGGCTCATTAGAGCAGCAGCAAAGCCTCCGTATGACTCTACCATGTATAAAAACACTACGCCCTTGAGGCTGCTGCTCATCATTGATCTGTAATTTATCTCCGGTATATTCTCATATACATAATGTGTAATCTATGGTTACTAACTAACCTATATCTCAAGTTATTATAAATTAATTAAATTTCTTAGTTCAGGAGTCACAAATCTGTATATTTTGTGCAACTTACCCATCTATCGAAGTAGTTACAATGAAATCGAATCAGTAGCTCATTATTATCGACAAAATTTTGCAATAATGAGTTTAAAATCATAAAAGATCTTAAGGGTATCCTACCCTTGATAGCTTCTAAGTTTCATCCCTCGATAATTTTATTTTAAGACTTGCGAAACGTCGAACATATAATGGAAAAGTATAATTAGACTCATAAGTAACTGTATATTTAATATCTCAAGATATCTCGTCATATTTTCTGAAAGGGTGTATGTCTATTAAAACTTGATATAGTATAGGCAGATCTTATAATAAATTATTAATCTTTTTATTAATAATAAGGGACATAATGATCTAGTGAATAGTTTAAAATATTTATACAAGAATAAAGATGCCAGCTTCGCTCTGTCGGTAAAGATGTAGGCACTTTTCTTTTTCCTAAATTTTGATCTGAGGCACAGTTATAATTTAATACTGTTTCTGTTAGACATTTAAAATTGTAGGAAACCTTTGACTCATGAAATTATATTGTTATCAGTCATATAATTAAATTATATTTATGACACTAAAAGGGTTGATCGTTTGATACTTCTAAGCAAACGTCAGCGGTAAAAGGCACGTCGAGATGCTGCATTGAGCCACTCACCGCAGCATTGTGATTATGAGAAAAACATTTTCAACTACAAAGTTGTTTACTACGTGATAGGTAGTTCATATAACATAACGACATATGGCCATACATTTTTGATCTGATAAACACAATGGTAGAGGTAAAATAACAGAATAAAATAATAAGTATTTCCTGCAAAAATTAAAATTGTTTTTTTTTTAAATCAACCTTTACTTGATCCTAACTCATAGATTGTTCCTCATTGTTGAGGGTATAGGTTTTCTTGATATAATTATGTTGTGGGCTCCTAGATCTTTCCGTTTAACATCCAAGATTTATACTAGGGAATAATAAAAATAACCACCTACAGTAACCACGAGGCACAAGTACCTCTTCCGGTCTAAATCAGACAGTGGATGACTACGACAGTGGATGGTTCAGGTGCGATAAATGGAACAAAAATTTGTGAGCGCGCACATAAGTACACATTTATAGCTAACAAAAAAATTCTTGATGTGTACGGAGTCATGTCCTTTACTTATATATTTGTAGGTAATGTATAACCGAGGATTTTTGTTATTGGTCGATAAATATTTTGGTGCGAAAGTGGTTTGTTCACCAATCACATAAAATTAAAGGTGGTCATTGACCATACTCGACCCTGGATCGGTTGGAACGTAACAGATAGTTAAGGCGTTTTTTATAAAATTTATGAGTCATGTTTGTATGTGTGTATATATATATTCTTCATTCTTTGCTCTGGAAGAATCAATCATAACTATGTATATATATATATATATATATATATATAATCATGTAATCAAAATCTATATAATCAAAAAGAGTTAAATACTACCACAATCTTCTACTATCTTTCCAGTTATAATATTGTTGGATAATCATGATCGAACCTAACAAGTTAATTAAAAAAATAACAATTTGTTGTTTTATCTTATATATAAAATTAACACTTCGGTGTTTTATTCCTCCCAAAGGATAATCCTTCGGGAGTGATAAAACAGCAAAGACAGAGAATACTTTTAGCATTATGTCCGTCAAAGAATGAATAAATGTTAACCAACAAGTACTTTATAACTCACAGAACTTTAATTATAATATTACAATATATGAATAGCTCAGGATTAGTTCATTACAAATGTATTTTATTTTTTTTTTATGAGAAAGGTGGCAAACGAGCAAGCGGTTCACCTGATGGTAAGTGATTACCGTCGCCCACGTACATCTGCAACATCAGAGGTGCTGCAGGTGCATTGCCGGCCTCTTAGGGTATTTGGGAGATGGAAGGGAGGATAATGAGGGGGATGGGGAGGGGGAGTGAGCCTCCGGATACCTCACTCACCGAACGAAACGCAAGAACCACAAGATGCCTCTACTTCACGCCGATGTTCTGCGAGGTAGTGGTACCAATCCGGTCGAGCCGGCCCATTTGAGCAGCAGCAAAAGCCGCCGCTTGGCTCTACCACATTTAAAGTATATTTTTTTTGTACTTTTGTACTGACTCGTTTAATAATTTGCTGTAATAATTTTTATGTAAAAATAAATAAATAAATGAGAAATGCAATAAGCTGTCACGACCGTATAAAATGCAGTGGTCAGAGGTTTAGATATTTATTTAAATACGCTCTTATGTGGTAATTTATGAAGTACATTCGTATGCACTTTCCTTTACCACTTGACTACTATACTATACTATATCATACGCCTATCAATAGATTTTCTATTGTTCTAACACGTCATGAGACATTTTGCACATGTGATGCAAGAACTTATATACTTATCTGTGTTTTAATCTTTATTTATTCAATGATTTACCTTTGTTTACACTGAAACATGCTATGTAAAGTAAGGGTTTCATCTACGTATAGTATAACAAATACATGTCAAAGAAAAACATCAAAACAACATGGTCAAATGCTTACAAAATTTAACCACAAATTGTAATTATATTATATTTATATATTCATTAACTTGTCTCCTGACTAATTTGCATCACTCAGGAGTTTTGGAATGATACTTCGGAGCTTGATAGGCGAGTCAGCATGAACTTCAATGTGATTGATCAAGTATAGTGTATACTTGTTCGCCGACTTGCACAGACGTGTGATAGGTGATTTCGATCCAAATATCGTTTTACGAAGATGAGGATTTACAGGATTTTATTACCTCGAGGACACGTAGTCGGAACATCAAGATTACTTTTCTCCAACTTTTTTTTTTAAAGCAATTGTCAATGCTATTTATTAAGTAGCATTACTAATATTCCTGTTAACCCTCCTACTAAGCTTACAGCTTGTATCCGGAGTGGTTCACGACAATAGTCGAATGGCGGGCTCGAACTAACGATGTTTCGTAGTCCGCACCCTAACCCATTTGGCTATTGGCGCTAAAACAGGACTATCTATTTTACGGCTAAAGATTCTAGTAAAGGTAATAATAACAGAAATGGGTATACTGAATTTCATTTTTTTTCATCATTATTCATCAAAATCGCATAGAGAAGTTTTTTTTTAATTTAAATTAAAATTATTAGTAGTAGTTTCGTGTACAATTGCAGTAAAATCTGAGCGTTTCATTTTCAAATGCAACCAAATCGAGTGGCTATTTTTAACGTACCCGTTATTAAGTAAACGACCGGAACACTTAATCTTCCGCGAGAAATGAGATAAATTTGCAATCAAGAACATTTCTTATGCGAGTCGAATTTATTTCATATTTTATCCACTTTATAAGGAAAATTAAATGAAGTGGAAAATCTTAAACCTCGTTGCCACTTTAAAATATTGTTATTAAGTTAAAAAGTTGATTTGATAAATTTGATGATGATGAATTTCTGGCCGATTTCGACCACGGCGTCCACTTCCGCGCACTCCGGTAGTCGTGAACTCCACAGAAGCTATTATAGTGCCGTAAGTGTATGCACAAGCACACAAGCCCTCCCCCATTCTTTAACTTCCCATATCCGATCATCCCTTTTGCGATAAGATTGTAACAAGGGTCAGATGCAGTTATAGAGTCACAGAAAAACACACACAACAAGACCCGAAAGCCAATAATAAGTATGTTTGCGCAAATGTTGACTTCGGCAGGGGTTCGAACACGGTAGTCAGTAACGCTAACCACTAAGCCGTCTATATTGGTATTATATGCTAAAGTAAAATACGCTTTACTGTTAAACATTTATCGTTTCTAAGAACCTACCACCCCATTTCATTCCGTGGGTTTTGCAAGAGGTGAATGAGGAAAACGCCTTGTACTCGTAAATCTCATGGCTATTTCCGTGAGATAACCCTGCAGAGAGGGTCATCTCCAGTCACGTACTATCTCTTAGAGATTAAAGTCCAGTTTGGCTTCACTGAGCTGTGAGACCTACTTCTATGGGTTAGTACGTATGTGTAATAAGTTTTTGTTTGTTTTTTAGTGCATATTCCACTCGAGTCGAATGCAGCTTCCACTTGCTCGTAGAAGATTCCGTACTCTCTTTAATTAAGTCAAAGTGAAATAAAACTATTGTTTACGGAATTTATCGGGTGTAATTTTAGTTTTTATGTCACCGTCGTTTCAAGTGCTTTACAGTACCTGTGGGGGGGGGCGGGGGGGGGTTCAAGTTACGTCCCGTATTATAACAACGCGAGAATCCAAACGCCGAATCGTCAAACATGCCTATTACAATGTATACATTTACTTAGGTCAAAAACAAATTTAAAATAGACTAATACATATACGCGGAAGAGATCTATGAAATGTTCCGTTTTTCTAAAAAGAGATTCAAAAATAGTTTACAATCTACAAAACATTTTTTTAATGATTAAATAAAAAGAATACATAAAGTAAATATTTTTTGATCGCGATACATTATCTCGATCTCTATATAGGTTCTTAGATATTGAAAAACAGCGCCTGACAAAACGTGACAATTGAGTGTTAAGTATGAGACTGCATGACATTCACGCAAACACATCATGAAGATACTAAACTTATAATCACTTTCAACAATTATATCACAAATAAAACCTTTTCACTTATTGTACAACCACATTCACTTATCTTAATCATGTTATACAACTTGAATGCACATTTATTAATAAAAAGAATACCAACAAGGTTAAAATATAACAATTAAAACCTATAAAATTAAATGAATTTTAATAATATTCAGATCTGTTATACAACGGAAAATTACGACTATAAAAAAATTTACAAATATTTTGATATCATCAAAATAAAGGAGAATTGGCCGCGTAGTCAAACATTTAGTAAGGAAATTGGCGTTGTGCCTTGCGCTAATCACCTTAGTCATCGTTATAGATGGTTCAGGTCTCGTAATATTTGATATCCTTATTCCAACATCTGTGACGATAATTTCAAGTACATAGGTTGAAGTTTGCAGTTACGTCACTTATTATAGGAAAATGTCAGAAGCAGTAACCTTCACTGCAATCACGTCATTATTAAACATTACACCGCATAACAAATAGATATATCAAAACCTTTAAATTGTAATTCCCTAGTGTACATAGGATTTCAAATTTTTTTTTTTTAAATTTGCAACATGTTTGAGTTTTTCTTACCTATGTGGCTCAATATCAAATAGTATTCTGAAAATTATTGCCAAATTTGCCAGATTGTACATACCGGGGACGGGTAGTAATGTCTAAGGTGAGAGGTCTCTGGTATTGCAATCTCCAACTCGTTTCCCAAGTGTGGCGGAGGCATTTGTCCGACACAG
The DNA here is from genome assembly GCA_029286595.1 of Bhutanitis thaidina. Taxonomy (NCBI): domain Eukaryota; kingdom Metazoa; phylum Arthropoda; class Insecta; order Lepidoptera; family Papilionidae; genus Bhutanitis; species Bhutanitis thaidina. The sequence continues at coordinate 8,878,122 of JAGSMS010000018.1, forward strand.
GAGACTATTTAAGGTAGTTAGAGTTTTTCTTAATGCACCAACTTAGAGATATCATGTATCTCATCTTTATTTTAAGCACCAATGTTTTCCCTTTTAACGTTTGTTTACAGAAGCATGACAGCTTCTTAATAAATTTGACGACGTATTCAGTAGAAATTTTATAAGCCAATGCTAAACCGATAATTGTAGTCCTTAAAATTGATCATGTTGGTAAGCTCAAGTGAACAGCCTCTGCAGTTTATTGTTTCGCATTCTCCGCCAGGGGACCTTCATAACATAATGATAAGAGATTGTAAAATTATGAAACATGGGAAACAATAACTGACGTTTGACTAAAGATATATAACTTTCCTACTTCAAAGAATAAATCTTTTTCATTACAAAAGCTATTTAATTTACTCGTCCACGGCGGTAAGACGCGGGAAGCGCGCAGTTGCCAAAATGACAATGCCAGATCGTACAAAATATCTAAATGATGGAAAACATTTTATGAATGTTGGAATTTTTAATAATAAATTTGGTATTATATTTGATACGCGATTGTAGAATGATTGTACGAAGAACTTCAACCTACGGCTAAACGCACTAATGAACACAAAGACTACTTTATAAAGATTTATTGATTACACTTTATATAAACTGTCAATTGTTTCGAATAGATTGTAATTTTATTCTTTTAAATTGAGTACATCAAATATAGTAATATATAAACACCTGACTACCTTCGTATAGAAGAGTGGAGAAACGAGCAAGTGGCGCATCTGATGTGTTGTGTGACTGATTGCCGACGCCCATGAACGTTCGCTACATCAGAGGTGTGAGGCTGACCTATTACGATATTTGGGGAAGAAATAGGGGAGAGGGAAGGAGCTCCTATTACCTCACTCGCCGATCGAAACGCAGAAGCACAAGATGCCTCGACTTCTCAACGGTATTCTGCGAGGCCCTACCGAGATACGAAAATAATAGAATAAGAATGATAGAAGAAAATCATAGAAGAAGATGAAAAATTAAAAATTTACTAAATCGGCAGCGTTAGGTTAGGTAAGAACCTCCCCGGAATGGGTTCCCGACTTATCATTGCGGGGCAGCTTAGTAACCGTGGCTTGGTCTCCCACGGTGAACCAAGAGTAACCTACATGGCCGGCCTGTCTTTGCGGGGATGGCTGGCCCGAGGAGTGTTAGCTTAGCACCGCTCACCTGGCCCTCCACAAACGATGTAGAATCGCAGGGGATGAGGACCTTTAGTATTGTGTTTGGCCATTCTCCCTATCCTCCGCGACCCTGGCGGGGGTGGCACGGCATATACAGCCGTGGTGGAGCTACGTGGGGACAGGAGTGCCGTTCTCCTTTCCCCCTGCGGCCGAAATATGGTTGTGCGTGGTGCCCGGAAGACTATTGCTTAAGAGTGCCAGTTCTGAAGTTCCTTCGGGTGGCGGACTTGAGGGGGTCTGTTGCCCTCGTGGGTTTGGAAGTCAAGTAGGTAGGAGCGTCTTTGTTCCGGTGCGTCTAGCCCGGACGGAGTGTGAGAGGTAATATTCTCTCCCAAGAAAGGGCAACCAAGAGCGGCCGGCGCTGGTGGGGTCACGGTTGTGTGCAAAAGCGTTCCCGCGACCCTGCCAACATGCGACGAAGGTAGAGCACCGTAAGGTTTTAGTCGGTGCAAGCCCCACATAACCTGTCTTTGCCCCCGAGAGGGTGGGTATGCTTTGGCCATGTAAAAAAAAAGGAAAAAGGTACGAAACCGGTGCAAGATATGGGCGGTGTCGACTGCTTATCTGTTTCACGAAGTTCTCGTCATTAAAAAATATTGTATCGACGAAAAATATCGGTGATTGTGCTCGGTTCATTAATACGTTATTAAGCTTATTGGTAAGATATGTTAGCGCTAGATATACCTTGCGCAATCAACTACGAGTATACGTACCGTATTTCAGGGCAAGCCCCTGATGGAGGATTTTTATATGATTATTATAGCTGTAAACTTAAAAAAGTCAATCACTGCTGTTTTCAACACATCGTCGGTACTAAAACGGCGTCCGTGTAACGCTTTTTCAGGTTACGAAGTAAATAATAATTCGAGAGAGCAATATTCGCAATCCCAGAAAAACGAAGCCATTATTTTTTTTTTTTCGATTTATTCATATCGCCTCCGCCGTTCTCATGCTGCTTTTTTTGGAAGGGAGATCATAATAGGCTACAATTCTTATTTCCTATTTACTCTAAAACCGATTTAAGATTAATTTCACACAGCGCCAGAAATAGTCTTGCGCAGTCAACACATTGCTATCGCTGAATTGCCGAAAGAAGTTGAGGAACCCATTATTCATTTTCAAATTTCAATGAATAATTTGTCGGGCTATTGTTTCGGAAAGTGTCAGAAAATTAGTAACATTAGAAATATATTTGTCCTACAAATAGCGATCACTAAAAACTCTTTATTCCTAAACAGAATATTTTCCGAAAATGATCAAATCCACCGGACCGGCATTTTCAAAACATTTGTGTAGTTTGTCCTTCTTCCATCAGGGAATCGATGACTGCGCGATATTAAATTTTATATCAGTCGACACATTTCTGTTTTCACTTTTACAACAAAATAAATCAAAGATGCATGAAATCGTCAACAGCATCTGTAACTACTGGAGGCCTTTCATTTCTCCCGGGTAATACAAAGTCACTCTCAATTACGTTCAAACATGCCAGGCCGGGAACTTTTGGCGCTCCTTACATATATATCTCAACTTATATCAATGAACTAGTTATGGAGATTATTAAACCTAGTATGGCCAAAAGTTCTGTTACATAATTATGTAACAGAACATATTAAAATACAGAATTAACAGAATTGGTGTAATTATATCAAAACTTAACATTTGTACATATTCATCGAAGTCAAAGCGATTAATAAAAAACTATGTTATTCAAAATGATCACCTTTGGCCTTGATACGTGCCTTTAATCTGCTGTCTGGTAAATAAAAATAACATGAGAAATGGCGGTAAATTTATCGAACTTTATTCCATAATAAAGACATTCCAAATATGAATGCAGAAAAAAAAGAAAATGTTTAAATGAAATCATTTAACAACATTTTAAAGATGCGTTTCTTAACTCTGATTGTGATTAACGCATGTAACTTACTAACATACTACAGAAATTAATAAAATTAACGAATGCAATACACCTGCTATAGATAAATGTATACAACTTCTAAAGATAAATGATCGTCTTTAATGAAATAAATTAGTGGATTTAAGAATAACCGTTTCCATAAATGAGAATTGCTAAATTTATTAAAAATTAAACGTATTATCAAATGTTTCATTGTTTTTGTTCTACATTATTCCAGTATGGGTTACATAATAAATAAGCGTAATTACAAATATTTAATTTCTTCTTCAATTACTGATACTGTATCTATAAAGCCTATGCGATTATATCTAATAAAATAAATAAACAATCAAGTCGAAGAGTATTTGAACAATAATCGAATTTGACCCTGGAAGCAACCTGAATGGCATACAGATATGTTCACTACGGAGCGATGCGGTCTTTTATTGGGAATATAAGGCATAGTATCTGCGTTTTAGTGGCCCCAATAGTGTCCAATACGCCTGTGATAATCCTGGCAAAAGTACACATAGACGTAAAGATGTGCTGCTGACCCTTCTCTCATTGAAAAACATTCCAAAGAATATCTTGATAGATGGGTTGTCGATCTGAACCCATACCATAGCTGCTGCCCACATGGTCTGTATAATTCATGTCATGCCTAGTTGAGATGGTTATTATGATATGTTGAAAATTCTTGTACGATTTTCGTTCTTTACATTTGTTTTGAATAATAACTGATATGTCAACTGCGTCATCAGAATTACTTTGATAAACTTCCTAAATGATTATGGTAAATCATATTCTAATTTAAGATTAATACAATTGATAAGTTGTTATTTAATAAATCTGTGATAGGAAAGGATTTACGTGATAATACTGTTCAATAAATACTCCAAACCCGCACAGTGATTAAAGTATTAGCAAGCCAGTCATGAAGCTCCTTGCAGTTATTTTTTCCTTAATAGCGTGTAAGTATTATAATTCTAAAGCTTCATAATAATCAATATTTAAATTTAGGTAACCTATCGTTCTATTACTTTTTCAAGAAGCTTAAACAATAAAAAGCGCTTTAGAACTAGTTGTGTTAAAGTAGTTTCATAATAAGTCGGGAAAAATGTGTTTCATATTTTATATACAATTTCAAGATATTTTATGATAGTTTATTTACATTTAACTATAACATACATATGAGCCATTTCATTTGATAATTTGTTGTCATTTTGTAGGTAGTGACATAATCCTATTGCTGTAGAAATTTTGGGACTTCCAATCAAAAAATTGCGATAAATAGTGTTGATAGTCCTCTCTTGATGTTAACCTAACACTACCTTAAGAATTTTGAAGAGACCGAAAAAGGACTATATAGTGGATGTAATGCACACTTCCTAAACAAGCTCTTATAATATTTGCTGAATGGCTAAAGATGGGTGTGGTTTGGCGTAATTATGATGAAAAACCACACTCTTCCTGTTGATCGATTCCGGTGGTTTTTTTTTTTGTCTTTTTCTTGCTAAGTCACATCAGTTGTTCGGAGTTGACATCCGAATTAATAATTTGGCTCGGCGGTAAAGTCTCATAATGATCGATGCCCTTCCAACCCCAACATACACACAACATCATTTTATTACGAGTAAATCAGGATTTCGCTATAGTCTGTGGACTGTGGTGTTCTTTTATCACCTTCGGTTTCATTACATTTTAATAGATAATCGAAAATGAGTACACGATTCATTAGGTTTCTTTCAGTGAACTCGTGTGGCACCCAAATGTCGTGCTTTTTTTACATCCAGACTTTTCAGTCAGTCAAAAGTGTTTTGTACACAAATATCTTTCTCAAAACTTTCAAAGATCATGGCATCGACTTTATCCGTAACAGTTCGAACAGAGCTAGCTTCATCTTTGTCAATCAAAATTACAGAACTGAAAACTCTTGAACCAATTGTATGCTACTCTTATTTACGTTGCGATAAGTCCATACGTGTCATAACTTTTTTTTGCGACTTGTGTCGTATTTCCCTTTTTTATAATGTCATTATGTATCGATTTTTTTTTGTTAGTATCACTCACTTTGGCGGACAGAAAAACAATAGTAAAATGGCCGAAAACCGTTTTTTGTTTATCAGTTTTTAAAATGGCATCTATTTAATGATGTCACAATTAGTGACACACTTACTTATAAAACACAAAAAGCTATTTCCCTGATCTAATATATTAATTAATTTATTAGTGTGATGATATTGTTAACCTAACCTAACACTGAAATCCGAATCAAAGTTGGATCTTTAAAGTTGCTATTTCATTAATCTTTATGATTGGTTTATTTTCAATACTGGTAATATTTATGTTAAATGCTATGTTTTTTATTAATAATACTATTTTTAATAAAAATCATTGTTTTATTACTAGTGAGTACTAGCGCCCCGTATGACGGTATCCCAGGGGATAACAGTCACTATGTGGAGGGTGAAAGCCGTTACATATGGATACCTGATGGTGATGGCACACCTCACCTGGTAGACCTTGAGGAACCTGTCGATGAAGAACTCCTGAGTATGAGAAACGGCGCCAATAATCAATACTGGCTGTTTACTAGGTATGTCTTTGCATACATTTAACATCACCATTACGATTGCTACCTGTTCGAGAATAATTCAAATATTAAATAGAATTTTTTTTTTTTAGACGGAACCAAAACAGCGCTCAGATACTCGTGAACGGTAATGCTAATTCTGTTCGAAACTCCAACTACAATGGTAACCTGCCACTGAAAGTAGTCGTTCATGGTTGGAACAGTAACGGAAATTCGCAAGTAAATCCCCTTATTACCTCTGCTTTCCTGGCTGTACAAGACGTTAATGTAATCGTTGTTGATTGGCGTGCTTTGGCCAACGCCAACTACGTTACTGCTTCAAATGGCGTTCCTGGTGTCGGACAGCATCTTGGAAACTTTTTAATATGGCTTATTAACACGGGAGGAGGAAACTGGAACAATGTCCACTTGGTTGGATTCAGTTTAGGTGCCCACATCGTTGGCAACGCCGGACGCACTTGCGGGGGCAGATGTAGGCGTATTACTGGTAAGCATGTTTTAGGTACCTTATGACGTCTACAAATCTTATAGATATCATACACGAATCATAGTAAGAATATTAATAAATATTTTATATTTTCAGGGCTTGATCCTGCGGGTCCTAGGTGGGGTGGTAACTCGAACGCCTTAAATCGCAACTCAGGTAGATATGTCGAGGCCATCCATACGGATGGTGGGCTACTCGGTATTATGGACCCAATTGCGCATGCGGACTTTTATCCCAACGGAGGTCAGAACGCACAGCCGGGTTGCTTGATTAGTACATGCTCACACAGCCGCGCATATGAACTCTTCGCATCCACCGTACGCACTAACCACCTCCGTGGGAGACGATGCAACAATCTAAACGAAGCTAAAAGGAACCAATGCAACGGCGCGAATTTTAATATGGGCAACGGTGTACTTTCAAAATCGGGGTAAATATACCTTTTTTTCATCATAACATTGTCAATTTTTTCCAAAATACTCTGTTCTCATTATATTTCTTTGGTAAAATCAGGAAAAGTTACTAATGTGCAAACGTGAAAATGTTAATCGATTTCTACCACAGCGACTACATTCTAATACTATTTACAGTTGTCATCTGCACAGGTGATATTATAGTCTTTCCGTAGCCTCCATATCTATTTATATGTATTAGATCGAACCAAGGGTCAGATTGTGTGAGACATCCCTAACAGACCCGAAAATCAATCGTATACTTTTTTGCACTATTATTGACTTTGAATCCATGACCCATGACTAAGCAGCCATGTTGCACTAACAACCAAGCTACGCGGTCGTTCAAACACTATAATTGATTGAAAGACTTTCACTTTAATCGTAGCATTTTATAATTAATTGCCAAAACTGTCGTAACTGATTATTATTAATTAAATTATTGTGTAGTCACGACACGTCAAGACCATTGATTTCATTTAGTTTATTTTTATATACTATCACATGTAATACATACAAGTAGTTATAATGAAGTATGCTAACACAGTACCCTTTTTTTCAGATCCGGTCTTCATGGTCTCTCTACTCGTGCCTCATGGCCATTCTGAAACAATGCTCAATCAATAAATTTGAAAATTTAAAAATAAATTTTATTTACTTCAATATCCTTAACTCAGTATATCACTGACATTGTAGCACGAACAGATCTAAATATTAATCATATCTTTAAAACGTAACGTAATTACGTAACTCCCATAACATAATCAATACAAACTCACTTACTGCTTATGATATAAGTGTACATACATTTTTGATATGTAAATTTTAATATTTATTAAAAATATCAGATAGTCGTAATTAAACGAGTATTTAAATGGTTTATTACTTAACTCAACAAAAAAATAAAAGGATCTTTTTAAAAGTTCCATTTAATAGTAACACCCTAGTTTATAAAATATGGTATACACAGTTAGCACCAGTATGTCTAGCTATACAATCTGGTCGTAGGCAATCTTACAAATTTGTGGCTAATTGGCAATCTCAAAAAATATGTAGACAAAAATATCCGGAAATTAGATTTTATCATTATTTTTAATTTATAATCATTTCATAAACATACTACGAAGTCTTGTATGTTTTCGATGTTATTGTGACTCTGGATTTTCCTTAAAAAATCAATCATTATATTATCATAAAACAAAGTCGCAATACGCGAATGTACGAATTTTCGTATATATGTAGAGTATACCTACGGAGATTCTTTCACCGGTTTCTTCTCCGTCAGAGAAAACTCATTACGAAAGGATTGTAGATTTAAAAAAAAATGACGTATGATAGGTGAAATGTATCTCTTATGTTGAATAAATTATTTGATATACACATATCATTTGTAACTGCTTAACTTATAACCGGATTTCAATAGAGTTTTCACCATCGTTTAGAACATTTCATAACGAAAGTGTATATGTACGACTCATTACGATTTACTTTATACATTACAGATCTATCCCGTGATTCGCTAGTGTTATCCCTTCATGTATCATGACGGGATAACACTAGCGGCAAAATTATTCATCGCAAAAATTAATATAAATAGGAATTTAGCATGTTAAAGCCACGATATTTTTGAACTGATTTGAAGCAATTTGTTTCACAAACCTTCAAAAAGATTATTTTCAATAGACTCCATGTAAAAGCCTTTGCAGTGATTGGGGTTCTATCACAATTTATGAGAAAAACGTAGATAAAAGGATCGCAACCCTTTTATTTTCTCTACGAAATATCTACGGTCAATGTCGTCGATAGGAGATAAAAAGTGAGATTGCTTAACGCATCACTCACAGGATGACTTAATTCAGAACCCGACCGAACTGTCTAATACAGTTTGTTTTTGTTCTTTTTCTTTGCCAAATAGAAATTTTCCATCGAGGACAAAATTTATTCATAGTACGAGTAAAGGCTCTATGGCTGTATATTGTTCGCCTTAGTACAAATAGCCTTGCAAAATTACTCTCTGTGTTCTTAATAAAGACTACTGTACTGAATGTACAGAAATGTGTACTGAAATAAAACATATATCTGTAATTAAATAAATACTAAAATACTATTATTAACACAATAATTATGGCTCAAAAGAGGTTAGGATTATGTTTGACTGTATTCGAATCGAGACGAAAGAAGTGGGGATAGAATAGAGATTGTAACACTTTGTAACAGAGAAATTTAACTAAGCCATTGTGAAAACGGGCACGGATTAGAGCGGCCGTGTTATTACAAGACAGTTACGGAGTTAATACAATTTAGACAAGTTGTAAACCATGTCTACTGCACCGTTAACCATACTGAGTGTTTTAGAACTGTTAATGCAATTTATAATAACTGTTAATGTAACCCGGAATTCACTACATAATTTATGTAGATCATGACGTAAGTTTTGGGGGAGGCCTATGTTCAGCAGTGGACTTCTGATAGGCTGAAATGATGATGATGATGATGATGATGACGTAAGTTTTACAGCTGAGTGATAAGTGCGTGTGAAAACCGGTTTGAGCCGCAAGTAAGTGGTTTAAGAGACTGGTTTAAGCAGGTCGATGTTTTGGATAATAAAACTGTGTTAGTTAAATGGTTTTCATGGCTGGTCGAATGGTCGTAGGGAAAACTTCACAATACTAGCGCAGATATTGGAGGAAACATGGTAAACTCCTAACCTAACCAACCTGTATAGCATTAATTTTATGTACTGATAAAATATAGGTTTCCTCTATTTTTTTTCTTTACCGCCGAGCATTTCATTAATTCAGCACTTACAATTCCCGCTAACAATTCTAGTGGTACACCATGCCAGGACTCGAAACGAGATTAATCGTATATTATGAAATAACAGCGAGCACCCTGACTTCTCTTATCACCTAATACTCAATTGAATTGGATAAAATTCTTCTTTCATTTCTTTCGTTCTCTTTGAACATTAAGATAAGGAAACCAGAAATAATTAATGTAATCTGTGATGATAATATTTTATGGTAACTATTGGATAACACGTTGGACCCCCAGCCTGTTTTTTCAATTAACTGAACACTGAACACTGAAACTTTTTCAACAGGTAGATCTTAAAGATTAGTCGATGGTAACAAGTGCTATAACGATTATGTGATGATTCTGTACTATGAGTACCAAAAGTATTAAATAGAGAAGTAGTAGTAGGTATCCTTATATTTGATAAAAAAACTTTATGGGGCAAGCTTTTATTTAAAACTAAACTGTAGGAATTTCTCACCTGGACGAACATCCAGACCCGGAACAATTATTTGAAGTTGATACAAATACTAAAAATACTATATCCGGTATGTTAACAAAAACAGGCATCTCAGATTTAAAAAAAATACGTTTGACGAGTAAAACTTGTTTCGTATGGCAATGAAAATACGATTTGATTTTATTTGAATACCTGCGTGATAGAATCTGCAACTAAAATATCAGCAGAATAACCGACATAGCCGTAAGGATTAGCAAGCTGAAGTGGCAATGGGCCGGCCACTTAGTCGATGGATGCATATATCTCAGGACCATGCAATGTGGTAATATTTAGGGAGACCTACATGTTCAACAGTGGAGTTGTGTAAATATTGTAAGTACTTTAAAATATAGAAAGCTAAGGTACAAAAAATTTCACGTTGATCTTATTAGAAATTTTTAATCGTAATAACGATCAAAAAGTATTGACAACAGTTTGTGTATATTAAGAAGCTCTCGTCTTCGCTAGCGCTCTCGTCTCTCGTCTTAAACTATATCAGGAAGCATTAGATTTAGATTACCCACATGGTAAAATTAAAAAGATGTTTTTATCTTTTTATAACTTCAAATTTGGAATCCGTTAGCTGCTGCCATTTCATATATTATTTTTCGCCTTGCCTATTAAATTACATTATGGAGTATTGTGTTAAGGAAACAGAATTGCAGTGATTGCTTTGCACGAAGTGGGCATGAAAAATGAAGACACTTAAAAAGCTAGCTGTCAGCCCCATATTCGTGTATAACACTCTGATAGGTTCACTGACAATTACTTAGAAGAATACCATAAAATATTGGAGCGATCCCGTGCTGCCCTAAGCCGGACGAGCCGTGAATGCTGCTAAAATAAAAACTGTTATCGCGTGAAATAAAGATTCGCGAATTATTTAACACGACTTGAAGCTAGGTAGGATACATAAGACATTCTCTAAATAAGCACTTGCAGCTTAAGAGAGGGCAATCGAAACGCTTGCTGCTCCGATACACTGAACACAGAAACGAAGAAGACACAGAAATGTGCCTTTTACAAAAGAAACAATTTTACGTTTACGGTTCTCTACGACATGCAAAATGATAAAGTGTTTACCCACAGCTCTATAGAAACTTCGAAACTTTTTGAAAAAGTTCATCGTGGTCATCATCCTGCATCAATCATTGTTAGGGTGTCTACTCTAGGAGTAAATACTTCAGCCAAAGTATGTGAAAATGTTAGTAACGAACTTTTCAAAAATATGCCGTTGACTTTTCAGGAACACTGGTCACATGACACAAATAACTCAAATCTGGCTCGATAACTATGTTTCGTCTTAGTTTTTGATAAATATGTACACATACATTTTTGTCATTATAAAACTGTTTATTTAGAAAAGGATATGCATTTTAATGTCTAACAGAACCTATGGCCTTACTAGGTACACTATTTCCTCGCTACAGAAGTCTATATTTTTTACGGTTTTCTTACATTGTTAAAATATTAAAGGTACTTTACAAAAAGCAACTCTCTAACTAAAATAAAGATAAATAAAACACAATTTTGAATAAAAATTTGTATAAAAATGGTTATAATAACATAAAATGTATTTTTTTTATATAATTATTACCAATTATTACTACTATATTACTATTAATTACCAGTATTATAGCAGTTTGAGTAGTATCCTTGTTTTAAATGAAGCAGTTACAGTTGTAATAAATTTTATGGTTACGTTTTGTTAAAGGGGAACGTTGAATTTAATGTTTTCGAATTAAAGACGTTTTTAAAACTTAAAAATTACTTATTCTTCGCAAAAGAAAATCTGTAACTTTAGTTTTAACGCAGCATAATTGATGTACAAAATATCGAATTCTCCACATAATTACATTTTATTTATCCGAGTGCGTAAGTAAGACGACTGAACATTTTTTTTATAATATTTCGTTTCAGTTATGAAATTTAATCACAGTAAGTTTCCATCGTTACAGAAACGGCCCAGAAGTTAATTTACCTCGGCGACGAAATGAGATTTTGTAATCAAGACGAAACCTCTAAATAAGCTTTTTACCTTACTTTGTACCTTTGCGGTTTGAGTTCAATTTAGCTATTTAATTTGTCCTGAAATAGCCTAAGTGGTATCATGATTTGAGTTTAAAAATATTGTCTTTCACTTTAATTTATGCTTTCCATCATATCTTTTTCTTCATCAGTTCTTTCTTCATAATTGTAGACACCTTCCGTTTAATTTTCTCCATCAACCAGAGTTGACTGGTATTAAGTCCGTTCATTGTATCTATTTGCATAAGGTGTAAACAATGAAGGATAAACGAATAGATTAAAAAAAATTAATGTAATGGATATGGAAGAAGATCAACTAGACGATTTAGATGGTCCACCAAGATTGCATATGCACTTATGCACAATTTAGGAATGACAGTTGCTTATATTTAATATTCATTTATATTTATGTTATGTTTTTGATGTAAGTAGGCAGACTCTTTTGCAGGGTCAAACGACGATGATGTCCAGTCTAACTTCACGGAACGACGACTATCTAATTTTGTAGAATGTCTTGTAGCATGTGTTATTGCACTAGCGTAAAACCGCGTACTGCATAAATTCTTTTTTTTTCAGTTACTTTATTAACTAAGCTTAGTTTGAATATTATTGAATAAGCATTATTTCACAAGGAAATGTGTTTACCTGTAAACTGTAGTTATAATATAAAAATATAAATATTACTTAGTTTAGACATTTTTGGATTGCGACGCAATTATTTTTTCCTGAATTGTGTTTTATTGCATTCTAAGTATACCAACTTTTGTAGCTTATTAGCTGTGTTAACTGTAACTATGTTTCGATATTTTTGGGTTGAAATTTTATCCATCGAAGTCATCAAATTCATTTCATCAAACTCTGTCCACTGGTTTTTACGTATTACGTGCTTAGACAGAAAACTATTCCAATGTAATGGAAAATTAAGTAATAAGTTGGAATGTTACAGCATACTATTATTGGTAATATAACCCAGCTTGGGATAATAATAACCTTTGGCTTTTTTTTTTTTCAGTTACTTTATTAACTAAGCTTAGTTTGAATATTATTGAATAAGCATTATTTCACAAGGAAATGTGTTTACCTGTAAACTGTAGTTATAATATAAATATTGCTTAGTTTAGACATTTTTGGATTGCGACGCAATTATTTTTTCGTGAATTGTGTTTTATTGCATTCTAAGTATACTAACTTTTGTAGCTTATTAGCTGTGTTAACTGTAACTATGTTTCGATATTTTTGGGTTGAAATTTTATCCATCGAAGTCATCAAATTCATTTCATCAAACTCTGTCCACTGGTTTTTACGTATTACGTGCTTAGACAGAAAACTATTCCAATGTAATGGAAAATTAAGTAATAAGTTGGAATGTTACAGCATACTATTATTGGTAATATAACCCAGCTTGGGATAATAATAACCTTTGGCTTTTTTTTTTTTTTATAATATTTCGTTTCAGTTATGAAATTTAATCACAGTAAGTTTCCATCGTTACAGAAACGGCCCAGAAGTTAATTTACCTCGGCGACGAAATGAGATTTTGTAATCAAGACGAAACCTCTAAATAAGCTTTTTACCTTACTTTGTACCTTTGCGGTTTGAGTTCAATTTAGCTATTTAATTTGTCCTGAAATAGCCTAAGTGGTATCATGATTTGAGTTTAAAAATATTGTCTTTCACTTTAATTTATGCTTTCCATCATATCTTTTTCTTCATCAGTTCGTTCTTCATAATTGTAGACACCTTCCGTTTAATTTTCTCCATCAACCAGAGTTGACTGGTATTAAGTCCGTTCATTGTATCTATTTGCATAAGGTGTAGACAATGAAGGATAAACGAATAGATTAAAAAAATTAATGTAATGGATATGGAAGAAGATCAACTAGACGATTTAGATGTTCCACCAAGATTGCATATGCACTTATGCACAATTTAGGAATGACAGTTGCTTATATTTAATATTCATTTATATTTATGTTATGTTTTTGATGTAAGTAGGCAGACTCTTTTGCAGGGTCAAACGACGATGATGTCCAGTCTAACTTCACGGAACGACGACCATCTAATTTTGTAGAATGTCTTGTAGCATGTGTTATTGCACTAGCGTAAAACCGCGTACTGCATAAATTCTTTTTTTCAGTTACTTTATTAACTAAGCTTAGTTTGAATATTATTGAATAAGCATTATTTCACAAGGAAATGTGTTTACCTGTAAACTGTAGTTATAATATAAATATTGCTTAGTTTTTATGAACGTTTTGTACGTACAAACAAATATACAAAACAAATATTTACAAAAAATATATTATTCAATAAATTTGGTTATACATTCACACTGTGATAACAACTTTTTTATCGGAAATTGTGTTGTTATTCAAATTCCTAAAATACTTGACAAATCCAAGTCCGCCAGTATTTGATTTCCAACCTCCAATGCAGTGGTACTTAAGAATTCTGTAATTTCTTCCTGTAACAAAAAATAAATCACAGAAAAGTTAAAAGAAATTTTATTTAAATAATTAAGAGTATCATTTAAAAGTAATTACATAGATTTCTAAAAATATTCCTCCAAAGGAAAATTGTCTGTCAAAAGTGATAACGTATATTATTTAACCTGGGTTATAAATGCTTGTTTCATTATTTATGTGACATCATAAATCTCAATTTGCTTTGGACAGCACTTTCTTATTATGTTACAAATCACTAAATCCCTAATGCTTGATGATAATGATGATGATGTCCTACTGCTTGATTCTTATGGCAACAACTTCTATACAATATCGGAACTTACAACAGCACAGGGCATACGAGTTTTAAAGTTCAGTAATCAAATATAAAGCCTCTCATTTTTCTATACCTTCCCGCATCTGAAGTGGCGTTTATGCCATAAGATCGGTTGAAGGATCACACGCAGTGTCAAACATACATAAAACAAGACGCTATACAACGACCAGACAAGAAAAATATTATTAAAATATTAACTAATAACTTTATTGTTTAACGGCATTCTCACCTCGAAAACTTCGACCATCTCGGGGACAAGATTCTTCAAGAAGACGCTAATGAAGTCGCTTAAGACCGGATCGTTAAACATACCAGTAATTTCAGGCTGAAATTTAAAGCAATAGACGTGACTCCTCAGTGACTCTGAAGTCAAACGGTACGGAATGGTAAATAAAATTAATTGAATTGAATGCTTTCTCATAGTTCACATACGACATAATGTAAACTCTTGGGTCTTATGAACAATCAGGCGAAGAGTATATACGTGGTCTTTACATATAGCCTTTTCGGAAGCCGGCTTGATCGGAAGATTGGAAGTCGTCAAGTCTGTTTACTAGACGATTTGTGATGACTCTTGAAAACAGCACGTAGACGCGACTAAGAAGCGACATCGGTCAATAATTCTTCAATAAGCAGCCCTTTCTTGAAGAATAGGACACTTCTACTCCAGTACAGTCAATTGTCGATATGCTGAGGCATCTGTTGAAGACCACAGCTTCAGTCACGCCTGGTTTAAATTCATTCTGATGATTTATTCTGAAATGAATAGTTTAACACATTCGTCGGTGTTGGTTTATTATTTATAATATTATAATATATTCTGTGACGTAAGTGTCATAATCGAATAATTTCCACTATTGGAACATGTTAAGAAATATTTATTTTATTTTAATACTGACTTTTACCTGTAGAATATGTCGTTTGACCGAAGCATCGAAGCGAAATGCCAATTTTAACGTTACGAAACGAAACGAAACGTTAACCGAGTGCTTAGGGCATCTGCCTCCGAATCCTCCAAGAGGTAGTACCAAGTACCAAAGAGGCTTTCGAAAGTCATGTATGCCAAAGGCATGGACATTAAGTTGGCAACCGCATCCGTACGTAGGAGTACACGAAGGTGAGAGCTTTTTTTTTATATTTAATGTTATAAACTATTAAATTAAAGAATATTAAAAGAAAATCATTTAATGTGAATCTATAAAACTGTTTTTATGCCTTTTGTTACTTTCATATTTCTCGTGAATTGAATTCGTTGATTCTGTATACAAACACATTAAATATTACAGATATTTAATGTATTTGTATACAGAATCAACAGATATTTATTGATATTGCTTAGTTTTTTATGAACGTTTTGTACGTACAAACAAATATACAAAACAAATATTTACAAAAAATATATTATTCAATAAATTTGGTTATACATTCACACTGTGATAACAACTTTTTTATCGGAAATTGTGTTGTTATTCAAATTCCTAAAATACTTGACAAATCCAAGTCCGCCAGTATTTGATTTCCAACCTCCAATGCAGTGGTACTTAAGAATTCTGTAATTTCTTCCTGTAACAAAAAATAAATGACAGAAAAGTTAAAAGAAATTTTATTTAAATAATTAAGAGTATCATTTAAAAGTAATTACATAGATTTCTAAAAATATTCCTCCAAAGGAAAATTGTCTGTCAAAAGTGATAACGTATATTATTTAACCTGGGTTATAAATGCTTGTTTCATTATTTATGTGACATCATAAATCTCAATTTGCTTTGGACAGCACTTTCTTATTATGTTACAAATCACTAAATCCCTAATGCTTGATGATAATGATGATGATGTCCTACTGCTTGATTCTTATGGCAACAACTTCTATACAATATCGGAACTTACAACAGCACAGGGCATACGAGTTTTAAAGTTCAGTAATCAAATATAAAGCCTCTCATTTTTCTATACCTTCCCGCATCTGAAGTGGCGTTTATGCCATAAGATCGGTTGAAGGATCACACGCAGTGTCAAACATACATAAAACAAGACGCTATACAACGACCAGACAAGAAAAATATTATTAAAATATTAACTAATAACTTTATTGTTTAACGGCATTCTCACCTCGAAAACTTCGACCATCTCGGGGACAAGATTCTTCAAGAAGACGCTAATGAAGTCGCTTAAGACCGGATCGTTAAACATACCAGTAATTTCAGGCTGAAATTTAAAGCAATAGACGTGACTCCTCAGTGACTCTGAAGTCAAACGGTACGGAATGGTAAATAAAATTAATTAGATCAACAAATACAAATGAAGGAACATCAAGATTAATTTACACACGTCTATTATAGTACAGAACAATAGAATAATTTTCTAGTGCTAACAACTAAGTCACGCAGAATACGAGCGTACCAAATGGAAATGCGTAACCTCTGCCTACTGCAATGAGTGACAGCTTGTGCGTGGTTATATTATTAAAGTAAAAGTAAAGTAGCAACAAGTAATCGCCCAATACTGGGCAAAGGCCTCCTTTTCAAGTATTTGAGAGGCTTTTGGAGCGAGTTGGCTAGCTTCACATATCCTCGAAATAATATTTTTTATTATGTCTCAGATGCAGGTTTCATCGCGATGTTTTTCTTCACCTCCGAGCACGTGGAAATTAAGCACTGAAAAATTGCTATTAACAATTTTAGTGGTGCCGGCACCGGGGATCGAACGAAGGTCGCTCGCGATCTAAAAGGCGAACTAAAGGTTTTTTTGACAAAAACAAAATGTTTTCTACTTACCTCAAAAGCAATCAAAGAGAAACTGATTCTACATTCCAATAAATTTAAGTAAATTCCGCCGGAGATATTTATAGACATAAGAATATTTGCCCGAACACGAGGTTCAATAATCTTTATCCTAAAAATAATATTCCATTAATACTTGTTTCAATCCCATCTACGGATTTTTTCGTGTTTAATTACTTTTTTATATATTTCCTTGGTTTTGAATTATTGGTCTGCGTAAATCGGACACTCTTCCTACAAAGCCATTTAACTAGAATGCTGACGGTAGCCGGGTTTACTTTGAAATCAGGAGGAAACATCAAAAATATAAGAAAGTAATAAAGCAAGATACAATCCGTAAATAATAGTTTTATTTTCATATATAAAATTCCCGTAAATAGAAAAAACTGTATCATAATTCTATTAATAGAAAAGTTAGGCGAATTGCAGCTTGATCTAGCAAAAACAGTTTTTGCTTCCGACAATGTATTAAAAGTGGGAGTAAATACTCATCTAACTACATCTGCTACACCATAGGTGGTGCAGGTGCGTTGTCGACCTTTAAGGATATTTGGGAGATGGGAGGGAGGAAGAGGAGGGGGATGGGGAGTGGGAGTGAGCCTCCGGTTACCCCTCTCATTGAACGAAACACAGAAGCACAACATGCCTCTACTTCACGCCGGTACCAACCCGAGCCGGCCCATTCGAGCAGCAGCAAAAGCCGCCGCTTGCCTCTACCACGCTTGAAATGCATTAATCATCAATTCATCACTCACCATTAGATGAGCCGAAAGATAGAAGTCTATCAAACACGTGGAAAGTCATATCAATCATAACTAATGCATTACGCCATATTTTATTCCTGGCTCCTACGCTGTTATGTCGTCACAAGAATATTTTAAAGCATTGCTGACACATCGCAACAAGTGTAACTAATCCTAATTTATCTGGTTAGGGGCAGCAGTGTTTATGTATAACTTAAAGAATATTGAACGAAGGATCAAAAACTATCTTAACAAGAGATTTATTCCACACCAATTTTTACTAAATCCTCGTGATGAAGGAAACGTATTCATAGTTAAGAATCAAATTACTTACGTAGCATCTCCAGTTCCATAAACACTACCACCAAACACCGACAAGTCAAGGTCGTAGCCACCTATAATAAACAAGAATTTCTATTAATCAAAACTGATTTTGTAGATGATATTGTCAAATTTATAGTTGTGTCATTAAAATGAGGAAGGGACTTGCTGACATACAAATTTCCCAGTAGGTACTAGGCTAATTTGAATGTGTCACATTAATTAGGTCATTTTGATTTCGCAGATGAAGAAGTTAAGGAAGCAGATTCCTCGTATTTATCCTTAAAGGAAAAACATTTTTACGAGGATATAAATAAACTAACCGAAAGGTCTCAAAATATTTATAAAACCTTAAATATAAAATTACAAAACATTTAGTCACTATTGTCAGAGGTGTTCAAGCTTCTTTTCTTATTTTTAGTTCTATAGGAGTAGTAAAATAAAATAGTAAATTTAAAAGTAGTTAAAACAACCTAATACTTCCGATATCGATCTTGACTAACTTACCTACATCTACGTCGATTTGCGGTATAGCTCCGTCAAAAATTATCCTGTAACGCTGCTGCAGTAAAGATGCCATTGAAATACTCAATTCATCTATTTCAAATGTACTTAATTTAGCTACATTCAAATCGTTGATTGTTACATACCTGCAATGTATATAATCGTGACTAATTAATAAAAGAAATGCAATTTTTTTTTGTGTCAAAAAAATCTTGGTATTATCTCGTGTCGTCTCTTCTCGACGGTGGAAGGAACACTATACATTAGTGCCAAATCTTATTATTATTATTTATTATTCGGCTCAACATAAGTTGAAAATAGATTTAAAATTTCCGCTTCTTGGTAATGTTTCCCGTTCATATCTCGATCAGTCAACTCATTCGTTTTCTTTGTCGCACCGGCGTTACATTGTAAGAGCGAAGCTGAATATGTTTTGGGTTTAAAAATGCATAGTGAAGTATTTTAACAGGAACATTCACAGCATAATAAATACACAGGTGACGGGAATAAAGAGAAAGATATGAAACTTGTGACGAAAGTCGAGAAACATTAAAAATAGCAAAACTGTAAGTACTGAAAATTTTTTTTTCTATAATTTACAATATTAAATTACATTTTAGGCATTATCCAGTCCCATATTGTATATTACATGGCTAAATCATGGTATGCAGAGGATTTTGTTAACACAAATTTCAGAGGAGACAAAAACATAAAAAAAAATTGAGTTTAATAATTTTCTTAAAAACCAATAAAAATAAACTCTCTAGATGGTTAACCCAATAATCGGGTGATCAGAGGTTAAACATTTGTTTTTAACTTTTTAAGCCGCTTTTTACCAAGATTTATTTGAACAAATTTAATTTAAATTAAAAATAAATTTTTGGTAAGTCGTTAACCATTATATATATATTTATTTACTTTATTTATTTAAACTTTATTGAGTCCCTACAAAAAAAGAAATACAATGGGCGGACTTAATTCCTTTTGGCATTCTCTACCAGTCAACCCTGGGTGAGAAAAAAAACATGTTGGCAGGTTCAAAATAAATAATAAATATAAATTAAATAATAACATTAAATACATAACCCTTATAATATACTTACATACTTATAACATATATAATACACTATACATAAACATATAATACATACGTAAACAAATTAAATGTGGAGAGGAAATCTCAGATGACATTTGCCTTCAGATAGTGACGACGGAACAGGGTTTTGAAAGAGTTTTTATTCGGAGCTTTCTTGATATCATCGGGGAGATCGTTCCAAAGAAGAGTAGCTTGTACGGTGAAAGAAGAAGAAAAGAAACCAGTACTATGTTGTGGAACACTAACCTTCAGGCTTTTTGAAGTTCGAGGCACTCGGTTATGACTCGAATAAATAAAATTGAAGTTATCCTAATAAATAAAGAATAAAGTACTGATATGATTCTGGAGCTACGCCTTTGGTGAATAGAAAGCCATTTTAGCTTTGAACGATAGAAGGAAATATGGTCATAATTACGCAAACCGAATTATAGTGTCCGAACCAACGTTAAAATCATATATAGAGTTTCAAATTCCTCCTGTTGCATTGGATGCATAAGCAAAATCCTATTATATGCCTAATAACACTGCCTATGATTTCAATTTATGCCAAACCGAATTTCTTTCATGTTGGTCCATTTCTTTATTTGAAATTTAAAGGAAAACAAACAGAGTTTTACAATAATATTATCAAGTATAATTAAACATTAAACTTTAAACATACTCTATCTTATATAATCAAAACAGACATTAAAAAACTGTAAAACTAATGCTGAGTTAAATTGCATTATTTAATAAATAATTAAGTTCCATTGAGCGCCGTATATTCCTTTCGTCGTCGAGGAAGGACAACAAGGCTTAATTGAACAATTGAACGAGCTTATCTGTAAGCGCTGTTCGATTGAGATTATACCTTGTTGTCTCCCTGAAGACGATAGAACCTACCCCTGGAGACAATGTGCTGACACACTGACAGAACATTTCTTTATGCTTAAAACTGAGTTAACAGATCGAGGCGCGAATGAAACACATTTCAGGGACGCGGAAATTTTAAATCTTAGTTTAACTCATGTGTCGCATCCTTCCATTATCTTCTAGGATACAACTAGGTATAATATCCATCGAACAGCGCTTACAGGTAAGCTCGTTTGATTGTTAAATTACACCCGTCTAGCGATTGAGCGTAGCTTGTCTCGGGTAATTTTAAATATTATATCCTCATGTCGTAGCCTATGGAACATTTTATGTGATCTGCTGTATTTGATTTAAATCAATATAGTCGTTTATGATCTAGCGAGAAACATTCACACTTTATTATTTATACTATTAGAATAATTACCTTCAAAAATAGTCAATGTGAAGAAACATTCACCCTTATACGTGATATTTTGTAAAACATGAGGTACAGTAAAATTTAATATAGATTTGCTTTTATGTTTACACAAATTTGATTCAACGTTAAAATTACGGGTCTTTATGTCTAGTTTTGTTTCTTGTCTCCGATCTATATAAAAACAACTAAGTATAGACACTAAGTGCAAGTGTCAATGCGTAAACTTGCGGCTCTGTTATTGGATCTTATAACCAGGTCGAAATCGGCTAGGTGGACATCGTCATCATCAGATTTAGCAAATGGATTATTTATCTTTCACAACGTTGTTATACGTTACTCTCCGTCACCGGTCTCAATGTTGTATTAATTAGTATTAACTTACCCAGGTATAATATCAATAGTGTTTTTATCTACATGTAACTCATCTACTTTCAGTGGGTCCAACACAGGGATTGTATCTGATCCAGTTACCATAATTTCTCTCAACTCCTCTATCAAACCGAGGACTAGTTGCTCTAAAACACTATTTCTGGTGTTTTCCTCTAAAAAAAGAAAATGAAGATAAAGAATAATACCGTGAATTAATTAGTGAAAGCATCTTTGGTATAAGGTGGTTAGTTCATTGCATAGCCTTTACATTTCAAATTCATTTAAATTTCTGAAATATCAGATATTGGTTAAATTTAGTTTTAATATTAAGAGCTAGGGGCTAATAGCATGTTTTGTAAAAGACTTCATTTGCCTATAAATTTTTTGTAGCAAATCTTTTGAATAAGCAACCAACATCCTAAAATAAATATTAATTTTTTTATTGTAATTTGCCTGATTGCACTTTAATATACAGAAAACCAATGTAGTTAAAGGTCAAAATTAACGAATTTTATAT
The DNA here is from genome assembly GCA_029286595.1 of Bhutanitis thaidina. Taxonomy (NCBI): domain Eukaryota; kingdom Metazoa; phylum Arthropoda; class Insecta; order Lepidoptera; family Papilionidae; genus Bhutanitis; species Bhutanitis thaidina. Next base: position 8,900,472 of record JAGSMS010000018.1, read on the forward strand.
ATAATGTAATACCTGTAAAGAAAATTTTTCTCTTAATTTTTCAACTTCCAGAGGCGAAGCTGCTACCATAGCTAAAGCAGCCGCAATTAAAATTGATAAATAACGCATCGTTGCACCTGTAAACCATAATAATTATTATTAACCATTTTATGAATTAATATGAAGTACCAAAAACATATAAATTATATAAACTTTTTTTTTTATTTATTTGTGTACACACAAAAAGGCATGAAAACATTAAAATATAGTATTAGTACAAGGGTACTGCTTACTACTTATTCCATACATTGAAATTTCTTCCAGCAGACCCTAACAGGAAATTTTATTGAAATGGCAAACTTAGTGCGTACATTTCTAATAAATAATATGTATACAATTAAATAAATAAGATTATTATTTTTATGAAGATTTACATTCATTATAGTGCCAAGAATTTTGTCGCTGAATTATGCATGCTGTTTATTTTGTCACTAGTGGTAACAATAAGATCAATTACAGAAAGACTCCTCTAGAACCCCCGCAGATCTAACGTCTTCAACAGTGTCCTTTTAAAAACTCTTATTTGCGTCCGTGATTTATTTACCTGCCCCTGATACTTAACAGTCATTAATCAGTCCACTGCTGTCCGCTAAGCCCCACTAATCTCCCACAGGAATAAATAGTTTCTATTTCAACGTTATTATGTCTAGCACAACTTATAACATTACTTACAAAAGTATCCGTACGATTCGCATCTTTATATCTAGAAAGTCTATATGTAGAAAGTAAAAACACAAAACAGAAATACTTCCGCTATTTTTAAAAGTCTTCTAAATCACTAATTAATACTTTCATAAAGGCCACTTTTATTTTCTACAAAAGATCATATTTTATTTTGTTTATAAATGTTTATATTATGAGTAAGCTCTTACGATGATCGTATATCGTATACCCAGTATTGAAGTAGTCAGAGGTCTGGACATTTATTTAAGTAGCCTCAAAGCACTTTTCATTAGAACTTATTTTGAAACAACGTGAGAGATGTTGAGCCTGTCGACGTCTTAGTTTTTACGCCTAAGAGAGTTTTAGGTTTCAAAAAACTAACAGGAATGAGCCGTCTACATCGGTATAGAACTCAAGTCTACTCATTTGAAGGCAAAACGCCTAACTAAATTAGGCTACAGTGGCCAACGTGCTTTGTCTTTTTAATGGAACCTTATTCTTTATTCTTCTTTTATAACGGACATAAATTAGGGCTCCACTGCAACCATCTACAGCCTACCGGTCACTAGTAAACATCATAGATATTGCAAACCGTCACAGAATAGCGATTAAGTGATGTCATCAATTTTTGAAACTATGAAAGGGATAAGAACCACATCACAAATTGGTGGGCAAAAGTTTTCTTTTCAAATATCACCGAGGGTTTTGAGATATTTGAAAAGAGCCTGGGAAGAGTGCGCCTAGCTGCTCTAGTGCGGATTGGTGAGCTTCAGATGACAATGTTTTCCTTCACCGCCAAGTACTTGGTAAATTCAGCACTTAAAATTGCTATTAACAAACCCTGATCAACACCGGATATCGAACCCGGACCAACACCGGAGATCGAATCAGGACCACTCGCACTCTGTGAAATTAGACTACTACTCTACCACTGTAATATTTAAACATAAATGAAAAAAACACGTAAAGCGGAAAAAAAAATAATAATTAAATTTGAATTTAATAACCCTTACTATAATTCTATATTTATAATAATAGTAATATTACATCCAAATTTGTGTCAGTTATTTTTAATACAATGTTAGTACGATAGCTCATGTATTTGAAATCTGACTCTGTTTTTAATGTGTCCCTACGATTAATTAATTGGCGAGCGGCACTGAAGAAAAGTATTTGGTGTCAGCACTAAACGCAGGTATTTTGCTTTTATCAAGTCCATGTCCATGTCATCGACATAACTAATGTTATCTACAAAAGTTCCATCAACTGAACCCCCCGGCGCTGCTGAGGTCCTCAACCATACGGTTCACATACATGGAGAAGTTCCTAACGCATATCCGCCTTCGCGGAGGCAAGGACTGGTTATATTGGGCTTGCACCGACCAAAACCCTCCGGATCCTCGGGAACGGGAATGCACTCGCACATGTCCGCGACTCCATCGTCGCATTTTAACAGTTCAATGAGTTCATCCGGTATTGTTGTGTTCTGTTGTAATTCTGTCTCTCATATACAGCTTTTCCCATTACTTATCAGAGACAAATCAAGAGTACATCCATAAAGAAGTGTTTTCCTATCGTGTAGTACATAAAAGTAGGCTTAAGACACAGTCCTGTTTCCGTAGACACCATATATATATCCAGGTCTAAAGCCAAATTGGGCGTCATGAAGAGTTAGATGTTTATCAAGCATCTGTCCAACACCTTAGCTAAGATGGTGGCCATATATAGTATAGAACGCTTCTTTACAATAGGCACCGACGTATTTGTTCAGCATAGAGAATGCTATGTCGATGAGGAAATAAAATGACAAACGTCTATTATTCACCATGTTATTAAATATGCTTCCATAAATTTTTTTTTATTACAGAAGACTTGAGTAATAATTAAGAAAACGAAAATTGTTATTAATTTGTTACTCACCTTTTGTTTTAATACGCACTGATTACAAAATGACGATAAAGCAAGATTTTGACTGTACACGATATCGTATGACCACTGCAAAGTTTTTTGATAACAATGAAATAAATCGTCAAATTTATCTTTATTATATAGATTTTTCATGTTAATCTGGGCTTTGTCAAGTGTTTGCGCCATTAGCTGATAGCTTAGCAAATTCATATGAACACAACGGAGTATCGTGATTATCACCTAAATAATTTGATTTTAAAGTAATGAATACCTATCATATTTAATTTCTTCTTCTTCATAATCAGCTCGTTGATAGTCTAGTATCCCTTATCGTGTCACAGTAATAGAATGTATATCGGGACAACTCGCCATGAGCTTCTCGACTTTTACCGATGGAATAATTTCACATAGAGGCCTGACACATCTCACCTTAGATCACAGTTACTATTACAACACAAGTGCAAATATTATATACATCTACTTCTTTTTTTTCTACGCATTTTAACAGTTTATAAGTTACGTTAGTTTTAATTTAAATCATTTGTATTATTTCTATTTAATTTTTTAAATTTTAATCAGACCATAATTAATTAAATAGGGTTATGTCACGCAGGGACCACGTCACCCCAATCGTGGTACTTATACAATCTTCTCCTAAAATACTTAGACATTTGCTTCGTCTGAAGTTTGAAAAGCAAGAATATTGTTAGTGTTTTTAACAGATCATTTATTACTTGAAATGCATCGATTGTACTTAGAATGGATGGACACCAATACACAGTATAATCTAACAGATAAAGCAACTAAATTGAGAATTAGGAGAAAGGGTACAAATAAAAGTAATCTTAATTTTTCGAGCTATGAAACACTTTATACGTGAAAATGAAAACGTGGTCACTACTTAATCTGCTTGATGTTGTCCAAAGGTTGCATTGCGATGACCGGTGAGTTTTCATTCTTGCGCTATGTTTGACTCATACGTACTTGTAAATGAAGCGAAATAAAATCTAATGTTTTAATGTCAAATTTTCATTTACATAAATAATATGTATAGAGATAGATAATTTTTCAGAAGTTATATCTTTACATTCACGACAGGCAGGAAAAGTTAGAACATTATATTACGTTAAAATTATAGCATTTTGCGTCCAGCTCTTTATTAATATGAGCCTCGAATGAATCTTGACGTGAATCAGAGGAACTAAGTGATTTATCATCATATTGTGCATACAGCTGAAGATCATGCGCATACAGATTAGGTTGGCGCCTTATCAGCTTAGGAGACACCTGGGAAGGTACCATCCTCATACATATTTCTGCTACCTAACACAGGGCAGTGTCACAACTGTTGTTGTTGTAGTTTGAAAGGTCTATAGATTCACCGTAGAACAAGTATAAATACGGACTATGAGGCATATGGAGTCATCTGGGGTGAGGGATCCGTAAACTTCTTCGATTAAAATTTCTTGCATGTGTGCTTGGTGCGCAGTAGCCTTTTACCATCAGATGGACTGTTAGCTCGTTTTTCATTCCATAACAAATACTATCAGCTGTTGTATGTGCGTGGTATGTTATAGTAACGCAAGTGTATGTACAAACGTAGAGTAACAGGCTCGTCCTTACTTTCTCGTAGTCAACATCACCTGAGCTTTGTACGTGGTAGAAGCCAAGCAGCGACTTTCGAATGGGCCAACTCGACCGGGTTGACCATGGCCTCGCAGAATACCGGCGTGAAGTAGAGGTATCTTGTGCTTCTGCGTTTTGGTCGGCGAGTGAGGTAACCGGAGGCCCCCTCCTCATCCTCCCTCCTAACTCCCAAATATCCTTAAAGGCCGGCAACTCTCCTGCAGCCCCTCTGGTGTAGCATATGTACGCGGGCGACTGTCAATCAATTACCATCAGATGAGCCGCATGCTCCATCATGCCCCTTGTGCAAACGAATTTTTTTGCAGCATTGGGAGTAACAAACGAGCTAACAGTTCATCGGATTATACGTGCAAACAACTTCAAGTCACACCAGACGACTAAGAATCAGACTGGAATCAGCTGTCGCCAGCAGTATTTCCGAAGAGTTACGACTTAGGGACCTTCAAGAAAAGAGCTTATTATGTATATGGGCCTCGGTGATAACTTACCATCAGGTGCACGTCGCACGCTCGTTTGCCCCCTTCTTCTATAAAAAAAAAAAACTAAGATTGAATGCCATAATGCCCGTAATTACTTTACCTTTCAGTGACTAATTGAACTACGGGTTAAGGTATGTCACATCAAAGGCATATTTTGAAGATTTATCCCCCACCATGTGCAAAAGAAATTGCGCGATTCGTGTACACCTAATCACAGAATGATTGATGTTACTACTCTCTAGGGGCAATCAGAAAAAAGTGAAAATGAGTATTTAACACATAAATTTTATTAAATAGGAAATTTCAATTTTCGATATAGTTATATTTTAGTGTCATACGTTTAGAATCTTATTATCCTAAGCTAAAATTTCCTTCCTAAATAAGTCTTCATCCTGAGCACTTAAAATTCCTCTACCGCAGCGACTACAGCTACATCATCTTCAAATCTCTGTCCTCACAGATACTCCTTCATCAGAAATCACGAAGTGGTCACGATCTAGTGAATATGAAGGATACTCATGTATTTCAAAGCCAGTATCTCGAATCTCAATCATCGCAACGGCGGATTTAAAAGCCTTGGCGTTATTTATTTATTTATTCGTTATTGTTAATACCTAAAACTAAGGTTTACAATGGACTGACTTAATGTCCTTTGACATTCTCTACCAGTCAAGCCTGGGTAAGAAAGAAATACATGTTGGCAAACGTTCAAATAAATAACATTCAATAACAAAAAAGAAATGTAAATTAAATATTAATATCAAATACATAATAATTATAAGATACGTATATGTTACATACAATATTATCATTTAGGCACATATAATACATACATAAATAAACAAGATATAGAGAAGAAAATATCAGATGGAAGTTGCCTTCAAATAGTGATGTCGGAGCAGAGTTTTAAAAAGTTTCGGTTCGGTGCTTTCCTGATATCATACGGGAAGGCGTTGCAGGGAAGTGTAGCTTAAACGGTAAAAAAAGAGATAAAGAAAACAGTAAACTAGGTTTGTCAAACAGAAACTTTTAGAATGTTTGAATATCGAGGTACTTCGTCATGGCTAGAATAAAGAAAATTGAAGTTATTCTAAAGATAAGGAAGAGAGTTTGGATCCTTTACTGATTATATTCTAGAGCTACGCCGCTAACGATAGATGAAAATGTATATTATGTATAAAATGAAGCGAACAGAATATATCTTATGCATTCATAGAGAAGGCGCTCCATTTTAGTGAGAAAGTATTTCGGTGGATCTGCCTAACACAGATTTGAATATTCGACAATGGATAGAATAAGTGCATAAACCAGCTAGAGTTTGGGTTTTAAACGATAAAGAGAACGTAAAGTGGCAACGACTTTACAGTTAGTATCACCAATATGTAAGCTCCAAGTCACGGTATGGTTTTTAATGAAATAACAGTATAGGATAAGAATACCGTTTAGATATTTTTATTCGTTGGATGGTCCATTAAAAAATTATTTGTGATTAAAAAGTTATTACCCAAAAACCATAACAATCTAAAAAACAAAAATGTATGAGATTCTTTGTTTGACATTCAATAGTTTTTACATTCTGTATTTGAGTTAAGCATCTCCTTGTTCTCCAGTAATTTTCGAATACGATTTCCGCCGTGGTCCAAACGTACCATATACAGCTCACGTTAGGAAAGGATACCTGGTGGAAACTTCGACCTGTAGAATGAACCGCGAGGAAGACCACTCTCTAGGGTAAATAACGATCAATAAAAAGTAATAGCAGAAGCCGATTCTTATTAAACAACCAAGGATTTAACGTCGTGGTTTGAATTTTATTTACTTACATTACATATTGAGTCATCTGCACCAAATTGGCAAAATGAGAAGTAAAATGAAGTTCACCAATAGAAATTAATGCTAACTGTTTAGTGGTTACTTTATGGTGTAATTCACAATATTTTTTTTTAATGCGGTATATCAATAACAACAGATGTCAAATAATAATTTAATATAAAAGTTGTTCGCATTTTTAAAAACAAAACGGCAATTTTATGCGACGTTAGGCGCGATTATCTGTTACCAGTCTTGATAATGTACCTCTGGTTTGTATCAGATGGTCAGTCCACCTTCTGTCAGAACCTACGACATTTTTCTGAGTAATAAATTCGACTGCTACCCCAGCAGTTTTTCCCCGAAAGAATTGTAGCAAGAGCCATGTATCAGTTTGTTCAAGATAATAAATGAATATGATGAGAAAATTTACACAAATAGTGTCGACGCGAACCTTGCGATCTCTCCTAGCCCCTGGGCTCTTATTTCGAAACACTTTATTTAATTTTTAATCAGGATTATTATTAGTAGCCCATAAAGTTTCCTCCCCTTCTTTAACCGATTCTGCACAGTTTATCGTTAAACTAATGCCTCTCCTAATGAGAATATTTGCCGAAATCACCAAACGGCAGGCTGATTGGTAATCCCAAAGACAAACATCTGATCTGATCTCTCAGCTGATCTAAAAGCAGTCTGATCTTAAAGCTCCAACCGATACGAATACCAGTGTATCATATATTGATCACTTAGGTTTGGCATATTTGGCCACGAAATAAAGAGCTTTTTCTAGTGACTGTGTCGGTACACGGTAAGAAAGTAGTAAATGAATGTCGAATTTTATTACGGATCCTATTTTGTTTTGGCAATCGAAAAATTGATAGTATAATTAACGAGCGACTGCCTGCGGTTTCACCTGTGAACCTGTGACCAAGTGAACCCCTAATTATGACAAAAAGTATATTATCCCATTCCATGAATAATCTACATTTTTGCCAAATTTCACTCTTATCCATTTAACGTTAAGTGAGATTCATCATTTTAATGGAATATTAATTTAATCAAATTTTATCAAAATCCGTGAAATTGTTTTAAGTTAAACCCATTCTGACACATACAAGAACTTTGTATATTCATTTCGGTAGATAGTCCAGTAGTTTAGTTGTTGCTGCAGCTCGGTCTTGCAGAATACCGGCGTGAAATAGTGTAATCTTGTTCTTCTGCGTAACGTTCGGTGAGTGAAGTAACCGGAGGCCCAATCCCCCCATCCTCTTCCTCCCTCCCATTCCCCAAATATCTTTAAAGACCGGCAATCTGCAGCTCCTCTGGTGTTGCAAATGTACGTGGGCGTCGGTAATCACTCACCATCCGGTGACTTGTTTACTCTTTCCCATAAAAGTAATATAACTCGAACTCTATCGATATGTTAATATAAATAAAACGTTTAACTATTAAGTGTAATTAGAGCTTTATGTAGATATAATGAGGAAATAGAAATGAAATATAAACATAATTGAGGCTGTTATTTTATTACAAAAATATCGTTGCGTCACAAATACGTTGTGTGTTAGATAAACGTGCCAACTCTTTTTCAGGACATATTATTATTTGTTAATTGATTTTATTTTTTGGACAATTATTAGACCTAAAGTTAATTATGATATGCCATTGGTTTGAAAAAAATATTTTACAGAATATATTCGATGATCTTCCATGCGATGTATTCCAAGAGGTCGTCGATCGCTTTCTGAAAAAAAATATTTAGAGAGAGTTTAATTATTACGAAAAAAAAGAAAGAAATTTGTATTTCCCCATGGCAACGCCCTCTTCATCATGTAACACAACTATTTCTTTTTTTATTTATCAGCTTTAGTAACTCTGCTGCTAAACATAGGCCCTTCTAAGAAAGCGCCAACAAAACGCCATGCATGGGAGATGTGCCCAGGCCACGCTGAGAAGGTCGATTGGTGAGCGCTGGGTAAGCGCAGTGTTACCGCTCCTTCACCAACACAAGAGATGATTTTATGCCAAGACGAATAGTATTTCCGACATTAGACATTCGTCAGAGTCTCGCCCGTTTGTCAATACAACGCGTTCACCCCTTCCTCCAATTAAAAAATTTTGAAGCCCAAACGTTACATGGGAAAGTGAATTTTCAGTATGTTTTCGAAAATTAATTAAGTTTAAAAAATAACATGATTATCCTTACTTTATTCTCTTCAAGCGCGTTAGGGAGAGTCTCGTTCAGGTATGTATTCACGATTTCAGAAAGTTCACGACCTTGTATGTTGATGTTCAAGTCAGACTGAAATTCATTTTAAAATATTAGTCATGCTTAAATAAATATACAAATGCAATCTTTCAGAGAGCATAAAACTATTTATCTACGTCTTTAACCCACTGCTAAACATATGGCCTATACTAATAACAGCTAACAACTAATAACATATCCATATAATCACCACGCTTAGCATATGGGTAGGCGATCGCTGAAACGGTCGTCTCGTACCTTATTCGCTGCTAACCATCATTGATTTTTGGTCTGAAATTTAATGAGATAATCAATTGATTATCTATCTATCTTATCTATTATAAAATTTTCAAGAATTCTTTTACTTTTACGACGCTCACGAGAAGACAAAACTACTGCCATACAAAAATATCTTGTAATATTTATCAAATTACTACTACAAGGGTTATTACATTTATTCAGTTTATCATAATCATATGGATATCCCATAGTGCCGACATAAAGCAACGCCAGTTGAAACTGCCGGTCTTCAAATTATTCATTATATAAATGTAATATTAATACGCGATATGTAGATAGTAATAATATTTAAGTATTTACCTCAATACCGCCAAGAGTGAAAGACAAGTTGAGGCTTCGAATTGAAATTCCGGAGATGGCACCAACGCTGAAACGAACATCGCCAGCGATACGGGGCTGCGTAACCACCAAACTGCACGGGAAAAATAAAGATCATCAGGAAGATTCTGTACCGAAAGTACTTCTAATTCATTTTAAATTCATCATTTTAAGCTTACGTATAAATTGCTACAATTTGGCTTTCTCGGCAGGCGCTTCAACTATCGCTAAACCCTAAATTCAGCCATTCAGAATTGTCATTCTACTATTGGTCAGTTTCTCTAAATGAACTGTGACAACAGGATCGAATAAGTGTTCGATTCTCTTTCACCACCACCCATTAATGTGAATTAAAATTAAAGTGAAGTCTGTTATGTATTCTGTGGTAAAGTAGAGCCTACATATGTGCCTCTGGTGCACAAACATTGCCCATCATTGTGTGAGTGTCTTTCCGAGCTATAAAAGGTCCGACACGGTGTTCATTTTAATAGCAACTTGGAATGTTGCAATTAACGTAAGTGTTAATTTGAATGTGAAGCAAAAATCGTTATAAAAAGTATAGACTTCGAAATCTAGACATGTGAAATACGCCAACCCCCACGGGTGCATCGCCGGGAATAGTTTCCTTCTTCCCGGCTCCAAAACACTAAAATGTTGAGAGGAGGCCTTTAGCCCACTGTGACGTTTACAAGCTGCTACATTACTTTTTTACATTTACAAGTAGATGTTGCATAGATTATTTAAGAATCGTGTTGATTAAATGGCGTATTCCGTATAGCTGTACAATTTCAGCCCGCGATTTTGTTTTATATGTTCGAAAGCGTTCTTCTTTCGATTTTTTTTTTCTCTTGTACGAAAAGATGAGTGTTCTCAGCCGTTAAATGTAACACCCTCTTAAGAACGAAACTAGAGCAGAGCGGTCAGGTACACTTTGCAATCTCTCAGCCGCGAGAAGAACTAACGTTCTTATATATTCTATCGTATCTTTTATTAAAAATGTTTAGAAATATATAAGCTGTTTCTCTCAAACGATAACAGTTATACAAAACTGAGTGAGTTAGTATAATTTTCCATTGTTTTACTGTTTTCCAATGTTTTTAAAATATTTGACGCAATATATTGAACTTGTTTAAATTATTATATGCTGATTCCTAATGTCACCGTAAGGTGGAGAAAAGTTGTTTATTGAGCATATCCTACATACTTCATCTTGAAGTTTTTCAAACTACGTCCGTGGGGTCTAAGAATTATGTTCCCATAAAAAAGGCGTATGTGTAAATATGCTATATTCTTCTTTAAATACCCAGTTAGCTAACTAACATGGCTTTGGTGATCTAACATCAGAGATGGGGATCGGCTGCACTTGAATAGTCAACTATAGTTAACTTTAATTTACTCTGTTATTCATATAATACTTCACGTAAAACCCTACCCTCTTAATCCATATCCTTAAAGACAGAATATGTACTTTAAAATAAATAATTATAGTAAGGTCTGACGCGTCCCAATTCTGGTCAGAGGTCTACACATTTATTTTTTGCTATTTTAATACAGAGTGTTTATCAACCACTAAAATAAATTTTCCTCTCTATTTGTAACTATGAGAAGAGATCCTGTCGACATTTTAGGCTACAAGCCAAGGATACAAATCGTACATAAGTTTCTAAAAACTCATTGGCTCGAGCTCTCCATATAAGGGATCCAACTTGGGTTTTGTTAATTCGGCTATAAAACCCTTAGATTAACGTAGCTTCATAATTTATTCTCTGAATCAATGAATAAACTTCTTTTACCATAATTATTAATTTAATGTGACCTACTTGTTGTGGATTAAAAGAAATAGGATCGTTTTTGCATTAATCACTCGATAACAACTGAATATTATTTACACAATTATTTTTATCGTTTCCAATCAAAGTATTTTATCGAGTGCGGGCTACTTACGCGTAAGCGATAAGTGTTCACATTCCACAATTAATCTATTTAATTAAATTGATAAAAACATGGCTAATTAACAAGTACCGACGGGTTGTTTTTCTATTTCTGATTACCTGTTATTTTCTTTAAAATATTAACGTATAACATGTTTCTATTTGTAATAATTGGCTATATTCTTATTGCATAGTTAGAGTGGTTCACAGAAATATCAAATTTGTTAATAAAACACTAGTGTTCTTTGAAAACCAGTACGTCGGTTTTTTATCGCTCACCAAACCTCTAGCCTAGCTTGGTGAGTATTTGTATGTCTTGTTAAATAACATGTTAGCTTTTGTTGTAGATTTCGAAACACGCAGTGTTATTACACAGTGTGATAAAGAATATAAATTTTATACCTGGTCAATTCACAGTACTGTTACTTTGCAATTCATTGTTTAGACCACTATTTTTTGTTTGAAATATTTTTAACTTAATATAAGTATTAATTAGTTAATAATAAAGTGAAGAAGCAGCCTGTAAATTTTCACTGCCGGGCAAAGGTCCCCTCCCAAATATTTCAGAGTTATGGTTCCAGTGCGGGTTGGCAGACTTTACACGTCTTCGAAATAATATTATTTATTATTTTTCAGACATGCAGGTTTCATTTACCGTCGAGAACAAAAAAAAATCAACACTAAAATGTCATTCGTGTAGTATGAAGTTAAAGAGAACGTTTTGATCACTGGTGTCAGCGTGAGAATCACGTTTTCTTCCCGAAGGTGTCGAAAGAGGCGACTTAGAGAAAAACTGTCGAAAATTGTAATAGCTACCGACAGACGGCGATCTAAGGTGCGAGGTATCATACACAGGGACCACCGTTCCGCTTGCTGAGCTCCTTAAGGGAGAGGTACATGTCCTGCAGTGGACTATTTACGGGGTATTGGTTGAATAAAAGACATACCGGCCGCTTGCATTTCCTTCGAGGGCACGTCCCATGAAAATTACTTCAATACCGGCTTTACCTTAAAAAATAAACATTACATAGTTATTACTTAACAACTTACAATAAACTTAACTAAAATAAATTTTAACTTAATATAAGTATTAATTAGTTAATAATAAAGTGAAGAAGCAGCCTGTAAATTTTCACTGCCGGGCAAAGGTCCCCTCCCAAATATTTCAGAGTTATGGTTCCAGTGCGGGTTGGCAGACTTTACACGTCTTCGAAATAATATTATTTATTATTTTTCAGACATGCAGGTTTCATTTACCGTCGAGAACAAAAAAAAATCAACACTAAAATGTCATTCGTGTAGTATGAAGTTAAAGAGAACGTTTTGATCACTGGTGTCAGCGTGAGAATCACGTTTTCTTCCCGAAGGTGTCGAAAGAGGCGACTTAGAGAAAAACTGTCGAAAATTGTAATAGCTACCGACAGACGGCGATCTAAGGTGCGAGGTATCATACACAGGGACCACCGTTCCGCTTGCTGAGCTCCTTAAGGGAGAGGTACATGTCCTGCAGTGGACTATTTACGGGGTATTGGTTGAATAAAAGACATACCGGCCGCTTGCATTTCCTTCGAGGGCACGTCCCATGAAAATTACTTCAATACCGGCTTTACCTTAAAAAAATAAACATTACATAGTTATTACTTAACAACTTACAATAAACTTAACTAAAAATAAATTTTAACTTACGTAACATAACATATTAAGTTTTGAATGTTTATTTACAGTATTTATCATTAACGTTTACCTTCCCTATTAACTAGCTATGATTTCAACTTCGTCTTCTATTTATCGATTTTAATATTATAAGTTGCTAGAGGTAATAAAGCGGCCTGTAAGTGCCCACTGATGGGCAAAGGCCTTCATCTCAAATATCTAAGACGGTTTAGGAGGTAATAATTAAAATGGCATTAACTCACAAAACGTAAGTCTTACTTATTTCCCGGACTTATATATTTTAACTATACTCCTATTACCATTTTCAATGAACCATTACAGCTACTAATTACAGATTCCCCGATAATGTTTATTGCAGTAAACAGACTATTTAACATTAACAGTTGATCTAATAAATGGGTGTTGTTAAATTTTTGTATTTTACTGTTTACTAGTTATACATACTAGTTATATCTGTTACATCTTTGATTTAAATAAGTAAAAGACATGTTAAATGTTGTTTCTTTTTATATATTTTCACTGGATTATCTTTTTATTAATTTAGTTTAAAATTATTTTTCTGGACATAAGAAAAACATATGATCTATTTCTCCAAAGAACAATCTCACCTGCACACATTGCTGTCTAACAGACAAAGCTCTGATGACCGACTGATGGAAAAATATAGGCCGCCTAAGCGGAATCTAAATCCCCACAAGCTAGTAATGAGAAGCACCATCTCTGGAGCGTCACACTCGTGGTGCTCTCCAATCTGCCTTCCGTGGCGAGTGTAGGCAAATGTGCGTAGTATGCCACCAAACGTGCATAGTATGCCACCTATTGTTCGTAGGGAAAGCACTATTTCCAGTAGTTAACTTATTTTTTAATATAAATATAATATTATCACCAGTCCAGTGGTTCACAACCAGGACACAGGGACTAGTACGCGTGTGTGTGAACGTCCAATATATTATTATTATGAGTGACAAGAACATTAACATGCCTTTCTCAAACTAGGTTCTGGCCCGTTCTTTAAAGTGCCCCTGTCTTGCTTAAAGTATAATATCAACACGACAATTCGCAATAATACAGAACACAAATAATCAATGATAGGTTACGCGTTATACTTACCAAGTGCTAAAGTAAGTTGTGGTAGAGACAAGTCGAAGGTCAGTCTGCTGGCGAGAATCGAAAGATCTAATCTGTTTATGGCGATATTGCTAAGACCGGAGAAGTACAAGTCCTCGACGACTAATTGCGCAGACAAGACTCTGGTGAAGAGAATGTTTCAAGTTATTATATTGTCTAAAATAATACTAATGAAGTTATTTATTGTTTTATTAACGTTTTACATTACTTATACTCGTATAACCATAACGTCTGTTAAAAATATGTAAATATTATATGGTGATTTGGATGCCCTCAACTATCACGACCCCCTAGTTACATCACAGGGGGAAGAGGGTGCCTGCAAACAAGCTCTACATGAGATTGCAGCCCTGTGTCAAGCTGTGTCACTTCTCATTGCTAAATTTCTTTGACCATGAAATTTTCAAAGTCATGACACCTGAAGAGTCATGAAGATCAATGAAGGGCAGCAGCGATTAACTTGTGAAATATCTGGTGCTGCTGTTCTTAATGTGCTTGCCGCACGTGATGGTTAAGGTAATATTCCCTATGAGAGAGTTCATAATCAAAAATGTAAAACATATAAGAATTCGACCTAAAGATTTTTTTGTTATAACATCATATTATCTTTCGGCTGTAGCTTTCTATTAGCAAATGAGGGTTTAAAGACCGGCTTGTGATTAAAAACCGTTCTATATTACAAAAACCAAATCATACACACTGCTGATGACGAGCATCCCCTTATATGCGAAGGTGCTGCACTGCGATCATTAATCCACTTTCCATCAACGGTAAGTATGAGTAAACCCTATATGAAGTGCACGTTAGCTTTGGCTGGTAGTTTCCACTCGTCTTTGTCCAGGAAGATGGTAGGTAAGGACGATGATGATGATGATAATCGTGATGAACTACTATCAGAGAAATAAATCTATACGGGAATAATATATTTAAAAACTTACTCTGGTTCTGAAAGAGAAATCTCGAGATTAATTAGATCCCTTTTTACAGGGTCAAGACCAGCGTCTACGATACTTTGACTCACGCCTTCGAGAATGGAAATAATTATGTCAGTTACCAATCTCTCCTGTCGTAGTTCTAGAATAAAAAAGATATTTTATTATAAAACACAAAAGGAATAAAATATTACATTAAAATATTTACTATTGGAAATTCCTACAATTTGTATTCATCTTTTACATTTATATATACATATTCCCTATTTAACATATTGTTTCCAAATACTTACCTTACCTGTACACGGAGCACCCTGCTAGCTAACAAACAAACTAGGTTCTGGCGACGGTATTATAATGGAAAATCCATTCGCATTTACCGAACTGTACGTGGTAGAGTCAAGTGGTGGCTTTTGCTGCTGCTTAAATGGTCCGGCTCGACTGGGGTAGTACCACGGCCTTGCAGAATACCGGCGTGAAGTAGAGGCATACTGTGCTTCTGCCTTTCGTTCAGTGAGTGAGGTAACCGGAGGCCCACACCCCCTCCGTATCCCCCATCGCCCCACTTCCTCCCAACACACAAAGGATATTCCTCTAAGGCCGGCTATTGCGCCTGGAGTCCTCTGGTGTTGCAGATGTACGTGGGCGACGGTAATCACTCTGGTTTGCCTGTCATACTATAGACAAGTCACGGTAAGCATTCACCATCTTGTTCAATATGGGCAAACATTCCAAGAAATACATGCCGGTTTTTGCTTGAGTTTTCTTAAAGAGGCCTTGTACAGCAACGGACTTAAATAGGCTGAGAAAAAACGAAATAAATACGTAGGGAAGTTAAAAGACATAGAGCCAAGTATATTAATATTCAACGAGATTTACCTTCTTGGGTTAATGTAGGTAAAGTGTTGGCGCTAGCCAGCAGCATTAATACGGCGATAGCGATGGTCTTCATGTTGATACCTAAAAAAAATAAAACCCATTGTTGATTGTCCCTGCAGTTTTAGTTTACAGTTGAAGAGCCGTGGTAGTTTTTTTAGAGAGGATGTTTGTTTTTATTTCAAAGTACGCGAGTGACCTGGGTTCGATCTCGGTGCCGGCACCATTAAAATTGCTCGTAAAATTTTATGTACTGAATTTGTTCGAAACCACGTGCTCAGCGTCAAAGGAATTGATAGGGAGGAAATCTGCATAGCTGAAAAATATATTAAAAATATGGATATGTAAAGTCTGTCAACCAGTGCTGTAGTAGCATGGCAAACCGTTTTCGGCACCAAAACCCCTTTCTAATGTTGTGAGTAGGCAGTGTGGCATTTACATGTAAATACAAAGTAGTAACTTTACGTTACTTTGTCTTACGTCTTTTATTTACATGACAATTCAGCAGTTACAGATGCGATTAGAATATTTAAGGATACGAACTAAGGTTACTTCGAATTTTTGTGACTCGAAGCTCAACTATGTAAAACATACAATAACCTTAGTATATAGGCAAGTATATATAATGGACTCAAAGCTATTGTTGACAGCCGTGTCGCAGTCATACTTATGTATGACACTATTTATTATTATTCTTATAGGTAGTGCTAATTATTTGCTTAAAAATTTGTCACTAATACAAACATTTGTTGCATTTAAACTTAGTAATAGCTAGTGACAAATGAAATAACACGCCTATCACTAATAGAACGTGATGTGTGGCGAGATTGATCACCGTTTTTGATTCCGGAGATCGTTATGAGACTTTCAAGACTATTCCCAACACCACCAAGAAAAAATAGGGTGGTAGATTCTTACACTGGTGCCAAAAAGCAATTATGAATAAACGCTATAATTGTTATAAAACTATTAGCGATTAGCCCTAGCTTTCTCCAAATTTGTCCAATGGGAACTCTTAATTGAGATAACAAAAAAGTATCCTCAATCCACATATTTGCCAAATTTCGTTCATATTTGTTCAGTAGAACTTTAAACGATATTGAACCACTATTCATCAACACCCGTGACTTTGCTTTTAAGTTAAATATATTAATGGAATATGGAATTATGTTTGTTAATGAATTATATAGCATTGTTTATTTATTGATGAAGAAAAAAAACTTGAACTTAAATTATTTTAATTAAAATGACTGTTCTTACCTGCTTTACTGTGACAATTAAAAATTAAATTTTAATTTCAACTATTTATATTTTCATAGAAATATGTGATTTTATCATAAATGTAATTAATCAAAGTTTTGTATCTTTTTAATCCTTATCAATTGTAGGTAGCACTGCTGACGCGCCATAACAGGTGGTAAAGGTATTGTTTTGATATCTTTCTTTACGCTAATATGACGTTATTGATAAAAAGTGGTAAATTGATAACTTCCTGTACATTTTGTAGAATAAAATTAAAGTTTTTTTTTTATGTTAAGTAATGTTACTTTTACTATGTAGTACTATTACTTATTCTGTGCTAGTTAAATAAATATTTGTTTGCCTTTAATACATGTTATTTAATTTCTAATATGTATTATAGGTAACACAAATAAAAACTGGTTAAACTACATCAAGCAAGAACGTAGAGTGTGGCTGCAATTCGCCAGAACGTAATATATATGTATTCGATGAAGTTATTGCTGTTAGCCGTTTTGGCTTTTACAGCTTCATAGGTTTATGCTTTAATTAGATATGCAAGAGTACATCTACTACAACGTAATACACAACCCATAGCTAATTGGTAGGCTCCTTCGGTAGTTCAGGTAGGTACAACCTCCTTACTTATTTCTGTCGCCAATCACTGTTGAGTTCTGGTTTTGATGATACACTGAGCCAGTACAATTGCAGGCTGTGTGGAATTCCATCTTAGTCCTCAGGGGTGACGAAGCATCTGTAACCTCCTTCGATTGAAGTTTTATGCAGGTACAGTTCTACAGTGGCAACATACCACAGTTCGTTAGTCAACCCAGTCCAATATTAAGTGGAGTTTAGTATACACAAGATTTAATAGATTATAATGCATCACAATATATTATATTTATAAAAGTATGCCGCGTGTGATCTGTCTTTGAAACCAGGTGTTGGCAACATTAAAATTGTTTATTTTAATTTTATGTACCGATATATTTTATCTACCACGTGCTTGGCGATGAAGGAAACACCATAAGGACACCTGCATGTCTGTGAATTAATGGATAATTGGAGCAAACTAGGCGTAAAGACGTAAGTCAGGCTGGCTTTGACGACTGCCACGTGTTAGATTTATGCCTTTACGCCCATTTATCGTATTTCGTATAATACGTATAATACATAAAAAATATCTACAGCCGGCGTGTAACGAGAGCTGTAGACAAAATTGTTCTACAAAATTATTTATTATCAAATACTCCATTTTTAATAATTTCTGAGAGATAGGTGAATCGTGAAAACCATTGGGCATTTGTGGCTAATTAAGTCCTATGCCAAAAAAAAAACGTAGGCATTTCTTGGATTTAATATCAAATCAATTTCACGATTATTTATCGGCTTCCGACTTACATCTAAGACCAAGATAAGTGTATATAAGATATGCATACGTTTACGTATGGAAAGTTTGTTTGTACGTAGTGTTTTAAACACTATCTTGGTAAGTGAGCAATTCATTTACATTGCTCTGGACAAAGTAGAGTGGTTTGTTAGAGACAGGGATGCAAGGACGTCACACTAACCACCCCAAAAGCATAATTCAAGATGTTGTAATCATATTAAATCTATCCCTCCTGTAGACTATCACTAAATACGTTGTAAGCTGAAAATTTCATCCTGAATTAAAACTTTTCGAAGAATGGGTCAATAAAAACAATACTTCTCAAAAACTAGTCTTGAAAGACAGTATAGTGATATTGCCTATGAAAGTTTTAAATTGATTTTCCACTTTTCGGAAAAGCATCTATGATAGAGAGCGGTGTAGCGTGAAAGACGATGTAGTGACACGAATTGAGAAAGGGATGCTGAGCTGGTTTGGACATGTGGAGAGGATGAAAGAAAGTAGGTTGACGAAACAACATATATGAGGCGAGTGGTAGAGTCGAGAGAGGAAGACCTAGGCCAACATTTCACGATCAAATTAGAGACGTTCTAAAAAAGGCCAGGTCAAGAGTACTCTCAACCCACGAGCATGCATGCGAAGATTGATGAAAGTGGAAGAAGCGAAAGACGTATGTCAGGACTATAGCAAGTGGAACAAGATTGTCTCTGCCTACCCCGTTGGGAACAAGGCGTGAATACATACATACATCTGTGACTTATGTCAATTTATAAGAACATAACAGATCCTATATTGGTTCTAACAGAGATTTATGAATGTGTATTAGCTGAAAGGTCGAAGAGGTGAATAGTGGCGGTCACATTCGACTTTCAGATAGTCCTGAATGTTTTTGTAAAATTATATTATCCGTCTATAATTTTACAATTTCATGCCTACTTCATGGGGTATGAGGGACTAGAAAGACGTGGAGCCATTGAGGTATCTCAAAGCTTTTTTTAATTATCTTTAATGTACAGAATCAGCTTTTTTACAATTTCATAATAGTATAGATAATATACGACTTGTGATGAGCAATGTAGAATGTTGCAAGTAATTTTTCTTAAATATTATTTGAAATATAACGTAGCTAAGTATACACCATTATTCGACGTGACGTTTTAGTTTAAAATCTATATGCAAATCTTCAAACGGCTGTACTGTAAAGTCTGGATTATGATCATTAACGATCATAATCCAGACGAGTCAACGAGGTGGTAATTACGAAATAACTAATTGTTCATATCATTATATTATACGTGAATTTATTGTAAAAGTAGAGGAATAAAACTTATATCATTCGAAAGGCACTGTACCATAGATGTGCATCAAAAGAAAATGTGTGCATGTGTGTATGTTACAATTAAAGCAGGTAAAATAAAGTGAACATACGTACATGATTTTTTAATACAAAAGGGCCTTTTGCCCTTTCCCACTCTTTCCTCAAAGCGACCAAGCAAGAATGGTGGAATTTGACCACAAGGGATACAATTTTAAATACTGTAAGGCACACGCGGAAAAGCAGAACTAGAATTATACTTCAACTGCGAGAAATATTTATTTAAAATCTTTTTTCTTTATCAGCGTGTACAAGTCCACATCTAGATCTAGGCTAGGCAAAGACCTATGGTACAACAGACAGGTCCGCTAACCACTAAGGACACCCGGTCGTGTGTAAATATGTCGCCGGACAAAGGCCTCGCCCATAATGAGGTTTGTCCGTAATCGCCACACCTAGAATGTTGGCGATTGTAATACCAGACACCTCGCAGACACATCGCAGACGCTGCTGTACATCTCCGGTTTTAACCGCGGGTTTGAATAATTTAGGGTTGGCATATTTGAAATGTTTATAACGCCATCTGTCTGAAGTCATACGTTTCTCTAAGACGCTTTGGACTTGGATTGACAAGATGGAATGGGGAGGCAAGTTCTCTAATGCCACTGCTTGGCAAATTCAAAGGTTACATGTAGGTACCATTTGTAAGTTTTTTTAACGCCATCTATTGAAATATCTTATTACTTACCCGTTATTTCTTGAAGATAAAAACGAAGAATGAAGAAAGAACTGTGTAAAGATTTTTAAGTTAACCCTAAAAACTGATGATTGCTTTAATATTTCCTTACATAGTTTTAAAAATAACATAACATGACGCCAGCCATTTATAAATATATTTACATATATTTAAACTTCTTAAGATACTTTAGTATGAGACCAAGCCGTTGTTTTATTTATTTAAGAATGTAAGAAAAATGGCCAGGGCATATTGTTCATTTAGTTAAATATTCTTCAAGCCCTGGTAGAATAGGGAGCGGACGCACACTTTAAGTTCCCGAGTGACCTGGGTTCGTTTTTCAGCAATTTTTAATACCAGTTTACTACGTGCTCGATATATAATCTCTTAGAAATAATATTAAAAAAAATTCGCGGACAGGCAGACAATCCCCCAACCTGTGTCTAGTGAAGTCGTGTCATCAAGATAGCGTCGGCTTCGAATTTCTGTGAAAAAGTGACAGGAGATCTTTACCCAGTCGTGCGTCAAATTTTATTTTTATTTAAGGAGTAAGGACGGGTTAACTTGGGCTTGCACCGATCATTAAACACTCTACAATCCGCCGCCTATCGGCAGGGCCTCGGAAACACTTTCACACATATCCGCTAACCCACTAGCGCCAGCCGCCCTACGGAAATAAAAAAAAATACTTATCTTTAACAGCCTGTACATAGGCCTCTCCCATAAAGAGGTTTTATCATAACCGACACACTCGGCAAGCGGACTGGCGAACGCGGTACGCTTAATTTTGGTCTGGTATTTTGGGAAATGGCTATCCCGCCATCTGTCGGTAGACATTATCAAGGCTTTTCCATGAGTTGCCTCTTACGATACCGACGGAACAAAAGGGGATAGCAAACTCTTTTGCCTTCACCACACGATAAAAATTATTTAAAATACGAGCTCTCCGTACCGTAAACTCTGTACGCAATGCAAAGGTGGTCAGAGGAACAGATGTTATATTTTAGTCCTTTCAAGCCACTTTTCACAAGTACTCGTGTGGGAAAACGTGTCAGGTGGTGCTCCTGACGTCGTTGTAAAGCCAAAGCCATTGATACAAAACGTACTTAAGTTACGCTCACTCATTGGTACGAGCCTCCTGTTTGGAGAAGCAAATCCTCTTACCGCTCGGCTACCATGGCTCTCTTTTTTTCATTAATGACGGTATATTATAGAAGTTAAATGCTGCTGCTTCGCTGCTGATAGTTAAAACACATAAGAATTAATTTATCTTTATAAATGTAAGCACAGGAATACTTTTAAATAGCGATTGTCGGGAGTCTCGTTTTAAGTATATCTTCATAAATAATCCAGATTTAGTATTAATCTAATGTTTTTAATAATTTAATAAGGCGTGTGTGTGTGTATTTAAGTATTAATGAATTCAAGTATGTATGTATACATGTGTGTATGTGTGTGCGTGAGTGTGGTTGATTACTTCACTTATTCTAAGTTTCTCAGTTTCATCATTAGTTAAGTTTTATACATCCACTGCATTATTTCACCTTTGCAGTCAGATTTCTTTATTTTTGTATACATAAAAAAAACAGTTTATTTATATATTATGATATAGTATAATTTCAAGAAAAGTAGTATGTATGTATACATGTGTGTATGTGTGTGCGTGAGTGTGGTTGATTACTTCACTTATTCTAAGTTTCTCAGTTTCATCATTAGTTAAGTTTTATACATCCACTGCATTATTTCACCTTTGCAGTCAGATTTCTTTATTTTTGTATACATAAAAAAACAGTTTATTTATATATTATGATATAGTATAATTTCAAGAAAAGTAGTATGTATGTATACATGTGTGTATGTGTGTGCGTGAGTGTGGTTGATTACTTCACTTATTCTAAGTTTCTCAGTTTCATCATTAGTTAAGTTTTATACATCCACTGCATTATTTCACCTTTGCAGTCAGATTTCTTTATTTTTGTATACATAAAAAAAAACAGTTTATTTATATATTATGATATAGTATAATTTCAAGAAAAGTAGTATGTATGTAGTATGTAGTCTTCACGTAGATAGGTACCGACCTAACCCGAAGGTAGTGCTGCGGTCGAGTTATAAAGTAATTAGGATCTTAAAGTCATCACGCCACCTATCGAAAAGAGCAGCACAATGTTTGCTGAGCCAGCAAGTATTTGAATATAATATGAAAAGTGTTTTTGTATTATGAATTTTGTAAGAAAAGTTCTATGTAAAAATTCTGTAGATTAGTAATTAGGATTAAGAGTTACAAATATGTATGTCCTTCAATTTAGATAAAACAATACATAGAATCTATCGTCTTAAGACGAGACGAAGTGACGTAGTTACCCGAACGCTGCCCAACTTGTTTGACCTCTTGTTCAAAGTTAGACTTATCTAGTCGGACAATTGGTCCCTAGTATATGTACTCGTCGACAACTTCGCGCACAATGTTCCCGACAACCACCGGTATTGGTTTGACATGGACGTTAGGCATGATCTTCGTCTTGTCCATTGGGATCAATCCTAGCGGCAGATCCTATTGAGATTATTGATTGCTCCTCATAAATCAAATATAAATGATGTATTTGCCATTAAAAATAAAACTTCTCTAAGTAGATATACTTCAATACTTTAATTTCAATATGGATGTCCTTTATAGTACACAACGCAGCATAGGTTAATGGGCCTCTCCCTGCCATACCCCATTCTTCCTCAAATATCTTTAAAGGCCAGCCGCGCAGTTGCAGTTCTTATAGTGTTGCAGATGTAAGTGGGCGTCGGCAAACACTTACCATCAGGTGAGCCGCATGCTTGTATTACAATTACTGGTGGATCAGGTGGAAATAAAACACCAAACAAATAAATTAAAACCGACGGCTGAACGATTGAGCAGAGGTCCTTGCTCTGAGAATAATAGTACTCTTACAAGAACTTCTTTTACTATTGTTCCTTTTATTTTTAAGCAAGGAGCCGATTTCAAGTCTGACAGGCGGTCTGTGCTCTACTTGTTTGTTGGACCAAAAATTTTATTGTTATGACACTGTAAGTATTATTTCCTTGATGTTCTATCCCTTTTGGTCATCTGTTCCTATATATTATTCCTAACTAAAATTGTACAAATTATTAAAATTTGACATTTTTCAATCATTTGCTATGTAAAAAACACTGATTGCTCGTCCCTATCGCCTTCCGAATATCGATCAGCAGTTATCCTGGAGCTGGCGAACCTTTCAGCCTGTATATTTATTTATTTCGAAGAGCATTTCTTTTGAACAATTGCCGCGATTCAATCAGGAACTCATACACTGAGAAATTAGAACCTTTCAAATTTTGCTTTAGAATTCCACCCTTCACATTTGGTGATATGATCATGGAAAGACACTGGGCTGGATCTGGAGCACGAGCACCAGACTTGATACCGAATCTGCAGCATTGCTTGAAATAAGTGTCAGTTACGAGTATATGGCGAAAGCCGTTTTTGCGTTCGGTAACAACAGAATTTTATTGCGCATTCTTCTTCTTCTTTTTCTTAATGTCTTAAAGTTTTGAAGAATCCAGTTCATTTAGCTTATAGTTTGTTTTTGGATAAGTCCTATATTATTATTAATACCAGAATATATGATTGATAATATAAGTGTCATAAACAATCTTACAAAATTTGATGCTGTATATAAACTTTCAACCATCAACAAATAACTCTTATGGCAGCAGAATGTATTGGTACCGCTGCATATCGCGCGTGGGATTATTATTCACTATGGTCGATAAAAAAATAAGTAGCCGTTTAACAATTAAGAAAATGTATTTGATCACATGAGCATGACAGGTGTATATATAATTACAGATTTATAATATTATAACACAATTTAAAGTATGCGGTTTATAATGATTTTAATTATTCTTGCAACGACTGTGTTTATGATATCCTGAAAAAAAAAATAAGTTTAAAATCAAAGGACAACTTTAAATCTTAATTCAGATATTAATTAGGAAATATCACACTTATGTCGTAGAAAATATTAACAAAATTATGACGAGCCACAATTACAGTACCTCGTAGATTTAAGTAATTTTCATTATCTTAACTCTACTCTACTCTACAGATAATATTTATGCTAACTATTTTTATATTCACCTCGTAAATTCTGATGTTTGTAGGCAAGTTGGTAAACCAGTTGTTAATGAAGTTAGATATGTTGAGACCCATGATATTGACATTGAGATTACTCTGAAAAATAAAGGGTTAATAATTTAAATATTTTTTTAAATTATGTTGATTTGGTTTTTCCATTGTTTGACTGGTGAAAGAAAGACAAATGTTTTTTTTTGTTTTATGCTTTATCATCCTTTCGATTTATATGTTAAACTTAGTTTGTCTAAACAATATGATTACCTCAATGCTCGTCAACTTAGCTGACACGCTAACGTCGGCCACGGTAATCTGCGAATTGGAAGCACGAGCTACCGTAGCTTCACCAGCGATGCCTAATCCTTTGACGGCAAAACTGAAAATTCATAATTAACTTGTATATTAATATTAAGATTTTCAAACACTCAAGTTTAAGTTATTATATGTAAGAAACTCAAATTTTTAACTCATACCTGCCACTTAACTTAGCACTGACACCACGGCTTACAAAGTTCGCTTCGACACCAGAATTGCCTGAAAATTAAAACTAAATATGTATCTTCATCACATAGAGGAACACGTATATATAGGGAAACGTCGTGAAGGATTCATTAATAACTCTCGACCAACTATAGTAACTGTATAAACACACTATGTCAATATTTAAAATGCTAACTATTGATAAAGTTCCGGTCAACCACTCCAACGAAGCTTAAAAGCTTGTTATGTTAGGAGATCATTCACGAATGGTGAGAGGAACCAGTGACTTAATATTATGTAATTTATGAAATTAAAAATCCGTTATATTAATATTTTAACAATTAAAAACCAAATAAGATACGCACCAACAATCGCGCGAAGCTCAGGAAGACGTATATAGAAATGCAGTTTGTTGCTAAGGAGAGAGTAGCCTATATCGATGACATGAATATCACTGAGTCCACTAAATTTAAAATTGTCAATATAAGCTCTGGCACTTAAGAATCTATAAATGAAAAAAAAAATGTGTTATAAGCTGGTACTTTATAAAATATGATCAAGACTGGGTGTTTTTAAATGAAAATGTATAAGTGTATCAAAAATGTACATGATGAATATTTTTATTCGCGTTTTTTTAGTATGTAACAGTATGTAATTATATTATATAATAACAGTATTATGTATTAATTTTTATAAGTAAAAAGTTGCAATAAAATCTTTTTGGTTGTACTGTTTGTATCTGGCTGGTTTTGCTTTTTAAAAACAGAAAAATAAAAAGTAAAAACGGGTTTCCGCCATTTTTCCATTGATTTCTGTCCGCCAAAATGAGAGATTCTAACGAAGAAATTTGAAACATTTTAAGTTTTATTACAAAAAAGGGAACTGAAAAAGTCTTGATATAAAAAAAAGCACGATATTTGGGTGCCAGACGAGCTCACTGAAAGAAACCTAATGAATTGTGTATTCATTTGCGATTCTCTGTTAAAAAGTAATGAAACCAAACCGTATTTGAAAAGATTGATCACTGGTGATGAAAAATGGATTAACTACGACGAGGACGTGCGAAAACGATTATGGTCAAAGGGCAGTTAAGCTTCACAGACTATAGCGAAACCCGAATTATCTCGCAATAAGGTGTATGTTGTATGGTGGGATTGGAAGGGCCTCATTCACTATGAGGTTTACTGCCGGGCAAAACCATCAATTCGGATCTCAACTGCCAAACAGCTGAAGAGACTCAAGCAAGAAACAGAAAAAACGATCGAAATAGGTCAACAGAAAAGGTGTGGTTTTTCAGCATGACAACGCCAAACACACATACAACATAACAACACACAAGTGCTTATGCATCCATCATATAACCCTGACCTTGCAACCTCAGATATTTACCTGTTTCTGTATCTTTAGAATTCATTAGGTAGTGTTAGGTTAACATGAATAGAGGACTGTCAAATCTACTTGTTTTACTTGCAGTTTTTTGATCAGAAGTTCCAAAATTTCTACATCAATGGGATTATGTCACTACCTACAAAATGCCAATAAGTTATCGAACTAAATGGCACATATATTTTATAGTCAAATGTTAATAAACCATGATAACATATAAATACATACATATATTTAATTATACAATAATAAAATAAAAAACTCATACTTACGAAGGACTAATAAGAACATATTCCACTTTAGCACTGTCAATTTCAAAGGGATCTAGTCCTCTATTTTTAATCCTCTGAGCCAATTTCTCTATCGCGTTTAATATAATTTGACCGAGGTCCCATTTCTCATCTCGCAAATCTGCAACCAATT
Source organism: Bhutanitis thaidina (assembly GCA_029286595.1). Taxonomy (NCBI): domain Eukaryota; kingdom Metazoa; phylum Arthropoda; class Insecta; order Lepidoptera; family Papilionidae; genus Bhutanitis; species Bhutanitis thaidina. The sequence goes on from JAGSMS010000018.1 coordinate 8,927,540, forward strand.
CATCAATAAAAAACATTTTACACTGCACGTACAAAATTTACGAATACGAGGATATACTCCTATTATTTTTTTTATTTTGATATAAAACCCTTTGTGTTTGTTACTGCCAGCTGACGTACGAGGCTCTGGTGAGAATGGAATCTCAAATAATACAGAATCCAGAATCCCCTTTTTATCATCTAATTATTGGCTGACGGGATAAGTCTTTTAATTCATTTAGAATTTGAAATTCTTTGATTAATAAATGTAACGTTAAAAATTACCCGAGGGTGAAACCTGAGAGAAGGCAGTAGTGCTTGCCACGAGCATCAACAGGGCAAATGCAATTGTTTTCATCTTGATTGACCTGAAATAATATTGGTATTAATTTTGTTGGATTATTTTATATAATTCACTGTACGAAATATACAGTATTAGTTTTCAACAATATTAAGTACTGACAATGTAAATTCTGCAACTATTTATCAAAACTTCTACTTTCTCACCTGCGCGGTTTCCTCACTGCTTATGTAAACCGCGCAGCAAACAGACTAAACTCCGGCCGAATGATAATTGTAAATGCATATCAATGTGCTGCACTCAATTTTTACCAGCTAAGCGATCACTCAGTAGTGTGAGTATATCGGCACATCAACATAAGACAGGTCATGTCTCCTCGCCAGTTAAGTCTGAGCAAGCCAATTTTTCTTTTTCAGCTTTGCGCTATCTCGAAAAGTACTATATCCCACAGTGGATTCAGAGAGACCAATGAGAAAAACGTGAATAGGAATGTAAAAAATATTATCTTTATAAATAATTATTGTAAGTGCAAAACTATAACGATAATTTAATTAATGTCACTTTTAAATATATTTATTCTACCATTATCAGCTCACGTTATGTTAATAACTATAATTGAAACATTATTTTTTTAAAAACACAGCATGTGAATGTTCGAATTTGCTTGTAACTTACCTCCTTATGGCAAAGATTGACAAAATACAACAGAGACCAGTTATTTATAGTGTAGCGTAAATAATCAATAACTAATTATTTAGAATTAAAAGTTTTTAATCAGTTATCAGTTCTTTTAATTTATTTTATCTCTTTAAATCCATCAGACTATTATAAATTTGTACGTACTTGATAAATCGATAAAATATATCATATAAAAGAGAATTCGAATTGTTTTTGTCTACACAGGAGCAGAGTGAGGAATCCCCAAAAAAAATCTCCTAAACCTTTAAAAATTTATAACTGCCTTTGCTACGTATATTTATAAGGTGTCACTTCTTCACATTCTTGTTACCTAACTATAGAATTTCAATTGTTTACATACGTCAAAACACAGTTAACTATCCTGCACATGGGAGCACCGAATGACCACAACCCGAAACAAAAATAAAAAATACTATGACTTAGTAAAAGTTCCAAAAAAAAAATTGTCAAACGAATCCTAGAATATAAAAGAATTAAAAGAAACGTAATAAACTAAATGTTAAAACGTTAGGTAAGTTTTGCAGGACCCGCCGCACGAACAAGCCCCAAAAGTTCTCCGATCACACTCTTAAACTCATGAAAGCCAGGCGTGAGATAAAGCTGCAGTCTACAACAGATGCGTCAGCATATCGGGAACTGAATAGACAGATCTCCAAATGTATGAGGCAAGACTTACGCAAATTCAATACAGCCTGCATTGAAAAAGCGATAGAGCGGAACCAAGGCTCCAAAGTCTTCGCCAGAGATTTGTCTATCGGAAAGAGCCAACTGACCAAGCTGAAGCCCGAAAGCGACGCAGTTATTTCCACTGGAGCAGAGTTTTTGAGTGAAATTGAGAGATTTTACGGACAGTTGTACACAACGTCGTTGAAACCACACACTGATGTGAGTAACGATTATTCCGAACATTATTCCGATAACATCACGGACGTCAGTCTTGGCGAGATTACGATGGCTCTCAAACAGCTTAAAAACGGCAAGGCGCCGGGTCAGGACGGAATTACAGCTGAGCTTCTGAAAGCGGGTGGAAAACCGATACTTGTTGTCCTTCAGAAGCTGTTTAATTCCGTCATTCATGGCGGTGTTACGCCAAAAGCGTGGAGTAGAAGCGTGGTTGTCCTATTCTTCTTAAGTTTTAAGGTGGGTATAGTAATAAGCTCATTATTGATGACTTAATGACAAGTGGTGCACCTTCCCCTGAAACTGTCAAAAATTACATTTCCATCAGATCGGTGTTGATAGGTTTGGCGAAAATAATTGTATAAATTTGTTGTCACCCTTCAAAAAGTCTACATGCCACAAAATGTGGTACGAATTTTTTATCGAGTAAATAACTTACCTTTCATGCAATCAATTGAAATGATTAAATTACAGGTCTTTAGGAGCATAGATTTTTTAGCCTAGTGTGCCGTGGTAGCCTAGTGGTCAGGGCGCTCACTTTAGTTTCATGGAGCGCAAGTGAGCTGTGTTCGATCCCCGGGGCCGGCAACACTAAAATTGTTAATAGCAATTTTTAGTGCTGTATTTACCACGTGCTCGGCGGTGAAGGAAAACATTCACGATAGTTGGAAACCTGCATATCTGACAAATAATAAAAAAAATATATTACTTCGAGGATATGTGAAGCCTGCCAACCCGCAAGGGAGCAGCGTGGCCGGCCATGCCCGGCTCCTACACCCTCTCAGATATTTGAGAAGGAGGCCTTTGCCCTGCTGTGGGCACTTACAGGCTGCTACTTTACTTTACTATTAGTAGATTTTTTACACTTAATGTTGGACGATTTAATTTTATGCTTCGATATTGAAGGTTACATCTTTTTGGAACACGTGGATAGAGACATCGGTTTTAAATGTAAAAAAAAAATCATGATAATTAAACTATTATTTACTGATTATATTGAGTTAAATTCACACGGCACGACTTCAGGATAGCGTGAGCTAACTCTGCCTAGATCGGACCAAAAGTGTATAATTATAAAGCTGACGGTAGCCGGGTTTAACTATGACATAAGGAAGTCATAACACTTCAGTCACCCCGTTACCATCGGTGCTGTAAAGCACCTGAAACGTCGGGATTTAAAAAAAAATAATTCAACGCGGCGCGATAAAGTCCGTAAACAATAGTATCATTTCAAATATTAATAATTTGTAAAATTTTGTGTTACTATTTTTTTATTTTACAAAACACTTAAAATAAACTTAACTGAACACTTGTCGATAATTATTTAGAAATTTTTTATTTGTTGAACGTAAGTAAGTAGTCGATGCGACCAATAGATCAATACTGGATAAGGAATCAGATTACAGATGCGAAGTCGTCGCCGCTGAGAACTACTTCTACAGATAGAAAGCCTTGTTACCAGTAATAATAATTATATCAGAGTTTGATTTTATTTAAACATCATTAAATTGTCTTAGTAACAGATAAGTAATCGTATATGCACAAACTTAAATAATACACACAGCAGATTAAAAAGTGTAGATAGCAAATATTAATAATAAAATGGATTATAAGTGTTTTGATATTAATCTAGATACACAGCGTGGGGTGACCTTGAAAGATTTTTCTACGTAAACAAAGCTAATATCAGTTGCTATGTATTATAGGTACTTCTTTATTTCTGTGATGATTGATTGCATGGCCACGGAATTACAAGGAAGTTCCACCAATACCACCTAGATGGTTGGCATTCCACCACAGTGCATTTCTCTCTAAGTTTTCTGCCACGCATTTCGACATTGTGTGCAGTACAAACCGTCTCTTCAACTCAGTTTGCTTAGTTCACTACATTAGCAAGTACTATTTAATGCTATTGGTGTTTCGTCTATGCATATTTTTAACTATTATTTCCTAAATATTTAACAGAAAATCAAGTAATACTTAAATAAAAGCGGACGATACTTGCACCCATTACCATGCTTTAAGTAACAATCGACCTGTCAGTGTATTACAGTGTGCAGAGACGTAATTTTCATCCGTTACTTAGTTATGATTTGGAATGCACGCTTCCTTAATCACTTTGTGTAACTGTACCGGGGTAGACACATGACTCGCCCACGGACTTATATTTGATGCTAGATGTGCTTCCCGGTGATACCTTTAAGCCATTATAGAAAGTACTAAATGTGGAGTAATACTTCCGCCGAAGCTCTAAAGGCCGCCGAGCTAACAGCGTATATCTAATATGTGGGGGTTTTAGTCGGTCCGGAACATAATGCTGATACTAAATACACTAAAATATAATTGCGGACATCCACAAATACAAGGTTCGGATCAGCAATAGTTAGTATACAAATTCGATATCCAAATCAATAATCTTCAGTCAATATCTCACCATGTGGAATTGCTCACCAGCTACGAACGAAAAGACTTGTTAAGATAACTGCTCCAGGTAGATAGGCTTTCTGTATGCCTATGTGGCTATATATCCGTGTGGCTGTCGGAAGTAAAGAATAGCGCCAACCCTGTCTGACCATGAGTATCGTAAAAGGCGACTAATGGAAAAAAAATATATATTAGGAGATGGGCAGCAGCATCTTCCTGCATTAGAACAAAAAAAAACTGCGGTTGCCAACCCGCTCGCCAGGCGTGGCAACTAAGGCAAACCCCCCCATAATCAGAGGTAGAAAAAAGCAATGGCCCCCAGTCCCCGGCGGCCTCGCTAGTCCTGGCCAGGACCGAGCTTTGTGGTAATCTTTGGGGGAGGCCTATGTTCAGCAGTGGACTTGTGTTGATGATGATGATGCCTCTGAAAGTGTAGTTAATTAAGAAGATGGTAGTGAAGTGTACAGATAAAAAACTATGTTTCTGGAGGAATGCAAAAAAAGGAACTATTTTGCTTAAAAAACTTCTATATTAATGTTATTATTTAACAAAACTGAGAAGAACTGAAACACAAAGTATGTATAGGAAGATGATCACTTTTGAACGTTCAAAGAAAAATTAAAATTTGTTCACATGTCAGATTTTTTTTTCTAATACACTATATTTCTGTTCTAGTACACTAACTATTTAGTGTTATCTTCTCTTCCTGTGAACACTTCATGCATTCATCTGCGCATACTTTTTATTAAATTAGCAATAAAATGTAGCACTTTTGCGGTTTCTATTGTTACCTGGTACTCGGTTACTTTGTTTAACTTACCTACCCGCATTATCGCAAACATGCTCTATCCCGTTAAGGTCTCGCGAGCGGGTAATAAAACTACGATTTCACTTTTTCTCAAAGATATTCCGAAACTGTTGCTGCAGTATGGAGGCGACAATTATCAGGCATTATCATAAGCAATTATCTCCAACCTATGGGACGAAAAACATCACAATCTGTTCTTACATACTACACTATCATTCTCCGGGTCATCTCCATACTTTGATCCTTCCATCATCTGGCTTAAGGCACCACCAGGACCACCAGTGTGGATGTGAGTCGATCGTCAATGAAGAGTACAAGTGAATTATTATCCCAATATCGACGTGAGCGAGCAAAATGGGAGTGAGCTCCCCGATGACCTACAAGTAAAGGTGGCCGGCAAGTATGCCTATATTACAGTTGGCTTAAGTTTTCTTCTTACGTTTTTAGTGTTGTCTGTCACTTGTTGACTGTTACTTCCCATCGGAAAAAACTACTGCCGATTTAAGGTTGTAATCAGATTTAAGGGAAGAAATAAAGATTCTTTAAAACTAAACCAAAATGTTGTGATATCTGTCGGAACCTTATCCTCGAGTATTTTCTTTAAAGAGACCTCTCAAATATATATCCTTAAGTATATATACATTCATGATGTAAATACCGGTAAAGTACCTTATTTCGAATACTCCGAAATAACATAAAAAAAGTAAAGTGGCAGCCTGTAAGTGCCCACAGCTGGGCTAAGGCCTCCTTCTCAAATCGATATTTGAGAATAAAAAAAACACATCAAGAATTATTAAAGTTACACTCCGTAGCCGATAGGTGATCATCGAGCTTCTTTGCTTCTTATCATTTTTTTTCTAATTTTCCAAATTTCCTCCACTTCCAACATAATACATACATTAGGTAGATCATTGATCCTAATTAAAAATATTTTTTACTATTTAAATAAAATACTATATCATATTGAAATATTTATAGGAATTTATAGTAAATATTTAAGGGTGAAAATATAATAAACAACTAAGGTAAATTGAACAATATTTTAATCACTTTACTGCAACAATACAGTTGACATTAAAATATCTGAAGGTACTGCTTTCTTCGTTAATTATATACACATTGTTATACAGAGACGGCGTATAATTATATACATAATGAAATTGTTAATGTGGAGATGGTTTAAGGAAGAGTGTTCAAAAGGTGCTCCAGGATATACATCAACAAACTTTCAAAAGCCCCGTTGATTATGTCCTGAAACAAATACAGAAACGTTTAATTTTTCATCTATACTTATACCCAAGGAAACATAAACTTTTTGACATATGTAGCGAGTTAAGTCTTTCAAATGATGCGGTCTAGGTTTTTATGTAGTATTGAAATAAAACGAAGAAAAGTGCACGATAGAGCTTCCAATACTGTTATTACTTTCTATAAGATCCGTCTTTTTTATCTCAAGAGTTTAGAATGGATTAAACTAGAATAATTTGGGTATTTTTAATTAAAACATATTTCAAACGAAGTCTAATTTGTATTTGAGTATCCTTACCACGTTGTTGCTGAGAAGGGTGGGTAGAATGTTGCCCAGCAAGTTGTTGACGTACCCAGATAAGTCATAGCCTATGACGTTCAAGTAGATACCGGACTTAAACAAAGGAAAGCACATTATATAATCGTTACTTAATACTGAAAGGAAACCTCAAAAATAATTAAAATAATCAAAATTTGTATTGACAGAGTTAGTATTGGTTTAATACCTCAATGCCTCCGAGACTGGCGTTGATGACAAGTTCACTGAGCGCAACTCCCGAATCAGCAAGCTCAACGTTAATGGCACCAACAATGCGAATGTTGACAACGGCAAGACTATTAAAATAAAAAATATCAATTATCTATTAAGTTATTCCTTTTAATATATTTATATAATTCTCATCATTCATTATTGTTTTTGGTTTATTGATATGTACTCTCTTCTGGTTGGGTTGTATATATAAATAAATAATATTCAATAAGATGTATTATAAATAATTATTAACCAAATAAATAAATGACGCACATTTGTAGCGGGCGGGTCAGAAAGTGCACTAATTCGGCTCTTGAACTAGTGACGCTGCTGTCACGACTAGTATCTAAAATATGGGTTTTTCATAATCTTCGGATAGATTTTAAACTGCCGGTCGGTCGCTAAAGCCTCGTATATAAGCTAGGAGCTAGGCTCCTATAGTTCTCTTAAGCCCTTTATAGTTCTATTAATCAAATATAATTGTAACAAAATTTCGAATTAAAAAGTAACATACTACAAAGTATTCATTTTAATTTTACACATATTGCATCTTTAAATTGTTTATGAATTGAACAATATTAGTTTGAAATTCTTCAGTGTGTTAATAACATGTCAAAATTCTAAACTGTTCCAAAACATACCTGCCACTTATTAGAGCCTGATTAGCTGGGCGGCCCAAAATCGATAGACTGGCACCTGCCCTGCCTGAAATTTAATATTGAAATTAAATGTTTTGAGAACACTCACTGGAAATTTTAAGAAATTTTTAGTTTCACTCACCGAGGGTTGCGCGAATTTCCGGAATGGAGACGTCGAAAGTAAACTTATTAGATATTAAGGAGTGACCAATGTCGTTAATGACGATGTTACTGGCACCAATCACCTCAAGATCTTCAAGGTAAGCGAAGAAGTTGAATAATCTGTTAATAAAAATGTTGTTAGTTTTTTACTCATAAAAATAGTAAAGAACGTAATTAAAAAAAAAAAAACGTAAACTTTTTTATTCAATTTACAAGTAACTATTCAAAAAGTAACAATTTTTGTTTTGTCACAGTCAAGTCATAAAACCAATCACAACTTCTTTTCATAATACAATTGAATGAAAGATAATTTAGAAATCTGTTCAAAACTAGTGTGTTCAGTTAGCCGCCAAAAAAAAATTACAAATTGATCGCATTTCACCTACCCAGGAATATTATATCCTCTTTCAACCTTCTCAATGACCAAGGGATCATATCCGCCATCCTTAATCCGTTGGCTCAATCTCTCAATAAAATCAAGAACAACTGGAATAGCAGTACTTCTTTGTTCTACATCTGTAAAAAACCAAATATCGTGTAGAGTACACAGTGAACCTAACCAATCTATAAAACTTTAACCTCTGAAGTGAGATCACTTTTCATTCTCGTCCTAAGACATATGTAACATGGACGTGTATTATGTTGCAATTGAACAGCTTGAACTGCGCTGCTACTTAGAGATATTTCAAGGTAGGTAGGCATTACCACTCCGCAGAATTCATACGAGCTAGAATGCTGAATATATTTACATTGTATGTAATGGTATCAAGTACTCTTTTGCGAAGAAAGATACAATAAAAAACATTTAATTTACCAGAAATTTGAGGCAGAGCGCTGGCGCTAGCCAGGATCATCAAGGCGGCAATGGCAATGGTCTTCATCTTGATTAACCTAGTAACAATGCGTATTTATAAATACTATATTATTGATTCTAATTATACTAGTTACAATTTTAAATACTATCCAAAAGAAGGTTGTGCTATCATAGCAAGCCGGTGTCTGGCGCTTCTCCTGGTAGTCGATCGTTATATTTTCGGTTTGGTTGTTGTATAACATGTAGAAGGCTTCCTTCTCTTTTAAGTATTTTTATCAAATTTTATTTATTAAGTCATGTCAAATTGTGTTATGAAATAATTTTAAATGAGCATTTTGTATCACACATGATATTAAGTGAAAAGAAGGAAACCAGCGTTATCACAAATGTATATACTGTTATCTAGACTTTTATTTAGGTAAGTTGTAAAATTTAAAATATTATATTTGAAATGCTAAATATTGCGAAATAAGAATAAACTACAAAGAAATTACCATCTCTAATCAATGTACGAGTCTACTAAGTTCAAAAGAATGTTTTTAAGTAAATTAGATTATTAAGTTGCTTACCTTCCAGTTAGTTACAGATAAATCAAAAATGCTGGAACTGGCTATTTATATTAAAAAGAAAGGTAAGATAACATGGATAATGTGGTAAATTAATCACTGATTACAATGCCGATATCGGCTATTTCCTTAATACTGTCCACTAAAGCTTCGTGTTGTGCACCTTTTTGATACAGAGCAATACATGCTATATTCCAATATTGTTAATTAGAATTTAATAAAAATAACAACTACAATTTTTATGATAGCTTGGATAATGGGCCTCCTCTAAATGAGAGGTACATCCCTCAGTTTGTGCCCGTGAGCGTGTTGATCCTTACAACCTTGTCAATGACCTTGAGATAATATCCGCCATCCTTAATCTGTTGGCTCACTCTCTCAATAAAATCAAGAACAACTGGAATAGCAGGAAATCTTTGTTCTACATTTGTAACGTCCCCCAGTTTGTGCCCGTGAGTGACATCTTTGTGCACATTGACCGATCGATGAGAACATCCTAGGGGAGAGATGGTAACTTGTTAAACCTACAGGAGGGCAACCAACTGTTCCAAGGAAAAGTCGGATTTTCACAAGTCCCTCGTAACAATGTAATCATGATTAGTAGTGTGTTGAGTAGCGAGTTGCGTACCTTATACTCATAATTACACTCTGAAGTCATACGCACTAACCACACAACGATGATGAGAACCTCTTAGACTCAATGCAAAACTAGGCATGAAGAGGAGCTAGATAATTGTGGTGAATCCGTGAAGCCTAAGGGGATATAGCTGGTTGGGAAGTAACACACAGTAAGGAAGGGCCACTATAAAAAATTCATCAGTTCAGTATTGTATCATACGTGGTCACTAGGGTGAAAACCAGCAATGTTGGGAGCTACGCCAAACGTTAACGTTACCTAAGGTAAGGCCTTACTTGTTTGTAACTACTTATTACTATATAGTTATGGCTATAATCTGGCTATAGTCCTCATTAAATTCGTTGTCTGTAAAATCCTATTTATTTAGTACAAAGTCTTTACTCATATTTATCATGTGTCTATACTTTTTGGCATCGCGAGGGAAGACCAATTATGCCTTTGCGATAGAACTCTGGGGATCTGGACACTACAAAGTCTATAAAGGCATTTTGTACCGCTTCCTGAATGCCAAATTTTAATACAATACAAATTTTCAAACAATTTTTTCTTTGCATTGTAGGAAATCGTCAGAATTGCGATAATTAGTACTGTGAGTCTGGCGAGTATGGAGAACAACGGTGGCATTTGCAATGGCAATTGTCGATTGAAGATGTCCGAGGGCTGCAGTAACCACTAGCCACCTAATCTACAAATAAGATTGATTAGAATCAGTACTACTAACGCTCCGCATCACAGTCGAAGGCAACTACTTCGTACAATGACTCGACCTGTCTAGCGGAACTGTAACTGAACTGAACGGTCTAACTGGAGGAAAGCATGTGCTTTTGTTTTGTGAATTTATTCAGGTTGCTTTAGAGAAAGAATAAAAAGACGTCGACTCATTTCATTCATCTTCACGTACTAGATGTAACCTTTTGTGTAAAGAGAATACTCATCGTAATCTATCAGTATTTGTAACGTTTTCTTTTTTAAACTAAAACCAACATTTTCTAAGAATATCGATAATATACTAACCAGAAAAAGGGCGCCCAGTACCTCACAACGTTTACTAAAAGTAACCAAAACATAACAAATTTTTATTCATTCATTAGGTTAATCGTAACTTTCATCTTTTGTGAAAAAGGACGTTAAAGAACCTAGTATTTACTTTTCATTTACTTCATAGTAAAGGTTATATATGGTTATATATGTAGTCACGTCACCTTTAGAGCTCAAGGTTAAGATGCCGTACCATGAACTTTTATGATGAATATTGTAACATATTTTTTTTATGATGAATATGGTAAAGACGCGTCACGACAGCCGATTGGTTAGGAGATCTGCATTCAAATTAAGAGGCTGTTTGGACTGTGAAGTACCATCAGCTGCCGATAATATGATTGTCACCAAGCCATCATGTCACCTACTCAGTTATCTTTAGGGGTATAAAGTACGGCTCAGCAACAACCACTACTGCGATCAACCACTGCGAGATGCTCTGCAGAAGTAAGTCTCGTGCGCTGGCACAATGGTTGATATTGGCTTGAAGGAAACGATGATGAGGCATTAATCTAATTCACTACCATCGCCTCCCGGTTTGCGTAACCGAGATTAGGCTCACCACCGACGTGATTTTCTTTGGTCTAGGCGGTGAGCACTGTTTGCGACCTAGAACATGATCGGCCGGCATATTCGCTGCGCTGCACAAAAGGCATTTTGGCATAGCCGACCATTGAGCCGTCCTGTGGCCAGATTGGCCACAGTGGTGACAATCATTGCTGTGATCCACTTCCGCAGTGCACTTTACACGAACGTGGGCACTTTGCAAACATTTATAGCACCGCGTAGGCCTGGGTTGCAGCAGCTGCACCCTCGCTGACACCCACCCGACAAGGAAGCGTCCTCCCTCTTTTATCTTTTTGGCAGCGGCCACAGGGCAGCTAACCCATCGCCTAATCCAACAGGGACACCATATGTGCCTGTTCCTGTTGAATTGCGACAAATATTTTTTTGAATCCGTTTTTTTCAATCCTTTAATTGAATCCGTTGTACAACTATCTTGGCGTGCAACAGCGGCGGAAACAACTTCCTTCGTGTTTACAGAGTCATCCAGGCCCGAGACTCTCAATTCTGCACATTTCGTTGGCCTGGAGATCTTAACCACCTCCTCTGGCAGCGACTTCTTCAGCTTTTTAGCTAGGGAGTCAGCCTTGTCACCGCTTGTGACACCTGACACCTCTAGGATGCGGCCTCCAGCAGCAGCCTGCCTTTATCGCAGTGAGTTGATTCCGAGGCTAGAGAGGTCGATTTTCTCTCTGGCCTCTGCCAAAACTTTAGCGAATGTAACTCCTCTGTCCTCAGCTCCAGGCTGCAGTGTGATAACCACAGCCGTAGACATTTGAGGACGTAGCTTTCTAGGCCCAGAGCAGCTGAAAGTTTAATTAGCAGCCGTACTCCCTGCGTTTGTATGAGGACCTTTCTCTTTTTTCCCCCTTCTCTTCAAAACCCTTCAAAAAGTCTACATGGCACAAAATGTCGAACGAATTATTTATCTAGTAAATATCTTACATATCATGCAATAAATTGAAATGATTAAATTACAGGTCTTTAGTAGCATAGATTTTATAGCCTAGTGTGCCGTGGTAGCCTAGTGGTCAGGGCGCTCACTTTAGTTTCATGGAGATGTCGATAATTATTTAGAAAAATGTTTATTTGTTGAACGTAAGTAAGTAGTCGATGCGACCAATAGATCAATACTGGATAAGGAATCAGATTACAGATGCGAAGTCGTCGCCGCTGAGAACTACCTCTACAGATAAAAAGCCTTGATTTTAATTAAACATCATTACACATACAATGTTTACTTATGAATTTCGTGTGACCTATATTATAAGAGCATCCGACTTGTCTGGATATTGTAACAAAAATATGGCCGTTATGATTTTCTTAAGATTTATCGAGTTCTTTTTAAAACTAGGTACGCCTAATCATACATTCTCAGTCGTTAAGAATCTTGATATACTTAATTCTGGTTATTCTCACGTTATATTTATAGGGCATAGAGAAATCAAACAATAACAACCAATGAAATCATAGTTAACCTATTCGAACCATGAAAATCTTAGTTTAAATCGTGGAATGTGTAATCACTGGTAATATGCATCAAAAAACATTTATTGGACAACATTGTCTTAGTAACAGATAATTAATCGTATATGCACAAACTTAAATAATACACACAGCAGATTAAAAAGTGTAGATAGCAAATATTAATAATAAAATGGATTATAAGTGTTTTGATATTAATCTAGATACACAGCGTGGTCACCCCACGTAATATCAGTTGCTATGTATTATAGGTACTTCTTTATTTCTGTGATGATTGATTGCATGGCCACGGAATTACAAGGAAGTTCCACCAATACCACCTAGATGGTTGGCATTCCACCACAGTGCATTTCTCTCTAAGTTTTCTGCCACGCATTTCGACATTGTGTGCAGTACAAACCGTCTCTTCAACTCAGTTTGCTTAGTTCACTACATTAGCAAGTACTATTTAATGCTATTGGTGTTTAGTCTATGCATATTTTTAACTATTATTTCCTAAATATTTAACAGAAAATCAAGTAATACTTAAATAAAAGCGGACGGTACTTGCAGCCATTACCATGCTTTAAGTAACAATCGACCTGTCAGTGTATTACAGTGTGCAGAGACGTAATTTTCATCCGTTACTTAGTTATGATTTGGAATGCACGCTTCCTTAATCACTTTGTGTAACTGTACCGGGGTAGACACATGACTCGCCCACGGACTTATATTTGATGCTAGATGTGCTTCCCGGTGATACCTTTAAGCCATTATAGAAAGTACTAAATGTGGAGGAATTCTTCCGCCGAAGCTGTAAAGGCCGCCGAGCTAACAGCGTATGTCTAATATGTAGGGGTTTAAGTCGGTCCGGAACATAATGCTGATACTAAATACACTAAAATATAATTGCGGACATCCACAAATACAAGGTTCGGATCAGCAATAGTTAGTAATACAAATTCGATATCCAAATCAACAATCTTCAGTTTATATCTCACCAAGTTGAATTGCCGACCAGCTACGAACGAAAAGACTTGTTAAGATAACTGCTCCAGGTAGATAGGCTTTCTGTATGCCTCTGTGGCTATATATCCGTGTGGCTGTCGAAAGTAAAGAATAGCGCCAACCTTGTCTGACCATGTGTATCGTAAAAGGCGACTAATGGAAAAAAAAATATATTAGGAGATGGGCAGCAGCATCTTACTGCTTATTACTAAGTGCCCACAGATGGGCTAAGGCCTCCTTCTCAAATCGATATTTGAGAATAAAAAAAACACATCAAGAATTATTAAAGTTACACTCCGTAGCCGATAGGTGATCATCGAGCTTCTTTGCTTCTTATCATTTTTTTTAATTTTCCAAATTTCCTCCACTTCCAACATAATACATACATTAGGTAGATCATTGATCCTAATTAAAAATATTTTTTACTATTTAAATAAAATACTATATCATATTGAAATATTTATAGGAATTTATAGTAAATATTTAAGGGTGAAAATATAATAAACAACTAAGGTAAATTGAACAATATTTTAATCACTTTACTGCAACAATACAGTTGACATTAAAATATCTGAAGGTACTGCTTTCTTCTTTAGTTATATACACATTGTTATACAGAGACGGCGTATAATTATATACATAATGAAATTGTTAATGTGGAGATGGTTTAAGGAAGAGTGTTCAAAAGGTGCTCCAGGATATACATCAACAAACTTTCAAAGGCCCCGTTGATTATGTCCTGAAACAAATACAGAAACGTTTAATTTTTCATCTATACTTATACTCAAGGAAACATAAACTTTTTGACATATGTAGCGAGTTAAGTCTTTCAAATGATGCGGTCTAGGTTTTTATGTAGTATTGAAATAAAACGAAGAAAAGTGCACGATAGAGCTTCCAATACTGTTATTACTTTCTATAAGATCCGTCTTTTTTATCTCAAGAGTTTAGAATGGATTAAACTAGAATAATTTGGGTATTTTTAATTAAAACATATTTCAAACGAAGTCTAATTTGTATTTGAGTATCCTTACCACGTTGTTGCTGAGAAGGGTGGGTAGAATGTTGCCAAGCAAGTTGTTGACATACCCAGATAAGTCATAGCCTATGACGTTCAAGTAGATACCGGACTTAAACAAAGGAAAGCACATTATATAATCGTTACTTAATACTGAAAGGAAACCTCAAAAATAATTAAAATAATCAAAATTTGTATTGACAGAGTTAGTATTGGTTTAATACCTCAATGCCTCCGAGACTGGCGTTGATGACAAGTTCACTGAGCGCAACTCCCGAATCAGCAAGCTCAACGTTAATGGCACCAACAATGCGAATGTTGACAACGGCAAGACTATTAAAATAAAAAATATCAATTATCTATTAAGTTATTCCTTTTAATATATTTATATAATTCTCATCATTCATTATTGTTTTTGGTTTATTGATATGTACTCTCTTCTGGTTGGGGTGTATATATAAATAAATAATATTCAATAAGATGTATTATAAATAATTATTAAACAAATAAATAAATGTCGCACATTTGTAGCGGGCGGGTCAGAAAGTGCACTAATTCGGCTCTTGAACTAGTGACGCTGCTATCACGACTAGTATCTAAAATATGGGTTTTTCATAATCTTCGGATAGATTTTAAACTGCCGGTCGGTCGCTAAAGCCTCGTTTATAAGCTAGGAGCTAGGCTCCTATAGTTCTCTTAAGCCCTTTATAGTTCTATTAATCAAATATAATTGTAACAAAATTTCGAATTAAAAAGTAACATACTACAAAGTATTCATTTTAATTTTACACATATTGCATCTTTAAATTGTTTATGAATTGAACAATATTAGTTTGAAATTCTTCAGTGTGTTAATAACATGTCAAAATTCTAAACTGTTCCAAAACATACCTGCCACTTATTAGAGCCTGATTAGCTGGGCGGCCCAAAATCGATAGACTGGCACCTGCCCTGCCTGAAATTTAATATTGAAATTAAATGTTTTGAGAACACTCACTGGAAATTTTCAGAAATTTTTAGTTTCACTCACCGAGGGTTGCGCGAATTTCCGGAATGGAGACGTCGAAAGTAAACTTATTAGATATTAAGGAGTGACCAATGTCGTTAATGACGATGTTACTGGCACCAATCACCTCAAGATCTTCAAGGTAAGCGAAGAAGTTGAATAATCTGTTAATAAAAATGTTGTTAGTTTTTTACTCATAAAAATAGTAAAGAACGTAATTTGGACGTCTGTGTAACTTTTTAAATTCAATTTACAAGTAACTATTCAAAAAGTAACAATTTTTGTTTTGTCACAGTCAAGTCATAAAACCAATCACAACTTCTTTTCATAATACAAATGAATGAAAGATAATTTAGAAATCTGTTCAAAACTAGTGTGTTCAGTTAGCCGCCAAAAAAAAATTACAAATTGATCGCATTTCACCTACCCAGGAATATTATATCCTCTTTCAACCTTCTCAATGACCAAGGGATCATATCCGCCATCCTTAATCCGTTGGCTCAATCTCTCAATAAAATCAAGAACAACTGGAATAGCAGTACTTCTTTGTTCTACATCTGTAAAAAACCAAATATCGTGTAGAGTACACAGTGAACCTAACCAATCTATAAAACTTTAACCTCTGAAGTGAGATCACTTTTCATTCTCGTCCTAAGACATATGTAACATGGACGTGTATTATGTTGCAATTGAACAGCTTGAACTGCGCTGCTACTTAGAGATATTTCAAGGTAGGTAGGCATTACCACTCCGCAGAATTCATACGAGCTAGAATGCTGAATATATTTACATTGTATGTAATGGTATCAAGTACTCTTTTGCGAAGAAAGATACAATAAAAAACATTTAATTTACCAGAAATTTGAGGCAGAGCGCTGGCGCTAGCCAGGATCATCAAGGCGGCAATGGCAATGGTCTTCATCTTGATTAACCTAGTAACAATGCGTATTTATAAATACTATATTATTGATTCTAATTATACTAGTTACAATTTTAAATAGTATTCAAAAGAAGGTTGTGCTATCATAGCAAGCCGGTGTCTGACGCTTCTCCTCGTAGTCGATCGATATTCCTTCCTTCTCTTTTAAATATTTTTATTATATTTTATTTATTAAGTAATGACAAATTGTGTTATGAAACAATTTTAGATGAACATTTTGTATCACACATGATATTAAGTGAAAAGAAGGAAACCAGCGTTATCACAAATGTATATACTGTTATCTAGACTTTTATTTAGGTAAGTTGTAAAATGTAAAATATTATATTTGAAATGTTAAATATTGCGAAATAAGAATAAACTACAAAGAAATTACCATCTCTAATCAATGTACGAGTCTACTAAGTTCAAAAGAATGTTTTTAAGTAAATTAGATTATTAAGTTGCTTACCTTCCAGTTAGTTACAGATAAATCAAAAATGCTGGAACTGGCTATTTATATTAAAAAGAAAGGTAAGATAACATGGATAATGTGGTAAATTAATCACTGATTACAATGCCGATATCGGCTATTTCCTTATTACTGTCCACTAAAGCTTCGTGTTGTGCACCTTTTTGATACAGAGCAATACATGCTATATTCCAATATTGTTAATTAGAATTTAATAAAAATAACAACTACAATTTTTATGATAGCTTGGATAATGGGCCTCCTCTAAATGAGAGGTACATTCCTCAGTTTGTGCCCGTGAGCGTGTTGATCCTTACAACCTTGTCAATGACCTTGAGATCATATCCGCCATCCTTAATCTGTTGGCTCACTCTCTAAATATCAAGAACAACTGGAATAGCAGGAAATCTTTGTTCTACATTTGTAACGTCCCTAAGTTTGTGCCCGTGAGTGACATCTTTGTGCACATTGACCGATCGATGAGAACATCCTAGGGGAGAGATGGTAACTTGTTAAACCTACAGGAGGGCAACCAACTGTTCCAAGGAAAAGTCGGATATTCACAAGTCCCTCGTAACAATGTAATCATGATTAGTAGTGTGTTGAGTAGCGAGTTGCGCACCTTATACTCATAATTACACTCTGAAGTCATACGCACTAACCACACAACGATGATGAGAACCTCTTAGACTCAATGCAAAACTAGGCATGAAGAGGAGCTAGATAATTGTGGTGAATCCGTGAAGCCTAAGGGGATATAGCTGGTTGGGAAGTAACACACAGTAAGGAAGGGCCACTATAAAAAATTCATCAGTTCAGTATTGTATCATACGTGGTCACTAGGGTGAAAACCAGCAATGTTGGGAGCTACGCCAAACGTTAACGTTACCTAAGGTAAGGCCTTACTTGTTTGTAACTACTTATTACTATATAGTTATGGCTATAATCATATTTATCATGTGTCTATACTTTTTGGCATCGCGAGGGAAGACCAATTATGCCTTTGCGATAGAACTCTGGGGATCTGGACACTACAAAGTCTATAAAGGCATTTTGTACCGCTTCCTGAATGCCAAATTTTAATACAATACAAATTTTCAAACAATTTTTTCTTTGCATTGTAGGAAATCGTCAGAATTGCGATAATTAGTACTGTGAGTCTGGCGAGTATGGAGAACAACGGTGGCATTTGCAATGGCAATTGTCGATTGAAGATGTCCGAGGGCTGCAGTAACCACTAGCCACCTAATCTACAAATAAGATTGATTAGAATCAGTACTACTAACGCTCCGCATCACAGTCGAAGGCAACTACTTCGTACAATGACTCGACCTGTCTAGCGGAACTGTAACTGAACTGAACGGTCTAACTGGAGGAAAGCATGTGCTTTTGTTTTGTGAATTTATTCAGGTTGCTTTAGAGAAAGAATAAAAAGACGTCGACTCATTTCATTCATCTTCACGTACTAGATGTAACCTTTTGTGTAAAGAGAATACTCATCGTAATCTATCAGTATTTAACAGTAAAACATATTTTTACGTTTTATATATACACCTGACGGAGGATGTTCTGACGGCCGATTGATATGACGTAACCAAATTCCACAGACTACGGTTCTGACATTTCTTTTAAAGGAATTTTACATCACCCTCGGTGGCAGATTCCCTTGTAACGTTTTCTTTTTTAAACTAAAACCAACATTTTCTAAGAATATCGATAATATACTAACCAGAAAAAGGGCGCCCAGTACCTCACAACGTTTACTAAAAGTAACCAAAACATAACAAATTTTTATTCATTCATTAGGTTAATCGTAACTTTCATCTTTTGTGAACCAGAGTTAAAGTTAAAGAAGGATTTATAATTTTTTTGAAAAAGGACGTTAAAGAGCCTAGTATTTACTTTTCATTTACTTCATAGTAAAGGTTATATATGGTTATATATGTAGTCACGTCACCTTTAGAGCTCAAGGTTAAGATGCCGTACCATGAACTTTTATGATGAATATTGTAACATATTTTTTATGATGAATATTGTAACATATTTTTTATGATGAATATTGTAACATATTTTTTATGATGAATATTGTAACATATTTTTTATGATGAATATTGTAACATATTTTTTATGATGAATATTGTAACATATTTTTTATGATGAATATTGTAACATATTTTTTATGATGAATATTGTAACATATTTTTTATGATGAATATTGTAACATATTTTTTATGATGAATATTGTAACATATTTTTTATGATGAATATTGTAACATATTTTTTATGATGAATATTGTAACATATTTTTTATGATGAATATTGTAACATATTTTTTATGATGAATATTGTAACATATTTTTTATGATGAATATTGTAACATATTTTTTATGATGAATATTGTAACATATTTTTTATGATGAATATTGTAACATATTTTTTATGATGAATATTGTAACATATTTTTTATGATGAATATTGTAACATATTTTTTATGATGAATATTGTAACATATTTTTTATGATGAATATTGTAACATATTTTTTATGATGAATATTGTAACATATTTTTTATGATGAATATTGTAACATATTTTTTATGATGAATATTGTAACATATTTTTTATGATGAATATTGTAACATATTTTTTATGATGAATATTGTAACATATTTTTTATGATGAATATTGTAACATATTTTTTATGATGAATATTGTAACATATTTTTTATGATGAATATTGTAACATATTTTTTATGATGAATATTGTAACATATTTTTTATGATGAATATTGTAACATATTTTTTATGATGAATATTGTAACATATTTTTTATGATGAATATTGTAACATATTTTTTATGATGAATATTGTAACATATTTTTTATGATGAATATTGTAACATATTTTTTATGATGAATATTGTAACATATTTTTTATGATGAATATTGTAACATATTTTTTATGATGAATATTGTAACATATTTTTTATGATGAATATTGTAACATATTTTTTATGATGAATATTGTAACATATTTTTTATGATGAATATTGTAACATATTTTTTATGATGAATATTGTAACATATTTTTTATGATGAATATTGTAACATATTTTTTATGATGAATATTGTAACATATTTTTTATGATGAATATTGTAACATATTTTTTATGATGAATATTGTAACATATTTTTTATGATGAATATTGTAACATATTTTTTATGATGAATATTGTAACATATTTTTTATGATGAATATTGTAACATATTTTTTATGATGAATATTGTAACATATTTTTTATGATGAATATTGTAACATATTTTTTATGATGAATATTGTAACATATTTTTTATGATGAATATTGTAACATATTTTTTATGATGAATATTGTAACATATTTTTTATGATGAATATTGTAACATATTTTTTATGATGAATATTGTAACATATTTTTTATGATGAATATTGTAACATATTTTTTATGATGAATATTGTAACATATTTTTTATGATGAATATTGTAACATATTTTTTATGATGAATATTGTAACATATTTTTTATGATGAATATTGTAACATATTTTTTATGATGAATATTGTAACATATTTTTTATGATGAATATTGTAACATATTTTTTATGATGAATATTGTAACATATTTTTTATGATGAATATTGTAACATATTTTTTATGATGAATATTGTAACATATTTTTTATGATGAATATTGTAACATATTTTTTATGATGAATATTGTAACATATTTTTTATGATGAATATTGTAACATATTTTTTATGATGAATATTGTAACATATTTTTTATGATGAATATTGTAACATATTTTTTATGATGAATATTGTAACATATTTTTTATGATGAATATTGTAACATATTTTTTATGATGAATATTGTAACATATTTTTTATGATGAATATTGTAACATATTTTTTATGATGAATATTGTAACATATTTTTTATGATGAATATTGTAACATATTTTTTATGATGAATATTGTAACATATTTTTTATGATGAATATTGTAACATATTTTTTATGATGAATATTGTAACATATTTTTTATGATGAATATTGTAACATATTTTTTATGATGAATATTGTAACATATTTTTTATGATGAATATTGTAACATATTTTTTATGATGAATATTGTAACATATTTTTTATGATGAATATTGTAACATATTTTTTATGATGAATATTGTAACATATTTTTTATGATGAATATTGTAACATATTTTTTATGATGAATATTGTAACATATTTTTTATGATGAATATTGTAACATATTTTTTATGATGAATATTGTAACATATTTTTTATGATGAATATTGTAACATATTTTTTATGATGAATATTGTAACATATTTTTTATGATGAATATTGTAACATATTTTTTATGATGAATATTGTAACATATTTTTTATGATGAATATTGTAACATATTTTTTATGATGAATATTGTAACATATTTTTTATGATGAATATTGTAACATATTTTTTATGATGAATATTGTAACATATTTTTTATGATGAATATTGTAACATATTTTTTATGATGAATATTGTAACATATTTTTTATGATGAATATTGTAACATATTTTTTATGATGAATATTGTAACATATTTTTTATGATGAATATTGTAACATATTTTTTATGATGAATATTGTAACATATTTTTTATGATGAATATTGTAACATATTTTTTATGATGAATATTGTAACATATTTTTTATGATGAATATTGTAACATATTTTTTATGATGAATATTGTAACATATTTTTTATGATGAATATTGTAACATATTTTTTATGATGAATATTGTAACATATTTTTTATGATGAATATTGTAACATATTTTTTATGATGAATATTGTAACATATTTTTTATCACACATGATATTAAGTGAAAAGAAGGAAACCAGCGTTATCACAAATGTATATACTGTTATCTAGACTTTTATTTAGGTAAGTTGTAAAATTTAAAATATTATATTTGAAATGCTAAATATTGCGAAATAAGAATAAACTACAAAGAAATTACCATCTCTAATCAATGTACGAGTCTACTAAGTTCAAAAGAATGTTTTTAAGTAAATTAGATTATTAAGTTGCTTACCTTCCAGTTAGTTACAGATAAATCAAAAATGCTGGAACTGGCTATTTATATTAAAAAGAAAGGTAAGATAACATGGATAATGTGGTAAATTAATCACTGATTACAATGCCGATATCGGCTATTTCCTTATTACTGTCCACTAAAGCTTCGTGTTGTGCACCTTTTTGATACAGAGCAATACATCCTATATTGCAATATTGTTAATTAGAATTTAATAAAAATAACAACTACAATTTTTATGATAGCTTGGATAATGGGCCTCCTCTAAATGAGAGGTACATCCCTCAGTTTGTGCCCGTGAGTGACATCTTTGTGCACATTGACCGATCGATGAGAACATCCTAGGGGAGAGATGGTAACTTGTTAAACCTACAGGAGGGCAACCAACTGTTCCAAGGAAAAGTCGGATATTC
Source organism: Bhutanitis thaidina (assembly GCA_029286595.1). Lineage (NCBI taxonomy): Eukaryota > Metazoa > Arthropoda > Insecta > Lepidoptera > Papilionidae > Bhutanitis > Bhutanitis thaidina. The sequence goes on from JAGSMS010000018.1 coordinate 8,950,288, forward strand.
ACAAGTCCCTCGTAACAATGTAATCATGATTAGTAGTGTGTTGGTAGCGAGTTGCGTACCTTATACTCATAATTACACTCTGAAGTCATACGCACTAACCACACAACGATGATGAGAACCTCTTAGACTCAATGCAAAACTAGGCATGAAGAGGAGCTAGATAATTGTGGTGAATCCGTGAAGCCTAAGGGGATATAGCTGGTTGGGAAGTAACACACAGTAAGGAAGGGCCACTATAAAAAATTCATCAGTTCAGTATTGTATCATACGTGGTCACTAGGGTGAAAACCAGCAATGTTGGGAGCTACGCCAAACGTTAACGTTACCTAAAGTGAGCCTTACTTGTTTGTAACTACTTATTACTATATAGTTATGGCTATAATCATATTTATCATGTGTCTATACTTTTTGGCATCGCGAGGGAAGACCAATTATGCCTTTGCGATAGAACTCTGGGGATCTGGACACTACAAAGTCTATAAAGGCATTTTGTACCGCTTCCTGAATGCCAAATTTTAATACAATACAAATTTTCAAACAATTTTTCTTTGCATTGTAGGAAATCGTCAGAATTGCGATAATTAGTACTGTGAGTCTGGCGAGTATGGAGAACAACGGTGGCATTTGCAATGGCAATTGTCGATTGAAGATGTCCGAGGGCTGCAGTAACCACTAGCCACCTAATCTACAAATAAGATTGATTAGAATCAGTACTACTAACGCTCCGCATCACAGTCGAAGGCAACTACTTCGTACAATGACTCGACCTGTCTAGCGGAACTGTAACTGAACTGAACGGTCTAACTGGAGGAAAGCATGTGCTTTTGTTTTGTGAATTTATTCAGGTTGCTTCAGAGAAAGAATAAAAGACGTCGACTCATTTCATTCATCTTCACGTACTAGATGTAATCTTTTGTGTAAAGAGAATACTCATCGTAATCTATCAGTATTTAACAGTAAAACATATTTTACGTTTTATATATACACCTGACGGAGGATGTTCTGACGGCCGATTGATATGACGTAACCAAATTCCACAGACTACGGTTCTGACATTTTCTTTTAAAGAATTTTTAGTTTCACTCACCGAGGGTTGCGCGAATTTCCGGAATGGAGACGTCGAAAGTAAACTTATTAGATATTAAGGAGTGACCAATGTCGTTAATGACGATGTTACTGGCACCAATCACCTCAAGATCTTCAAGGTAAGCGAAGAAGTTGAATAATCTGTTAATAAAAATGTTGTTAGTTTTTTACTCATAAAAATAGTAAAGAACGTAATTAAAAAAAAAAAACGTAAACTTTTTTATTCAATTTACAAGTAACTATTCAAAAAGTAACAATTTTTGTTTTGTCACAGTCAAGTCATAAAACCAATCACAACTTCTTTTCATAATACAAATGAATGAAAGATAATTTAAAAATCTGTTCAAAACTAGTGTGTTCAGTTAGCCGCCAAAAAAAAATTACAAATTGATCGCATTTCACCTACCCAGGAATATTATATCCTCTTTCAACCTTCTCAATGACCAAGGGATCATATCCGCCATCCTTAATCTGTTGGCTCACTCTCTCAATAAAATCAAGAACAACTGGAATAGCAGTACTTCTTTGTTCTACATCTGTAAAAACCAAATATCGTGTAGAGTACACAGTGAACCTAACCAATCTATAAAACTTTAACCTCTGAAGTGAGATCACTTTTCATTCTCGTCCTAAGACATATGTAACATGGACGTGTATTATGTTGCAATTGAACAGCTTGAACTGCGCTGCTACTTAGAGATATTTCAAGGTAGGTAGGCATTACCACTCCGCAGAATTCATACGAGCTAGAATGCTGAATATATTTACATTGTATGTAATGGTATCAAGTACTCTTTTGCGAAAGAAAGATACAATAAAAACATTTAATTTACCAGAAATTTGAGGCAGAGCGCTGGCGCTAGCCAGGATCATCAAGGCAGCAATGGCAATGGTCTTCATCTTGATTAACCTAGTAACAATGCGTATTTATAAATACTATATTATTGATTCTAATTATACTAGTTACAATTTTAAATACTATCCAAAAGAAGGTTGTGCTATCATAGCAAGCCGGTGTCTGGCGCTTCTCCTGGTAGTCGATCGTTATATTTTCGGTTTGGTTGTTGTATAACATGTAGAAGGCTTCTTCTTTTAAATATTTTTATTATATTTATATAATTCTCATCATTCATTATTGTTTTGGTTTATTGATATGTACTCTCTTCTGGTTGGGTTGTATATATAAATAAATAATATTCAATAAGATGTATTATAAATAATTATTAACCAAATAAATAAATAATATTCAATAAGATGTATTATAAATAATTATTAACCAAATAAATAAATAATATTCAATAAGATGTATTATAAATAATTATTAACCAAATAAATAAATGACGCGCATTTGTAGCGGGCGGGTCAGAAAGTGCACTAATTCGGCTCTTGAACTAGTGACGCTGCTATCACGACTAGTATCTAAAATATGGGTTTTTCATAATCTTCGGATAGATTTTAAACTGCCGGTCGGTCGCTAAAGCCTCGTTTATAAGCTAGGAGCTAGGCTCCTATAGTTCTCTTAAGCCCTTTATAGTTCTATTAATCAAATATAATTGTAACAAAATTTCGAATTAAAAAGTAACATACTACAAAGTATTCATTTTAATTTTACACATATTGCATCTTTAAATTGTTTATGAATTGAACAATATTAGTTTGAAATTCTTCAGTGTGTTAATAACATGTCAAAATTCTAAACTGTTCCAAAACATACCTGCCACTTATTAGAGCCTGATTAGCTGGGCGGCCCAAAATCGATAGACTGGCACCTGCCCTGCCTGAAATTTAATATTGAAATTAAATGTTTTGAGAACACTCACTGGAAATTTTCAGAAATTTTAGTTTCACTCACCGAGGGTTGCGCGAATTTCCGGAATGGAGACGTCGAAAGTAAACTTATTAGATATTAAGGAGTGACCAATGTCGTTAATGACGATGTTACTGGCACCAATCACCTCAAGATCTTCAAGGTAAGCGAAGAAGTTGAATAATCTGTTAATAAAAATGTTGTTAGTTTTTACTCATAAAAATAGTAAAGAACGTAATTAAAAAAAAAAAAAAATTACAAATTGATCGCATTTCACCTACCCAGGAATATTATATCCTCTTTCAACCTTCTCAATGACCAAGGGATCATATCCGCCATCCTTAATCCGTTGGCTCAATCTCTCAATAAAATCAAGAACAACTGGAATAGCAGTACTTCTTTGTTCTACATCTGTAAAAAACCAAATATCGTGTAGAGTACACAGTGAACCTAACCAATCTATAAAACTTTAACCTCTGAAGTGAGATCACTTTTCATTCTCGTCCTAAGACATATGTAACATGGACGTGTATTATGTTGCAATTGAACAGCTTGAACTGCGCTGCTACTTAGAGATATTTCAAGGTAGGTAGGCATTACCACTCCGCAGAATTCATACGAGCTAGAATGCTGAATATATTTACATTGTATGTAATGGTATCAAGTACTCTTTTGCGAAGAAAGATACAATAAAAAAACATTTAATTTACCAGAAATTTGAGGCAGAGCGCTGGCGCTAGCCAGGATCATCAAGGCGGCAATGGCAATGGTCTTCATCTTGATTAACCTAGTAACAATGCGTATTTATAAATACTATATTATTGATTCTAATTATACTAGTTACAATTTTAAATAGTATTCAAAAGAAGGTTGTGCTATCATAGCAAGCCGGTGTCTGACGCTTCTCCTCGTAGTCGATCGATATTCCTTCCTTCTCTTTTAAATATTTTTATTATATTTTATTTATTAAGTAATGACAAATTGTGTTATGAAACAATTTTAGATGAACATTTTGTATCACACATGATATTAAGTGAAAAGAAGGAAACCAGCGTTATCACAAATGTATATACTGTTATCTAGACTTTTATTTAGGTAAGTTGTAAAATGTAAAATATTATATTTGAAATGTTAAATATTGCGAAATAAGAATAAACTACAAAGAAATTACCATCTTTAATCAATGTACGAGTCTACTAAGTTCAAAAGAATGTTTTTAAGTAAATTAGATTATTAAGTTGCTTACCTTCCAGTTAGTTACAGATAAATCAAAAATGCTGGAACTGGCTATTTATATTAAAAAGAAAGGTAAGATAACGTGGATAATGTGGTAAATTAATCACTGATTACAATGCCGATATCGGCTATTTCCTTAATACTGTCCACTAAAGCTTAACTAATTCTTCATGATGTGCACCTTTTAATAAAGAGTAAGACGACATTGAGCACAATGTCTTTAAATAGAATTAAATAATAATAACAACTTGAACTTTTATGATTACATGAATAATGGGCTCTCCCCTAAATCAGAGGTACGAAACTACGTCCACCAGTTTGGACCTTGTTATACCGTGTCAGTATCAACGAAATGAGAAGATCCTGGAGTAAGAAGAAAAGGTAAACAAATTATGCTGTAAACAGGGTCTCGATTCTGGTATCTTCGACCTCCAGAGGGCAACCAACTGTTCCAAGGAAATGTCGAATATTCACAAGTCCCTCGTTAACAACGTGATCATGATTGGGTCAAGCGGCGAGTTGCTTACCTTATACTCATAATTACCAAATAATATTCACTGAAGTTACACGCACTCACCTTGATACACAAGGAGGATAAAAACCTCAAAGACTCAATACTCAATGGTAATGGATTGCCTTAATGGCAATCCATTAACTATACTGGGCATGAAGGAAAGCTAAATAAATGTGGAGAATTTTAGAATGGAAGCCTAAGGGGATATAGCCGGCAGAGAAGTTTTATAGTAAAGAAGGGCCTCTACTATAAGGAACACCGATTCCTGCCAAGGATGATTGGCGCGGCTATTGAAATGAAAGAATATTATAATTTCAATAGAGAAGATGGTTGGGTGTAGTAGCACTGCTTGGGATCCAGTTTAAATACAAGATCAAGCATACCACTGCACGATAGCAAGAAACCGTGAGCTCATTCTGCGAAGATCGGACCAAAAATTTATACATACAGCTAACGCCTTTATAATTGTAGCCGGGTTAACTATGAGATTAGGACATCAAACATCTCAGTGGCCATATGACCACGGGTACCGTAAAGCTCTCGGAACGACGGGATTTAATACTCGTAAAAGCTAATTAGACGCGATAAAATCCTTAAATAAGAGTTTTGTGCTTGCTTAATGTTGTCGACGAGTATTTTTTTTGTAAGTTGGTCTACACTCGCTATTGCATTGCACAGGTTTAGCTGTGCTTACACCGACTAAACCGCGCGCTGCAACATGGATAGTACGACTCTCTGTGGAGCTCTCTCTCTATTCTGGCCATCTGGAGCGACCACCTCGGGTCTGCCCGCACGCTAAATCAGGCCGGCTATGTGGGTTACTCTTATTTCACCGTGGGTGGCCATGACTACTGAGTCACCCCTCTATAACAAGGCCGAAACCCGTTCGAGGGGTGCTTACATATCCCTGGTACAAACCTGTTCAACTAGAGTCAAAACCGTATCGTCTAGTCCGTCCTTGTCTCATTGAAAATCAACATCGTGATTGTGTAATTATTAAAAGTACCTAAGTTTTTAATTTGAGGCACTAAAGCATTTGAACCCTGAAAACCTTATTCTAAGTCAAGTTCCAGTCCAGTAGTTTTTGCGGAAGGATTTCTTAATGTTCAACGCTGATATTTTTACAGTACGAAGGCTGTGTGGTTAGGGGATCTGCCTCCAAATCAAGAGACCCTGAGTTCGACCCCCTGCGTGGATACATCATACTATAAGTTTTTCTAAACTGACCTGAACACTAAGAATGCAACAGGCTCATTACCTATCACGTGGTTCTGAATAAGTTTTGATTGAAGTTGGGACTAAAATAAATATCTAGATCGCTGACTACCCTAATATTAGGTATACGGTAGTGAGAGCTTATATTTTGTTTAAGTTTCTCAAATTTAATGTTGATTCACAAACAAATTTACATCGAATTCAATAGTTTTCCCGAAATGCCAGAACAAATGTATAAATGGAGAACTGTACAAAAGTCCACAAAAAAGTTTTTTTGAGTTCGAAGAGTAAGAGGAGACCTGCTGAGGTAACTCCTAAACAAAAAAGATTCCTACTTTAGTAGGTCAAAGCAGAACCATGCAAGCAAGCGTATAAAGAAATTATTTTACATTAATGTATTAGTTACATTGAAACTTGTAATCTTTAAACTACAGAGCCACGTGGTAAAAAATTACCACATGGCTCGTGCACATGGTGGTGGATTTTTGACTACACTTAAAAAACGTGTTGTCAAAAATGATCGAGACCGTCGAATGGCAATCGCAAAAGTTTCAATAATGTTACAATAGATACATATATATTAATAGAAAAATATCATTAAATGGATTTGACTTCTTGTGTTAAGTTTTATGTATATTTCTGTATTGAAAGTTTTGGTTTTGCTTGCTAATCACTAGCTTCTCGCCAGAAGTTCATGGACTTTATATAATTACTTATATTTCCGTGTCGGAAACGAGGAGTAACAAAAGGAAAAGCCACTTGGATTATAAGTATTAGAAGAAGTATAACGGTAATATCTTTCGAAATTTTATATCAAAAATATATTTATGTTTGCACAAAGTTTTGTAACATTAGCTCATTGCAATTTGGTTCACAATATAGATTTTGGAAAGTCTTATAATTAAATGTGTTATCTTTAATTATAGAAATCCGCTTATTTATCGGTAGGAGGTAAGCTTTATATTTTTAAAATTATCCAGAGATATTTTGTTATCATTATCATTTTTAAAATTTTGCACAGTCGATCACAAAAAAATTATATAATAACACGATGCCATCTGTTCACATCCACTGCACAATCTAGAAGTCTTAGTATTAATTACACGTGTTATCTATGCTCACAGTTATCAGCTTATTTATCATTAGGAGATATAATTTGTTTATTATCAAGACTACAATAGTATATTTTGTTACTAAGTAATTTTTAAGATATTCAAAATTATTTTTTTATAGTAGTTAGGTGTGTCTTGACATTATATAGACAACCAATAAACGATTGCATTAAATTACATTACTGTGAGTTTATAACTATTACTACATAGTTAATGCTGTAACCTGGCTATGGTCATCATCAAATTTGTTATCTGTAAAATTAATTTCCTACTAACTTAGTACCTGTTCTATTTTGTTATTAATCACACTATGGGACCTACAAATAAGTACGTAACAATAATGCACTACGTGTAATACCTTAACAACCTATATTGTCCACTGCAGGACAAAGGCCTCTCTACAAGGAGGATATGCCATAATCGCCACGCTCGCCGTGTGGATTGGCGATTGCAATACCAGACAACTTGCACCTTAGACGCTGCTCAGTTTTAGTATTTTTGATTGGGTATTTTTCCGTGATGGCTATTCCCCATCGATTGAACTCAGGTTGCTCGCACTCTATGAAACTAAAGTGAGCGCCCTGACCACTAAGCTACCACGGTTAAAATTTTTGTACTTAGCCTTTACTACAGTTTAGACATATACCAATATAAAATGTAACAAATATAAAACGTACAGTTATTAATAAAGTTATTACAAAAAAGAAAAAGAAAATTAAATTATGTACATTAGAAACTAACGGTAGATTACATATATAAACAGACAAATATGTACAAACATATATGTATATATATATATCTCGGACATACGTAATATGTATTTACTAGCTGACCCGGCAAACGTTGTTTTGCCATGTAAATAATTTCTTTGTAGAAAAAAAATGACTAACTTATTGGAAGTGTATAAGGATGTGGAATAAGAGTGAAAAAGGAATGGAGCGCTGTAAACGATGAGGGAATGTTGTTAAAAAATAACAAAACACCAAACACTAATTTTTTTAATTTATTAAAAGTATAAATTATTTATATCATTAATTCATTACATAATATTAATCTCTTAATGCTACAGCGTGAACAATATTTTTTGTTAGAGCGGGATAAAAAATGATAAAATTATGAAAATGACTATTAAAAAGCAGGGGTTGACGATAGAAAAGTGCAAATTTAGGGTTGTATGTATTTTTTAATTCCACATAATAAAAAATTATCAAAAAAATAAATAAAAAAATTTTGGGGTGAACACACAGAGTAATAATAATAATAATCACTTAGAGGTTTAAATAATAGATAGTAGCAGATTATCAGACTTACTGAATATGCATAAAAAAATTCATAAGAATCGGTCAAGCCGTTTCGGAGGAGTATGGGAACGAACATTGTGTCACGAGAATTTTATATATTAGATAATTTGTATATATACACACATATTGCACGCATCATGCCTTTATAATTAATAAGTTTTCCCCATCATCGTAACTGAGCGTGATTAACCATTTTTTAATTTCTCTCTTTGCTTCGTGCATTGTTTTTGTTTTTATATTACATTGTTTATTAACTATGTTGTATATGTGGGCTTTAGTAAACTGTATAAAACGATGAGCGAAGTAAGTGTTAACATGTGGTATTGATAGACGGTAGACTATTCGATTGACCATTTCTCCATACTCCTTTGAGGATTGAGTTACTTTGTTGACGCACACTCAGCACTCCACTTTAGCGATAAACATCAGTAGTTGGATATCTGTAAGGCATATTCTTCATAACTTTCAGGACTGAACGTTGCGCTCTTTCAAGTTGCATGAGTAGTGTCTTACCAGCACTGCCCCATCAAGTTACACAGTAAGTAATTATAGATTGACACAGTGTAAAATATACAGATTTTAAAGTATCCGCAAATGCCACATCGATCCGTCGTACGCGTGCGGAAAGAGACTCAATCTGATTTTTAAAAGTCAGATTTTCATCTATGAAATCAAGATATTTTATGACGTCACTTCTACCAAGAGATTCACAGTTACATGTTCTGTCGGTATTACATGATGTTTCGTGAATTTTAATGACAATTTGCTTTACTGGAGCCAAAGTAGCAGTCTTGTGGAAACATATTTAGTTTTCTTTTTATTCAAAGTCAGAAGATTGTTTTGTAGCCATTTATAAATTTGTGTCATACCCATTTCCGCCTGGGATAAAGTCTTAGACCATGAAGAACCATGAAATATAATGGCAGTGTCGACGGCATAACAGATTTTCTGCGTTCTTGATGAGTAGTTCATGAATATCATTGATGTAGAGGTTGAAAAGAGTGGGTTCAAGTATGCTTCCCTGCGGAAGTTTATGGGTTGTATGTAACTGAGTCCTAGACCAATTTTTACACACTAGGTCTAGGACTCAGTAACCAAATATCAATTATGCAAGGAAATTAGTGCAGTCACAGGACATTTTTTTAGCTTTTTTATTTGGACTCGAGATGACTATCAGCTCCAATAGCTGATAGTTAACTAAGCCAACGAGTCTCAGTCGCAATCGTAGTCACCTTATGGACAATCCGCGCCGGGGTCTGCTAACCGCGTTTCAAAATCATGAGAGGTCGACTCTCTCACTCTCTAAGCTAGTAAATTATCATTCATAACGGATGGCGTTTGTCTTTTATAAGGCTTTTTACGTTTTTTGAAAAAGAGCTTTATTCTTCACAATTTTCATTTTTTTTTTTTAACAAAATGTTTAAAATCAAAAAGGATACATTCAACATATATTCAATTTGGTCCTTTGCATATGTTATCTTAAAAATAATAATGTGATACACATTAGTCTTTCTATCGGGAATTAACTACTCCAAATTATTTCGAACCAATTTTCTTAATACTTTCGGTCAACAAAATATGTGCGCAATGTATGATGACAAATTATTTTAGATTAAAAAATCACATGGTTTTTAATATATATATTGCATCCAAGCCGGCTGTGAATCTCCTGTGTAATACCATAGGATAAAATAATATGAAAGTCAGCAAAATAGATCAGTTTTTCAGCCGTGTCAGTTAGCTGTCTAATTTTACGGATAGCAAAAACGGCCTCATTCGTCACAATAAAATCATTTCGTTCATTTCACATTAAAAAAAATACATATTTACGATGTTTCCTCGAATATTTATCGAACCTTTTGAATTGTATGATTGAACGAACACAAGTAATATGATAACCTACTATCGCATAACATTATAATTAAAAAAACAATTTCATTCATAACTATCTCGGCTTTATCGGAAAATCGGATTTAATAGTTTTAAGATACGTGACATGTTTCCGTTCATTATCCTCTTAAATAATACCAAAAATATGATTTACTACTTCCTTTAAAACTTTTCTGTCATTATATATTTATAATTTCCACAACAACACTCATGATAAAGAGATGTCGATATGATACTTTTGTAACGTACTCCTGAACTTTAGAATTATATCATGTAATATTCATTAAAATGGTTAACATTTTAGATAAAACTTGTACCTGGTAAAGCCAAGCGGAAGACAACTTGCTTGTCTTATAAAGGTCGAGCAAACTAGGGTCTAGCGAATACGGAGAATGACGTATGGTTTCAAACCACAGGTCTTGTAATATTAAAATGGTTTATCGAACTGTGTGAGGTCATAATTTATCATGGATATATAATTTTATGTGGTAGAGCCAAATGGCGGCTTTGGCTACTGTTCGGATGTGCCGGCTCGATCGGGCTAGTGCCATGATCTCACAGAATACCGGCGTCTAGTAGAGGCATTTTGTGCTTCTGCTTTTCGTTCTGTGTAAAGTAATCGGAGGCCCACTTCCCCTCTCCCATCCCCCCTCCGCATCCTCTCTCCCATCTCCCAATTATCCTTGAAGGCCGGCGACGCACATACAGCTCCTCTTGTGCTGCAGATATACGTGGGCGACGGTAAGCACTTACCATCAGGTGAGCTGCTTGCTCGTTGGCCCTCTTCCCCAAATAAAAATAAAATAACCACAAAAAAGCAATTTCATAACTTTGAAAAGAATTGTAGGTTTTACGTCTGGCAGGATGGATGCGAAAAATCAATTCTGTTAGAATATTAGCTCATTTATTTTTATTTTTTAGTACAGTCCGCGGTCGCGGTTAAAGTCATCTTCAGAAAACTATTATTGACGAAAGTCAAACTACGAAGTAACCAAGTATTGATAATGAAAGTTTGATCAAAAGTATTTACGCTTTGGAGTCTCTGTGAATCCAACGAAATGCCAAGCTTTATTGGTAGGTAGCTCGAGAATGCTGGCTAAAGTAGATTTTATGAATCTAACTTCTCTCTGTTATAATAAAAATATGATTCCTTTTTCGAGCTCTGTCAAAAACCTTGGGTTATTTGTTGATAACACTTTGAATTGGAGGAAACATGTTACCAAAGTTAGCCGTAGGGTCACTCGTCAACACCTCGCTAAAAGTGCTCTACCGTCTTAAACATTTTCTTTCCTTTGAAACTAAGCTTATGCTCGTCCAGACACTCATACTTCCTTATTATTGATTATGCAGATGTGTGTTACTCTGACTTGAATAAAGATCTTCTTTACAAGCTAGAGCGCCTTGTTAATAACTGTATCAGGTATATTTTCAACCTTCGAAAGTATGACCATATCTCACAATACCGTTCTCGCCTTAAATGGCTCTCTGTTTAACAAAGGCGTTACTCTAGAATCCTGCTTATTCTCTTTTCTATCTTAAATTATGCTACCTCTCCTTCTTACCTTAAGGATAAATTTCAGTTTGTGTTTTCAACACATAACTGGGTCCTTCGCTCTTCATCTTATCATAAGATTAGCATTCCGCAACATTTCACCGATTTTGTTGGCAACTCCTTTACTGTTCAGGCTACACTACTCTGGAATTCCTTGCCTGAAAACATTAGGAAAGTGTTCAGTAAGTTATCGTTGAAGAGACTGGTACGTGAACATCTTTTCTAGACATCCGTTCCCACTTAGTAAAATTTATATCATCGGTCATTGCAATTATATTGTGTATCCTGTATCTATGTGTATATATATATTTATTTATATGTATTCATATTTGTTTATATGTATTTATTCCGTTATTATGTATCTAATAGTAAATTCAGTAGCATGTGTTATATAAATTCATATGTTTACGACACATAATATCTTTAGGTTTTAGTTTAGTTAAGTTATTCATGTATTTTAGTTTTTTTTTTTACAACTTTAATGTTTTGCATCCTTACAATATCTCTCTCTGCCCCGGATTGACTGGCAGAGAATGCCAAGAGGCATTAAGTCCGCCCTATGTAATACTTTTATAAAGGTATTTAAATAAAGTTTAAATAAAATAAATAAATATTTTTTATTTGATTACATGGTTTTATACTAATAAATATTTCTTAGACTATATCAAACCAAGTGTTTATTATTTACAGTTTAACTTAATTTTTATGTCAATATCTAAATTAAGGCAATGTCCCATCTATTGCCATTAATTCTAATATGACTCATAACCATAGAATGTCAAAGATATGTTACGTGAAGCGTTAAATCTAGATCTTTATCAGAACTGACCACTAACTCAAATATATCCATTTCATTTATACACTACTACTCTCTTCCATAACTAATAATTACAAGTGATTTGTCCGCGAGGGCCATTGAGTCTAAATTTACAATTTTACAAATTTTAATGTTCCGAATCTTCGACATTATTAATTATAGATTGTAATAGTAAAATAAAGGAAAAACCTGGAAATGCCCGTTGCTGGATAAAGGCCTACCCAAATATCTGAGAGGGTTTGGAGCTGAGTTTTTATTATTTCTCAGACATGTAAGTTTTCTCTTTCTTCACTTGGTGAATACGGCGCTTAAAATTCCTAGTAATAATCTTAGTGGTGGCGGCACCGAGGATCGAACCCAGGTCGCTCGCGCTCTATGAATCTAAAGTGAGCGCCCTGACCACTAGGCTACCAGTGTAAAATCTCTGAAATATAAGTACAAAACTATTCTCACATTTTAAATTGAAATATTTTCTTTGCTGAGAATCAAAACCCATTGATTTTAAAAAAAAAAAACAACCACAAGAGCATGTGATCACGTCATGAGATCTTGATGGGTCAGCATTACCACACAATGATGTTTTCCCAAATCAGCATCAGCAGTGTGGCCATGCAAGACGAGACGTTGAAGGAAAAAAAACTCCATTCGTCATTTATGGCTCAAATTCCGAAAAGAGACAGGACATTCTCACAATTATTGAACTTTCACTAATCAATAATTGTTCAAAATTATGCTCATTGTATACAATACATAGACGGACACGACATCCCAACGATTGCACTGCATGCTGCACCATGAGAACATTAATTCCAATTACAATTTATCAAAGATCTTAACTTTAATTTTTCAAGGTTACGTTGCCCTACCGCCAAAATTGCCTAGTCTTTTAGTTCTTTTGTACCTAGTTTTTGTTTGTAGGTGGATTTCAACGCCGTTTTCTCCATCAGCTAGAACAATTCATGGGGAACGTTTATATGAATAATACATTTACATTTAGTATACATATTAGAGATCTGACCGTGCAAAGTCGGCGTGTGCAAAGTTAAGAATAATTGTTTACGATAGAAGGCCAGAAGGGTTCAAACCAGATATTCTATGGGGTAGTGAACTGCGTCATCGGTTTCAATAATAATCAAAGATTTGTATTCGACGTCTTGATTTGACAATATTACGAGGACATTTAATAGTAAATTAATAAATGCGACTGATTTATCGTTTTTTGTTTTGCACGCCCGCACAACTCAAGAGCTTCTTGTTGTGACTTATGTGAAGATGTATTGTAACAGTTAAGTTGTAAGTAACAACTGTACTCGAACTTGAATAAATGGTGATCTTACCTTCCAGTGATGGACAATTTCGATTGTCTATTTTAAGTAATATCTTAGTGTAAACGCTATCGGATACGTCATTTACTAAGTAACGCTCTTAATTGGAGTGAAAGTTTCTGGATGTATGGCCGTTTTTAAGTACAATTTTACTTCATCTATACCTCTGAGTATAACTGTGTGATTGTATGGTAGCTAATGTTTGGCGAAAATATAACCCCTTAAATTTGTGTATCCTCTTATACATTTTAATGTCCAATAGAAGCCCTCCAATATGATTTTAGCTCTAGTGTATTATTTGCAAACGATTAGCTTACATTCTTTCAAAAATTGTGGATAAAAACGATAAAAAATTACAAAGTTTTTAAATATTAAACACTTGTGTCTCCAGTTACATCAGGTGTAGTTTCAGTGTAGAGTGAACTATTTTACCTCCTTCCCGCAACGTAGCGACAATAGCCTGAATAGTCAACAGCCAAGGTTATGCCATAATATTTTCGTATTTTGACCAATAAAATATTTACAGGTGGGCCCAATCATAAAATGTTTTAGCTTCTCCGCCTCCCATCGGACGACAAGACCCAGCCGAACTATATAATTTCCTTCTGCAGATATAGTTACCGCTATTTAAAATATGACCAGGAAAAACTAACGGTATGTGGTTGTAAATATATCCAAAATAAAATTACACCAAATAATTTTATTACTATCAATGGGCCACTAACCAGAGGGTTATCTCACACACCGAACAAAACGCATAAGAACAAGTATTCTGTTAGGTCGTGTACTATAATTATTATTATACTTTACATACTTCGTACATACATACGTGATATTAAGTTCACATTATTAATCCAAATATATTTGAAAAACAACACTAGCCGCGTGATTAGAGGTACTGCCACGGAATCAGGAGTTGAGAGTTCGGGGGCCGGCCGGCAAGTACTCGAATGGTTTTCGATTTGTATCGTTGGCCTGAACACAAAGATGTACGGCGACATGCTCAACACCGGGTAGGGTTGTTTCAAATAAAATATGGTGAAAGGATTGAAACGATTAAAATAAACAAGTGTGATATTTTTTTTTTTACTTATGTATTTAAAAAGTATTCAAATCAGTACCTTAAATCATATACACTGAGCACCAACCTTATTAGATTAGTGCAGTAAAAAGGTAAGGTAAATTTGAGTTTACTCTTGCTGCAAATGAAAATAGAGTGTACCCAATATTTATAATAAACAACGAACTTCACTGTATTTAATTTTAATTTATTAACAGTAGTATTGTATGTACAGTTGTTAAGTACAGAATATTTATTTTCAAATATCTAAAGCATTATTTATTATCATTGTCATGACTTAAATAACATATTTTACAAGATGCGGTCGATCACAGCCAAAATGAAATTTGCGAGGACTTTGTTCAGTTCATCCTGCAAAGATAGAAACGCAATATTTTATATAAAATACGTAACGTTAAAAAATAAAAGCATTTTTTTAAGTTTCCATACAGATTAAGGTATAAAAATGTGTCTTACCTGGTATTTGTCGAGTTGAGAAGGCAGGGTTTCACCAAGATATTTATTCAAGAAGTCTGAGATGTTGCGCCCCAAGATGGTTACGTCAAGTTCGGACTGAAACCAAAAAAAAACATTACTGTAAAGGAGAGTAAAGAAATAATTTCAGGTTCTTAAATAATACATACTTTCATACATTATACCATCAAGGTTTGTTTCTTGTTTATTTTAATATAAGTCTGAGGGAATTTAAATTTTTGTTTAACCTTACATGTATGCGTTAAAGACGAAACCGGTAGTAAATTAAAAAAAATGTATAGATTTTTTTAGAACAAATACAAGTATTAAACCTTTTTTTACAAAACTTTCATAATGTGTTCAAAATGAAGTTGATTTAGAGACAACAATCGCAAGTATAAACTATATAAAGTAGAATCTCCAATTAAAAAGAAATCATGAAAATTTACCTCAATTCCTCCAAGACTGCAATCGAGGCTCAAATCCTCAATAAAGTAACCGGTGAAACCGAGGTTAGCGCGAGCGGCAAGGCGAATGTTTTTGATTGCCAACCTGGGTAGAACATTAAAAAATTAATAACTTTAAACCTCATACAGCATTCTTCTTTTATTCATTTCATGCAAATTAACCTTAATATAAACTATAATTGGAAAGGAAACTACTTGCCTGCCACTTAATTCACCATCGAGTTTACGGCTTAAGACGACGGCTTCACCAGCCGCATAGCCTGTGATCAAGAACATAAAAATTAGTGGTGATGTTATTCACATGTATTTATATAATTTCAACATGTTTGCTTTTAATTTAGTTAAGAGAAATGAAATGATATTCTTACCAACGGAGGCTTCAATTTTAGGGAGCTCGATTGCCACGGACAGGGTGGTACCATCAAAGTTGACGTCATCGATGTTAATGTCGCTAAGGCCCGTAAGCTGCAAGTCCTCCACGGATCCCTGGGCTTTGAAGATTCTGCGGACAATTATTTGTAACAAGGTTTTTTTACATTATGACTTACATGCCGTCTATATTCATTCTAGATATAATTGTTGTGTTCATGTGTCGTCTTGAATAGCACTCGCTTTAAGGCTGAAGAGGCTTCGACGTCAACAATGCTTGATTATGTTCAATTATTGAGACGGAGCGCATTTGTCATTTTTGTAAACATTTAATAAATGCTTTATGAGTTTTCATCTTGTGTTAAAAGTACACAAGATGAAAGACCATATTATATTAAACAATGGATCATAACTATAAAATCAAACATGGATATTAAACGGTAAAGTTAAATTAAAAGAAAACAATTTAGGCTTGTTTAAAGCGCCCCTACCAGCGCCAAAATCTAAGGATGAAAATAAATAGTAAAACAAGTATTACTTATTCTTATGCTAAAAGATTGATCTTAGTTTAGTATTTTTTATTCCTCTATATTAATGAAGTTATCGATAAAATTATTACAATGTATCATTATTATTAATATGAATATTTTAAAAAAAATGTATGGTGCCCACGCTAAAAATGTAAATGGAATCGAATGAATTCTTTCAATTACAAAGGTTTCGAACATTTCTTTAACATTTTTAGAACATTTTTTACCAATAGATAAAATAATATGATAAATGTTTGCATTTCGTAAGCTAATATTCTACTTCTAAAAACGCAATCATCACACTAAGTATATCAAGCCATCCACAATTTAAATTAAATTAACCTACCCATTTACAGGGAAATTGTATTTTCCTTCAGCTTGTAGAATTTCTAACGGATCTAATCCCAGGTCCTTGATCAGTTGTTTCAAACCTTCGATGAGGCCGATTAAAATCTCGTCGACAAATCTCTGGTCCTTTACACCTGTAACAATATAACATAGTTCTTTATTTATATTAGTAGTAGTAGTAGAGATGTGTAATATAAAACAGAACAATAATCAAATAGTTAGTCGCCATTTTTCCTACCCTTTTTGTAAGCTTTAATTGGAACATCGGTTCCAAATTTGGATTTTTTTATTAAGTAATAGATTGTGATAAGTATGTACATACCCATACGGATAAATTAATCACACAAACTTTCATGACTGTTTAATTTTTTATAGTTGTAGAATAAATGATTACTCTTGCCGGTATTCGAATCCAAAGCTTTATTTTTCATATTGAGTCTCTGTCTATTATACCACCGGGTAGATAATAAATACCCTTTATTCTGACAGCCCCACGGAGCCTCATTTACCATACGAACGGCTGGTGAGGTTGGCATTTGAAAGAAAGAAAGAAAAAAAATATCGTGGTATCCAACAGTCGTCCATCCAGTATCATCTAAGTTGATACTGGTATCTACCAAACCTTCTGCGTGTTTGCCGAGCGTGGCACTTATGGCAAATATTGTAATAGGGAAAGACCCAGGGTCCAGCAGTAGTCAATTAACATGCCGATGATGACGAGAAAGAAAACTATAAAAAAATTAGGTTAACTTACCGACATCGGAGACTTCATTGGGCAAGGCACTAGCGCCCGCCAGTAATACAACGAGAGCGAACGCGAAGGCTTTCATTTTGAGCTACCTAGAAATTATACGTTCGTTAGGATTTAATACATGAATATTAGAAATGCGAATACATTTTTGTACAAAAAAGAAACATTGATAAAATTTTTAATTTAGTTTATATGTAGATAAACAATTGCCGTTCTGCCGACAAATAGCAGTACAATTACAATTGTGTTCCGCTTGGAAAGGTACAAAGAGCCAGTATAATTACAGGCTGTGAGACATTCCATCTTATTCCTCATGGGGACAATGCTTCAGTAACCTTCTTTGATTAAAGTGGTTTGTAGGTACCCATTGGCTGTAATAGCCACTTACCATCAGGTGAACTGTTAACTGGTTCGTAAACCAAAATAAATAGTATATGCTCTAAAATGTTTTTCGCTTACCTGCTTTCTCAATTAGATTACGAAAATATTCACATTAACATCCATTTATACTAAAATTTTAACTTAGATAACATCTAAAGACAATCAATCAATTAGAATTCTGATTGCCTATATCTTTTTTAAATCTGATATTAAAAAATATACTGATAGGACTACAGGTGTTCATAATTTGGTATATATGGAACGACAATATATTAATGTTAAATGAGAAGAGGATAAAATTCCTTTATTTACGTGGTAAACAATAGCTCTCTTACTAATTATTCGAACACACTAATTACTCTAATTACTCTCTTACACCAGAATTACTTGTTCCAGCATTTTCGTTTTAGAATTTGTGGTCCAGGCGTGTTATAAAACGTACAAGTATTTAGTAACTTAATTGTTATCTTATTAGTTTTTTAATAGATATTAGTATCTTAATAGTATGGGGAAATTTCTCGTCATCTCTTCCTCCAAATACTAACATCACCTGCACGTTCACCTTGGCTGACTAAAGTGGCTCAGGTGATTCTGTGGGGCTTTTCTATAGGAGCATGGGTGTCGTAGACGACAACTAACAGCAATCAAATTTTCTTAAAATCGTGTACAGTATCAGAAAACTTACGATGAGCTGGCAACATGTCACGTTTTTACGCTAAAGCTTTTGGCAAGATTGTTTGCTCCAGCTGTTAACGCTGATTATTTGATGTATTTGCGATTTTGCATGTTCTATTAGGTATAAGCAATAGACATACTTTTATTGAAATCATCACACTCACTTTTGGGGGGGCTGAGTCATCCATATCCGTAGGAGAGTACTCTATCGTAAAAGAAGTAGAACCTAGACGAGAAAGGTTCAGGGCTTGGCTAGCGACAACCCACAGGACAAAATCACGCCGCCAACCGACTCTGACGTGTTCCGTTGAGGTGTCCGTTGACACCGTTCTAGATACTCGATAACGCCGTTACATCGGTAGACTAGATAAGGAGGGTAGCGAGATCCGAGGCACGGTGTATCGCTGGCCGACCTCAGGTAGTAGGGGGCCTAATTACTAGGAGAGCCACTCACGAAAGGCTGCCTCGCCAACTGTCGAATAATCCCGGGATGCGCCATCATGCCGGCAGGCGAACGGATAAGAGGGCCCGATGGACATCCCCGACGAAGGCTCAGGCGTATTTTATTCCATTCCCTGATGCACTACTATGCGGCAAAGTTAATTTTGATGAATATTAAATCTCTATGATAATAACATGTATGAAATCAAATTACCAAACCAAATAAAAATAAATCTGTTCCGCAGCATAATTAAAGTTATTCCAAAAGTTTATTCAACATACAGTTATATTTTTTAATTTTTGATATGACATTTACCAACTAGCAGTAGGCAGTATACTAGGGCGCAATATGCGTGCTAATCTCTGCCATGCTCTCGTTTGTCTCCCTTTGGAGGTGGCGCATCAAGACGTGCGCCTCGATCCTGTATCGGCCGTATGCCCTAGTTGGAACATCATTTTTCTCTCACCAATCGCTTGTGTTACCCCGGCAAACTAAATGGTAAACACTCGCTATTTTAAGCTGCTTAGAGCTCAGACAAATAAGAAAATAAATAAATAATATATTTATACTTATCAGATGTATGTATTCAGGGCCTTAAATTCACGTTTACCTTGATTTGCTGTTGGTAGGAGTCATGTCTGCTTTACAGTGATACCAGCACTAGATAATAATCAATATCGTGGGTACATATACGATTAACGTTAAGTATTAGAGCCTCGCCATGGTTGAAACGATATTACGATGAATCACAATAGTATTACATGACACTATAATATTATAGCCATCTTCTTCGTTTTATATTGTCCGGGATATTTTCTACGTCCGGACAGTTCGTAGTCTTGAGATATTTCCCGAGCTTACGCTAGTCCGTCACGGTTTTGGTCGCAGTGGTCGCGTGGGACTGTCCCAGATAATTTGATGACCGCGCGATGGTCCGAATTCAATTCAAAATGCACTTTTAAAGAGTGCAACGGTGAAGTTATACTGTGCAATGTCTAATATATCCGGAGACTGATTCGCGTGATTGGCCAGTTCCAGACGAAACCCATGACTATTTAACTAACAAAAATATAATTAATTCGTTTAACTTCATTTCGTTAACCCTTATATAAAAATATAAATTATCAGTGCTAATCACAATGATCATTGCATATGTTGTACAATTGGATTGGGGTGACAAAAGAGCTACCTCATGGTAACCCATGGTCACCTGTTAACAACTTCTGTCAAAGGAGGTTACAGATGTGTTGTCACTCCCGAGGTATACGATAGAATGCCTCCCAACCTGTAATTTTATACACAATAGTGGTTACACTACTGATTCCCGACAGAAACAGGAAAGAGAGTGGTGGTATACCCGGACGGTCCTGGTTAGAGAAGGAGCATATCACTTAGTAAAATATTACGAGATAGCAATATAAATATTTACATGATGACGAGGGGTTTTACAATGAAACAAAAAAATGTGAGATTGCCTTTTTTATATTTATCGAAACAATTTATAATTAACGGAGAATTTTCTTTTATTAAGTAAAGTGTCTGATATACTTCGTTGTAGCTTTCAAAAGATTTTAAAAAAATCTTCTAGTACATGCCATTGATAAGTTGTAAGATTATCTTAGACAATTTCACGTTCAGTTCATCCTAAAATTAAGAAAATTTACTTTAGTTAGTACAGTACACAGCTAAGGATATTTTTTTTAAGATTCCAAAGAATTTATTTAAAACTCACTTATTAAGTAATAAATCATTACTGAATATCTATACATATATAAACACTACCATACGTGATGTATCGTATTTCGTATCGTAGTGAAATCGGCTTCTAAAACCTACTTTTCGCCTCGCTCTCGCCGGAGAGGTCCGGGAGATGGAACGCAAGAGGAGGCGAGCCTCGTCACTAGCTATCATGAAAATTGCATAAGAATTTCAAGACTTTTCCCTTGGTCCCCATACATACATACGACACGAACGGAAAAAAAGATGTTGCAGATTTTTACGTCGAAATCACAAGTTAAATTTCAAAATTCAATGTTACATTCTCGAGATATTTCACGGTTTCCTAATCAATTACTGCGTATTCATTTATCGATATAATTTTCAATGAGTCTTTAAAGTTAAATTAAATTATATTAAATCCTTATATTAACAGCACGCAAATACTCCATTGCAGGGACAAAGTCTCTCCTATATGGAGAATTTGCCACAATCACCTCCTTTGACAAGCGGATTGGCGATAGTATTAGCAGACACCGTACCTTCTCTCTGCTTATTTTGGTTATCCCGCCATTACGATGTTTAAGGCTTTTCCCTTAATCGTCTCTTGTGACACGCACGGGAAGAAAGGGGGTGGCAGATTCTTTCACTACGGGGTGGCAGATACTACCCAGGGATCATAATCATAATCATATTACCTGGTGTAGACTAATTAGAGTAGGAATTGTATTTTCCAAAAAATTGTTCAAACTTCTAGAATAGTCGGTTTCATCGATCTTCAAATTAAGGTCGGACTGAAAAGAAAATACAGTTTTTTTACTTGAGACATCAAAACAATAGGAAATGTAATATATAATCCGTCGTACCATATACAATATCATATAATGACGACCTAACCTATATTATTACAACCCTCCCCAATTTTTCTTAAAGGCCGGCAACGCACCTGCAGCTCAACTGGTGTTGCAAATGTTCGTGGGCGTCGGTTACTTACCATTAGCTGAGCCACTTGCTCCTTTGGCTCTTTTCCCATATAAAGAAAACCTGCACATGGTGCACCTTACTACCTAACAAACGAGGCTGTGGCAACCAAATTATGGCGAATTTCATTCAAATTTCCCGCAATCAAAACTCATAGACTAGTAATAGGGAACAGAATGACAAGTGCGACGCAACCCGCTTGGCCAACGTACTGAGCATGATAGAAGTTAAAGCATGTGAACGGAAACCTATGTAGGGTTATTGATAGAGATAGAGATATAGTAGATTAATAGAGATAAATAGAGTTTGGGCTCCTTTGGTTTGTTTTGATTTGATGCCAGTATTGATGGAATTGCTCTATTAGGTAGACTCACAAAATCATCTATTACAAACACACTCATAATAAAGTAATTTGTTCAACTTACATCAACAGTTCTAAACCAAGCTAGGATATTCAGGTCCTCAATAGAGGCTCCGTAGGATGTTTGTTTAACTTCAGCAACAAAACGTATGTCGTTGATGGCCCACCTGTATAAAATATTTATAGTAAATACAAAAACTAAAACGTAAAGCTTAAGTTTGCAATAAATAGTATTTTTTTTTTTTTATAGAAGAAGGGGGCAAACGAGCGTGCGGCTCACCTGATGGTAAGTGATCACCGACGCCCACGAACATCCACAACACCAGAGGAGCTACAGATGCGCTGCCGGCCTTTAGTAACTACTAATTAATTATAAATCTGAACATTTTGTGACAAAGTTTAAGGTTTTATAAATTAAATAAAAAAGTGATCATGTTTTGTTTATTACAATGCAGGCTAAGCCGAGAATAAATGCAAAACTAGCTTTAATAAACATTTGAAATTCTTCTATAAGTATTCCGGAATTCTAGTGAAACATTTAGACAAAATAATTCTTACCTTCCACTAAATTCAAATTTAGTGCTGAAATCTTCGTAAACAACGTTGAATTCTACTTCATCTATGAAGAAAAATTTAAGATAATATTATAATTAGCTACCAATAATACAATCAAGTAAACGGATAAATTTATAAAGTCCTAATCTTACCGACGGCCACTTCAAGTCGGGGTAAAGACAGATCTAATGTTAGTATGTCACCATCGTAACGAACACTGTTTATAACTATGTTCCTGAGGCCAGTGAACATAAAGTTTTTGAAGTAACCGTTAACACTCAGAGACCTAGAAAAGATGCAAATACTTGTAAACAAGAGAATATGATCAAAAACGTTAGATGTCCTTCTTCTGTTGTCAAATCCTTACGTATATACACGAAGAACATTCGATCGATTGAGCTCAAATTTGCGGGATATCGTCGACACATTTATTTATTTTTAACGAAATTCACGAAAGATTAAGAATAAAAAATTCAAATGAGAAATATTTTTTGATTTTCAAAAACTGCCACAGCAAAGCGTCAACCTGTGTTTAAATAATTTCTCAATTTAGTGTTCATCATTATGACTTCAAAGCTAGAATTTAATTTGGAATAGCAATTAATTTTTGGTAAATCTACTGATTTAAATGGTGTGTTCACTTTGAAATAAGTTGGTAAAATAATTCGTTACCATTTTAGACTATAAGTAATATTTAGTCTTTACTTAATAAATTGAAATCTTTATTTAGCCACGTGCAAAACGGGATGCGATTCCTTGTTGAATGAAATATTAAATTTTTCAAATTATATTCTATTTATATTCGTGTTTTATATATTCCTTGTGAACCAATGAAATGGGTAGAGTTAAAGTACTCTTTCATATAATTTGCTCAAATATTTGCAAATAGATAACATTTGGCTTTTGGAGAAAAAAATGTGGTCAATTAATCTAGAGGAAACCTGCACTGCACAAATTAAAAAATAATTATGTTATTTCAAGGACACGTAAAGTCCGCCAACCGGCACTGCAACGTGGCGGACCATTCCGGACTCCAAATCACTTTCAGATAATTGACAAGGAGGCTCAGCAGTGTACTTTTACATCTTCATTTACTTTTTTTTTTTAGACATTTGTCAGTGGCACATAAAAACTATCAATAGTGATAAAAATATTTAATGTCCAATATTAGAGAAAACTTCATATAACTCACCCAGGGAAAGGATAATCAATCGTTAATGAATACTCGTCTCCTTCATTTTTATACGGGTCGAGACCGGCATCTTTAATCGCTTCGATACCATCCTTAATAATTTCAATGATATTATCTTTGTTTATTATTGTATTTCTCAAATCTGTAAGTTGATTTATTATAGAGTTTAAATGTAAAGTACGTTATACGTAAGTGTAAAGTATTTTTATTATATTTTATTTTTATTTATTTCATAAGGATTACCAACAAGTTTAACACGTAACATTAACTTTTTTTTTTTTATGATAAAATAGGCTTGCGTTTGACCTCAATCTTCCCCGATGGAAAGCGAAGATGAGGCCTAGGATGGTACACGCTTGCCTATATGTCTGTTCACTCTGGCCTTGAAGATATCCAGGTTAAAGGTTTCCGGAAAAACTGACCTCGGCAGAGAGTTCCACTCCTTAGCCGTCCGCATAAAGAAAGAAGACCACCTAACTTAAAGGCAACCACGGAAAGTGTGTAAAGTGTGACCAGTAGATAGAATATAAATATTATTCAGATCTATTACTTATCTAAAATTGCACTATAAGTATTGACATACCAGCGCGGGCGAGTTCATTAGGTAACGCGTTGACGCCGGCGATAAGCACTATTAGTGCCACTGAGAAGTTATTCATTCTGGCGTGCTATCTAATAAGAGAATTAAAACTCTGAAAGTAAAAGATGAAACGATTTTAAAAACTATCTTATCAAACGTCAATTGTAAATAATTCATCATCATTATGTTTTATTAGTGGCTATCCCATTTTTTTTTTGTTTAAAAAGGGGATAACGGCTATTAGAAAAGGTGGATCAGGAAAGCCTGATGTTTAGCCTGTGGTAATGTACAAATAACTAACGATGCAAATAAAGATAATATACAATAAAACACAGCTACATACATCCTCAATAACGTATTGTGATGTAGGTGCATTATTTTAGATTTATGGCCAGCACTGCTGTGTTAAACAAGCAGCTAAGAAGATATAACTAATATGCATATAATATGTATATGCAACCAAATTGTCTACAAAGTTTGGAAAGAATAAGAAAAAGCCATGATAAGCCACCAATTAAGTAAAGATCTCGGAACTCGGTTATCTTATTAGGGAATCTATCTCTGAATTACGAGATCCAAGTTTGATCCTACACAATCTATTAAATTCTTCTAACTTATACATATACGTTTGTATCGTTGCCTTGAATACTATAAAAGCGACAGCCTCAGCACCCATCATGTTGTTACAAATTTCTCCGTTGAAAAGTAGTTTAAAACGACTAAAGTAAATGTCTAGACGTCAGGCCACCGGGCCAATAGCGTATCTCTAATTGCGTGGGGATTTTGCTGATCCCGACATAACCTGTCACTGCCTCCAGTGACCTTTCCCCCACGAGACACGAAAAAAAATAAAGCTGTGAGAGCTTATTCGTTAATTACATCTTGACACCGCATGAGTACTGCTAATAAAACTAAATACGAAGCAACAACATATTGTTTCCATATTCCATAGAATAAATAATGAAAAATGTTATAACAAAAATTGAAACGTTGAACACAACATTAAATAAATACTAATCGACAAAAACACATACTTAAAGCAAAATTATCACGAAAATTCGCGTCGGATATCATGTAGAAACTAACCGTGGATTCTCAAGAGATTGTCTGTAATATTATTTATTGAACTATTTATAAAATATCGTCCAAATCATAAATGTATTTTAAAGTATATTTTAATTACAAGTCTAATAATGTATAATGTCATTTTGAGATTTTATCTTATTGGTATAGATATTGAATAAACCACATAAAGGAAAAACCTCGCTAAATTCACTGGTAAACGCGTATCTGTTAATTAAGCCAATTGTCATAAATTATTAGCATTATTTAGGACTCGCTCTATTTTTGTTGTACCTACCCGAGTTTTAGGGTTCGAGGACTTAACTTCTGTACCGTATAAATTGTCAAATGCAATTTTAAATGCTGAATTTACCTTGTGGTTGTCGGTGAGGGATTACATCTAAAGGAAACCTGCATATCCCAGACGAGAATAAAAGTATACTAACAAATAAAATTACATTATGTGGATATGTGAAGTCCGTCATAGACTATCATGGTAGTCCTTTCCCTTCTCCAAATCCTTCTCAAATATTGCGAGTTGAAAAAAGGTTTTTCCCGGCTTTGGGATATTCACGGATTGCTACAATAACGTAGCCCGTTACATGAAGCAGCGTACGTTAGTTAGAATACATTTTAGTAAAAGTAAAATAAAGTGAAGTGCCCACAGCTGGGAAAAGGCCTCCTTCTCAAATATTTGAGAGATTTTTACAGCCAGGAAGGGCCCGCCGCGTAGCTCCAGTGCGGGTCGGCGGACTTCACATGTCCTCTAAATTTTTTTTATTACTCTCAGACATGAAGGTTTCCTCACGATGTGTTCCTTCACCGCCAAGCACGGCGGCTATTAACAATTTTAGCGGTGCCGGCACCGGAGACCGAACCCAGGTTACTCGCCCTCTATGAAACTAAAGCGAGCACCCTGTCCACTAAGCCAACACGGCATTTAGTAACAGACGAAACTAATATCCGATCAAAACCACCTTTGACTTTTTGTTTAAAGTTGGCTAACTGGAAAGAGCAACAAAATCTAAAGTTAATATAATATTTGTAACAAAAACGAAGTCGATTTTAGTTTTTTAATGTTACACATAACAATATGAGTTTAAAAAACTAAAACCCGACTGCAGAAAAACACAAATTCAAGTTAATCCTACGATAAGAAATGGGTCATATTGTTATCATATACAGCCTAGGTCACACGGGGCTTAAGGACAAAGCTAACGACACCTTTATCAAGAGAGGGTAAGTAGCTTAGGAGCTACACAGGCATTTATGGACATACCTAGATACAAACATAGATACACAGACTGCTCAAATAAATTTGGGTAAAGTATTATTAGTTTAGCCGTGAGTTCAGTCCCGGTACCCTCGCACTAATGCTTTTCCCCATTAGCAGTCTGTGGGATTTCCCATTCCCATATTCCGACATCATTCGGTTGCCAGAGCCTCGTTCGGTTCGGTTGCCTAGAAGGGTGCACCCTGCAGGTGAGGTTGGCCTTTGCTACATAACATAGTAAAAGGGTCACGATAACCGAGTGGATAGAGGATCCGGGTCATTTAAAAAAAAGGCTATATTTAGGTCTAAAAGTCAATGTCAGACAAGTGTATATATATCTATGTATGTTTATTCTAGATTATTCAATCATTATCAAACTTTTAGGTGAATTGGCGGCAACAAATTTAAACCTAATTATCTAATTAATGTCAAAGATTAACATATCACATATCTAATCAGGTGATAAATAGACAGGTGTTAAAATAACTCCCCCTCAGTTAAAGTTTCCACTTTTTGTAAATCTTTCTTTTTAATTTAATCTTTTGTAAATTTATCATTATTGCGTAATTACAGAGTTGAATCTAACGACTACACATGTTATAAAAAAACCGCAAAAAAGCGATTTCTAAAATTCTGACATTATTTGAAAAAAAAAGTGACTTAGATATCTAATTCGAATTAGTGATTTTTAGAACTTAAGTCTTTCTTTTGTATCTGTGTGTTCGTGTTTCACATAGAAATGAACTGGACGGATTATTAAATTTAACAGGAACGTTAATGATCCTGGTTAACAAATAGCTCCTTTTTTTCCGAGAAGAGATATGAATTTTAAACTTTTTTTTTGTTACTTCTACTTGCGTAATTTGCTAAATGATGCTATGCTAAAAAAAATAACACGCAGAAAACAACTTGTTGTCTACAACTTTCAGCTATAAAATCAGAATCAAAATGGCTAAAGGTCAAGGTCGATTTTATAGATAGTTAATCTTTTGATTAGACATAACCCCAGATCACTCAAGTACTACGAAATTAAAGCGAAAGCACTGATCATTAGGCCAACCACGGCTATCGGCTAAAAGTGTGTATGCTAGTCGTTAAATCACGCTTAAAGGATTCAACGAATAAACGATAGATAAAATATTTATGATCACGCGGGCGAGACCGCCGTTATCCGATGTTATTAACTTGCATTGTTGCTTTTAACGTGCTATAAAAGCAATTATCCAAAGACAAGGCATCATATTAAAATGTCCTTTCGTTCTCATCTAATTGGTTTTTAATTATCAAAATTCAATTTCAATAGTATCAAATTGTGAACAGGTGCTGCTTGTGGAGGCTGGTCGGTTCGAGTTCGCACTACAGTGTTTTTATATTATGGATTACTATGTTCTTGTACCATGCTTACAGTCTTCAGCCTAAGGGACTGTGCTTTTCTATTTATGACATGGATTAAATCGATATAATATAATAAATATAAATAATTTTAATCCATGAAAATTTATTCCACCTGTTGCTTCTGCGAAACGGAGAGAGAAAAAAGAAGAGAAAAGAAAGAAGGATACACACTAGGTGGTAGGGCTACTTCTCTGCTCAGGAGTCATCTGGATAGGTGCCAACCTCTAATCTCGATGTTAATATCGTCTTTTGTTATCGGCTAGGTTTGACCATTAGCGTGCATTCCATATAAGTTAAAAGACAGTGCCAACTATTCGTTTCTTGCTAATTTACTTACTAATTTCTTAAGAAAGAGTAACTATTTTTTAATGATGCGCATATTTTGATTTTTATACATACTGTCTGCCCAGGGTCATAGGGTTTTGACCCTGGGCACGAGACTGGGTTTGTTAAGGATCTATAACATACCCCTCGCAGTTATTCTAACTCTAAATCTGCTTTTAGTGCTACTGCAGATTGGAATTTGTCTATACTCCGGCCGGGCAGTCGAATTGGTGAGCACGATACCGATCTCTCCATTACAGATACCAATCTAATCCATTCATGTCATTCGTTCAGTGACTGATCTGTGTATGTGCAATTTGGCTTCGGTAAGCTCAGGTGGATCTTATCCACTATTCGATTGCCATAAGTACGTTTGCTAACCAAGGGGCAGTATATAGTCGAGGTTGTGGTTTAGAGACAAATATGGCATAAGTGAATCTGTTACCCCATATCATCGCGTAAATGATGTAAAACAAATGCCCGAAAATTCTCATAGCTGCCCACAGATGGAGGAATCTCAAGCTTTATCCAGAGCGGGTATCGTACCCGCGTCTAAGGTGTCTGGTACTTCAGTCGTCAACTCACCTGACTAACCAAGGACATAGATCACCTAGACGAATGATTATTTAGACGCAACGTTAGAAGAAGGAACGCTACTCTTTTTTTTTCAAATTATTTACTTCCTTTTTAAAATATTACCTTGTAATAAAACCTCTTAATTATATACAAGCATTTATTTTGTAATTAAACACAAATTTTGCAAACATTCAATAATGCAATCATAGCACTAACTTTATTAACAACTAACTTGAAATATGTTAACTAGTAAAGTTTAAATAAGACAATTTGACTGAAAACTATATTGCAATAGCATATAGGCCTTACATATTCGAACTTTCGAGTTACAATGAAGTTTTAGGCCTTCAATATACATTACAGCATCGAAGCGGGTACAAAGCAAAATAGTGCATTAAAACTTTTTATAATATTTACTTCTCGTTCCAACAACTCTAAAACTCACATAATGTCATGTTTATGCCTATATTGATGGATAAATTATTATATTGACAGATCTCAGTCATCTGCTTGCAACTGTCTTAGTTTCATCCGTGAAATTACTTACTTTCTGCACTGTGTATTATAAAACACTTTCTTTTGTTAAAAAAAGGAGATACAATAAAATGATGACAAGCAAGCGAGTCCCGCTCGTCATAGGTTTTTAAAAATTCCTTCACATTCCACTTAACAAAGCCATTACTTTATTTTTAACAAGGACTAAAGCGAATGAAATAGTAACAATATTAAACATTATTTAAATATATCATCAATGTAACTTTCTTAAATAAATTGTATTAACTTAAACGATAAAACAAAACGTTATAGAAAAAAATGTCGTCAGACGCGTTCGTCTTCACATGAAGGTATAACCGAATAAATATACATCTTATGCACAAAGAACATTGCTGTTTCGTATTTTGGCACTACACATAGTTTAACATCCCAAAATAAAGTAAAATACATAACAAAAACAGTGCAAATTTATAAATACCTTTTCTCTACATCTACAAATATCACCTATATTTAAGTGGTATTACAATATATATAAAAGTGAACAAGAGGCACTCTATAGGTTTAAATACGCAGGTTTAAAATAAGCGTAGTTCGTGAAATGTCGATCGTGAAATATAACGCCACGAATACTGACGCTATTAAACACACACTAACATCAGCCAAAAAAGATTACATTTTACATACAAACACACATTTAGTGTACACGTTACCTAAATACAGATTAAAATCAACAAAAGCTTGAAAAAGATCTACATCAAAATTACATTTACTTTTTTTCTAAATCTCATAAGGTATCGTCTTCCACAACAGGTTATGATTTTTGATATACATTACCAAGTAGGCACCTTAATAACTTGACTTTTTTTTAAGTCAAGAAAAGTAAAATGCCAAACAACGACAAGTTCTAATTTAATACTAACACTCATAATTTATATACATATTAAAATAATTATCAATTGTCTTTAACAGCTGTCTCAAGAGTTTCAATAAAATCAGGATATTGTACTAACAATTTGTATCTGATATCTCGAACGAATTGTAAAGATTCATCTAGGTAATTCCTTAATAAATACCAATATTTGAAAGCTGAACCGTTGGACACTACATTCTCTAAACTAGATGTACCGATTCTAATTGATTAGATACTAATTTGTATGATCTAACATACTCAGTATACTACGCTCTGTACATTCCTGTCACGAACTCCATTCTTTATAATGTTGTCAGTTGCAGGGTTTCTGTTACGTTAAAACCCCGATCTTACCTGACATTTTTGAAGGCTTGTGCTTTAGCTTCATTCATAACATCTTGTTATTGTTATTTAGTTCCAATAAATTGTATACCTTTACTACTCATTTTTTCATTCGATTTCGTTTAATGTACACCAAATCATATATCACGTACAACTTTCTAATATTGGTCCACTACAAAGTTGTGAAATGGCCTAGCTTATTTTATTAACTTATTCTCTAAGGCTAGAATGAACTTAAATATTTCTATGCCTTGCGTGATATGTATTGCAATAGAGGCGCATTAAAGCTAACAATTTATTTTCATTCTTCTAGCTCCGTCGAATATAAATTTCCTTGCCAAATCTTTAGGAATTCACTATGAGTCTTTGATATATTTCACTTCTCTTTTGTAACAATTTCGCAAATGCTCCTACTCTCGAAAGATATGTAGAGACTTACCAGCTATGACAAAATTACGTCTACATAATTCTATAATTTATTAATAACAAGTGATATGTTGTTGGAGGCATCACTCCTTTTAAAATAGATTTTAACATTAGTTCATAAACAATAATTATACGTCACTTACATTTTAATCATGGAACTTAATATCAAGTCTCCTCTAGCAGAGTAGTTACTGGACTTATAGCGCAATTTAACACTTCAGGTGGCTTACAACTAAAATTTCCATAATTCTACAACTTTACATATAAAAATAACTTAAGAGAATATTCCAAAGGCTTGTTCGTCAAACTCAAATCGTCTTTATTAAAACAAACGCAGAGAAGAACAAAACTAAGCTTACAAGTTAAAAATAATTTAAAAAACTAAATGTCACTTACCAAAAGTTTTTAGGTTAAAGCATGCTTTATATGGTGTGTTTGAAAAATATTGATTGCAACTAAACTAAAACTGAAGGTAATGTAAGACAACTGCGGGGTCATTGCTGCGTTGGTGCAGTTCAATGGAGGCTCCGGCTTACCTGCAACATTTTTAAAACACTGTTAAGAAGAAGAAAACTACGATAAAGCTTAAAAAAACATTTTCTAACCTAATTTCAGTTGACGCTGATGAATTTGAGAAAAGGTAAAAATTATTTAATTTTGTAAAAGTGTGCGCTTTAATTACACGATTTAAATTCCCACAGCCCCTTTCCCCATCGGAAATCAAGACGCTAGGCGGGTGTCCATCCACTTTTGTTGCTATATCTTGTATTTTACAGCAGGTGCTGACACCCACGACTTTGGTCACGTGGAAATACATGTTAAGTCGTTGTAAGTATTTTTTTTTTATAAATTTAGAAATTTTTCTTATACAGTATTTCTCCACGCACATTTTATAAACCATTCTAGACAACATACGTGAATTAAATCCATTAAGAAAAGAAACTTTTCTTTATGAAATTCATTACTGGAACCTTCCTGCCAAATTATGAGTTTGTAGGTTGTATATTTTTGGAAGTTTTGTGTTGAGCAAGTGAATCAGTCAGTCGTAACTCGCTTCAATATTTCTTTTAAATATTAAAGAGACAAACGAACTAACAGTCCATCTGCTGGTAAGTAACTACTGCAGGCCATGGGCGCACCTACAAATAACTTCATTCGAAGAAATAGCACTTTGTGGACTATGATGAAATGTCCGTAATTATACTGGCTCTCTATAACCTTCAAACCGGAATACATCACCGATTGTATTGGTGATTAGCTGCAGAAATAGGTAAGGGGGTGGTACCCACCCAGAAGGCAGAAGAGAACTCTTTCTTCTGCTTAGAAAAGCTCTTCTGCCTTAGCACGTAGCAAAATCATCATATAGAAAATATAATAATTAAATATCTTACTAGAGGCAGCCATGAGTTGAGGTAAGTATTTCTGCCAAAACGCACACTGCTTCACACGTAAACCATGTCCAACGGCGCTCGAGTTCAGAGCAAGGGAAAGATATTCCCGGCCGGATGCTGTGTGCAGTGGCCAATGTACTTTTGTCATTTCACCATTAGGATTCACCGATGGATTCCTGAAATTGTAATAACAATTTTTTTTATTATAATGTTGTCCTCCTGGTCGTTAACAATAAAAAAGATTATCCACGGGTTATCAACTTCATTGGCGCACAATAAATTATAGTGCCATATTTAATGTTTTTCTTTTTATTGGATGGGGGTGAAAAAAGAAGAAACAGTCCACTTGATGGTTAGTGGCTAATGCCCTCACAACTTGCACACCTGCAGACAACTTCAATCGAAGAAGGTTACAGATGTGTTGTTACACCTGAGGACTTAGATGCCTTACAGCCCATAATTATACTGACTCTTTTTACCTTTCAAACCGGAACACAACCGTAGTTACACTGATGTTTGGCGACGGAAATGGGTAAGATACAACTGCTAGGCAGAAACGGAGTCTGTATCGTGATTTTTTATAGTAAAAAAAATAGCAGCCTGTAAGTACCCACTGCTGGGAAAAGGCCTCCTTCTCAAATACGAGTATCAAAGACGGTTTAGGAGCCGGGATGGGCCCACCACGATGCTCCTGAGTTGGCGAGGTTCACATATCCTCGAAATAATATTTTTATTATTTCTCAGACATGCTGAGGAAACCTCACGAAGTTTTCCTTCACTGCTGAGCACGTGGTAAATACAGAACTTAAAATTGCTATTAACAATTTTAGACATTCCGATACCGGGGATCGAACCCAGGATACTCGCGCTCTATGAAACTAAAGTGAGCGCCCTGACTACTAGGCTACCACGGCTTTTTATAGTGCCATAGAAATATAATAATTAAATATCTTACTAGAGGCAGCCATGAGTTGAGGTAAGTATTTCTGCCAAAACGCACACTGCTTCACACGTAAACCATGTCCAACGGCGCTCGAGTTCAGAGCAAGGGAAAGATATTCCCGGCCGGATGCTGTGTGCAGTGGCCAATGTACTTTTGTCATTTCACCATTAGGATTCACCGATGGATTCCTGAAATTGTAATAACAATTTTTTTTATTATAATGTTGTCCTCCTGGTCGTTAACAATAAAAAAGATTATCCACGGGTTATCAACTTCATTGGCGCACAATAAATTATAGTGCCATATTTAATGTTTTTCTTTTTATTGGATGGGGGTGAAAAAAGAAGAAACAGTCCACTTGATGGTTAGTGGCTAATGCCCTCACAACTTGCACACCTGCAGACAACTTCAATCGAAGAAGGTTACAGATGTGTTGTTACACCTGAGGACTTAGATGCCTTACAGCCCATAATTATACTGACTCTTTTTACCTTTCAAACCGGAACACAACCGTAGTTACACTGATGTTTGGCGACGGAAATGGGTAAGATACAACTGCTAGGCAGAAACGGAGTCTGTATCGTGATTTTTTATAGTAAAAAAAATAGCAGCCTGTAAGTACCCACTGCTGGGAAAAGGCCTCCTTCTCAAATACGAGTATCAAAGACGGTTTAGGAGCCGGGATGGGCCCACCACGATGCTCCTGAGTTGGCGAGGTTCACATATCCTCGAAATAATATTTTTATTATTTCTCAGACATGCTGAGGAAACCTCACGAAGTTTTCCTTCACTGCTGAGCACGTGGTAAATACAGAACTTAAAATTGCTATTAACAATTTTAGACATTCCGATACCGGGGATCGAACCCAGGATACTCGCGCTCTATGAAACTAAAGTGAGCGCCCTGACTACTAGGCTACCACGGCTTTTTATAGTGCCATAGAAATATAATATAACGAGATGAAGTAAACCAATTCGCATTGAACTGTGTGACGGAATATGCCTAACTGTAAATGAATGAGAAGTTCTCAAAATGAGAGTTTTTGTTCTGCAATAAGATTTTATGAAATATTACTCAGACACTACGACAAGTAGTCAAACTGTGTATTATTTTGATTATACCTATATTATAAAAATTGGTCCTTTCCAAATCGAGCGCATCTTGCATGCTGCAGCTTTAACGCAGCTGCAGCGCGGCTCTCCCATATAAATATTGTACACGTTTATTAATATCATACTTGCTCAGATGACAAACATTTAAAAATAAATAATTCATACATACCCTGATCTAGCAAAATTCGCCCAATATCTCATTAATCGTTTGCTGAACTCTACTTCTTCAGGTGAATAGTTTTTCCCCGGGTTCAATGGTTCACCAAATACGTAATTTATTTCATCTGCATGCATCACACCCGTCCAAGAAGGCCATGGGTTATTCTTACTACGATGTTTATAGTAATATGTATAGACGTTGTTGCCAGTTTCTGCATACCGATGGGCAAATTCATTAACACCACAAGTGAAATGATAGTCACCCACCATTTTATCTAAAGCATTGCGATTTTTTACTGCATCATCAGGGCTTAACCAATCTGTGTACTCGAATACAATTGCTTGTTTTGCTACGTCATTGACGTAAGGATTTAACTCTCTTACAGCTTGTAAATACTGTTCCCTCGTAATACCAACGTTTTCTTCTTTAGGAAACAACTCGGTGAGGTAATACAGAATGAAATAATAACCTTCTTCAGTATTAGATCCCATTAGAATATTCGTCTTTTTAAAATTCTGATGAATCAATGACCTTATAGGCATTTCATCTAGAAAGGAGCCATCAATTATGGGAACGAACGGAAATTCACAGATCCCTAGTGTTCCCCATTCATTATTAACAAGCTCGTCGGCACTTTTCTTTCTTAAGCAATCAATCATTGGGCCCAAGTCCGCTCTTGAATTTGGGCAATGAACAGCTTCAGCTAGGCGTATACCGCGAAGTATACTTTCTTCTCGAGATATTATAGCCCAAGGAGCTGTTGCTGCACCTGACTGCATTATCGCTTGGGAGAAAAGGTTTCTCGAAAGAGGAGACAATAAGTGCAAAGATACGGATACTGCTCCAGCCGATTCACCAAATAAAGTGATGTTGTGAGGGTTACCACCAAAATATTCTATGTTGTCTTTTACCCATTGTAATGCCATAATTTGGTCAAATAATCCAGCGTTACCCGGAACATCTGGTGTATCAAAAAACAAAAAACCAAGCGATGCTACTCTGTATTGCATCGATACGTAAACAATTTTTTCTTCAGATACAAGGATTTTAGGGTCATATACGTCTAAAGTTGCAGTTCCAGAGTAAAAACCGCCACCGAATACCCAAAGCATTACCGCTGCATTTTTTGGACGAGGTCTAGGTGTTACTATATTAATATAGAGACAGTCTTCCTGCATATCTGTATTTGGATTCCACATTGTTGCTCCAGGGAACTCACCAAATACCGTATCTACAATTTGGACGCATGAATGTGGCAGTATCGTTGTATTCAGTATTTCATCACCCCAACTTTCGATGGGCCTCGGGTGTCGGAATCTAAGATCATTTAAAGGTTTTTGAGCATATGGAATGCCGAACCACGCATCGACTTGTTTACCCGTCGCTGCTGTAAGTGTTATCCCTCTAACTTTTCCCTTTCTTGTGCGAACAATTAAAGGGTCCTCATCTTCTGGGCCAAGTTGAGGTTCATCTGCCATAAACTCATCAACTCGTTCATGGTTAGAGTAAATCCTTTCATCATACCTTGCCCTTTTAGAAGACGATTCCGTTTCTTCCAATTTGGCTCGCTTCGATGATGTTTCGTGTTCATCGAGGCGTGGAAGTATTGTATCTAGTTCAGGATTGTACCGGACTGCTTCGCCGTGCCCTCGGTATGGTTCGGGTGGGGCTTGTACAGGGAAATGAATCGGATGTTCAGGCGCATGATGCCGGGCACGATGTTCATGCGGGCCGGCTAGCACGCGCGCCACTAGCGCGGTCAGCGTTGCAATCAGCACACGCATGCCGTCGCTGCTCCTCCTCTTACAATCACCACCTGAAAGTTAAGTTTTAAATATATTAAAACATAATTTTTCATGTCTCTTCAACTCGGTTTATGTGTTTTAAATACATAATAATGATTTATTTAACAAGTTAAATTAAAGCCATACGTCTCAAGGAAACGTAAGTGTTTAATGAGAGATAGAGAGATAAAGGAACTATTTAGAGAGGAAAAAAGTGCGCTTTGACGAACCTTATAAATTAGCTTATTTAGGGATTGCGCTCGTCTTATATGAAGTGGTGGGGAGTTCCAACGAACAGTTTCAATAGAAAAGGATTTAGAATAGAAGGAATTATTATAGAATGGATTTTTAAAGGTATTGTTGTTTGTTATCAGAGCGAAGAGAGCGACAGTGAGTGTCACCAAGTAGTGAAGATATAAGAGAGTACATCAAGCTAAGTCATCTTTTGGGCATCATAAGAGTTGATTATAGTTTCCATTAAAATGTCTACATCAGCAGATTACTCACCCATACCAATCGTTCACGGTAAATGTACTGAACTGGAATAAGACATATATAAGTCTAGACGTGGGATGGTTACGAACTACTGAACGAGACATTGGAATATAGGTGAAATTCTAAAAGTTTCATGTTTTATTATGTAGTAAAAGAGCTCTTGAATAATTAAAATTCTAGTTTAAAATCTTTTTAGGTCAGCCAGTGTTTAAAGTCGTTCAATGCTGTTTGCAGAGATATGTGCTGAATGAATTGCGACGCGTGGGACGGAGAACTATTTTTGGATCGTGTGCCTCTGTGTTGTGCTCCCTTAGGACGGCCAACTACCCCATCGTACCCTGTTTCCCAACAGTTTATTCAAGAGCCTTAGCTAACTCCGCTTGTTGTAAATAGGTGGAAATGTAAACATGTTATATATTTTTCCTAATTCTTTTAATGTTTTATAGGAAGAAATGACTCAATTTAAACTAATGCCTTCCGACAAACGGAATAGCTGTTGCAAACATGCCAGTCCGTTAACTGGCAGCAGCGTCAAAGGTGCGCAGTTGTCCAATATTGAGTGACCCGGGATCGCCAACCGGCGATTACTGCTACTTCTTCTATGAATTGCAAAGATCAATGCTCAGAGAGCTGTTTAGAGAAGCAAATAAAGGAAATTTATTAAGTCACTAGTATTCATAATAAGTATTCTCGAGACAAATTACGACCACTTCCCATCCAGTCCGATATAATAGATATTTTATGTAATATATTATATAAGGATGCAAGAGGCCAGATTCAATATTGACAACCACATAGCTTAAAAATAAGCGTATCCTCCTGGGTTTGAGTCTCACTTTCAGGCAAAATTGGGCATTCTTATTGGTTTTTGGGTATCATTTTACTGTGTTTTGTCCGGTGTATCTGTATTTATCTGTCCTTTTTTCTTATCGTATCACATAACTGTTAAATCGGATAAGGTAAGGTAATGAACAGAAACTGCCTCTATCTTTGCACATACATTGTGACACAATTACGAATATG
Organism: Bhutanitis thaidina; assembly: GCA_029286595.1. Lineage (NCBI taxonomy): Eukaryota > Metazoa > Arthropoda > Insecta > Lepidoptera > Papilionidae > Bhutanitis > Bhutanitis thaidina. The sequence continues at coordinate 8,988,737 of JAGSMS010000018.1, forward strand.
TATCCGATGCAGTTAACAATTGTGCTGACAACTACACTGCAACAACTTCTGGATACAACCGGTATTCAGAAGTTTTCACCGCCGTACAAATCGACACAGAGGACCCTTAAAGTGTCATAAATTTAGAATTTTGAAATTTTGCAACACCTCTTATATAGATTTAATTTTTTTTATTGCCTAAATCACTTCTCAGTAATAAAATTTTATAATATTTTACGATTATGTATAATCCGATCCCACTCTATCTGCGATAAGATTCGCCAAGTTTGGAACACATGGAAAATAAAATTATAGTGGTCTGATAAGATAAACAAAACTCATTCGTATTTAAAAAAAAAAACATGTTATTGTTTTGTTGCATTACTTTAGTAGTATTATTAAATTTTTTCAACGCCATTTAGATAACAATCGAATAGATAAATAACTTTTCTATCATTTATGACGTATTTCTGGCAACGGTGATATTCCATAGCCCCGATAGCAGAGTGGTTAAGGAATCGGCCTCAGTTTCAGAATACCGATGCCAATAAGATACCACCTAGATGGTTGGCATTCTACCACAGTGCGTTTTAATCGAAGTTTTCTACCACGCACTTCGACTTTGTGGAATCAGCTGTCGCCATCAGTTTTCCGAACATTTACGACTTAGGGACCTTCAAGAAAAGAGCATATTCCTTCCTTAAACGCCGGCAGCGCATCTGTAGCTCCTCTGGTGTTGTGGATGTTCGTGGGCGTCGGTGATCACTTACCATCGGGTGAGCCGCACGCTCGTTTGCCCCTTCTTCTAACAAACAAAAAAGATAGTCGCCAAAGTCAGTAAATACAAATAAGATTTTAAATGATAAGCGGACATACCTTAGACACTTCATTGTTTTAGAAATATTTCAGGATATCATAAAAATGCATTCGTCTCTGTCCCACGTCGTTAGTCGACCATAATGTTAGTGACGGGTTTTTATTTCCATACACTGCCATTAAACTTGACAAATGGTGTTGCAGTAACAATAGCGTAGACACTATGTGGCGCCTTTGTTACCGCGGCGCCTGTGATAAATACGTCGGGTTGTATCCGTCAAATGAGATGACAATATATTCTCATCTCGATACTGGGATCGACATCCGACGACGTCGCGCGTTCGTCGATTTACTATCGGTCGCATTTCCTTTTACTAATAAAATGATTGGGGTATTAGACGGAATAATAGGAGTGCAGAGCCGTGGTCAGGGCGCTCACTTTAGTTTCGTAGACAGACAGGGTTCGATCCCCTGCACTACTAAAATTTGTTTATAGCAATTTTAAGTGCTGTATTTACCACGTCCTCGGCGGTGAAAGTAATAATGTGAGGACATCAGCTTGTCAGCGAAATAATACAAAAAAGTTATTTCGTGGATTATGTAGCCCTCCAACCCGTACTGAAGTGGCGGGATGTTTTTTTTTTTTTTTTTTTTATGGAATAGACGGCAAACGAGCTAGCGGTTCACCTGATGGTAAGTGATTACCGTCGCCCATATACATCTGCAACACCATAGATGCTGCAGGTGCGTTGCCGGTCTTTAAGGATATTTGGGAGATGGGAGGGAAGAGGAGGGGAATAGGGAGGGGATGTGGGCCTCCGGTTACCTCACTCACCGAACGAAACGCAGAAGCACAAGATGCCTCTACTTCACGTCGGTATTCTGCGAGGCCGTGGTACCAATCCGGTCGAGCCGGCCCATTCGAGCAGCAGCTAAAGCCGCCGCTTGGCTCTACCACGTAAAAAAATGTTTGAGAAGAAGGCCTTTTCCCAGCTGTGGGCAATTAGTGGGCCCAGTTAGTGGAAACATTCTATTTTATTTTTCCAAATGTCAACTTCACTGGCGTTCTCTGCAACTTTCTGACTAACAAACGAGGCTCTGACGACTGATGGAGAATTAAAATTTATGTCGAATCCAAACCCTACAGACTCGTGATGGGAAGAAGCATCTCTAGTGCAAGAGTTCTGGTTCACCAATCCGTCAGCGCAGCTTGGTGAGTATTGGCAGATTTGCCATTCATGACATACGAGCGATACCATTCTCAGCAGTGGATAAGAGAGGAATGAAGTGGTACGGAAGTTATAGATGCCAAAATGCATTTAAAATGTATTTTAACTTGCCTACACTTAACATAAAACCTTTTGATTAACCTTCGGAAACATAATATAGGCACTTACGCCATTTAATCACAGGGGTAGGCGGAGATTATAGATTTCTATTTGACACCCATCTACAACTGTTACATCGGCCTTTTTGAGTCCACTCGCGTGTCTCTCGCTCATTCAGCAGTCATCAAGCTGGGCAAGCGATATGGTACCCTTGCAGTAGTTATGCTGCTCACAATCACTAGTCTGTGCGATTTGGGTTCGGAAAATTCTGATTATTCTGCCATCACTGGGCATCATTGGTTAGCTAACAGGCATCGGAATAAAGAGATGGTCCTCCTTTACTTCGCAACCTACTTTTCATCTTCCCGGAAAGAATCTTTTAACAGAATCTGTTTTGGATTGATCTCAAGCATTCTTTAAGTTACATTTTTCTTTTTATTTATAAAACACCGTAGCGAATTTTGGTTAGCAGCCAGTAGTGCATTCAAGTTCATAAAAGAATTACTGGCTTGAAACAAAGTGGTCAAACCTAAAGACGTATCGCAGCGTTGAGGAATAATATATTTTTTCTTTAACGTGCTTCAAAGAAATGACAGAAGCAATTAAAAATTATATATTGTTCATTAGTAGTTATGTACTTTAAAGTTAATTACACGTGTCATTAAATGAAAGACTATTTGTTACATCGTGCAATCCGTTGTTCACGCTCAAAACTACTTTGAACTTTCAAAAAGAAAATTACTTTGATGACAGCCTGTGTTGTTAAAAAAATATTTTCACTTTTATATTTGAAACTTAATACTTAAAAAACAGTTAAGTGCGAGTCGGACTCGCACACCGAGGATTCCCAATATATCCATGTATAAAAAATGTGTATTATTTTATTCAGCTCGAGAGCCCGACTCACATTAGGTAGGTTATTATTATTTGTTGTTTTGATTAGAGTTATAATAACCAAAAAGTGGCGTAGTGGCTAAGCGTTTAGCTGCGGCGCTGTGGGTCGCGGGTTCGCTTCCCGCTCGGGATTAGTATTTGTATTGACTATATATAATTTTTCCGAGTCTGGGTATTTGTCCATGTGCAATTTATGTATGTAAACTGCCTCAGCGACACTGGAGAAATTCCTATAGAGGAAGGTTAACGTATTTTCTAAGAATAAAAAAACTTACATTTTGTTTTTTTGTCATGGATATTTGCCATAATAACACATATTGTGTAAACATTTTAATCGGCTGTCTATAACGGTTGAAAAAGGTACAGAAACTTTAAAGAAAGGACCGACAGCGAAAGCCTAGTACTCCTAGTAGGGCTCCGCACGGAACCCTAAAAATAAAGAACAAAAAGGTTACAACATTACTAGTGATTTGGAGCTGCTATTCAATTCCAGGCGTTGACGTACTTCACGTGTCCTCTATATGTTACTTATTTTTTTATTTCAGAGCCTTCCTCACGATGTTTATCTTCACCGCCAAGTACGTAGCAAATACAGCACTTCAAATCTCAATTGACCTGTTTAGTGATGCCGGGCGAAAACCCCTGTAGTAGTTTTAACTGCATCAGGCATCATCATAACATGATCCACTTCGAATATTTTCAATGTAAGCCGGTTCACTCTCGTCTCTTCTCTCGATGAAGAATAAAACCTTACCATCGCTGCTAACTTAGATGGAAATCGAACGAATGAAATTCCAAGTTCTCAGTAATTAGGTCCACAATTCTCGCCACTCGTCACGTAACCTAGCTGCCTGTCACACTGTTATTGCACTTTGCTAGTCTCCGTCAGCGCGGTACTTCGCCGGTCGTGCCTACATATTCACGTCCATCCAAAAGCATTAGCTGTAATGAGGTCAAGTATAAACAATATAAAAATACACCTTATCGTCCAAACCATAATATCTATTTTCCATTTGGGTTAGCTAAGTAATAACATATTTTACACGGGTGAAAAGAAAATTGGTGAGTACTTTTTGGCAAGCGAACAAAGATTGGAACAAGATAAGTTTGCTAAATGGCGCAGGACGAAGATGCCAAGCGGACCGTTATTACAACACACGTCAATTGACCACGACTGGAGCTTTAGGATTGCCAGATGAACATCTCATATTTATATTTTTTTTTTCATGTAAAGATGTAAATATCTACAACCACATCTTGTTCTAAGTAAAACAAATATTGAATCGATATAGTACAAGACGTATACGGCAAGCAGAAGCAAGTTCTAAATTAAATTTTCATGTGAAGGTAACTAGAGAGTTGTTTAGAGTTGGTTTAATAACCTGCACGAATTTACATACATTTTAAATAATGCCAGTTTGCGGTGAAAATGAGGCTAGGTGCTAAAGTTAATCTTTATGAGCAATTAGTAAGTAAAGTTAACTTATAAAGCATTTAAATTTTAGTTGGTGTTCTAACATTAGTAAACTTATCATCAACATTCTCTAAGTATACTTTTTAATTGATGATGTGCAGTATTAGTAAATGGATTATTCCAGAACTTCGCTTACAAAATTACTGCCCCGTTGTGGTAAGCCCTACGCTAATAGTATGCCAGCTTTGACTGGTGCTTTCCTGAAGACCTAATTCGGGAGTGAATTTTAAATGTCACGCGGAGATGTGGCTATTCTTCTTTTTAACAGCAGTCTTCTGATAGAGTTCTTCTTATAACAGAAGGAAATCAGTACACACATCGCACCTCAGACATGTCTGACCGTTACAGGTCTCCCGCATTTTTAAATATGGTTATTCTGACATTTATTGGACCCGTAAGGTTTATTTCAGTATTTATCTTGGTCGACGTTTACGCCTCCGACGGGAGGTGACGAGGCGATACCTAATAATTTAACTTAGCATTCATTTCTCGGTAGAACCACGCTATAATATACCCGCAGAAATATACCCAATTTATCTCCGTACCTCACCTTCTCGCGGTAAACCCAGCTGATTAACAAACGAAGCTTTTGAACTTTAACGGACTGAATAAGCAAGTAATGAACATATACAGATGCTGAAGTAGCTCGGCTCTTCTAATAAAGCTCCACCATATTCTCACAGGACATGAGCGTCAACTATCAGCGTAACACTACTATCAGATAACAAACGACATCATTTCTTATTCCGTAGTACTTTCATCTTGATTCTTCTACATGATGGACGTTTAACAAAATATTTACTGAGCTTTTGTCTCTACGGTATTTGACATTGAGCATACGTAACACGTAATTCTTGTAAGTGATACTAGTGGCACTGCCCCGCTGGAGTCGTCTCATTTGTAACATAGCCAAAATATTTTTTATCACATTACCAACCCTATGAAGTTCTACCCGACTAGATATAATCTCTTTGAGAAGGTAAAGTAGAACAACAGAGCCTAGTTATTAGTATAAAAATTACCTCAGGTAACCCAAAATATTTGGTGGTTTTAAAAGTTCTTTAGTATGCACATCACTTATTAATATTCAATTGCAGATCCTTCTTTCTTCATCTTCTTCTTCCTATTTAAATCCACTGTTGAAGATAGGTCTATTCAAGACAGCGGCAACAAAAACCAGATTTAATTTCTTGAAAACTAAGCAATGGGTAGTGCAGTGGTCAGGGCGCTCACTTTTGTTTCAAAAAGCGCTAGTACTAGTAGAGCTGGGTTCGATCCCCAGTAGTAGTTCGGCACCGCTAAAATTGTTAATAGCAATTTTAAGTGCTGTATTTACCACGTGCTCGGCGGTGAAGGAAAACATCGTGAGGAAACCTGATTGTCTGAGAAATAATAAAAAATAATATTTCGAGGATATGAGAAACCTGCCAACCCGCACTGGAGCGGCGTTTCGGGATTTCCCGGCTCCAAAACCCTCTCAGATACTCGTATTTGAGAGGGAGGCCTTTGCCCAGCTGTGGCCACTTATAGGGATGCTGTCGATATCTAGTCTATAGGGATTTGGTTGTCATTCGATCGCTCGAGGCTCGTTTGTTCGCTAAATATATACGAAATTTGAATTTCTTCAGTCAAATAAATAATTTTAATTCATCATGCTAGCTGCCACATGGCAAATTAATGTTTATTGTGTTTGCTTAGATATTTTTCATCTGTTTAATTGTCCAAATATGCATTATTTGTAGGACTTAATTCTATCATGATGACGCCTTAAACTACAACACGACTGTTATTGACAGATGCCACTTGATAAATGATATCACTTTAAAACCAATACAACGGAATTTAAGTGCCTATGAAATTTGTGCAAATAAATATGAATAATAAAACGTTATTACATTTTGGAATAATAAGCAAGAACAAACTTTGAAAATTTTTTTAAATTTGTTCAAAAAGGTTTTGTTAGTGTTATTTATAATAAAAAGAAAAGGTAACAACGCTCACAAACATGGGCTAAAAATGTTCGGTGATTGAGCTGAGTTTCTTCTATAATCGTTTCTAAAGTGTCATGTAGACCGTGACCTTTGTTTTATTTGAAGGTCAACTACATTAAACTTCGAAATAAAACTAGCTGTTTGTGTGAAAGAGGGTGTGGCAGTTTTCTTACCACCGCACAAAATAATATATGCAATTGAACGGTACCAATTACACAATTCTGCATCACGCCCCCAGTATTTCGCCAGGTCCGCTGACATTATTTGTTACGAAAATCCATCAGCTTATCTCTATCCGCAGGGAGCCGCGCAAATATTTGATCTGGACCAACGTCGATTGTTTATGTTGACCGAATACATCAAACAGCCCCTGTTGTTGCTCTGCGGCGGAAGTTCGATATTACACAGAGGTAAATAAGGAGGAAACTTTTATAATAATAATATATAATAAGCTTTATTGTCATAAGAATTTGAAACACTAAGTTTGTATGAAGTCCCTGACATCTGTGCTAGGCATTACAGAGGACACTATAAGAAACATATCCTTGTAAAGAAGAAAAAAATTATGAATGTTTTTCTACATATAGTGAAATGGTATGTGTATGCGTGAAGGGTATGTGTGGGTACTTGTTTGTGTGTGATGAACAATAAGTGATGCTTATCAAGTACAAGTATTTTGTGACCGGCTAATCACAAGTATTTCTGTAGTTATTACGCAGGTTCGATCCGCTCGCTGGATTAAGTCTTCTATTACTTTTTATTACATCTACAGTTAAGCTCGACCTGCGCTCTTTGTTTGACCGGTCAAACGAAGAGCGCAGAATCGTGAGAAGTCATGTCCTAATTTTATTTTTTACTTTTTTTTTATCTGTAGGCAAGGCCGACCTATTCGCTCTTTGATTGAGAATTTTCGAGAAAGAGAATTCGTTTAATATAGTTTATGATGTTGACATTACGGCATATTGTCTTGCTAGATTATTTCTACCTTCCCGCTCCGAAGAAAGTAATAGACGAATTTAGGGTGGTTAGGTTTCACAAACGTGGCATTAGCGACCTAATGATGGCGGAGTTCATCCGAACTGGCCAAACTCAAATCGCACAGATTAGTGATAGATTGTAGTATAACTAGTGCGAGAGTGCCGCGACTGTGCTCACCCACCCGCTTGGCCAGCGTGTTGGGTGAGTATGGGCAAACTTATCAAGAAATATATTATACTGTTTGATGATGCTTTCTTGGAGAGGCCTATGTTCAGCAGTGAGCTAAAATAGGTAGATGTAGTAGTTAGTACGAAAAAACAAATGACAAATTTTTAATCAAATTTATATATATCATCGAATTTTGACGGCTCGGTGGCGTAGTGGCTAAGCGTTTAGCTGCGGCGCTTTGGGTCGCGGGTTCGATTCCCGCACGGGACTAGTATTTGTACGGAGTACAAATAATAGTTCCCGGTCTGGGTGTTTGTCCATGTGCAATTCATGTATGTAAACTGCCTCCGCGACACGGGAGAAATTCCTACAGCGGAAGGTAACGTTTCTTCAAAATAAACCAAACCAAACCAATTCTACTCGAACCGTATTCGTAACCAGCGATGACGTAATATGTCACCCGCTTTCTTTCCGTTGGCGTTGCAAGAATCAACTAAGGGACAAGTCTCGAAAATCGGCAGTCTCCGGTAGAAAACCTGGTGACGAGACTTACCTCCCGCTATGTTCTATTTCCCAGAAAAAAGAAAACGGACCATTTGGCTGTACTTAGTTATGCTAAATGGAAATCACTACAGGCCTACCTACAGGCACTAACTAAAGACAGGTTTTAAAAAGAAAATTATGTTTCTGAAATTTAAATATAACTATAAAATTTCTTGAATATTTTAACCTGTACATATTTCACTACACTTTTGCCTCTAACGATTGTATGATATGTACATGTTCCTAAATAAACCCCTCTTTTTTTCTTTTGTTCATCTGTTATGATAGACAAACAAGCTACATGCACCAAAGACGATTCACAATTTATATTTAAATTTTATTCTTGCAGCGGAACGAAAAACATTACAATTAAAAAGAAAAGGATCAGTTTCCAACAATAAAACGAAACTTGTAATTCGATCGTTCGGTACAAGAACGTAACTAAAGAACAGCATTCAGAATAAATGTTCGAAAAAATGGGAACGAAACTGAGCTAAATCCCCGCGCATATTTTTCTCAGTCACATGTGTAGTAGAAAGGGAGAGCCAAAATTAAATTATGCAGATTCGGTGAAAAAAGAAAACGCTCGACTAGCGGTACTCGGGAAATTGTTTCGCTTATCAGAGGAAAGTGGCGAGAGACTTTTACAAAGGGCGACGAACTAAACAGAATGATTCCATTATTCTAATGCTAGTTCATTTCTCACGGCTCTGTACTGGAATTGGTTGATTCCCTGACGAGGATGAGGTGTTTTTTTTTTTAATAGTTGCCTTCACTTTCGCATTTTTGTGGTATAATGTACTGTTTCCCCTAATGCCAACCTCACCTGCAAATGATACACTTTATTACCCAACCAACGAAGCTATGGCGATCTAATGATGGCGGAATAACCATCCGAATTCGCCGATCCCAAATCCTACGGGCTAGTGACGAAACAGAACATAGAACAAGTACATATGCCGGCTTTTGCTAGAGCTTTTTGGATAGATCCATGTTCAACTGTTCAGTAAAATGGACACAAGCATAAATGTAATAGTGATTGTTATTTTGTTTAATTTCACAGACATGAGCGAGCACTAATAATAGTTGTCCCGCGCGGCGAACCAAACCGCGGTGCACAGCGCCGCAGCCAGCCGTGCCCTTTAGTTTTCTGTTAAGTGAATTAAATTATCAGTGATTTATTTATAACGCATGCTATAACTTTTGACTGTAGTTAAGGCAGTGAGTGTTACACTCACGGGCCACTGTGTCCGTACGTACTGTGTGTGTTAACTATCTGTCATTTGTACTATATTTTTCAGGCAGACTGGCATAAGGTGGACAGCAGCTTATGCATGTCTGCCCTTTTTTATTTTTATGGGAAAGGCGGCAAACGAGCCAGCGGTTCACCTGATGGTAAGTGGTTACCGTCGCCCACGTATATCCACTACACCAGAGGTGCCGCAGGTGCGTTGCCGGCCTTGAAGGGTATTAGGGAGATGGGAGGGAAGATGAGGAGGGGGACGGGGACAGGGAGGAGGAGTGGGCCTCCGGTTTCCTCACTCACCGAACGAAATGCAGAAGCACAAGATGCCTCTACTTCACGCCGGTATTCTGCCGCGGTACCAATCCGGTCGAGCCGGCCCATTCGAGCAGCAGCAAAAGCCGCCGCTTGGCTCTACCACGTTTAAATGCATCACAGGTCTTAATAACTCTGACATACTTGAATTGGTTATTCGCGTGACCTATAGTGGACAGCGTAGCTGACGGTGGACTCGTGAGACCAGGGTTCCAATACCTGCCGGAGTTATTGTTTATACAAAATACAAAGTATTGGCTTTTGAATATTTTAGTCTTATGTAGCATCCTGTTTCTCTTATTTATTTATTTACATTTATTTATTGATCATATGTGATACTTGTATAGATATTGTTAACATTTTGTTTATGTCCTACATGATCTACCACTTATTGGCATACAAATTTTACAATATGATATAATTTCAAGACATATAAGGTATATTACATTAAATGATTACATTGTTGATCAGGCGTCAAAATCAAAATTTATAATTTACACTGTAAGGTTCGAATATCACCTGGAACCAATGTTAGTGCAATACACAAGTGATTAGTTTTCGGATCAGGTTGTGTTGTGTGTCTGTCGCTGCATCTGAACCTTCCTCCGATCTTATCGCATAAGCGTTACATCTAATATGGGACGGTAGAGACGAGTGAGTGCCTCTGTGTACACTTACGGTATTATAATATCTCCTGCGCAATTGACAACTGCTGATAGAATTTGAAAGTTGTCGCCGTTGTCTAAATCGGCCAGGAAGCTATAATCATCATCGACATCGTCATCATCGTCATCATCGTCAATGTTAAGCAATCCGATAAAAATAAGTGATTCTGAGTTTGCGTTCACAAAACATAAAACTAACTAAATATAATTTTTAAATATTTGTTTATATTAAATAAGTTAAATAGTAAACGTAACATTTCAGCTTATATCTTCATTAAAGACAAAAATATATCCAATACAAAAAATATATTTCCATTCATTTCAAGATAAATTAGGTCAGATAATAATCGCACCTTTAAACATAGGAATGAATTTTAAGAAAATGCTGGCAGCTAAGCCGAATAGAATTTTTATTTTAATCCGAATCTCATTTGTAATCTGGCCACTGCCTAGCAGTTAAAGAACCACTCCAATTCTAAATTCGAAATTGCGGTGAGGCGCGCGATATCGCGAAGTCGCGTGCTGGAAGGTCAGAGGCTAGAGATACGGCAGTGGCCATTTGCAATTCAAAAGCAGACGTTGAGTGGCAATGCGACAGTGATGGCTCTGTCATACGGTTGACTTGCGGCCTTGCGCTAAAAAAAAAAAAGGTGATGAATGATAAAACGTAAATACTTCGTTACTGAATTGATGTAAATCCTTGAAACAGTCGCAATTAATTGTTCTCAAATGGCGTTTAATAAAAAAAGCACTTACTACATGATGTAACAACTTAGCAACTTATCTTCGCAATATGAAGGTTGACAATTTGACTCCCTCTCTCTTCGGGAATTACATAGGTAACGTAATCGGACAACAAAGGGGAAAGTCCTTGAAGATCTGGATAAGCCACGATAGCCGAGCGGTTAGGGGATCTGTCTCCGAATCAGGGTTCGTACCAAGAAATTTTCGATACCTACGTACGATTTGTATCGTTGGCTGTGAGATTTAGAGGCTCATCCCTTGTCAGTTTGTCCCAAATAAGCTCTGGTGAAAAGTAAGTTGCTAGGACTGAAAAGGTTCCGAATACCCCAGTATTGGGTATACGGTCGTAGCAGCTTTTAAAAATTAATAAACGTTCGTAAAGTAAACTAGCACTTATCACGAACACCAACCAAAAGCTTTCTATTCGTTTGTTTTATTGTTAAGTTCATTAAATCCAAATGCCAATCACACCTGCATGTTGTGCACCCTGGTGACTAAGGAACAAGAGGAACGAGGCATTGGTGACCGACTGATAACAGAAAATATATCTGACGAAGGTAAAGTGACGGTGAGGGTAAAAGGTTATAAAATGTTACGTTAATTTTGTCGCCGCAAATTTCAGTTAAAAACTGCCACATTATATCAGACCGAAAGCCAGTGGTCTATATACTGCAGGTGGGTGGCGACAACTGAACCACCATTCCAAAAACACTAGGTCAAATCAATACTCACTCGTATCTTACGTCAAAGGTATAAGAAGCGTAACGTAGATGAAAAATGGTAGATTTAATATATTTATTTCAACTTTATTTAAATACCTTTATAAAAGTATTACAAGGGGCGGATTTAATGCCTCTTGGCATTCTCTGCCAGTCAACTCGGGGCGTGGGACGTAGGGGTGCAAAACATTTAATATATATGTGTAGTTTCTTAAATCTAAACTTCGAGTAAAAGAAGGTAAAAGAAGGAATGACGGCCATTTTGATGATGATGTCCTCATAGCTGATTCTGAGCACGGACATCGTCCGGTAATAACCAGATCTTGTCACTTCGGAAGATGTTATATTGATAAAGTGTTGGCGTATTCATGACGTACCAAGAGTCCTTCATCTTTATTTTGCCAAAATTGGTTTCAGACATTGATGCTACGTAATCAGAGGAAGGGTCAGACGCGGTGTCATAAAGATGTATATCGATTACACTATGTATATCCAAGCCTGAACACCGTTTATACTGTTATTCATGAGTATATCCTAGGTACCCAGTCTACTGCTTCCTCTCTACCTCGGAGCCGGTATTCTATACCACCTTCTTGTGTATTCATACAGCGAATCAGAAGTGTTACCACTTTTGTATCACGTTGTGAAGGATATAGAGAGCCAGTATAATCAAAGGCTGTTCGGAAATCCATCGTACTCCTCAGGAATGACTAACGAATCTGTGACCTTCTCCGATTGACGTTGCAGGTGCGCGTGGCCTGCAGTAGCAACTTACCATCAGGTTTACTGATAACTCGTTGGGCACTCTAATGTTTTAAAAAAAAGTATCGTCTTCAGATGAGACTCAAACCCGTAAATCATCCACTGCAGGACATAGGCTTCTACCATAAGAAGGATTTGACATAAGCGCTGCGCTCCGCAAGCGGCTGCTTCCCGTAATCGGTCTCCTTAATTTTGGTCCGGTATATTTCGAGATGGTTATCCCGCCATCTATAGCCATTGTAATTTTCAAGGCTTTTCTCTTAGTCGCCACTTGGGACACCCATGGGATGAAAGGAGGTGGCAGATTCTTACACCGACTCACAAGTGCGTAACTTGGGGTAGAATTGTGAGGTCGCACGGCACTTAAAGACAAATTAAAAAGTTATCATTGTAATATTTTCATTCCATCATAACAGTAAATAACTCGGAGCAGTCGACATTAGAAGTGTTCCACAAATTACCGCACCAATATCGCTGTCTTCGTGGCGGCGAACGCTCAAAACGAAATTTATGTTCGATTTTATATCCCGCGGGAGCCTATTACCGGAGGGGAAGCGACCGACGACCAGATCAAATAGAGGCTCGAAAGTAGGTTGACTTCGTGATTGGCGAAGCAATTTAATTGCGCAAAGGATTGTTTTCACTGTTTTTTAATCCTATATAATATATTAAATGGTTAACGGAACGCCTTTAATGCTCAGCTGATGGTAGTGAAGTTGGAAACTTTACGTGATTTTATAATTTATGCTCCACGCTTAATTAAAGTTTCTTCCTAATTACATTATTACAATTTAAAATACATTTTCATTTTAATTAATACTGGCAACCCCGTGCCTTAGTGGTTGGCGTACCTATGTGTTAGCTAAGGATCCTGCTTTTGAATCTCAGTCGAATCCATTATTTATGCAACATATAGTTGTTGGTTCCGGTTGCATACCGTCTCTGATACGTACGTGCATCTTACACATCCTTTTTCTTTTATTGGAAATGCGGCAAACGACCAAGCGGTTCACCTGATGGTAAGTGATTACCGTCGCCAACATACATCTGCAACACCATAGGTGCTGCGGGTGTGTTGCCGGCCTATAAGGATATTTGGGAGATGGTAGAGAGGAAAAGAAGGGGGATGGGGAGGGGGAGTGGGCCTCCGGTTCTACTTCTTGCCGATCGCCGCTTGGCCCTACCACGCTTAGGCTTCCTCCGAGCTAGCAGTAAAGGCAAATTCCTTAATATGTTTGAGCATACGTTTGCGACGCTGTACTATTTGGGCGCATGTATAACACTTGCGACCCATGACGACTGCCGATAGATGCCGTTGTCGAAATCGCCTTGGAGGACATAAACGAATACCATACACTAGGTTAACTTGTGACACTTTGAGGCACTTTAAGTTGTTATGCACAGATATATCTCGTATATCGTATCACGATGATAAAAACATAGTGATTGTATATGCTACAGTGTTTATAAATCAAATTATTTAAAATCATTCGATAGCCATCAAGACGCATTGCGGGTTTCATAAATAACTATTCATATTTTCAACCGGCTTCGAAAAGGAGGAGGTTATCAAATCGTCTGTATTTTTTGTTGTATGTTTGTTACGCGATATCTTTGACGACTGTTAACCGATTTTGATGGTTCTTTTTTTTATTTAATACGCTATATTTCTAAATTCGAAGAGAATATTACATCCCTAAGGGTGGAAAAATAGTGTCACAAGTGGGATGCTTCTCTAAAACTTTGTTTTAAATTGTAACAAAAACTTTACCAAGAACCTTCGTTTCATTCGTATGTGTCTTGTATAACTAAACGGCTACTGTAATAGCTAAAAGGGTATTAATGTAAGAAAGAATGTATTAACTATTTTTAATCTTTTTTTAAACTGTCAAACTGTACGCTTTACTAATAATTGAGATCACTAACACAAGAGTAGTTTTCTTACGTGGTCGAGCGAAGCAACTTCCTGCAACACTAATTATACTTTCTGCAGTAATATCATATATTATATGAAATGGTCATGAGAAGCGTTGAAAACGGAGGCGTCGAAAATAGTTTTTGCGGTGGAAATTACTGGGCATCGACATAGACGATGAATTTGTTCTACAATTGAAGACAGCTTTTACTTCTGGAGAAAAGCTAATATTTCTTTTAGAAAATTGGCTATTTTACTCTAAACCCAAATAGCCTAATGGGTTAGGGTGCGAATTACAAAACATGACGTCGTAAGTTCGAACCACTCCAGATACAAGCTGTAAGCTGAGTTGGAGGGTTAACAGGTATATTAGTAATGTTACTTAATACATAGGATTACTAGTATTCTTTAAAAAAAAAAAGTAAGGCTGAATAATAGGTACAGAAGAATAACATAAGTATGTAAATTATTTATGTCATTGACCTTGACGTTTTGCGTGTGTTAAACGATTTCACTTTTCGATTGTACTAACGCGACCTGTGCCGCTTTCTAACCCGCCTCGAGAATATTATATAATTGTGGCTATATACCATTCTACTAAATTACGATTGAAACATTTAAAGGTATTTCTCACATCTTTAGATATTTCAATGCGCAAAGCTGAAGGCGAGCAGCCGCCTAAATTGCTGCAGATGCCTCTATATCATGCTCTCGCATAATGCATCGCGGAATGTGCCCTGCATGAAACAATGAAGAGTTATATAAAAGCTCGGCCCTTCTTTTCCCAAGAAAAGTTTGTCGATGTTTTTACAAAACCTTATTAGTTTTGTTTTTTTTTGTGAATTTCCTGAGTTCTTTGAACACATCTTGTATTTATAGATATTAGAGCATAACTGTTGTATTTCAATAATCGTCAACCTATGATTACTCTCCCACGTGAAGATTTTTTTTTTTAAATCCTCTGATTTGAGCCAATTTAATACCTGCGATTATAATACATCCTAAGTAAAGTATGAAATGAATTACTAGGATTATATCATCGTTATAGTTGATAAAACTACACGTAAACGTAGACTTCACCAACTTGCATAATAGTTTCAAAACATTATTTTGTTTAGCAATGAAAAAAATTGCATTACAAAACAGATTTATGTTTAATAATGCACTATCGATAAAACTATTACACACCACCGTACATCACTACAGCTTGTGCTCATAAAGTCTCCGCACACCCTTTCCCGTGCCCGCACATACAAACGACTTAATTATATTTTTCTCTCCACTTTGGAGCGAGCCCACACCAGTGCAGCATAGTATCTGCAGTGTGAGTTTCATTATAATGATATAAAGTTTTTTTTTAAATTTTCAGTGCGCTTTTAAACTCGTTACGTTAAGAGGAAAACATCAGTTACGTCCATTGGTGTGAATGTTCATTTAAAATATCGTTTTAACATCATTCGTTTCGTTTTCAAGTCATTAGTACAGAAGATTTTTTGATTGCAAAATGTTAGTCGGTCATTGCTGTAGTAAAGGAATTTTCTTATGTATATGCCCTAATAATCTACATATAATAATACATCTTTAATTAACTTGTAATTATTGATGCACAGCTTTTTGATTATGGACTATTCACGATTGAAAAATAGGAACACAAACACGTGTATTCTCGGTCTAAGTAAGTGTAACATTTTTATTTTGTACGAAACAAAAAATAAGAGAACGAAGAAAAAAAGATGTAACACAAAAGTTCCCATGATAACATGTAGTAGTGCAATAGCGAAAAATGGTTCGGTCTCCGAGATTTTAAGTCTTATCCCTGGTTGGTTAATAAGTTGGTTAAGTCTTAATCTTGGCACTGGTTTACAGTTCGGCCCGCACTTCGGGTAGACTCCTATTAATGACACTAAACTCCTATTAATGTAAATTTTCACAACGTTGTTGCACTAGCAGTATATTAATATTTAACTATTTCGTTAACATAAAAAATTTATATCTTTTGTCTAGCGTATGTTAGGCAATATAAACAATAAGCATTAAATAAATGTGTTTAAATAAATAAAGCTATTAATGTGTGTTTAGTACACACATTATAAGTTTTATTTACCCAATAATAATAATTATTAAAAATTAGGTACTTTTTACCCTCTCATTAAGGTTACTAATATTTATAAGTATTTTACAGAATCGTAACACTTATCGCATATAAGATAATTTTTTTTAAATATCGATAGTTGGATTTAAGAATGAGGTGAATTGCACGTCACTTCATAACCCTCTAATGTTTACTTATTCCTGTTTGAAATTTAAGGTGTGAAAAGGTCGCTTGTATAAAAATACGGTTAAAAATCTTAAGCATATCATCTATAAAACAACGAACTGCATAACTCTCCACGATATAAAATTGACTTCGAACTGCCATCTAGGTAGTTTTAATGCTAGTAAAACCATACGAAGTTTAAAGACCCTTGTAATATACTCTAGTGCGCCATAGAGATAGATCTTAATGGATAGCTGCGGCAATAAAATGGCGTAGACAGGATTATGGAGATTGCAAGCGAGCTATAAAGTTTTAGCTATTTATTCGATGAACGAGCGTCGCGTGTTATTTGCGGTGTAAGGAGGAATGTACCTGATTTTTTTTCTGAACGGCAATCTCAGCTGCACACGGTGCACCCTGATAAATAATGAACGAGGCTCCTGCTACCGACTAATGGCGAAAAATCCATCTTAATAACTAAAATTTCACAGATTGGTGATATCGTGCAGTCTTTAGAGCAGGGGCGTAGACCGGCTAAAAACTCTGTGGTCTTTCTTTTGAAAGTCTTATATCATTATTATTTATAGTTTGTAGTAAACGCTGACAAATTGTGACACATGATAGGGGTGTCGTTATATTCATGCTAAGGGAAATGCCCGAAAAAGTTTGGCTTCCGACGTATGATGAAATAACTACATAAGCCAACAAGCCGAAGTGTTGAGAAGGACCTGTGTATGGTGGTTTACAAGCATGTGATGATGGGCATATTGAAGTCCTCCATTAACTGATAGAAAATATCTAAACACTGACCACGCGTGGATCAGTGTCAGAATCCTGTGTTAAACTCCCAGCAGGATCCAAACTTGTGAAAGTGAGCGCTTTCGTTTTTGCGCTTATGTATTCTAACTACTTAAAGAGATAACAGATTTGTACAAATTTGAAAGTACAGAAGAGCAAATTAAGATATTATTTAAAATAATCTCATTATTACGCTGTAAGGTGGATACTGGAAATACTCATGGTTACTTGTAGACATATCGGGATTGGGATCGTTTGATTTGTTGCCTTGAGTTCTATTATTCTTCTTCATCGGCTTATTTAAGCACACTGCTGAACATAAGCCTCCCCAAGAAAGCGCCAGGAAGAGTCGATTACTTGAAAGGTTCGCCCGTACCCATCACGAACCATTGTGGCATTATTGATGCTCTGCATCGAATTCAGCAAATTTGGATAGAGTTTCATCATGCGGCATACAGGGTCTCGCTTGTACACAGGTACACTTGTCGTGCACCACGTGGAAGTGAGGTTGGTAAATAGAAGAAAATGTCGTAAATTTCGTCTTACGCCCCTGTGATCTATGATAAACATAGACCCCCGAAAGCCGAAAGGTAGATAGATACAGATACCTCTTATGGTTATCATAGACGTATAGGGTTAAATTTTGAAGACGTATCGAGTTAGATTTTGATTAATTTTGGGTGTGATAACATATTATTTGTTTTATTTTTGACTTTATAATTATCTAAAACAATTGTTAGCCGTTTGGTATACGGACAATCGGCAGATAGACTAGAGTGTATATTTTAGTCATAATCGTATTCAATCTCTTACCTGGCACTATCTCCGAGAAGTCATGTCCACTGTTCTCGGTGCGTTCGTTGCGTACGTGTGTCAACTAATTCACATCCTTTTCACAGACCACCTGCGTAAATAAATATTGATTTATATAGCTGCTCCAAAATAATAATGTAGTAATTGAACAATCTTTGGGGTGATTACGTTCAGCTGTGTACTTGTGGTAGGCTGTAATGATGAAATTTGCTGCTGCAATAATATTAATTTATGTTTCCTTGTACAAACGTTACGTAAGTCGTACGTAAACGGCGTCGATGTTCGTATTATCACAGTGCTTAGAATAGCATCTACCGCCATGTTATATATGTGTAAGTATTTAGTGTTCCAGAATTTAAATATAGGGTTGCACTCAATATTACGCCTAGTTTTGAAACGACTTGCATAGGACATGGATAAGCTTAAAATCGGTCTATATTACCGTTAAGGGATATTTAATTTTTCTTTAATAATCTGTTAACAGTCCAGTGCTGGAAATGAGCTTCTCCCATAGGGAAGATTTGCAGTAATCGCTTCGTTTGGCAGACGCGTTGGGGATTCTAGTACTAGATATGTCCCAGCGATGGCCGACATCGCTTTGGATATTTAACTTTTTTGTTATTTGTTATTAAAACGAGATTTTTCTAGAATTTCTGTTAGTTGACGTGTGTGTCAGATTCTCTTTCGTCAATACCATACGACAATACACTATTAATTAATTTAACTATTTATGCTACTACTAAGCACAGCTTTGCATAACGATCAGGACGCTCGCTTCAGTTTCACAGAGCGCGAGTGACCGGGAATCGACACCCGGTGCTGACGCCGCTGATTCTTTTAATAGCAATTGAATTGCTAAATTTACCAAGTGCTCGTCGATGAAGGAAAACCACGCAAGAATACCTTCGTTTTTATGAAATAATTAGTAAATATTATTTCCGACTCCAAAATCCTCAAAGATATCTGAAGAAAGAAGACTGTGGCCCAGCTGTGGGCATTTACAGGTTGCTACTTTACTACTACTAATTAATCAACTTCAACCAATCGTACTAGAACTTCCGTAGAGCTGAGACTCTACATGATGAAATACGACTATCAATCATAGGCGTGCTTAAAGTAATTAAATCTGTTCATCATTACTTAGCGGCATCGTACGGTACGATATCGTCCAAGTAAGCAAATCATTTCATTTATCACTTCAAAACACTTGCATAGAATAACTTGAGACAGAACACGAACATGAAAAGAAGCCACAATAATAATTTGTTTAACGGAAACAATAATTCTAATTTCAATTTACAAATACATGAAACTTTCACAAACAATTTTTTTTTATTTATAATACCGAAAGCTTCGTTATCGATAAATGTTGTCCTTCCTCAATCGAGCCGACTTTTTTGTGCAGCAGGTATACTGCTGCAGTGCGGCTCTACATTCAATTAAAAAAGCTTTTGTTTCTTACAAAGTTTTGTATTGTTGAAAACAAAAGGAAGTAGATTAAAGAAATGTACCCCACATATGTGTTCTACAGCGTCTGTAATACGGAAATAACCTTTTAATTTTAATATTATTAGTTGTAAGATGGATTACGAAGTACTTGGACTGTAATTTTTCGCTTATTATTCATTAATTGGCACTACATACCGTGATTGTATAAAACATATTTTTACGAGTCAATGCAGCATATAAACTGCATTGCAGAAACTTTCTAGGCATCATTGCTGCAAGTAACTAATTGTTCAGTTTTTTTTTATATCACGTCTATACTTAACCTACTAGTGTTGGGATTAATTATGTAACGAGCAGTCTGAAGTTGATAGATGCATTAAACCATGCGTTATGAAAATCTAAAGAAGAGGTCATGGTACATGTCAATGATACAATGCTCATAATTTTATGGTATTCATAATTATTATAACTTTATGTACGTATCTGTGCAGATGATGGCTAATAATTGGCCTATGGAAAATACACCCGTCTTCGTTGGAGAAATAAGATGTAACTTGAGGACTAAGACGGAGTGCCGCGTCTTCAGTAATTGGATCTCTAGGTCTCATTAGCTTCCAAATGAAATGTAGACGTGTTGTACTTTTCCGGTTTCGGTTCTCATCTCTATACGAAACATGCTCGCTATAGAATTAGTGTCAACCTATTGCAACAGACCCACAGCTACAACGATTATATATCTGTTGCTTGATTCTAATATGAATAGATCAATGAATCACACATTAGAAAATCAAATGTCACGGCCCTGTAAATATACCATCAGAGGTCTAAACAAACATTTTAGTCCTTTCCACCTACTTTTGTTCAAAAAATTTTTGGAGTGGCGAGCCCGTTGCAGAATTAGTGTTCGGACTTGATACAAATCTTAAATAAGTTTCGAAACACTTCACATAGGGTATCAAACTCGGGTCCTCAAATTCGAAGGTACTCGAATACTCCAACTACTCGGCCATCGTGGCACTATCACATATGAGGTATACTTTTTGTATACAGTGAAACCTATAAATATCTGCTTACACCGGCACTGCATTCACGCCATCTGTTGGTAGCCACTGTGATTTATAAAGCTTTTCCCTTAGTCACCTCTTACGACACCCAAGGGAAGAACGCGGGTATAAGATAGGGACCGGTATGCAATTATTCCTGACGATGATTTCCTTTACCACCAAGTATGAGGTAAATTGTTTCAATTTGCAATGATTGGACTCCTTCTCTGTCTAGGAGTAGTCAGGATAATACAAACCTCCTATTCCAGTCACCAATCAGCCATGCAACTAGGGTATCAGTGTATCAAGCTGTGAGGAATTCCACCTTAGACCACATGGTTAGAACGCATCTGTAACATGCTTCGATTGAAGTTATTTACAGGTGCTCTTGGTCTTCAGCAGCTATTTAACATCAAGTGGATTTTTAGCTCGTTAATCAGCACAATCTAATAAAAAAAATTGTAATCATGCAGCCCTGAACATCCACTGTTTCTTACTAAATCTACTTACAAATTTACGAGTTTGTAACATGAAGTTTTCGTTATCGAAAAGTTTCTACGCTCTCACAGTACTCTTAAAGTTTCTCGAAGCGTTTTAGTTAAAATGAAAACGATCGCCTCTTTCCACAAGTAATCTGTGTTCGCCCTCAATCTTGAAAGCACTCACTTAGCTGATTGGTCCCTGACCGGACAGCGGCATTTTATACACTACTTCGAGCTATATATTTTAGCTCAGCGTTCAGTTCGCTTTTACTAAATGCAAGATGCACTCGACCGTAGGCGAATGTTCATTTTCTTTTTTTTATTACTGATTTATTCTGCTGTTTTTTATATCTTCGATTGCTTTGTATTTAAGAATTTAATTAAATAACTACTGAAATAATTGTTGAATCCATCGATGTGACAATTCACTATTTAGAAATACACTTAATATTTTATGACTTTTTAAATGTAAAGTTTAAGCTTTAGTAAAGAGGAATATTTAAATAAGTAGGAACAATATCAAGCAGAAAAAAAAAATCATCTACGCTTTATTAATCTCTTGTACTCTTAAATTGTAGATATCAAAAACAATTGCAAATTATTATTCACAACGATTAAATAAATTTTCTTAGTTTATGTTAAATACGAAAAGAAAATTACTGGAAATTACTTAAATGCTAATAACATTTCCTACTCAATTTTCATTGAAGAACCGAAAACGCTTCAATTGCGAGCCCTCGAGTCCAAGTGGTCCTTGACACTAAAATATCATAAAAGCCTAAAGTAAAGTACGGCATAAGCCTCGTTTAAAGTCAAGTGGCTTCGATTTTACGCCTTCGGGCAAATTGTCATTTTACGTTCAAAATATTTTCTAGAACAAGTCGAACCTTCTCAAATGTTCCAAAATCGTGTATTATATAGCAATGTGTTCAGATGAAGTTCAAGTGCAGCCTTAGCTAACAACAGGACACTGGAGACCAAGTAACAGTGTTTTTCATTTTTCGAACCTAAATTTCATAGATTAGTAACGGGGAGCAGCTTCGGTAGTGTTCTCTTCACCCTGTCTGTCTATTATATCGTATAAACCCTTTTTGATATGTCTTTTTTTTTAGTTTACTGGCACTATTTTGTACAGGCCTGTGTTCAGCAGTGGACAGTTCAGTATTAAATGATGTTAACGCAATCGTGATGTCAATGTCTGGTTTTGTATTATTTGCTGTTTAACAGACGCAAGGCGCTTTTAGATACCTAATGAAACTTTCTTCAATTATAACTGCTTATAATTGATTAAATGACTTATTCAAAATTTTATAAAACTATTTTTTTTGTGGACCCTGTGACATATACGATTGATCTAGAGTTTCACTGGAATAAACTAAAGCCCCAACAGAGCGGATCAAGAAGAAAAAGAATGACTACGTGGGCGTGGTTGAGCCAAGCGGCGGCTTTCCTGCTGTGGTAGTATGACCTCGCAGAATACCGGCGTGAAGATCTTATGCTTCTGCGCTTCGTTTGGTGAGTGAGGTAACCGGAGGCCCTCTCTCTCTCCCCTTCCCTCCTCCTCATGCTCCCTCTCATCTCCCAAATGTCCTTCAAGGCCGGCATCGCAAAGTCAACCATTAATTAATGACGTGGTACAATAAACAAAAAATACTGGTGATGTCTGCCTGTACAGTAACCGGAGACTCACTTACCCCCTCCCTCGCTCTTTTCCTCCTCCCCATCTCCAAATATCCCTGAAAGCCGGCAACGCACTCACAGTTCCTCTGGTGTTACAGATGTACGTGGGCGACTGTAATCACTTACCATCAGGTGAGCCGAATGCTCGTTTGCCCCCTATCGCATAAAAAGAATCTTCTACCTTAGTTCGGATATTCTTATCACGTACCGTTACGGTCCAAAATATACCAATCATTACCACTCTCTTTATAATCCACTGTATTACCCACATTTTGTAGTTTCGTGAACGAGTTACACTATGATCGTTTTGGTTTTCAAGCATAATAATATTCTTAATTTTTTAATTACCAAAAGCAGCTAATTTATACTACATGTGAAAAGCGAAACAAAAATATAAATGCAATAATATGCTGTTCTAAATGTAAACTGAAGAATTTACCCCGTTTGATACCATCTTCATCATTTCAGTCCACTGCTGAACATAGGTTAGCAAGACTTGTGATAATCTTCGGGCTCTTTTCTTTTTCTTTATGGCACAAAGCACGGTCCTGAGCCACCTGCATCCTTTGACTTTCCGCAACACTGCGCAGGTCGTCTCTCCATCTTGTGGGAAATGATCCATCTCACAAGGCGTTTGCCTGTATGTGGCCGCCACTCGAGAACCTTTTTTCCCCAACGGTTGTCAGTTCTGCGAGCTGTGTGGAAGGCCTACCGCCACTTCAGCTCGCTGATCCTAACGGCTATGTCGGTTACCCTAGATCTGCTGCGGATATCATCGTTGCAGACTCTAACATCGAGCATAGCCCTTTCCATAGCCTGCTGAACAACCAACAAATGCCATCTTAAAACTTTTGAATGGCGACGTAATTAAAGTACATTAACCTACTGTAGAATTCCGGTTAAACTTGTTCACGTAACACGACTCAACTTACGTAACTGCACGTACAAATAACAGTGTTTGTACATCGAGGAAAACATAACGCTTAGGCCCTTAGAGAGGCAACGCAGCGTTTGAAATTTAGAGGCGGGAACGTTGAAATAGAGCTCTACGAGAAAACATACGGTACAATTTTGCGACAGAATTATTAGGTTTAATATAACGAATGGGGTGGGGCTGGGCTCTCTACTCAAGTTAAGAAACCGTTATTATATTAATAATTGTTTTAGCGTTATAAAACCACCGTAAAAGTTAAACGGCTATTTTAGTTAACTTCTGACCAAAGTAGTTCCTTCGAATGCCACGTATAGCCATAACTTGAAGTGCCTATTACTGGGCAAAGGCATCCTTCTTAAATATTTAAGAGGACGGTTGGCAGGGTCACATATCCTCCAAATAATATTTTTTATTATTTCTCAGACTTACAGGTTTCTTCACGATGCTTACCTTCGCCGTCGAACACATGGTAAATACAGCACTTAAAATTGTCATTAGGAATTTTATTGGTGCCAGCACCGGGGATCGCACCCAGATCACTCGCGCTCTATGAAACTAAAGCGAGCACCCTGAACACTAGGCTACCACGCCTTCAATACAAAATATTATGTGCGCTAGTTTATTTATTTATATTAATCTTAATGAATATCCGTATTGATTATTATTCTTATCATAATCTCTTTTGAAACCTTTTGTAATTATAATAATTCAAAGATTTTAAACGCAGTTTTCCTTTTAAAGCCATTCCATTTAAAGCGACAAATTGATCACGTCTCTACTGCGTTCTGTTGGTGAAATTTAAATGCCGTTACAATATTTTTTTTAATCCAAAAAAAATTCCATTTTACTGATATTGTTGTTTGATATACGAGTAATACAAATAAATTAAAGTTAAAAAGGTGCTAATAGCTACTTTAAACTATTATTAAATATATTTTTGTACCTGTATATTTATTTCAAAATGTTTGTTGATTTCCCTAAATGCTGCTTTTTAGACGAGATATCCTGCCGTATGTTCTCAGGCTCACTTGAGTGCAATTTGTCCGAGCAACGTCGTTGAGAGTCCTCAGAGGCGGAACTAAACAGAACTTGTAGTTTTGTTAGGAAATAAACTAGTTTTTTTTTCCAACTTTTTGATTGGAACTGGCCTGCTAATTCTTCTTTCAATCATCGCGATCAATTTTAAAAGGGCCCGTTGGACTCTACTTCGACTTTTAATGAGACAAACTAAAAATAAAATATTAAGGTAACATAAAATATTAGTAACAGCTGTAAACACTACAACAACACACATCACATAAGCACGACTGTAATTCCTTACGGGGCGATGGAGATGATCCGGTGGCGGTCCTCCCGGCCGATTGTGATCACGGTGATAACTTCCGAGTACTAACGGCAGTTCTCAACTACGCAGAAGATATTATAGTGCCGTAAATGTCCACGCAAGTACGGATGCACTCACTCGTTTTTACATTCCCACGCCCACGAAGGAAAAGACTGATGCAGTTTCAGAGACACAGGGCACAATCAGACACGAAAATTAATCAATTGTATTTTTACATTGATTTCGGCTGGTATTCGAACCCTGGGTCGATCCTGCGACGAACCTGCCTCAACACTCAGGTACTCTAACCACTTTGCCACATCGCAGTCACGAGGTAGGCAAAGGTTCAGCTGGTAACGGACAGTTATTTTTCATTGGTAGGACTTGCAATCTTTATTTTTATGACATTGTATGGATTAAAACCATTGAAAGTATAATCAAAAAAGGTGACACTGTTACTTTTGCCTGTTTCGTCTCCATCAAAGGAACCTTATTACAAAACTCTAAAAGATTTTTTTGTTGTTTGACCAACAAAATTAAATTTCTTACGTCCAATTATAAATAATTTTCTTTTTGCCAGTTGTCAGTTCGATTGCTAAGAAACGTCTGTCAAGGGTGAAGATAATAGTAAAAGTGCAATTATGAAGAATACTGAGCATGTCAGAATTTCTTGGAGGCCCCAGTGGCTGATACCCCGTATCAGCCACTTCCCGTCACCAAAACTAAGCAGAGTTTCAGTTTCTTTATACAGATAAGCGTAAGAAACAAGCACACAGTCAGTGGTCGCTGCGGCACATAGCCACCTACACCTATCCTCGATTAAAAACAAAATGCACAATCAGTTGTCCCCCTGATAACTAAGATGAGATTCCTCGTTGCCGATAAATGGATCTCCTGTTCAATCACTCGCCATACGAAACACAGCAGCATTATGCTGCTATTTTATACCAGTATTCTATGAAAAAGAAAGAAATAAGTAAAAAGGTTATGGTTCATGTTTGGTGTCGAGCCTTGCCACTTGTGTAGCATATTCTGCGATATGGGTTCCGTCATCAGCTTTTTCTTTTCCAAATACTCTATAATAGAGTATTTTCCCTAGTCGTCTCATATGAAACCTATAGTGGGAAGGTGGCACATATAATGGCGACCTGTCGTTATATGTGCCTGACAATAATCAGATAAATCTTTTTATTAAATATAGATATTCTCATCATGAAGAGATCGAGATTTCTTGTCATTAGACGCAATTTATGTACTTTATCGTAAAGACGAAGGCACGTACCATGAAACAAACGCCGTTCTGCGGTGGATGGGCTCAAGGTCGACCTTAATCCATGTAAGGTCAAGGACGGCGATGTTTTCATATATCACTACCTCTCATGGACACTGCGTTACGCCCTTTATTTCATTCTATGTTATGTCCAATAGCGATTGTGTCGTGCTCGTTTTAATATTATAAGCCTATTGCGAAATTGTCACCTACGTACTTAAAGCAATTATGAAACTTGTAATTTTTTTGGATTTTAGTATTCTAAATACGGTTGTAAAGATCAATCTCACCTGCACGCAATGCACCCTACCCTGCTGGTTAATCGACAAGATTCTGGCAAATGATGGTGGATATGTTCCACCCAGATCTGACAGAGCAATGATGGGAAACAACATCTCTCAGCTAGGCCACCGGCACTGCGCACACAAGCTCGCTTGCCCAACGCGGTGAATGGGCAAACTGGCCATAATATAAATGACAACTTACTGGTGCTTTCTCGTTACCTACGTCCATCTGTGGACTTGAATAGAAACACATTTTCCAGTCCTACTTGCAAATACTTACAAATACGTATCGTATTGTATACCAATACAATGTAAGGTGGAATATGTTAACTTTTCGCCTAAAAGTAATCTCACCTGTTCGCGATGTGTAGCTTACACATGAGACTCTTGCGATGGATGATGAAAAATACAACCGAAAATTTATTTATCGAATAATAAATAAATTAAACGCGTATAAAATGTAGTGTGTTTATATGTACTTATCAACTTATTATTATTGGAGTTTTTTTTTTATACTTTGCTTTGAGAGCTTAGAGAATGGCACTTGGCATTAAATACGCCCATTGTAACCTTAAGCTTAAGGCTAACAATAAAGAATAAATAAATCAATAAATAAATCAATAAATAAATCAATAAATAAATCAATAAATAAATCAATAAATAAATCAATAAATAAATAAAATGTTGATATATATATATAGCAATAAACCTTCGTGACTTTTGACAATAAGACGACGAGAATAACAGCAAAAACGACGACGTCAAACTTCCGGCTAAAGGTGATATTACGACTTTGGGCGAGGCGTTAGATAACCTTGCAAAGATGAGTATTTTTTTAATTTAAATTTTTGTTTTATAGAAACAAGGTGGAATTTTAAGCGTTGGTTTACAATGAGGTGGGCTACTGAACACCAACAGGAAATCTGTTCTACTGTTAATAAAAAAAAATTCCAGTGTATGTGAAATTTACCACGGCGGACTCTTCTCGACTCCATAACCTTCTCAAAAATTAGTAAAATATTGAGCCCTTGAATAAGGCTGATATTACTTATGTATACATATTACATATATAATATATACTCAGTCGAACCCATACTGCGATCGAAGCATGTTTTAAGTAGGCTAACATTATACTTTGGTAACAGGTATTGCTGCAACGTTCTTTTTTATTCAACAATTGACACGTTCCGTACAAATGACGAGTAGGTATTGATTTTAGTGGACACGCCCCGAAATCTGATTCAGAACTGCTCTTTCAGGCTTTATTTTAGGGAGCATAGGAGAACTCTATCTTTAATAGCAATGTAAGAAGTCGACGGCATCTAGCGAAGTCACAAGCAATGGTAATGGATGCAAATGGAAACATGATATAATTGCTAACAATTACAAAAAACACGTGCTTTGAGAAATTGTGTTGATTTTGTTGAAGAAACTAATGTTGTTGAAAGGTGCACTGCCTTTCCCCTACGTAATACTAAAAAAAACGTTCTTTAACATGACTAAATAAATATGTACTTTTACCCATATTTACGAGTAAATTTTTGTGTTATTAATAGGTGTTACCAAAATGACTCATATTCACAATATATGTTGGTTTAGAGTCAAAAAAGAAAGCGCAATATCTGGACTAGATAGGTGGCGCTGTAGTCGAGTTATGAAGTAATTAAGAAATCGAACACATCGAACGGGAAGGTCAGAGCTACGTCTCCTGGGCAGCTAGTGCAAATACATATAACAATAAATCTTTTTCATATATTCCTATTCAATACATTTTCAAAGAAAAACGTAAAAGGAAATATTAACAATTAATTTTTGGTATTGTTTTTTTATAACATTGGAGTGAATAATCAGTAGGTGGATTGCCTAGTGGTAAGTGGATACTGCAACCGATGGACATGAGCAAACAACTTCAATCGAAGGTCACAGGTGCGATTTCACGATCGAGGACAGAGATAGAATACCTCAGTCTGTAATCTGTAATCGAGGAGCGCGATGGCTGCCACATTTGTCATGCTTGTCAACAGGCGCTGCTTGCTGGTCTGAGTATGTGAACGAAATTTTAATTTCTTACGTTAAATAAAGAGTTTTCATTCATTTATCATTATACTCTCTATACCTTTAAAAAAACAGTGGTTGGATGGCTTATTAGCAGCAGAAATAGTTAAGAAGTCGGTACCTCACCAGACGGCTGCGTAAGTTAAATATGAAATTTGGTTAATCACGAATAAATCTCAATATGTCAAAGGATATGTCTAATCCCGGGTATGATTAAAATCTCGCTTTAGAGTATTACTAGCTAAGAACAAATGATTGTGATGTATTCAAACATTTACTTTGATGCATAAACTATACGTGACAAACAGAAGCGTTGACGTTAAGCTCATATTCAATCAAAGGG
The DNA here is from genome assembly GCA_029286595.1 of Bhutanitis thaidina. Classification (NCBI taxonomy): domain Eukaryota; kingdom Metazoa; phylum Arthropoda; class Insecta; order Lepidoptera; family Papilionidae; genus Bhutanitis; species Bhutanitis thaidina. Next base: position 9,018,003 of record JAGSMS010000018.1, read on the forward strand.
AAAATGAGTAATCAGCTCCGTGATGCGTGATTATTAACTAATCAAGTGTTGTACTAATACGTCTAGCGGTATTAACTTTTATTGCACACCGCTTTACATTTACAGATCTTTTAAATTAAAGCACCTTATTGTGGGAATCTTCTACTCATTCATCAGGCAACTCCACAGCTTTTGCGTGAAAACACCAACAAGAGCTGGCATGCAATTCATGGATGATTTGCCCATACTCACTGCACCGGGAAGGCCGTTAAGTCTCCTTATTCGGAGACAGATCCTCTCACCACACCGCTATATTATATTTGTGGAAAATTGTACTGAAGTATATTTGAAGAGATTATTCCGTCACCTCAGACCACTACCCAGAACACTGAACACTAAGACCACAACGGGCTCATCATCAGTCACAATGCCCCAAATAAACTCTAGTGAAAAGTGGGTTAAAATTACTAAAATAAATATCAAGACTACTGACCACCCCTGTATAGAGTAAAGCTTTCACGACCAAAGCTTATTTTTTCCTCTTTTCAAACAATCTGTACAAACCACTGATGGACACAGAATCTGTTGAAAAAGTTGGCATAGTCCCAAATTTGGTCCACTTTATTGCAAATTTCAGGCAATAACATAAGCATAAAATACTTACTTATGCATATATTATTTTTATACGTTATGCCTATTTAACCTAAACTATGGCAAAATTAAAAAAGCTTGTTGAGTTCATTAATAAATAATGAATTCGTAACAAGTAGATTAGTCTAGGTTAAAACAAAGTGCTAACGCTAACACTGTCACAGCAATCTAATTGTTTGACGTTTAACGTTTAACGTTTAACGGTACGAGGCGTACCGCAATTTCCTGTAGAAAAAAAGTTCTCCTTATCTGAAAGTAGTAAACAGTAGCGTCTAGCAAAAAAAACATTAGCAAATTATACGTATCCATACAATTCTAAATGCGGTCCTCCTAGAAAAAATTTAAATAGTCATTCGATCAACCATCACATCTTTTTTTATTTTAATTAACTAATTGAACAAAAACTATTTTATGAACATATAAAATGTATAATTCTTGCTCTATGTTTATCTTTACTGGCACCTGCTAGTAAGCACATACAATAAGAACGTATATACAAGGGCAGGTATAAAAATTAATGGATGCCTCACAGCCCGTAATTAAAACCGGAAGACCAATTGTTATACTGCTGTTTGACGGGAGAAGAGAGTGGTACAGGCGACTCCTAGGCAAAGAAGGAGACTACCACCTAATAATATGTATATACGTAATTTACTTTTATATCTTTGAATTGCATATTTTAATATTTTAAGTTGAATTAAAAGACAATGTAACAAAAAAATCCTAATTGTATGGAATACATTTTTATTTTGCATTGGAAAAGAGGCTAAAAAGACAAATATGTCTGTTGCTATTATGGTAACCGGTATTCTATTACCACCATACGTCACATACTAAAATACAACAGGTTATTGACATCCTGTTGTAGAACGGTAACGAAAGGAAACTATTCACATCAAAACTAATACACCTAGTATGGCCTTAAGCTGTATACAGCATGTATTTTTAAAGAACTATTGTAATTTCGAATTAACCTATTATTTACGGATTTTATACGGTTGAATTAACTTTTTTAAAATCCTGACATAACGGTGCTTTACAGCACCGGTGGTCACAGGGGGACTTATAGCCTTACGTATTTTGACGTGAGTTTTTGCGTGTGTTTTTTGGTCCGGTGTTTTTTGTATTATATTTTTCCGTGTTTAGTTTTGTCTCCTGCGGAAATGCCAAAAATGTTTTGAGTATTTTAGACATGACATCGATGCTGACAAGCTATGTCGGACAAGCATCGACTAAAATATAGGGAGTGATACGCTGTTGGCCCGGTGACTTTTACCTTCGTCAGAAGAATCTCGCCAGTAGGCGGCACGAAGAAAACGAAACCCTTGTGTTCGCGCTAAAGAGATTGTTATATGTTGCGCAGATGTTAAATGTTGAGAGGGGTGACCTGTATAGTATAACGTGAGGTCGATAAGGCAGGTGGCTAGGGACCGTGCTTTATGGGAATCTTTGGAAGAGGCGTTTCTTCAGCTTTGGACTTATGGCGGGTTGTAATTCTGATATACTTTAATATCGTAATAGGTTGACACTTAAACGTGAACTCTTTAATGTAACCTACATACCATCGGAAGTTGTCAGCGTAAACGAAATTAAACAGAAAGCCTATATAAAATACATGCAAGTATTTATTGAAAGACCTTGAAAGACAGTAGTTTTTTTTTTTTTTTTTAAATATTTAAACAGTCAGTGTCATTGTTCCCACGGTCCGAAGCCGTTGTAATAAAAAATAATGCCCATATGTTTTCGCATATCAATTCAATAAGTTTAATGATAAAGCATCTGTTATTAAAATTAATTGCCCTACGTCTGGTTCTCCGACGTAAATTCTCAATAGATGTTGAAAATTTTATGAAAATTGTTCCTTTTTCTTGTATGCAAATAAACTTAAGAATGCATTAAAGCACGTGGTAAATACAGCACTTTATTGTCGGTGCCGGTTGTTAACAAGTTTGTTTTTAGTGGAACCCAGATCACTCGCGCTCTATGAAACTAAAGCGAGCACCCTGACCACTAGGCTGCCACGGATTCTCTTAAGCTCACTAATAATCACGAATAACCTATAAGGTTAATAAGTAAAAGAGTTTTTTTTTTATATAGGAATGGCGGCAAACGAGCAAGCGGTTCACCTGATGGTAAGTGATTACCTTCGCCCACGTACATCTGCGAGGCCGTGGAACCAACCCGGTCGAGCCGACCCGTTCAAGCCGTAGCAAAAGCCGCCGCTTGGCTCTACTACGTGTAATATAGTGAGTGTGCGTTGTTGAGAGAGAAGCATTCAGTATAAGTGTTGAGAGGGGATTATGAAGAGCCAATCCGACGCGACGCTGGACGAATGGTTAAGTTTTTCTAACGTCCCATCAGAACGATTTTACTTCCGTCCAAACGCGCCATCTACGCCTCCTTTTTCTATGGTAAATGGGGACCAACGAGCATGCAGCTCAAATTATCAACGCCCAGAAGGAATGGACTCTGCCATGTTCTTGTAGGAGAGGACCTTGTCCCACGGTAGATTATTTACAGACTGATATGGATATATGATACGGAATAGAGTGGACTAAACCTGTGCTAAATTTAAAGTCGATAGCAATAATAGTTATCGAAATACAGATACGGTATTTGTACCGTAACCTTAGATCTCGTAGACTAGGGAACTCACTTGACTAACGGTCTCTATGTAAAAAAAAAAAAACAATGCGGGATAAGGCCATTCGTCGTAATAAGCAGAAAAATTTTGGTGCACATGAAAGTTTTTAATGAACTATTGGAGTTCAACGTGAAAATCCGGAGTTTTAGCCAACTGCAGCCACCGGTTACAGTATTTTTAATTACTGAAGTTACTTTTAGTAAAAGTTTAAATGCAAACTTTTGTATATACTGTGAGATAAGTAAATCTACCTCCATGTTTCTTTCCGTGAGTGTGGTAAGAAGCGACAAAATTTTGTCCATGCAGCTGATCTGATAAGGTATATCGAGTAATGAATGACTAAGTAGTATAGAACGCCAAACAGATGTTAAAAAAGTTCACAAGCATCCACCACCGTCATCCACATACGTTTAATATTGTTAAGTACTAAAACTCTTTGGTAATCGAACTACACTAACACAAGGCTATCGTGACCTTATGACATATATACACCGAGATAGATTTTATGTATAGTTTTTAAAGCACTATAATATCCTGCGCAGTGAACAATTGCTGGTAATATTCGGAAGTTGTAGCCGTGGTGGAAATGGGCTTTAAGATTCATTCATTCATATATTATACTATAGTGCTTTTAGTATACAGACATACATAACAGAATCTTACACATATAGAATATTGCAACTTTATGGAAGTGGAAACGAGATCAAGTATTAAACACAGAAGACCGTCATAATGCAAACCGAAAAACTAATAATTTGCCATTGCATAAGTGAAAGCTTAGTTTGAAATTTAAAATCAAGACGCTACCGCTTAACGATCTGTCTTGAAATAAGGTAGTTGACACTAATAAAGGTGTGGTATCAAATTGCAAAACAAAATCCGAGGACAACTTTTTGACAAAAGTAAATTTTACCCCATTGGTCACGAGACGTAGATCACTAGGAACAATGTTATAAAGTGCGTGACGTCAAATCTTCCTAATTTTGACGTTTCAATCTTGTGGTTAAGTTATCACTAGCTGATGTAAGTGCAAGATGTGTCGTCAAACAAGACCCCGTGACATATGTCAGCGTTTTGTAATTTAAAATTAAAATATGGTAAATAGATTGAAAAATACCCTGTAATTTTAGAAGAAACATTTATTTTTATTTAGTAAATGATTAACATACTAAAAAGCTTTTAACGCGAGTTCACAAAAATCTCGTATGAAATTCCAACATCTGAATATTAAAATAACATAACTTCATAGAAAACCGTCGCTATGTAAGTGGCGTAAACGACACGCCCAGGAAGTGCAGGGGCGACGAGCGGAAATTGGCCTAGCGTACCCCGAAGCCTTTGTGTCGCGCGTACTGTAACTTGAAAATGGAATTGCGGGACCCATTTGGTTTGCCTATACCATCGTTCGATTTTATACAAGTTTCTAGCAGATAGTACTAATGAAGTAGAAAGCGTAACTTTGTTACAATTCCGAATGTGCAAGTAAGGGTCGTTTAATTAATTGATTTCTATAATTTCTTCTTCTAACTTATTAAGCATGTTGTTGTTCAAAAGTAACACATAGCTTTATCTTCCAATCGCAACTTCGTAAGTGTGGTAATTTTTTTCGCTGTTTTCCCGAGATTGTTCCCGAGGTGTACTTCACCAGGGTTATCGGATCTCCAAACAAAATCGGATCAGTGGTTGAGCCGTGATAACATAACAGTTAGACCGACTTGAGTTGTTTCTTTTACAAAAAAAAACTTGGAAGCAGTTTCATTAAGACCATTTATTTATTTATCAAAAAAATTTAAAAATTCAAAAATAGAAACAGATCGACGAATTGTTCGGCAATCTCCGCTGTAAAAACAATCGAGCACCACGCTCACCGTTTGAGTTGGCCGAATTGAACCTCGAGTGGAGCGTACGATTGAATGATTGTGGGCCCCGAACGGGCGTATGTTAATGACATCCGCGTATGAGTGACATCTTTATGTCTACTTACGACTGCATTGATACACGAGGTTGGAAGTTTTTTTTTTTACAGGACAGCGGGGGCAAACAAGCAAGCGGCTCACCCGATGGTAAGTGAATACGGACGCCCACGTACATCTGCAACACCAGAGGAGCTGCGGGTGCGTTGCCGGCTTTCGGGGATATTTGGAGATGGGGAGGAGGAAAAGGGCGTGGGATGGGATAAGTGGGTATCCGGTTACTGCACTGGCAGACATCACCAGTATTTTTTTTTTTTTTATTTATTTATGTACACACAAAAAGGCATGAAAAACAATAAAACATAGTGTTAGTACAAGGGTACTACTTATTCCATACATTGAAATTTCTTCCAGCAGACCCTAACAGGAAATTTTATTGAAATGGCAAACTTAGTGCGTACATTTCATAATATGTAATATATAATAAATACATAAATAATATGTATACAATTAAATAAATAGGATTACATATAATTAAATAATATACATATATATATATTTAAATAAATATATATATATATATATATATATATATATACATGCATAGATAGTCGTAAATATACAATATATATTCTATTGACACGAAGCTAAGTAGTGGTCCTTTACACGTTTCTTAAATGAAAGTATAGTTCCGGAATCTCTTATGGTAGGTGGTAATGAGTTCCACAACCTAACTGCATGGACTGCAAAGGAATAGGAATAAAAACTGGAATTATGGATAGGATAATTAAGGAGTGTCCTGACATGCGATCTGCATGGCACATCTGGAGGGTGAAGGAAGGAAAATAGGTTCCTGAGGTATGACGGAGAGGATGGGTTGTGCAAGATGTTATAAAGGAGATATAATAATCGAGTGTTCCTGCGAAGTCGAATTGGGAGCCACTTGAGGTTCTTGCGAAACTGAGATATTCGGTCAAATTTCTTGAGTCCAAAGATGAAACGGATTGACAGATTTTGCAAGCGTTCAAGTTTATTTAGTAGCTCCTCTGTAGCATCCAAATAGCAGGCATCAGCATAATCTAGTATGGGCTGAATAAGAGTAAGTGCTAGTGTGATTTTAGTTTTAAATGGCAAGACATTTTGAAGGCACTTCAGCGAATGCAGGGTAAAGTTTTTTTATGTATGTACATTAATGAATGGTTGACTTTCTATATGTTCATATACATATGTGCTGTTTACCTATTTTTCTTTTTAATTTCATAGAGAAGCTTTCCGTAAGCCTCACATGTATACATTTGATTTGGCATTATTCGAGATTCCACCATCTGGTGCAGAAGTCAATTCCGGTTTGAACAGTATAGAGAATCAGTAAAATTGAGGGCTGTATTGCAGTTGTTAGCAGGTGTTCATGGACTGCAGGAGCTACTTACCATCAGGTGGACCGTTAAAAAGTGAGTTTCCCCCCCCCCCCAGTCGAATAAAAAAAATCAAGATTTTTTTAGCTAAGAGCTAATTACGAACTCTTTTCGACTCACTCGGCGTCTAAGAGAAAAGCCTTAAAGCTCGCCAATTCATATTTATTTCCCCAAAAGGAGGAGAATATTGGGTTCACGAGTGCATCTGTAGCAAGTTCTAAAACAAACACACATACATATATTAAATCTTCTTTCCATTTATGTGATATGGTCGGTAAAAGGGTAATGATCAAGAACATGGGATAATCACGATAACATCTAGACACGCAAACAAACATAGCCTTTAGGTCTACCATTCTACAACAAGGTACATTAACCACGCATTTATCTTTAAACAACTACCTACAAAACTATACATTGTTACAATGTCAAGTCAAATCAGACGATAAAACAAATATTTTCTCTGTTTAAAATCGATTCACCTTATCTATAATAACAATCGGTATCACCATAATTTTTTCCAACTTTTTTTGGCGCAGAATAAAACCAATTCATCATCATCATCATCATTTCAGCCTATCACAAGTCCACTGCTGAATATAGGACCAATTAGCTAACTGGTACGACCTTAACTTATCGTTCTACTTCCATTAATTCCTTCTTTTAAGTAGGCGGAACACGGTTTTTTTTTATAACAAAATGGTTTTATTTTCACACATCATATTAGTACTCACTACACTCGTCTCATTCTCTCTCCTATCCCTCAAATATCCTTAAACACCGGCAAAGCACCGGCAACTCCACTGATGTTGCGACGGTAATCACTTACCATCAGGTGAGACGCATGCCACCATTTTTCATTAAAAAAAATGTATATTAATATTTAAACTTTTATTTCAATGGTAATAGAGACATGAAAATTCCTAAGCGCTGTTCAAACAATGTGTATTATATGTGCTAAGTCGCATCAATATTAAATAACTATTTTCAGAGGAGATAGCAATGAAAAATTTGCATCGAAGTTGGGGATAAGAGTTCTGCCTGCACCCGCTTCGCTTCGCTCAACTGGCTCCGCTCCAATTAAGGTCAACAATCACAATCTAGGTACCCACGGAAGACCAGTGTCCAGTTTTTCTGAGTCTTTTACATTTTGCTAGGGTACCTTTTAAATGACATTACAATTATTAATTTTATTAATAATTGTCCTAATGTTAAAAAAACATTTTAATGTTAGGACAGACATATTAGGTCTTTAGTTCGTTTCGTTCGTTTTTAGTCTTTAGCTCCAGTAATTATACCTAGTATTTTATCGGAAAAATAAGTGTTTTGTTTTTAAGAAGCCTCTAAAATGTACATTGAAAGAATCACATCACCCTTACCATATGGTTAGCCTTACCATAACAAATAATCTTAAAACTTTACGACAAAGAAAAACTATGCGTGCAATATTTTTGGTTTAATAAATATAATAATTAAATGAGCTCTCACAAGCTAGGTTGGTCAGAGGCTTAGATATTTTTTAAAGGTTGGTTTTAGTCGTTACAAATGACTTTTCACCAGAGTTTTTGGTACATCTGTCAACCGATACATATCGTGAATCCGGGTCTGCGGATTTGAAGGCAAATTCATAACCACTCGCCTGCCGTGTCGCTTGTAAGACTTTTTTTGTTTTAATGTAACATAAAATATACAGTTTTTTTTGGCAGTGTGTCTTCTAACAATGATTGTATTTATACGTTTTGTGTTTTCATACTGAGCAAAGGCCACTCTAACTTTTCCACGCCTCTCAATCAAGGGACACTCATCGCGTTATATTACTAAAGCTTTATATACGCAATCAAATTGGCGGGAATAATGTAATAAAAACTTCCAGAAATTAGGGTATTCATTGTATGATACAAAACATTTATTTTTGATTCAATAAAAGTCCAACGAAACCTTTATCAATTTTAATAACATAACATAGGAAAATAAATTAAAGCCGTTGGTTAGGATATTAAGAACAATTTAATACACATAGACGATCTTTGCATACTATTACATAAGGATGTGGAAGATAGACGGTGTTTCATAGTATCTACGTCCCTAGTGTTTCTTGAGTGGAAAATCTTGGCGCACAATTGCGATCAAGCCACTGAGATAGCAGTTCAAGTTTTCTTAATTAATATAACCAGCCAGTTAGTAGTTTACAAGCACTGTTGTTTTAAAGCGAAAAGCGCAAAATCTGCTTTCAGTACTTTTACTTTGTGAACTATATTACGAAGATGTAAAATTCAAATTTTTTTTCAACTCATTTATTAATTTTATTTATTTATATATTTAATAATTTATGTTCACACAAGTAAATCAGAAAAATAAAGAAATATGACAGGAGGAAATAGTCTGAACAAAGGTACTGCTTATTTCTTAAGAAATTTCTTCCAGCAAACCTGCGACAGGAGAATAGTTAGTCAATGGTAGATTGCGTGCGTACAAAACAAAAAAAGAACACAATGCAAAACGTTCTATATAAATCTACATACACCTACTCATGCATAAATATACGCATAAATATTCATAAATATGTACTTAAATACATTAATAAATACCCGTAATTATATATATATATATATATACATAATAGAATAGTACTGCCAATGACATATAGTGGTCTCTAACTCTTTAATAAATTTGATTTATTCAATTTTATTTATGACCTTATTCTCGATCAGCACTTTTAGAAATAACGGAATCATAGACTAAGGCTTCAATGAAATAAATTTACTAGACTGTAGACTTCTTCTCTACTTCGGGGTCGTCTCGGTAGACCACTCTCTCAGCTACTTCTGTCGTCAATCAGCAGTTCAAACAAAATGAGGTTCTGGTTGGCCGGAAAGGTTTGTTAAGCCAGTGTAATTACAGGCCGTGATGCATTCCAACTCAGTCCTCAGGTTTGACTGTGCTTCTATAACTTACTTATCCTTCGATTGAAGTTGTTCGCTTGTCCTGGTTGGGTTTTACCCAATTAACATCAGGTGAACTGTTAGTTTGTTTGTCAATGTAAAATGATTACCATGTCGTTATAAGAAAACCTGCCACTCATACCAACTAAGGAAAAAGTCGGGAAAAATTGCATGCGTTCTGATAGATGGAGCAATAATTACCACAGATATATTTGAGACCAGACCCTAAACTATCTATTGTATGTCGGTTAGCGACGTTTAAGTTGCGAGTCTGCGACCGCCAATCCGCTTCTTCCTATGGGAATGGTCTATGCTAGCGGTGGCCATTGATCAACGAACGAAGCTTTTAAAACAGTTTTTTTAATAAACTGTTTTCCGTTGATTGAAACGAAGGTTAAAAAAATGTATGCCATTGTCAAACGAACCGTTTTGGATAAACTTACACACTATGCAATTCTTACAAATGTTATCTATTTGAAATGAAACTATTGTTTACGAACGGGTGCTTTACGGCACCCTTGGTCACGGATGTACTGACTAATAAAAAAGAACCGTCTCTTTTCTCGGATCTATTAATACGCGTTACAAACGTGCTAACAGTGAGGTGGTCATGGTAAGATGTGACCGCAGGCCCTGGACATCTGCAAAAAAAACTCTAACTGAAGAAGGTCACAGATGCGTTGTCGCCCCCTGAGAACTAAGATGGAAATTACACTGGCACTCTACCCTAAAAACCGGTAGGTAATGCAGCAGTATTTGCAGCGCTTATTGGCGGCAGAAGTAGGTCAGAGTGCGGTAGTTAGCCAGATGACTCCTAGACAGAGAAGGAGTAAGTCCTATCACCGAGTGTAACGGGTACAAAACTAAGCGGAAAATTATAATTTACAGCATTACCATTATATATTCCAATATTACTCAATTAATAAACCAATTAAAATTGGTTGTCATCTTTTATGTCGTTTACGAAGTAACAATCGAATCACATTAAAATCTTTTTAATTACTCCGGCCATATATAACATTTTTATTGGAGTTTTTTATTTTATATTATTTTTTTTATTCTTTGTTTTATACCTGCCAACTACCTTTCACCGTAACAAGGGTTGACTGGTAGAGAATGCCACTTGGCATTAAGTCCGCCCATTGTAACCTTAAGCTTAAGGCAATAAAGAATAAATAAATAAATATATAAACATTACTGAAAAAGAAATGAAATCTTAAGTTTTAATTGGATTTATTACATACGTAAGTCTACTGTTTCCTCGTACACAACATACGCAAGTTGCACGTGCCTTGTACAAATGGAGCTCATTTGTCAAAGCGTTCTCACCAACATCTATCACGGTCGCAAAATTCCACTCCCCATCCTCCACGTCGCCCCGCGAACACTCCACATTGTAAAGAATAACGAGCTTAATTGTGGAGCAACATACAATTACTACATGCTCTGAAATTAAACGCCATTTTAAATTCAATTCCAGCATTTGCATGCACGTTTTTTTTTTAGATTTGTTCAAAATCGTCTCGATTTGATAAATACAGACGATTTTGGAATCTGCTATTTAATTTCTTGTTTGACATGTAATAAAACATGTCAAAAAAGTTAAATTACATTACATTACATTCATTTTGTAAACCATGTGAAAAAAGAAATTTAACTATGTTGATAATTCACTCAGATATATATTACTAGTACTACTCGCAATATACATATATATATCTACAAATATATATATATATACATGCATATCTGGCGGCTCCGGGGGATCGAACCCTGGTCGCTCGCACTCTATGAAACTAAGGTGCGCCATGACCCCTGGACTACCACGGGGCCTAGATTGATATCTAGTAGTTTCGTGAAATATATTCAACTTTATGCTATGAACTTAAACAGGAAGCAGTCACGAAGACACAGGAACGATGATTTTGTACAACGAATATTGATGTGGTAGCGGCGTGAGAGTCTGACTACCCTCCTTCAACATTCCTTTAACAATTCAATAGTCCTCCTTCACATGTGTGTCCTAAGAGGCGATTATGGAAAAAGCCTTGAATGAAAACGAAATGAAATCAACGGAAGATAACCCGGCGATGAGGCTGGCCAGCGACCACAAACTCCTGGAGAGGAGAAAATTGAGTTGCGGAAGCTTTTTTAACAATTAATTATAGAGCCAGAAGAATAATTTTTAGAAAAAACTTTTTTTTTAACTAGTGTTTCAAAGAATACTAGTAATCCGTTAATCACTCCAACTAAGCCTAAGATCGTGTATCTGAAGTGGTTCACGACAATAGTCGAATGTCAGTTTCGAACCCGCGACGCCATGTTACGCAGTCCGCACCCTAACCCGTTAGGCTATCGGAGCTCATGGAAGCAAACACACTTATGCGAGTATTAGATACATATTTTCTTGTTTATATCGGCACAAAATCCATACTCGATCCACAGGTATTGTAAAACCAACTAAGGAAATAAATAACAGCAGAACGCTGAGCACTGTGCTTGCCAACCGTCTGCCAATAGTTCTGACTATATAGTATATCAATTATTTATTTTATTATTTCTAGCCTATGCTTATGATGAGTTACATAAATTATACAATGTTGTAAAATTATTCAAAACGAATCAATTAAATTCATACTCATATCACAATTCATTTACTAACGTCAAGTAATCCACCAAATAAATCAAATATGAATAAAGAATTCATATTATTCGCCTATTCGAAATCGATGTATTCAATTGAGAACAAGTATAACGTTACTTGTCTATGTCATGTCAAGTTATGTCTAGATATGGAAGTGCAGTGATATAATTTGGATCTAATAGGCGTTGAATTCCTATGTGACTTGAGCTCATGGGAATAAATTGCTCTTAATTCGGTGGTTGTAGTTAACTGTCATACAGATTATGTTTGCAATATCACTCGCTAAATGTCATATTAAATGTTTTGTTTTTTTTTCTCCTCTGAAATTTTGTAAGTGCCAGTCGCATATGATTTAAAGATAACATAAACAATTAAAAATATATAAGTTTAATAAATAAGTTAGATTGAAATATAGTTTTTGACAGTAGCAACTTTAAAGATTTGTCAAAGTCTGAAAAGTTCTAAAAAAACTTACATCAAGTAAATGAGAGTTCGTAATGCAACACCGTAATGATTTAAGGATATCGATTTAAATTTAGCTGCTGATGAAGAAAGAATAAAAGTATTTTAATTTGGAAAAAAATTATTGAATGTTATTTTATTTTGACATTAAGTAAGTATATTTCATTCTTCATCAGTTTAATCGAAAGCAAAAGCAAATATTTGCATTCGTGACAATAAATAATAAAACTGTAACAAACAACGCGTGTTAACAGTCCTTCGTAATTTAAATCATGCTAAATGTAAATAATGAGCATAAATGATCAATAAAATACAATGTAAACTGCATACAATGCATCGGTAGAAAAAAAAACTCTCAGCTTAAAACTGAAATAACGTTTTTGGTCAGTTTATATATTAGTACTCGTGCCGGTTTACTTTAGGTGTAAGCAGAGATTACATTCAGCAGAGATTTCCTTCTAATTTGCGTGGCTTATTTTAGTCTAACGGTCTTGACAGGCAGCGAGCCTCATCACCGGATTTGCTCTCGAAGATTACCCCTTACGATACCCATAGGAAGAAAGGGAAGGCAGACTTGGCGATTTAAGAAATGTGTAATATAAATTATAAAATATTACTTTATCACACGCCTTGTTCCCAACGGGGTAGGCTGAGCTAATCTTCTTCCACTTGCTACGGTCCTGATATACGTTTTTCGCTTTTTCCACTATCTACCACTCCGATTCTTCTCAGTTGGCAGTGGGAACAAAATTTCCTTGGAGGTTGGCAGCAGCATCTTCCTAGATAACTACCAAAAATAAAAAAACTATGGTTGCCAACGCCTTGAAAACTGGCAGTGATCACTTAATGGTAAGAAGCACACTGAACCTTAACATTAGGCTCGAGAGGTCTCGTCTGACGAACTAAGGTTCCAATGGTAAGTGATTACCGACGCCCACGTACATTTGCAACACCAGAAGAGCTATAGGTGCGTTGCCGGCATTGAGTGATATTTGGGGATGGGAGGGGGGAAAAGGCTTCCCGCGCAATATATAGATTAGGGTACAAAAAAAGACGCTTGAGGCTAGATCTGGTGAGTACGGAGAGTGACCAAGCAGTTCAAACCGTAATTCGTGAATTTTCCCCATGACGACCGCTGCGGTGTGAGACGGCCCATTGGTGAAACAGACTTTTTTTTCTGCAAATGTTGCCGTTTTTCCGAAAATTCTGCCTTTAGCTTGTCAAGTAATGGAACAGGAGAGGGAGGACGAGGTAGGGAATGGGGAAGGGGAGTGGGCCGCCGGTTACCTCACTCACCGAACAAAACGCAGGTGCACAAGACGCCTTTACTTCACGACGGTTTTCGAGAGTCATCACGAATCATCTAGCAAACAGACTTGACAGTTTCCAGTCTCTCGAATGAAACTGGTTTCCGAAAAGGCTTAAATACCATAGACCACATTCATTCTCTTCGCCATATTGTACAGAAGACAGAGGAGTACAATTTACCAATATGTCTGGCTATGTGGACTATGAGAAAACGTTTGATTCAGTTGAAATTTTGGCGGTGTTAGACTCTTTAGCGATGCTAAATAGACTTTCGATATATTGAAGTGTTTTTACGATGAGCCTACGATGTCTTTCCGAGTACGAAACCCAACAACATCTGTAAACAGTAGCTACAAAACTTTCAGGGAAAATTCATTTTGAAAACAGAAAAAAATTACTAAAAGAAATTCAATTACTTCAACTAACATTTGCCTATGATATGTTGTGACTAAATAAAGATAAACGCTATGAAATTCTTCCGCAATACGTAAACAATCGTAGTTACTACACTCTTATACCGCGTTTAAAAAAATATTTCTGTAATATTTTATGTAAGCGCTATCGATGGAATGCCTTGTTGCAAAACAACTTGGCCTAGTTGGTTCTGTTTTTTCGGCAGCAGGTCGCCTACGCTGTGAGTGCGAACGGGCCTAAGTCCCGCGGTCCGCAGGCCGGCGCATGACGCAGCCCGCCGCAGTGCGGTACGTACGAGCCCCGTGGTACGCTCGCGTACAATCGCAAAACATTGGCGGCCTTGAATGGCCGCTTCTTTGCTATACCTTTAAACTTGTAATCGTTTACCTTTTTGTTTTTTAAATATATATTTACCGGAATAAGAAATGATCGTAAGATAACTTTAGCTGGCACCTCTCTAAAAGGATCCGAATCAGCCAGATGCTTCAAATGACTGTGGAACACGACTTTAGAATACACCTTAAGTAACATATTTTTTAACTATTTATGTTATAAATATTATATTAAAAAAAAATTAAATAATAAATTATTAAAGTGGAATACCATCATCATCATCATCATCATTTCAGCCTATCACAAGTCCACTGCTGAACGTAGGCCTCCCCCAAAGATTGTCACGAAGCTCGGTCTTGAGCCACCTGCATCCATCGACTTCCCGCAACACTGCGCAGGTCACTTCATCTTGTGGGGGGTCGTCCTACACTGCGTTTGCCTGTACGTGGCTACCACTCGAAAACCTTTTTTCCCCAACGGTTGTCAGTTCTGCGAGCTATGCGGCCGGCCCATTGCTACTTTAGCTTGCTGATCCTTACACTTCCTTAAGTGCAATATAGTTTCATTAAATAGAGCATAATTCACAAATAATCGTAAATAGCTAGCGCTCGCTTCATTCAGTTAACTACATTTTTATGACAATGGATTAAGCTGACAGATGAACTAACAGTCCACATGATAATAAATGGCTACCATAGGCACCCACAAACAACTTCATTGAAAGGAGAATTACACAGACTGTGAGGTATTCCATCATATTAGATGGAATGCCTGAGATTTGCATAATTGAGAAATAATAAAAAATATTATTCCAGGACACGTAAAGTCCATCGACCACCACGAGAGCAGCGCGATGGATCATTCCCAGCTCCCTGAGGACCTGTCGACCGTCCGAATATACAGAACCCAAATACCACATTAGTGATGGCGGGCAGCGTCACAGGTGCGAGGGTGCCGGTACTGCGCTCACTAAACCGCTTTCAAAGCGTGGTGAGTACAGGCTAAACTTCCATGCAAGCCACATCCGGCTTTTGTAAACGCTTTCATGGAAAGGCCTTTATCCAGCAATCACCTTAAAAGGCTGACAAATAAAAGTAAAAAGAAAATAACATCGTTTTGCAGTAAATTCACTACATAACATATATACATGTAATATTCAACTAAAATATGTTTTCTTTTGAAAAACTTTGGAGGGGTATACATACTTACTATATACACACAAAGTATAGATAAAAAAACTTCGTAAATCTCATACTTGTTTATGGATCGAAATCTAATATGCTGGCTTTACAACAAATAACACAAATATTGGAAAACTTTCGCAGGGAAAGTAGAAAATTTTGCATTACGCTAGACTTGAGCTTTTGATCTGGACCGGGCTTACTTGCATGTTACAACTATTCCAATTTTATCTCTCGGATCGGGAAGAATAAATTGAATTTATCAACTTATATATTTCGTAGAGGAGCCAGTTCTTGCTCGGATTTTGCTTAGTCTTGCCACGTCTGATAGAATTATAATAATATTTATTATCATTTCTTTAATTGAAGATTAAATACAAATCTCTTCATTTCCTTGCTCTGTTTTTCACAAATGTTTCGATATGTGAAAGATCTCGACGTTGGCCAGTGCTTTTAACAAGCTTTATTAAAACCGGAAAATCCTTTTAGGAAGTCATCGAGGAATGATTCATGCAATGTATTACCACAGCAAAATTTCATCTCACTGATCATCAAAATCTTTCAAACTCTCGTAAACGTCAAAAATTAAGTCCTATTCGCAAAATTCGCAAAACTCTTTCCAGGTAAGAAAAAACCTGAAAATCTGGAGTAATTATGTTTCTTTTTTCTTTTTGGTTTATGTTGTATTTCGTAAAAATTTAAACAGAGTTTATTACGCAATACGTAATCACACAAGTAGTAAAGTAGCAGATTCTAAGAGCAATAGGCATTTATATTCTTTAACTCTGTCTCTCGGCTACGTTATTTGCCAAAGACAACCAAAGAAATAATTTTTAGAGAGATTGTAGCCGAAAAGGACTATATTATTAAATGCCTCTATTACATAATAGTTTCATTTATCATTCATAGTTATCTTTCCTTCCCTTATATGATTTATAGGAATACGATAACAAAGGAACCTTTTTGACACAGTGTTACGACTCACCTCATCAGGGTCTCGTACCAGGAATTCAGCATACAACGGGTAATGTCAGATTCATTGACAACTGAGTTTCGCGTTGTTGTGCATTAAAAGTAAATTATTATTTAAGAAATTACATAGATCAATGTCCTCGTGCAATACGTTGCTTTTTACGACTTAGCACTGAAGAATTTTTCAACTACTTCACTAACTTTACTACAAATGGCCAAATAAAACTCTTGGCTCTTTCCCAAATCCAGAATGGATCTCAAAGGAGAAAAACGAAATACAACTTTAAAGCCAGCCAAAAAATATATGTTAAAGAAACCGGGCTAACACTTTTTGCATAATATTATTTATAGTTTAGAAAGAGCGTTCTGAAATAAGAGGTCTGTATCCAGTAGTCACGCCTATTTCTTTTTCATTTTCTTCTTTTAGAATCAATTATTTTGTAAAAAAAAATCCCTTGATCTTTTAACATATCTTATTATTTTTCTGTAGAAATGAATGTAATAGGAACTACAAGTTTCTCCATGAGCCTCGCGAATGGACATGAAAAGTGTTTGTTACTATGACGTTGTTTTAAGTACTGCTTCCTAAAATAGAACCATGACATCACACGTACTCTGTTATCGTAGGTGTTTTTTTTATTTTATTTCTTCCATTCTCAGATAAGTAGTAAAACAGTCTGTAAGAAGTCCACTGCTGGACATTGACCTGTCATATATGCAGGAAAAATAACAATGGAAAAAGTTAAAAATAAGAAACTGGTTAAACAGCGGTTGCACTCCCTTGCACCTCTCCAACATCCGAGGTCTGCACTCCAATCTCGTTCCAGTCCATCACCACCTTGAGACTGAAAAACCACATCTCCTGTTCCTCACGGAGACGCAAATCAGATGTCCAGCTGATGCAGCATACTTGCACTACCCAGGTTACACCCTGGAACACAACTTCAAATCTCGCGCTGGCACCTGCGTGTATGCTCGCGATGACATCTGCTGTCGACGTCTCCGTAACCTAGAGGATTCCAGTTTTTCCATATTGTGGGTTCTGGTGAACACTGGCTTGGAGCAGATACTCTATGCCAGTGTTTATCGGTCGCATACCGACAACATGGAGACGACCAGGCTCTTTCAGTATCTAACTGACTCTGCGGAAAAAGCTCAGCTCAGGTACCCGTCAGCGCAGCTTGTTGTTCTGGGGGACTTCAACGCCCACCACCAGGAGTGGCTGTACCCATACCTAAACACTGACCATGCCGGGAGATTAGCATACGCATTTGCTTTACCGCTAGGTCTCTCCCAAGTGGTAGCTGGCGCTACTCGGATACCTGATATTGATGGCCACACGGCCAATTGCTTGTACCTTCTGATGACAACTGATCCAGACCGATATCAAGTTGCAGTCTCCTCCCCGTTAGGTAGCTCCGACCACTGTCTGGTGAAATCTGTGTCTGTCTACTCGCCACCTGAACCCGAACACATGGGGACCAGGCGTGTATGGCGATACAAGTCAGCTGATTGGGATGAGATGCGGCATTTCTTTGCATCCTACCCATGGCAGCACTTATGCTTCTCTTCAGACGACCCGGCGTGCTGCGCGGATGCTGTTTCTGGAGCGATATATCAGGCTATGGAATATTTTGTTCCATATTCTGATATCTCACTCCATGTGAGAGCCCGCCCTTGGTTCAACTCTGAGTGTGATAGTGCCGAAGCACTTAAGCACTTAGCTTACCAAGAGTGGGCGGATGCTCGAGCCCGCAAAGCACCGAATGTCCCGAAACTGAAAAGAGCCTACAATAGTGGTGCTAAGTCCTGCAAACGTGCTCTCCGCAAGGCCCGCTTCGACCATATTGGCCGTATTGGAGCCAAACTAGCGTCTTACCCATCCGGGAGTAAAGCTTTCTGGTCTCTTGCCAAATCGGTCGAAGCCAATTTCTGCCGGTCTTCTTTCCCGCCATTGCAGAAGTCTGATGGCTCATTAGCTCACACCGCCAAAGAGAAAGCAGACATGTTTGCCTCTCAATTTGCGAAGAATTCACAACTAGATGCAGCTGATAACTGCCCACCTTTGCTACCTCGTTGTGACTCTGCAATGCCTGAGGTACACATTCGGCAAAAAGAGGTACTGAAAATACTCAGAACTCTAGATGTGAATAAGGCTAGTGGGCCTGACGGCATTCCTGCCATTGTCTTGCGGTCATGTGCGCCTGAGTTGTCTCCTGTTCTGACTCGCCTCTATCGCTTGTCCCTGAGGACTGGTCAAGTTCCGAAGTCCTGGAAGATTGCCAATCTCCAACCTGTACCTAAGAAAGGAAGTCGTGCCGACACTGCCAACTACCGACCTATCGCAATCACCTCCATACTCTGTAAGGTTATGGAGCGCGTTTTAAACAACCGCCTCCTTGCATACCTGGAGGACAACGACCTCCTCAGTGACCGTCAATTCGGGTTTTGTCGAGGCCGATCTACTGGGGATCTTCTTGTGTATGCTATTCACCACTGGAGCGAAGCCATTGAGAGACACGGTGAAGCTCTTGCCGTGTCTCTTGATATCTCTAAGGCTTTCGACAGGGTCTGGCACGCAAGTCTCATTGGCAAGCTTCCGGCATATGGTATTGCTCCCGAGCTTTGCATCTGGATCGAGGATTTCCTGAGGAACAGATCGATCGATGCTTTGGACTCGTTGGAGCGCCGAGCGAAGAGGATCATAGGCAGTGACTCACTAGTAGAGGCAAAACTTCAAAGCCTCGAACACCGTAGACGAGTGGCCTGCCTCTCGGTTTTTTATCGAATTCGTTTCGGAGAGTGTGCGGAGGTTTTGCATAACCTAATACCCTCTTCCCCTTTCCATCACCGAACGACTAGACGCGGCGAGAAGTTCCACCCTTATGTTGTAGACATTCCTCCATTACGCACGAGGTGGTTTGCCTCTTCTTTCTTTGTGCGGACGGCTAAGGAGTGGAACTCTCTGCCGAGGTCGGTTTTTCCGGAGGCCTATAACCTGGATATCTTCAAGGCCAAAGTGAACAGACATCTAGGCAAGCGCGTAAAAAAAAAAAAAATTCGCCATAATAGCCACGCTTGTCAGGCGAGTTGGCGATCCCAGTACAAGATTTACTCACATTTTAGACATTGCAATTTGTATTCCGTCTTTGTATTTTCGACCTAGTATGATCACATGATTTTTAAAGCTCCTGGTCTAAGTCTAAGTCTAAGTAGACTCCTACAGCACCCATGGAAAGAAAGAACAGAATGTACATGAACAACCATACGAAGTAATTAATGTACATTAATATAATTCTACTGCAGTTTCTGACCTCCTTTATATTTATCTTCTATGTAATGCGGACGTCCTAGAAGGTTATTGTTATACATAGCTGAATAATAACTTTAAACATAAATAAAGCTAAATATCGTGTTCGCGTAGATAACCAGCTATCTGTAGCCCGAAGCGGGTAGATGATATATTGTCGCCGCTCACGAAAACCAAAAGGTCAAGTTCTATGGAAGAAATCTATGGCCCCGGCTCTATGTTTACTGGAAGCGACATTCGTTATTTATCACTGTTTTATGCTAATAACGGATATACAAATGTTATCTTCACAGTTGTAGATTACATTTACAGTTTTTTTTTATTAGTTTTGGTTTATAAACTAGCTAACAGTCCAGCAGTCCAACAACTTCAAGGTTTAAGATGCGTTGTCACACTTGTGATAATTGTCGCAGAAGTAACTGCTGCCGTGCATCGCAGTGTGCTGAACTGTTTAGATGAAGCAACAATCTCCGCAAGACGCCAAGCAACAAATTAATATGTGAAGCCGAAGATTTTTAGAGCGCTAAGTGGGATTGGTCTATATCCAGCTTTAATAAGCTTATGACTGCTCGGTTCACACAGAGGTTGAAAAGTTAGCTTCTGTACTACGGATCGCAGGTCGATATCCGCACGGAAGAAATGTTAGTACAGCCTAATGATAATTGTTTACGATGTAGAAAATATTATAGAGCTAATCAACTTTTTTTATATACTAATTTTGAGACGGTTCGACTTTTGAGAAAAACAATTTTTTTTTGTTTTTGGGAAAGGTGACAAACTGAACAAGGATACCGACGCCCACGTACATCTGTAACATCAGATAAGCTGCATGCGCGTTACCCGCCTTTAGAGGTATTTGAGAAGATGGTCACTCACCGAACGGAACGCTGAAAGCACAGAATGTCACTACTTAACACGAGGCCATGGTACTACCCTGATCGAGTCCACTCATTCGGGCAGTAGCAATATTGATATTGATATTTGATTTCATATTGAGATGAATGGTAAAAGTAATTTTACGACGATTCTATTTTTTAACGATAGACTAAGTAGACTACTGATATATCTTTGCTGTACGAAAATATATATCTGGTTAACGATATTTAACAATGTACGTAATGAGTTTTTACCTTAATTTACCAACGAATCAGCATTATACCTCTTCCAGTTTATTTTTATGGTGATTTCCGTTTAAATTGTAATCAGTCGGGATTTAGGTGGAAATTATTCTAAATTCTCTTAAATGTCAGAGGAAACGAGGCCCTCTTAAATTAGTAGCGTTGAGGTGAGAGAGTTCTGTGAGATTTATATTTTAAACGGCGCCCAGCGTTCTCTGTACGGCCCAAATTAAATCTGAAATTCAATTTGGAAAGACTTTTGTGGATGCTGTAGGAAAAAACATTTACAGAATTTCTACGTCTCTTTAATTTGTTTATTGAAATGCTTATCAGGTTTTTTAGCGAAATAAGAGACGGCTTTTATTTAATTTCAAATGTTACACAAATTAATATTAAACCTCATCATTATCGTCAGCTTTATGTCCACTGTTCAACGGTCCATGACCAGCGGTAGACTTAAATAGGCTCTTCAAGAACATAGGCCCGTCCTATAGGGTGAGCTCAGTGTCGGAACGCACGTTCTGGTGATGCTGCCTCTCATCACTGGTCACACTTAGCTGCTAAGCTAAGTGTTAAACTGAGGCGCTGTGGGTCGCGGGTTCGATTCCTGCACGGGACTACCACATAGTATATACTGTACTACCATATTGTATAGACTACAAATAATAGTACCGGGTCTGGGTGTTTTTCCACGTGCAATTTATGTATGTAAACTGCCTCCGCAACACAGGAGACATTCCTACAGTAGAAAGCAAAGTTTTTTAAAAAAAAAAATATTAAAGGCCAAAGTCTCTCTATCAATAGGTGCGAAATCCTTCTTAAACCTTCTTAAACATTGTCGATTCCTTAACTCTGCCATTAGAACCCCTTCTGTTCGAAATTCAAATTACGATAATTCAGCTCAAAGCATAATATACAAACAAGTACAATATGGTATGGTAGCCATTAGTTTCATAGAGCGCCAATGACCAGGGTTCTATCCCCGGTGCCTGCACTATAAAAATTGTTAATAGCAATTTTAAGTGCTGCTTTTACCTCGTGCTACTTCATACAGGCTGGTACTTCTTACATTATGCTGCGCGGTACGCATTCGGTCCTGAAAGTATACTAAAAGTGAACTATGGAAAAAAGCAAAAAAATTTAAAATACCATACCAATAGATTCACTAGAATACCTAAAAGAATAGCGTCTACCACCAGTTAGGTGTTACTACCCCCATGCGCACATATTTTGGGATAAGCATGGCTAGGCATGACATCCTGCTAATTTTTTTAATATTTCGCGTAACCAATAAATTGCATGCTTTAATAGAAATATAAAAAAGATATGAAAGGCTTTGTAGACTCGCAATATGATGTACGATGAATGAAGTTAAGTCTACCGTAATGAAATAATTGTCTCTCAAATAATCTCGAATCGATCTCGATTTAATGACGTCTTGTTAAAGTGGGACGGGAAACCTTTGACTGTATTCTTTTATTTAACAAAGTAATATGTATATACAAATATATGTATATGTTATGTATAACAAAGTAATATACAACGTTATTCCCATTTGAGCAGCAGCAAAAGCATCGTACCTCATTGCTGAGCTCGAATCAACATTTGTCCAGAAACAAAAATTGGTTTTCGGAGCTGGTTGTTTCGTGTCCGTCCTGAGTCACTGATACTGCATCAGACCCTTCCTCCGATCTTATCGCATAAGCGTTACATCGAATATGGGAAGCTGAAGACGAGCGAGTGCCGTCCGTGGGTTTGCACGAACGCCTACGGCATAGTTATATCTCTTACGCAGTTGAACTTAGAATTGCGTATAGTCTTCGGCAGTGGTCGCCGTGGTTGAAATCTGGTCAGGCGGACATCATCATCATCTTCTTCTTCTACATTATCATCATCGGAACCACTAAAATTAGACATTCTCTTCTTCTTTATATACCCCGCTGAACGTAGGATTTCCATGAAAACACCAAGAAAATCTGGCATGTCATTTATTGATTGGTGAACACAGTGCCGGTCACGTACTAGATTCTGGACACCATCATTATTATCAAACCCTAATATGTTTGGGTTCGAAATAGTCTGAAAGATTTTCCGCCATCAAGCGGTCGCCAGTTTGTCTATTTTTCAGCACCGTGACCAGATGAAGTTCAACATTGGACCAAAAGCTAGAATAGTGGCTGACACAGTTAAAATGTAACGTTTGTATGTGATATATGACACGTAAAATTATGTATGTGGTAGAGCCAAACGCCGGCTGATGCTGCTGCTCGAATGGGCCGGCTCGACGGGGTAGTACCACAACCTCACAGAATAACGGCGTGAAGTAGAGGCATCTTACTTCTGTGTTTCGTTCGGTTAGTGAGGTAACTGGAGGCCCACTCCCTTTTCCCATTCATCTCCCCCTTATCCCTCCTACCTCCCAAACATCCTTGAAGGCTGACAACACACCTGCAGCTCTTGAGGCGTTGCAGATGTACGTGGGCGACGGTAATCACTTACCATCAGGTGAACCGCTTACTTGTTTACCCACTTTGCCATAAAAAAAAACCTAGAATTAATTTAGTTATTAATGCCGTGTAGTATCAGCGTAAGAATCTACCACCACTTTTTTTCCGTAGGTGTCGTAGAAACCGACTAAGGGAAAAGTTTTGAAAATCACAATGCCTACCGACAGATGGCGGGATAGTCATCTCGAAAAATAGCAAACCACAAGAGCAAGAGCTGCAGGTCTGCAGCGTCTAAGGTGCGAGGTGGCCGGTACTTCGATCACCAATTGCAATGGCGATTATGAGAATTTTCCTTATGAGAGAGGTATACATCCAGCAGGGGACTACAGGCTGTATAAGTTAACCTTAAGGTAAAGTAGAACTTATACAGCCTGGAGCCCTCAGCTTGGAGAGATCTCATTTCGTTTCTAGGGACCTCTTGATTGCGATGCAAAGTATCCTGTGTGTTATTCCAAATACTTTGTCATCAATATTCTATCAATATTCTGGCAGCCAGTATTCTTGGTACTATGCTACGATGAATATGATTATGTTAATTACGAGATCGTTAATTAAAGGTATATATTTAAAAAAAAACTGCTATTTTTTTCACACAAAATATTAAATCGTCTACATTTTGATATATAAGATTTCATAATTATACTTGATGACGCGCGTATGCAAATCGAAATATTAACCTCAATTCACTTTAATGATCCTCCAACAAAAACGTTTTTATGATATTTATTTAATTTTCATTTCTGTGATAAATTATGGCGCGTGCATCAGAGTCGGGGTAGGTGGTGATTCATGAGTTCCGGGTTCGTATGCAAGCACCAAGTACGCGTAATAAAATCCACTATCCTATTGTCATCTCCGTTAGTATCATTAAAAGTCAACCAAAGGAAATTAGCCTTGAAGAGCCAAGCCCCTGACATACGCCGAAGTTAAAAACGTATAAGTTCATTGCTTGTAACGCCATATGACGACGAGCAGCGTTGGCGTGAATAGAGTTTTACGCCAATCAAAAGCGATGTATTTGTATTACAAAAAAGCGTGCTAAGTGTGAGTCGGACTTGCGCGCCGAGGGTTTCGTACAGCAACACAATATGTGTTACAGCATTTACAGAAAAAAATGTGTTTTCTTTAATTCAGTTCGGGATCCTTAGCGCGGGCCCGACATTTTATTATTTGTTGTTTTACTTTAAAGTTCGCAATATAGGTAATACATGCAATGGGTGAAACTTGGTGTGATTAACCAAGTTTCACCCATTGCATGTATTACCGTTTTTACAATAGAACAAAGGAACCCCAAAATCGTAGTAACTCTTTGTTAAGAAATTAGCTTGGGTCGGCACTGCCTTTTGCCTATATGGAATGGTCATTATTTTTGGTCTGGCATTTTTTATAATAAATTAATAAATTATATATTTAATAAATTAAGATGGTTATTCCTCAATATATCGGAAGCTGTAAGTTTTTCCTGGTTTTTTCTTAGCGGCACTGCGCTTACAAACCTACCTATTGAGCATGGTATGCACAAATCTTCCAAAAATTTGTAAGCCTTTAAATATATAATACGTAAGCTTTTCATGGTGCTTTTTAGACTTTAAGATTGCTGATAAATACTTAATTGAGATAATTAGTATATCAATCAACGAAATGTAATCATTTTTGTTGCACAATTTTTGCTTCGTCTGCAACATACGCTCATAACTAAGTAGACATGAATTATGACTGCAAACCTTATGCGGTGGTTAAATCCCAATTACTAAGGACTCTGTCTATAGTTTACAATTACTCACTTTTTGACAGAGTTTATTTGGGTGGGGATGAGCCTCCCCACCCAAATAAACTCGTCTTCCAGGCCTACGATAAAAATCGTACACAAGTTTCGAAAAGGTCAGTGATACGAGCTGTTAATGTAGTTAAAATTTTTAGACTTCTGATCACCCTTTTATATATTATTCACATCTTGTTTATATTTATATAGATAAACAACTGATTGCCCAAAGCCAGATTGTGAGAGCATGATCATAATCCCGACTAATGAATTATTTTCCATTCCACATAAATTAGCATTAATTTTGAGACGATATAATTTTATATGAACAAAATTATATAAAACAATGTTCTTTATAAGACCAAATTGATATCAACCTTATTTTAATCACGTTTCAGAGCACGTGGGTAAAGTGAGACGGGCGTGGGCGGCGACCAAAATAAACGAACGGAATCGTGGGCGGTTGACGGAAGTTGCGTGATCTGTGCCGTCTAAACTTTGTCTAGACATGTATAATCATTGTTGCAGAATTAAATTATAATTTTTGACGTTACGAACTCTTGCTTGAGTGTGTTTGTGTGTCTGTCTGTCACATCGATTATATATTTTAACGAGGTGTTGGTTAAGTTGATTATTATAAATTATATTATATTAATGCCATAACAACTAAATGCTAAATACAGCTAACTTGGCTACCACAGAATACCAGCGTTGTGGGATAACAGCCATGACTTATGATGAGTGAACACCGTTTTGGTTCTCCTTATTTATATATTATGATTACATTTTAAGTTAATTATGTAATAAATAAATGTTTTTATGTTTGTATTATATTTCTAAATTATAGTAAGGAAGTACCATATAACTAACAAAATATATGCTTTTTTAAATACTACATCGATAATGAACATTGTTAAATCTTTCTTTCACTATAATACGTTTCTTGTATCGGAATGTTCTTAAGACAGTCTCAAGGAGACAAATCCTTTGTACATACATTCTTCGTTTCTACCATTATCTTCAAAATCCTTTTACTAAAGAACTCATTATTTTTAACTTAAAGGAAACCCCGTTTCTTTTAAACACATAGAATAACGAGACTTGAATTTATAATGTGTGTTATATATGTATTTGTTTGCGGGATTTCTATAAGCAAACACTTTTTTCTGGATTTGTCTGTTCTGATAGTAATGTCGATTACAGAAAACTTGTGTCATTTATTGTAGATCACGTGGCTTACTTCTTTGTATACCAGGCTGGAGGGTCCTGAGTACAAATCTCATCCATAGTTCGTTATATAATCACAAATAACATTTTTTCTACTACGCACAAATTATCGATATTTGGGCATCAACGAGACACGACTTCTGATCTTTACTCCAATCTTACGCAACCATACGCGTTACACCGGACACAGAAGAAAGCCTCTGCATACACCAAGCCACCATAATATCTTTTGCACAATTAAAAACTGCCAAAAGTATTCGGACGTTATCGCCGAAGCAAAATCTTCTTCTGAAGATCATATTAATCTGTTACTTTCTAGGGTTCGTACGGATGTGCTTAGTCTACGCCGCCTGTCTGTCCGTCGGTCTGTCTTCTGTCTGTCCTACATTTAAAAGACTATCTTTTGAATCGTAATAGTCATAATCAATCAATCAGCGTGGTAGATCCTCAACGTGGTAGAGCCAAGCGGCGCCTTTAGCAGCGAGCGAGCGCATTCGAGCAATGGGCCGGCTCGACCGGATTAATACCACGACCGACGCAGAATACCGGCGTCAAGTAGAGGCATCTTGTGCTTCTGCGTTTCGTTCGGCGAGTGAGGTAACCGGAGGCCCACTCCCCCTCCCCATTCCATTCCTTATCCTACCTCCTATCTCCCAAATACCCTTAAAGGCTGGCAATGCACCTGTAGCTCCTCTGGTGTTGCAGATGTATGTGGGCGACGGTAATCACTTACCATCAGGTGAACCTATACGAGCAAATATTGCTGCCTTTCGCATAAAAAAAATCAAATCATTTTGACTTTAATTTATTTTTTTGTTTGATAGTATCCATTAAAAGTTGCAGCTTTTTTCTTTATGGGAGCGGGGTTTAACAAACAAGCGGCTCACCTGAGGGTAAGTGATTATCGACACATAGGCCAATCGCGAATTCCAGTTGTCTTATTTATTTAATTCATATTCGATATACGCGGACTGTCTTTAACCAATTCCCAGAGAACCTTACCTTTGTTTTGTGTATATATTTCTTATACAGTATATATTTCGACGTTTTCTAATTACAAATAACCGCAACACTTAGTTATACAAATCCTCATCAGTGATACTTCTAGTAAGTGGTATGCTCGTTGAAGTCTAGTTGGTTTAAATTTCATATTTCGCTCTAAGTTTATCTCTTGTCTGGGCGCCCGGCTCCAACGTACGCATAATTACTTTTTATAATACTGCGTAAGGGTAACTGCCGATATATATATATAAGCACACATCCCTATTACCGTTCGGAGTAGGCGGAGATAACGGACTCCCATTTGCTGCTGTTCGACTCAGCGTAACCAAACGACCTTCCACCACTCGTCGCCTTTCCGGAATCACTAATGCGACGGTACCGGGACGGCTGGTGATGATGGTGATACGGAGATTTAGGATTCCGACTTAGGACTTCAATATCAATAAAAACGATACCCTTTACTCTAAGCATTTCACATACTCGAAATCTGGATCCTAATCCGCTATGCCACAAACAATTCCGTGAGGCATCGTTCCTCTTTGAAATCATACCGTGTTATTTTTTAACATGATTTATCCGAAACATTATTACTAATAACCGAAACCATATCTAGGATATGAAAAATAACACGATATGAATTTATCGCGGAATACCGTCATACGGAATTGTTGTGAAATATTTATGTGGCATCGCGGATAAGACCCCTGAAACTTGCTTTAACTTTACCAACGCCCGGAAGTGATCAACGAGCGAAAAAACGCTAATGTTTTTAAGTGACTTATTGCATCTTAATTCGTAATAACTTCCATGATATTATAAGGATCACGTAAGTGGGAACGACAGATTAGTATAAGTACTCTTTTCGAATGACGAATATTACAAAAGCGGTTAGCCATGTTATTATAATTTGTAATAGTTGAAGCTATCGTTACAAACGTTACTTCATCGCGAATCCCCAAAAGACAGAATAATAAGAGTCACCTTCAAGCCGCGGTCGTGGCACGAGATTTGAAATTCTTTAAAAAGAGCTATATAGCTCACCTTTTAGTACCTAATAGTTAGAGAACGTAAACTTTTTAAATACGAATTGCGTACGAAATATGATCGTGTCATTACATCACTGTATTGACACGAATGATATCGAAAATGTAATTTTCTGTCGCGAACACAATATTGATGAGCTGACAGTTGGTACGTTTACTGTACAACACGTGATGGATGGAGATATGAAGCTATTAATATCTTATGATGATGATACCACGAGTAGGCGGCATAAGGGAATCAAACTCCACCATCTCATCCTAATAGATTTAAACCGTAACAGATTGTCGGCGTCCTTTCGTCTACTTCTATTATATCAGCCTTTTGAGTTCACTGCTGAACTCAGGATTTCACAAGCGCCGATAAAAGCCGACCCACATTTCTCGGAGGCATTGCCCATCAGCCTATCATACTCGGAATACTCAGGACAGACGACAAACGGGTCGATGAACGCAGTGCCAGTACTAGTCCACCAGTGATGCCGCTCCCCATCACTAGGTGGTGAGATTTGGGTTCGGAAAATTCTAACCATGGCCTTGTTTGTTTGCTAACAGGGTGGGATGCGACCATGTGAGATTGTTATTCGAAGAAAGAAATAGTGTGATACAGCTAAAATTATGAAAAAATGCTAAACCTACTTGCCATATGTATCTACGACGCGCATAGTGGACATACCTCATGCGAGATGAAAGGCCAAAGACACCTTCTGGGCAAGCGTGTACCATCCTAGGCCTCATCTTCGCCTTCCGTCGGGCAAGATTGAGGTCAAACGTAGACCTATTTTTCATAAAAAAAAAAGATTCTTTAATTTGTACAGTCACACGAAAAAAAATATTTTTTACATATGTATTAATATTGGTATAGCCCGGGGGCGAGTGGTAAAAAAAAATTGTTTTTGTCTTGTAAGTCGACAATACGATAAATTTTATAGCCTGCTATCGATGGTAGAAAAACCATCTCGATCGTGACAAGTGTCCTTTGGTTCTCGAACTGTAACAATGAATTATGGCATCATTGTCATAATATCTCAGGTGCCGGACCCTGTAAGTGTACATTGCCGAGACCCTGCTATAGTGAACATTCGTACGTGATTTCACCCATGACGGCTATGGTGGAATGAAAACAACCTACGCCTGTCTATATATATCACAATGACAATACTATCTCTGAAAAAATAAACATTTTGCGTTTCAGGGACACTACGTCTCCGGAAGAAAGATCAATTATGATGAAGCTGATGTGCGCATCACCGTAGTGCGTGTAACATTAAATAATACTTATTACCAAAAGTAATTAGCAGTAATTTTTTAATAAATTTAATCTTTTTATTATGCATATTACATTTTTCTTTGTCTTGTTCTAATACTGTAGCCTGGTTTATTATCTTTTGTTTTTTGCGCCAACAACAAATAAAGCTTCTTTCTTTGTGGCCATCCCCGAGGGTATGCTTTATGCTTACTTTTCAGTGATAATTAGTTTATTACTGTAACAGAACATTTCCAGTTCTATTCATTTTAATAGAGATAGCACCGTTATACAGCTGCATAACGCTTGTATTCTATGAGAGAAAGGTTTAGCGAACCCATTTATTTTCTATTGTCAGTTTCCATATTCTTTATTCACAATGAATATTTTTCATGAATTTTTTATTATAACAATCTGCCACCCCCTTTCTTTCCGTGGGTGACATAACAGGTAAGTGGTTTGTGGTAGTCAATTTGGCTCTGCCATAATGAAAATCTGCAATATCTGCCTTCTCCTAAAGCAGTAACCAAATACAAGCACACTCGTATATTACATAAACACTACGACGTCTTGCTACAAACTTTTATTTGCACGGAATATTTTATAGTGTCATGCGTATTTTGTGGCTCTGTTGCAATAAACCTTCTTGATCTTTCCATACCCAATTAAATTCCTAGGCGATTTATTGGAACGTTTACAATATGTACGTATTCGAATTAAGAACAAGCATGCGAGGCGTGGAATTGTTATCTCACCTTTCAGTATCCGATTGGACGATAAATCAATATGATCGGATACAGGGTCAAATACACGGACAGATTTCATATATACCGGAGTCAAAAATTATTTAATTAACCCAAGAGCTAGAGAATCAGACATGTGACTCGTTATATAATATAATCAATATTATATTTTTTACCGTGAGGATGGTAGTGGTGTAAGAATCTTCCACCTTCTTTTTCTTCATGGATATCGTAAGCTATCTCTGGAGAGCTGGAGTTGCAGAAAAAAAAGGGAGTTGCCCGTTTGTGGAAACCTGTTTTGTTACGCCAAATGGAATACCGTACCCCTACCCCTATGGGTGGCTGGCGAGAACAGTTATATATATAAACGAAAAGTCACTTACTGGCTGATTATGAAATGCAAAAGAGTTATACGAGATAAAATATATAATTGAGGAGAGATGTGTATTCTTTTCAGCAGTATAAATGCCTTAATAGTATAAAATAAAGCGATATTATTGTATTTTATACTCGAATCATTGTCGCACTGCAAAGATGGGTTTTGTATCGCATTCAAATAATTTTACATTAATTATGACGCAGCGTGATGATGTCCCCCTGGAAGATTTCGATCACGGCGATGAACTTCCGAATATTATCGGCACTTGTCAACTGCGCAGGACATTATAGAGCCACAAATATACGCACAAATACAAGTGCACTCACTCGTCTTTACCTTCACCTGTCCAACGTAATGCTTATGCGGTAAGGTCAGAGGAAGGGACAGATGTAGTGTTAGAGTAGCGGGACCCGAAACAACCTAAACCCGAAAACCAAAAATTTGTGCTACACAAATATCGACCCTATAGCGTAGATTCGAAACCAAGACCCATGGCTTAGCACTCAGCACTAACCACTAAGACATGCTTTAGATTGTTTCAATTTTCATTAAATCTTAAAGCGTAAGAATAAACGGAATTGTTACGTGATATCAGAGTTTTACGAGCTTGAAGATTTATTCCGCCACAGCTTCCCGAGAATAACGATTCAATCATTAATTATTTACAATTTAAGTGTTTGACTACAAATTTCAACAGAAGAGAATTTAATTTGTCCGTCGAAACAAAGGCTTCATGGTCCGCGTACGGAACAAGGTCGAGGCTTTCAGGACAATTACGAAGAAATGACAACGCTGCGGGCGTAAGAGCCGCGTACTGCTACGTTTGCCCCATTTGATCTCGCAAATTATCAACAACTCCACTCGAAAGACCTTGTCTTGACCCTGAAAATAGAACCATTAGCGGAGCGTTCGCCCTGTTTCGTCGTCACCGAACGCAGTACTCACTAAAACAATAAAAACATATGATGTCTACGAGAAGTGCTACGAGATTTAAAGCTTTGATTTTTGGTTCTACGTGTGAAATAAAAGCCACGGTAAGCTTATTTAAATTACATAACAGATTTCGTTACGAATGTCGAAACGAGGAATATAAAATATTTGTGTTTAAAAAAATTAAATACATCTCACCTTGATATAGATGTCTCGTTCGCACGGATTGAAGGTCGGGATGTCAGTAATTGCTGGGACACTGGTGCACTCGCGGTCACGTGAAACTGCGGCGGCAGGCGTCGACAGACTGAATGCTCTGGGCCCGGCCAGGAGCCCTGCCCCTCGCCTTCCCTCGCCCCACCCCCGCGCCCTGGCGGATAAACAACGTGCATTGTAGGCCCGATCTGCGGACCCGCTCCGGTGAGCACACACACCCGACCCCATCGACTTTACGCTGCTCATTTTGCGTATAGTACTAGTTCAATACAAAAGTATTTACTCCGAGTTCTCCCTTCACGTGTCACAACAATCGAATTTCTATTATTTCAACACGTCAAGAATAAAACACTCCACTAACATCGCATTATTCATGATCGGATAAACATAGCTTGTTGTCTAGTCCATCACTAATACATGTAATGTATTGTAAAATACTTTCTAAACAAAATCCACTTCATAGACTGGACAGCATAAATAAAAGACAAATAAATGTCTACTTCGCACACATGTTTTTAGCAGGATCAGGAATTGTTTATTTCAAAATACATAAATTATAGCTTAATTAAAATAATTATTAATAGAGCTAGTGCGTGAAAAATAAACGATAAATTAAAAGATAAATATTCCGAGTGGTGGTGACGTCAGAAAATCACCAACTCTCTATCTTCGGTAATAAGTAACTGAGAGACAACTTTCAGAAACTCATGGCAATCTCCTTCGTTCGAATCTGCCACGTTCTATCAACCGTATAGGAGTAAACTGGTTAAATGATACATACACATATCATACGTGGTCAAGTATTTAATGTGTGTAATAAGTAATTTTTTTTTGATATAGCTTTATTTTTACCTGTATCAATTTGGAATTTACATGGAACATTTTCTACTTTCATATTCGCATAATAAGGCCCATCATTACGATCACAGCAGCCAAGAATATAAGTATTAAAGTGACCCTCATTGTCATCAGAGTCTGAATAATTTGAAAAGTACAGACCTTTCGATCTCTCGTGTTCCGGAACACTCCTATACTCACGTTTATTGGCACATTCCACTTTTAAATATCCCTCCTGACCGCACAAATCGCACGTATATTTCTTGAAACGACACTTGCCCGCCCCACGCCGCTCTTGCCGACACGGTGCAAGCCGTCCTCGTTAGGCACCGGCACCCTTTTGAAGCGTGATAGAGCCAAGCGGCGGCTTTTGCTGCTGCTCGAATGGACCGGCTCGTCCGGTTTGATACCACGGCCTCGCAGAATACCGGCGTGAAGTAGAGGACTATCGTGCTTTTGCGTGTCGTTCGGTTCGTGAGGTAACCGGAGGCCTACTCCCCTTCCCCATCTCCCAAATATCCTGAAAGCCCGGCAACGCACCTGCAGCACCTATGGTATTGCAGATGTACGTGGGCGACGGTAATCACTTATCATCAGGTGAACCACTTGCTCGTTTGCCGTCTTTCGCATAAAAAAACCCCGTGACGCCGTGCCCGTGCCGCTGCCCGAAGGTCACGCCTTCGTCGCATGTCTTTCGGCCGCCTCGAGCGCGCTGGCCAGCTCCACGGGGCGCTTCTAATTAATATCATTTTCGGCAAACCATCTCGATCGCATTTCTATGCTGTACAATCCTGACACGGATTGATCGCGTAAATTTTCTTCTAGCTATGAACCGAAATTATAGGTTTTAGCTAAATGTTTCAAAACTTGAAGGTTTTCACCTTTCTGTTGTGTTCTTTGTCGAAAATATGACGCTCTGCAATCTCCGACCTTTCGGGTTTCATGTGATTTTTTACTAGTGTGGTTAGCTCATCGAAGGTCTTATCCTCCGGTTCGATGGGCGAACACAAATCTCATATCACATTGTAACACTCGGCCCCTATTAACGTTAGCAACGTGGCAACATTTAGATCATTATTTATACTATTTAAAGCGATAAACTGCTCCACTCGACGCACATTACTGTTCTGGTTTTGCGAACCCATGTCAAAAGGTTAAAAAAACTATTATTTACGGGTTTTATCGCGTTTAATTTTGTTTTTATATTCCCGGCGTTTCGATTGATTGCAAATGTGTATATATCAATGTTCGCGTAAATACAAGAAATCAAAAGAGAATGTTAACGTTTTTAGCTTTAAAAAAGAATATGAAAAAATAAACCGACTGCGCCAATGGTACGTATACGTCAATGAAAGACCGCGATTTGTTGCAGACTGTTTATTAAACATTTTAATTATTACCAACATTACATACTTATTATCTAAATATAAGTGGCGGCTCGTTTGCCAACGTTGAGTTGTGCCAAAGGAAATTCTTTTGTTATCTTTGCTTACCCCTATAGCAGGCAGGGGTAAAATAGTAAAAAGTAAAGTAGCAGCCTGTAAATGCCCACAGCTGTGCAAAGACCTCCCTCTCAAATATCAGAGAGGGTTTTGGAGCCGGGAAGGGCCCGCCACGCTGCTCCAGTGCGAGTTGGCGGACTTCACATATCCTCGAAATAATATATATTTTTTTATTATTTCTAAGACTTGCAGTACGATGTTTTCCTTCACCGCCGAGCACGTGGTAAATGCAGCACTTAAAATTTGTATTAACAACTTTAGTGGTGCCAGCATCGGGCATCGATCCAGGTCACTCGAGCTCTATGAAACTAAAGTGAGCGTCCTGACCTAGGCTACCACAGCTCTAAAAAATAAAAACCTGTATGAGAAAAAATAACGTTAGAAAAACTACTAACATGTTAATGATAAATAGCGTGCTAAATTCTAACAAAAAATGTCAACATTTAGAAGAGCTCTTTCTGTACATAATACATGTCCTATTCCATGATATTAGCAAGCCCTATTCTTCAATGTACTATCAACGGAAAGAATAGCAGCTAGCAGAAGTTCTTACTTCTACATTTGGTAAACTGTGCTACAATCTGTATGCAAAATATTTAACTGCCGCTGTAGCTGTAATTCAATTATATAAAAACTAACAACCCCACTGTATAAAAATGTTTCTTCTTAATTTTTTTTAATCTTACGCTATATTTAAATTTGTCCCTTTTTTTTAATGGGAAAGGCGGCAAACGAGCGGTTCACCTGATGGTAAGTGATTACCGTCACCCACGCACATCTGCAACACCAAAGGTGCCTCAGGTGTGTTGCCGGCCTTTAAGGGTATTTAAGAGAGGGGAGGGAGGGGAGAGAGCCTCCGGTTACCTCACTTATCGAGCACAACGCAGAAGCACAATATGCATCTAATTCACGCCGGTAGTCTGCGTGGCTGTGATACTAACCCGATCAAACCGGCCCATTCGAGCAGCAACAAAAGCCACCGCTTGGCTCTACCACTTTAAAAGTCACTCCCATAATGAAGAAGAATCTAACGACACCTCGTGCGTTGGAATCCATCAAGCCGTTTAGATTTACATGAATACATATATACAAACGAAAAACAATACCGTCCGTCAGTGGCAGTCTGGTAATAAACTATAGCTAACTATGATTTCTTATCTATATTACGCGAACACTAAACATGTTCCTTCATTCATTATTATATCATATTCATTAATAATTAAAAGCTGAAGGTAGCCCGAGTTAACTATGACATCTGGACGTCAAAAACCTCAGTCCTTCCTGAAAAGCACTCGAAATGTCGAGAATGTAAAAACAAAATTAAACGTTATAAAATCCATACATAATAGTTTAATTTCAAATGTATAGCTAATAACATAACAGTAAATACGTGTAATAGAGATTGTTCTAGACACATTTTCAAAAGAATGTTTTAGAGATATAAAATCCTAAATGTTCCAGTAAAAGTTCTCAAACACGGCCATACGCACAAACATTAGCTCAGAATGCTGATCACGTAAATTTTAACCGCTCAATTAGCTAAACAGCTCTAAAATGGTTGCGGAACCTCAAAATAAAAAAGCAATTCTATATCCGCCCTTACCCCGACTAGATACGGGCCGGCAGAGGCGATTTGACGAAGGTCACATTTATCCTTCAATTGCTCCGGTCAGGTAATGGGCCTCATGCATAATTCCGTCGCACACTTCAAGACAAGCTCGGGAACCATCGACCCTGACCGTATTCCGGTGTGCTTGCTTTTACTTCGATGTTAAACGAACTTCGAAATAGATAGCGTAATAGCAGCATTACACGCTACATCGCTAAGTGACAGTGAGTATTTTTCAACAAAATTTTTAAACGCCATTTGTTAATGTGGGAATGCTTTGTCAGAGACACAAGGTACAACACAATACGACTAGGCTAGTAAACCAATAATTGTGTGTTACTCAAATATTGCTTCCAGCTGGGATTCAAATCCAGAATAGTTCAGCAATTAGGTGCGCTAACCACTAAGCCATCCACGTCACATCCTATTCCTTCGATGCGAGGAGTCGCTTAAGCTCTACATCGGACACGAAAAGGTAAACAGAAGTGAGTTCTCCGTATTTGCGCATACATTTGTAGAGTCTTCTATGTAGAGGGCTCGAAGTAATGAATTTTTCGAAAGTTATGTACGATTTATGTCTTAAATCTTTGGCCTCATCGCCTGTCACTTGTTCCAGATAAGCTCTGGTGAAAAGTGGGGTGTAACGACTAAAATAAATGTCTAGCTCTGAACATCTCATTACAGGGTATACGGTCGTGAGATTTTGTGTTTACATAATTAAAATTTATAATTATACATGTATATAATGTAGGAGCGGCGGGTGGAGACAAGCTGGTCATATTCTAGTATTATATAAAAAACAGGTCGTTCTCAGGATCTCATACTTGACATGTGTGTCGCGACATTTCGTCATCGACACCAAAGTAAAAAAGATTTAAATGACTAAGCTCGCCACTCGTCAAGTTCTGTTACTCGGAGAGGCGAGAAGTGAGTTGGGAAAGCCCAATTTTCTATACAATTCGTATCAAATAGAAATCAATAATCTCTGTCTAGCCCTATGGAGGGGGATGTTTGCATGTGCAAGAGTTGGACAACGGTTATATCTTGTATACACTTTTGAAAAAAACGCTTTTGGTTATTCATACCAATATATACATTTAATCTACGAGGACCTTTTATTACAGGAGGGGGAGTTAGTTCGATGCGAACTGTGTTTGCTGTCTAAAGAGCTCGGTCAAGAGCTTGGCTTCCAATGAACTAATTTTCCAGTCGAGTAAAGACTGCCGCAGTCAATATTACGTCGGATCGAGAACGTCGTTACGTTAGATGGATGAAAAATCCTATAATTTTTTATTCCATTTCGTCTCAGAATGGTACCTTTTTTTTTGTAGAACTAAATGTGATTGATTAGCACTCAGTAAGCAGTTGTAGATAAATGGTCACCTCTATCTATAGACAGTCGATGCATGCATCCCTATCAAGACCTTTGAGCTATAAGATAATAATGATCATGGTGATGTCATTCCTATTGATAATAAGATAATAATGTAATAATTTGTAATGTATTAATAATGATGCTGATAATGATGCTGATAATGATGTTGATAATGATGCTGATAATGATGTTGATAATGATGCTGATAATGATGTTGATAATGATGCTGATAATGATGTTGATAATGATGATATCCTCCTAGCCGATTTCGATCACGGCGATAACTTCCGAATACCATACATCTGCCGCATTTATCAGGTTCATTGTGAGGGATGGTTTTGCCAAATCTATTGAACTATAGTGCTCCTGCCGGACATGATATGTGAGCGATAATTGAGTGAAACCTCTTCTTCACAAACCAGTTTAATACTAGGTGGTAGGACTCTTATTTGTCGAGGAGCCATCTGGGTAGCTAACACTTGCTTAGCTATTTCTGCCGTTCTTCTGGTGTTACAGATGTACGCGGGCGACGGTAATCACTTGCCATCAGATGAGCTGCTCGCTAGTTTACCCCCTTTACTGTAAAAAAATATTCAGGTACCAGGCGCATACTTTTAGTTTGGTGCGCTTGCGACCTGAGTTACTGCATTAGTTATTAAACTAAATTGTTAATTGCAATTTTGTGTACTGAATTTACCACATTTATTAATTGACATTCTTCTCAATAAGATTATCTGCCTCCAAATCAAGAGACACTAATTTGATTTCCTATATGAACGGTTGGTACTAATAAGTTTTTGAAACTTATATAGTATTGGTATCGTTGGCTTGAACACCAACATTTTTTTTAGTGAATACTAGCAATCTATTTATTACGTAACATTACTAATATTTCTGTTAACCCTACAAATTAGCATTAGAGCTTGTATCTGGAGTGGTTCATGACAATAGTCGAATGGCGGGTTCGAAACCGCAACGCCATGTTTCGCAATCCGCACCCTAACACATTAGTTTATTGTCGACTCACCACCTGCTACGTTGTTCCAAATAAGCTTTAATGAAAAGTAGACCAAAACAGGTAAAATAAATGTCTAGACGTCTGACCACCCGAATATTGGTTATACAGGGAAGCGAAAGCATCATTATGATTTTATTTAAATTATTTATAGAAACGAAATTTTTATATCATATATTTATTATAACTAAAACCATGAAAGAAGCCTGTACTTAAGTGCTACGATGGTTCTACGGGCCTACGAAGTCTAGTAAGTAGGTACTTGTAGCAGATTAAGTCTGTAGAGGCATATATTAAACTTGAAATACTGATGTATCAGCGTGAAAGGCGCAATTTAGTGCCGAATAGGACTATACAATTTTAAAACTTGGATTCCACTGCCACCAGTATAAGCAAGCGTGGAACTTGGTCGTCCCATCACTTACTTTCGTCAGAATTTCATAAAACAGATAATAATAAAAAAATAAATAAATAGAGTAAATATGTAAATAATAGTCGAAATACTCATAGTTTAAGTACTCTTATGTGTTAGAAGAACTATTACCCTTATTGAAGGGAAAGTACTATTATACAGGATACAATTTTTATTCAGACAGCAGCTTAAGAGACAACCCTATGCAAGATGATAACTTTAAGTTATGATGACTAGTATATTAGTGTTCTATGAATATTTGCCAGATGTTAGAAAAAAAGACTTAGTTTTGCTGTTAAAATGGTGAATAAATCCTGATTACTACAAGGATTATTTAGGCGTGTTTAACCGTGGTTACTCGGAGTTAAAGCATTCGCTAGTGCCTGGGTCCGAGTCCCGGTACCGACACCAATAAAAACAGCCTATTTAAGTACACTGTCAGCAGTGACTTACATTTACTAGTACAAAAAATCGCAGTGTTTTTTATCAATATACTATTCTGTGATGCTGCTCCCCAATACTAGTCTCTGGGATTTGGGTTCGGACAAACTTTTGGCCATCATTCGGCCGCCAGAGCCTCATTTGTTAGCTAGCAGGTACCACGTGCCGGAGAGTTGGTATTTGGAGAAAAACGTGGTACATTTCTCTTCACACCTATAAACCGTAAAACCTTAGATTATAAGATTATAATCTTGATACTAAAATTGTTAATTACAATTTTAAGTGAATTTAATCTGTGGACGGCGGCAAAGTTGAAAATATTGTGAAACCTGCATCATCAACTGAGAAATAATAAAAAGATATTAGCAGGTCATGTACCAGTTGGAGTGGCGTGGTGGTCTCTTTCTCTCTCCAACCCTATCTCTAAATATTGAGATGATGCCTTTTCTCATCAATGGGAGTTTTCCAAGCTACAACTTTACTTACTTTTACTTTTAAGATTAATTAAATTTACATAAAAATGTTTCAACTCAAGGGTACAGACGGGAGAGATTTCATGTACTTAAAGTATATAGGCCAGGTTTAAAACCGTTTGCAGATATTCTACGTGCATTTTACTGCGTGTTATTCTGTTGTAAACTTTGTAACATTGCCAATAAATTTACGATAGCACTTGAACAATTCGTATAGTATTGCTAAACGGAGTTTCGCTGTTTTATTCGGTGCAGCACTATTGATCCACAAAGTAGAAGTTACACACAATGTGTATATGTTTTTCATTGTAACTGTATTTGTTATTTTATGAGATGCCGTGTGATGGCAGCGTAAGAAATTCTGCCACCTAATAACAAAATCTGGGACGACTAATGGAAAAGCCTTGAAAATCCCCATGTCCATGTCAAAAACGCTTGATTAAAATAATAAAGATCGATATCGGAAACTGTGATCGCTAGCCCAAATGCAAAGCGAGACGGTTTTGGTAAATCCTCCGATTGGGAGAGGCGCTATACTCGATAATGGCCGTTAACAGAATTAATGAGACACTTATTAATGGTGCGAGTTCTTCCGGGTCGAACATAACAATGGGCGTTCCACAGGGCTCGATTCTCGGCCTATTCCTATTTCTTACTTACATAAATGACCTGCCTTACTTTGTAAGAGATAAACATGATATCTTAAAAAATAAATGAGTACTTGTAACACACGACGAGGTAATAATGCAAAGACAAAAATAGTACATTGGTTTAGCGTTAATAATTTTCCATTAAACGGCAATCAAACTAAATGTATATGATTTACTACACATGATGTTAAACATTTCAAACTAATTAGAGCAATCTATATCCTTAATTCTAGAAAATCTATTAGGGATAAATTTAAAGAAATAAATATTGACTTCTCAACACATATAAAAATGTAATGTATGTGCTTAAAAACGTAAATACATTAAATTTTAATGGCGATATTCGTAATATAAATACTAGGAACCGACACAAACTTGTGACTACTAGACTCCATAGAGTCAGTCGTTAATTTTTATGCTCCATATTAGTTATTTGCCACATTATCCAATAGTGATGTCATACATAATGCAACTGTTGCTTATTTTACTTACTCTTAAGATCATTCTTAAGTCAAATCAAATCAAAGCATTTATTCAACGTAAGTAACATACATTTAACTTGTCGAACGTCATTTTTATTTAAATAGCTACCACGGTTTCGTAATGAAGTTCCTCTGACGGAGAAGAAACCGGCGAAAGAAACTCCGTAAGTATCCTCTTTTTTTGGATTTTTTTTAAATAAACAAAACGTTTTAATAATCTAATATTACAAGATTTTTTCTAGAAACGGTTAGGGAGCAAACAACTCATTCACAGGGGTGATTATCATTCATGTATTCCTTTATATTATAATAACCCTTTTTATAAAGTCTTCGTTCAACAATTTTTTTGAATATATTGATAGGAAGGAAAAAAAATACTTTGTTTTGCCGTTAAAGATTTAATGTGAATAAATACAGACAGATTTCTGTCTTCGATGTGTTTTTCAAGGTTATTACTTTATTACTATTTATACGTTTTTAACCGTGGTAGCTCAAGGTCGGAGCATTCGCTTTCATTACAGTAAGCGAATGCTCAGCAAACGAGTCAGCGGCTCACCTGATGGAAAGTGATTACCGTCGCCCACGTACATCTGCAAAGCCAGAGGTGACGTGAATGCGTTGCCGGCCTTTAAAGGTATTTGGGTGCTAGGAGGGAGGATGAGAGATGCCTGTACCCTGGCCTGTATGCTGCTAGATCGTGGTAGCACCTTGGTCATGCCGACCCATTCGAGCTGCATCAAAAGCCACTGCTTGGCTCGTACCACGTACGAAACTAATGGCAGCGCAGTTGACAAGTATTTATTATTTCGAAGTTATAGTCGTGGTTTAAATCGATCGGTCGGGAAGACGACATAATGTACAAAAGTAATTAAATACAAGAAACAATCGTGATTTCTCCAATAATACCATTGCTAAAAATAAAGTCAAGTATTTTATTAAACACAGTAAGCACAAATTTAATTAAAACCTGGAGAACAAAGGTATGAACACACTGTTGAACGTATAGCAAACCAATCTGTTTTTATGAGTTTCGGAAGGTCATAGTGATGTGCACCAATCTCTACAGTTTTCTTTGCATGGTAATTGTTTAGGTTTAAAGATACTTACTCTTTTTCACTCTACATTTTTTCGTTTATTCAATAGGTGTCGTGAGCGGCACTTTAGAGTTTGCATTATAATCATACCAAGTTTGTCGCTTGTATGTATTGTCGTTTTGACTATAGAGCACGACCAAGAAAATGATGGGAAAAAAAGGTTCTTGTATAGAGACCTCTTAATATTACCTTTTTTATTTTCGTTAGATTATCCGCCATAATAACATACATTCTGTGAAAATTTCAACTGGCTACCTATTACGGTTCAAAAGATTCAGCCCTATAAAGGTAAGACATACAGACAGTCGGACGGACGGTCGGACAGATAGAAGGCAAACACTTAATAACAGGGCTCCGAGCGGAACCCTAAAAATAAAAAAAACCTCACAAGCAAGCTCTGTGACCCAAAAATTAAACTTGCTAGCTGACACATTCTATCTCCGGAAAGCGACAGGTCTAAGCTGCGAGGCGATTAGTGATGATGATGATGATGATGAACACTCCAGCCCGATTTCAACCACGGCGACGACTTCCGAATACGATCGGCGCTAGTCAGCTGCGCAGCAGGTGTTATAGTGCCGTAAGTGTGCTCGCGAACACAGAGGTGCTCACTTCTTCTCGTCTTTATCTTCCCGTATCTGATATAATGCATATGCGTTACGGAGGAGGAATGAGTTAATACAGTGTTAGAGAATCGTAACAACACAAAACGATGGGACGCGAATTTTGATATTTGGCACAAACATTTTATTCGGATGGGATTCATATGCAGGAACCATGTATCAGCGATCAGATAAGCGCTAAGCCATTAAGCAACGAAGCAACTAGTACTGCGAACCTGTCCGCGAAGCTTCTAGCCCTATGTCCAGAAATTGACTTCTTAATTGTATTACTAAGATGAACTGTCGGACACTTTAAATAAAGAGCCGTGAAGTTCATCAGCAAACTTTAATATCTCAATGTCACATCACTAAACGCTTTAATTAAAAACATTGAATGTAAAGCTATCCAGCGCTGCGAGCGCAGACGTCAAAATCATTATATTAGTCGCGAGCATTTCCATTGCAAACGAGGAACATAATGCATATTCTTTAGATTTCAAAAAGAGGCACAAAACAATTAAAAAAAAATTTTTTTTTTTATTAAATAGTATGATGTAATGAAAAGTATAAAATGACTTTAAGTCAAACATTGAGATCTTAACATTGTTTTAATTAAAATTATTCATAATATTCAAAAGTCTTTGTTAATCATTATCAAATACGATCATTCCTACTTATATATAAAAGTCTGTGTGTTTATTGCTCAATTCTTTTAGGTGTGGTGGACTGAAGGTAGATAAATATGTTTGTTATAAATTTAATAACCTTTATCTACTTCTCGACTATACATATGAATATAAACATAGTACAGTAAAGATTATATCAGAGGTTAAAGAATGAAATTACCGTTTTATACTGATTAACTTATACACCTGTTTTTCTTAGAAAAAATATATTTATTTAATCGATGTACTTACCCACTTTTCTCACCATGAAAGCGGCTATACCAAAAACGCACAGTGCGTTCGTTCATTGTATCCGCTCCTAACTCAGCATTGATATTTCGAGCTGTCTCTGCTTCATTAGAAACACGTCGGAAGTAGTATTCCAAAATTACTGGAGTTTTTGAAAACACCTGAAAGTCAAACAATAGAATATCATAAAAAAATTATCAAAGGGGCCAAGTAGACTTCAGGAACTCACTTTCGGCTCTGGAGAATAAAATGCGACGGATGGCGACTCTAGTTGCCGGTTTACTCCAGGAGGTTGCCAAGTTGTTTTACTTATTTGAAATG
Source organism: Bhutanitis thaidina (assembly GCA_029286595.1). Taxonomy (NCBI): domain Eukaryota; kingdom Metazoa; phylum Arthropoda; class Insecta; order Lepidoptera; family Papilionidae; genus Bhutanitis; species Bhutanitis thaidina. The sequence goes on from JAGSMS010000018.1 coordinate 9,062,068, forward strand.
AATCCATTATTTACGGATTTTATCGCTTTTAATTATGGTTTTATATTCCCGGTGTTTCGATTGCTTTACAACAGCCGTGGTCACGGGGGGACTGAGACGTGTTAGTCGTCCAGATGTCATAGGTAACTCGTCTACCTTCAGCTTTTATTTACTAACTACAGGTCTGATCTACGCAGAATGTGCTCACCGTATCTTGAGGACGTGCAATGCTTGGTTTTAGATTTAATTTTGTTTATTAGTAGATCCCACGCCGGTGGTAGCACCCGCCCATCTTCTCCATTGAAATCAGAACGTTTTTTTGATTTTTATAGCCTCGCGAATCATCGTTGTTCTTTTGCGAGGATTTGTAGTCTATCCAATCTGACGTAATGGTTGGGGCGATATGATCACAGACTGCAGACTTCCTAGAGCGTCGGTGTTAGTTTCATTTCAAATGTGTTTCATTTTACTTAATCCCTTCTTACGGCTTCTACGATAGAAAGGAGATGGCGGACATAACCCATGGCGCTGACTTTCCTCTGAATAATTATTGAACAAACAATCTATGCACGCAACGATGATGAACGATGTATCTGCAGCGTAGAATGTACCGGTTAATATAATTTATTACGGTCGAAAGGCGCGTTAAACTAACCGAGTTTCCACAAACAGAACAATGCATTAACAAATTTCAATGGAAACGAAACAATACGGGCCGAATCCGTAATAAATTGGAATGCCTGCGGTGCTTTCCGCGGACCTCGTTAATCTAGAGTTCGCGAATTTTCTTCGTTTTATTATTGCCGTCTCATTTTTATTATACAGAATTAAAATGTATTTCTATCAACAAAGTAGTAACTTTTTCCGTTCGGTTACAATGAAGAACGTTAAGTCAACGTAATTCATCGGATGTTCGGGGCTATGTGAGTTGGCGTCTGCCAAATCATTTAGCAAGCTTCACTGAAAATCTTTTTTCGCTTTCACTGAAAATATGGATTGTGGTGGTCTTGCACTGCATAATAACTCGAGTGGAGACGTTTTTTCTATTCTGTGAAGTTTTTTTTGTTTAAGCCTTTTAAGGTACTATTTCTTTTCCATTATACATTGTTTTGTGTCAAATAAATTAAATGATAATTATTATTATTATTAAATGCAGCCTGATCATCGGGAGGATTTTGGAGCAATGAAGAATCAGCCACGTTATTCCAATGCGAATAGCAGACTTTTTGATGTCCCTTATATAACATTATGCGAACATGCCGCTACCACGTCTCATCAATCCTTAAAAAATAGCAGCCTGTAATTGCCCACTGTTGGGCACTTCCCGGCCCAGTGCGGGTTGGCAGGCTTCAAATATGTTTATCGATGTTTTCCTTAACCGCCGAGCACGTGGTAAATGCAGCACTTCAAATTGCTATTAACAATTTTAGTTAACAATCCTTAAAACTTCAAAGAAAATATGTTTCATAGAAATTACAATAAAAATAAAAAAAGTACGGTAGATTATGAAAGAACTATAAAGAACGAAATTAATTAAATTTTCATGTCTGAACTTAGAATTGTAAATTTTAAACGTTAATTATAAACGGTAGACGGTTGAACACCATATATTAAAAAGTCTACTAAAATGCTTGTAAATCTACTATAATATGCAGCTAATAAAAAAATCTATTAACGAGGTGAACGCTCTTTGAAACCTCCGGTCTAGGTTTTATTACTGACTCAGTATCGTCTCGTTCAACAGCTCTTCAAAGATTCGAAAGCTTCGCGAAGAAAACTTCGTTTAAGTGTTCTCATGTGACACGGAAGCTCAAAAAAGTGGAAAATTTTAGTAATTTACATGTTTATATGGAAAGCTCTAAATGTGTCTTGTAGTAGCCGAGGAATAATACTATTTAAGTCCACAGGTGAACATAGACCTCTTCAAAGAGCACCAGTAAATATTCTTAGAAAATTTGCCCATACTCACCGCAGTATTCAAGTGGATTGGTGGTGAATGATTACTAATCTGTGGGATTTTGCTTCGACGAAAGATGACTATTTCGCCATCATTCGGTCGCCTAAAGTTCGTTTGTTGGCTAGCAGGGTGCTCTACATGTAGGTGCGGTTGGCATTTCGAGAAATATTCCCCCTTCCACTCCAGCCGAGTTATAGCGGCGTAAGATTTGTTACAGCCTTTCTTTCAAGCAGTTTCGTAAGAGGTGACTAAGGAAAAACCTCGAAAAACTCATAATCTCCAGAAGTAAGCCCGGCGACGCGACTTGTTCTCCGTCTTTTTTTTTCTCCACTGGGGCCATTTTCCCCCATTCCCTGATAAAATCATACCGAAGTCTTCTTTACCATGGTTTCTTTTATTCAAGTGGTGGCTTTTGCTGCTGCTCGAATTGGCCGGCTAGATGGGGATAGTACGACCTTGCAGATTACCGGATCGAAGTAGAGGCATCTTTAGCTCCTGCATTTCGTTCGGTGAATGAGGTAAGGCATTCCTCAAAATCTCTCCCCCTATTATCCTCAAAAGCCGGTAACGCATCTGCAGCTCCTCTAGTGTTGCAGACGTACGTGGGCAACGGTAAGCACTTACCGTCAGGTGCTGCTTGCTGCTAAAACAATGGTTATCAATAAACGAAACCATGTTTTGGATGTGACGTAACACGGAATGATTTTTCGAGGAATGATTTCACAATATGTTTGAAACACATACTGTTTGAATTTTGTCAAATATTTTTGTGAAATAGCGGATAAGGTCCCTGGGTTGCGGTAGCCCTTCTGGCTTCACTGAGTGCCTCAGTGCCTGATGGATATCCGTAACATTTGCCTACCCCAATGGGTGATAGTGGTTAGTTGCTATAATTTTTTTTTATAGAAGAACGGGGCAATCGAGCGTGCGGCTCACCTGATAGTAAGTGATCACCGACTCACACGAACATCCACAACACCAGAAGAGCTACAGATGCGCTGCCGGCCTTTAAGGAATAAATAAGTTCTTTTCTTGAAGGTCCCTAAATCGTAACTGTTCGGAAATACTGCTGGTGACAGCTGATTCCACAAAGTCGAAGTGCGTGGCAGAAAACTTCGATTAAAACGGACTGTGGTGGAATGCCAACCATCTAGGTGGTATCGATGGAGAATAATAATGCAAAAGCATATATAAAATCGTTTTGCTACATAACTATAACAGAGCGTCCGTCTGTGTAACCTTTAATTTATTTGAACAGTACACTTAAGTCAAATACAAACAGATCAAACGATTTGCAAATGGCAAAACCACTACGAGCAACACGGAAATGCTCTTTCAGATAAAACAGCTCCATACGAGTACGTCAAAGACCCGCAGCTCCGCTCCACGATGCGTGGCATTTTGTCAAAGCTTTACAGCATTGTTAAATAGCGCATTGGACCCGAGTCGCTCTACAAAGTACAATATACAATATGTATCTTAATTTTATTTCTATAGTTGATCGCCCGTTTTAATATCTTAGATATTTAGTATAATGTATATGTAATATATTCGATTGCAGTAACTTAACCGCAGTTGCTGAGTGGCATCGGGTGGTTTATAACATTTACGATCCTTATTTTTTCACACACTTAACCCTTTAATGTCATTTAACAATAATTAAATACAGTTGGGTTCGGCGTAATTGGAAGGATATTCCGCTATGATTCGGTCGCCAGAGTCTCGTTGGTTTGCACGCAGTTGCAGCAGAGGTTAGATTTGGATAAATATATGGTATACTGTTAATTATTATTATCTGTTATTATAGTTTCACAACACATTTTAATTATTTATATATGTAATTGTGTTGTGAAACTAGTAAAAGAGATAATAATAATTGGCAATATGATGAAGTTTTACCAAAATACAACAATCGCAAGTACACATTACAGGGGAATATCCACATTACAGTCTGATTCCGTTAGCTGGCGACTTCTTTAATCTTACTGAGGCTCTGGCGACCCAGTCATGGCGGAATGTTCATCCAATTTTGTCGAATTTTGTAGTCCATGTTAATAATTGTTCAGGCCGTTGTATAATATGTTTAATAAAACTATTTTAAATAACTCTTGCTATAACATTTAATTTCATAACACCTCAAGCTCTTGTTCTGAACTCAACACTTTCCACAGAGTTTGATTGCCCGCATTATTATCAACTTTTTAAGGACACCCGAGTTGTTCTACTTAGATAGCCTCTGCGAATGTTACAATACGTTTATCTTGTTCGGCACTGTCATATATTTCAAACAATTTGAACGAACACTAAATATAATCAGGATAAAAAGACTAAGTACGTTATTGGTTACTGTTCATTTTTCTTACGTATCCATCTAAACGCCTACGCTACTCTATCAAAACGAAAGAAGGGCTTTTCCCAGCACTGAGTTATTTATATTATATTCCACTATTTCATTCTCAATTTCAAGTCTCTCATTTAAACAATGTTACAGTTCCTATGCCCTACATTTTCGCTAGCCTGACGTTCTCGAGCTAAGCTCTATTAAATCAAGGTGCGCTGTCATTGAGTGCTAAGTGCAAATAAAAAAGTTACTTAGGGCGGCAACGCCTTCGGTTCATGGACATCGCCATATGACAGCTTAATATCTATAGTAATACATACAATTCTCTGTATGTATATACTATGGATGTTAGAACGAAATCAACTGAATCGGATTTCATTTCTCGGATTTTGCAGGAACTTGTTTAAAATACTCTTTGTGATTCTAGATGCACTATAGGCATAGGTTTCATTTTCATAGGTTGGGTTGTAAATATAAATATGTATAGATACATGAAATTTAATTAAATAAATACTCGTAAAACCTAACCAGACGGAAGCCCTCGGTAGGGGAGACCGAGGATTAGGGGGAAGAGGGAATATTCAACTCCGTTCCAAATATGTAAGTTTGTATTATCTGTTAATAAATAATTTTGTTTGTTTCACTGCAGGCCGCATGAGGGAGCTCAAAGTTACTCAATGGGCCATGGAAAGGCTATGATCGGTGTTTCTCTGCGCGATTGAATCTACTACGAGGATGTCTGCAGCAGTACAAGGATAACCGACATTGCCGTTAGGTTCAGCAAGCTGGTCGGCCACAAAATTCGCAGAATTGACAACTGTTGGGGAAGAAAGGTTCTCGAGCTGCAATCACGTAGAGGCAAACGCACTAAATGTATGAACTGGTAATGATGAAAGTTTATATGTTTGTCGGTCAATCGCGCCTTATTCTTGACATGTTGAAACAAAATAAATTCTTTTACACGCGAAGGGTTAAAAAACTGAACGGATATGAATGACTTTGGCTTTGGCAGAGGTATGAATTATGCCATTAAATAGAACAACAGGATATAAGATACTTTTTATCTGAGTAAAGAGAATACTCTTGGGGAAAAAATATATGAACACATGGCCGAACCCATACACAGAAATATTAAATAATTATAAACATTTGTAAGAAGCGTTAACAGTTATTGAAGAATATTGCGTAGTATTCCTCTAGTTTCATCTTTTATGATCCAATAACATATAGTAACTACACACACAGTACTTATATATAAAAATATGTTATTCCAAATAATAACATTACTTTTTTATATTATGAGAGTAAATCCGAAAAAGTGTAGCGATAGAAGAGTAAAATGTACACTAAAAATGTGACTCTACAATACGCAATATATAAGGATGGATAAAACACGAAAATCAATAATTTGTAATTTGCACGAATATGGGATTCAATCGAAGTTTTAACCCTTATCCTATCCTATATCCTATATCCTTATCTTATGTGCTATAAAAAAATTGACATCATTTCCGTGTGATGTTGTTCCCCGATAAAATCATGTCGAGAATGATGTCAAGTGAAATTTTTGTAGAATTCCTAGCCCCCATGGCCCTTGGTCTACCTCTGTTACTATATATTTTATTAATTTAAATACCTTTAAATAAAATTATTACAAAGGGCCGACTTAAGATATTGTAAGAATGGAAAAAAATTAAATTTTTAAATATTATGTAGTTAACAAACGTCTGGCTTTTTAACAGGAAATATCGCCGTGAGCGCAATCCGACTTAAAATAGTTAAATTGTTAAATTTCTATCTGTAATTTAAATCCATAATAAATATTTACCTATGATCACTAGAAGGTTGCCATATTGAAACACTATCAAAGGGCAGAGCTGACAGTTGACTAGCGACACGTTATGTGGTTTGTCTATTAGATCCGACTCACCGCAAACGAGGGCAAATACAGCTGCATCTGCCCGGAGTGGTCACTCCAATTAAATGGATATACTATGCAAACGTATCAACAAACATGATGTGGTATTATATGTTTTGAGGTTAGAACACTACGTAAAACTAATAAACAATTTAACTTAAACTTTATTTTTTTATTTATTTATTCTTTATTGTTAGCCTTAAGCTTAAGGTTACAATGGGCGGACTTAATGCCTGGTGGCATTCTCTACCAGTCAACCCTTGTTATGGTGAAAGGTAGTTGGCAGGTACAAAAAAAAAAAAAAGCCAATAATAATAAGTTGATAAGAAGTACATATAAACACACTATATAATTAAATAAATATTTATAACATAAAATACACAAATACGTATACAAGTATATAAAAAGATACATGAATAAATATATAATAAAAATCGAAAATAGATAGGCCGAATATTGTCAATGATCTCTTAGGTAATCACGAACTAGACGACTTAAATGATTTCCTGTTAGGAGCTGCTTTAATGTTATCGGGCAGGGCGTTCCAGAGGAGTGTAGCTTGAACAGTAAAAGAAGAGTTATAGTATCCTGAACTTAGATATAATTTATATAAGGTTTTCAATTACAATTTTACCTTGCGTCCTAGGTACCTTTAGTGCCACCGCTACGCTTGGCAGTATCCCGGCTGGTCGCAGTCTCGAAATTAAAATTAACCGAGTTGGTAGAGGCGCAAGAATCTGGCACCGACTTTCTTTCCCGTGAGTTCGTAAGGCCGCAAAGATACTGCCTACCCCTGTGACAAGCGTGAGTGATTATTTATTGTCACTAACACCATGTTTAATTCTATTACTTTAACATTTGTAATGGAAAATTTTCACATGTTACTCACTAGCCCATATATTTCTTATTTGGATTCTTATTCTCCGGAGTCGGGTGATTACAATTTACTGCTGCAACACTGCCCAATAATTCATTAGCATGTGTCTTTAGAGATTTTAATTTGCGCAGCGTCGGATGCAACTCGGGTGCAATGCGGTATCGTACAATGCAGTTAGGCTTTGACGAAATGCTATACATCGAGGCCGGCGAGCAGCGAGCCCATGACGTATAAAGCTGTTGTATTAAAGAGCTATTGCGATGTTGGGAATGTTATTGCTGATTTACCATTTGGAAAAGTTTTGGTTGAATATAATAATAGATATTATTATATTATGTTCACACTAACTACGTGACTGTATGATTTCGCGATTCTATAACCTAAACGTATGTTAATCTGAAGAATATTAAAATTAGAACAAACTCACTATTTATAATATGCTTTCCATTGGCAATTTGTTAGTATAGTAAGTACTTATATACATTTGATTGAAGTGACCACAGTAAGACAAAGAAACTCAATTTATCCGCTTTGTGCCAAATCAGATCAAACCAGTAAACTATAGAATTTAAGATAGCCTTCAATTAGTTTACCCTATTAATGTCAATTTAATACTCCCACTTTACTACGCTTCTTTCAATTATCATGAGAAATATTTCATAATATTTGATATTTTAAACAATCATAATAAAATTATGATTGTTTTAAGTTAATAATAACAGTTATTAAATAACTTTAAACTTATAATAACTGCATAATAAAATATATACTCATAGTAAAATAACTTTAATTTTACTTATTATGTACAGATTTTTTTATATCACACTTTTTTAATTTGTTTGAAAAAGCAGGAACGAAAAAGAAAGGTGGGTGCCAGTGTTGAAATACTCCATTTTATCTCGAGCATCTTTATTGGAGAAATTTTCGCGGGAAGTGTAATTAAATTCCTCTTGAAGACATCAAGTCCGCGACAATCTAGTTTTAAGGAGCAATTTCAGTCAAGGTGGAGGGGTGCGTTTTAATTTAAATGGATTTTACTAAAAGTTAGCATTTTGAAAAGGTATTTTTAAATACATAAATGTAATTGAAAATCAGTACTGCAGCATAATAGTACTGCAGCCATTTGCTGAATTGGGGACCAGATTTGACATCTCACAATGTTTGTTTATTTTTTTGTTGTTGTTTTTTTTTAATTTATGTGATGTTCTCCCCCTTCCTTCCATAAACAGCTTTCTTTCTTTTTCTCTTTACATTTTGGTCTAAGTAATAAAAAATAAAAATCGTAAGCAAAATTTTTGTTTATTATTTAATTGGTGATTACTTATATAAAAAATCATATGTATTCTTTTATAACATTACAGTGACAAACTAGCTAACAGTCCATCAGATGATAAGTGGCTAAAGCAGCCGATGGATAGCTGCAAACACCTTTAATCGAAGTATTTAACTTTGTTGCCTGCATAGGTTGACAACCTCTGAGAAATAAGATGCCTTACAGCCTGTAATTATACTGACTTCTCTCTTAACCCTTCAAGCCGAAACTCTTCGGTCATTAGCGTCAGAAATAGGTAATAGGATGATACCTATCCAGACGGATTCTCGGCAGAAATGGTGATTGATAGATGGTTCCACGTGAAACTAAAACAAAAATGCTTGACTTTTCTAATAACTGTTAACAACTCTACACCTAAGAACTTTAACCTAAGTGGTTCACGACCAATCGAATAACGTCAGTTTCTTGTTTCACAGTTCGCACCATTTTTTTTATACATGGGGAAATGCCTAACGCTTATCTGCCGTCGCGGGGGCTCCAAACCCACGTAGGTAACGAACCCCCGGAGTCCGGATTCCATGGTGGATCTGATCCATAGTTCCACGGCCGACAATATTTCGGCTGCGGATGGTATGAGAGCAGCGCATCGTAATACCGACACCCCTCTCTCCCTGAGGCCCACATACTTCTGGATATTTGGGTGATGGGAGGGAAGAGGAGGGGAACAGGGAGGGGATGTGAGCCTCCGGTTACCTCACTCACCGAACGAAACGCAGAAGCACAAGATGCCTCTACTTCACGTCGGTATTCTGCAAGGCCGTGATATCAATCCGGTCAAGCCGGCCCATTCGAGCAGCAACTAAGGCCGCCGCTTGGCTCTACCACGCTTAAAACGACCGCACCACAATCTCTGCCGTATCGCATCACCACTTCGTCTGTGGAGAGCAGGGAGAGAGCGATGCTAAGCCACTTCGCTAACACTCCCCTCACAGTCTACCAAGAAGACACAGAACAGAAGTAGACTCGCCATGTCCATTCGGAGTGGCCACGGTCGAAGCCCACACGGGCCAGTCATCCCCACGAAGTTAGACGAGCTACGTAGGTTCCTCTTGGTTAACCGGGGGAGACCAGGCCACAATTTGCTAAGCACCTTCGAAACGACCCTAAAACTACATAGATAGTGGCTATTGGCGCTTCAAATATCCCGTAATTATAACGGATCTCTATTCCTTTAAAACCGGAACAAAACAGTTATTCATTGTTACACTCCTGTTTGGCGGCAGAAATGGTGATTGATAGATGGTTCCACATGAAACTAAAACAAAATGCTTGACTTTTCTAATAACTGTTAACAACTCTACACCTAAGAACTTTAACCTAAGTGGTTCACGACCAATCGAATAACGTCAGTTTCTTGTTTCACAGTTCGCACCATTTTTTTTATACATGGGGAAATGCCTAACGCTTATCTGCCGTCGCGGGGGCTCCAAACCCACGTAGGTAACGAACCCCCGGAGTCCGGATTCCATGGTGGATCTGATCCATGGTTCCACGGCCGACAATATTTCGGCTGCGGGTGGTATGAGAGCAGCGCATCGTGATACCGACACCCCTCTCTCCCTGAGGCCCACATACTTCTGGATATTTGGGTGATGGGAGGGAAGAGGAGAGGAACAGGGACGGGATGTGAGCCTCCGGTTACCTCACTCACCGAACGAAACGCAGAAGCACAAGATGCCTCTACTTCACGTCGGTATTCTGCAAGGCCGTGATATCAATCCGGTCAAGCCGGCCCATTCGAGCAGCAGCTAAAGCCGCCGCTTGGCTCTACCACGCTTAAAACGACCGCACCACAATCTCTGCCGTATCGCATCACCACTTCGGCTGTGGAGAGAGCGATGCTAAGCCACTTCCCTAACACTCCCCTCACAGTCTACCAAGAAGACACAGAACAGAAGTAGACTCGCCAAGTCCATTCGGAGTGGCCACAGTCGAAGCCCACACGGGCCAGTCATCCCCACGAAGTTAGACGAGCTACGTAGGTTCCTCTTGATTAACCGGGGGAGACCAGGCCACAATTTGCTAAGCACCTTCGAAACGACCCTAAAACTACATAGATAGTGGCTATTGGCGCTTCAAATATCCCGTAATTATAACGGATCTCTATTCCTTTAAAACCGGAACAAAACAGTTATTCATTTATTAAATTAATTAAGTAATAAAATGATTTAAAATAACTATAAACAAATATAAATAGATATAATAAATTAATGAATAAAAATAAATAATATATAATAATATAATGTAGATAGATAAATAAATATAAATAAGAAACACAATAATAACTAAATAAGTCCATTTAAATTTAAATAATGTTCTTTAACCAAATTTTTAAAAGAGTTCCTGCTTGCCGATTTCTTAACTTCGTCGGGCAGGGAGTTCCAGAGCAGTATAGCCTGAACATTAAAAGAGTTGCCGACAAAACCGGTGAAGTGTTGTGGAATACTAATCTTAAGAGTAGATGAAGATCGCAGCTTTCTGTCGTGCGTCAAGAAAAGATAACAAAATTTTTCTTGAAGATACGCCGGGGAATTTACATCATTAAGGATGGAATAGAGAGTAACTAGAATCCTAGAGTGACGCTTTTGTTGGATAGTAAGCCATTTAAGGCGAATACGGAATTCAATATTCTTTATGTATATATGTATGTATTCACGCCTTTTCCCGACGGGGTAGGCAGAGACAATCTTCTTCCACTTGCTACGGTCCTGACAAACGTCTTTCGCTTCTTCCATTTTCATCAAACTTCGCATGCATGCTCGTTGGTTTAGAGTACTCTTGACCTGGCCTTTTTACAGAACGTCTCCGATTTCATCGTGAAATGTTTGCCTAGGTCTTCCTCTCCCGACTCTACCATTTACACTCGCCTCATATATTTGTTTCGTCAACCTAATTTCATTCATCCTCTCCACATGTCCAAACTGGCTCAGCATCCATTTATCAATTCGTGTCACTACATCGTCTTTCACGCCACAACGCTCTCTGATCACATTATTTCTAACCCTGTCAGTTATCTTTACATCAGTCATACTTCTTAACGTTCTCATTTCTACTGCATTTATCCTGCTTTCGTGCCTCTTCTGCCATACCCAGCTTTGGGTTCCATTCAGTTAGTGTTGGTACCAATACCCCTCTATGCAAAACGAGCTTTGTGAGATATCGTCTGCCTGTTCATAAATGTATGCAATGCCCCATTCACCATATTACCTGCTATCGCTCTGCTTTCAATGTCACATTTGTACCTTCCATCTTTTGTAAATATTGTTCCCAAGTAAACAAACTCATTCACTTGCTCTAAACTATCTTCCCTAATCTTGAAACATACTTCCGTCAACCTCTCCTCTCTCTGAAACACCATAACCTTTGTCTTATTAACGTTTACTTTCATTCCCCTTCTTTCCAGTGCCTCATTCATTATTGTCAGCATTGCCTGCACTTCCTCAGCCGATAACGCAAGTAAAACTTGGTCAGACTTGTAGAGACAGAAGATAAGACTTGTAGAGCAAACATTTAACAAGTACTCCCCTCCTTTACTTTGACATAAAAAACCTTCTTCCACAGACACAATTCTTTCACAAAGGCGTGACGACCATTAGGCATTAATGGTCACTGACGAATTCTAAACGCATAATTTTATAGAATCTAATTAGTATATGATCATTTATTTAACTTCTTACGCATAAATATGTAATTCAATTATAATTTCAGGTAATACGGCTTTTGTAACCTATCAAATTACAGTACATTAAAAAAAAACCGTTGCATTTTAAATTAATTTAAGTTTAGATGACGAATTAGTCAAAACGTATGTATTCCTTAACGCACATACTTAGAGATTCGAGGGAAATATACCTTTTCAAAATAAAACATTTAAAAAGAAAAGAAGAAATCATAAATAAAATAAATATGTTATAAGTATTAAGTAAAATTTAATTTAAAAACATGGCCCCACAACTCTTAACACAATTAATCATTTTTAATGAAACTATATGCTACATATCTTGGTCTTAGTCACTGACTAGTTTCAAATACATAATCTTAAAGAAACTAATAATTACAATGTTTCACTACTTATGCACAAAATGTAATCCAATTACATTTTTAGGTATTATCTAAAAACTTTTGTAACGTAATAAAATACAGTCTGTCAACACATATTAAACATTTACTATCTTACACACAATATAAAAACCATTAATAAGGTATTAAATATTAATTTAAATTTAGTTAACGAATTAGTTAAAAACGTAAATTCGTTAAAGTCGCGGGCCTGCTATATGTCATAAAATGCTAGTTAACAGACTGTAAACAACGGTTACGCCGATAAGGATATACAATATGTAGCTGCACTTCTCTCTTATACAGATTGAATCATATTTTTATCTCGGTCTTACATTCAACGACGTAACGTAAACACGACGTGACGAAAATAACGACATAAATGAACTGAGTATTTGTTGGAAGAAGACTTTGTAGTCAATGCCACAATAAACATAAAAAATCTATGAGTATCGAGGTCAATGCAGTCCCGTGAGTAGACTATAATGTCCTTCTTTTTCTTTTTAGCTTATGGCTTCTCTTTGTAGAATGCTGCCAATAGCGAGCCAGTCATGGGAGTGACAAGGAATAGTAGTATTTTGCTCAGATGTATTCAGTGTGTGTCAGCAAAGTTTGACGAAGTTTTACACATCAGAAAAAAAACAGTTGAAAAAATTTAGCACAAGCAGCCTGCTGTTTATATTCTCAAACATATAATGCCATCTATTACAGATTCTTGTAATTCCATCGATTATCTCCTGTGTCACGGATCCTTTTTGTTCCTTAGATAGTCAAGAGATGTCATAATTGAATAGAAACGTTGTTGAGCCAAGCGGCGGCTTTGCTGCTAATCGAATATATTAGGCCTTCCCGAACGGTTGATACTACAGCCTCGCAGAATACCGGCGTGAAGTAGCGGTACCTCGTTCGGTGAATGAGGTAACCGGAGGCCCCCCCTCCCCATCCCCTCCTCATTCTCCCTTCCTTCTGCCAAATTTGGACCTGCTGCCCGCGCTACTTATGCCGAAGTTAATCAGACAGCTGACATAAACGCTAAGCTGAAAAAATATTCTACGCTTCATGTATAGCATTTCGTTCTAATGCGTTCTTATATAGCCTATATCCGTCTCGAGCCGTTGTGTTCACTACAGTATTAGTGACACTATATATGTCAGAGGCAATTGTCACTGTCAAGCACTGTCACGTATACGAAGTACGAATACGAAAAAAAGAAACAAAATATTGAGCTTCTTACAATATTCTTAAAATACTTATTAAACCATGGCTGCAATACCTTTAATGTATGCACAAGAAGATTGTGAACTCGGAGGAAAAGAATCCTTAGAGGTAAGAAATTATTTATGGTAATCAAAACATGGTGAAATTCGTCAGCTGACCTTCAGGTATTGACAACAATACGACATTGTTTACTACTCAATGCTAAACCAAAGTTTAATTATTTTTAATAAAATATTACAAATTCGCGAATTAAATGCAATATCCTGGATTAAAATATATATTAATAAAAGAAAACTAAAAGACAAATATTCATATCAAAAATCCGTACGAGTTTAAGTGTCAAACAGCCATCTTTCTTTCGAAATAGTCTTAAATTAAAGCCTGATAAGGTGATGTCAAACGAATTTCCATCATGCCTTTTTACTCACAATTGATGTCATCAATAATAATGGTTGTTTTGGTAGTGATATAGTGATAGAGCTTGCCAACACAGTCTTTTACAAGACAATAAAAAATAAATAAAGTGGTTATATTAACCTCCCAAATCTACAGTTTTTTACCTTAGCATTTAAGTGTAAGCTGATAGTGTCATTGATCATTCACATATTCTGTACACACTAACACAAGTTCTCTATTCTCTAAGTTATTAAATAGATACTTGGCAACTGTCTTAGAAATGCACAAATTACTTTTTATATAAGTACCTTATGGTGTTACTGGGGAATCCCAGATTGACTGAACACTTATTTAGTTATTTACATTTTTATTGCACACAGAGATGCATTTTGCGGAGGTTGATTTGCCATAGAGACTAATAAGTTAGGATTGTTGTATAAATTCACTTATATAAAATAGTTAGTAACTATGGTTAGTAGTGATATAGTGATATTTCTATATCCGACAATGAAAGACATAGTAATCTCTGTCTGCACTTCCCTTATTTTACTTTTATGAACACTCACATAAGAGATAGGGTGTTAGGTTTTTCTATGCTGCCACCTCAAGATAAAAGCTAGAGTAACATGTAAACTGCTAAATAAATAAGACATGGTAAAGTGATTGAAAAACATGTTAATTGTTTGGTATTTTGCTGCGAGGACATGCAGCTGAAGTAGCAGAAATATTTGTCTTGCAAAAAAATAAGAGCTATTTATAATCTAAATCCGAGAGATAAGTCCTTTGTTCCCGATCTGTTAAAGATAAATTTAAAGAAATAAATAATGTAACTTTGGCGTTTCAATTTTTATATATTTAGAGACATAATACATAATATATGTATAAAAAATATAAATGCCTTTAATTAGAATAATGCTGCATATAATGGAAATACTAGGAACAGGCACAAGCTTGCAATGCCAGTTACTAGACACCTTAGAGTCAAGTACTTGTTCATAGAACAATGTTAAATGTTGATTCTACTACAAAATTGCAGTAAGTGTGCAGTCTCCCTGTCTCTCAAAAGTTTAAAAAAAAAATATTAACAATATTTTTATATATAGTATAATATAGAGAATACATAGATGATTTATAAATAGAATACGTAGATGATTATGACCACTGGGAATGAGTTGATAGTTCCCAAGCTGTTTCTAAAAATAATATTCTAATATTACACTATTCGTCAGAGGACCCACATTTAAAACGGTGGGAGACAAAAAAAAACACTTGTCATGTGAAATTTATGTTGAAGAAAAAGGTTAGAATTTTTGAGTTTTTTGAATTTATAGCCCAATTTAGTTACTTAATGGTGATAGTGTGAAAAAAAGTTACTAAAAGCAATACAGGAAGTTAGTAAAATGTTGTATTAAAAATGATAGTGGACTTATATACGGCAACCATAACAATAGCCTTACATTCCTGTAAAAATATTAGCTTATAATTTAATTCAATATATTCCGAATCAATTCTTAATTTATATAAAAACGTAACTGTAATTAGTTGAGAAGGCTAATCATTAAATCCACTTGACTGATATTGAATATATTTTTATGATATTGCGAAACACAGGCTCATCCTTGAATTTGAAAGTTAGTGCAGAAGCACAGCAATTAGAACATGATGCGAGGCTAAAACAAGCTTAATCAACTTTTTTAGAGGTAGATTTTATTTGGTCCATCTCTCCCCCGAATTGTTGAAGAATGAAGGATGTTTAAAGACCACATTGACTTGATTTGGTACATCACCAGTAACTAGTTCTTATACAAATGTTTAATCAAGAACTTTAGTTTTTCAATGTAATACTACATTATTAAAAATTTTACTTACAAGTACCTTCTGTCACACAAGGAAAACGTTTTCATTTTGGTTACCTATTACTATTTCCTATATTATATATATTTCATAACAAGTCATAACATTTTAATCCTATGCAATGTTGAAGACTTGTTCTAGGTTTTCTTTTCAATGTAAATAAGATTGTCAGTCTTAAAGTGAAATACAAATTAAACCTACAAGATGTTATTTTATTCAATCTGAATAACAATAAATCGGAATACGTGGTAGAGCCGGCGAGTAAGCGGCAGGTTTTTCTGCTGCTCTAATGGGTCGCCTCGACCGGGTTGATACCACAGCCTTGCAGAATACCGGCGTGAAGTAAAGGCATCGTTTCGTTTCGTTCGATGAGTGAGGTAATCGGCCCACTCACCGTCCCCATCCCCCTCATCATCCCCCTTCTCTTCCTCCCTCCCATCTCCCAAATACCCTTAAGAGGCCGGCAACGCATCACCTGCATCTGGTGTTGCAGATGTACGTGGACGACGGTAGTCACTTATGCTCGTTTGCCGCCTTACCCATAAAAAAAATCTCTAAGCTTAAACAATAAGACTATATTTAAAATGTGGATTCTTTTTATAAGCTAAATTGTCATCCGTTTTTAGTAAATATGTATATTATATACATATGAGGCCACAGAATTTCTTTTATCTAAATTGTTATAGATTTGGGGAATTATTTAAAATGTTTTATATAAAATATGAGGAAACAAAGCTATTTGTTTTCTTACTTTTTCTGTAATTAATTTCTACCAAACGTGGAGAGGTCTAAAAGCCTCCGGAATGGAAGGGTCGAAATAAATAATATTAAGAAACAATTTTTCCACATTCTCGACGATGACTGACGTGAAGGCATCAACGGGCCGTCTAGGGCCGCCTTGTCACTTGTAAATCATGCCCCAGGACACTGAGTTCCATATACGGCTTCCCTTTCAATCATTATGGTTTGCGCGGATTTTCCTTGCATGGTCAACTTTATCATAGTGCGATGTTAAATTTTCTCCACTTCCAAGTCGATTTGTTCGTAATCGAACAGGGTCATGGGGTTTAAACGTGTTATATATAATTTTAATGAGTTCCCAATTACGATGGTGTCAAATAAGCATCTCTCCCCCCGCCCCTATCGCTATATTACCCCTTTCGCTTACATGTAAAGTTCAAAAAATCTGGACTAAGAAGCAGCTTCATCTTTAATTCCTATATGAATAGTTTAAACTAACAGCTAACTAGTCCAAATTATGGGGCTTAATAAAATCTATCACAAATTTCAAATTTAAATTGCCCGATATTAAAAAAAAAAACGTTTATCATTTTAGACAGAAACATACTTTTTCCCATTAGATGCATAGAATTTAAGTCATTTATATTTGCTTATTTTTTTACCACATTTTTTCTGTTACTTGCAGGATGATTTTGCATACCGCAACAATGTTCTCAACGCTGACAAGGAGATCCGCTTGGGCTTTGTGCGCAAGGTGTATGGACTTCTAACTATACAGCTACTGGCCACCGTGGCTATTGCGGCTGTCTTTCTGCTCGTAAAGCCCGTGCAGACGTTTATACATCAAAAGTATGCAGCCATCTTGTTTAATATTTTTGACAAACTGTAAATTTATAAAATTCTTTATTGTAGAACTTACAAAGTAAATTGGCAACTTGTAAATCACGCAACCGAGCCCATGCCTCTTCTCTGTCTTTGTCATTGTTTTGGAGTCAGAAAGAGCCTACAATTCTGCTCCAGTGTGGGTTAGCAAGCTTCACAAGACCTCAAAATTTTTTTTCTTATTTCTCGGCTCGTCAGGTTTCCTCGCAATGTTTTCCTTAACCGCCAAGCATGTGCCAAATTTAGCGCACAAAATTGCTATTAACAAGTTTAGTTGACATAAAAGCGAGTGGTCAAGCCACTAGGCTAGCACAGTTCTTGTACTCGACTTCCTATATTTAGTTACGGATTTACAAATGCATTTACTGTAAACAGTTAGACATAGGCCTCTATTATTGGAGGATTTGCCATAATCACTACGCTTACCAAGTGGAATGCCCATACGAGCAGCAGCAAAAGCCGCTTGGCTCTACCACGTAAGAAGGTATAAGGTATTAAAAAATTGGCATTAGATGTATAATTCTCTGTTTCGTTTCTAGTGACTGGATGGTATTTATTGCATTTATCCTGAGTTTGGTCACCTTGTTCGCGCTCATTGCTAAGCGTCGCGATTCACCTGCCAACTTCTACCTCCTGGCCGCATTTGTAAGTGTTTTCCCTTTTTTCTACTCTCTTACGTCTTTGTTTTCCTAACGGTGTACTGTAGGAAATATATTCGTAAAAAAAAGCAACTTTAAAAGATATTATAAAAAGTCAAGTACAAATTAATTTTTTTTTCAATTTGAAGTTATTCGACAATTAAAATAAATTTGCTGCTGCTTGCAGACTTTACAGGATAAATTTAATACTTTCACACAGTAAATAAGAGGACAAGCTTGTTTATATTCGAAAACCTGTTTTCATTATAGGGCTGTATGTATATAATATCTACACACCGAAAGATTATTTCCCACACGTTGAATTATTAAACCGAGATACATAGACAATATTTATATTTCTAGACGGCAGTGCAAGCGTACACAGTGGGCGTGATCGTCTCGTTCTACGATACATTCGTAGTACTTCAGGCTCTCGCTCTCACATTTACTGTTGTTTTCTCACTCACTCTGTACACGCTCAACACCAAGCGCGATTTTTCATTCATTGGATATGGGTAAGTAATTTTATAATCATATACAGAGTGGAGACTAGTGTTCGTAATTATTTGGAGATATTGAAAGAAGACCCCGATGCGAACTGTCGACAAGCCTTTTACCTGGGTGTCGTAGACCTAGTAATCTATTAGCGGATATATTTTGTGTCAAATTAACAAAATCTAAAAAATATCCAGCGGCTAAACTCTTGTTATTATTCAAAGAATATTTGATATTTAAAGTGTGGAATATGATGATAAAGTTAATGTCGTAACGTCGCATCAATTCTGTATAAATATACTTCGCATTGTTGAAAATATTAGAAATAAAGCGAATTCATGCTTGACATTTATATTAGATAGATACAAACTCAGATGTTAATTTCTATCAACCTTTACACAGCCTTGTAGCGGGACTCAGCGTACTGATCATCGGCGGCTTGCTCCAAATCTTCATCCAGAGCTCGGCGTTCGAGGTTGCTCTTTCTTTCACCGGAGCCATATTCTTCAGCCTCTTCCTTATCTTCGACACCCAGCAGATGATGACTACACTATCTCCCGAAGAGTACATTCTTGCAACCATAAACCTGTACATGGACATCATCAATCTATTTCTGTACATCTTACGTATTTTAAATGAACTGAATAGAAACTAGACTTTTACTGACCTTCAGTCACGAAAGTTTAGATTTTCATAAATCTTTGTGTTATTTATACAATATAATATACATACTTCTTTTTTAAGAACACGACTATGTTCTATAGAAAAACATACTTTGCAAGGAGTGATATTTTGTAAATTTGGTTTTAACTGAAAACATTCCTAACATGATGTGGTACTTCCATGCTTTTGTTCAATAAAATTAGAAAGGCAGATTACCTCACTTTTCTATAAAATATTTCCTTTATTGCAACACCTGACATTCAAATCCATGTAAATATATTTCTTTTATTAAGTTCTTTAGGGTTAAAGATAAATGTGTATATGAAAATTTATATAATCGTTAAACTTATAAAGCAGTATTATTTAATTATTTTAAATGGTCACTATTGTCATGTGTAAACTTTTTAATTTCCCAATTTTCTTTGTTGGAGCGTCCATTTTGTTTCCAGTCCTGTGACGTCTTTCGAAAACTTCGAAACAGAGTGTAGCACAATAAAATAATAAATTGTGATTTTGACTTATTCACGCACTGTTTGTTAAATTGAAATAACATTTTAAATTTGTTTGAAATATTCTTGTTTCATTTTGTGTTGTATTCGTCTACCGATAATTTTATAACAATATTATGCATGAACGAGTGTGTTGCGATCCGATGAATATTTTGAATTTTTTTTAATGCACAGACTTTCTCTGTCAGTTTTACTTCATCATTGCATAAAATTAATTTAGCGTCATTAAGTTATTAAAGTTACATTAATTTTTCCTAATTCGGTATAGAGCCTTGGTGTATGACACCGCGTAGCTGGTGATGGTGATCCAATATTGGTTTTCAGAACTGTTGTGTCTCTAACACAATCAGTCTATATAAGTCTACTGCTGAATAATAAAGCGCCTCCAAAGGCCGGTATGCATTTCTGCCCATTTGCCCATACTCACCACACGAAGCAAGTGGGTTCGTGAACACGATGCCGGGGGTCACGCACTACGATACAACTTCCATCACTGGTCTGTGGGATTTGTGTTCGGCAAATTCGGATTATTTTTCCATAGTCTTACGGTCGCCAGAGCACTGTACAGAAACCGCACCCGCACCACGTGCAGGTGAGGTTGGCGTTTAGAGAAAAAGATGATATGTTCTCTCTTACACCTTACCTGGGGTACAGGGGATAGGCTGGTTATTTATAAAGAGTGCTGGGCGACTTTAATGGTGGTGAGTCCACGAGGGACATCACGCGGAACGGTAGATAACTCACAGGCCCTCGACAGAGGCTGGCTCACTCAGCGCATTACTTACCTGCGTGGTTCACCTGTTACTCGTAGAAGTATCCTATATCAACTCCAACAGCTGCTTTTCGCGGTCGTCTCCAGCTCTCCGGAGATTACACGTGGAATAGTCGACGATTTGCGTGCGCGGTGTCCAGCAGTTCGTCGGTTCACGAATATATTTTAGCTCGCGTGGGATGCGAACTGACTGACGAACCAATAGCGCATAAATGAAAGCTTCTATTTCCACCACTGCGCATTTTGGTACCCAGCAGTCAAATTATTTGTCGTATCTTTTTCTTGAAACTTCGAACGGAGTTCTTTGATTTTGAAAAATGTATTCAGCGTCAAATTTGGATGCAAAAAAAAACTGGTAGTTTCATCCTTTCGAAATAAACAGTCATGACTTTTGATTCGAACGAGGCTTCATAATAGAGGAGAGGCGGTATCTCCAGTTCAACCTTACCAATTCAGAATAGAACATTACACATTCAGAACAGAAATAGAACATGGCTTAAATTTGTGCGGATAATGACTACACAACACCGAAATCTGTCCAATCAGCTCTATCTGTCCCTACGTGCAACGTAATTGCTACATTTTAAGGTTTAGGGGAGCTAGTAACAGACCATATTACGTCACTTGTCTAAATATTGCCACACTCAATCCATGTGTTGGGCCGCTGAAAGAACGTCCATTTATCATTGGTTATTTAATCAGTAAAGTAATTAATAGAAATAAAACTAATATTCTACTACAAAATACAGTCGTATATTTTAACAGATTCATCATTCAATAAATCACAATGCATTACATCCTTAAAACTGTTCACAAAATATTTACACATGCATTAATTATTACAATGTTCTATTTACAAAATTAAAAATGAAGTTTTTTTTAGTGCCGAGTGTAAACGTATTACTTTACATAGGTACATGACTTTGTGTTCTAACATAACAACCAAATGTATTAAATCAAAAGGAGGTCTGCTTTGGATGCTTCATTATAGTCATTGAAATATTATTTGTGACAGACATGCATTCTTAGGGTAAGAGATTGTCTGATGAACAACGACACAGATTATAATTCTAAAATATCGAATGAATTTTTCAATTTCATTGCGCAGATTCATGAGAAGCGAAAAGTAGGTTGCGGAAAACCCGGTTGGTTTTGCAAAGTTGTGCAAAAATTAAAATTCGTAATCACTGTCTATTGGTGACAAGCGTGTCCACGTTTCTTTCAGTTATCCAGTTAAAAGTTTCATAAATGCATTCAGAAGGCACAAACCACTTGAACCACAAGCGTAACACTCTCAGAACACTTAATCAAAACCCTTGCGTGTAATATATAATGTACTGATTGGGTTTCGAGAGATTAACACAGCATGTACAGTTGGTCCGAGTAATTACAAACAGATGATTGGAAACATCATCAAATTCCATTTTCTTTATGAACTTCATATCATGTTACTTAGTTCTTTTCGTGGGCTCGGAGGCCCAATAAAACAACAGTTTAAGTAACTTTTAACCAGTGTTAAAGCTTGTTGTTAAAACAATTTTAAGAATCAGGTCGAAACTACAATACTCATTGGTGAAATATTACTATATCATCAGTAATATGACAGTTATGTAACTTTTACTGAAGATCTGATGGGCCGATAGAAACAAAATGTGCAAATGTCCGGTCATGAATTTTTACTAAATATTAAAAATAAAAACCCGATATACACAGAAATAACAAAATACAAATACAAGAACTTACATAAAACGAAACGCAACTTTATACTATCAAGTATGACCGCAGCTGTGAAAATACAATCACACCTCCAACTTGGCCTTACTGTGGATGCTTCGAAGAAGTTGATAGCTTTGTTTCCATTTCCCGAAACAGTTTCAGAACAAAACTAAACTAGTAAACCAGAAAATATACTAATTACGCCTGAGTTAATATTGAAAAAAATATTGGCCACGTACATTGTCACTAGAAACATGTTACGTTTAAAAATTTTATATTTTAAAACAAGAAAAATTTCAAAAAAAAACCATTTTCTTATCTGATAGCCAGTTTAAACCCTATGAAGTTAAATTTAAACACGGAAATAATAGGGACTGGAAAACTGTCCACAGATTACACATTGTTATTGTTAAGAAAATGCCACAGCTAGATCCTGTGAGTGACTATTAATAAATCACCATACCACGCAAATTATCAGTTCGAGCCACATAAATATACACAAAATACAGCCAATATTAGCATCGACTAAGTAGAAAGTGTTGAAAAGCTTATGACGAATGACGAATTAACCATCTCAATTGCTAGACCAACGCCGCAGAGTTTAAGATGCGAGGTGTCCGATACAGCGATCACAAACCGACCTAAGTCCTGGACTGGACTTAATGTTATTCATGTGTCCATTCAATTGGAACAATCCTGTCCATCCAAAGGCTGTCTGTAAGAGATCGCTTTTAGCGATGAGACCGTCCCCTTGTACCACCTCTCATGTTTAATTACGGTTTTGTATTATTATTTTTTGGTGTTTTTTGGTGTGCAATAAAGCTATAAAACTATATCTTTGAGACAGTTTATGACTTTTTTTTAATAATGAATTCGCAAACTGTAAGTTACAGAAAACATGCATGTAATTAATATATAACAAAAAAGTCATGCTCACCATCCTTCCCAGTGACAGTCAAATTGGAAGTTTGTCCTCAGTTATAGAGATGTAATGTAAAATGTAGCAGTAGGTAAAGAACTAAACGCTCTACTTATTAATAATTAATATGGAGTAGTGAATCTCAGCATTATCGATATTTATTAATGTGGTATACTTTGGTGGAGTAAAAAGGCTACAACTTTGACAGATAATGTTGTATGCTTGATAGTAGTTATGGTTTCTATTCTTTAGTTATTGTTCTAAGTCACCACAGGAACATAATATGACAATCCACAATTATGTGTACATACTTGCCATTCATGGTTTTGAATCTTAGAATCTTCATTTTTAAGTAACCGTTTTTACAGATTAAAACAACAAATTACATTGAATAAAAAAAAGATTAATGAAAATTCAACATTGACTTTCCCATACATTATGATCAATCAATGAAACCAAAGATATTTATAGGCACAAGGAGATCGTAACCAACAAATAGTAACAGCAACAAGATTTTTTTTTCAAACAACAAAAATAATGTAAAAATTATAGTAAAATGCCAGTCATTCATATTTAAATGTATATTTTCAATGTTGCCTGACAATAAAAAAAATATATAGTAAAAATGCAAATTACATTTTAAATTTTAAGGTAACCTCTTATAGGAATATCAGATAAATGCCAAAACATAACAACTTATAATCTGTGAAAACAACATGAATGACATCATAATCTTATTCAAACAGACGAGATAATTTTTTGTGCATAGAACATTGTAGAACTTATTTTAAACATTTCTTAAGTTTTAAGAATAAAAACGACATAAAAGAAATTAAGATTTGCTTACTGAAAAAGTTATTCAAGTATTTTTCAAACAAGGCAGTGCCTTCTGCAGATTTGTTTAAGTTTTAGACCAGTTTCATTAAGAAACTTTCAGTAACCACTATTACATTGTATTCATTAAGTTTGTGTAATCTTCTGGGCTAATGTGATTACAATCTTGGATCTTATCTTCAATTACTAACAGGTGTTATCTTACAGGCGACCAGTGGCCTATACACAATTAAAAAAGAAATCTAAGCCTTATTAAAAGAGTGTTATTATTATCAACACACTGATACATTTCAAAGCACTTAGAAGATATTGACAAACCCTGGGTTTCCTGCAACTGCGTCCACTGTAAGTATCTTTTGTGTGATTAATTATAAATAGAAAGTTCCATCTCAAAATTCTGGGTATAACATTGTCCGGAAGCCTCGTGCCCACTTCAGCTAACCATTTAAATTTTCAATTCACTAAAACCGCCACTAATTGTCAATACCACATATAGTGTCGAGATTATCATCTACCTCCATTTTTATTTCTTTACAGTTCACTTGTTCACCGTTCACTGAATTATGAACCTCTTTATGAATTGTCAAATAATATTGGTCAATGAATTTTGCATTGCATATTAAACATTTTAACTCTTTTGATTGCTTGTTAGAACTGTCTACACGTTTAGTTTTTTGAGTTGGCCTGAAAATGATGCATTTTATAAACATCTTGAACTCGTCTATAGATATCTTACATTTTGAAGGTGATGCTCTCATTATTACTAGCAGCTGCGGTTTTTTTTTTGTATTAGATTGGGTTAAGAAACCAGCTAACAGTCCATCTGAAGGCTACTGCAGATAACACCTGCATGTGATGACCACGACAATTGCGGATCGAACAGATGCGCTGTCAGCCCCGAGGACTAAGAAAGAATGCCTCACAGCCCATAATTATAACGACTCCTATACCTTTGAAACTGGAAGACCACAGTAATTACACTGCTGTTTGAGTAAGACTTCTGAGCAGAGAAGGACAACAGTGCCGCTACCCTTGCACCAAAGGTGCTGCTAGTGATGAGGACTAATTTGTGGTACAGGTTTGGATGAGCCTCGTTTCTTATTACCATGTGATCAGCTTTTCACTCATCAACAACACCAAGATGCGTGTCTAGCATGGTGAGTATCGGTAAACCTTTCAAGGAATCCATGCAGGCTTTGCCTGTATATCCTATATTCAGCGGTGGGCTTAAATGAGGCCCATGAATATAAAGAAGATCAGTTTTCATTGAGGAAGTTTTTTCATTTGAGAAAATCAATTCCTGTTTAAAATATGCCAGTCTAATAAATACAAGTGTAAATAAGAGCAGTGACAGGGAGATTTGGCAGTCCCATGTTCAGCAGTAGATAATTTATTACTTTGTTCCAGCACTATCTTTCCCCTTTTTATGAGCATTTTGCCTAAATTCAGCAGGTGCTTTCCAAAAAAAAAAAATCCGTCTATCCTTAACTTATATTCATTTTTTAATTTTGATATTTGACTTTTCAAAACATATTTTATTTAAAAAAAAGTTACACATTATTCACCTCTTTACATCCTCCAAAGTTTTAGGCTTGAGCACCTCCTTGTTGGCTATGGCTTTACAGCGTCGACTGTGCCTCGTTAGTTGCTCGAACGTGTCGAACTTCGCAGAGCAGGCGTAGCAAACACTCTTGTTGTGGCATGTCTCGTGAACCATTAGGTCTGTCGACGTCGTAAATCCTGCAAATGAAATGAGTTTAATTAATGTCACAAGTGTAGCCTTCTTTCTTCCTTTCCTCTAATATCTTGTTATATTTTCGTAATATTAAAGTAAGCTCTGGTAGATAACAGAAGAGGCTCTGACGACCGAAATCCCACAGACTAGTGCCGTGATGGTGAGCAGCGTCACAGCGTAGGTACCCAGCGCTCACCAACCCCATTGCGCTGTAGATTTGCCTGTACTTTTAAGTAATGTTTGCTCGCACTCAACAATCTGGATAAGACTGGCTTATGTTGCAGCTAGCTTGTGGAGTTCTTAGTTTAGAAGTGTACTTAAATAGGTTGATGAAGAATAAGATTATAATATAATTAAAATAAGTAAGTCGTATAAATTAAATGTATTAATAACCCGTTTGCATACGAGGCATTAAAAAAAAGTGAGAATGCAGTACAAACAATTTTTAATAAAAATAGAATCCAGTTTTAGTTATTATATATCAGTCTTGAAAAATTTCACCATGGAACATGTCAATCAAGATTTACGGGATACATTAGGGGTAGTGTGTGGCTAAAATTTTATATGTACGCTTCGGAACGAAAAATTGCGATGCGCAGAAACAAACCAGACTGAATGTTTCCCGATGCTTTTCGGTCGTTTTTTTTTAACTCTATTATATATAATAATGGGCGATTCGTGGTTTCACCAATACGAACCCGAAACAATGCTATAGTCTATGAATTGAGAAAGACCATCAACTCCAACTCCAACTGCCAAGAAATAGGACTCACTTCTCTAGGATAATCAAGGGGTAGAATTGATTAAATATTTCGACCAGAGAACTACTGGTTACGGGTACATAGTACGCAGTAAAGCGCCAAGGCAAATTCGTTATAAATATTCTTTATTTACTTTTAAAAAAAATTGTCCGAAATACCGTCCGTTTATATTTTTGACATGATATTTATTTAAAAAATTCTGTAATATTTTAATCTGCTGCTAAAAAGTACCATGTGGTAACGGTGTAAGAATCTGCCGCCCCTTTTTCTATACGTGGGTGTCTAAAGACGCGACTAAGGGAAAAGAAAAGGTCTTGAAAATAGCAATTGCTACCGATAGATGGCGGGCGTCTCGAAATAAATAAAGCAGACCGATGACGGTCTAAGTCATCGGAGTCTAAGGTGCCAGGTGTCTGGTACTGCGCCATCGCCAATCCGATTATGGCAAATCCTCCCTATGGAGAAGCCTATGTCCTGCAGTGGACTGTTTCTTTCTAGGCTGTTATTAAGGCAAGGTACGGTAAATTAAACCAGTGATTAGCTTTGTCGCAGTCGTTGAGCGCCCGGTCAGAGCGCTCTGTACTGTACAATGTAATGAAAAAAGAACTTACTCCGTTGGCATGTTTCACAAACAAACTCACGACTCATCAGCCTCTTCTCGGGAGAGCTGGTTGCAGTCTTTCTTTTCACCGTTTTATAAGAATGTTGAGCGATAACGTGCGCCTGGAAAATATGGTATATAAGAACAAATATGATAAATTTCAATTAATTGGGACAGTGCGTTATAGGATTATCCTTGATAGCTGCGCCAGATAAGATTATCCTTGATAGCTTTGCTATTGAGAAATTAATTAAACATTAATATATTGTTTAACTTAAAAGTTTATGGGCCAGGTTTATTATATATCTTCTTCTGTCTGTGTTGATAAACTTCACGTTTTCCTTCCGCTAATCATGTGGGTATGACAGTACTTCAAATATATGTAATGAACCATATTTACTTAAAAAAAATTGTATTGAAATCTTACTTTCAACCCGGATACACTTTGAAACTCCTTTGAACACAGCATACACTCCAAAGAGAGGTCAGCGGATATAGCTTCGCGATCTTCTTCGTCACTTATCGGCTCTTCTTTTATTTTAGGGATCTGATAAAAAATATAAATACATTTTATACTATTTCAAACTATATTATATATATCTAATTATATTCATTTGAATATTTAAAAAAAAATACTAGGAATGTTATTAACAATACTTATACTTCTGTTAACCAGTTAAAAGAAATCCGTAAAGATTGTGTCGGAAGTGGTTCGTAGGATAGGCTAAATATATAAGTGCATATAAATATGCATAAAGATGATATGTACCTGATACATTTACAAAATGTAAGGATGTTTCACAACACATTAAGACTTGAATTACACAAAATGTATTTTTAATATAATTGATGATGAAACAGTATCGAATAAGGAACGTCAGCATCGCCATCGTGTGACTGAATTAAAAGATTTGGAAAATTTTATTTTTTAATTATTCTCATATTGTGCCTCAGTTTCTATAATGATAAAGTATTTGTGCAAATGTCAAGAATTACTCATACATATCTATACCCTGATCATCGAATGAAAAAAAAATATGTAAACAATCTTACCATATCTTTTAAGTAAAAATACTCAATTTTACCAAATTACACAATTTTAAATTAGAATTTGACTTTGAGAAGTCATTTAATTAGATTGTCATTTAATGATGACTAGAAATATTTTAATTAAAGTAGTCGAATGTTGTTTAGTTTTACCAACATGTATACAATATTTCTAACAAATAAATTTCCTCATCCGATTGTTTTTCTATCACACTCGTAATTACTGCCGCGTAACGCAGTTCCAAATAATCCTATCATTAGAGCACATGGAAGCAATAGTATATGGAATGCACGTCTACACTTCATGCAACGTTGAGTGACGATGGATTTCTGTCGAGTCTACCATACCTTCAAATTAAAACCAATTATAATTACCGCTAGAGCTATGCATTATCGTGGAAACCTATCTCCTGGTTGAATCCAAACTGTTCTTCTATATATTCTATATATACATTTTTGTAAATTCAATTATGTGTCTAATAAAATGCTACTCCAATTTTGTTACCAAAATTAAGAAGCTTCCCATATTCCATCATTCAAAACAGCTAGTTACGAATTGCATGGTTAATTTCCATCTAACTTGCAGACATTGCAACAGCTTTTTGCATCTACATCAAAACTCGGATAATCGGTTTCGTCTACTCTTACTTTCATACGGAGGATTTCCATGTATGACATGCTCGGAAAAATTTTCTCACTCAACTCACAACATTTGCACTAATTTGATTTCCGATTGCAGAATACCGGCGTGAAGTAGAGGGATCTTGTGCTTATGCATTTCGTTCGGTTAGTGAAGGCCCACTAGGTGAGGGCCCACTTTTCCTCCCCACCCTCTCCTCATTCTCCTTCCTTCCAAATATTCAGGCCGGCAACACACATGCAGTACCACTGGTGTTGCAGATGTATGTAAGTGGTCGTAATCACTTACCATCAGGTGAGCCAGTTGCTCGTTTGCCGCCTTTCCCATAAAAAAAAAGAAGATGGTCGATGAAGCATGGACTACAGTTGAAATTTATAAAGTTTTGCAATAACTGATGACATTTAACCAGTTTTACAAGCAACACATGTCGGTTTTCTTAAATAAACACACTAGTTTACTTTAACAAAAAAAAAACCTTTTTTACTTGGCAATAAAAAACAAAGTAGCAGCTTGACTAAATCTTGGGGTCATTTCAGTAACAAGTCTTATTTGTTGTTTTTGATTTTTTGTTTCTTATAATGCTCTATATTTTCTCTCTAGAACCTTCATACAAAGCGGGGTTATCTTAGATGTGTGCACTTTGTCTATGCTCATAGTTCCGTTTATTCACCTTATGGCAACCACAGATGTGTCATTTTTTAATTAACAGGAACATAAACTTAGTTATTATAAACTAGTGTTGAATTATTTTAGCACAAGTGAACACCAAAAGTATGTTAGAATAGTCAGTTAATACTCACATTTTCTTGGTTTCCAATGCCATTTGTTAACCCCTGAACATCCTCTTGCATCTCAGGCAAAGCATGGCCTGAAATAATTTATATTTTATTTATACTTGGTGTTTATCACAACCTGTTATAACAGTTTATATCATCCAAAAGTTCAATCTATTAGACGAAAGCATGTTTAACAGGTACTGTTTTATTAATTTGTATTTTTATAAATATGTATTTCCTACATATAACTACAGTTAATTATACAAATATTAGTCTTGTGGGAATGGAACCTGTACCTGTAGCAATGAAGCAAATGGCTTAACAACTAAATTTATGAATGAATGCAATTTGAAGTACAATTTATGGATTGCAAGCAAATGCAATTTTTGTTATGCTATGTTGCAAAAAGTTACTACGCACGATTAGGTAATGTATGCAACCAACATTTTAAACACTACATGTGTTTCACCTTGTAACAATGGTTTTAACATTATTGGTTTGTAATACTTAGTGTCAAGAGTGTAGTGTTGGTTAGGGATGCACATTACAATCCAATTCAATACACGTGATACATCACCTGAATCTATTCAAGAGTTAGGCAGATTGAGTTGACTAGATTGTATCTAAAGGGATTATTGCAATTAAGATTTGTTACAGACAGTGGACACTATTTACCTTGCCTGCATTGTTTATGTCGGCATTAGGCGAAGTAAGTGAATAAGGAAGCATTATGTGTGTACATAAAAATGAGCAGTTATTGACCCAAATGCATAATCGACTGAGGCCAGAAAAGCTGTAGAACTTATTATTTTTAGAAAGAGAAAAGTTAATTATCAATTATTGGAATTTAGAAAAAGTATTAAAAACTTGTGCATTCCTAGTGCTAGTGTGGGAGATTATTGTTGAAAAGGCATTGTAGAGAAGGATGTCAATGCATTTGTGGGAGGGAGGTTGGTGCTCTTGTTCTCTTTGAACTAGAGGCTTTATATTGTAATTATTTTTGCATGCAAAGTCGTGCAATGTTACTTTTCCTGAGATCTTTAATATAAATGGACTTCCATAAAGTAATGCTTGATTCTATTAGCTAACAAAAATAATAAATAATATACAATTCTGTAATTAATTGAATACACATACCGTTACCGTTTAATGCAGCTTGAACACACTTTGCATGTTCAGTTACTGATTCCTCAGGTTGTGCATTCTGCATTGGTATTAACAACTCCTCAGGTTCTATTTTAATTTCTAAAGTCGCTAATTCAGTTTCTTTTTCATCTTTGATTTCATCTTCTATTAAATTATTACTTGTATATTCATCCTCAGACAACACTTCCTGTTTTATTTCAATATCCATAACATTATTGTAAGCAAATGGCACATTAATATTTTTGTCTAACTGAATAGGTTTAGGCCACACTGTCTTATTACAAACATTTGACTCTTCGTGTGTGGCTGGATATCTCTGCTTAAGTAGTCTGTCATTTTTTCGAACAAAACATGCAAAATCACAGGCACTCTGTAACTTTAGACAGCATGGTTCACATATAACTTTTGAATATCTGTCAGTTTGCGTGATCTGAAAACAATTAAAATGTCAAAAAATCTTTCATTTATAAATAAACCACAAGGAGTTATTAAACATAAGGTGCCCAGGTAAGAATAACAAATTAATATTGCTTAATACTATGTGACATATGGTATTGGAATGTAAGAATCTACCACACCATCTCATTCTATATGTACTGTATATGTTGATGAATGGAATTTCAGAGCAATCTACATGACAAGTAGCTTCTGAGGTGTTAGGTATTGGACAACAATTACCAATCCACTGGCCAAACCTGACAATTATGGTAAACCCTGCAGATGTATGCCCAATGCTGTATAATAAAAAGTTAAAATTAAGAAAACTTATGTAATAATTCTCCATTTTATCTACACTGATATATTAAAAGCCAGATAATTGGTAAAATAACTTTAAATCTGAGGGTTAAATTTTTATGAAGGGTTTATATCAATGTTCATTTCTTTTTATTCTGTCTGAGTTACAGAGAATTTTAGTTACAAATAGCACAATGTGTCAAAGTGACCAACATACTAGGATATTTCTAAATCTTTATTATCCCAAAATCACAGGCACTAGGTTATCTTTACCTTGCACATGCAATAAAATTAGTAGAGTATAAACCCAGCCCCATAAATCAATAAGTTATCTATTGCACAAATATAATGGGCCTATCATATAGCTCTAGTAGTAATTGTAAGTGATCAGTTTAAATTTCAATTTAAAATTATGATGGTTTCAACAGTTTCACAGATTTATTTGCAAGAATGACTAGTTTAATCAAGTATTGTTTACAAGTAAAATAGATAAGTTCCCATAATGTAATCTGTAAAACTGTTAAGCTTAACTTCAAATCAAAACTTATAACTATCACTAGTATCTCTAGAGTTATGCAATAAGGGATTTGATCATTGATAATGGATGAATAAAGGTGATTGACTTTACAACTGTGGTCAGCGTATTTGAGCATCTAGCCAAGCAGTTAACAAATCTTATTTCATATTTACATTTATAGTAGTTAACGCATTACACAATGTCATGAATAGAAATAAAACAGAATAGAAATTCTATTGGTATGATACATTAAGGGATAACAAACTTTTCATAAAATCCATAATACACTACTTATTCTATTCTGAATGTCTATTCAAAAATAAAAACCCATAAGTCCATTGCTTATCTAAGTAATAGATTTTGGTTCATCATTAGTCTGTACAATTTGGAATTGGCATAATAGGATTGTTTGTCACCATCAGTCGGTCACTAGAGCCACCTTCATTAATCATTGGACAGTAGTTTTCTCATGATATAGTGCATATTATAAATTCTATAGTTATAACATAGGGGTTAAAGTAGTTGTATTTGTCTGTCCAAAAACCAAAGTTTTATTTGGCTTGTACATTATACCAAAGAAAAGGAAGCAATTCCTTATTTGATTAAAGCATTGGAATCAACTTGGTTAATGAGAATCTCCACTAGCGTGTGTTAAACCCTCAATTATTTTTCTACCTATCCCTAGCTAATATAGTACTGTTTACTTACGATATATTTATATGAAAATGCTGTAAATTATAAAAATATGCAACGGTATGTTACTTAGTAAAATGAAAAGTTCTAACATTAGATTGTGTTAAACTTCTAATATAACAAAAACATTTACCTGCACATTTGCCAGTTTCGCCAAATCCTCCGCTATTGTTGACTCCATTCCATCCCAAGGCGGCAGCCAGCATTGAAATACATCAACCAAAACAGACTTCGTATCAAGAGCTTGAAGACACGTACGGCATTCCGCAAGTCCAATCTCGTTCGATAGCACAGTTTCAATTTGGTGAACGCTCATCTTCTTGGATCTAACCGACAAAATTCATTCTAACGATTTATCATAAATCTAAACAAAACTAATAAAATTATAAGGAAGAATGACATGATCATGAATCTTGACATTTTTAAAGTTATGACATTGAAACATTCTGAATCTAAACATTCATGTATAGACAAATATTATTCATTTTTTAATTCTTATACACTTATTTACACGTCTACAATAATTTCTTAATTATAATACTTGACGAATTCAAAACCT
This sequence comes from Bhutanitis thaidina, assembly GCA_029286595.1. NCBI lineage: Eukaryota > Metazoa > Arthropoda > Insecta > Lepidoptera > Papilionidae > Bhutanitis > Bhutanitis thaidina. The sequence continues at coordinate 9,095,379 of JAGSMS010000018.1, forward strand.
GAACTTCGTGAAATAGGTAGTAGAAGTAGACAAAAACAGTAGAGATTTAGAGAAACTGTCACAATATGAAGTACACAGGAACGAACCTTAAGATAAAAATTTATGAAAAAATGCTAACAATTGTTATTAGTAATTTTTTTAATAACCTATTAATATGTAAGAATAATTTTATCATCAAAAAATGTTATTGGAATGTATTTTTCAGCGCAGCGTGAATACGATGGAGGTATTCTCTTTTTGTAATTGTCTATGGCATAGTTATTCGCTCGCTTATAAGTGACATTTATTTTGGGATTTTTTTAGAAATTGATCTGATCTTAGATACTTACATTTTTGAATAAATATTTAATATAATATAACTTTATTATACAAAGAACGATTATTTACATTCAACATTCGAAACCTTATTTCCAAAAAGTAAAGTTCAGTGAAATCCATAGAAAATATGTTAATCATTAGTTCATCAGCTCTATTTCTTCTCTATGGTTAACTAAAGCAGTAACAGATAAAATTAAAAATAGCAATTAATCAAGCCTCTGACCGTTGATATCTACTCAAAGTATGATTACGTTACAATTAACGAAAATAAGATTTTTTTCTGAAAAGAATTAAAAATCCGGAATAAAAACCATATATTTTCTTACACTTAAAATTACACATATTTTTATAAATTTTATAAATTTGAAAATAATATTTTTATAAATTTTATAAATTTGAAAATAATATTTTTATAAATTTTATAAATTTGAAAATAATATTTTTATAAATTTTATAAATTTGAAAATAATATTTTTAAAATTAGGAAAAGACTTCGTAATGCACAGCATAACACGAAAACAACAAACACGTAGAGCACAGAGAGAAGATGTCTCATCTTTATACTGTCTCTTGAGCAATTACAACACTGGACAGAGTGGAATCTTCAATTTTCCGTCTTTTTTTTTTTTTTGTGTACTAATATTGTTTTGTGATTTTTATGAATATAATATAAGACAGGCATACTGATAACATGTAAGGCATTAATAGTTATCTATTTTTGAATTGAAACTCGCAGTAGTTCGGAAAAACAGTTGTTAATAACTTACGAATAAAATGACAATCCTGAATATTATATTATTTACACAATATGATATTTTAACTGATATATATTGATATTTTGAATTTTTCACTAAATTTATAGTCAGACCATTAAGATTTATTAATATTTTACTTTAATGTACGGTGTAGCATACCGAAATGTTTTGTCCGACAGGTCGTTTCCAAACTGACACGAACTACACACAGTGACGTGGCGAATCTTACTTGGGCTATCTCATTTACTCGTTCTAAGGTTCAGAGAAATAAAGCGCCAACAGACTATAGCTTCATCCGTTGTTATAATCGATCCGAGAACGATACAATTTCCAAATATTTACTAATATAACTAATAAACTTTTTAATATTACCTAATTATAACTTATGTCTATTATTATCTTATGGCCGCTACACACGGCGTGATGATTCAGCTGATCTGGTCAAAAGCGTAATCATGTATACGAACACGAACCATATGAACACTGTAACACAATTCGTGAATAAAAAAATATTTAATAGTGATGTCAAAATGTTTAATAGGTAGCCCATATGCAAGACTGAAATCAAATTTATCCCAAATTTATACGCTCCATCAAACATTTGCAATCTAAATATAAAATTTATGCAATCAACTTAAAATACAACATAATTATCAGAATAAATGCACATATTATTTATTAAAAAGTGTATATTTGTATACATTAATCTTATTTAAAACTAAAGCCTGCGGTAGAATAAACTGTACTACACGTACACTACACGTACTGCTTTACGTTCTTCCCAACTATAGTTTTAATGCTAGATGTATGTGTATGTACGTGTGTGTGGGTGGGGTGTGTAAGAGTGTGGGAGTGTGTGTGTCATGACAGCACTGATGTCACCAGCAGCGACTAGATTTGGAGTAATTTGTTGAACTGGGTGTCTATTACACTTTCCAACCCATTAACAAATATATAGTTATCATATGCGTTATTTATTTCAGACGAGGTTCCATTTCTCTGATCGGGGCCCTAGGATCGCTTAGCCCCTCCCCTCATCTTAGAAGTTTTCTTTCGATTTCAGAGGACGCAGCGCTTATCTTATATAGTCATCATATGCATTATTTATTTCAGACGAGGTTTCACTTCTCTGATCGGGGCCCTTGGATCGCTTAGCCCCTCTCCTCATCTTAGAAGTTTTCTTTAGATTTCAGGGAACGCAGCGCTTCTCAGCAGCAAGCATTGTCGCACCCTTTTTTCCAACTTGCGGGCCACCGCTCTCGCAAGTCTCTTTTGACGAAGCTCTAAAGGCCTCTGGGCCAACAGCAAACGTGGATGGTTTTTAGTCAGTATGTTTCTCCTTCTGAGCTCCGAGTCCGACATAACCCGTTTGGTGGCCTCCCAGCTAGTAATGGAGAATGCGTAAAGCATTTTCCTCCACATAAAAAAAAACAAAAATTATTTATTTTAATAAATACGGATATCATAATCAACGATGGCTTTAGGCCTATTGCAAAACATTTTATAGGTGGCCAAAATTATATAAAAGGTCGTAAAGAGTTCGATTCGGGACACGTATTAAGTGTAGTGGAAAAAGACAATAAAACTCAAATGCGAAAGATATCTTGATTGGTGATATCACAACAACTATTTCAAATATTTATAAAGTATTTTAATAATCGAGTAATCCATAATTTGTTCGTTTTTCACTTGATGGGATAGATATGGAGTATCAGGTATATTAGGTTCATTATTTTTGTAATATTTTTACCATGTTTAATAATTATTTTAAATTTTAATGCAAAATATTACATTACATATAGTTTATATATTTAAGATACATTATAAAACATTATTTTTGACGACGTTTTTCACCTTATTTTCTTTTTTATTCTGCCGATACTCACGACAATTTTCAGCATTTTTAGAAAATATTTTAATTAAATTAAAAATAAAAATATCCCACTGTCAAAATATTATATTAATATTTACACAATATACATACAAATATTATTGTATGTAAAATCAATACAAATAATTTACTAATGTTAATAAATTTAATTTTAGATAATTTATAAATAAAAAAAATTGGTAAAATTTATAGAAACGTTTTATGTTTTTTTTTATGGCAAAGGCGGCAAACGAGCAATAGGTTCACCTGATGAACCATCGCCTACATGCAATACCAGAGGAGCTACAGGTGCGTTGCCGGCCTTTAAGGGTATTTGGGAGATGGGAGGGAGGATAAGGAGTGGAATGGGGAGGGGGAGAAGGCCTCCGGTTACCTCACTCACCGAACGAAACGCAGAAGCACAAGATGCCTCTACTTCACGCCGGTATTCTGCGAAGTAGTGGTATTAATCCGGTCGAGCCGGCCCATTCGAGCAGCAGCTAAAGCCACCGCTTGGCTCTACCACGTTAAAAGATTGATTGATTATTTTATGTTAGTGGTATAAGAATGATTAATTTATGTTAACTGTCAATTATTTAACAATTAATATATTTTTTCATTAACCAACGAATTTGAATACCCAAATGCAAAATTAATAAAATACTCGAATGATACACAGCGTTGTTTATGACACATTTTCCGAAGGCTTCGTAGTGCGCAGGAGCAAAGACACGTGATAGCATACGTACAACTATCTCATTCACTCGCAGGCTAAAACCTATTTATGAATATGGTTGTCTCTTTGTACTGTCGCTTTTTCATTTCAGCGAATTTTCAAATCACAACGTTGCTAAACAAAATTCAAAAGATTTGTCTTTGATTTAGACAGACATTCTTTTTGGCTCAACTAGACAAACGGGGATCCTAAACCTACTTTTCGCCTCTTCGGGAAACAGAGCATCATGGGCGATGAGCCTCAACGAGAGTACTCCGTAAGATTACCATAAAATTTTCAAATGGCTTCGCTTAGTCATCTCTTAGAGCACCCATGGGAATAAAATGGATAGAAAATTATTACGTTTACACCCAGCAAAGCAATTATTAACTTTGTCCTTTCAACAGTTTCCAATATCCCCAAATATAAAAATATAAGTATATAAAACATAAGTTGGGAAAAAAAGGTTCTCGAGTGGTAGCCGCGTACAGGCAAACGCAGTGTAGGACGACCCTCCATAAGATGGAGTGACGACCTGCGCAGTGTTGCGGGAAGTCGATGGATGCAGGTGGCTCAGGACCGAGCTTCGTGGCAATCTTTGGGGGAGGCCTATGTTCAGCAGTGGATTTCTAATAGGCTGAAATGATGATGATGATAATGATGAAAACATAAATTCTTAGAAGAATAGTGATGTATATAAATTCTAGAAACCCCTACAATTCAGATTAGAAAAAATTCTAGTAACACTTGAAATTTGACTTTTTAGAATCAGTTACTCATTCAAGCACCAATGCATACTTTTTACATGGAACCTCAGAAGACAAAAAAAATTAAACAGTTGTAATTAAAAGGGTTATTATGATTTTAGAGAATCCCACATTGTCTCCGAATTAGATCACTATAATTTTTGTGTAACTGCGATCTCTGTATTGGTTATATGGCCGCGTGAAAATATTTTATTATTATTTCAGGATATTGCTATAGTAATCGTCTAGTTGGGATACAATTACTAAATATTAATATAAAATATATAGTATGATCACAGTCAGACCCTTCTCGGTCGTTGTCGGTTTCAGACGTTACGCGGGTTTAAAAAAAATTGAGCCCATTTCCTGCACAAAATCTTTAGAAACATGCCGGTTAAAATCGGTCCTGTGGATTTAAAGATTCTGAAAAACATAAATGGATGAAAATAAATTAGAGTAATATATTTATAATAATAAAACATAGCATCACAATAAAAAAAAATTATAAAACTATGTGCAAAAATTACTACATTTATATGTGTAATGGATACTAATGAATTCTAAATGCATATTTTTTTTTACTATTTTCGCATAAATATGTAATCCAATTATATTTTTAGGTAATGCAGCTTTTTTAACCTATCAAACTGCAGTGCAATAAAAAAAACATTGTATTATAATTTTTTTTTTTTTTTATGAAAAATAGGCCTGCGTTTGACCTCAATCTTGCCCGATGGAAAGCGAAGATGAGGCCTAGGATGGTAACTTAAATTAATTACATACTTAATTAATTTAAGTTTGGTTAACAGATTAGTTGTGAGAAATTAGCGTGCCTTTGTGTTAAAAATGCTAATTGGCCGACAGAAAAAAATGGTTACACCGATAAGGGCATAAAATATGTAGCTAAATATCTCTCTTCTATAGGTGGAATCTTATTTTCATCTCAGTCTGACATTCCGTTTCATACATCTAGTAGTTCTTAAAAGAAATTAAAAATGTCAAACAAAATGCTTGCAACTAATTTTTATTCGCCAGTCAACGTTATGTCGTTAGATTGGTAATAAATTGCAAAGCGTTGTGATTGTAGCAAATTGTCCTATTGAGAGAGCCCGACAGTGGCTTTTTAAAAACTGAAGTAAAAGAAGGCATCACTTTATGTGGTAAAAATTGTAGACTTTCCAAGCAATAATTACGTAAATCGTCAGAGTTCAGAACTTTGAATAGAGTAATTGTGGCTAAATTTGCTTCGGATGTTGTATATACTGAGCGTGGCGATGAGAGCAAATTGTTAGAACCTAGAAGAGACATAATATGTGAAGCAGGTTTCTGGGGTAAGGTTAACTGTGTTCTGAACAACGATTACTATATTAAAATACTTAGCCATGACCTATAAGCAACTAACTGTTACTCATAACTTCGTACGCGTGGACTATAGTAGAAAACTTTGAAAATCTAATAAATCTAGTAAATAAAATGTTTCTTTACAAACTTTCTACATCACTAAGTTGTATTTTTACTTCCCTTTTTGAATTTGAATAAAAACCTACCCATTTTTAGATAACAACCTCACAACACTATAAATGTGTACCAAGTATTTTTATCGTTTTATAACATAACTCGACACTATAAAGTATAAATACTACTAAAATATAAAGAATTTTATTAAGTAGTTATTAATTCTACTTTATGAACGATAATTAAAATGATCTCTCTAAAATATGCGGCCACGGCAAAGCATATGACTATTACTAGTGCACTTACTGTACATTTGGTACACGTGTGGTACATCTATTAGTACTTAATCTGTTATATAGGTTATATACTCTTTCACTGTTTGGCTGTGTTGGTTCTTCTGGGACTGAATAAATTACGGATGAAATTCAGCAGAGCCAGAAAAAAAGAAATCAGATACCGTTGTCATAAGCACACAGTTCATTATAAATGTGGTTAAAATGTCTATGCTTTAATGCTAGAACGTAGTGGTTATGTTCTCTTTATGGAGCATGGGCTTGAAGTAAACAAAGTGATGTCAAAAATTTAAAATTAACACTGCCTCGTGTTAAACATTATATTTGTTCATTAAATTTTAAACTATGGAGGAAAATACGCCAACCGTTAGCTTAGTGTCTTGTATGCATTTTGTGTGTCGAGGCGTTGCTAAATCTGTGCCTGAGAAGGTATTGATAATAAAAGTTGATTATGGTTATATTTTTGATACTTTAATTCTAATCTTTTTTAATGTTTATTTTAGATAGAACTAACAGAGAAAGAATTAGAGAAAATTATTAAACAGACAGCGGATGATTTAAGGTATAGATAGCCCTGATGTCAAGAAATATTAAGAGTAGTTTATACAGAATTTCCTAATTTAATTAAAATATTTTGATGACAGGCTAACAGAACAAGGAGACGATGAAAGTGATGAGGAAGGCTCTACTAATGTTAGAGAACTTCCAGATAATCCTAATGATGAATTCAATTTTGAACAATATGATGAAGAAGATAAAAGTAAGATTCAATTTATATTAATATACTACGTTTGTTCATGTTAAGACTTTAAATATCTGACGGACAATAGACTTAATAATTTTTTGCATTTGCTTATAAATCTATTATTTATAATATTTTCATAGATTCCACCGTTTTGTTCATAATAGTCTTTATTTCTGCTAATCATCATCAGACTTAAAAAATGGTTTATAATTGCAGCCAATCCAATTGGAATAGGTACAGTTGCTACTTTGCCAAATTTGGATCTGGGTGAGAATATTCAAATCAGGGTAAGTCCTACATTTTGAATGTTTTAATGTTCATTTCAGGTTAGCTACATTTTGCTAGATTTGAATCTTTAACTTTGTTATTTTCTTGTTAACAAATGTGAATTTGTTTAGTGAATATATTTAATGTTGTTGGTTGTTTGGTTAGGAAATTAGTCATTACATTCAATTCTTTATTTTTACATTATGTCTTGCTTTTTACTGATTGAACTATTTCTTTGCCCAACCATTCCTTCGCTGCTGCATTCTGCTTCCTACTTCAGTAACATGATTATGGATAAGCACAAATACTTATCTAACTATTTCCTCCTTTATTATTTCTAAATGATATGTATTTAAATTGTAATTATATTGGAATTTGTAAATATATTTGTCTGCTGTTATAAATGGCTTAAATAGGAGACCCTCACTACTTTGACCATCATTGCATTCCATTGTATTAAATGCTGACTAGTTGTCATGAGGACACAATGTTGACTGTATTTTTTTTATGTAAAATGCAGCAAACAAGCAAGTGATTCACATGCTGGTGAGTAATTACTGTTGCCTATGTACACTTGCAAAGCCAGAGGAGCTGCAGATGCATTTCTGGTTCCAGTCTTTAAGGATATTTGGAAGATGGAAGGGAGGATATGAAGAGGGATGGGGAGGGGGGGATTAGGCCTCCTGTTACCTCACTTATTGAACGAAATGCAGAAGCAGAAGCCTCTACTTCACGCCGCTATTCTGGGAGGCTGTGGTACCAACCCAATTGAGTCAGCCTATTCAAGCAGCACCATAAATCGCCGCTTGACTCTATCACGCTTAAGAAGTAATGAAGCAATGCAATATGCCAGGGAAACGTCCCTGTACTGATACCCATTTTGGATACATTGAATTGGGCCCATTGCACAGATGACCCAAGATGGATGGATATTGCCAGTACAAGTGCAGCAATAAAGAGTTACTGGGAAAATACCAAAAATGGGAAACAGCTCATGGTAGAAACAAATGATTGTACCAAGGTCTGCTGTATGCTAACTTTGGAAGAGACCTATGTCTTAGCTTCCAGTTTACCTCCAGACCCATAATAAAAAATGCTAACGAGTTAAGAGGGAAAATTCAAGAAATTTATTCCATATGAGAGTTGCCAATCTTCAAGCTAGTGATAGGATGAAAACACAATATAATTGTAAAGCTAACTGTCATGGATTTGACGAAGAAATGCTGGTTAGGCTTCACAGTCCTGTATGACGAAAAGGAAGATCTCCAAAACTTCTGGGGAATTGGGAGGGTCCTTACCGAATAGTTACAAGAATCGACGACGTTACGTACTGTATACAAATGGGAAGAGGATCTTTAAAAGTTGTACATGTAGACATGCTTGTGCAGTATTATGGGACCAACCTGGCGAGTGATAGTGTAACAAATGCCCAATAAAGTTTTGCCAACTCTTACATCCTCTAATGACAAGTCAAAAGAAATGTGTTATAAATTATCAGTGGATGTTAATGAGAATTTTTGGTAGGTAAATAAGAGTGGCTGTACACCAGTGTACATGTGTCTTATATTTAAGACTTAACTTTTTTTAATATCATATTTAGCTCATAACATTATATTGACACTATTACAATTTATACATTTATAGTATAATTATCAAATAGTATGAAAATCTATATATAGTCTCTTAAAAATATTATAAAGGCAATGATGTAATAAATAGGATGAAAAGGTATGCACTTGTGTGGAGAAATAATAATTATGTTAAGAATTAGACAAACAACTTTTTCAAGTTACTCAATATAACTCTCACTATTAGACTATCACCAGATTAACAATCAAAGATAATTAGTTATTTTTGTACAGACAGAAGGACCAGACAGCGATGAAGAAGATGATATAATCAAGCCTAATGATAATCTTCTCCTAGTTGGTCATGTTGAAAGTGATGCCAGTATTTTGGAAGTTTATAGTAAGTTGCTTGTTGTTGTACTAAATGAAAACTTGATCTAGTTAGATAAAGATTGAGGGATTCCATGGCTCTTTAGTATATTAAAGCGCATAATAGTTAAAGATTATTCAAATTCCCTAGTTATAATTTGTAAAGTTGTATAAATCCAAGAAATATAATTAAAATATTATAAGTTTTGGTTAGGTCTTATATTTAAGACATAACCTTTTTTAATATTATATGAGTATATGCACATTTTAACTTCTAAATATCTTAATTTCAGTATTTAACAAAGAAGAGGGCTCATTTTATGTTCATCATGACATTATACTGCCATGGTTTCCACTTTGCATTGAGTGGCTGAGTCATGACCCTTCTGATCCACAGCCAGGTAAGTGTCTATAGTAGATCTTTTTTATTCATTATAATACTAACATAAACAAATAGCCTACACAATCTGTCTGCCAGTCCCACCTTTAAACAGCTATATCGTTTGAAATGTTATCAGTTGCAAATAGAAATATTTGCAGAGATAAAAAAAAAACAAAAACTAAAAAAATTTAGAGGAGGTAAAGAGAGGTTTTATTTTAAAACACATAAATTTTTTTTTCTGTACACGTGTCCGTACCATTGGACACAATGGGATCTGAAACTTTTGATGAAAATTGGCATGATTATACCTTGTACTCTAGAATAACATTAATGGTTTTTTTTAATAATGGTTAAGTGCGCGTTGCGCCAAGCAATAACGTAGTATCTTTTATACAATACTTTTATATTTATGTACGATTTACAAGACAATAAAAAAAATCATTGATTTGAAACATTGTAAAGTTATTCAATTGAATCCACACGGTGAATCCTATACATAATACACAATGTCACGCTTGACTGCCGGAGCGGTACATCGCCAAGCACAAAACCCGAACGCGGGCAAAATGTTTAAGGGTTGACGTCGTTAACATTTGTCTCATAAATCTATGAGACTATAAATAATATTGACGAACTTCCTACATTGTGTATGGATTTATTGGGATACAACTATTATTTTTTCTTTTTATTGTTTCAAGTAATTTAAGCATATACTCGTAGTTCTAGTAAGTCTAACATTACCCTAACGGAATATTTTTTGTTTTATTTGAAAATATTTTTTAAGCTTAAGTTGTCTTTCTGTCTCTCTCCGGTTGTTAGGTTCACTATGCACTGTTTCTTTTTTAATTGATTGTATCTTAAAGTAAGTCGTTTAGATATTCATCTTTTTTTAAAAGCATTTATTTTAACCTTATCTGTTAGTATGTTTGAGTCAAAAATGCTTTCGAGATTACAAACTTATTTTATGTGATAATACTAGCAGTTGCTCGCGACGCTCTTCGTACGCGTGGACTTTGTAATTTATGTGTAATTTTTTATTACATTCGATAATTTAAAAATCAAAATTTTCCGTTACAAACTTTCGTCCCCTATTTTATACCTCTATTTACTGTTTAAAAACTAAATGCAGATTTTAAATTTAGACTTTCATACCGCACTTTCATTGAAATGGAAATGGATTTCGTTAAAATTCTTTCTTAAGAAATCTCTCCATCCTAAAACAAACCTATCTACCAAATTTCAAGTTGGTGGGATTTATTATGCTCTCTATTATGTAGCTAAGATTTACCTATCACTGTCAGCTGCCTGGCTAGGCTACTGATGACAGTCCTGTCGGGTGACAATTCATGTATGTATCAATTTGACATTGTGTGATGAATAAAAAGTTTATTGTACATCAAACAGGCAACTTATGCGCCTTGGGTGGCATGGACCCGGTAATACAAGTATGGGACCTAGACATAGAGAACTGCCTCGAGCCAGCGTTCAAACTCGGCAAGAAACCAAACAAGAAGAAAAAAACAAAACGACTCGGTCACAAGGACGCAGTGCTAGATCTCTCATGGAATAGAAATTTCACGTATGTTACAAAAATATAACATCTTTTTTTTTTTTTTTGCCGACAGTTAGTGACTCTATGGTTAAGAGTGAGACAGAGTCTAGCCGCTTGATATTGCCGTGTTATGAGGCGAAACCCGTGTTGCGTTTTTGTCGTTAGCGGCTTGTATATCCTAGTGTCGTGGTGTGATATTGGTGTCCGATGCAGTGCACGTGTGGTGCTCTTTTTTTGTTTCTCTTCTAGTTACGTAATACAAAGCGTTTTATTTTTACACGCGAATCTTAGCAAATTAACTCCTTTTCCTTTCTCGGAACGGATTTGTGTTCAAATCTCGGTCGAAAGAATTCATGAAACATAAAATGGATGCTAGCTGCTAACAAGAAAACAAGCCCGACCCGTGTTCTAAAGTGGTATATTGCCTGTTACTGAATTATTTAATTTTTAGTTTGAACCGACTTGCCGGGACTTTCAGACCGTTGGTTGACTCTGTTTGGCTGATATCAATTAATGTTGTTGAATACTATGATGCCAATAAAGATTCAACGATCATGTTGTTTACAGACACGTGTTAGCGAGTGGTTCAGCGGATAGCACCGTACTACTATGGGATTTAGACCAAGGAAAGCCTCACACTAAGCTCGACTGTTTTGAAGATAAAGTAAGTTCATCTACATTATCTTTACTAAAATTCCGATATTCTAAAACACTTCAGATGTGCTCTATTGCTACAGCAATGAAGGTCAATTTGCAAAGTCGTCTGATGGAGTGATTACGTCCTCCGGGCTGATTTAGACGGCGACAAATTCCATATACTTTTATTAAAGCGCCGTAAATGTTCGCGCCAACACATAGCCTCAAAACTCACTCATCTACGTCCGATGTAACGCTGATGCGATAAGATCGGAGATAGGTACAGGTAGGGTCAAGGATAGGGACAAATAGCACGACCGGAACCGAAAACCAAAACGTCGAGTTTTTGCACAAATAATGACTTCGGTTGGGATTCTAACCCAGGACCCATGGTGCAACAGTCAGGAACGCTAACCATAAGTCACGGTCATAGTCTTACGTAGAAGTAGTGTAGTAAACGGAGTTCTATAATTTAAGCCCTTTTTTTTAAGGTACAATCGTTAAGCTTCCACCCGCTGGAGGCGCAAACCCTGCTGGCGGGCGCGTGCGACGGGCGCGCGCGCGTGTTCGACTGCCGCGCGCCCGACTCGCACCGCGCCTGGCCGCTCGCCGCCGAGATCGAGCGCGTGGTGTGGGACCGCCATAACCCCTTCTGCTTCGCCGTGAGTGTTGACAGGACTTTAGACTTCAAACCCCGGGACAGTTGTCTGTCATTTGATTTTGCTCATCTATTCATTGTTTGTATGTGTGTACGTTTGGAGAAATGCAATCTGGCGACATTAACGGTTAGAATGATTTCCTTACAAAATTAAAAAAAATAGAGCTTGCTTAGTCATCAATCACTAATGTATTTTTAGTTAGTTTTAGGTAACTAAATATCTTCTCATTTTACGAGAGCAAGCAGCCTTCAGCACAATACCACAGCAAACAATATTATTGGCAAATTGAAGGAGTTCACCCTTAGACCCTCTGGCCTTGTATACATTTATCTCGTTCTCAATCAGAGACTCCAGAGCGATCGCTAGAACACTTTAGTCTCACGTCGGATGACAAATCAAACGCTTCGGTGGTAGTCTAAAGATTGTGTGATGCGAAAACTATTCTAAATCCTCGTGTTGTTTTGTTGAATCTCTTAGTGTTGAAATCAGTTTGAACGGATTTAACATAAAAACAGATTACGAATGACTTTTTTTTTTTAAATGTCCAAAAGTGGCATAGGCTATGTTTATTATATAATACAAAAAAAAGTATTTTTTTTTTATTTTTTACAATTTATAACAGATGAGCAACAACGAAGGCAAAGTGGCATACGTTGACTGCAGGCAAGACGAGCCGCTGTGGACAATAGACGCACACGAAAAGGAAATAACTGGTATTAATTACTCACTTTAAAAATATATTATACAAGGTATATTCTATCCGCGCAGAATGTACAAGTTTATTATGAGTGTGTTTTTTTTTTAATATATAATCTTCCGGCAGGTCAAAGTAACATTAAACTTGAGTTTAAAAAAATATAGACCTCTCCATAAAAGCGGCAGTGAGCTGGAATATATATCCTAGCGCAGTGCCGACGCCCTCGCATTGATGACGCTGCTCCCCATATATAGTCTGTGGGATTTGGCTTCGGCAAAAGTCGGATGGATTTTCCGCCATCATTCGGTCGCCGCTGCCTCGCTTGTTTGTTACCCTCACCTCTAGCTAGCATGAACATCTTTAGGTTCAGTTTGTTTTCACGCAAGAATGCTATTCAATTCAATCTTAGTATCTTTTCGAGAGTAAGAACATCACATTTCTTAAACTATGTCACAATCTTTCGAATATGAAAACTGCACCAAAATTGGTTCATTGGTAATTGAGAGCCGGGATCCCGAACTGCATGAAAGAAAACATAAATAGTTAAATACATAACAGATATTTTGTGTGGTTGTACGGAACCCGCAGTGTGCAAATCCGACTATCTTGACCGGGTTTTTTTTCTTTTCTAAAGCATACAAAGTAATACCGTAGCACTCTATTGATGTTTACATTTGTTAACTTCTAGGATTAATTTTAAGCGACCAAGTGCTCGGGCTGATGATCACAGTCAGCACTGACGGGAAGCTGAAGACCTGGGACATAACGAGGTATGAAGCAGATTGTTTATATTATTATTGTAGGTAATATTACCTACCATAATTTAACGTTTTAGTATTAATATTCGCCACGCTACTTCCCGCCATCGATCTGTTTAATTTTAATCTGGTAATTATTTGTGATGCTTATCACCCCACCTGTCGGTAGCCTTTGCTATTTTAAAGGTTTTTTTTACTTAGTAACGCCTCTACGTCACCCGCGGAAATAAAGTGTAAAAAATTCTTACGCCGATACCGTACGCCGGGGCCACGGGCGCATATTGATAAGTTTTTTCGAAACTTACGTACGATTATTATCGTTAAGCTAAGAACAGGCTCTCCACTAGTCGCGTTCCAAAATAAACTATTATTTTATACGCGGTAGAGCTAAGCGGCGACGTTTGCTGCAAATGGGCCGGTAGTCCGGGGAAAGTACCACCGCCTCGCAGAATACCGGCGTGAAATAAAAGCATCTTGTGCGTGAGGTCCCTTGTTTCTCAAAATCCCTCCCCCAAATATCCTCATCATTCATCATAATTTCAGCCTATCACAAGTCCACTGCTGAACATAGGCCTCCCCCAAAGATTGTCACGAAGCTCGGTCCTGAGCCACCTGCATCCATTGACTTCCCGCAACACTGCGCAGGTCGTCACTCCATTTTGTGGGAAGTCGTCCTAATCTGCGTTTGCCTGTATATGGCTGCCACTAAAGACCTTTTTTTCCCCAACGGTTGTAAGTTCTGCGAGCTATGTGGCCGGCCCATTGCCACTTCAGCTTGCTGATCTTTACGGCTATGTCGGTTACCTTAGTTCTGCTGCGGATATCATCGTTGCAGACTCTATCACGCAGGAAACACCGAGCATAGCCCTTTACATAGTGCGCTGAGAAACTTTGAGCTTGCTCATACGGCCTGCAAATATCCTCAAAGGTCGGTAAGGCACCTGCAGCTCATCTGGTGTTGAACATGTAAGCGGGCGTCGGTTTTCCATAAAAAAAAAAGTTATTCGGTGAACGGTCGTGTTGGTTTTGTATCTGTTACTTGTCCATCCCTGCAGCGGCGGCGCGGTGCAGGTGAGCGAGCGCGCGAACCGCTCGGGGCAGTCGCTGTGCGCGGCGGCCTGCCCCGACGCGCCGCTGTCCGTCGCGGTGGGCGGCGACAACAAGCAGTGCCACATCGAGATGCTGGACCTCGCCGCGAGCGACCAAGGTACGGCCCACCTGTGCGGTCGCTGCAGGTTTTTTTTTTTTTCAGCGGTGGATAATCACATCATTAGGCTTTCAGGCTTCTTGTGAATCTGTTTCGTCCTATCAATTGGTGATATTCAATATAGATTAAATATAATGTAAAGTAGCAGCCTGTAAATGCATACAGCTGGACAGACATGGGCCTTCTATCAAATATTTGTAAGAGCTTACGAGCCGGGAAGGGTCCGCCACGCTTCTCCAGTGCGGGTGGAAGGACTTTACACGCTCGCGAATTTTATTTTTTATCTCGTCATTCTCAAATGCTGGTTGCTTAACGTTTTCCTTTACCGCCGAGCACTTTTTAAATTCAGCAATTCTAATTTTATTGGTCCATAGCGTACTATGAAATTAAATCAAGCGCCCTCTGACCACTGAGTTACCTCGGCTCTTATTTCAATACACATTTACATTCATATTTTTTTTGTTTATTATGGTATTGGTTTTTAAAAATATCCAATATTAAATCATTTGGAATAAGACCCGTTAGGGAAGCCTTTTGGTCTTTTTTTAAGTCATCTAACAATAATAACACCATATTTTAATAAAATATGTTTTTTTTTTCAGTATTAAATCGTTTTGAATCGAGGCTGTTAGTCACAGCGCCCAGAGAGTCGAACGAAGCTATGGAAATATAGTTTTATTGTTATTTGTATTGTTACATGGATTAAATGTAATAAATTTATACAGTTTCACAATTTATTTTTATAGAAACAGAACGCTTTTCGCCATTTTTACAGAATATTCTCTGTCAACGGATGACGCTGGTATAATCGGACGGCACATAACCTAGTAATTAGGCTTCGAATCCGATCCATGATGTGTAACGTACTCCAGTACCGTATCCGCGGTCGAGAATTCAAGATAACCGAACACGAAGTGTAATATTAAAGCCGGTTTCAATATTTGTAAAAAGTTTTCGATAGAAGTACTGACGCAGCTTTCTTAGTCCATACAAACCGAATTGAAGTCTACGATCGCTTAGTACATTTACACAGGGGCGGATGCGACGTCATTGACACCCAATGAAAACTTGTGCTCATAATTATTTAGAAATTGTGAAAAAGGTAATATGAAAGAAATAAAATAAACTAATCAAATAACTCTGCCAAATAATCCAAACGAAACGTAATCGTCATTCGCTTTGAATAATATTTTACTGACCTCAGCAAGAATGGCAACATCGCAAGATTTCTTTATCGACGAATTGGACGATAAACAAATCTGTCGATTTAACTAGAGACGATATGGATTTAAATATACTTATATAGCAAACTAGAAGGGTAAAATATCGGTACTTGGTAGAGCCAAGCGGCGGCTTTTGCTGCTGCTCGAATGAACCGGGGTAGTACCCTCCCCCAATCCCCCTTCCTGTTATCCCTCCCATCTCCCAAATATTTTTTAATGCCGGCAACGCACCTGCTTGCGATAAGCAACTTCTTTTGTGTTTACTAATTTAATAAATATAACTATAAATCATATAAATGTATCATTATGCTTGAACAAGTTAATTCTGTTTATGACAGGGTTAATAATCTAAATGAAAATTTAGTATGAATAAAAGAAAATTAATGTCAATGGAAGAATGTTCTATAAATGTATAGAGAATTTATTAGAATATTTATTTATTTATTTAATCTTTATGCACTAGTTCGTACATATGGCGGACTTAATGCCTAGAGGCATTCTCTCCCAGTCAACCATTAGGCTAAGCAGAGATATATACGTAATAGAGGCGATACTGTTAAGAGAAAAAAAACCAGTTAAAGGATATAAATATCAAAATATATACTTACAATAGATACATACATAGATAGATATATAAATAACATATATACAAATATACCATATATACATAGAATAATATACATGTCAGGACAAACAACTGAAGCGGCACAATAACAAACAGCAGCACTAGTACAGACTTGCAACATTTCTGTAATGTTTGCGGATGTTATTTTTAAAGGCAAACTTATTAGGAGCTTTTTTAATGTCAAGAGGGATTTCGTTCCAGAGCCTTATAGCCGTAAAAGCGAATGACTTAGATAAATACCCAGTACGGTGTAAAGGCGTCAGCAACTTGAGACTACCCGAAGAGCGGAGAAAACAGTTATGCGAATCACCCAGGTATTGAAACTTAGATTTCAAATACTCAGGAACACAAGGATCGTTTAGAATTGTGAAAAAGGTGCAAAGTATTCTAACATCTCTGCGCTGACGAATTGGCAGCCAATTGAGCTGTTCACGAAAGGAAGACACGTGGTCGTACTTGCGGAGACCATAAATGTATCTGATGCAATTGTTAAGAAGACGATCCAGTGTGTTAAGATGTTGTTGAGATAGGTCTGTGCAACACACATCAGCATAGTCAATAATTGGCAAAATGAGCGATTGGACAAGTAAAATCTTAGTAGAGGTTGGAAGGAAATTTTAAGACGATAAAGTGATCGCAAGGTAGCAGAAATTTTGCGACTCACCTCCTGAATCTGTTTATTCCATGTAAAACAGCTATCAACATATAGACCCAGGTTTCTGACATGGGAACAGAAAGGAATTATGTTGTTATTATAAGTAACCGACGGCAAGGTAGCAAAATCTAGATTGTTTACAAGTCTGGAACTGCCTAAGACTATGGCTTGGCATTTTGTATAATTCACCTTAATACCATACACAGCGGACCACTCAGATATATACTGTAAATCATTATTCAATAGAGCAATTATATTATTGATTTCGGAGGGTTCCGCTTGCGCATATATTTGTAAATCGTCAGCATACAAATGGTAAGAGCATTTAATGTTTGTTGTAACGAGATTAATAAAACAGAAAATAAAAGGGAGAAAGAATACCGCCTTGAGGGACGCCAGTTAGTACATCACCCCAGTGAGACAAATTCAGACCGGTACGCACAACCTGTCGGCGACCTCGAAGATATGCTGAAAACCAATCCTGGGCTGAAGAAGAGATATTCAAACAAGAGAGGAGAGCTAGTAAAATGTCATGGTCGACGGCATTAAATGCATTGGAAAAATCAATTAAAATAAGTACAGTCAACTTAGAATGTTCCATACCGTCTCGGATATCATCAGTCAACTTTAGAAGTGCAGTAGTTGTACTGTGACCCGGTCGAAAACCAGACTGATATGGAGAGAGAATATTATTTTTTAAGATGAAAACAGAAATCTGCTTATGTGCCGTAGCTTCCAAAACCTTAGAAAGAAAAGGTAGAATCGAAATTGGCCTAAAATGGGACAGAAGGCTGCATTCGGTCGATTTAGGAAAAGGAATAACAAAGGCTTTACGCCAAAATGTTGGGAAAGTACCGTACTTCAGCGAAAAGTTGATGATGTGAGTTATTATGGGTAGAACAGAATCAAGCACATGTAAAACCATTGTCCTACTCAAGTCATCACATCCGACGGCATTGGATTTGATAGAGAAAAGGGTTTTCCGTATCTCTTCTTCATCAACAGGAGAAAAAGTGAAAGAGTCAACTGAAAAAAGAGGCATGGAAGTTAAAAATGAGATAGCGTTCACTCTAGAACTATCCGACATTATTTCTGCTGATAAGAAATGACGATTGAAATCGTCAGGTGAAAAAGAGGTACTAGTAGTGTCTAGTTGTGTTTTCCCATAACCAAGAGTATTGAGGAACTTCCATATATCAGCCGAAGATAAACATTGCAGTTGTTCATGGAAATAGAAATAGAAATATAAATTGCGACACCCCCGCCTCTTTTACCGGTACGATCATTGCGGAGTAAAATAAATCCTGGAAGACTGTAGGACGTGGAACTAAGTTCAGGCTTAAGCCAGCTCTCAGATATGAGTATTGCGTGAGCAGCAGTTGGAGAGAAAGTATCCAGGAGCTCAGTATGATGTTGAGGAATACTTTGCGCGTTTAAGTAACAAACATGAAAACAGTTTAAGGATTTATTTAACTCATCTGAGATTAAGTTCTGTAACGTCACAGGTTCATCCGAAGCATCCAACAAGCGACAGAGAAGACGAACTGTTGCAAGTCGAATAAAAAGATTCATTATCTGACATTTTATAGATAAAATATAATATAGATAAATTATATAACATAAATTAGATATTATAATATATTCTAGGGAATAAAATCTAAGTAGGTATATCTTCATACATCACCCTCCGGCCGACTGGTTACAGGCTTTAAAACAATCACATAACAATAAGGACTATAGTAATTAAAAGAATAGAAAAATTAAACAAAAAGAAACGGGTTGCAAAAAAAAAAAAAAAAAGTTGTAACAAATACAAAGACATTCCCACATAGAACGGAACAGCATAGTTGCGTCTATGGAGCAAGTCTGTACTACGTACAGTAGTATAATAGTAACTCCCAACTATTTAATCTGTGCTACCATACTAGTTCCGTGTCTATGTCACAAACGTCAAAGCAAACATCACAAAATTATTATTATGTCAATGTCATTACAAGTCAACATCAACATAACACTAAAAAAGCATGTAAACAATATGGGAAAAATAATGACAGTGTTTAGTTCCTTTTATATTGATATATGCCGATTGTAGACAACAAAATATGGCTAAAATAATGCAAAACTGCAAGACTATTTGTTGCGAATTAAACGTTTGGATCTAACTGCAGTAGACCTTAAAGCACTACTACTATTATTTTTGTCTGGGTTTTTCTTGCCCATGGCATTAGAAGGAGAATGAACTGTTGGCTTTTCGCACTGAACAATAAGTTTATCGAGGTCCTCGGAATCAGCCAACCGATGACGCTTGCCGCTGGACATTTTAACAAATATATTTCCATCAAGCGACCACACCTGCCTGATACCAAAATGGTTACGTGCAGCAATAAACAGGTTTTGGCGCTGGCGGGTTAAAAATTCAGAAAGCACGTACGGAGTGCCCTTGAACTGTGTCTTCTTGGCCCAAATGGTTGTCCGAGTAGACAAGTCTCTGAACCGTATCAGTATAGGTCTTGCACGACTCTGAAGCTACACCTAAACGGTGACAAGCCAGTACGGCACTCGAAGAGAAATCAGGAGGTCGAAGGTTATTCTGCAAGACTGTCACTACTGTTTCGGAAATGTTTGTCTTGTTGTCCTCTGGAACTCCATACAGTAATAAATATTTTCTGCGATGCCTCATCTCTATATTGTCAACAGATTGACTTATTTCATTGAGCTTGCTGTGTAGCAATGACATGATCTGCCAGACATTATCTTTAAATGCTTGAAAGTCGCTTACCAGAGTTTTCAAATCAAGAACAGGTGAGGATGTGTTTTTTATGAGTGCTTCAAAATCAGCCATTCGTTGATTGAGTGAGCTCAAAGCTGCCTTTTGGATTTCAGCCAACTCGGTAATTGTGGACATTGTGTTGAAAATAGCTCTTCTTCTGGTGTAGTGTGATTAGAGTAGTGTGAAAGAGACCGGTGGTAGGGTGATGCACTTTATTCCAATTTAGACATTAAGGCTAGTCAAGCCCACATAGGATGTTGTTATTGACACTAAATTAACAATATCTGAACTATTGTAAACTGTTAATATTAGAAAAAACCATAAAAATCTTTAATTTTTGTTAAGAGCAATGTGTATATTTTTTCACTTCTACCGCCCAAAAAAATTCTCCTTATTCTTACATGATAACTAAATTTTTAGAAAAAATTACGTTTTATTAATCATTACCAAAGTCGAAGATTAAAATGTAACCATCACCCTTCAATAAAAACATACCAATAAAATATCAGCAAACTTTCTCCCACCAAAGGGGGCTGCCAATTTATAATTCATCACAACTTTGTCCGTGTACTGCTGAAAAGAAATTTCGCAACCATCAACCTTGCAAGCATCAATAAATTAACACAAATTAAATTTTTTTCTTCCCACAGAATATAACTAAAAATTTAGTTTTACAGGACGGACGGGTTACGAAATTAAAATTAGTCAATAACATAAGTACCGTACAGTTTAGTCACAGGATATTTTTTAGGATGTTACACAAACCGATCGATAGGCTATCTATAGTAAAATGAGATGAGTTAACGTCTATCGACAGTTCCTACTACAGCAAATCGATCTGCCCGATTTGTCTATGGTTGTTCGATGACAGAATAGCTCCCGAATGGCGATTTCTTTCACAGCCGTCGCTGTCCCGAGCTCCGACGCCCCCCCTTACACTACCAGCAGTTACGAGTACGTAAGAAGTTCGTTGGTGGTTCCGCTGCATGAAAATAGATACACGGTTAGTCGATCCGTCATCAATCGACAGTCGAATGTTGATCGATCGATATTACCTTCTGTATTTACTAGTACTTAAAAAGGCTTCATTAAATGTCAACAAGGTCGCATCCAACCAGTATTCAGTCAGGTACTGTGATGTGGTACATCTTCCAAACTTGAGAGTGGGTTATGTCCAGCAGTGGGCTAGCTAAATATCGATAATGAACTACAATGAAGGAACTGCAAATAGTACTTTTAGCTATATCACTTTAAATAAAAACAAAAATTTAACAAATGAGATTGTGTATTTCAAACAAACCCCATACAAAATTTCTAGATAAAGATAAAATATAGTATAAACTAAATGCTATGCATATCTCTGTTGGTTTCATATTTGATCTATAATGTTTGTTCTATTGCATTGTTTCAGTACATATTTCTATTGAACGTATTTGTTTAACAACAATTGACTACAAAGTACAAAGGCCTCGCGTTACGTCACATAAGCGAATACTGGGCAACGGCGGTGGTTGTTTTATTTGAATTAGGAATAGTGGTTATTTTTGAAAAATTTAATATACTTACACAAGCAATGTGTCTTATGTAATTAATATAAATAAAACTTTCACAATCTGAAAAAATAACATACAAAGCTCTAGTCTAATAAATCTTAAAAATAAAAACATAATAACAGCAGTTTTACTATTGCTTTTAGCACTTATTGCTGAATTCGGAGCAGACCGATAGGAATCCATAAATATTAAAATCTATAGGCTTTTATATTATAAAGTTACTTGGACCTTGACAAAGTATTCCGCTCCTACTTCAAATTTATACTCCATTTGAGTTAATAACATTATTCTATGTTGCCAGTATATCTACAAAATCAATAACAATAACGCCTGTGACATTATTATTTTATAAATTATTGCATGTGCGATTTGTGTAATGTTGGAAACAAAGTTGCCTTGTTTTTGATGGATAGTTTGTTCGGGGTATAAATGCAAAATTGACATACTACAAAGTATTAAAACCATTAGGAAGTAATCTAAAGTAGTGAACACAATGAATAAGTAATTCATCTCTCTTGTTTACGATTTCATAGAAAAAAAAATACAATCTAATCCATAATAATATTATTCAGTGAGAACATTCTACTATTTATTAGTGACCAACGATCGATGCACTTAAGGCTTGGTTTCAACCTACATAAAAAAACATTTATGTAAGTATAACATTAACAAATCGCTCACTCCATTTCCAACACAATAAATATCTAGTTACTGTTCAGCGGGGAACTTGGTGACTGCGTCGTGTATGGCCCGGGCCACGTACTGCACGTTGCCGGGGTTGAGCCCGCACACGTTGATGCGTCCCGTGCGCAGCAGGTAGACGTGGTACTCCTGGATGAGGTGCTCGCTCTGGCGCTGCGTCAGCCCCGTGTAGGAGAACAGACCGATCTGATTCACTATGTGATCCCAGTTGCCGGGAGTGCCGAGTCTGGAGCGATAACGCAAACATTGTACAAGTGATATTAGCTGGGGTGTCTAATGTTTCAGTTAGCTCATCACATATGGGTGAAATACGAGTACATATTATTATACAAAATACCCGAACCCCAATCTCACAGATTACCAGATGTCCCGTTTTTGACGAGGGATCCCGATTTTTAGCCAGAAATTAAATATTTCGAAATTCTGGCAACACTGCAGACTAGTGCCCATCTACCCAGCGTTGTGAATATGAGCCAATAATCTATGCACGGTATGCCAGCTTTTGTAGTTTCTTTCATAAAAAGTTCGTTCATTCGTTCAGCATAGTCAATACATGGTAATACAGAACTGAAAATATGTTATTTTTAATATCATTGTTTGTGCAAGTGTGTAGTACAGTCAATTTCTTTAATGTTATAAATATTCGGCAATTTATAAAATAGCACCTTATATACAGAATACAAAGGAATACTTACTGTATGAGTTCGGATCTCAATGCATCTCTCATTTGAATAACTCTGGAAGACATTTGCTTGATATGACTGCGCCTGTCAAACAAAAGTTATTATTTAGGTGTTAATTATTTATGGTGAGACAATTATTTTCCATAAATTATAATATGAGAAATAAGTATATCTTATCCGTTAATATATAAAGAATATCTGGGGGGTGAAGGGAAAATTGGTAACAGTGCTACACCTATGTTCAAGTTGATTGTATGACATATGGAGATGACCTGGCAGAGATTCTGTCCTTTCCAATAGGTGGCGCGATGAGTTTGATTTCTTAATTACTTAATAACTCGACAACAAAGCCACCTATCTTATGTGCCACTAAACCAATATATATTGTTGTATAATTTTGGTCCATAAAGAGAGATTTGTTAATAACTTAACTGCAGTTAAAAAAATTATATTACGCGAGTCGTTCAAATCGTTTACAAGTTAAACAATCATTAACAGACGCACCAACAATCATATATATATAAAGAATATCTGGGGGTGAAGGAAAATTGGTAACAGTGCTACACCTATGTTCAAGTTGATTGTATGACATATGGAGATGACCTGGCAGAGATTCTGTCCTTTCCAATAGGTGGCGCGATGAGTTTGATTTCTTAATTACTTAATAACTCGACAACAAAGCCACCTATCTTATGTGCCACTAAACCAATATATATTGTTGTGTAATTTTGGTCCATAAAGAGAGATTTGTTAATAACTTAACTGCAGTTAAAAAAATTATATTACGCGAGTGGTTCAAATCGTTTACAAGTTAAACAATCATTAACAGACGCACCAACAATCATATATATATATAAAGATTTTATAGTTTAAGCGTATACAGTATCTCAGTGACGTGGGTTCGATCCTCAAACAATTTTACGTGCTGAATTTACAACATGGTCGGCGGTAAAGAAATAAATATTATTCGAGGTCTTGTAAAGTCCCCCTGCCCGCACTGGTGCACCTTGGCGGGCACTTCCCGGACCCCAAAACCCTCTTAGATATTTGAGGAGGCCTTTACCCAGCAGTGGTCATTTACACGCTGCTACTTCAATCATAATAGCAATTACGACATATATCTGGAAATTGTACAGTTTTTTTTTGGCTGAAGGCTCTGTAGCCAATTCCACGACAAATTTATATAAACAACATACCATTCGTCGAAGAGCTGGCTGTTGCCGAGCACGGTGGCGACGAGCCGCGCGCCGTGCGCGGGCGGGTTGGAGTACATCCCGCGCACGATCCACGTCAGCTGCGACTTCACCGGCGCCACCAACTTCGCGTCCGACAGGACCAGCGTCAGATTGCCCACGCGCTCGTCTGCGAAGCAAAACGGACGATTGCAAGAGACTTCTTTACTGTTGACTGTGCACCAACCTTTTACATATTTCTGCCGCTGATCAGCAGTGCGCCCAGACCTGACTTAGCGGGAAGACTGTCTCGTGCACTATGCTTGGTCTCCATAACCAAGGGGGAGTCTCCTGGGGAGAGTAGTATCGGCATAACGATGCGCCGCACTTCCTACTCTTCGCATCGACGGCAGAGCCATCGACCAAACCAGCCCCGGGGTTGCCAGGTGGCTGGTTCGTCCGAGCACTCGCCTTGCTGATCCTCATGGCCTCCGGGTGATCACGGTCCCTCCTGGCAAGGCGTGGTCCTTACAGGGAGAGGAAGTGTCCTTTCCCAAGGTGGAGTTGCTAAGGCGGCCGACGCGGAAAGCGAATGTATGAGAGCGCAGTCCCGTGGCCCTGCTGATATGCGGCGAAGGAGGAACACCGAGGGTGTTTTGTGCAGTGCAAGCCCGACATGACCCGTCATTGTCGCCGCTGAAGGTAGCTAGGTATTGCCGCACGTATAAAAAACCTATAAGAAAGTTCTAGTTCTGAAAGACAGTTGAGCGGCTTGACTCACTGTAAAGACCGAAGTTCTTGGCGTAGGATTGCGCGCAGACGAGCTCGAAGCCGCGCTTGACGAAGTACCGTACCGCCCAGGCGTCGCGGTCCAGGTCGCCCGACGCGAAGCCCTGGTACGCGCTGTCGAAGAACGGGAACAACTTGCGCTCCTGCCGAATTACGAGTATATATGTAGAGATTGTGTTGTTAATGAACGACGAATAAACGATAAACTTAAAGCGATTTATTTAACTAAAGCGAGTGGGTGCAGACTAAGATACAGCCAAGTTTAGTCAACTGCTGAATGTAGGCCTCACTGAGAGAGTAGCGGCATGTGTTTCTTGGAAGGTGTACCCACTCTCATCGCGCTGGGCACGCGGGCTGGTGAGTGAAGTGCCAGTTATCCACTAGAGAAATCGTGATGGATATTTCGGCTTCATTCAGTCTGTTACGTTCTTGTAAATCCGCCGATTCTGGAAAATTCATATTCTCACCTCCATGACGTCGGCGATCTTCTCCCACTGCTCGTGCGTGGGGTCGATGCCGGTGGGGTTGTGCGCGCATGCGTGTAGCAGGATCACCGAGTTTTCGGGTGCGTTCTTCAGATCCTCAATGAGGCCGTCGAAGTCGATGGCGCGTGCTTTCGGGTCCCAGTAGCGGTATGTCCGCGGCTGCGTGAAGCCCGAATTCATGAACACGAGGTGGTGGTTCTCTACAAATTCGAGATATACGCGAATGAGAAACCCTGTTGTCTATGGTTGTGTCAATGTGTACAATATTTTTTAATATAACATAGTCTTGTCTATGTCCTTTGTCTTCAAGAGACACACCAGCAGCTTGCCCTCGGTAAAGTCAGCCAGGCTTGCGGGATCGCTTAAGTGACCTCATGACACTGTGGGCTTTGTAACCTGGTGGTTAATGGCTTGGTCCCATGGAGAAACCACATAGGGCTTGACGTCACGAGAAGCCTGTGTTCCAGCTCGCCTTCCTAGAGGGCAAGAAGAAGAGGATGCCTCTGCAGATGGAACACCGTAGGATTTTAGTCGGTGCAAGTCCAACATAACGCCTCCACGGGGGCGGTTAAGCGCTAGGTATTTTCACAGTGACGAGATGAACTTAAATATCAAATTTCTACTACAGCCCTAAAAATGTTTTAGCGGTATATAGCGGCGGTTATAAGATAGATTTAAAGTATATACAGAAAAGTGATACTATTAAAAAAATAAATGTGTCGTACTTACCCCATGTTGGGTTAGAGTAATAGAATGTTGTATACTTGAGATGTTTGCTGAGCAACTCCGAGCCGACACGCAGACCGCCTGTTCCTGACAATGTTTGAACACCGAAAGCCTGAAATGGTTATCATAATCATTGTACAATATTTATACCTTTCCAATTATGACTTGTCGACCGGGTGAGTCAGTTGTTGGCGTACTTACAAATGAAGGTCATGGTTCGAAACCTAGTCGAAATTAACATTTGTCTAACACAAATTAACGATTTTCTGATCGTATAATTTGACTGTCTCGTACTGTTATACCGAGTTTGAGTGTAATTTTTTTTTAAAACTTAGTAACTGAAGATTAGGCAGAAAAATAGAAAAGACCGTATACTCACACGACCAGCGGCTATCACAGGGTTATCTTCTCCGAGCAGCATTGACACTGAAGCAGCACAGAACTGCTCCAACCCTGAAAAATTGTTGGTGCCTTTACGCATATTTTATGTCCACATCGCTTCATTTTATGGGGTATGAGCCTGCTTGGATAATGTGCACTGATTGATACTACACCATCCTATTTTAGTTCACTGCTGAACATAGACATTTCCAAGCAATCACCAGCAAAAGCTATTAAAACATTTCTCGGAAGGTTTGTCCATACTCACCACACCGGGCAAGCGTGTTGGTGAGCTGGTCAGCGCAGTGCCGGTGGCCTCGCACCAATGATGATTCCTATTCGCTTAGAGGACTATTTTAACATTTACATTAATACAGTACATTTACTAAAATATTATATGTGTACGTAAACGCGAATCACACTTATTCTGAGAAATAGTTATCGACTTGATTGTGTACTGAGAAATACTAAAAAATAAGAAAATATAGATTAAAGAATGTAGACTAAATAAAGCAAAGAATTGTTATCTGGGTAGATGCACACGCACACATAGTAAAATTCCAAAATGTATGTACCGAATCTATCATAAACAAAATTGGAAAATTACATCAAATAGTGTTTGTGCTCAAAAGTTTACTAAAACCTTAATCATGAGGAAGCATGATGAGGAAGAATGGTGATGCCTTATGATTACAGAAGTGTTGGTTTGAGTTTGTCGGTTCAATCACGGTTCAAGGAATGAACGGATATGAACGAAATTTAAAGAACTCCTAACTGAGATAAAATATTTCATAACATTATTTTTATCTCAGTTGGGAGTTCTTTTGGGACAAAATTTGCGATCACGCGGGCAACCGCTAGTTAAAAAGTTATCTCTCTGGACCGTATGTATACCCAAGACAGGGATGGTCAGAGGTAATTATTTTTGTCATTTCAGACTACTTTTCACCAAGGCTTATTTGGAACAACTTGAGAGTTGTTGAGCCGGTCGCCGGCTTAAGTGTTCAAGCCAACGATGTTAATCGTACTTAAGTCTGGAAGAACTCAAACTCGACCCCAGGGCCTTATCGGCTATGCCAGGAAAAATGGCTTGTTACATCAATCCCCGATAAAAACATACAGTATTATTGGGCCTCTGGTTCGGAGTTAGAACCCCCAATTTCTCAGCTGTGTTTTAAAATGAAGCAATATGTTTAAAAATGCTCTCATTCACTCCACAGTTTGTTCGGTCACCGTCGCATTAAATATCATAATTAAATATCATAAGAAAAATATCATTAGGCGATCCTCGGTAAACCGTGGCATCTATAACTACCTGATGTTACCTAAAGATATAATAAGTGGATGCCGTAATTTACTTGGTTTAGTTAAATCATATATCGATACCACGTAATAATAATTAATTTTATGGTAATATTCACTTTGTTCCCATACTTATAAAGTTCATTATTACTTTTAGCTCATGTCACCATAGTCCATTATAAACAAGTCATGGCATGATTCCGATAACCTATCGCTTTAATAATGAGATAAGACGAAGACAATGAAGGCGCCTAAGTTTAACGTAACGCTGTATCAAGTACTTTTACATAAAACTTACATAATCTTGTGAGATAAAGAAAATACTATACTATTAGTTCATTAAAACATTACAAACAATTTCAGCACATTTTATTTGAACTTCATGACTCATCGGTTTAATATTACTATTATAAATTGAGTGTCCGTCTGTTGTTTAGACAGGGGTATATTGCAACACTAACTCCAAGTGGTGATGTGGCATCACGAGTCCGAGAGTACCGGTAATGCTCTCACACACTGTCCAACGTCAATGGTGTCCATGGACAAACCTTCCACGAAATGTATGCCGGTTCTTGGTGGTGCTTTCTTGGAGTGGGCTTTGTTCCGCGGTGGCTTTAAATAGGCTGGTGTTAGAGTCCGTCTGTTATTTAGAAATAACTTATATGCTTTTTCGCTAATCTAATCTTAGGAACGGCTAAACCGACTTTGTAGTCAATTATCTTGATTCTAGGGTACTTTTTACTCAGGAAACATTTAAGGTTCCAAAGTTGACAGTGTTTAAAATTTGTTGCACGAAGTCCCGAGTTACAGCTACAAGCTACAGGTTTAAATAAGAACATCGTAGGGTTATACTCATCGACCTCTGTACCGGCCGAGTTAAATAATGAGTAGTAGGTAACGATTGTCTAATCAGTGTCGCGAGATAGAATTTCTATGAAGATTATAGTTGTCCGAAATACTAATTATTGGGTTAGTTAATAGAAATAAAGGGCTACCTACTTTCAGCACGCGATCTTTAACGGCCACGTGGCACAGTGATAAGCGCACCTACGAAGTGGTGGGCCCTGGTTTAGTTCCGCCTTGGTTATTGTTTTTTGGGCCTGTATATAAATTTTACTGTCTTATATTTTTGAAGTTAAATCAAATACGGAAGGGTGAAGACGAGTGAGCGCTTGTGTTTGCTCAACTACAATATACCTATGTAATATACCTGCGGCACTCAGTAGCAACTTATGGACTAATATCATTATCATGATCATCACTATTGTACTTAGTAGACATCACTATTCCCGCGCCAAAGTTGCCATGCTTAAAACTGCATACTACTCCGTGCTGAATTCTGAATTGGAAACACCAATGCTACATTTTGTATAAAAACATATTTAAAAGTTTGGTGACCTATCCATATTAAAGTAAATATAAAATAAATGAACAAGTTGTAATGGTTACATAACAGTTGATTACAAAATAAAAATATGAATAGACAACAGTTCTATAATAAAATATGAATGTGGTAAAAATAACATCTGTAAACAGAGATGGTTTAAAATAGTCAATTGGCATGGTTTCTCACTAACAAGTGCATAGCTGGCAGCAGTCCAGTTAACAGTTTATTATAATTATCAATATTTTTAAAGAATTTGCTTTATGGTACACTATAAGGAGAAATTAGGAGCTTGACTTCATGTTATAAAAATTAATTATAAAATAAATGAAAACACTGCTTCACATTAAAGCTGCTTTAAAATAAGTTTTCAGAATGGCACAACAAATGCATTAAATTCTCTTTCACTGTATAAACCAGGGATTCCAAAAGCGGACTATATTGACCCCTTGGGGTCGATATTGTATCAAAAGGAAAGAAACTAGAGAAAGGATTTTTAAAGTAATTTGCCTATGGGGATCTGAAATATCAGTTCGTTTTGTAAAAGGGGTCTCTTATATAATAGTTTGGGAATCCCTAGTATACATTGATTTTTTTTTTAAATAAAAAGTAGTTATGCAAATGTGTAAATCCTCAGTTATTTGAAGTAATCATTGGCATTCATTTCTGTTGTCCCTTGTCATGTCAAAACAGAAGAATTCCTATTATTTCAATGTGTCAAGTTTTATACAATGAGACTAATATTTGCCTTAATGCAACCCGGTGGCTAGGTAACAGACCTCTCCAAGCTCAAACGCAGAAGGTAGTTTCTTGGTCTACCGTGCACAGGGCTTCTGTATAGTAGGGTTTTACTTAATTATTTGAATTTCTGGTTATAATGTATAATTTTTTTAATAATAAATTGTTTATTTTATCATCTTTTATATGTACTTCCGAATAAACTTTTTCTTCGAATCAATTCCAATAATTTATTTACTATCAACCACCCTGACAATGTGGACATTAAGGAGGACTTGAAATGTTGGAGAAGTATCACAAAAATAACTTTAAGTAATTTATGGTGCAACTTCCAAACACACCATCTTGCAACCTTCATATAAGAATTGTTTTGGCAAAATAAAGTAGTGTTCAAACTTTTGCATGGATTATGCGATGCCACACTGCAGTGCAATGCCACACCAAGTAATAAGTAAGTAATATATATATTAAGATGTATTGTATTTTCTATGGTTCATAGTTCCCTCGCATAAACAAATAAATGAAAAATAAAAATCTCACCAAGCACAGGTAAGTATTCATGCAAAAGTGATTCATCAGCAGCCATTTGCTTTTCTGTTTTACGTACAACAGGCAAGACCCATGGTTTGCCATTTTCATCTCTGTATGCTGTGAAGAAAAATCACAATTTAAAAATAATTCAAGATGACAGTCCCTTTTACATATTACCACCAAATTTAACTACATAAAAAAATTGTGTGACCAATTGGTATAATAATTATGGTATCTTGCGTAAACCTGCTTGAGTTTTCAACTTATAATCTTACACTCAAAAGAAATACAGTATCTCTACATCTAATGTAATAATTGTCACTATTACTGAGTTCTGTACTTGAAATGAATTCCAGCAAATACTTTATCAATGCATTTTATATAATTGCACACAGTAAATCACTGTTTGCGCATTAATGGTTCAGATTTGATAATAAGGCGCAAAGTAGTTTCCTCTGCTATAGAGCAATATCTCCAAGCACATCCAAGTATATTCCGAATTTCATATTTTCAAATCAGACGTCTTATCAGACCACAGAGTCTATTGAAAACTCTGACCAATGTGTGTTCATTGCCTATATTTAATTGGATTATTTAACTCTTAAACTTTCAAGAGCTTTAGTTTTGTGATTAACCCATCATTATCACAGCTTATATTAGCTTTATGGTTACGGTTAACAATATCCTCGGTTAAAATTCAACCATTTATCCAGTGTTAACCGGCCGATTACATAAGCGACTTACTACATTATTTAAATAGATTTAAAATGAAATATTATTGTAAATAGAAATATCACTTTAGTACACACCTCCGACTGTTAAGTTGACCTTATTCTTAAATGTGTCATCAATGAAAAGTTTATTGAGCTGAAACACCTCGATCGGGGGTCCTTGCTCGACGACTTCAAACCGCGAACCCATTTTGATTTATAAACTTATTAATCGCAATTATTAAGCTTAAGGCACAGTAATGCCGCTTCAACTTGACTAGCAAACAGTTATAACTACTACGTTTGACTAAGGAATAACAATAAATGCAGAGCCAGATAGATCTATTTTGTTTAAATATTATGGCATTAGCGTGACCTTCTCGATGTACTATTTCAATGTCAAATAGCATTAGGCATTGAAGTAACGAACAGCTTTTTTTAAGAAAATAATTAGCTGTTTTCCTTTCTTAAAAACCCGGTATAAAAAAATTTAGCACATGACAAACGAACTAAATTAAAGTTCGAAACTTATATAATTTATATCATTATCAAAAGAACTGTAAACATTGGACCAATTATTACCTGAATGAAGCTATCGCATGTTGCTGCTCTTGTACAAAACTGTCAACGAGATATTATCTCTGTCAATTTCTTAGTATCAGTACTTCTTTGAGCTATCTTTTTTACACGCAAAAAATATAGCTCTAAGTATTTTTTTTTCATGGGAAAGGGGAAAATTAGTAAGTGGTTCACCCAATGGTAAGTAATCACCGGCGACCTCGACATCTGCAACACTGAAGGAGCTGCAGCAAGGAAAGAAGGGTTTTGATCAAAGGAAACGCAGAAGCACAAGATGACTCTAGTTCATGCTGGAATTCTGCCAGGCCGTGGTACTACCTCAGACGATCCAGCTCATTCGAGCAGCAGTAAAAGCTACCACTAAGCTCTACAACGTACGAAAAAGTTTGGTAATGTCGTGTCTGAAAATTTCGTGTCTGTGTGTGATTGATTAATCGGTCAAAACACAGCAGTTTAGTGCAGAATAAAAGTACAATACTAATAAATTGCCTTAACTACAAATTTAGTTTGAAAAGAAAAAAAATTCAACATGAAGCTGTGTCTCCAGAACAACAAATAGTGGAGTAAAATATTCAAAATAGATTTTTCATGCGTAGTATTTAATAACTACTGCTATATTTTTCGGTAAAATGGATAAACATTACAGTCTTACATGTTATAAGTATGTTTATATGCAAAAAATTTAAACGCGTTTGGAGCTTTACTCCTTGCAGTGTAATAGTCCGCAGATAAAACGATTATTTCTTACTGAAATAAAACTTCTTGTATTTACGCGAACACTACACTTTTGAAATGAAACTATAAGAAATTTTTAAAAATATAATATATTATAAATATAAAAACCTGAGTTAACTACGACATCTAATTATTCAGTCACAGTCAATAAAAATTAAATGTGATGTAATCCGTAAACAAAAGTTTCATTTTAAAATAAATACGATTTAAAAGCTAACCGTTATAATTATGGGAGGATACGACCAATTAAGCGGCTTTAAAGCTTTTTCAGAGTTGCTCAGCGCGCTATGGAAAGGGCTATGCTCGGTGTTTCTCTACGTGATAGAGTCTGCAACGGTGATATCCGCAGCAGAACTAAGGTAACCGACATAGCCGTAAAGATCAGCAAGTTGTAGTGGCAATGGGCCAGCCACATAGCTCGCAGAACTGACAGCCGTTGGGGAAAAAAGGTTCTCGAGTGGCAGCCACAGGCAAACGCAGTGTAGGACGACCCCCCACAAGATGGAGTGACGACCTGCGCAGTGTCCTTGCCTGGAATCGACCTGGAAGTCGATGGATGCAGGTGGCTCAGGACCAAGCTTCGTGGCAATCTTTGGGGGAGGCCTATGTTCAGCAGTGGACTTCTGATAGGCTGAAATGATGATGATGATGATGAAAGCTTTTTCAACCTGTTATTTATTGATACGAAACGGTTTCATTACATTGCCATGAAAACTGTCAATGAGCCACCAGTAAACGTTAAATACTCAGTATTAATTCAACTAATTCATTAATCAAAAGTTTTAAATTATCGATTATTTGCACAGACTTACAATAGTAGTAAAGTTGTGTAAAGTAGCAGCTTGAGCTAGATGCATTTTCCTACGGTTGGGCAAAAGCGTTCTTCTCAAATATGTCGGAGGGTTTTGCTCTAGGACGGGCTTCACATATCTACGAAATAGTATTTTTTATTATTTCTTAGACATGCAGGTTTCTTATGATGTGTTCATTTACCGCCGAGCTCGTAGCAAATTCTTAGTGTGTAAAATTTTAATGATGCCGACACCGGGGACTGAACCCAGGTCACCCCCGCTCTATGATACTAAAGTGAGCGCCCTGACCATAAGGCTACTACGCCTAGTCTAGACATTATAATAAAACCAAATGAGGAAGGTTGATTGCGGTGGCTACTTAAATAAAAAACATCCTAATTTAAATAGAGAAGATGACATGATGTTGCCACCGGCTTGGGATCCCGTAATGAATTGAATTAAATCTAAACACTGCCATTCACCATACCATTTCACCTCAAGATACTGCTTAGATCGGACCAAAGTGTAATAATAAAATGCAGACGATAGCCAGAGTTATCTTTGATATCAGAAAGTCTAACGGCACAGACAAAAAGCAGAAGCAAAAAAAGTCAAAATTAAATGAGATATATTTCTCAGATTTGGTTTCATTT
Organism: Bhutanitis thaidina; assembly: GCA_029286595.1. Taxonomy (NCBI): domain Eukaryota; kingdom Metazoa; phylum Arthropoda; class Insecta; order Lepidoptera; family Papilionidae; genus Bhutanitis; species Bhutanitis thaidina. The sequence goes on from JAGSMS010000018.1 coordinate 9,129,558, forward strand.
CAAAATCACAGTAGATCATAAACTAAAATTTCCACATATTTAGCACACTAGCACTTTTCTTAACTGACTTAGCTCAACTGCTTATGCTGTTGAGTAATTTATACCAAATATCAACAATACTACGCTTACATTAGTTATTGGACTGAAAGAAATGGAAGATGAATATAAACCAGAAAAAAACATAAATAGTAATAACAAATATATGCACATTGTGGCGTAGTAAAACAAATTTTAATTTTTGTATTCTGTGTAAACCGGGTTTTTAAGACGACATACTCTGGGATCATCTGGTCTCAATACCATATATACGGATTTGTACTCCTTATTATCGCCATCGTTTTTGACATATTTGTACAATCCAGCTAAAGCCAAAACACCTCCGATAATTGCCATACAGCTTGAAGCCATAACCTCTGGTATTTCCCACCAACCCTTCTTGAACAAACCCATTAGCGTCGAGCCAAATTTAACTTGATGGCCAATTTCTTTGGGCATCGGCATATTCTCTTCTCTTTAACACACTAATTGCGAATATTTTAGTCCGAAATAATATTGACAATGACAGACCATTTTTGTTTTTCTTTACGACGTCGTGTTGGCCAAAGCAGTGCATAATATTTTACAGAAAACCTTGTAGCTAAAGTCACAACTATTTTAAACACTATCCAATCCCTTATGTCATTGTCAAATTAAAAAGTAAAGTTGAAATTGAGGTCGAGAAGTGGTAGAGTGGTCGAAAACTAAAGGAAATATTTAAAAATTACATAATACTAATGGCTGCCCCAGCCACAAGAAGAACAATAGGCCAACTACTTCAACAAGGTTGGAATGAAATACCAGAAGTGTTTGCTTCTACAGGTCTTGCCGTAGTTGGTATCGGTTTGGGTGTTCTAGGGTGTTATAATTATGTGAAAAGGGACGGTGACAACAAGAGATACAAAAGCGTTTATATTGTAATGAGGCCTGACGATCCAAGAGTAGCTAAGATCCGAAGGGATGATTAAATGTACTTGTAAACTTTGTTTTTGTTTAGTTGGAGTTATGTAATAAAGCTGGTTAAATTATTGTTGTGATTATTTGTAATTTTTAAATTACACTGTAAATTACTACAATTAACTTATACTTGTTAATTTAACAATTTTAGTAAAATACAAGTTTGCATTTTCTGTTAAATTGCCAATTTTAACTTCTACTTCACCTAGGGTTTTTGGAGTCTGAAAGCGATTGTCGTACTTCATATTTTCAAATCATTTCTATTAACCTTTTAATTCACAACTAGTTAACCCATATGTCATTATAGTAGTTTCATTTGTTTCAAAGTTATGGCACAAGAAGGGTTCATAAAGTTTCTAAAACATTTCAGAAAACACAATTTGTTGTCAGATTATTATAATTAATTACTTACAGTGCCCATGGCTGCTAATTAGTTAATGGGTATAATAAAAAAATAACTAATGTCATATACATTATTTATAAAGTTTATGGCATTCACTGACGAAATTTCAAATAAGTTGACCCCATAATACCATGACTGGTTTTTTTTTATGAGGAAGGGGCAAGCTTGCCAAACGGCTCACCTGGTGGTAAGCTTACCGTTGTCCATGTACACCTGCAACACCCAACGAGTAACAGGTGTGTTACCGGCCTTTGAGTATATTTGGGAGATGGCCCTCCCATCATGGGGGAAGGATGTCACTCCTTTGCGCAGGTACTCTGCGAGACCGTGGTACTTCCCCGGTCCAACCGGCGTTCGAGCAGCAGCAATAGCCGCCTCTTGGCTCTACTACGTACATCCACTACTCTGAATGAGTTAGTTTATTACTGGCTACTTTTCCATAAAAATGTAGTTTCACCAAATGTCATCAAACTATTAATTGTATAAAGTACACATTAGTACTTTTGATTGTTATAAATCAAACCAAAAAAATGATCAGGATCTTGTTGCAAGTTCTAAAAAGCCTAAGAAAATATTCTGCCTGGTTTGTTTGCATTATGGGTAGCTAACGCGCGGCTTTATCATCCCAAAGCTTTCATGTAAAGTGTTATGCATACTATTCTGTTATGTTGAAATCTGTTTCTTCAGCAATAAAATGTACCGTAACACGACGACATGCGTATATGATTTTTTCGTCGTTTCGTAGATGTTCTTCCACGTTTAAATATGGTACACTAACGTGCAACTGTAGAATTCGGTGGAGCATTTACCCCTAATAATTCTGATCGACTTGTTCCATAAGGATTTTTTTCAATCGCTTTGTTATTTTTAAAAGATAATCAGTTAGTTTATTTCTTTAGGTATCTGAAGATGAATACGCCGACGGTGCGTCGATGCTAGCTAGTGTCGTGCGTGATATTCGTAGTTAGTAAAATCATGCACCGTTGTGAGCCTAACCAGTATTTACTTTTACTAGTCTCTTTTTTTAGACGTCCTACGCACGGACCTTAGAATAAGATAATACACACATCAAAAAAGTCTAAGCAACATGCATGATATTACAAGTTTACCATTTACATTAATTAATTTCTAAGTCTTTACTCACTCAAAGTGCGTAGGTATGTAAACTTAAAAAAAAAATCGATTATGTTTTGTTTTTTTCATAAAATTAAATGAAAGGGAATTTGTTTGAATTTAAGTGCGTTTTTATTGCTACGTTTAGTCTTGATTTTATAATTTTACCAACCATTTAAACAAAGTTAGCGACAAAATTGAATTGTTAGATATTCTTTACGTCATGGAGCGACGTCAACTGACGGCAAATGTAATGCAAAGAGCTGTAGGGATGTTGCAAGCGGGAAGTAATCAATCTCAGGTATCTCGGCATTTTGGGATTCATAGAAGTGTTATTTGTCGTCTTTGGCAGCGCTACAATAATACAAGGAAACCCGCTGAACAGCATTCAGGCCGTAAAAGGAGTACAACCACTCGGCAAGACCGGTACATACAACTGACTGCAAGACGCCAGCCGATGTTAACCGCTCGAGAGATCAGTTTGAGGCTACAAAATTCAAACGGTGTTGATGTAAGTCCCCAAACTGTGCGAAATCGACTGCATGAGTACGGCCTACGAGCTCGACGCCCAATTAGGTGCCCACCGATACGTCCCGGGAATCGCGCTCGTCGAAATGAATTGTGTAGAGAACGCAGAACATGGACCCTGGAACAATGGGATAAAATTATGTTTTCCGATGAATGTATGGTATGTAAATGGTAAATTTGTAATATCATGCATGTTGCTTAGACTTTTTTGATGTGTGTAGTTTAACCTTAGGTTCCACTAAAGTGTAAGCTATGAGCATTGGCAGTTCTAGACTTTTGAAGAATAAAGTCCTAATCTTATGGGTTTTTTCAATTTTCACGCAGAAACCCTTAATGATTTCCGGGTGAAAAGTTACGCATTACATAGTGGAAGTTCCCCACGTCCCATAGTGCCGAAAAAACCGGTTCAGCCGTTTCCAAGATTTTGGGCCACAAACAAACAAATTTAAGAATAGGATCGTCTAAATAATTATGGGCTAAAAAAGAAAAGAGTAGTGATTTCAAAATCACGGACACTTACTTTTCTTATATGGTTATATTGTGAACATTATAATCTGATGTACATTTTTGGTTTTTAAATATATTTTTTTTATTAATTACTTTTATTCGAGGTGTGTTATTTAATTTGTTTATAAAAAATAATTAAATCATGATTTAAATGAAGCTGATTTAAAATCCTGCTTCACTCCCTCTGTCGTATGAGGCGTTTTACAAACCTAAAAAAGATATAAACAATAAATATTTATAGACCAAAAATATATATGTATATTTTTGATTAATATATATTTATTGTTTGTATATCATATGATATTCCATGTGGGAATCACGCCTGCAAACCGCTTCGCTGCCGAGCTACTAATATAAAAGAAAATATAATATGGTTTAGTAAAGGTACTCTTTATTTTGAGATTTAAATTGTAACTACAGTTGTTTTGCAGTCCCCTTTACCCCGTATTGTGACATTGCCGGTAACAATGCTTTGGAACATAATGTTATTAGATTAATAAAAAAAAGATTACTTTGTTCACTCTTCATTAATTTCTTTTTTAATTTCACCCAATTTAAACGTTCGCATCTTTGTGGTCAATGTGTGATGGCGGTGGCGAAAACCAAAATGAAAGACCACTACCAAATATAAGATTTTACCACATGGTTGTTGTTAGAGTTAGTTAAAATTTTCATTGTCATTACTTGACCATGAAATCGCAAAAATCTCGTGGCTTATTCCGATAAATATATAACCATCTTAAAAAATGCAAGACCGAAGGAGGGAAACAGTCGACCGCGTCTAAAGGTCGTTAATTTTTCTGTCAAGAATAGCTATTATGGCAAATCTTTGCTCGAGAGAAAGGAATGGATAAATTTAAATAAATTATCTCTATATACCTCTATTAGAGACATGATTATCTTTCGAACTCTAGCTAATCTAATTGTAATTACTTAAATTTTCCTTTTATCTTCTTAATCAAAATTTATAATACCCTAAAAAAAATATTCGAAATAACCACAAACTTCTTGCTACAGAAATGATCTGATATGGATTGATTGATGGAAATCGTAAACGGATCCTTGTTACACGACAAATAAATTGTAATACTGATAATATCAAACTTAATTTTAACTCTAAAACAAATGTAATCACATAATCTTAATTATAAAAATAAAAATTTGTTTCATAAAAATAATGTTACACAATTAGACAACTGATTTTCTTGATCGAACCGAATGTAATACGGTTTTTAACTAGTCCTCAAAAAACCATCAACAAATAGACAACACTTATAAAACATAGACACATCTTCTTGTAGTAATTTTTAGAACAAAAACTGACTCTTTATTTCTTCTTTGTTTTCCCCTTATTTATTGATGTTGATTCTTCCTTGTCTTTACTAGTAGTCGGCTTTTCTTTGACTTTCTTTATCTGTAACAACAAGTAATTTACTAATTATTAATACAATGCTGTATTTAAAAGTACATTACAATTTGTTTTATGTAAAAAAGGATATAGATTGCTAAAACTGTTAAAGGTGGTAATTGGTCGCATTAGCAAGCTAATCCTTCTTTTAATTACGTGTCAGTAATATGATGTAGATAGTATATAGACTTTAAATTCACGGCAAATATTGATGACTTGACAAGAGAAACCCAAGTAAAATATCATTCAATGAGGATGAAATATAAACTAACTACATCCTTACTGTAAGTATATCATGAAAACAGTACCATACATTAAAAAACAAAAATTGTCGAACTTATTTTACAGTCGGTTAAAAAAAAATTACTTTAACGAGCGCGTCGTTCTCGGGGTCACTGTCCACAGGCTCGTCGTCGACTTCGTCATCGTCATCGCACATTGCGTCGTCGTTCCTCGCGCGCACGCGTCGCACGTCGCCCGGCGCGTACGGCAACGCGCTCGCACGCTTGTTGTACGCACGCGTCATCGCCGCTTTCACCTGAATTATTATAAATGTGTATTTGGACGAGTATGGCTTAAATTGAGAGAATAGAGTAAAGTGTATTAGACAAAAGAAGCAGTTTCTCAATTATTATCATCATTGCAGCCATCGTTGAGACAGACAAAGAATGTCACGAAGCATGATCCTGCGTCTTCTGTATCAATCGGCCTCCCGAAACACTGAAGGTATTCCATCATTTCACCTTTCTTCCCCAACGGTTATCAGTAGTAAAAGCTCAGTTGACCGCCCCTTATCGAGGTTTCGTAGTAAATATGCATATGATCAAACATACATTATGTTTTTAACATGATAATAAATTTAACATTATCAAAAATCATTATTACATTTTTTCAAACAGTTTCAATAGCTTTATTTTAGTGAGATTGGACAAACATAAACAAAGTACATATATGAGCAAAAATATTATAGGATTTACCTTAGATTCAATCAAGACCATTGGATTTCTTTGGCCAGGCCATAATGATAATTCTATTAAGGTATCTAAATCCTCTCTCAGCAGATGGTATGACTGGAGGACATCCAGAGATTGTAAGATACCGTCTGCTCTATGTTTGAGCATCGGAGTCACCACGGCGTCGCGTAAGTGCGTGCAATAGTCGAGGAATATTGAGGATTTCGAACCCGAAGTACTGAAAATGATTATTATGATAAAGTAGCGCACTTTTATTACAAACATATCAAAATTTTTTCCAACGCCGGCACCATCTTAACCTAACAATTTCGCTCATTGACAATGAGGGAGTTGGTCCACCGCCGTCGTCGCCGCGACACGATTCTGTGTCCACATCTCGGTGGTTGTACTCTATTGAGTAGACAACGAGAGCAAGACAATTTTTAGACAGATTAAAAAAACATGTTTAGGCTAATTTAGCTGTGATATAATAAATGATATTAAAATACTTTAAAATAATACATATGTGTTGTATATGATACATAAACGTGTAATAAATAAATAAATAATATATTTATATCTAATGGATGTGTGTTATAAAGCTATATTAGCTTTCTACGAGTGCTACGGATGTTTAAAACAGTGCACGTGAATTTTTAGGCCAGGTCTTTGTCTTGAGAAATAAGTTTTTATCGATATTATTCCGCGTGGTAGAGCCAAGCGGCGGCTTTTCTGCTGCTCGAATGGGCCGGCTTAACCGGATTGGTACCACGGCCTCGCCGAATACCGGCGCGATGTAGAGGCTTGTTGTGCTTCTGCGTTTTGTTCGGTGAGTGAGGTAACCGGAGGCCTACTCCTCCTCCCCTTCCCCTTCCTCATCCTTCCTCCCATCTCCAAAATAACCTTAAAGGCCGGCAACGCACCTGCAGAACCTCTGGTGTTGCAGATGTACATGAGCGACGGTAATGACTTACCATCAGTTGAACCGCTTGCTCGTTTGCCGCCTTTCCCATAAAAATATATATATTAGAAGTAGGTGGTGTGTGGTGTTTACCTGAGCCTAGTGTGTGCGTGTATCATCTGACCGAGGCGCTGCATCTTACTGGCCCGCGAGTTCTTGCCGAGCCAGCCCGGGAATTGTATCTGTCCGGCCACGTGGCCCGCCATAGCGTGCCCTGGCATCACCGAGCTGTACATGGCCTGCCAATTAAACATTCGTGTTAATCGTTGAAATTAATCGTTAAATCGTTTATATTACATCGATAGAAGATAACATTCACAGAAACTGAGTTCCAAATTTATTAGCTTCACTAACGCCACAACGCAACTACTGATATAACTTAAAGTTATTATGAACCGGTTCACATAATATCAAAGAAGAACCGGCAAGAAACTCTGGAGTAATCTTTTAAATCTCTTGTTACAATGTCATTTACAATTTATAATAAAATGCATACAATGTCAAATGTATATTAATAATTTTTTAAATGTCAATTTTATAATATTTCAGTAACCAGGTGACAAGTCAAGTGCTAAGTGTTATTTCCCCACATTTTTGTCCTCAATATATTGTAACCTTTTTTAATGTTTGTGTAACAATTTTTTGTCATGTCAGATTCTTGCACCACCTTTTAACGATTGTATATTATAACTAAGTCAACATACCTGAACAGGCAACAGATTCCATGACTGACTTCCTCTTATTCTCGCCTCAACCAGATCACCCAAGCTGATGCTGTCGGCAGCCATGCTTATTCTTTCTAACACTTTGTCCCTGAATTTTTGAATATATGTTATCATTGGACAGTTAAAACATGATTATAGTTCAATAATAAAAACGATTTTATAATGTTTTGAATCCAATATTGCGCGTTTTTATCGTAATACTTCTGTGTACAGTAGACCACGAATCGGAAATTTGTATAGCGTTGCGTTTTGCCAGGATCGTTGAAGAAACCTCGACATTAAAATAAAACGGCACTAAACAGTAACAATCCCTACACATACGTAGTATTTAATGTACAGCACCAGTATTTTAAATTTGCAATCGCCGCAGTACTCAGTTTTGGCCCGATGCTTGCGTAGGGGGAGCTGAGCGTCCTATGACATCTCTGTCCCTCTTATACGTTTGAGCAATATGTACGTACTCGTGCCCACACAAAATGGGTTACACGTTAGGTTTGTATGTTATTTCTGTTACTATTACGTATTATCACTATTATTACATGCTATGGTTACTTTTATTTTTCTAAATTTTATTTACATTTGAAATATCATATGCTCTGATACTTTTTTATGTGAAAATCTGTGCGACCGCTCCGAAGAACTGACTCCAGAGCGGTAAAGTCATGAAATTTGTACAGTAATTAAACTATGAAATGTTACATAAAAATACCAATTAAAGATAAGTCGGTGGTATATATATACACTGAAACGCGTTTTGTGTTAACTACTAATGAACAGACAGAATGCAGAACGGTCGAGTTAAACAGGATTTCACATCGCGCACGTCAGTGAGCGGCCGGTGTTCCCGTGGCCCTGCCGGTAAGCGGCGAAGGTGGAATCCCGCGGGCTTTTAGTCGGTGAAAGCCGGACATAACCCGGAAGGGGTCCAGGCTTCCCTTTACGAGGGTTACGTTTCCTTTACCGATTCTCTTACGCTGCCACTATACGGTTTTAATGAAATATATTCTATTCATTGGAAATCTTATAAAATTTGTCATTAAACAGATTTTATCATAGTGTTTAGTACAAGTTGAGGTCAGACCTCAACTCGTGGATCTTACATTCGAACTGTAGCTGAAGTCAATAATTGTGCAAGGAATAGTTTATTGTTTTTACCGGTTCTGGATGTTCTGTTGTCGCGTATCACTAACATTGCATATGAGTTTGTTCTGTTATTGCGCCAAAATACGGCACTTTAAAGCACCTAGTGCGGATTAGAACTTATGCTTGTTTTCGATTCTGTTAGGCGTTTTGGCTTTTACAGGTTCATAGGTTTGCGCTTTAAGCAGATGTACAAGAGTAAATCTACTGCTTACCTCTTTATAGTAAGCTATCTATGGACCGTCCGAGGGAGATTCGGACCTCGCCTCGGACGGTCGAGGTGTTTCGATAGAAATGGGCGGTAAGAACCGCCCTGAATCCCGGGTGTACGGTGTGTACGCGGGTGTTTTGTTGGCACGATAGGCTCTTATCCGTCGGCGGGGGATAGTGTAATTGTTTCTACTCTTAACTGTATGTTCAGTGTGTGCTTGAGTCGGGTTAACCGAGACTGGGTCGGTTAGTCGGTCTGTTGGTGAACTTATGCTTACTAAGCGAAGCAGAATGCGGCATAGTACACCATAACACAGTTTTTTTTTTTAAATTTAGGAATTACTTAGTAAACAAAATGGACAGTTACTTGGGACAACGCGGCACGACTTGCAGATAGTTCTCCTGTACGAACAAAGGCGCGAGACTGTAATCGTAGAAGAAGAGGTCGCTTTTATCGTTTATAGACATATTCTTGTGCTCCTCTGCGGTGAACACCTTGCGCACTGCTTCCCATGGGCCCTGTCGAATAGTCCAACGTTGTTTTGAAAAAATACAATTTTAACGACATTGACTGGCTCCAGCAGAGCTACACGTCCAGCTGGTAGTATTTTAGGATTTTTCTTATACTCTCACCTTATCAGCCTGCAAGCAGTCCACGGCAGGACATGGCGTCTCCAAAAAGTAGGATTTGCTATAATCGCTCGGTATGCGGATTGGCGTTCGTACTAGCAGACACCTCGTCCCTTAGACGCTGTTGCCTATTATCGGTCTGCTTAGTTTGGTTCCCGTAGTTTTCGAGTTTTTGGCAAAGTCTTTTTCCTTAGTCGGCTCTTACGTTACCCACTAGAAGATAGGGGGTGGCAGATTGCCGGCGTAATACCGATACCACAAAGTGATTTTTTGTTTACTTGTTTTAAATTGCTATTTACACTTTTGAAGATAGTCCTCCCCCTTTCACGATCTGAGCTTTTTTTAGACGAGTATTCCGCCATTTTACCAAACGACACCCACGAGGTTTCGTATACGACTGTTGTAAAATAATATACAGTCTGGATCACTGACATGTTGACTTTCAATAATTTTGAATCTTATTACAAGGCCTTAAGGCTCTGCTGCTCTGCTGAACATAGACCTTTTAAGGAAAGCAATAACAAATACTGGCTTCAATGCGTGGATGATTTGCCCGTACTCAGAATGCGGAAGCAGGTTGGTAAGCGCAGAGCCGACTTCCTCATCCGAGATTCTGAAGAGAATCTTTTGATATTCCTGCCTTTCAGTTTCCCGCAAGTATATTAATTAAAGTTTTTCATTAAATTCAGAATTTTTGTCTCATTATAGTTCAACAACCGTGAATTTAGACAGAGAAAAAAGTTTAGAAATATTACGTAAAAATAAAATATCTGTAACTTTTTAAAAAATACTTATATAAAAAATATACATTATGCATAATGTATATTGTTCATAATATTGTGGAAATATGCATTAGAGTTTAAGCACATTTTAGCACGGATCGATCGCCGACCACACATTATCTTAAATAATCTATGGTACAGATATTGGGTTGGAACTCATTCGCGTCTTAAAACCAATCTCACCAGTTTAATGTCTTTCTTAAAGTTCATGGCCTCGGTTCTGATCCGGTCCGGGTCGGCCAGCCGCGGCTCGGCCGCCCACACGCACAACAAGTGCAGCGCCTGGCGCACGTCCTGCCCGGCCGCCACCACCAGCTGCAACAGCGCGTCCGGGTGCATCTTGATGCCTTCTTTGAAACATATCGACATCAGCGCTGACTGTTGGGAAAAATAAACACTTTAATTGAAATCAGTATCATTTATTATCCGCTTTTACATAAAAATATTTGACAACAATTCTGTGGTGAAGCTTATTAATGGGTTTTTTCACATCCAAGACATTCGTTAATTGGTCAAACGAAAATGTGTGTCAAAAACATGTTAAAAAATTACCTGGTGCTGTCCAGCATTTTTATTTATAGGTCTATGTCCAGCTGTGGACTAGCTGGACATAGACCTGTCCAAGGCGGCGATAGCAAAAGCCGGTATTCATTCTGGAAGGTTTTTGCTATCTTCAAAATTACCAACTGGCGTCTGGATGTTACTGATGTACCGACATCATCGTTTATTAGAATTAGAATAAGACTAGATTTGTAGTTTTACAAAAATGAAAATTATAAGAAACTATTATAAATAAATACCCTGATCTGTTCGACTCTCGGTCTACTGAAGCGTAGGTCATAGCAGTAGTTGACCAGGGAGCGCATTTTCTGGCTGTTCCTGTCGTTGCACATGCAAATGATAGGTACCGATGTCGATTTTATCAGACCTATCAATTCTTGAAGGCCACCTGTGATGAACAAAATAATTATTTTAATGCGACACATTATTTGTTTTAATTAGAAAAAAACATTACCCTCCATAACACAACAGAGATTCCTGGAATGGTGATTGTAGGAATCTCTCCTGTGTCGTGGAGATAGTTTACAGACAAATTGCACATGGACAAACATCCGGAGCCCGAACAATTGTTCGTTGCGGGAATCAAACCCGCGACCCGCTACGCTGCAGTCAAAAGCTTAGGGAGTGCGGCACCGAGCCCGCAAGTGCATTCGTTCGTACGCGTGCGTGTATGCGTGTAAAAATGGACGTTTGTTCATGCATGCGCATGTATTACACTTGCCTCTATCTTCATTACCAGCCATTCCGTCAACTTCATCCATAACTAAGACGTGTTTCTTTGTCACAGCTTGCTTACTCGTGTCACCTGGAAAACGTGTAAGTATTTTAAACTAGATGTATGCTTCAGTACTGACGATTTTTCTGACAATTTTAGGCCAAAGACTATATTTAGATTTATATTTCCAAGGGAATCATGCGTGAAATACCGCAGAAGTCATTAATTATTACTAGTAAGGGAGTACCGAGTAAGTACGAATAACGAAGTACCTCACCTCTGGCGTAGGCAGAGAGTGAAGTAGTTGTCAGCAGCTCGCCAATTTGTTCCTTTATCAATGTTTTGTTCCTAGTGTCCGAGGCGTTGAACTCCACTGCGTCGAAACCTAATTCTTTGCACACTAGCGACACCGTTGTGGTTTTACCTTGAATTAAACAGGCAAATTATTAACTACAAGAAAAAATAACTGTAATTACAAATGCAAAACATGTCATTAGAAGCTGTAGCTTTCTGAAGTAACTTCTTGAAACAAAACTTCAGTCTTTTTCAAATGGACACGATAGAGAAAAAGTTGGTTAAGGTTACGCGTTACTTTTTTTATGTATAAATATACAAGCTTAAACATGTGTTTCAAATTTACAAATTTGAATTCAGAAAAAATCAACTTTCTTTATTGTAACATTATTAATTGAAATTATATTATAATATAGTTACAACATAACTTAAAAACAAAAACTACAATAAAATAAAAAGCTTACATAGAAAAATGTCTCTTATACTTACCAACACCAGGAGGACCGGATAGTAAAGCCGCTTTGTAATATCCCCCATCGTCATTTTTGCCCAAGGATTTGGTTTGGGAAGTTTAGCTTTCCTATTGGTATACCACTTCGTCAACCAATCTGACAATCTGAAATTTATTATTTTCTATGATTTCTACGATACCTGTCCATTTTTCACGATAATTAATATTTTGTTCGAGCCTTACTGCCTTACTAAAAAATGGAGTAGATAAACGAAGGGATTAAAGTGAAAATAGTATTCAAAGGCCTGTCGGAGTACTAGTAATTTTACTTGTAAGTGCTGAACTTACCACGTGTTTGGTGGTAAAGGAAAACATTGTGAGGAAATCTGCATGTCTGAGAAATAATAAATAAAAATATTATTAGGACGTGTGAAGTCCATCAACCCGCACTAGAGCAGCATGGTGTACCCTTAACGGGTTTAAAACCCTCTCAAATATTAAGAGGACGCCTTTGCCTAGCAGTGGGTCATTTAAAGGCTACTTTTTTCACAGAGTACTGAAGTCCTCCTGATCGATTTCGAGCACGGCGACTTCCGAATACTATCGGCAATTGTCAACTGCTCAGGAGATATTATGGTGCCGTATATGTGTGCGCAAACACGGAGCGCGAGGTGCGATAAGATCGCAAGAAGGTGCGATCAGATGCAGTGCAGAGAGTGACGAAAACCAATAATTTGTGTCTCTGGACCAACTAAAAAAATAACTAGTAAGAATCCATACGACATAGATTGTTTTTTTAAATGGTAAATCTCTCATCTGCTGTTTGGCAGCAGAGTAACCGGCCATCCCCTTTCTTCCCAAAGGTGTTGTAAGAAGGAAAAGCCTTGAAAATCTCATAGCAGTCAACGAGCTACACCACTCGTCACGTTATATCTCACGGAGAGGTAAATAATTTATTACGGAAAGTCGTGTCTAATGGAAATCCTTAATCTCTGCTTAAATGATAAATTTAGTATAGGCATACTAGATTGACAGCAAGTTTTCACACATAATCATATGGAATTTACTTACTTTTTCACATTACTAGCTGCTCCGTGTTGGCCAATGATTTGTTTAAGAGTTTGCGGTTTGTATTTATCCACCCACAGCATCGTACTGGCCGTTTGACAACCCGACTTAAATGGACCTGTGTTGGATGAAATGTATATATATGTATATATATATATAATAAAGGAGAGGCCACGATAATCGATTGATTAGGAAAAATGCCGCCGAGTCGTCTGTAGCATAACATCGTTTGTAGCATAGCGGGTAAGACGACCTTATCCGCTATTCTATAAACGATTTCACGCAAATTCCCGCAACATCATTTAACAATAACATAAAACTATGTTATTTTTTAATACGATTTTATTAATTTTATTTATTTACTGAGGATTACCAACAAGGTTAACACTTAACTCAAGAAGAGCAACCAATTCACAACCGGGCATTCTGTTACATCGCTACCATAAATTTTATTGCTCTCGTTAAGTAAATGTTTTATTGGAAGGAAATGACATACCACTGCTTTCTGGTTCCATCTTTTTATCCACTATTTTATCTTCAATGGTATATATTTTATCTCCTAAAATGGCTTCCGGTTTAATCTCCCGAGGAAATTCTTCCTCTGACTTTAACTTTAGTATACTGCCTTTTTGATCAGAACTAAGATGTTTGCTATCATGACTGTTTTGTGCCTTAGTTTTTTGTTTCGCTTCACTGGTTACTTTTGTAACAGCCTCTTTGGTTTCAGCTACGTTATGATTATTTACTTTGAAGGTTTTAATTTTTTTATCATCTGTGAGCAATTTAGAATCTTGCTTCGATTTTAACTGATGCTTCTTATTAATGTCTTTGGATTCTCCTTTTAATTTAGACTTTTCTTTACTCTTTGATAGATCGGTAATCATTTGTAAAAACTCATCTTCATTGATGATCTTGATTCCCAGTTCTTGAGCTTTAGCCATTTTCGCTGGCCCTGCATCTTCGCCTGCGAGAACGTGTGTCACCTGCAATTATAATTTTCGTTTCCAAAAACTTTATTAACATATGGTGTCCTAAGTAATAACATTAATGGTAAATATTCTTTACAAGCTGTCTTAAAAAAATGTTAAACTCATAATTTTATATATTACGGTCCAAATTATAGAAGACAAAATGAAGAGTTACCAGTGTAACTATCTTTTATTAGTGCAAGCATCATGTAAATCGGTTCAAGTGTTCCGGTAAATTATTATGTAAACTTTTAAAATAACAGATGGCAATTATTATAAACTTTTGTACTTCTTTCACAAATAGTTTATCTTCCCATTATATTTATAGATTAATGAACCGGCCAGCCAAAACTTGAAATTATAAGTCACTAGGCAACTTTATTTACGAATACTGGTCATGGGTCCTCTGGGTTCGAACCTCAGACCGTATAATATCAATATGTATGTAACCCGCAGATTTTCAGCACTACATGTGTTGTGATGAATCCAGTGTCTGTGACACATAAGACCCTTCCTCGAATCTTATCACATAAGCGTTACTAGAATACGTCAGTAGTCAAATTCTGTCATGAGGGGATCATTAGTAAGCTAAACTAACAATAAACAAGTAACTAAACGAGAAATATTGTGAACCGTACATACCTTTTTAGTGACTGAATTCTTAACACTACCTCCTAAATCAGCAATGACCTTTGCTACTTCTTCTTTTTCAAAGGAGTCTAATACACCAGTTAAAACGAACGCACAATCCTTCAAGCTATTGGTTGAACCCTAAAAAATAGAATCTGCGTTGAACACTGAAAATTCTACTTGTAAATAATAAAATTTTAGAAAAAGTTGCTTGATTACTGCAATAATTGTTTGAGGTCCATTTGCTATAACCAAATCTTCACGACATGCCGAAAGCAGAAAAAAATCATGGCGATCAGAAAGACAATCACCGCTCTTGCCTATTTGCATATATAGTACTGACTGGAATGATCTCAAAATCACTATGCCTGATCACACTTGTGGAATTGTACATCATCCACGCAGCATTAGCAATCCCCAGTAGGTAAAGTAAAATATCACACTATAAGGATACTATCCGACAGCATGGCGATTATACACGCCTTCAATAGCAATGTCATGACTTCAGGACTGATATACGAATGCAATCAGCGTTTAATCGAGGTATGTCAATTCAATAGTATGATCCGTCAATGGATAAAAGTTCACAGCTGTTCTAAAGGTGACGACGCGGAGGACGAGCTTGCCCGAGGTGGTTCAAACCAGGTAGAATGTAGACAGGCTAGGGAAGCCCCGCCAACGGTTAACAATCGTAAAATTAAAATGCTGCTACGCCTGAATAAACCCCAAATTCGGACAGTACCTAGCACCATAACTGAATATGGATCGTTTATTGATTCTCTGTTTACTACAGGTGTTACAGACAGTCCTCTGTGCAGAGCGTGTGGAGAGGCTGAAGAAACGGCGGCCCACGTCCTGCTGCAATGTCCGACGGTCGCTGTCACTCTCCGAGGTCACCGGTAACTTTATGGGTTTGCCGATTGAATTGTTCGAATAACTAATATTCCCGCCCATAGGCAAAATACGCGCACAGTTGTGCAGTTGCGGAAAGTTGTCTGTCATAACATAACAACACACTTGTGGAAGTTTGAACAAACATGCAAAAATAACATTATGGCTCATTTCTTAAAAATGGTTCATAATTACTGAGTTGTCATCATCATCATAGTAATATAATAAAATATATGTATCGTTATTTATTATATTCGTAT
This sequence comes from Bhutanitis thaidina, assembly GCA_029286595.1. Lineage (NCBI taxonomy): Eukaryota > Metazoa > Arthropoda > Insecta > Lepidoptera > Papilionidae > Bhutanitis > Bhutanitis thaidina. Next base: position 9,145,749 of record JAGSMS010000018.1, read on the forward strand.
ATGATTAATTTATGTATTTTATGTATATAGCGTACTATTATATTACGCTGTGTATTAAATCTTTATTTTGTTTCTATTGTAGCTATTCTGTAACCGCCTCCGATGTTTTATCACTCAAAGGTTGACAAACAGAGAATGATTTTAGCATTATGTCCGCCGTTTGATCATATTAAAAGTATGAGGTTCAATAGTGAATAATAAATAAATAAATTACCAACAGAAAGTAGTTTCACTGGCAAAACTTGAGATTTGTGCTATCCTCGTTCTTGCCCGGTTCGAAAGAACACTTTCGTCGCATCACGAATCCACCACAGTGACGTGTCGGTACTCGTACGAGCTAGACGACGCGCTATTTACGGTATTAATATTGTTTACCTGCGCTTTGAGATACTGGGACCGAGAACCGGTTTTGGCTATTGTTCTCGCGCGTTGGGCGAGCGCAAATTTATGCAATTACACCTTTTAACATATTTGTGTTCGCTAATGTCGTTCTTATTACAATATGACCGAAGAAACACCTAATCAAGATGATATAATTCCGAGGAAAGAATCAATAGAAGTCGAGATGGAGGAGGAAACAAGTGAAGAGAAGAATTTGAATAGTGAGAATACGAATAAGAGGAATATTTGTAGCAGTGAAGATGATGAATGGATTAAATTCCAGGAAAGAAAGAAAAGGAGAAATAAAATTAATTTATGTGGTGCTGTAAATAAGGAAGATATGGTTTATTTACAAGTCTACATGACATCCAAAAATACTCTGCCTAAGCAATTCGCTATGGCTCGTTTTTTGTTGTGTTTTTTGAATATAACAGACGTAAGGGAAGTGAAATATATTAACCCATACAAGGTGCGACTCCAGTTTGAAAATGACAAAGGAATCAAAAGTATTTTTGAATGTGAGAGACTTTTAGAAAATGGATGGAAATTATACAAAGCCATGGAAGTAACATACTGTTATGGTGTAATTAAAGATATTGAACATGACTTAGCAGAAGAAGAGATTATAGCAAACATTACTTGTCCTTTTTCGATTAGACTAATTAATGTGAAGAGGCTTAATCGTCGGGACAGAGATGAAGGAGGCTGGTGTCCAAGTGAGTCTGTGCGTCTATGTTTCGACGGGTCTTGCTTACCTCCGTATGTTTACATATACGGAATGTGAATTAAAGTGGAAAAATTTGTATACCCGGTGACGCAATGTTCTCGGTGCTGGAAGATGGGTCATAACCGAAAAACATGCCCTTACAATAAAGTTGTCTGCCCTAAATGTGGCAATAACCACGAAAACTGTGATAGTAAAGTATTTAAATGTATAAATTGCGGAGGACAACATATGGCCTTGGCTAAAATCTGCCCCATTTATTTAAAAGAAAAAAGACTTAGAGAAATAATGGCTGAATTTAACTGCACCTACAGAAAGGCTCTGACTATATACGTACCACCTACACCCCCTAAACTTGTTGTAAATATAAATCGTACTTCACCAACTACTATATCTCATAGCGAAAACACTCCATCCTTTGCAGGCGTCGTTAAAGTTTCCGCTGCTATTGATGAAGAAAATAATATACCCATCAGAAACAGGCGCACACCAGTGTATGGAGTTCGGGAACAAAAAAAGAAAAAACAGGAAGATTATGACGAATGGATAGACGGGCAACAATACACCGCCGGCATAAGAGATAACGGTGAAGAAACAGGAAACAAGCTTAAAACATCATTCAATGAGCTTTTGCGAAGGCTAAAGGAGGTGATATTTCTCAAAACTTCTGGGGACGAATCTAAAACATTCCGTGTTATAAAATTGTGCGTGGAGTGGTTAGTAATAGTTGTGGTTGAGCATATTTCGGACTGGTCTATTTTAAAGAAGTTATTTGAATTAATTAATGGCTCTTAACAAAGGTAAAGTTAATATAATTCAATGGAATGCCCAAAGTATACGTCATAAACTAGATTCATTCGCAGAGGTATTACGACAAGAAAAAATCCATATTTCCGTTATAAGCGAAACTTGGTTAGAACCTATTAGTACTTTAAAGGTAAGAGATTATAATATTTACAGGCGGGATAGAACAGACGCTTATGGAGGAGTAGCAATTCTCTTACATAAGTCTTTAAAATCGCAACCTATAAACTTGCAGATTGATAATTGTGGGATCGAATTTGTCGGTGTGACATTACTGAACTGCCAACCTATTGAGAATATTATTTCGATATACTGTCCATCCAGAGTTAGTACTACCCAAAAAGACTGGGAGTCACTCTTTTCATTGCTACCAAATAAAACGTTGATATTAGGAGATTTTAATGCACATCACTCCACTTGGTCTAACAAAACAGATCGAAGAGGTTCTTATATTTTTAATGCTCTCGTCGATAGTAACTTTATGGTGCTCAATGGTGGTAATAACACTAGAGTAAGACTTGTGGATGGCAATCTGCAAGAATCGTCACCGGATATTTCCTTCATATCTCTTGATATTTCGATGCGTTTCAGTTGGCTTGTTCTTAATGAGACACTCGGTAGTGACCATTTAATGATTAAGATGACTACTTCACCCTTTTTAAACTCTTCTCCTACATTTAAGAGAAATTTCCGGAAGGCTGACTGGGAGGCGTACAAAGTGTATCTGGAGGACGATTTTAAATCTTTACAAATGCCAGAAAACCTCCAGCTGGCTTATGACTTATTGCTATATAATATTAATGAAGCAGCCAACAAGTTTATACCTACAATTAAGTTAAGTAATAATCCCGAGTCAAAATTTATACCCAAACCGTTTTGGAACGTAGAAACATCGAAAGCAGTAGCTGAACGTAGATTGGCCTTAGCGCAATTTAGACGTAACCCAACTCCTCAAAACTTAGATTTTCTCAAGAATAAAATTAACATTGCACAAAAGTTAATACGACAAGGTAAAGCGAAAGAATGGCAGAAATTTTGTTCCTCAGTTGACGAAAATACTTCTGCTTCTGAACTATGGCGAAAAATGAAGTGGATTAAAGGTCATAGAGTAAAAGGGGATTACGTAGATTCAAACAGCTCTGAACAGCTCTTACGATCTCTTACACCTGATTATGTTTTGCCTTTGAAACCTAAGTTCTCGCAATTTCTTTCTGAAATAGAAGTTGATATCTCCATGCAGGAGCTTGACAAATGTATTAAATCAAAGGATACATCTCCTGGTTGTGACGATATTTCATATTCTATGATTAAAATACTACCTACGATAGGCAAACAAATTTTATTAAAACTGTATAACAGATTTTTAAAGGAAAGTTTTGTTCCGAGTCAGTGGAGAGATATAATGATTATTCCTATTCCAAAACCAAACCATAATTCAGGCGACATAACTTCATTACGGCCCATCTCTTTAATATCATGTGTATGTAAAATCTTTCATCATTTAATTAATAGGAGATTAGAATGGTTTTTAGAAAAAAGACATACGTTTTCTAATAATACTACAGGGTTTAGAAAAAATAGGTCGTGTTTGGATAACCTAAGCTCCTTAGTCGCCAGAATTCAAATCGGATTTTCACAAAGTTTGTCGACTATAGGGTGTTTTATAGACATTAAAAATGCATATAACAACTTGGACAATGTAGGATTATTAAAAATTTTAAATGACCTTCAAGTTGGTGAAAAAATCTGTGGATACTTGTGGAACTTTCTACACAAAAGATATCTTAAGATTAAACTTAATAATGGATATATTACTAGAACTGCTTGTAGAGGCTTAGCCCAAGGTGATCCATTATCCCCCTTATTGTTTAATATTGCTACCTTCAGAATTTGCAAAGAACTTGAAAAACAGGTCTTTATCTCTCAGTACGCAGACGATTTTGTTTTATACTGCTATTCTTCCACTATTAACGAAGGCCAAACAAAGATACAAAGAGCTTTACACCAAACTAACCAGCAATTTTTAGGAATTGGTTTGGAGATTTCATCTGGTAAGCGTAAAATTTGTGTTTTTAAAAGGGGGTATAAAAGGGATGTGATAACAATACATGTCAATGAAACTACTCTAGAAATAGTAGATAATTTCAAATATCTAGGTTTATGGTTAGACAAAGGCTTACGATGGAACAAACATATAAATGAAATTACAACAAAATTACATAAAAACCTAAATATTTTCAAGGTGCTAATTGGCCCAGGCTGGGGAATACATACCAAGCATTTAAGAAGATTATATATAACACTCATTAGAAGCCGTATGGATTATGCAAGTTTCTTGTATGATAACAGTTGCGCTTCACATTTGTGTAAATTGGACAAAATACAAAATGTATGTATGCGTTTAATAGGAGGCTTTATTAAATCTACACCTGTACATGTTATGGAGTCGGAACTACTACTGCAACCTCTTTTTATCCGTAGACATTATTTGGCTAGTAAATTTTGGTTGAAATCAAAATCGTTAGGTGAAAATGTTTTAATAAAAATTTTAGAGAAATTGCAAAATTTATCTGGTAATATATATTGAGACGTAAAAGAAAACCGTTACTAATAACCGTACATGAACATTTAAAATCAAGTCCTATACATATTAGTCAGCATTTAGAAATGTTCTCCTTAGATACATGGCTGGGAAATATGGATTTATCTGAAGTCGTGAAACCTCATATAAATACTGTTCAACTTTCTAAGCGTTGTTACAACTTTAATGAACTAAGACTGATTTGTTGTAAGTTTCTAAATGAATTTTTCTGTGGTTATTATAGAATTTTTACAGACGGATCCATTTGTGATAAAGGCAGGGGAGCAGCATTCTTGGATTGCCAAACGGGAGACCATGTTAAATTGAGCATCAGTAATAAAATTTCAATAATGCATGTGGAGCTCATAGCGATTGCAGAAGCATTGTCTTATATTTCCTCTGTCAATCATGACAGATTTGTGATTTAGACAGATTCAAAAAGTGCTTTGTATCATTTGATAAGTTGTACGTCTAATTTTAGGGGGGTACCATTGGCATATACTGTGTTAAATAGTATTTACAAGCTTAAATCCTGCAACAAAAGTGTTGTTATACAGTGGGTGCCTTCGCATGTAGGTATTACAGGGAACGAGGAGGTGGATCGGCTCGCTAAGTTAGCCTCCTCTGAAGGTATTGAAGTCAATTGTTTACCGTGGATAACAGATGTTTTGAGTAAAGTTAGAGAAAAATGTTTTAAAATTTGGTCCGAATATTTCGATGAGAGATCTTTAACGAAAGGTGTCTGGTACAAAACAATTCAACCAACCCTTCCACGTTCCCTTTGGTTCGAAAAGAGGCAAATGAAAAGGCGTGATTTGATCACAGCCTTAAGACTTCGATCTGGTCACATTCCGTTGAACAATTTTGGATTTATGATGGGCAAAACTAATTCTCCATATTGCAGTCAGTGTAACATCATAGAAGACGTACTTCACATTACCATGGAGTGCATACGGAATGAGACTCAGAGACGTACTGCCTTATCACGGGACTATAATGTCGGTATTTGTAACAGTATTCTGGCATTCCCTGAATCCGAGAGTGCTAGAATATTGTTTCAAATTGTTAAATTGGGGCTAAATGACAGGTAGATTAAGTTAATTTAATTATGTATCCATAAGATGTAAAATGTATGTATGGCTGATCCGAACAGTGCATTCAACAATGAGGGTGACATGTTCGGTACATACGAACAAACCCTCCATTAAATAAAGAAAAAAAAAAAAAAAACGAATCCACATTAGAATTCGAATCCGTTCGCATTGTCAGATTCGACAGTAACATTTTGTTGGGTGAATTTGTTGCCTCGTCGATGGAATACCAACAATTGTTTGTTGGATGTTAAAAATTCAAAATTAGTTGTCGCCATGTTACTTGTGGGTACATGTGTACAGGATTTGTGGCAATGCAATATATTGCCTTTCATACAGACTCATTTCATAGCTAAACTACTAAGCATCTACATTGGTAGGACGGCACTTCAATACAGAGTATGGATTACACACATAGTTTTTTTTAATTAAAATTAATTTAAATTCAGTTGATATTCGATTCGTACCATCATGTTGGTATTTAGTTTATTATTTTTGTGGTATCTATGTGACCATGTAACTAAATTCTTAAAAGTAAGAATCTGAGCACCACCTTGTTGGTACTCAAACTAAAAATCAGTCAGTCGCTCGTTTATATAGATGCACAGTAATTAATGATTTAGCGAATAATTTTCACTTTTAACATTTTGATTAATGTTAATTATTGTTTTTAATAATGTTAATGGCGATGTTGATCTAAAATAGCTAAATTAATAAGTATTTTTTAATCATGACAAACCAAACCTCCTATAAAATTTCGCGTCGTTGTCTGGACGTTGTCGCCATTTATTATGACTTCAAAGGCGTCGAACCATTCTTTATGGTGTAACCACATGGACCCCGCTTTTCAATCGCCTGTTCTCTTTAAAGGACATTGCATTTTAGCACCAGAGATATATATGTTCTTAGGGGTCCAACGCATTGGATAAACTCTGATGAACTCGCTAATCGACTAGTCATGCCTTACAACATCTCATGGCATTAAATTAAATGTTTGTCATGGTAAAGGTGATTCGGCGATAGTTTTGAACGAAGTCCGTTCTTAGACCTTCATAAGTACAAGGTTAATTGAAGAAAGGATATATTGTAGCTATACAACAGTATACAAGTGTTCTTCGGGTCTGCATAGGCGTTAGTACATTCCTTTTTTTTTAAATCAGGTGTTTGACTAGAAACATTATTTCAAACAAGGAAATAACTATAAATTTCATAGAAATAAAGGGAAATTGGTTGTTGGGTTTTGTGCAGTTGAAATAACAAAACTATATTGTATACCTGTGGTATCGCTTTAGATCCCAAATGCTTGGGACCGGATCTGTTCAAGTAATTCTTGTATAATGCAGCAGACATCGATTTTCTTTCATGTCTTTCTTCATCTGTGAGTGCTGAAGAATAAAATATATTGTATACAACTAGACCAGTACTTGTCGGACTAGTCTCATTTCAGTCAGTGTATGTAATCTTTAAAATTATTATTTAAGTTTATAATAAACCAGGCACCATTGAAATTGTTAATTGCAATTTTTAGTGATGAATTCACCTTGTGCTTGGCGTTGAAGAAAAACATGGTGTGGAAACATGCATGTCTGAGAGTACTAAAATATTGCAACACATGTCCACCCGCACCAGAGTAGCGTGGCAGATGGAAGGAGGCCTTTGCCCAACAGTGGGTATTTACGAGCTGCTACTTTACTTTAAGTCGTCAAGTGATAAAACAGAAAGCCTTTTAGAATTTGTATTATTCTTGATGTGTTGCAACAATAAAAATTTTAATTGGATTTTTGCAGGCATAACAATCTACCTTCGCTTTTTTTTCGTGGGTGTCGTATAAGTAGACTATGGGACTTCGGGCTTCGAAAATCGCAATAGCCTATTGCGATTTCGTCTCGAAAAATACTATACGAAAATAAAACAGACCGATGACGGACAGCATCATTAGTAGTACATAGAGTACGAGGTATCTGGTTATATATATACTGCGATCGACAATCCTCTTCATGGGAGGTATGTATCTTGTGACATATGTCCTGCAATGGACTATTAACAGGCTGTGAAGGTTGAATGGGATGCCTACTTATTCTTGCCTTGAAAAAATCACTAACAATACGGGCCTGAATAAACCAATGTTGGCGAAAAATTTCTCAGATAATGATCTGGCCATGCATACAAGGAATTATGAAGCAAAACGCTTTGTTGTATGCATACAGAACATGTCAACCATGAAAGCATAAATGCTAATGTGGCTAATATGGCTTTGCAACATTGCAAACCTTGACAGCACCTTGATAACTATTTGATAAATGATTGATAACTGAATTGATATCTATTTGATAAGTTTTTGATAACTGACTTTATAAATAATTTCCAGTTTTGCTTTCTATCCCAGCTATTTTTTAAACCTAACTCATCATTCTTCAGGTCACTCGGGTTCACAAGTCTTTGTGTTTTTTCCAGATGGCTATTCCACCGTCTGAAGGATGCAATGAGACTTTTAAGGCTTTTCTAGTCAACTCTTACTACCCCCAAGGAAGGAAATAGTGCGGCAGATTTTCGTATACCACCTCCCCATGGCCATAGTGATTAACTTATTAATAAAAATATTTACCAGATTCATTTAAACTCTTATCTAATTTACGTTTTTTGCTTTTTGGTGTGTCTTCTTTATGGGTAGTATTATGACCATTATCAATAAATTCACTAAAATCTGCTTTTGAAACTTTGTTCTCAACACCATTGGGTTCTGTTTGTATGGTATCAGTACAGGATCTTTTTCTTTCTCCTACATTTCGCATTTCAGATACTTTATCATTTTCAACAGTCTTGTGCTGTTCTTTCTTAGTTCTAGAGTGTGTGTCAGGTTTTGTAGGTAAACCATAATTTTTCTGTATTTCTTTTGTTTCAACTTTTTCTTTTTTTATCACAACATCATCCTTTTCCTTTTTGTTATGATTTTGTTTGTTTAAACAGTTTCCAATCTCTAGCTCCTCAATTTTATCTAGTTCTATCAGACTTATTTCAAATTCATCATCAGAATGGATTCCTGTTTCTGTAGCTTTTATTTTTTTCAATACAGGTTCTGTCCTCTTTATAGATCCATTACCAAAGAAATCAGATGTTTTAACTTCTTTTAGGGCTTTTATAGGTGATTTCTGCTTTTTTTTGCTTAAACTGGTACTGCTATTTTTTTGTATTTTGTCTTTTGGTGAAAATTCATCTGAATCATCAGACAATGCCCTTTTTCTCCGTGACTTTTTTGACTGTAATAACAGAATATTGTTTTAACTAATTTAATATTTTTCATTGTGTTTATTTTCAACTTAATGTAATCCAACTCGTTTAAGTACTAATTACAAAATTTATTAATAAAGAGATAATAAAGTAAGGCTTGGGTATGGGTCATAGTTTTGCATAACTTTGAATAAACGCCATGTTTTCATGCAGTGTCTTATAGTAAGCATGTGTCTTGGAGGCCAGATGCTTCAAAAGTGTATGGTGTCTGCTTCTGTAATCACCCATCACCCAACCTGCCTGTGCTATGCATGGTCCGGTTAGGAGAAGCTTGTCACTCTGAAAATAGGCTTTCTGAGGAGTTGTGGCCATACAGTGTCATAAAAAATGTACATAATATATCATGTAAGTAATAAGTAAGTAACAATAGCTAAAATCTGAAAGAATGTAATAACAACTATGTATCATACAGTAACAGAAGTAATAATCAAAACTGACAAGTATTTGAAAAACTTTTGATGGAGATCATATTACACTTTGCTCCCACTCCATAGTTACCTCACTATGTATACATGAGACCTAAAAGTTACTACTAACTACAACACCATTAAATACAAACTTCGGAAAGAGAAAGTTAAAATTTTTAACCAGAATGATGAAGATGATAATATTAGCTGCTAATAAATGTAAACAGCACTTTTGATGAAAGAAAAATTACTCCACCTTATTTTTGATTTGAACTTGAGGTGATTCAGGTATAACATCACTGTCTTCATTGGCAGGTTTCTGGATTTTTAAAAATGATCTAATATCCTGAAATAATTTAAATTTGAGTACAGTGTTTGATATTGTCCTTTCATACAATTTTTTTTAATTATTAACACTTTAGCTGCAATCATTATTTTTTTAAAACTCGTTATTGGTGCATAAATTACACACAGTGTGTGTGAATGCATCGCAACTGCTCGCAAGGAGCAGCTACTAATGTTGTGAATAATTAGAAATATAGATGACTGTGCGATAACTCACATCTATCGCACAGTAAATACATTAGGCTGCTGTTCTGATTTTTGTGCACTAAATGTCTTAAAACTTACAATTAAAGCAGTTCCTGTCACTTTGAAAGCTGTGGTAGCAATTTATTCATATCATTATGTACCTATCTATTACTATCTATCTTTGTATATTTATCATATCAGAACATTTCTCCTGGAATTTTCTCGCAGTACAAAAATTTTTTATTGTTGGCTGCAAGAACCTGAAGATTCACATAAATCTATTAATTTTCATAACCATTATTGTAGTTAGGAAATAAATTGCGTAAAGTTTCTGTGTATGGAAGAGGATGTGAGCTGGGAGTTGTTATTCACAGAATCAATTATGTTGTAAGTTCATTATTTTTTTCATTGTATATTACATTTTTATAGTCTCTGATCTGGGTGTTGAGTTTGTACGCCCAGCGACACAGATGAGATAGATATTTCATGCTTTGAGGTTTCTGCAATTAAAATTTTATAATTAGCTAATACGTGTTTTAATTACTAATCAATCTTACCCTGGACATTTTTTTGATAAAGATTTGTCACATGTCACATCACAAAAGCTCTAAACAAAACGTAAACGCGTTATTTAGGGTTATATCCTTTTAGTCTATTTTTAACACAAATATATCACGGTTTATCTTTTCGTGCAAATAAATAATATAATTCGCTTTAACTGAAACTGAAGTGCTAACGACTTTTTAAAGCCTGAAAATTGTAAACAAAACAACCCCTCTCTAGGGATGTCGATGATTATGATATGTATAAATCTACTCTGTGTCATCAATGTTAAAAGTTATAACATCGATATTTTAACTTCGTGAGTGTCGTATATCACTAATCAGTGTAGTGTTAGTGTTTGGTTCAGTAGGTCTGGCAGTTAATGCCGATCCCGCTGAAGCCGGACACTGCCTTTAGTTACAGGTAGGTGTTAAAAACCTTTCCCACAAGTGAACAAAAAGTTAATGTAAAATACAAAAAAATTGTGAACTTCGGAGATTCTTTCGCTTGTCTCTTGTCTATCAGAGCAACCTCATTACAAAATTGTGGTGGATTTAATAAATAACGGACGGAAATGTGATATTTGTTTCTTGAGTTGATGAATAAATGTTTGGATTTTATTTGATTGTCTAAATTAGATATGAACTGGCTGCCTCTAATAACTTTTAATAACGTAGGTAGCTGTTGCTGTACTCCCACTACGGTTAAAGATCTTGGGATAATAATAGATAATTACTCATAATTGGAGCCCGCATGTTGAGCTGAGCAGCCTCGTTGGTTTTTACATAGCTTCAGTATGATTTTGAATTGCTAGTATTATGTTTTTCTGTGTGTAACATATATTTTTGTGACATTCTCTTTCTACCTCTTAAGCTCTAACACGTGAGAATGAAAAAGATTCATAGTCACCTAGATTGCCATAGGATTGACTTTGATGATATTTGTTTTTACTACGTAATATTTCACCAATGGCTGACTACACCAAGGAGAGTAACGAGAGAATTTAAAAGCTTTTTTGATATGGATAAATCCCATAATTCATATAATTTACTATTAAATAATTCTGTCGCGTATCTAAATTGTCCGTATTGAGAAGAGAGTTCCAATAGAAAATATTTAATTCAGCGTTCACTCATAACTTATCATAATTACCTTTAGAATAAATGTATTTGGTTATGACCGACAGTTCACTGAACTTTATAGAGTTTATCAGAATAGATAAGGCTTTATGATGAGCATCCTCTGGATTTAGCGGGTCGCAAGCTACTAAGTAGGTATCAGAATTGCTTAATACAGGATCTAAAATTACAAGACTTGAAGTAATCCTAAACAAATCAGAATGTCAAAAATTCAATTATGATGAATAGTTGGTTGGTGACAACTCGTTTGGAGTTCCGGGCTAATATTAGGTTAAAATTTCCAACAATAATATATTTGTCGTTGGAACGAGATAATATAAAGTCTATTAGTTTGTCACAAAAAATTCTTAGATGTAAATCAATCGAGTTTCTTCTATTTTCTCTACACAAATATAAAGAGCATATATGTATACAACATCATGGAATAGAGGGAAGGGCTTAGTGGGACACAGAAGAACAATATGCGTCTACTTCACGCCGGTATTCTACGCGGCTGTGGTACAACCCCGGTAGAGCCGACCCATTCGAACAGCAGCAAAAGCCGACGCTCTACCACGTGAAAATATAACCTGTAATTGTAAATTATACTGACTCTCTACACCTTTCAAACCGAACACAGCAATAGTTACACTGCTGATTGGCAGCAGAGATAGGAATAAGGTGCTTCTAACCCTTACGACTTCTAGTGGTAATAGTTGGGGTCAGAAGCTCCGAAAAAAGGTCCGACCAAACTAGCCAATAAAAATTCGTCCTTTCTTATCCGATTCCTCGATTTTGTGACCGGTATATTATATTCGGTTTAATAATGACTTTAGTATATAGATACCTATACATTCGTAACAATATAAGTTCTTAATCTATGATTAAACTGATAGAAAATTTCAGTGTCACTACACTGACACGACACTGAAATTTTCGTATGAAATTAATTTACCTCGCATTACTCAATGATTTTTATTATTATATATTTTATATTTACAGAGGTAACATGCACTCCTAAACCATTCGTGGGATCGGCGATTTTCTATAATAAGCAAGGTAAGAACGAATGTTGGAGCGACGATGAACTGGCAAAATTGCGAGCCAGGAAGATATTCGAACAATCAATGCCGTTTGGTGTTGCTCCCGAAAAAATTAATAGTAGGTATATAAGAGAAATGCTCGGTTATTTTCGTCACGCGTTACGTAGCATTGTTAGAGGTAGAGATCCACATTCTGCTGATCTTCTGAGGACAGCTCTCACCGATACCATCGGTGCACATTTGACAAGCGAAATATTACCAACAGCGAGATTTTCATATTACGCTGGTTACGTACCGTACAGAAACGTAAGAGAGTTGCATGATTTTTTGGATCACATAAAGTTGGTTTTGAATACTCAAGGCTTAGGATGGGCCCGGCCGAATCGTATTCCTCGGTGGACTAATTTAACTGTCGCCAAAGTTTTCGTGGGTTATGGAAAACTAGTAAACCCTTGCGCGTGTTTGATTACAAAGAGAGACTCAAACTCCTGCATTCACTTGCCCATACCGAGATTAGACGATGAATTGGAACCTTCAGCGATCGCTTTGCCTTTTAAATCCGGAGGCCTCGTTGGTCTGAAATCACGTGGGTCGGAAAATGTGTTACTCAAGTATTATACAACAGCGTCAAGGTGTATCTTGCGCAATTCGCCCGAGAGATGCCGGCATATGGATTTCTTGAGCTTTAATAATGAACTGTGGCATTGGATGAAAAGAGACGTGGCGCCACATCTTGGCGACGAAAACCTTTACGCAGCTTACGGAGGAATACTACGCATAGCCGCTGCAGTACAAAGTTATGGTAAAGGTTTATCGCGTCGCAACCTTTTCGAGGACGAAGGGCACGGAATTTCTAAGTGGCACCCTTGGAAAACTCTTACTGAAACATACATATATATAGACCCGGATTGGACTCCAAAATTGTATGTTATCTTAGTTTTACTAGCTGCTGCTGTTATTTGTCTATTACAAGTTTGTTACAGTTACATACTTGGAAATGGAAATGGTTGCCGATGTACAGGTCGCGGTAATAAGTTTTCGGATACTAAAGAAATTGCGTACGCCAATGTAGACTCTGTTAATCCCGCCATATTACCTTCTCGTCAGAGCTATAAATATTATGGCGACCACAAACATTTAAAGCGCACGCCGTCTAGAACAAAAACATCTTCCCTGGGTTCAGTAAAGACGCAAAGAGTCTACGATCTTCATGAGAACACCGAAAAGATGATGGCGGTCATAATGAGCGACAGTGAAGATACGAGTGAAGCAGAGACTATACCGCCTAAACAAGGAGAGAGCGAGGAAATCGGGAGTGTTGTGTTAGACGTTGGAGAGACTTCTAGAGCAAGAAGCCCACCTAAAATAGAAACGTCCATATCTCAAGTAAAAATTGAAAAAATATCCAATGCAAACCGATCACAAATGTATTCCACGAGTACAGTGACTCGCTCGGAAATGACTTACTGTCGGCAAGATACGGGATCAGCTTGGTCTGGTACTTCGACGTCAGCACAATCGATTACTTCCGGCAGTTCGAAATCTCGATGTCGGAGAACGAGGAGTTCGCGCGACTTGGCATGGGCACGACGTGTTGCTTCTAAAGCTTCGCAAGGAAAGTCCACATCTGGGACCGAGTTGGACATTAATTCATATACGACACCTCCGTCGCAACATAAGAGTTGTTAGAATATTAATTTAATATGTAATGTTGATAGGATGAAATTTACGATTAGGATTTTCATTACAAATATTATTTAAGACATGTTAATTAAGATGTATTTAGTTTTTATAAAAAAATAATACAAATAAAAAGAGCTTAAAATTTTAGTGTTTATAAACACGAAGTCATCAATCAAGTCCAACTTGGACCTACTTGAGCGATTAATGTTCTTCACCATGAAATATAGAAACTGAATCCACGGCGAGACGAGTACAATAGACCCTTACTTGAGTAAGGACCTGTCAGTTTTTAGTTCGAGTCTAGATATTAAATATCTTCTTTTTCTATTGTCGAATCTATTGTTAACACCTCTCGGAATTTCAATCATAAATTACGGTTGGATGAGATGAGGAAGATAAGTTCCACTAGCCGCATTATTTTTGCAACTGTGTGAGTGTCGGAGAGCGCAGATAAACAGTCGTAAACGCTGCTTAGGCCTACATACATGTTTTATTGCCTCAATTAGACAAATAAGTTGATATGAAACTATAATTCTAGTCGTTATTATTCTAAGTACTGCACAATTAGGATGTATTGTGAAGAGATTCATTACCTGGCCACTGACCCTATTCCACCACACCACGATTATAACATTTCTCAATTACATAATTATAAATTTAATTACATAAATATTTTAAACTGTTGTTAATAATCACAGAGCCAAGAGATGTGGATAAACGTAAATTTTTGGTGAGGTTTCGAAATATTAGCGAGCAAAAAGCGGTTCAGGAATTTTATTTTAGGCCAGTTGGGTATCCATAGGCAATACCCGAGAGTGAAACGGGCAGTTTGGCTCACCAACTGTCACTTTTCTCCCGGAAAAGCAACGGAGAGTTACGGAAGGGCCGTTGTTTATGTGCCTACCTCTAAGGATGACAGGCATGTGTACTTGTGTTTATACTAAATAGGCCTTTTTTAACGTCTCATTTAGTTCATTCATAATTATGACTTACCTATTCCTACCAGTAGAAAGTGTTAATTTAAAAAAAAAATACCTGCAAGATAACAGAAAAACACGTTCGGTATGTTCTTCCATTGTGAGATAATTTTGTTTATAAAAAGCAAAACTCTCAGAATGAATCAATCAAAGTACTATTAGTATTGTACGAATGCTAATGAACGTCATCATCATCATCATCATTTCAGCCTATTAGAAGTGCACTGCTGAACATAGGCCTCCCCCAAAGATTGCCACGAAGCACGGTCCTGAGCCACCTGCATCCATCGGCTTCCCGCAACACTGCGCAGGTCGTCACTCCATCTTGTGGGGGGTCGTCCTACACTGCGTTTGCCCGTACGTGGCTGCCACTCGAGAACCGTTTTTCCCCAGCGGTTGTCAGTTCTGCGAGCTATGTGGCCGGCCCATTGCCACTTCAGCTTGCTGATCTTTACGGCTATGTCGGTTACCTTAGTTCTGCTGCGGATATTATCGTTGCAGACTCTATCACGCAGAGAAACACCGAGCATAGCCCTTTCCATAGCGCGCTGAGCAACTTTGAGCTTCCTCATACGGGCTGCAGTGAAGGACCAAGTCTCGGATCCGTATGTCATCACTGGCAACACGCACTGATTGTATACTTTCGTCTTGAGGCTTTGCGGTATACTCGACGAGAAGATATGACGTAGTTTCCCGAACGCAGCCCAGCCGAGTTGGATTCATCGATTGACCTCTGAGTCGAAGTTGGACTTACCTAATCGGACAATTTGTCCCAGGTATACGTACTCGTCTACAACTTCGAGCCTATTGTTCCCAACAACAACCGGTATTGGTGTGACATGGACGTTTGACATGCACTTCGTCTTGTCCATGTTCATCTTAAGACCAACCTGTTGGGAGACGTTATTGAGGTCATTGAGCATTGTACTAAGCTCCTCCAGCGATCCTGCCATAAGAACTATGTCGTCGGCAAATCGAAGGTGAGTGATGTATTCGCCATTGATGTTGATACCGTATCCTTTCCAGTTCAGCTGCTTGAAAACATCTTCCAATGCAGCGGTGAAGAGTTTCGGGGATATTACATCACCCTGTCTTACACCTTTCTGCAGTTGGATTGGTTTCGTACTCTGATTCTGTACTCGGATAGACATCGTAGCCTCATTGTACAAACACCTCAGCACTTCGATATACCGAGAGTCTATCTGGCACCGCTGGAGAGACTGTAGCACCGCCCAAATTTCGACTGAATCGAAGGCTTTCTCATAGTCCACATACGCCAGACATAATGGCAAGTTGTACTCCTCGGCCTTCTGTACAATCTGGCGAAGAGTATGTATGTGGTCCATGGTACTATAGCCTTTTCGGAATCCGGCTTGTTCGGGAGGCTGGAAGTCGTCAAGTCTGTTCACTAGACGATTTGAGATGACTCTCGAAATTTCGGTGATCACTGCCGGTTTTTACCCTAGTGATCACAGAGACATCACTGAACAGCTGACGCTTGGTCGTCATGATGAAGTCGATCTCATTTTTTGTGGTACAGTCCGGGCTCATCCATGTCCACTTCCTGTGGGGCCGCTTCTGGAAATAGGAGTTCATCATAAAGAATCCCTCCTTTGCCATGAAGTCAGCCAGCTGTTGCCCTCTTGGGTTCCGTTGCCCTACTCCAAAGTTCCCCACTATCAGCTCATCGCCTTTTTCGTACCTAGTTTTGCGTTAAAGTCTCCCATCAACACCGAGTAGTGAGTCTTAGAGCAATGCATGGCTCTTGAAATATCCTCATACATTGCCGCCACTTCATCATCAGGGTGTGTCGAGGTTGGTGCGTATACCTGTATGACCTTCAGCGAATACCTTTTGGTTATTCTGAGTATAAGGTACGCGACCCTACTCGACACACTTCCGATCTCGATCACGTTGTTGATGAGAGACCTGTGAACGATAAACCCGACACCTCTTTGGGACAGATGGTCACCCTGCCGGTAGTAGAACAAGTTACCGGATTTTAGGATTATAGAGTCCTCTCCCTGTCTTCGGACTTCAGACAACCCTATAATACTCCAGTGTAACTTGCTTACTTCTTCTTCCAGTTCTAGTATCTTCTCGTCGGTCCTCAATGTGCGTGCGTTATATGTTGCCAGGTCCAGTCGTTTGGGTTGGCAGCTAGAAATCAGCCGGTGATTCTTCGCACCCCCTGCCTCGCCGTTACCATGGCTGCCACCATAGCCAGGACTAGCGAGGCCGCCGGGGACTGGGGGCCATTGCTTTATTCTACCTCTCATCATGGGGGTTTGCCTTAGTTGCCACGCCTGGCGAGCGGGTTGGCAACCGCAGTTTTTTTTTTTGTTCTAGTGCAGGAAGATGCTGCTGCCCATCTCCTAATATAATTTTTTACCATTAGTCGCCTTTTACGACACCCATGGTTAGACAGGGTTGGCGCTATTCTTTACTTCCGACAGCCACACGGAAAGTACGTAAAAATGAAAACTGAATTATTTAATTGCAGGATTCTTTATTCATACAAACATCCTTAAAAATGTGGATAATATAATACTTAGTAATAAACAATTAAATAGGCACATAATCCTTTTACAAAATCAAGTTTTAACACACAAATATACTTTCAAATAAATATAGATATCACAATATAACAAAATTTGTACCCTTGTTTATGACATATTCAACTATACATTGCTTTCTATTCGAAGACAAATATACAGTCAACATTAATATCCAATATATACTTACCCCACTAAATACAAATTACTTGAATGGAAATCACAGTAACAATACGGTTAACATTTTCTTAAAGCATGACAAAGTTAATACAATAAAATATAATCAAAATTAGAAAATACACACATTGGTCACAAACCAACCTTTAAAAAATGTCATAATAGATAGACATAATATTTATTTAAATAAAGGTCAAGTAAGATTAGATTTTATTTACGGATATTTTTCAGTGATCATGTGTGAGGCATATCCACGTTGACACATCCTGGGCTATGTGGATTTTATTCAACGCCCATGGCTTCACAGCAAGTTTGTTAGAAATAAAACTAACAGTCTTTATGATACTTGAACTAATATAAACTACCATCCACCATGTTTAGAAGATCATTAAAAAAAAACAAATGTCTAAAGCAGAATGTAAAGTCCTAATTTTTAAAAAGAAATGCTAATGAAACTACAGATGATGACGATGATAATGTTTGTATTGCACAAATATTGACTACAGCAATAATCGAACCCAGGACTCATGGCTCAGCAGTCACGCACGCCTATCACGCGGCTGTCAAGAATATATTTAGAATCACAGTTAATAGGCTATGTTCCTAATAGACGCTAAATTTTATTATTTATGTTATTTTTAGAACAAAAAAGGTCACTTCTATTGGTCCGATCGTACTGTCTGATTAAAGCGACTAAGCGTTATGTTTCTGGTATTTAAAAGAACCACAGACCACAGAAACGAGACATATGCCCAGCACAGTGTAAAGTTCATATACAGTAGTTCGACGCGGTTCGGTAAATACAGAGTCTAGACAGCGTCACGGCAGTGTATTGAGGCTAGAGTTGTCACGAGTAAATTATATCTATTCATTTATTTATTTCAAATCAACATCGCAATTGACATTATTATAAACTATAATTAACCGTAATCAAAAGGTAGAGGATGAAAACAAATTTGCAATGAAAATTATTCGCTGAATCGTTCCTCTGTAAATGCATAGATAAACGTACGGTCCAGCCGCACATTTATGAAACAGTACATGTTTATAAATGAGCGACTGATAGTTATGTTCTTCTTTATGTTATGTTATTTGTTTACAATGTTCTTAATGTTAATGAGGGTATTCGCATTCTAATAAAAAGCTTTAATAAATATTCCTCGAGAAAACAGTTGGTTTGACATTAAAAGGGATTTAATTCAGTTGGACGTATAATTTCTAGTCAATATGGTATAAACTAGTGACTCTTACGGATTACGAAATATTTAAATAAAGTTAATTATTTTAGGTTTTTGCACCACACATTCATTTCAAAAAATGTATACTGCAGACCGTTAAGTTTTTAATATGTTGCACGCTTCTTTTGAATAAATCAAGCCTTTCACAGGCTTCTATCCAATATCTGCGTCTGCAAGTTGTGATAAATTATCAATGAGTATTATCAACCAATCTTTGTTAGTAGGTAAGGTAGGTAAGGTTCCAAATTTTGTTCTAGTAATCACGGTCTGTGTGGACATGACCAACATGATGGCCTTGCGTCGCTTTTACTTATCGTGAACTAAAGAAAAATATAGCAAGAATTTAAGAACTGTACTCAGGACAAAATTATACTAACAGTTTTAGATGTGACCTCGCAACCGATGCCGTTTAAAAATACGATGGAAAGCATGACGTAAATTTAATAACTTGACAGGATCAAAATTCTTACAATTCTCTCAAATTTCTTGAATTATTTTTTTAAAGAAAAATTTTAAAAATTTCGTCTTGTGATCACATGGACAGACTGAATTTGAATTACTATAAATAAAAAACCATCCACCTTTCTTCATCATGTGTAAACGGATGATAACTAAATTCTATATTTATTTTGGAAGACCCCTCGTTTTCTAATAGAACACGTGGTATGTACTAATTGAGTAAAAAATGATATTTATTAAATATAATATAATATGTACTTCATTTAATAAATTAACAATTAAAAATACAATTATTTAAAAATAATATTCTCTTTACCACGTCCTTCGTCACTATCCTTCAAAATAGGTCCCATACTACTGAGGCCAGTATCGGCCGCTCCCTCGCCCTCCAATTACCGCATTTTTTCCGCTATTGCTCTGTCTAGACGGCTTGGAATTGTCTCTGTATTAAACTATACTATCGTTACTCTGTGCCCTGACTGACAATGTACATATGTCACCGGTTTCTCTTTTTACACAACCTAAATGTCCAACGTTCACACATCGAAATAAAAAGAATAAGGGTTAGCGCATACATTGAAAATGATGCTTAGGTTAGAGCGTGCAAATTCATAATTCTGAGTAAGAACAAAACTGCACCACTACATTGATGATATTTCGAAATTTCCTAGGGGTTAATTGTATCGATAACACGCAATAAATGTAAAACTACACGATCAACATTTAAATCGCATTGACCTAAAATAAATAAATTTGAAGCTCTTTATTAACCAATTAATTATATCCACTATTATTTCTGATCTTTACAAATAAAAATATACTTTAATAAAACTTATATAAATAAAGTTCGGTTAAGCCTTAACCGTAAAGTTTTAACATTTACTTCGTAACAAAAGAAACAGATCCGCCACCCTTATTGGAAATAGTTGAGCGGCGGGGTATTCTCCGTGATTACTAGCTACTATATAGAGGTTTCACTGCGTTTTTATCCCGCTAGAGGCGCCACCTTCCTACCAAGTAAACACATTTTATTGTGAATCGGTCAAGACAATTTTTTATCGAATAATAATGAAACAGTGACACAGGAAATATTGAAATCTTTTCACTAAATAAAATAATTTTTCTTTGAAGAACGACTAAACATAATATGTATTGTACACTTAAAAGCTGATGATTTTCGTTAAGCAGGATGTAATAGTCTTTGAATTCAGTTCGGTATATATTTTACCATATTTATATCACAACAGCAATGACATTAGAAGTTCGTTTACCACAAACTAAAATATGTCGCCATCTGCTTAGAGCTTTGTGTAAAACCTATTTGCGTCTATATAAAATAAAACGTATTTATGAATGTTCGCATTGATAGTTCTATACTAATAGAAGTAAACTAAATACGTTTAGTAATTAATGAATATTCCAACTAATTGCAAACAAAAATTGCCGATAACGGAATACTCTTTCTACATTAGATATTCTTCTTCATAACTTGTCGCTTTATCTTTTTAAGCAGCAAGCCAAATAAGACTTTTAAGTATTGTGTATCAGCGATCGGACCGTGTTAAATGACCGCATACAAAAAGGATTTAAGATTTTCGAACAGACGAATGCTTTCAGCTATTCCTTAATTTTATATCACTTTGTATTTATGTTAAACTAATCGTTACACTTTACACTCAACAATATTATGGTTGTAGTTTTAAAGTTAGACTCGTAAGCGCGCCTAGCGTATGAATGTCTCGTTAAACCTATAGCAGTTTTAGACGAAGTCCGTGGAACAGTACATCTAAAATTCATTATGAAACAAACGAAGATCATGCCGCGCCCAGGTCTAAAAAGTCATGTCAGTATTTTAATGATTTATATGTATAATTTAGAATGTGAAGCTACGCTTGTACACCATGGATTTCATTTTCGTAAGTTCTTGTACTGGCGGTCACTCCACTTTCTGTGCATAAATTTCACGATGTAGAGCGGCAGACACGACACCAGCGTGATTGTCGTCACCTTCCACCAGAAGTTCCAATGGCGGATGAAGTCCCCATCTGTTAGGTAATTAATTATCATTTTAACAGACGAGTCGCCCAGCCTTGCACTTAGCAAGGCCGGGCGACTCGTTAGTATTAAGCAATATATTTCGGAACCATATTAATAAAAAAAAACTAAGCCTTTGTAAATAAAGCAACATAATTTCTTAATTATTGTGATTGAGAAGTGTGTAAAACTGAAGGACAGACGTGACCCCGGCTGTGGGAAAGATTAGAGAATAATAAAAAATAATCAATCTATTTCTTTATTTTTAAAGAAAGAAAAGAGAATTTCTTTTAGGAGATACCTATGGTGGTAGAAACACCAAATATGTTTGATGTACTTGAGAAAAATAATGGTTCATTTTCCGATAGTGAATATTCAGAATTTGTTTCTCTGGGTGTCTTCTAGACTGTCCTGCGGAGAGGAGTCGATTAAGAAAACATTCTGGTACATTTCCTATGGAAGGGCCTCTCCTTTAGTTTTCCACACCTCCCCAAATTTAGACACAAAAATAGATTTAACCCAAAATGGGCTAAAACAGATGCGACAAAAGCTTCTCTTTTAAATGAGTTTAACACTTTTTTAAATTTTATCCCTTAGTACACCTAGTTTTCTTGGTACTGAACCTTTAAATGTGTTCCATTGCTGGGGAAAAATCGCGCCTGGAGTATTATGTGTTTAGTAAATCACTTCCCCACCTTTTTAGCATAACAAATCGCCGTGGACAAAATTGGCCCGGTGATCATCGAACACAGGTGTATGGTAAAGGCATAAGGTTCTGTCACCCCCTTTCTTCCCGAGGCACGCCCACGTAAGAAGTAACCTTTAAAGATCTCAGGGCATAGCGGCAGATGGCGGGTAAACCATCTTAAAAAAGGTCAGACTGTTACCTAATTTTCAACTCCCAATGTTAAATAAAAAAGCGTAGAGATTACTCTCATCCTTCCAACTTGGGCGAGGCTTTTGTCCAGCGCTAGGTTATCCCTATGCTCATAATTGTAAGCGATAGGTATTAATGGTTGCCTCACTTACCAAAGTATGTGGTGAAAATGAGCAGCGTGGCCGTGTACATGGCGAGGCTCACGAGCTCGGCCAGTACCATGAGACGGTGCCACGTGACCACGGTTAGGGCCACCATGATCAGCTCGGTCAGGATCAGCGCCGTGTAGCTGATCTCCACTATGTGGATCAGCTGATCCTCGAACAACACAAGGGCGCCGTACATGATCACTCCGCCTATAATAATGGTCAATTGAAATACTGTGGTTTTTATTTGGATATCTTGCAAAAAAATAATGTGATTATCATAACAGGAGGTTGACGATAATTATTATAAAATTTAAGACCTATTATACTATTATAAAATAGCCTGTATATAGTCCACTGCAGGACAGGCCGCGAGGATTGCAATAATCGCCACGCTAAGCAAGCGGATTGGCGATCTCAGTACCAGTATTATAAATAAACGAAATGCAATAAAGTTAGTTGTAAACTTTTAGGGCTCCCGCACGATGTCGCCAGATTCTCTTACGACGCCAGTACAAAGTGAACCACGCGATACATGAAAATGAGATTCAAGCTTAGATTACAATTAAACGAAATATATCATCGCATATAGATATTATTTTTAATAGTTCACAAAATGAGATCTATATACAAATTTTAAAGTAACTGCGATGTTTCGCGCACGGCTCGTATAAAATAGATATTGAATACATTTTATCCGTTCAACTACACACAAACACACACGCACTCACAACCCTGAGCTTCGGAGGCTGGGGTCATTACCAACTAGGCTATCGGGTTTAAGGAGTAAATTTAAATTAACTTTAATTTAAATAATGGAATGTATGTAAAAAAATATAGGTATTAATCACAATACAGTGATAGAAATTTTATCAGAAAATTTATGTTTCCGTACCTTGATAAATCGATATTCCAATCCATATGTAGAACGTTTTATAAGAGAGCTGTCTTCCTTTTGCCAACTGTCTGTACAGCTGTGGATATCTCAGAGCGGTCGCGCTCGGGATATCCTTGTCAAGTACCTGAAAATAAAATGTCAAACGGTGAAAACTAAACCCTGACTTTAGTCTGGTTCTTAGTTTTAACTAGCGGGAAGTATACATGAAACATGAAACAGAGCCGTGGTAGACAAGATCCACTGCTTTAGTTTCATAGAGCGCGAGTGGTCTGGGTCGATTCCGGGTACCGGCACCACTAAAATTGTTAACAGCAATTTTCAGTGCTGTATTTATTACGTGCTCGGTGGTGAAGGAAAACATCGTGATGAAACTTGCATGTCTGAGAAATAATGAAAAAATATTTTTTTATAACTTATAAATATTTTTCGACAAATCTGAAGCCCGCCAACCCGAACTGGAGCAGCGAGGAAGACCTTTCCCGGCTTCAAAACTCCATTAGATATTGAAAAGGAGGCCTTTGCCCAACAGTGGGCAGTTACAGTCTGCTACTTTACTGCTGACTGTACCTGTGTGCAATTTTTGCAGTTGTACTAATTGTAATACTCACTAGCGAAAACACCGGCAGCATAGTGAAAACAGTCCCGTAGCCGACCATCAGGAACCCGGGATAGAGCGACAACGACGAAAAGTAAAACACCACGGAGAACACGGCCTGTGAATAAGATAAATAAACTAATAACTACATTTACTGCCATATAATTACAAAAGTAGAATTTCTTTTGTGCAATAAATTTACGAAATACTGTAATATTTTATATTCGATCGAACCTCATCGCCATTCCGTCTATGGAAAAAATTTACTAAGGTAATAATTAGGTAAATTTTGATGACTCCGATATACAGTTTAATAACCATTAATTGAAATGGCAATACTAAAGTAAGTACCTAAAGTACGCACGCGGGCCAAATTCGTACAATGACCTTGCGTCTATTATCTGTGGTTAAAACACTTTTCCAATTAAGTGAATGTATATGTAATCTTACTGGATTGATTAGAAACTTACGCTGTTTTAATTAAATTCTTTTAATTTGGGAAGACTCTTTACCGAGAGAGAGTAAAATGAGATGCCTATCTATTTAGCTTTTGGTAGAAAAATAAAACATGCACTATGTTACATCGTTAATTGTTTAATTGGAATCGGCATCGGAGTTAGAGGAACTTTCAGGTGTTTCGCACAAATCTAATAAATATTTCCTCAACATATTTATTTTTTAATCTACTACCGTTTCGAAATGGGTTTCCTCTGACGGAGAATAAACAGACATATTTATTATAAAGTAATCAATCATTTTATTATGTTTATAATCGAGGCTTCAAAATTATTGCTCTCGTTTCACGTGGCTAATTCAACCATTGATTGCTAGAGCTGTGCCATCACCATGTGAGTTTAAACCTGCCCGGCCACCAACGATTGCCTTTTGGCTGATTTCGGTGAGTACTACACGGTACTTGTCAACTGCTCATGAGATATTGTTGGCAAGCTATGGGACAGATACAGTGGGGTCACTAACACGGGATGCTATTCAAATACAGTTAGACCCGAAAACCACACCAGCTGCGAGGCTAGTTGTATGTACGTGTGAAAAAAAACATAATGAAACAGATTACAAAAAGACAAAGTATGTATAATGAGGCGGCTGTGTAGAAGACACGGCTCAGTCTGCTCAACCAATTGAGCAACAGCCCGGCTGGCGTGTCACCTGCATAGTGGATACGATGAGGCCGCGGTGCACGATGAACAGGCAGAGCGCGGCGGAGCGCATTGCGGCGCGGCGGCCGTGCACCAGCAGCAGCCGCGCCAGGCTGGAGAACGCGCGCACGCTCACGTCGCCCGCCAGCGATGCCGCGCGGCCCTCCGCTCCTTCTATGCCCACACCTGTAACGGAGCGCACATTTTCAAGTTAGTATGAATCCTTTTAACAAACGGCAGCATGTGATCGCAAGCAATCACCGTCTGCAACCACGTATTTATGCATTTTAAAGTATTTTATTCTCTTCTATAGCGTAGGATACTCAACTATTTTGAAACCCTGTCTTGTCAGAACAGGCTTATCCATATCGACCTTTCGTAACATGATAATAGGTCCTAATGCCACAGTCCTGCATCAGAGACACGACCCACCTACGTCACACTCCTGCACCACAGATGCGGCCCACCTACGCCACATTACTTTGACATATTATTTTTATGTTTTTTTTATGTTCTATGTCACGAGCAATACGTGGGCAATGTACGTCACGCACGTATCAGCCACGTATTTCGTATGCAATCGTGCACTTACCCATATCGGCCTCCTGTATCATGGCGACGTCGTTGCCGCCGTCCCCCGCCGCGGCGACGACGTGCCCGCGCGCGCGCAGCAGCCGCGCCACGCGGGCCTTCTGCGTGGGAGAGCAGCGCGCCACGACCACACCGGAACACCGCTGCAGCACTTCCACGAACTCCTCCTCGTACGATTGGAGGCACACCTAGAAATATTAACGTTTTCAATTTTAACGATGTTCTACTTATGAAAAAATTAAATAGCTTGTAAATACCGCCGGTTTTGGAGACGAACTACTTAAGTACCTTTTTACTTTTTTTAATTGTGTCAATAGCGTAGCCGTTATGCGAGAGCCGATAATTTGTTATATTATATACGATATTTCCACACGTATACAAAATAAAAGCCTTGTTCATAAATAATACTGGTGACACTCATGCTGTGCACACGGGCAACAACAAGAACAATAGAGTAGACAAACCTCGAGCGTCTCCCCTTCAATTATGAGATCTGTGCAGTCGTCAGCGTGTTGCAGCGTCTGCAGCAGCGCGTGCGACTCCCTGCGCGTGGTGCACTCCTGCGCGGCGAGCCAGCGCGTGCCGCCGCCCAGATGCAGGGAGCGCGCGATGCACAGCGCCGTCTCAAGCTTGTCGCCGGTCAGCATCCAGATCTAAATCGAGACATTGCATCGTAGTTATTCAAATTCCTCATACAAGATTTGCGTTCTAGTAGATATTCATGTATGTACAGATTTTCAAGCGCACTGCACGCGCGCTGCAGCAGCAGCAGCGTTCCATAATGCGCGCGGGACACAGAATGCAGCAGTCCAGTGCTGCAGTGTTTCTGAAAGGCCCCGGCGCGCAACATGGAAACCGTACGCAGCACGTCGACGACGGCCAGCCTTTCCGCAACACCCGTGAGTCCCTGCAGGAACAGCAGCAGCTGTCCGAGCTGCAATGTACCTTGATGGACGGGCGCGCAGCATGGCTTGCGTATGTGGCACGCTGTCGGCCAGCCTGTCCTCGACACCCGTGAGCCCCAGCAGCAACAGCAGCAGCAGTCCGTGCTGCAGCTTACCTTGATGGACGCGGCGCGCAGCAAGGCCAGCGTAAGCGGCACGCTGTCGGCAAGCCTGTCCTCAACGCCCGTGAGCCCGAGCAGCATCAGCCCGCATTGCAAACGGCTCATCACCGCCGCCGTCCGCTCGCTGCGGTTGATTACGCTCAGCCGAGCTTCTTTATACTCACACTGAAAGCAAATCATAACATAAACATGGTAATATGTTAGGCCTTCAAGTGCCCCACTCCGCGCCACAGTTTAACTTAATTACAAACTTTCTTTTCGTGAGAAAGTTGATTCAGAATTATGTGATAATCAAAGAAAATGCTTGCTATATTTACAATCAACAGAATAAACTTGTTATTCTGTTGATTGTAAATATGTTGTGTATTATATAGATTATACTCTGTAAAAACAGAAAAATTATTGGCAGCTACTGCAACAGTATGGAGTGAAATTTGGCATAGACGCTTCGGTCACATAAACAGTATCACTCATATCAGAACCTCATTCAGGGGTGATTAAACATGAGTAACTTGGTATTTTACCTGTTTCATAGTTATATTTATTTATAATATTATGTTAAGCAGAGGGGTAGAATAGATCACAAAATAATGTCTCGTTAACTAGCGTCATCTTATAGTTCATAGTTATAATATTTAGATATATAAGAAGAAAAATATACTTTGTTGAAAACCACTACAGTAGTTTTATAACGGTTTTCGGGGGAGTCGATCCCCTGATGATGATCGATGGCTTTGGCGGTTAGTATGGTCACAGCGAATGGCTTTTATCGGATTTGCCAAAAGTGCTTCTTTTAAAGCTTGCTTCCTACGGGGTTCTCAAGAAATTATGCAGTTTTGGGCACCAGTTTCCTCGCTGATCGGAGCATCAAGGCTGTTGTCCATCGTCCATGCTCAGAGTTCAAGCACGTGAATGATGGTGTTACACAAGGCTGTGTGACAGTTCCTATCCTGTTTCATCTGCATATAAATGACATATAGCAAATAAGTAACATACATTGCTATGCAGACGACAGACAGATTAGTGATGCCCTATAAAGGGCCCGTGAATATTTCTCGGGAACACGTCGAACAGTTCTGAAACAAACTTATGTCTGAAGACGAGATGGAATTGATTGAAAAACAGAGTGTCAGACTATGCCTAAAATACATAGGTCTGCGCGTTTAGTATTGAAATCCTGCGATGCCTTTGTCAATTTTCCACTTTTTGAGAATATCGTTGGCGATTATCTATCGAGGGACATTCAGTTCCAAAGTCATCTAGAGGGGAAGGTTAAATTGGCCTTTAAAAAGTTTGGTGTGCTCAGCATAGTAGGACGATATTTCATGCCGCTCCGGCCGATTTGATTGCGCAAGTTCGGCCCCGCATGTAATACAGGTTTCATCTTCGAGCCGCGGTACCCTTGTACCGGCTCCTTCCATTTGAGCGCATCCAACAAAGAGCGGCTCAAATCGACTGCGGCCAAGTTCTTTCTAATCGACTAGATCCACTGGCCTTGCGAAGAGACACGCATTTTTTTATCGTATTTACCATGGGGCGTGCTCTGAGGAACTGTTCGGAACAATCACAGTGACTCGTAGTGACGGTAGTGGGAGGCCTTTTTGGCCACACACTTCCGTCTTTGCAGAATCAGATATCGCCCAGCGGCATTTCTGAACCGTTATGACTCAATGCTCTTCAAGAATAGAGTCTACTCCTTTCTCTGGTGTTTCTGGACGACGGTAATTGCTTACCGACGTGTGAGCCACAGGCTCGTTGGCCCCTTGTACTATATAAAAAAAAACTTTAAAGCTAAACATTTTACATAAACACAACATATTCCTTACCTCGAACTCTAAATACTCATTCTTGGACATAGACTTCTTGGCAACCACGAGAGTCCTGAGCCCGTCGGCCGCCAGCCGGCCGCACTCGTCGCTGAGCCACGAAGAGTCCAGTAGTTTAGACAGCGCCACGTCCGCACCTTTCACGTAGTACGTTATGGCACCCGTATTCTCCTCCTACAAAAAAAAAAAAAACAAAAGGAATAAATTTCGCTCGTAATATAACAAAAACCTCAGGATGACTCAGGAGTCAATCGTAATCTAAATTTGAGCATGAGAGTGTGAGCAGTGGACTTGCATAGGTTGATGAATAAAAAGAGAAAAAAGAAATAGTAAGGATATTACCTGCACAATAATGCCCATCATTTTACTCTCGCTCGTGAAGGGGAAAACCTGCAGTATCGCGAATTGCATTATCTCGTTGGCTGCGCGTAGCTTCAACGATATGTTGTGCAAATCTCTTCTGTACAGTGACACGCCCATCTGTATATAGGTATATAAATCCTTATATGACATTTATTATTAAACTACATTCATTTAGTGTCATGTGGTGTATTAAAAATGGTCGATATAAAAAAATCATTTGACAAGTGAAATGCTATGTTGAAGAATAAAGATGTTGATTTTTACGACGATTAAGTCACTAGGATGTTAAAGAGCGGCAACATACTATAGCTCCGTCCATTGTTATAATTGGTCAGAAGATTTTACTGTTACGTACTAACTTTTGATGTTAGCTAGAGTAAGCGCACAAAGGTGTTTGCGTGGTCCCAGCTCACCATGTCGGTCCACTTGACGAGCGCCACCTCGTCGGGGCTGGCCGCCTGGTAGTCGCATAGCTGCTGCTGCGGCACGGCGCCGCCGCAGCTCTCCGACATCACCGAGCTGCACAAGTCTGTCGGGACACGCGATAGCGTCTTAGACCAATGTCGCACTTTAGTACAGCACCGTCATAGATACACGTGGCGTCAAATCACGTAAGTAGGTGATAGGATACTTCTTTGGGGCCGTCTGGGTAGGCACTAGTATTCAGTGCACCCCTTGCTGTGTTCCGGGTTGAAGGGTCAATAATGACAGTATAATTACAGGCTGTGAGGCATTCCCGCGTATTCCTTAGGGTTGACAACATATCAGTAACCCGGGGCTGCAGTAGCCACTTACCACCAGGTGGACCGTTAGCACGTTTGTCCCACCCCTATCCGATAAACAACAGGTCATCGACATCGACGACCGCGCGGTTCAGTGATTAGCGTATCTGATGGCTAAGCTAAGGTCTGAGCTCGAATCCCAGCATAAGCCAATATTTTTCGGTAGTAGATTTACTAAGATAATTGTTTCTTACCCGACTGCGCCTCTTCAGCGTGCTGATCGTCGATATCATACACAGGCGTTACATTATGACAGAGCGCTAGAGCCAGCACGACATTCCATATCTGGCGAGGTGTTGGCGCTAGCGCTTCGCCTTGCTCACCGCTGGGAGATGTGGGCAGAGATGGGGAGTCGTTTGTCACATACTGCGTTAAGAAGGCTTCCACCTGTAAATTTATTTCTAGTTTAATTATTAAGTTTAACGAGGTCTTCCTCGGACCAACGAGCAAACGGCTCACCTGATGGTAAGTGATTACCGTCGCCGGCGTACATCTGCAGCACCAGAGGAGCTGTAGGTGCGTTGCCGGCTTTTAGGAATATTTGGGGGATGGAAGACGGTAAAAAGGAAAAGGGCGGAGGAGACAGTCAATGAAAAGAATGTGAAGATCAGTCGAATAGTTGGTTGGTGAGAACTCCATAGTAACCGGGTTTATTTCCCATTTAATATAAGGTGGGTTAAAATTTCCAACAATAATAAATTTGTCGTGTGTATTGAGTTTGTCACAAATATTTCGTAGATGTAAATCAAACGAATTTCCTCTATTTTCTCTACACAAATATAAAGAGGATATATGTATACAACATCGGGGGATAGATGATGGGAGGAAGTGGACCGAAAAAGCACAAGATGACTATACTTCACGCTGGTATTCTGCGAGGCCATGGTGTTACCCCGGTCGAGCTGGGCAATTCGAGTAGCAGCAAATGTTCTTCTTTATCCATTAGCACCTAGCCGGCATGCCACGTATGGAATACCCATACCCACCACGCAGTTTGCTCCTCACCACTAGTCTGTCCTATTTGGGCTCGGCGTATTCGAAAGGATTTTTCGCTATCAGTTGGTCGCCAGAGCCTCGTCAGTTAGTCAGCTGGATGCACCGCGTGCAGGCGAGTTTGCCATTCGGAGTGAAAGTTGTAATATTCTTCCTTCCACCCCGGAAACGATACGCGATGCCCAGACGATGAGGAGCATTGCAACTTCCGTTAGCACTTTCGTGACGTTTTACTGTTTCTGTGTTAGGTCGCCATCCCAAACGTGCGTCAAGAAGCTTCTCTCCGAAAATTAGTATATAAATTATGAAAATTATAGCGTGTTTATGAAATACCTCATGAAAATTATTACTGTCATACAGAGCATTCCCAAGATGAAGTTTCTGGAACACCATCTCATTTTTAGTTAAGGTGCCAGTTTTGTCGGCCAGCAGATATTGTATTCTGCCAAGTTCCTCGGGTATTGTAGTGGAGCGCATCACTGTACCCTCTATCCGTTTGTCGCGTTGTATCGTCCACGAGTAAAACGCTTTACCCATGTCGAGGTTAACTCTTAAACTGTAAAGAAAAAAAAACCGTTAATATGCCGTTCACGTAACTGATTCCGTTTGCGGCGAAAACATTTGACTGCTGACGGCGTTTTTTCAATTACGTACACAACTACCGGTACCTCCAACTATCAATGTAAGGAATCAAATCAAATGACTTCTTTTTCGTATTAGTTTTTTCAAACATAACGTTTTAATAGTGCAATGGTAAGTGATTACACAACTATATAGTATGCCTTTTACTTTTAAATATGTATAATAAACAAATATAAATCATAGCAGATTTTTCTTGCGTGTTTTCCACAGCCGCCTCAGAACTTACGCAAAATATCTTGCAACAGCGGCGGCGGCGGAATGTTAACTGCTAGAAATTTCTAAATAATCGCACCGGATCGATTAGAATTCTAATTCATTCGGAATTTGAATTAAGAACGAATTTTGTTTAATTAATAGGATTTGGAATTATGTGAAATTATGGTATAATTGGAGCGCGTTCATTGGGCGCGACACTAATAAAAAAACTCATCATTTTCAACATCCGTCTCTATACAGGCCACAGGACAGCGTCAAATCGCCGCAAACGCCACGCTTAACGAACGGATTACCTATCGTAGTACCAGACACTTCACAGCTTAGACGCCTAGGGTAGCTGCCCGTCGTACATCTAGAAAGTTCTGTCAAAGGCTATAAGATTCTTATGACATTTCTCTAATTCGATTTTAAGAACGGGGACGAGTTCAAGTGGCTAATACTCTTAAGCTGCTGCTACACGGTCACAAGTTACTGGCTGATTGTAAACAATTATACAAAAAAAACTCACCTGATTGGAATGATGTAAGAGAAGAGCAGCACAAATCTGAATAGGAACCCATACCAGGGGCCTTCAAAACCTTTCAGAACGATCAAGAGAAAGGAGACAAAGATCGTGGCCCCGAACAGCACTTTGG
Source organism: Bhutanitis thaidina (assembly GCA_029286595.1). NCBI lineage: Eukaryota > Metazoa > Arthropoda > Insecta > Lepidoptera > Papilionidae > Bhutanitis > Bhutanitis thaidina. The sequence goes on from JAGSMS010000018.1 coordinate 9,178,170, forward strand.
TAAAATCATTGATTCGCAGATCCATGCGACCTACTTTTGAGCGGGGGACTGCGTTGTTCATTACACTTCGAGTTTCGTTACCTGGAAATAACGTTAAGCAAACTAAGAACGAAAGCGTTTATTTTTAATTTGGGTTTAGTATCAATTGAATATTTACAGTAGTTTGTATACAGTACAGTAAACAGTAAAGTAGCAGCGTATAAACATCTAACTAACTCGTAACTCAGGAACATATACCACTATATAGGTACGTTTCAGTTCAGACCAGTGGAAGTTATCTGTGTAGTAGGGACATAAGAATCTACCACCATCTTCCTTCCCGCGGGCGTCGGGAGATACTACTAAAGGTTTTCAAAATTTCATGGTAACCTTCGGAAACATTTCCAGCGCCGATGATCGCCACCACTCATGATTAATATCATTGAGGCGAAAATTAGATTCAGTTATGCTAAATGGAAATCCTTAATCTCGATAACAATTGTTGTGTTAAATTAAAAAAAAAACCACCATCCTATTTATAGACTTATCCATGTCTATAAACGTGTTAAAGCTTGGCTGCAATTGTAAACAGAAAATTTTGTATCTAATAATTGCATTGCTAGCAATTAATTTATTTAGGAATTGTTGGTATACAACTGCGACCTCATTACTCAAAACGGTGGAAGATTGTGTAAGAATAAGATTTCAATATAAGAGTTATCCTACCAGTGTAAACAACCAAGCCTGTAGCCTGCCCCGAAGCGACCACGCAGCCGCTCCACAGCGTGTTCTGTATGTCCAGAGAGTCGTTCTCTTCCTCGTCTAGGCGAGTACATGTGCCAATAAAAGAATGTATGTCCTTTTCCGGTTTTTCGACAAAAATCTGTGCGTTGATGTCCAAGAGATGAGCGTCAGTTAACAGCTTTTGAGTAGATGGTAGTGGTATTCTGAAATTTTGTGTTTTTTTTACATATTTCAACCAGGCAACTCCAGGTACAACAGTCACATATTATGTTATATACATTGCAAAGATTTGTTTTGAAATGCAGAATTAATGTTTCTTTGTTTCCAATTTTCATGTTTAATTGTTCTTAGCAATACCACTTAGACAAGGACGAGTAAATCAGGTGTTATAAGAAGTAACTTGTGTGCGAGTGCCATTTGAAATAAAAAAGTAGCTACTATTTTTCAAAAGTAGTTCACCAAAACAAAAGACTCATACCTCAATTTCCAATCTATTTCTCCATCAAGCTGGTCTGTGCGGATAAAAACAGTGCCCATGGTCTCATTTGTTCTCAATAGGATCATATCTGCTGGAACTCTTTGTCCTTTGTGAAGCATTACAATGTCACCAACTCTAAGAGCCGAAGCGGGCACATGTTCCATATAAAATGGGCGATATCGATCCGTCGGAGTGTCAAGAACTATACGCTCGTAACATTGCTTATTAACTTCTCTATCTCTTCTACAAATATGTAATGACAGACAGCATTTAATTTTTATCGAATACTATACACAAATGCTTTTACTATGATTAGAGGATTATAATTTATAGCTTTAATAATATAGTTTATAGACGGCTCGGTGGTGTAGTGGCTAAGCGTCTAGGTGCGGCACTGTGGGTCGCGGGTTCGATTCCCGCACGGTAATAGTATTTGTATATATGTAAACTGCCCCCGCACCGCAGGAGAAATTCCTACAGTGGAAGGTAATTTTTTTTAAAGAAAAACTTTAAAAGAAAGTTAGTAGTAAATAGTTTCCAAGACCAGGGCCCGTTATGGGGTGAACAACCCGGTTATTTGTCCGAGGCGCCAAGTGTGAGTAAAATATATGTTAAATATAATTATAATTTTGATATACACAGAGCAGTTATCGACCACAGTAACCCTTAATAGCAATTATTTAGAAGAGATCAAATGTGAAGGATATATCATCGTTCCTCTGCAGTGTAAATATTTTATTGTAGCACTATTACTATAAAATTTTCATTAAATGTCATTAATGGTTGTATCCAACCAGTATAAACTACATATCAATTCTGAACATATGTCACAATCATTTATTTAATGTGAGAAATAGACATATGAAGTTCCATCTAATAGGATTGGATAGTCCCTGGAACACGTTTGGTTTTCTGTTAACAACGGTGTGGCTGCAAAAATAACTGCAGTTTGGTCAAGAGGACTAACTATGTAACTGTATTTAATTTGTATTTGTAGTGGCATTCAATAACCAATCTTATAAGTGAACATAGGTACCAACAACCATTACTGTTTAGCAATAATAAATATGATCATATAAATATGTAAGCTCACATGGCTATCTAACAATAATTTTTACTTGTTTCCATAGACTTAACTTAAAAACTCATCCAATAGCAGATCCTCTCACTACTTGTCTATTGCGGCTGTAACCACTATTTAACAATAAATTGTAAGAAATCAAATAATCGGAATTATTTATTATACATACCTGTATCGTCTAAAATCATCAATGGCCTCTCTAAACAAAGTCACAGCAAGTACAAAACATAGTGGTCCCCAGTATGTATATAAATATCCAATTCGGACACTTGGTATGAACTGGCTAACAGCCATGACCAAAAAATACATATTCAGGAAGAAACGAAACTGTTCAAACAATACTAGTGGCAGGAATGTAATGAAACTATATTTCTGTAACAAAAAAAGTTTAATGAAAAACAAAGAAAAAAGACTAAATGAAACATGACATCACAGGTTTGAGCCCGCCATTTGACTATTGTCGTGAACCCAGATACAAGTTTTAATGCTTAGTATCCAAGGGTTATCAGGAATATTAGTAAAGTAAGTTAAATATCATTGCTAGTATTCTTTTCAACAAAAAACCATTAGTCTATAAGTAAGCATATAAAACAAGAATATTTTCTTATTTCATCATGTTTTGTCTAGCATCCTTATAAAATATACAATTTAGAAGTGGTAAAGTGATGCATATAAAATACCCATAATAAATTAATATAGCTGTAGTCAGTAGTACAATATATATAAATGAAGGGAAGGGGGTTGAAGTTATTTATTTTGGTTCTTGAAAAAATTATGGATCTGCTGCTTTATATAAATATTATACAAATGAAACAATATTTATATTTAACGTTGAAATTTCCCTATTTAACATTACATGTATGGGTTTTCTAAAAAATAAATTTTGTTACATGTAATATCTGCATGACAGTTTTTTATCACGCAAGCATAATCTCACCTGATTACAGACATAGTTTGGTGGGAACTCTTCTTCAGGTAATTGTCCTATATAAATTACTCTAGAGCTAAATTTCTTCTTTCTGAACCTTGGAAATTTTAATCTGAAATCAAATTATTAAGGTAACTCAAGCAAAGTCAATGTAGTATTTAACTAAGAAAACTTGGTAATGAAATAACTTCTACCTTGACCAAATTGATTTCTTTTTTTGTCTCGTCAGTAAGGGTGTAGTTTCCATTTTATAGTCAGAGTAATATCAGTTAAGAATATATTGCCATTCTATACCGTTACATAATTGGACAAGTCCAACAATGTCACACTATAAAATTTAATGTCGAGAGAAACGAGTACGACAAATATTGTAAAATTTAGTTGACTAACTCTTTGTTTTAAATACGATTTGTTGACGTTATTGACATGGTTTTGACGCATTGCTAAATTGTCATTGCCATAATAAATGAAATATTATCATAATAAAACGTTTGCCAGTAGATGTTTCAATTATGTACTGTCCGGATAAATATAAATAACTAAACCATGGCGAAAAACCTGTTATCAAGGATAAATCCAAAAACTATTGCCAAATATGTTCTCAACCTAAATGTGTGTAACTTAAATGCAGTATTCACACATTTATGTTGTATGTAATGCTGTACATTTCACTTTGATTTTGTATAAGGCTCGCATCTTATTTCGATTATTACGCTATTTAATTAAATAGAAAAAGGATTCTTTTATTTCCTTACTTTTTTCAAATAATTTTTTTTCCCTGATTTAAATAAGATCGCATTCACTCTCTTTATACACTCTGTATTTGTGTGTAGAGGAGCTAACGCCTATCCACCATAGGGGTAGGGAGAGAATCCAGTACCTGTTATCCCGAGCGGACCAACTTACTTTTCACTTATCTGGGAGATAGAAAATTAATAATAAAAAAAAAATATATTTAACATTTGTATTAGCCGTTTTTATTACTACATACAACATCATTCAATTAACTTCATGGTTAAGAAGACAAATAGAAAATAGTTAGAATTGAATATTATGTTGTCACTATTTATTTTGAACGTTTAAATCTATTGTACAATACTTGTTACATGTCGTAGGATAAAAACAAACTTTTATATCTAATTATTAAAATGATAGTAAGTATAAACACTGTTTGGAAAAAAAATTTATTCTTACCAAATAGTTTTTAATTTTTAAGTTGTGCAACATTGATTTTGAATTAAAACAAGGTAAATAAATATGGCGAGTGTGCGGTTAGGGTGTGAGTAAGAAATACGCGAATGCTTAAAAAAATTAAGAAAAACATTAATAAAAAGTTTTACATCCATGACATCCTTATAAACGTGAGTGCTTAAAACATGTTTTAGAGTGAAGAGTGTTTAGTGCATCACATGACAAGATCAATGACTGAGCTTGGTTGACTTGACAAGTCGAGAAATTGGAAGTTGAGGCAGCGTTGCGTCCCTCTCGTTAGTCTAAAAGTAAGTTGAAAGTAATTTTTTTCAAAGAATCTCTATATCTTGGGCAAAGAGTCAACTAGTAATTCTAAAGTAGTAATATTTGTAAAGAAGGCTTCTTGTAATTAAATTTTCAAAGGACTAACTACGTACGATGCGCCGAGGCAGTTGTTGTCTCTCTCGGGGTGGCTGGGGCACACCTCCGTTGACCTATTTTCTGGCTATTGCATTGGTGCTACTATTTATGTCTAAGGGTGCGAATTAGGGCGCCGGTCCTGCATTATATGCAGTACAACTTTTATTCCCGACTTTAAAATATATTGTTATTTGTTATTATAAAAATTTTAAATTCTTTAATTTTTAGTTTTATTTGTATTTATGCTGGGTGATAAAGGATAAGGTATGATCTATTAAAGCTTTATGTATGGTATAAGTTGTAATTTTAGTTATTTACTGTAGCTTTTATAAAATATTATTTTGAATTCTAGCTCTTGTATGATTTAAATTGGAATTTTAAATTTTTATTTTTCACTATGCTTTGGGTAGTTTCCTAAAGATTTTTGTGATGATTCCGTTGTGGACTAATCCTTGGAAACTTGCAATTATCATAAAATATTAAAAACTTTAAAGATATGTAACTGAATCTTTAGTATAAATTAAAAGAAATGTAATAAAGATGTTTCAGGAATTTTAAATGTATGACCATTTCATTATTTACATTATGTATGTATGTAGTTATGTCATAATTACAAGATTTTTTTTTAACTTGTTACCTAAATTCAGTTGCAAACTTCAGTAAAAATTGCAGATCTTTACTAGCTTAATTAGCAAGCAACACTAGATTTGAAGACTTTTGTAATTATGTGAAATTAAAAAGGGTTGGATGAAATTGAATCAGAGATATGAGTTGTATTTTCAACAAAATACTACTGTATTATTAAATACATTTAATTAAAAGTATTTGGCTAGATAAATTAACTACTAACTATGCAGGTGCAGGTAATAGCCATTTGCCTTTAAGAAGTTTAGTGAATACACTGTCTATCCTGGATCAGATGACCATCCCTCATCTAGTAGTTTTGTAATTAAACCCATGAATTAAGAGATTAAGCTGAGTTGATTGAAAATAAAACTGGATATAATGTTCAAGACTACAATAGGCCCACCACACAAACAGGGTCTTGTGAATAGTAGACTGAAAGGAAAAAAATAAAGTCTTGACAGTACTGATTATACAGTTGTATTTTTTAAATGTCTTACACTACTGAAATTTTGTAATCTGCTGATGAAGGCCAACATAATATAGAACCCACATTAACCAGCTTAGCTTTCTTTTAAGCTGTTGACCCCTCTAAAAGCATTTTTCTGGTGTATAAGCTAAGCATTCTATAGATGTTGTTTATCAAATAGTTTTTAACTCTAATAGAAAATGCTGGTCTTGGTATTTCAATAAAACTTTTAATACTAAACACATAAAGTAATTAGTGTTGTCTGTAATTTTTGCTTTACAAAAATTGGAAAAACATTTTTTGCCATGTCAAAATTTCTTGAGGATCTTACTTAACAGAACATAAACCACTAACCAGGCTAATTTTCATTATGAGTAGAAAATAAAAATAATTTTCGATTATATTATTTGCTGGAACTAATTTTCAGTTTGCTTAATTGTTCTCAGGTTAATAATCCTGTCAAGACAGCCAGCTTTAGATGTCCAGTGTAGTTTATATAATGGCACACAGTTTTGGCACATGGATCTTGGAATTGAAGCAGAGCTACAAGTCAGCAATATGATGGATTCAGAGCTCCCACCGGGTAGCTGTAATTCCACTGGACATCTGTCCACTATAGGATACCATACTTTACCAGGTAATTCTTCAGACTTTTAAGCCACAATTATTGTTTTGCATTGTATGTTATTTATATGTAATTTTAATGTTATAGTTCATATATTTTTTCTTTCAAAATAGAATCATAGATAGACAATCATTAAAATAATATGTTGGACGTTGACTGTTTCATTTTTGTGACTAATGAAAATAACAGTAAATATTTGAGATCACTATCAGCTAGTTATCTGTTGACTTGCGAGAATTGATAGCTCAGTTGGGGCAGTAGCTACGCGTTTTGCTGCAGGTCGTGTGTTCGATGTCCGCATTGAACTATTATTCGTATAATCTACCAATAATAGGTTAAATCAGACCTCAAGACACCGTGAGCTCATTCTGCGTAGATCGGACCAAAAATGTATAATTATAAAGCAGACGGTAGCCGGGTTAACTATGACATCACGACGTCAAAACCTCAGACTCCCCCGCGACCGTGCCGTAAATCCACCGAAACGTCGGGATTTAAAAAATTCGTAAATGACAGTTTATTTTCAAATGTACTACACATTTTGCGTAAATACAGGAAATGATTGTTATTGAATATTTATATTTAAATGATGTTATACAATGGTGAGTTAAATTTTACCATTTTTTTTTCCGAATATTTATAGAGCTCTCTCTACCTTTCCTATAAGCTCTCTACCTTTCCTATAAGGTCTCTACCTTTTTCTATGCATAATATCTATAAAAACTTTGTTACAACTGCTCTCGTAGTAATTTAAGATAATAATTATTGCTAGACAAACATTTTTTTTACACATTTTTATTTTTTTGCATTGATTAGTATGTATGTTAGTTTGTAGTATGTATGTAATTACAAATAATTACGAGAATTTATAGTCATTATAGGAATGACGTTATTGCCAGTCAACAATGGACGACTTTGCATTGTCTGGCAAAATAGATATCATTTAACATGGCAGCCTTGGTGTGAAACGTAATGGAAGGTACAGAAAAGAGAACATAAAGAGTAGGGCAGCTGTGAAACAAAAACTATGTGATTCTTTTGTAGTGTGGGCGTGAATTAGAGTTTTTACAATGCATATGAAGACATTTTGCACATATGATTGCGAGTAAAATAAAATATTTCCGTGTGGCTGTCGGAAGTAAAGAATAGCGCCAACCCTGTCTAACCATGGGTGTCGTAAAAGGCGACTAATGGTAAAAAATTATATTAGGAGATGGGCAGCAGCATCTTCCTGCACTAGAACAAAAAAAAAAAAAAAACTGCGGTTGCCAACCCGCTCGCCAGGCGTGGCAACTAAGGCAAACCCCCCCATGATGAGAGGTAGAAAAAAGCAATGGCCCCCAGTCCCCGGCGGCCTCGCTAGTCCTGGCTATGGTGGCAGCCATGGTAACGGCGAGGCAGGGGGTGCGAAGAATCACCGGCTGATTTCTAGCTGCCAACCCAAACGACTGGACCTGGCAACATATAACGCACGCACATTGAGGACCGACGAGAAGATACTAGAACTGGAAGAAGAAGTAAGCAAGTTACATTGGAGTATTATAGGGTTGTCTGAAGTCCGAAGACAGGGAGAGGACTCTATAATCCTAAAATCCGGTAACTTGTTCTACTACCGGCAGGGTGACCATCTGTCCCAAGGAGGTGTCGGGTTTATCGTCCACAGGTCTCTCATCAACAACGTGATCGAGATCGGAAGTGTGTCGAGTAGGGTCGCGTACCTTATACTCAGAATAACCAAAAGGTATTCGCTGAAGGTCATACAGGTATACGCACCAACCTCGACACACCCTGATGATGAAGTGGAGGCAATGTATGAGGATATTTCAAGAGCCATGCATTGCTCTAAGACTCACTACACGGTGTTGATGGGAGACTTTAACGCAAAACTAGGTACGAAAAAAGGCGATGAGCTGATAGTGGGGAACTTTGGAGTAGGGCAACGGAACCTAAGAGGGCAACAGCTGGCTGACTTCATGGCAAAGGAGGGATTCTTTATGATGAACTCCTATTTCCAGAAGCGGCCCCACAGGAAGTGGACATGGATGAGCCCGGACGGTACCACAAAAAATGAGATCCACTTCATCATGACGACCAAGCGTCAGCTGTTCAATGATGTCTCTGTGATCACTAGGGTAAAAACCGGCAGTGATCACCGAATGGTAAGAGGCACACTGAACCTTAACATTAGGCTCGAGCGGTCTCGTCTGGTGAAGTCTACGCTCCGCCCACCACGTGCCCTTATCCAGAACCCCGAGAGCTTTCAGCTCGAATTGCATAATCGCTTTCAGTGCCTAGACGATTGCGTTACAGTGGACGATACGAATAGCAGGCTAGTGGAAACTGTCCATGCGGTAGGAGCTAAGTTTTGCAGAACCCGCCGCACGAACAAGCCCCAAAAGCTCTCTGATCACACTCTTAAACTCATGAAAGCCAGGCGTGAGATAAAGCTGCAGTCTACAACGGGTGCGTCAGCGTATCGGCTACTGAATAGACAGATCTCCAAATGTATGAGGCAAGACTTACGCAAATTCAATACAGCCTGTATTGAAAAAGCGATAGAGCGGAACCAAGGCTCCAAAGTCTTCGCCAGAGATCTGTCTATCGGAAAGAGCCAACTGACCAAGCTGAAGACCGAAAGCGGCGCAGTCATTTCCGCTGGAGCCGAGATTTTGAGTGAGATCGAGAGATTTTACGGACAGCTGTACACAACGTCGTTGAAACCACACACTGATGTGAGTAACGACCCAAGAGCCAAGCTTATCCGACATTACTCCGATAACATCCCGGACGTCAGTCTGTGCGAGATTAGGATGGCTCTCAAACAGCTTAAAAACGGCAAGGCGCCGGGTGAGGACGGAATTACAGCTGAGCTTCTGAAAGCGGGTGGAAAACCGATACTTGTTGTCCTTCAGAAGCTGTTTAATTCCGTCATTCATGGCGGTGTTACGCCGAAAGCGTGGAGTAGAAGCGTGGTTGTCCTATTCTTCAAGAAAGGGGATTACTGCCTTATGAAGAATTATAGACCGATATCGCTTCTAAGCCGCGTCTACGTGCTGTTTTCGAGAGTCATCTCAAATCGTCTAGTTAACAGACTTGACGACTTCCAGCCTCCCGAACAAGCCGGATTCCGAAAAGGCTATAGTACCATAGACCACATACATACTCTTCGCCAGATTGTACAGAAGGCCGAGGAGTACAACTTGCCATTATGTCTGGCGTATGTGGACTATGAGAAAGCCTTCGATTCAGTCGAAATTTGGGCGGTGCTACAGTCTCTCCAGCGGTGCCAGATAGACTCTCGGTATATCGAAGTGCTGAGGTGTTTGTACAATGAGGCTACGATGTCTATCCGAGTATAGAATCAGAGTACGAAACCAATCCAACTGCAGAAAGGTGTAAGACAGGGTGATGTAATATCCCCGAAACTCTTCACCGCTGCATTGGAAGATGTTTTCAAGCAGCTGAACTGGAAAGGATACGGTATCAACATCAATGGCGAATACATCACTCACCTTCGATTTGCCGACGACATAGTTCTTATGGCAGGATCGCTGGAGGAGCTTAGTACAATGCTCAATGACCTCAATAACGTCTCCCAACAGGTTGGTCTTAAGATGAACATGGACAAGACGAGTTCATGTCAAACGTCCATGTCACACCAATACCGGTTGTTGTTGGGAACAATAGGCTTGAAGTTGTAGACGAGTACGTATACCTGGGACAAATTGTCCGATTAGGTAAGTCCAACTTCGACTCAGAGGTCAATCGACGAATCCAACTCGGCTGGGCTGCGTTCGGGAAACTACGTCATATCTTCTCGTCGAGTATACCGCAAAGCCTCAAGACGAAAGTATACAATCAGTGCGTGTTGCCAGTGATGACATACGGATCCGAGACTTGGTCCTTCACTGCAGCCCGTATGAGGAAGCTCAAAGTTGCTCAGCGCGCTATGGAAAGGGCTATGCTCGGTGTTTCTCTGCGTGATAGAGTCTGCAACGATAATATCCGCAGCAGAACTAAGGTAACCGACATAGCCGTAAAGATCAGCAAGCCGAAGTGGCAATGGGCCGGCCACATAGCTCGCAGAACTGACAACCGCTGGGGAAAAAAGGTTCTCGAGTGGCAGCCACGTACGGGCAAACGCAGTGTAGGACGACCCCCCACAAGATGGAGTGACGACCTGCGCAGTGTTGCGGGAAGTCGATGGATGCAGGTGGCTCAGGACCGTGCTTCGTGGCAATCTTTGGGGGAGGCCTATGTTCAGCAGTGGACTTCTAATAGGCTGAAATGATGATGATGATGATGATAGTGGGCATCTACCACACCTTCACGCTGTGGACTATGATAGTTGACAGACGAAGCACTGCTTCACTAACGTACTTGAATGAGGCTAGGCACTGCGTTCAGCAACCAGCCTGACCTGCCTGGTGATGGGGGGTGTAGATTCCTTCTCTGCCAAGGAGTCGTCAGGGTAGTAGTACCTAGTGGTATTAGTAACCATTTCTGTTCTCGCACAGAAGTGCATTTACTGTTGTGTTTAGGTTTGAAAGGTATGCAGTGCCAATATAATAATGCACCGTGGGGCGTTCCGTCTTAGATCTCAGAGGTGACAACGCATCTGTACCACCTTCTATTGAAGTTGTTTGCAGGTGCCCATGAGGTGCAGCACCATCGGGTGGGCCGTAAAACCGTTTTTCAACGCAATAAAAAAATTGGTGACGCGGTGTCGAGAGTCTTAAGGCAAAAGTCTTGAAAAATAAAAATACCTAGACCGCCGCGAGGTGCCCGGCACTGCGATCACAAATCCGCCTTCCTAGCGTGGCGATTATAGCATATTCTCCTGTTGGAAGAGGTTTATGTCCAGCTGTGGACTTTTAACGGGCTGATGTTCGTCGAACTCTTGCATTTTGGTTGTACACACAATATATCTGTGTTGTATATTTATCAAAACAATAGTGTTTTCATTCATTCAATTCGGTATCCTTAGCGCGAGCCGGATTCACACATGGCCAGTTTTTGTTATTTCTTACGTTTCATTATAGTAACACCGAGCTTGAAGCTTGCATGTATTACCATTGTTTCTTTGATGACATTTGTAAAGGATATCTGCGAAATTACTCATATCCTGTGTAAATTTTTAGCGGTAATCTGTTATAGTTCGGCCCTTTGAAGATGGTCATACGTGTGTACAGACCGACGCTCAGAGGACTCCGTACGAATCTTAAAAAAATGGGTCTGGACAGTATATAGTTATCACGTTATCGTCACGCATCTTATCCGATAATGCATTATTAAATAAATACCATTAAAATAGTTAATAAGTGAACTCTGTGGTATAGATATTCGAGGGATAAGAAAACTGATCCGTTGTAGATACTGCAAATCTGCATAATAGGCGCCTACCGTTGAAACTTTTAACGACTTAAAATTTCTACAAATTCAGACGAGCGCTTTTCGCTCGGTTGCCCGACATTTTATTCATGGGTGAAGACAGCTTGAAAAATAAAACGGAGACTTCAAAAGTCGCTTACATTCGCCAATTTTCAAATTTGTTCGAAAGTTTACTACCGTGGTTCAATTCGGCCTTTCGCATTCGACGCGATGGACAGTCTTCTCCATACAAAAAGTTCGACGGAAAGTCATACGTATGCTCCATGCAAACGGCTGTACTATTGTAGCAGCCAATGTGTCTTGCGCAAGGCAATCCTCCAAATTGCATAAGCAGTATGGGGAAGAAAGCCGTTTGGATTGTTGTTTAAATTTAGTAGATTAAAGGAGCAAAAATAAAATGTTCACTATATTTGACAATCTCTTTAGTTTAGTGACCACAACACTGGTTCGGGTAAACATTAACTTTATCTGCGAAACTTACAAACTTTAAGTAAAACTGCTAGTAACGTGGCTGTGTTGATTCTGTGGTGATTGTTCGCTTTGGATTTATATAGGTTAGCCTTTCGAACTAGGTCACTATATGTATATGTATTCGGGAGATACTTATTGGTAGATAATAAAAGTAAAAAGTATAAAATACATGTTTAAATTCAAAAATAAAATTTAAGTGTTGTGCCCTTCTAGTGTCAATGTAACTATTCTAGCCAAAAGTATGGAGTATCATCGTAATGAGATTTTCTTTTAGCATCTTCTTATTTATCATTATGTATAAGTCCACTGCTGGACAGGTCTTTCTTAAAACCCCAAAAAAAAGCTGGTATGATCATATACATGCATGGAAGGTTTGCCCAAACTCACCGCACCTGGGAGGCTTTTACTGTTTCACAAACATATTTAAACGCTTTAATGTTGTTTTTATTGCAATTATATATTATACTATAATATCGTACTTAATGTTAATTTCTGACAACTCTTTCGGTTCACTTTAATGTCCTGAGCACAGTCTGACAAAACTGTATAAGGAAGTTCTCATATACAACGCGCGATAGATATTTTGTAGGAGGCGTTAGTGAGCAGACAAAATTTGGAACATTCGTTTCTACGAACGTTGTCGTCTATCGGTAGGATATAATGTCTATGATAGTCTCAGACTACTCCCCACCCTACAGTGTTGCCCGTCACATGTCTGGATAATTTGGATTTGTAATATCTAACGGTGGTCACGAGATTTATCTGGCATTTTACTTCGTTGAGTTTTACGAAACCAACGTTATGAGATGGAGTGCCAGATTATCTTACGCCAGCCACCCTATGACGCCAATAATTTATTTATTTGTTATTTCGCCAATTGATTTAATTGATTACGAAGGGCGGACTTAATGCCTTTTGGCATGTTCACTTCCAATCAACTCGGGGCGTGAAGAAGAGAGATATTGTGATAGGTGCATGAATGAAAATGTTGACTAAGAGCAATTTCGAAAAATTTGCCTTTAACAGATGGCGGAATAATCGTCAAATGCCTGATGATCCATATTCTGATCGGCGAAGGACAAGAGCGTCTTTAGTTTTAAGATTACTGGTAAGAAACAAGAGATGTCTGAAAGAAACAGAAGAACACTTTTTTAGTATGATCACTGTGACACTAGATACTAAGTTTATCCTTGAACTACGGTCCCTATAATGCCTTTATGATTGTTATTGGGTTTTCGGTTCCTATAATATTGTTTCTATTAATTTTTCATTATCCGTTTTGCGGTTATATAACATAGATTTAATTGTTGCACCTTAATAAAAACGTATTTATGTGTTAGGGCGCATGCACCATTCGGCGAGCACGCCGGCGGGCGTGGACGGCGCGGGCGGCGCGCGGACTCCCCGCCACGCCGAAGAAGGGCGGCAAGATGCTCGCCGTGCGCGTGCACATGCTCGACGACACCGTCTCCATGTTCCAGATACAGGTGAGTTTGTGATATAGAGACTACTAGTTGCTGGGCCGTAGACTTCTTCTGTGCCCAGGACACGTCTGCATGGGTACCATCTGCGTACACATTTCTGCCACCGATCAGCTGTGCGACGACTATTGTATTACAGTTTCACCACTAAGATTACTGTTAGTGATGAAACCGTAACTCCGTATACCCTCTGAGACGACAACACATATGTAACCTTCTTCGACTGAAGTTGTTTGCAGGTGTCAATGGGCTGCAGTTGCAGTATTTATGAGCATAAGTGAATATAGAAAAAAAAATGTAATAGAAGATATGAATACTTTTATTATTATTATATTACGAAAAAGGGCTACATCTGGGGTGTTAAAATGAAGAAATGTAGTGCTAAATTTCTAAAAGCTTTAGCAACCTAAGCTAAAATACTTTTTTCATTGAGCTTGGCCAAAATCCATTCTTGTACAGAATTTATTTTATTTCGATTTGTTACGATCTGATGTAGACGCGTGTGTGTGTGTCCTCAGTACAAAACGAATGGCTTTTAGTTACGTCGGGCAAACGCAAGTACATTGACGTTGCTTAAAAACAATTCAAACGTAATATTTTTCGCTCATATTTTAAAAGGGCATAAATGTATATAGTTTATGAAACTAATACACATGCTTTTATCTTGCCCTTTCACCAGCACCTCGTCATCAGTAAAATTAATAGAACTCGTTAAGACAAATCTATTGAGGCCAAACTCGATGGGTCTACTCGGAGCCATTCGTGGGTTTCGTTACCCACCTTTCAGCTCCATCATCAGACCAGCCCTATGGTGCCATATTATTGCATAGTCATCGTTTCTTATTACGTGTGCAAAATTCCAAATTTTTCAAACGTCTGGAAGAGAGTGAAAATTTAATTGAATTTCCATTACTTTGATATACATACATAATCGATACATATGCAATAAATCAATCTAATAAAACGAGTGTAAAATGCCTAAAACAGGCTTGGTGATTGCTTCAGCATGTTGTTTACATTAATAAAACCGTGAGTGTAACATATACATCGTTCTTGCCGATCTTTAACTACTCATTGTGTTTTTACAATACATCTAATATAATTTATGTTTCAATATTATTATGAACCGGATATTCAGTATAAAAATGAATTAATATCCTACATGCATCATTTCCCTTCCGACTCGAATATAGCACAAATGCGGCTTACATTATCGGTCTCTACATGTAAATTAGGTATGGGAGAGCAGTATGCATGCCATTATTATACAAAAATAATTTTGTAATCGAAAAAATAAAAATTCACCTGCCCGGCGAATAGATGCTCACCAAGAGTATGGGCAAAATTTCACATGCTAGCTTTTGTTTTGCTTGTATTATGGATACTTGGATTTCAGTAACTATTACTTATTCTGTGATCTTAGCGCCTTGGCGTTGTGATCCGAACGTTTCACAGACGATCGAGTCGCTCTTGTGATTACCGTGTGGAAGCTTCAATCTTTTTATTTAGTGAATAGAGAGCACTTAATAAAAGCTGTTGTTTTATTGTTTTGTAATTTACTTTTTTTTTTTTTTTTTTTATAGAAGAAGGGGGCAAACGAGCGTGCGGCTCACCTGATGGTAAGTGATCACCGACGCCCACGAACATCCACAACACTAGAGGAGCTACAGATGCGCTGCCGGCCTTTAAGGAAGGAATAAGCTCTTTTCTTGAAGGTCCCTAAGTCGTAACTATTCGGAAATACTGCTGGCGACAGCTGATTCCACAAAGTCGAAGTGCGTGGCAGAAAACTTCGATTAAAACGCACTGTGGTGGAATGCCAACCATCTAGGTGGTATCGATGGAACTTCGAATTCAGTCGCGATGTACGATGGTGAAACTCAGCAGCTGGGATCAATCCGAACAGTTCCTCAGAACATTCCCCGTGGAAAATTTTGTAAAAAATGCAAAGAGAAGCAACATCTCTTCGCAAGGCCAAAGGATCAAGCCGATCAGAGAGAGCTTGGTCGCCGACAATTCGAGCCGCTCGACGTTGGATGCGGTCAAATGGAAGGAGTTGGTACTGGGGTGCCCCTGCCCAGAGATGAGAACAGTATTCCATGTGGGGCCGAACTTGCGCCTTATAAAGTTGCAAACGGTGGACCGGCATGAAATACTGTCCCGCTCTACAGAGCACACCAAGCTTTGGCGCCAATGGAGGCCAATTTGGCCTTTCCCTCCAAGTGACCACGGAACTGAACGTCGCTCGATATGTCAACGCCAAGGATTCTGATACTGGCTGAGGCAATAAGGGGAATGTTCTCAAAAAGAGGAGAAACGACAAAGGGATTCTTTTTAGCGGTGAACGCGCAAACCTGTGTCTTTTTGGGGTTGAATAGGACCAAATTACGTCGACCCCAATCCGAGACTTTGAATAACAAGGTCTCGACTTCAGACACAAGTTTGTTCCGGCACTCGTCGACGTGTTCCCGAGAAATATTCGCACGGCCTGTATATAGGGCATCACCCGTGCTGTCGTCTGCATAGCAATGACTGCTACTGATTTGTAGCATGTCGTTGATATGCAGAAGGAACAGAGTGGGAGATAGCACACAGCCTTGTGGAACACCAGCATTCACGGGTTTGGGGTCCGAGCATGCACCGTCGACAACAACCTTGATGCTCCGATCCGTGAGGAAGCTGGTGACCCAGTTGCACAATCTCTCAGGAACCCCGTAAGATGAAAGCTTTGAAAGAAGCGCTTTATGCCAAACCCTATCAAATGCTTTCGCTACGTCCAGACTAACCGCCAAAGCCTCCCCTTAGACTCAACTGCTTCTGCCCATCGGTGAGTCAGGTAAACTAGAAGACTACACTACACTACCTAATCCACGGGGCCTTTCCAAGCTCAATTTACGTTTCAACATCAATATGTATTTAGATTTACATGTCTAATCATCTAATCTAATCAATAAGTCATCAATGGCAAGGTTTTCGATGATGATATTTCGTACAAACCCTTCAACTGTTTTTGTGGTTCTCCATTGTTTGATGTCTTTACCATCGCTAGATTTGATCTTGGGCAAGCAATCACATAAAAATATTATTTGTCTTTGCTCGGATTAATGGTTCCACATACTGTCCTTTGCTCGTGTGTCCCTGTCGTTCCATGTCTAGTGAAGAAGTTTTTTCTGTTCTATCCTCCTCGCTCTGATCTGGATATTTGATTCTTGCCATATACAGAGAAGACGAAGACGAGCATCGTGTATTTTAGCGCTTGTGATGCTATTTGTTCAGGGAGAAAATTGTGTGCAGGTTCTGCTGTTTACCGTGTGTTTATCGGATGACATAACTGCGGATGCGCGATGATTATGATTCACTATTTGAATAAGTGAATAACATAAGTGTAATAAAAATTTTGTTCTCGTTAATCATTGGAAGGAGTCTTTAAATTAATACTAAGTACATATTATCTATTAGTCGGCACTGTGAGGCAGTGGCTAAACATGTGACGGCGCCACTGGGGTCGCGGGTTCGATTCTAGCACGCTACATGTGTTTGTATGGACTACAATTAATTGTTCCGGAGCTGGGTGCTTGTACAATTCATGTTTGTAAACCGTCTCCACGGCACAGGGGAAATCGTATTTTTAAAAAAATATTACCACTACACTAAGATGATTTAAAAGATCCTATGTTTTCTGTGCATAAGTTTTGCCTCGGTTCAATCGTGCCGCAGCTTTATTTGCATCCGATATGCAATCTGTCGGTTTTGATTGCTTCCGTTGCCGATTTGTAGCCGAACGACAGAGATTTAAATCTCTTCTTTGTTCGAAAAGCAGACTCGCGAAATAGGTTACAGTATTTTACTGATGTTGGCGTATGTCAACAAATAGCTTGCTTTCGATTTTTCCTCCGAACGTGACGCCTTGATTTTACATTGTATTTCTATATTCGAGATAAAACCACAAAGAAGAAAGGAAGACGAGTGAATGTACGTGTGTTTGCGCGAATTACACTCACGACATGTATGCCGTAGGTAATATTTATTAGAGGAAGATGTCGCTGCTATCGTAATCATCCAACACCATGGATCAAATCTCTTCACCAAACAATCATGGAACAAAAATGTAAATCTAAATACATTATTACATTCACGAGTCTTAAAAAAAATGTATTGTTAGAACATGTCAAAAAATAAGCGGTCAGTGACTAGTGTCGTGAGTCTTAGGTTCGAATCCCAGTGATAGTTAATATATGTACAACATATAATTTGTCGCACACAACATTTATGGTATACAACACGCATGTTACTTAACTTTGCATATGATTTGTTACTTGTGGTGGTATTCGATCAGATTCACAGATGGTTTCGTTTATTGGTAACCATGTCTCAGATAAACAAAACCACGTAAAACATAACACGGTATAGTTTTAGGGGGAGTGAGGTCACACGGAATGTTTTGTAGCATAACAGACAAGACCACAGGACGACATCATAAATTATGTTTAAGTTTGGATAATAGTGTCTATACTCGTGCGTATCGCGCACGCATAAGAGCTGGTCCGAACTAATGCGTTTCATATGTAATGTAAATAAAAACAGCACTTGTATATTGTCTCCTGGTGGATTAAATTGTCAACGACACGATTGTAATGATAAATTGTTAATCCTGTCTGCGGCTTATCTTACAAACAAAACGATGCCGTGTAAAACTACAACACGCTGTTTAGGTCGCGGTTCATTCTTACGAAACGACGTGTAATGTTTCGATTCATATTTCTTTTCGTCTACGTTGTGTTTTTGTCGGTTTGCGTTATTGGTTTATTAAATTTTTCGGGCGATGACGTCGTAGTTAATTAAGTTGTTATTTTGTACGTTCGGTAATTATTGATGTTCAAACCACATCAGGAAAAACTATCTAAAGCTCGGTGTATTTTATCATCCTTTTATTACATGATTTTTTAAAAACCCACGTTGCTCGCCGTCAGCGCTGTCGAGGAGGTGCGGGATCTTCGTTCCAAAAGCACCCGTGACCCACCTCCGTCGCTTTGCTAATATAGCCCCGTGCCCGGGTAACCGGGTGTCAGATTGAGCCCACGCTGAAGCACAAACCTACTTCATTTATGGTTGCTGCGTAAAGCCGGGGTAAAAACACATGTATTACGTTACAACGTGACACGCCCAACGCAGTTTGGTATCTTTGAACGTTGGCACATATACGGCATAATGTTAAAAAACGCACTGCGCTGCGTCTCAAGAAATACCGAATGTCCTATCGGTCTTGGAAAACTGATGCGGGCAAAAAGTTCTGCCCTATGTCAAAACGACTTTTAAATAAGAAATAATAAAATATAAGAAAATGAAAATGAAAACAGAAAGAAATAAAAAAAACGTTTATACATCTCTTTTATAACTAGTAGGATTATTTATAAAATATAAAACCAAACCTCATATTATGCCCTCGGTTTTACCATTGATCTGTTACATTGTTAGCATTACTTTGTTCCTAAAGACAGCTACTATAGCAAAAAAATGATGTGACATTTATCTATGATGTATCACATAGACAATGTTTCTACGATGTTTCTGTTTCAGATCGCAATAAACAGGAACGCTATTTAAAATGTTTAGCGTTACATCTCATTAACATTCTCTCGTTCGAGCAACTGCGTGGCGAAAAGTTCTGAATTGCGATTCGTTTTCATTCGTTGATATTTTTATTCCCATCTGTTGCACACTGAATAAGTTTTCACTACGCAAGATTTGTAGCGCGAGTATTGATTCCACTCTGTTTGTTTCAGAGTCGTTTTGATATATCAAAAAACTGTAGTAATTTTTAATTTAAGTTAAATTGAAGTCATTCTCCAGTTGAGGATTTCACTCATATCAAGCTGGAATAAAACACCAAACTACTACACAGTTTGGCGTTATAGCTTATCGTTGCTATTGACGTTAATATTTCGTTTGTTTTTTCGTTTATTACTGATATTATATAACTTTTGGCTTACTTATACATATTGTCTATAGGAATAGGCAAAAGTACAGTTTTAAAGTTGGTCACTGAACGAAATTTAAAAAATAAAATATATAAATAAAATTAATAAAAAAAAAACCATCCTAGGCCTCATCTTCGCTTTCCATCGGGGAAGATTGAGGTCAAGCGCAAGCCTATTTTTTCATAAAAAAAAAAAATTCCGTCGAGCCAACGTGACATAGACAGTAACAAAACAGCTGGACCGCGAAGAATAAAACATTAAAGTTGCCTGTGCAACAAAACATGACAAATGTGTAGAGATGTATGGAGATTCTCTATGAAACAAATAGTACAATTCCAATTCAAAATCTCTTATTAACATTATTTACTTTTTAACTATTACCTTATTCTAATACAAAATAAATTGTTTCATCGATTTCTGTAATTGTTCTATTAAAATCAAAAATTTGATTGGAGTCATCAACGTTATTAAATCACATTGTAGTCCGATTAAAAAGAAATGTAAATACACGTTGCCCTACATAATTGAACAATAAAACTTCATAGCTAATGAAGTTGCTGAACTTAATATTTGAAATTTAAGACAGGTAGGAAAAATAAAGTGCCCAAACGTTCTAAAAGACTGTAACAAATGCTAAGGCGGGGCGGGTAGGTATAACTACCGGGACATACGGGGTAGAAGTCTGTTATTTGTTTTTAGGCCTTCGTATCCGGATGGAAACGAAGGTATATTGTATAAAGTCAGTTGATACTGGCACCTCTACGTCTAATTCCGGATATATGCTTGATAATATGTTTGCCTAGTTCTTATCATAGTTCTGTAAATACCAACCTCGCCTGCATGAAGTGCGCTCTGATGATAGACAAGCTATTTTCTGGCGATAGGGATAACCCTAATTCTATTGATTAGTGATAAGAAACAGCATCACTAGTCATGAGGTCGAGTTTGGGGAAACACAACACAGATAAAGCGTCAAGGGAAGCTTCTGCTGGCGTTCACCTAGCTGGCATTCTAGGTCAAGGGCGAATCGTTTCACCAGCCGTAGACTATCGATTGATTGTCTAGTTTGCAGAGATTCAGCCACAAGTGCGGCAAGTGGGGTGACAACTACCTACCACACACATCGATCACAACAATGGGTGTGATTTCTTAGTCATCATTTTCGGACCTAGGCAGGATCGACGTATAATTTTAAAATCTCGTCTATGAAGTTTTTTTTTATTGGAAATTTTCATATGGATGTAAGGAAACGAGTACGAGGGTCGGTCTTACCTGATGGTAAGTGATTACCGACACTCACGTACATCTGCTACACCAGAGGAGCTGCAGGTGCGTTGCCGTTAAGGGATATTTGGGGGCCGAGGGAGGATGGAAGGAAAGGGATAAAGGGGGCGAGAACCGGTTATCTCACTCACCGAACGAAACGCAGAAGCACAAGATGCCTCTATTTCACGTCGGTATTCTGCGAAGGCGTGGTACTACCGAGATCGAGCCCGCCTCATGGACCAGGCTGCATCACATCCGAACAGCAGCAAAACCCGCCGCTTGGCCTACTACAAACAATAATACGTAAATTTTGATTTAAGAAAATTCGGGAAGCAAATGTAGCTGAGCCAAGGAATGGCTGTTAAAAATAACACGGTATTATTATATCGACGAATGAGACGGAATAAGGCCCACGAACTCGACATTGTAACTGAAGAGAGCTGACAGAAGTAAGATTAGAAGTTATACGATGCGAAAAAATACGTGTGTGATTTATTAAACTTAGCAACGCAAAGTCAACAAGTGGATTGGGCGCCGCTTACAGCATTATGTCTTAAGTGCTACATCACTCTCGATTGCAAGGTCATGTTAGGGTCGCGCGACTAGAAACATTTATCAGACGTAAGAGCTAGGGGCTTTTATTGCCAAAGCCAGATTAACCTAAGCAACTGTATGTCGCTGAGGGGACCTACAGATCGTGAAATTATTTAAAATTCTGTATAGTAGGTATTGTTTGAACCACCGCGTGATTTCGTGATTAGCGTTCCTGTCTGCTGAGCTGTGCATTCTAATCCCATCTATAGTTTCATCATAAGCAGTAATCCTAGCAAAAGTCAATATTTGTACACAAATTATTGGTTTTCGATTTCAAACCATAGCTATCAGTTGTGTTCGTGGGTCGCAGCGATCGCTTACCTTTAGGTGGACTTTGTTAGTTAGTTCGAGTAACTTGTTTAGAAATAGATTTATTTAAAAAAATCAGTGCTATAGCGTGAAACCTCGAACAGTGAACTGCACTCAGTAATAGCTGTAATAATCAGGGCATAGGTTTTTAGTCCGGCCCGCGCTTCGAGTTAATTCTGGGCGACTATCGCAACTTTTGTGTGAAATAACATAATGTGATCTTAAAACACCACTGTAACTGCTTAAAATATGGGAAAGTAATCTACATTAAACTCACATTTTATACTTTGGAATTTTCACATTTCTTATTCAAATATCACCGAATGTGAATATTTCGAACGTAATAAATATTCTTCAACGCTAAGAAGGGTCTTTAACGATTAGTTTCGACTTAAGAGATACAAGACGCAAGCCAGCAGAGACGAGGGTTCGGTGGCGGTTACAGTCTGCGAATTCACCAATAGAACGCGCCTCCTCGTCAGAGTTACTATAGACACGGCTAAAGTGATAAATTATTATTCAAACCATCTGAAGAAATAATTGAACTACACAAATATGAGTTAAATAGTAGTTTTAAATTAAATAGAGATCTATATAAAAATATGCGTAAGGAACAATTGCATATAATCAATTGCAATCAGAACATCTATTCTTTTTCTGCCATACCTAGAGCCATGCCAGACCATATTTAGAGCCGCGCAGTTTTTATATGTACTTCTCCCATTTGCGACTCGTGCTAATTCCAAATACTAAGATAAAAAGTCATCTCAATCTCATCAAAACAAAAATCGCATATATATGCGTTTTTTTATTTATGAGCAATGCTGCAACGCCTTTTTGTTATTCTGAAAAAATGTTAGTCTCAATAGACGCAACGACTGCTTCGTCATAAGGAAATGTGTGTAACAGGATTGCAGGCATATTAGCTTCTGGGAACATAACATTTGTTATTGTCATCTATACGATATTTATATTGTTATTCATTCTCAACACTGCGGTCACCGATAGAACCTAAAGGTGATCCGTCTAAATGATGAAACGTGGTAAACGTTTTCCAATAAGTTGAAAATACACCTCCACTATTCATCGGCATTGTAAAAAAGTGGCGTGATTATCGAAATTTATATATCTTACGTCGAACAATATTCACCTCAATATTTAAGAACTTTCTGATACTTTTTTCGTTGAAGGCACAGAGTATGTTACAGTTAATAATGACCATCTTTTCAACAGCGTAGCGTAATGGTGTTTTGTATCTCAAAGATCGTTTTGCGAATTTTGCTGAACGCAAATTGCCTCCACTACGTAATTATTTACGTTCTTTGTTTAGGCGAGTTTGTAAATGTCAAATTAGTTTTCAGGCGCCGGTCGTCTAGCCCACTTGGTAATAAAGGGTAATTATAATTCCACTCAGTCTACAGTTATAAATTATGCCAGCCACCAAGGGAAAAATGCTAAAACTAATCAATGGTTTCTTACTTATTGTATATTCGTGATGTCTGTAACGTGAACTCTTTTATAATTGTTAGTTTACTCAATAATTCAATGTTTCGGATGACGCACGTAAAAATTCATTCATAACTACTTTATTAAATCTTCATTTCTGGCCAGTATAATTATGATCTTTTCACGAGGAAGTATTAGAAATACTTCTTCACCAGCCTTTAAGAAGTTCACTGCTAGGCCTCTGCCAATGGAATGATTTGCTATAAACTCCACTCTTGTAGGTTTGTCGCACGTCATTTGATTTACAATGCTTGTCCCTTAGTCGACTCTCACAACACATGGAAAGGAAGATAGTGGCGGATGTCGTCCACAGCTCTACCCCATGACAATGAAATACTAAGCCAACAATATAATTGAGTGCTCCTGTAAATTCTAGTTATAAGCTCATCGCTTGCACCTACACTAGTATTATATATTCACGTTGACGGAGCACTATATTATATAAATCTACGTGATAAAGAAAATAAAAACTACTACGCTTAACTAGACTAAGGCAGGCCCGACTTAGACAACAACGGAATAAATAATAAATGGTACCCGACTACACGTGCATACAGGCTTAAATTTTAAATCGCGCTTCAACAGCATTGTTTTAAATCCGCCGTTAAGATTTTTGGGTTAAAGTGTGTTAAAATTTTTCACGGTAAACTCTTTTGTTATAGTAAGTTTGGGTGTGTGTTCAATATATATAATCTTTTGTGCGTCTCTCAGTGAACGTGTAACTTTTGAACGACTTGACCGACTGAGGTCATATTCCTGCAATATATTTATACCGACGAGACGCTAGTTCATAGCTATGCAAGAATCCGATAGGTGGCGCAGCAGTCAAGTTTTTAACAAATTCTATACTTATGGACCAAAATGATTCATATTGTATTACATTGTATTAGTTGCAGAAAGGAAAATTACTAATTAACCTATAATCTGAACTCTATAGGTGGCGCTGTGGTCGAGTTAAGTCTGAAGTGAGTTTGGAAATGAAAAAATCAAACTCATCTCGCCACCTACCAAAAAAGGGCAGAATATCGTTCATATATCATATAAAAGTAAGGCGACTTATGTCCGATCTTATATTGAGTTCTTTAAAACAGAAATATTTAATTATAATATATTTTCATACTTCTTTTAGCTTAAATTATTCGAAAACATGCTAGAGCGCAAACCCAAACCAAAAAAATGTACATAATTACATCATTTCTTTATGGTGTATTAACTATTAATATATAACTATTCCTAGGGAATATATTCAAACGCGGATAAAGCATACGTTTCTGATTTTCAAACGTAGGTCCAGTTTTTAAAAAATAATTCACGAGCCAAAATTTAAATTTAAAAATATTTCATGAGATATTTTTCAGCGCGCTGAAAGGACGTGTCAGTATGGCGGTGGAATCATGCTCGAGGTCCGTTTTTCATCGTTGCTTTTATTTTTAATTTGCAGCGCTCTTTTTGTCTTTTGTGAAAAACCTCGGATGAATCAGATGCCGGCTCTGAAGATTACAACAATTGCCACTCGTTTATGGGAAGTCATATGCACACGGCCGTACTTTTTAACCTATTTTATTCCTAATATTATTACATAAAAATTCTAAAGCATTTCTGAATAAGAAACCATATTTCAATAGCTGTATATTATTAACAATGTAACTAGATATGTATGTAATCTGGTTTTATGTTTCAATTTCTGTAAATTTTTGCTACAGTTTTATGACTGAACTTTACGACAACGTTCGAGATTTACTTAATTGAAGAATATTTCGTTTTCGTTTTTTAGTTTCGTTCTAATCCTACAATATCCACACAGATAGTATATATCCTTGTCAAAAAAAGGAAAATTTTCGAGGACATGTTTGTGTGAAGTCCGCCAACGCGCACTGGAGCAGTTTGGCATTCCCTTCTCGGCTCTAAAATATTGTCATATATAGAGAGGAGGAGGAGAGAAGAGGTGTTACCCAGCGTTGGGAGATTTACAGACTGCTTTTATGCTATTGAACTTATTGAAAAAAAATATTTGCTTCATAGTTTTGATTAATAAATACTCTATAATAAGTTTTGATTAATATATTAAAGCTTTGTGGCAAATCTTTCGATGCAATTTTCTTGGCTATTGTTGTGACACGATAAGGGCTTACAAACTATTTATTTAAACTGTGACAATACTGTGTTTAAGCGAACTAACATTTTAGTTTTATACGATGAAATCTCTGTAAATGTAACTACGTACATTATCGCATAACATAACAAAGTGTAAATTTCGTTTGGAGTTTCTGTGGAATCCAAAGCCTGACGGTAAGTGGAAACTTTATTTGCGCCATCAACGAACGGAATCGTGTTCTTAAAGTTTTATTTCTTTAACCTTATTTGAGCCGACATCTCGCAGTACAACTGGATACGCAGCAATTTACTCGAAAATATATAACGAATACGACGAATGCATGTAACATCATTGATAAAAAATTAAAAACATGTTTAGTTAAATAATATGTTTAGCGAAGTAATCCCTCTTTATCTATACATTCTGCTATTTCGTGCGAATTCTCCAATCCGGACTCTACAAAGTCTATGAAAGCATTTTGTACCGCTTCCTGAGAACACAATTTTTTCGTTGCAGAAAATTGTCCAATTTGCGGAAAAATGGTAATCGGTTGGGGCTAGGTCTACGGAGGGTGACGTGTACTTTCTAACTGCAGGTCTTGGTAATGTTACAACAGCTTGTGCGCGTTCTTCCGTTACCATGGACGAATGGTGGCGATATATCGATTGTCGAGTCGGGGTTGTTTCTCTGAGAGTTTCGTCATCATTGTTTCTTGCTCGTTTTGATACACCGGATCTCACTGAGCTATAGTGACTTGCACCGTGAAGTGTACATCATTATTTTTCTATGGGTGAGCTTCGCTCTAGGGTATTGTTTCGGTATTTGACCTGGGTTCAGCTATTATATCTAGCACTAGCGTTAGATACCATCAGATAGTACGATTCACAATCTTTCTGGCGCTGAGTATGTAACGTGATCTTACATAGTCGTTTACCGCCGCTGACACTACGAAAGTCTGAGTGAACTCTTGAACGCTCGCTTCGAAGTTCCGAACGATCCTTTCATGTCTACCGCACCGCAATGGATGTTTGAAATTTCGAGATCGCTTATTCGTCGTTAGGGCGGGGATTGAAGGCAGAAGGCATTCTTTCGTAAGGTAGGGCGGAGAGGGACAACTTTCTCAGTTAACGCTGTTGCTGACACTTTGAATTCTTTACCTATGTTTTATATAATGGTGTTAAATTTAATTACTATAGCAAAAACGCTTAGTACATTGCATTAAAGATGCATTGTGAGAGTCAATTGTTGACAGTAGCTTAGGTATGACTACAGGTAATTAAATTAAAAGTGCATTCATTGTTTTAAACATTGTATTTTTTTTTATTTATTACTGTACGATTTGCCGCTATCACTCTTTTCAGACTAATCACAAGGGAAAGCCAAGACAAGTGCGAACTTTGTCTAACGCATAATTATCATCACGAACCTTGAATGTATTTTGGTATAATGCGGACTGTACAGAAACTGTCTCTTCTTTTAAATATATTGATAAAATAATGTTAACTAAGAGGATGTCTCAGCGTAACAGTTTATTAGAACGCAGGTAATGTTACGTAACGTAACATCCTAATCAGCGATAGCCCGAAAGTCTATTGAACATAGGTCTCTCCCAATATAGCTTTTACGACAAGGTACGC
This sequence comes from Bhutanitis thaidina, assembly GCA_029286595.1. Classification (NCBI taxonomy): domain Eukaryota; kingdom Metazoa; phylum Arthropoda; class Insecta; order Lepidoptera; family Papilionidae; genus Bhutanitis; species Bhutanitis thaidina. The sequence continues at coordinate 9,205,437 of JAGSMS010000018.1, forward strand.
GATGGGTTGATGGAGGATGATGGATTCTCTTACTGAATAAAATTTAGCTTTAATTATTATTTTTTATCTAAGAGATATTTGATAGATGGGATGATCGCGTCGTGTGCCCGGGACGTGCTATTAAGAAAGAAATTTTTATTTTTTTAATTGGTTTTAAACTAAAAAATAGTCATCCATGCTTAAAATTTACAATTACAAAACCCACACATTTCAAAGTATAATAATATAATTTTTGTTATATAAAATTAGGTGAGGTTGGTAATATTAAATTTGTTATCAGTGAATTATTCTTGCAGATGTGAATTTAATGCAAATAAAAAAAACACTGATAAGAGGAAATTTTAGATAAAGAACTAACAAAAGTAAACTTTGTAAGTTGTGTTGTTTAACGGTTATTCAGAAGGTTTATTATATTTGAAATTAAACTATTATTTACGGATTTTATCGCGTTCATTTTTTGTTTTTCGCGTTCGCGTAAATACAAGAAACGTTAAGTTTTAAGTTAAGTTAAGTAAGTTTTATACTTTTATAGATATAATGATCGTACATTAATCGATTGTTTTATCAAAATCGATTATCAAAAAAGTGATGTAGAATTAAAAGCGGTTTGTGCGGGAATTATGTGCGATTTTAGGGTATAGCTATTGAATTCATCGCATTGCGCCTCCTCTGTGAGAAAAAATGGTCAATAAAAGTGAGAATATAATATTTATTTTTGTCAAAATATTTTGTCGCAAAACACGTCGGCAGATTTTACATGTCTTTGAATATCATTAATCTCAGACTTGTGGGGTTCCGCACGTTTTCCTTCTTCGTGAGTGCACATAACATTTTCATATCATTTATTTAGAGACGTGACTGCTCAGAATGCGTTCACTTTTCTACGGAATGAACGGGAATTTATAAACAAAATAAGTTCTACCGAATATGCAAAATGTTGTAAAATAGGGAACATATGTGCACGGTGTCTCATTTAACAATCTAATACGTAATATTTTCCGCGGTGCAATCTAATCTGAGTCACCAGAGTGTCATCTGAGCCATTTGCCTTTACCGGTGGCTTCATCCTTGACCGCGGCTACGCCAAAATGGTTTGCTATGCGGTTATATTCATAAATGATCCGCTCCGTCATATTGAATTGCAGACGGTTGAGAATGATATTGCTATACCGACTCTGTGATAAAAATATGACGTGGACCGACCACGAATTTCTTGCGGTGAACTTACTCTATTCGATTTTATAAGTATCGAATTGTATTGGTTTTAATCGACTGAACATTTTGCGATTGATCTTCAGTTGCTCTATTCTCTGTGTCTGTGGTAATTGTGGGATTGTGCATATTTTTTGCTATGTGTAGTAGTGTAACACATTTACTCTTCTGAAATGCATGATTTGAAATCAAATGTTCATCAACAATCTAACAACCAATATTCGTAACCTGAAGTGTACGTTTAACAAGCCAAATTAAAAACTACAGCTATTGGTTCTCAAGAATATAAATTACCGAACGAAATTACGAAAAAAGTAACATAGCCCTGCTTAATCGATTTTCTTGCCTTGTTTCAGTCACGAGAGAAAATTATCTCGCTATTATTGATGTCTCGTAAATTTCATAACCGGTAATATGATAAAGTGCTTGTGGAAAGAGGAATCTCGCCAATTATGACAAGGCAGAATACTTGCGAATACACGGCACAATCATTGCCTATAAAAGAAATTTTACTTTTTTGTGCATTCAGAAATAGTTTCAAAGTTACTTGAGGTCTATGTAATTTAAACATATTTTTGTGGCAAACGTCAAGAGAGAGAGTGACCGTTGAACAAAAAGGTTGTAAAACTACGCAGCGGCTATACCAGCATATTGACACTGCCTATTTTTCATAGGGGCCACGTTCTATTTCACTGTTGAATTTCTCTTCGTTAATTTTCACAGTCAACCGGTTTTACATATTGCGATTGTGATACCATAAACGAAGCATGTCGCGCAATGGCGCTGGTATTGGCTTAAAACCAGCATTGTGGTTACCGCGACACCATGCCGAGCTCCATTTTATTTGACACAGTACAGGCACAGAAGTCACCAGTCGCTTTTCTTACATTTTTATTGATGACTATTTTACTTTTATTTTGATCTTGTAACCCTGTCCCATTATCTTGGGCTAATAAATAAATCATTTTATTCTCATAATTTGCAACTGTATTTAGTCTACATGTGTAAAATATTATGTAACAACCGCGTGTTGTAAAGTAGGATGGATCGTCGCAAGTCCGAAGTGGCGCATCCGAGCCGGCTCTTATCGGTCTCTCTGGCATGCTGCCAGACCTCGTCGGGAAAAAGCCTTAGGTAGGCGTTTTGGATCGCCTCGATGAGTCAGCTGTGCCTTATTCCACGCCGTTAGCTCAATTTGTACGTAGCTGGCGCCAGCTACTCTCATTGTACAAACATCTTGAGTTATAAACGCTGAGTGCACTGCTTTTGCAGTTTTAGGTTAATGGATTCCTCCATACAGATAAAGTGTAGGTGTGCGCAGAAAGATAAAGTGCGGTCGAGGTAATGAATAATTACGTCTATGCTACCGTTTAAATTACAATGATAAAATACATGCAGTACGTATTAGCCTAGCGGTCGTTCCGGACGCTCGCTGAGTATTTCATAATACTCTACTGAACTGGGATCGATCCCTGGAGCCGGCACTAAAAGAATTGTTAATGGCAATATTAAGTGCTAAATTTACCACGTGCCCGACGATGAAGGAAAATATCATAAAGAGACATGTACTCGTACGTATAAGATAAAAATAAAAAAAAATACTTTCGTAATGTCCCCAACTATACGAGGACATGTGACGTCGGAGCAGAGTGGCGGACCTTAACCCGGCTCCAAAACCCACCCAAGTATTGAGACGAGGTCTTAGCCCTTAATTTAAACTTTTAAGATTCGATTTATATAGTCGCATGCTTGAGGACGAGGAAACACATCACCCGTAGTTCCCGTGCAGGTAATGTGAACAATCCGGGTTTGGGTTCGCGCGGTCATTTGCGGCTCTGCAATATATGAAGGAATGAGCCGTAGTTGTGATTAGCCAGGCCCTGTGGAAAGAGGCAAGTAAAACGAAATAGTGGGTTATCTTCATAGAAAGTTGCCGAGCGCGGCTCTTATGTGCGCTGGCACGTGCGCACGAACCACAGCACGCACATTTTGCACATGAGTCTTTGTATAATGTAAATGAGTACTAAGAAGGAATTTTTGGAAATTCATCACCTTAGAGAGTAAAAAATGGGGATAAAAGTTTGTATTTGAGCTTATACTTAGGACTTTGATAGAACTTTTTAATTAGAATCTCAACCTCATGATTCCTGGTGTGCTATAGGCTAAATTTGAGCTCATATGCAGCTGTGTTAGTTTAGTTTTTGTTATTTGGAGTTGTAATGTAATGCTGGGATCTAAGGATGAGAATCATCCTGTTACTGGGCCGCGGTATGTAATTCGCAGCGAACCTTGATGCTTTGAGAGATTATTAATAATCACTATACGTACGACTTGTACCTATAAAACTAAAAGATGAAACACTTGCTATAAAACTAGAAGAGATAGGAATAACCCTGAAACTTTTAGCATGTTAGTCCCGCGCGGGGCAGCAGTTGAACTACTATTTTTTATTTTATTTTTATTTAATAATTTATGTACAGACAAGTAAAACCGAAAAAAAAAGAAATATGGTAGGAAGAAATGGTCTGTACAAAGGTACTATTCTGTTTTTACTATGCGAGAGGCCTCAAACACACAAGTTCCATTGTAAAGAAAACAAAAGATGTGAAATTTCGAAAGAATGATTAGGATTGTCCCTCGACCCTCATTTGTCTTCTCTGTTGAAACACTGACTTTGTGGTAACTTTACAAGTTTCAAATCGTTGCATTTGCTGCAATTTCGAAATATGACATTGTATATTGAACTTGGTATTGATACCTTGAAAGTAATTAGAGCGTTGTAAAATTACCTTTTCATACGTTACGTATAGACGGCTAGGCTTTTCTTCCTGTGACTATTAAATAGCCATCATATCTGCCGAACGTTCCAATCATGGCAATAATTTGGCTTATATTATCACAGTGTTTGTGCAGAGCACAAAGTATGACTTTTTGGGTGGTGGTATTACTTGTATGGGAATCGCGGGACGAGGTGGTGTTGTAGATTCTAATACGTAGCGACTACTAGTAATATTTTTTTTTCATAATTAGTCCTATGATAAATCGTTGATCATCATGGCTCATGAAAGCCTTTATTAACCAATTCAATTTGTAAAACCGTAACCTTTCTTTTAAAATCTACTATAGCTACACTAACTGTTTTCTTACAGTGTCGTAGGCTCAAGATAAACAAACGGTACAGATTTTTAGTAGCACATACAATAAAACTCCACAATGATTTCGATAAAAACCCTTTACTTTAGGGTTTAGGGTATCCACTAACAATGCGTATCTGTTGTGGTATTTCTCCAACACCCTTACACTATTTATACACCTGTCAGCTTAAAGCGAGCCCCTACTTATTACAATAATCCTTGAAGAGGAGAAGACTGAGTTTATTTTTATCTAGCCCCGGCCTTTGTCTCGTGCCTTTTTGACGTCAAACAGTATAAAAATAAATGTAAGTAAAAATAGAACGGGCCTGCCCTAATTGCCTACTCCAAGTGCGGCTGGGCACCGGAGGTTCAAAGATAAGATTGTATCGCCCGTGGAAATTGCGTTCATAACTTTGTACTGGAGCTGCGGATTAGTTGAGTTACATACGTAGCGCAAGAGGCGCTGAAGACGTGGGTGACGCCCGTACGATGAAGAGTTACTGCGAATGTATTGTGTCAGGTTCTGTATGCTTTAGGTAGGGTTATTATGCGACCCAATCTATCATTTGTCAGTAAATCAGTTGTTAATTTGCTGCGTTACAGTAATGAAGAAAATCAAAGTGTTTTTTTTAAAGGTCTGTAGGCAAGGCGTAGGAATCTACCACCCCTTTCTTCCCGTGGGTGTCGTATGAGGTGACGTAAGGGAAAGCTTTGAAAATCGCTATGGCTACCGACAGCTTGCGGAAAGATGCGAGGTGTCTGGTACTACGATCGCCAATTCGCTTGTCGGGCGTGGCGATCATGGCATGAATATATTTCCCATGGGAGAAGCCTATGACCAGCAGTGGACTGTGGAAAGTAGGGTTAAGGTATCCAAGATTAAAATTGATCAAATTTATTTTTAAGATCTCGCCCGGTCCCGCCCACCACTAAAATTCCCTGTACAACTTTAATACGGAATCAACTACCTCGATAGCCGATAGATTAGGGGATCTCTCTCCGTCTCCAATTGTATAATATAATATTAATTTTCAGTTATTAATGTGTGCATAAGATGGCTGTATTGTATATTTATCACAAGCGATGTATTGATTTTAGGCTTTTTGTGAATAGATTAAGCGGCGTAACATTGAAGGCATAATTTACATACGAGTATTCTATAATAATTACTAATAAAAGAATGTTTGTCTTACGCATAAATGGTTGTACCGATTTTGTAGAAATTTGGTATAGAGGTAGTTGGAAAAGGAGGTGGTTAGTTTTATCTCAGGAAAACCGGGGGAGATTCTCCACTCGGGTGAAGCCACGAGCGGTAGCTAGTGAAGGCATAAAAGTGCAGGTTACAACTACGAGGGAGGGTTAATAAGTTTGCGGTATAAAGGGCTTGGGTAGGTAGTCGGTGTTGTTGATGCGCAACTATAGAAGATATCCAGTTTCAGACCGTCATTGACTTCCTTACTAAGTCAGGAAAACCCTCTGGAACAATTTTGGAAACTCAGGGAAAACCATGATATACAAGTGGCACTACATATGCAGGCGAGGCGTGAGATTCTCTTGAAGACGTTTTCAGGGCGGGAAGCAACCACTGCTGAATATGTGAAAAACCTTGAAATGGTTAGAGTATGTAACCATTTTGAATATTCTGCATGATCACCTTGGCAGCTCCGTATGTGCACGTGTTCCTGCGAGTTTTTGCACATTTGTAGGGAAATTTAGGAATGACGGCCGGATTGTTGCGGGAGATGAAATGTGTGTTCATCATTATTAGCCTGAGTCTAAGTATGCCTGGCTCTAAGCAAGATGTAGAGGCAAAAAAGGCACACCATTAAAAGGAAACTCATGACTGAAGCATTTCTAGGATTAAGAAAGGATCCTTTTTTTTGTTTACAAAAAAAATGTGCGTTCATCATAACGGGAGAATAGTACGCCGGCTCAAAAGGCATGGAAAATTGAGCACAGGCTTGTGGCGCGATGGTGGCTGTGCAAAGAATGGGGTTTTATGAATGAATTAATGAAATTTTAAAACACCCTACAGCCCAGATTAGCCCCTAGCTACTATTAGTTATTGCAAAACATAAATAAAGAACTTCGGCTGGTGCCGAACCTTGGAACCATCTACACTATTGACGAACTCAAAAGCGCGATTTCTGCCTGTTTCATGGAGAAACATGAAAAATGTATATATGTGTCCAAGGTGATTAAATAGATAATATTAAAAATTATTTTACAGTTCTTGGCCTTAGATCCGCGAAGTTATCTCCTCGTGGAACCGGCGATTGACTTTGTGTTTCTTTTGTTTGACAATTTGAAGTAGAATCGGGGCGCGGCGCTTGTACCGTCTATAAGCTAAAGTGATTAGTGACTTCTTACCGTTAGGTGGAGTGTGCTCATTTATCATCCTCAGTATAAGTAAAAACAAATATATCCAACCGTCTCCCTTCCGAAGACAGTAACTACATTATTCTATTTGTACCGCTTTGCAAGGAAACAAATGTCATTATGATAATGCAAATGTTTTTTGCCGCAATCCTTTTAAAGAGAATCCTCACAAGTCCAACCACTAAAGGATTACATAATAGAGTAAAACTTACAGCCCTGCAACTCATTGGGATGTAGCTTAAGACATATGTTCGAGTTCACTGACATATTAACAAACGATGAATATTGAATATAGCGTTGTTCATACAGAAACTAGTGTGGATAGCGGTGAACTCGCATTTTACGAGGTTCCACGGATAGATTTTTTTGTATCAAGAGGCCGATTTAGTTCCCAGCATTGAAAATGTTGTAAAGTAATGCCAAACGTGGCGATACAATTAGTGACGGACGTGTTAGTTTTCTTAGAAGCCGTACGGAAATATCTGTGACTCTTATTATAGGACATAATAGTGCACGAAAACAAAACGCGTGATAGCGCAAGTCACAGGGGGTACTCATATGGAGGTTGTTTTAGTAACAGTTTGGGAGAGTAGCCATTCTATCGAATAAGTTGTTAAGTATAAAGTCATAAAGTGGGTGTTCATTGCTGACTCACGGAGCAATCTGTAAGTAGTAGTACCTACGCCTGTCACTCTTCGGGGTATAGGCAGAGATTACGGATTTCCAATAGACATGACTCTTGGAGATTGCCTTGAGATTTTCAAGGCAATTGGATTTAGGACACCCACGGGAAGAATGTGGGCGAAGGGTTCTTATCTTGCTACAACACAGCTAATATCACGGAGACTGCCAAATCATAGCTGCATAAAATCATCTGGTAGCGAATAAAATGGTACTAGCACCTATTTTAAGGTACATTTTCTGATTTGTTTTGCTTAAAACTTGTTAAATACACGATTCCAATTCTTGTTAAATACACTATGTCAGGTGCATACTCAACGTATTACGTATTATTAATATACTTTAATGCTATTTCATGATAATTTAACACCACCAGCGGGAATCTATTGCGTATCTCTTGTTGTAATCGGTAACAGCGACGGGTTTGATTTTGAAGTTACGACGGATTCGACAGTTTTACAAACTATGTCGTAGGGACTTGTCTCGTTTAATAAAATATTTTTTCCCAGTGAAATTAACAAGTCTTTTCGTCGCGTTCTGTGAAACTGTTATCAAAATTATGCATTTTTATCGGATTTGAGGCTATTTTTGGAGTGTAACTAATTGGCTTTTGTTCAGTTACAAAAAGGCCACTTCTTTTAATTAATATTCTCTGTTCCCTCCTCTTCGGGTTAAGATATAGGCTTCTGATTGGCCACTGCATAACTCGAATGCCGACCTCGTCCAAGTACTTACTTATTGACAATGCACATGATCTTAAAAGATGTCCGTTGTCTCACGTGTAGCACTCCTTCTAATTAAAACCAGCTCTGTACGATCAGTTAAAAGAATAGCATCCCTCGAGCCAGATTACAATTTACGAGGAACGATATTATGTTTAGAAATTGCTTTTCACCCTTGTCACCCCACTACAGTCACTGTAGACGTAGGGCTTCCCATGAAAGCGCCATGAAGATCTGGCATGCTATGCATAGAAGATTTGCCCACACTTACCACACTGGGCAGGCGGGTTGGTGAGCGCAGTGCCGGTGCTCTCGCACCAGAGATATCCCCCATCCCTTACCCACCCCATCGTCTGAGATTTAGGTTCGGAATATTCAAATGAATTTTCCACCATCAGTAGCCAAAGCCACGCCCATTGGTAAAGAGGTTGCACAACGTGCAGGTCAGGTTGATCTTTGGAGAAAAAGATAATACATTACCCCGTCCTTCTCCGTTTGAAATACTGAATAAAATTTTCTTACTACGAAAAATTAAAAACACCGATGTGTCTGTCACGCAAATGTGGTTAATTATAAAGTTGTTAATGAGGCAGTTTCATTCTTTGCATGCTGTGAACCATGTTTGCATTTTTCTACATCTATGTCAGAATAATACTAACTTCTACGCCTAACATTAACATATTTAAAGGGAACATAAATGTAATATCTTATTTGAAGTTGCGCTTCAACGAAATAAAATATTGTCCCATTCAGTTTCGTATTAGATAATCAATGAATAAATTACATCAGAGTTGATTGCTCTTACAAAATTTTTATTAGACGGATATATCTTATCTGGCGGTTTCGGGTAAACAAGTACTTGCCAACTCAACTGCCAGCCAATTTCACAAAAGTTCCGGGCAAGAATAATATCCCACAAGCCTCTTTAATACTACGCTTCCTAATCCAGCCCAATTGAGGTTTCGGTTACTCTTCTCTTCTAATCTACAGCTTATAAGATTACTACTACTAGATGGAATATTGACCTATTCCATTCTGGCGGTTCGATTATTTAGTAAATAGTGAAAGGAGGTATTTCTCGGCAAGCTCACTAATTTAAAATTCTTCATCACGTGTATGTTCTTTGACACGTACATGTGCCTGATGTGTGTAAGTACCTTCCTATGCATAATGCAGATAGCGAATAAATCGCGGAGAAAGTCCGTGTTCAATCCTGTTCAAGCGATATTATCGTAGATCCAAGAAGTCTCGTCTATTTAAATCTTTCTATGTTATAATACTTATTATGAATAATCGCTTAAAGATTTCATTGACAGTACAATTAATTTAACAATAGACAGCAAATGTTGTTCGAAACGAAAACGATCGTGGTTTATGTAATAAGGGCCCATTCCTGTGATATGTGGAATTGGCGAAATCTTTACCGATTTTCTATTTTTCGATTATATTAGCATAGACTAGCGTCCGAAGCACTACTGAATTCCTTTCTCAAGTCTCTGTATTCTTTCGTCACTCGACTGCCGTTTTAGTCGAAAATGGGATATTTTTTTTATTATTGTTGCTTATGACAGTCTGTAGAACTTACCATTTGGAATTTCATGGTAGATCTCGCCCTTTTTGCATCGACCACTTTACGATAAGCAGAGTTTAAGGGTACTGCGCTCACCACGAATGGATTATATGTATGGGTTTTCTGAATTCAAGTAATAATTTGTGGACAAGTTAGGTTGATCCACGGAATCATATATTTATTATACTCAAATTTATCAAATTATTTTGTCGTGAAATTTGGGATGTACTGTTAAATTATACTCAGAGTAAATGTCTGGTCAGATGCCGCTGTGTGTACGACGAGGGACCAGGAATACATTGTTGTATTCTTTAAGGGGCAAATGGCTTTATGTTAGTGTCCTTGTGCCTCAAATACTTTAGCGGACCCTCTCTCACTCGTATAAGCGAGGATGACATCGTTAACGCTTATTTGTGTCAACGAGAATAAATTTAAAGTAATGATAAATTGTGAATTCTCGGCCCCTCCTGACTAAAAGTTTCATAACACTTTAGGTACTTTTATTTTTTTATAAACCATTTCGGTATGCGTTCTGGCCTTTCCGTTAGGTGGCGTGCACTGTTTGCTTTCTTAATCACTTAATTACTCGACCACAGCACCACCTATTGTGACTAAACCAACATATATAGTGATCATGAGTGATTTTTCTTCATAAATATAGAATTTATTAATAACTTGGCTACAACGCCACCTATCGGATCCTAGCATAGCAACTATGAACCATCATCGACTGTACAAATATATTGCAGGAATATGACCTCAATCGGTGAAGTTGCTCAAAAGTTACACGATCATTAACATACGCAGAAGATTATATACACTCGTACGTAGGTCGTGTGGTTCAGAAGACGCCATATTTATGTGGCTATAGTATTGGGATGTCACAAACTAGTGGTTTTAAAGTCTAGATGTATTGTCCTGTGTCTGTACAAAAATATGTAGTCGCAGTCGAAATTGTCCCGTGTAGTCCTAGTGATCCTCTTCTAACAGATGAATTGAATGGGGTGTAACGATTTTAATCACTAATTTTATTCTGGTCAGGGCACCTTCTATTAAAAGAAAACAAAGTAACTTCTTGACCACTGTTTTTTTTTATTTCAATAAATTGATTGAAAATCAAACGTCCATTACGTTCCTCTACTTGAGAGCAACGTTAAGAAGAATAAGGCTATGTTACAGATACTCATAATAGGTAAACATTTTTATTGAATTCTCTTCAGGCACATAGACGTGACCGTTCCTTAATAAATTAATAACTCCTTTATAATTAATGAAGGCCCACCCGGCAATTTTTTTTTCAAAATTATTTGCCGTGTGGGATCTGAAAGTTACTCCTGTAGAAGTCGTTAAACTGCGAAGAGAAACGAGACACGGCTTCGTGAAAGGGCTAGCTTGCTTTTGATTGCCCTTTCAGTATGAGCTTTGACTGCGTTTCTCTCATCATATCCCTCAGAGAAGTTGAGATATTGCAATGAACAAACAATAAGTTATCTTAATTTTTTGCAATTCTTATACATCACATAGTTTAAACTTTAGAAATTAATATTTATATTTTCTTTAGACACTAAAATATTTCTTTGTATGTACATACGTATGCATCATATATATGCAATTACATCTATATCACCCTTACGTGTAGACAAATATACAGAGTGGGTGCGACCAGTTCAGTTATTGACATTTACTGAAATTTTTATTAGTACCAGTAGTCATAATTACTTGGAAATAGTGATAATTTTTTTAAGGAAATAAAAATATCTCTTTTGCATACACATTAAATAGCATAATAATCCAAATAAAACGCGAGCGCTTGACCTCGGTAAGACTGGAGACCGCGCAGGACTTCATTGTCGGCGCGTTAACGACATCAAACGCGGGCAGCGGACGGGCGATAAGGTCTTGGACCCGGGTGTTATTGGCCTTGTTAAGTAGTAGCTCAGATACATGTTAAGGCAAAATAATGTCCTGTGAGACTAAACTACTGTACTTACATAATTGACATTTGGTGTATAACTTAGAAATAACCTCTAGAATATGAGTTTAAATTTATTATAAATTTAATGTCATAACGTTGCATCCAATATAGGATTCCCATTTGGCACTATTCAGCGTAGTCAACCTTACGTTTCGTTTATCTTGGAGACAGAATGTGGGGGAACGGATGGCGAACCTCGTCGCCGCTTCGTGGGTACTCCCGGCGCTTCCGGCACACCCGGCTACGAGAATTCCCCATCCACGAAGAATGCCATGAGAATTTAAATTTCACGATATGAAAGGGGGAGACAGATTCTTATGCCGTCTCTTTGAATCACGTTACTTGCAAGTCTAATTTAATAAACATTTTAACTATTCTATATTTAGTAATTTTGCTTATTAAGGTAATACAGTTATATTATTAACATATACCTAGGTGCTATTTTATTACAAGCAAATTCTTCTCTTCTTTCTTCATTTAGCGTACGTAACGGCTGAACATATGCTTGTCTGAGAAAGCGCCAACAAAAGCCAGGATGCGTTTCTTGAAAGGTTTGCCTATATTCATCATTCACTTAGCTTCGCCTTACTAGTCTGTGGGATTCGAGTTCGGTAAATTCGAATGAATTTTTAGAAAGCAACTAACTTTTCATAAATGAAAAAGGCTTCATGATGATAAAAGATTTTTTTTTAGTTGTTTTAATTGCATTAACTTTTAGCGTTTCGCAGGCTCATAACAATAGACCGTACTCTCCTCAGCTAGCTGTATGCAGCTTTGTGTGTCCTATTTCGCACTCAAGTAGTGTTTCTAAAGCTCCGTCGTATGCCCATGCAGGCGTCATTTTGCGCGAGTGCATTTGTTACTCAAGTTTGTAATGTTTCGATTTTTATTTTGAAAAAGTCCATTGCTATATGTTACCTAAAGAACATTTATTTTCCTATTAATTATTTATATTTCTTACCTCACCTTAACGGCCTATTAATAATCCACCATAGGACTTGGCCTCTTCCATAAAGAGAATTTGCCATAGTCGCCTCCGTCGGCAAGCGGATTGGCGAGTGTAGTACCAGACACCTCGTACCTTAGACGCTTCTGACCATCATCGATCTGCTTGGTTATGTTTTCTTGAGACATAACTATCGGGATAACTCCCGTCTGTATAACCTGTCTGTAGCCATTGCGGTTTTCAAGGCTTTACCCTTAGTCGCCTCTTACGACACACGGGAACAAAGGAGGTGGCAGATTCTTACGCCGACACCACACGCCATTAATTAATTTAATTTTAATAGTTAATTTACTTTGTTGTGCTCAATATATATTTATGGCCAGTAGATATTTGTTATTATTTTATTCTAATAATACAAGTATTATATATTATGCGCTTCTGGATGAATGACATAAGACACATTGACGAATCGCGGTAGGTTATTCTGCATTACCCTCTCTCATTATCAAAGGTTGACCGTGTTCTATTGTACCGATCGTTACGTGAAAATGCAGTTTTAAACCCGTATTACGAAGATGGCAATCCGAGTGATAACGGGACACGTACGTATTTACCGTAATTGACAAGAGGTCACGACTCGGTTCAATTCTAAAAAGGAAGTGCTCTAATCGATTTCATTCCCAATTTGACACTTGCGGAACCTTATCGATTCCACTTAGATTACATCGAGATCCGTTCCGGATGTCTGCCGTCAATTACGTGAAGTAAATTTGAACTTACGAACTGTTACGTAACTTTGGTATGTGGCCAAAGCTCAACGTGGTTGGAGTACTTGCTATACCGGTAGGTTAATGCAGTATTGGGTATGACTTGACTTGACACGACTAGAAACACAGAATTGATAGTATAATGCTGTAAAATGAAAATGTCGCATACACTTCTAAATAAAACGAAAAGACAATAAGTATAACTTACTATTGAGTCCGCAATGGGCATTAATTACGATTGGTAGCTTTCGTTACACTTCTCCCCATCCTCCGCGACTCTGGCGGGGCCGCACCGCTGATGCAGCTGTGGTGGAGAGGAGTGTCGGTATTACGATGGGCCGTTCTCTCTATCCTCCGCGGCCGCGAAATGTGGGCGGCGGCGGAGCCATAGACCACATCCGGTTGGTGATTAAGAGCGCCAGCCTTCCTGATCCCCATGACCTTCGGGTGGCAGACTCGGGGGGTCTGTTGGCCTCGTGGATAGGAGGCCGAATAGGTAGGGGCGTTTGTGTTCCAGCGCGACATGCCAGGACGGAATAGGAGAGGATATGTTCTCTCCCGAGGAGGGCCGCCGAAGAGAGCCGCCGAGGATGGCCGTAACTGGGGGATTGCGGTTGTGTGCGAAAGCGTTCCCGTGGGCCTGCCGATATGCGGCGAAGGTGGAACGCCGCAGAGTTTTGCTCGGTGCAAGCCCGATATAATCCGTCCTTGCCCCGAGAGGGCGGGCATGCGTTAGGCGTTGCCCAATGGGGCTCAACCTCACACTTTATTAATGAATAAAGTGTGAGGTTTTGCGTTATCGTGGAGCAATAATGGCGAAGATCGTTGACGAGTCGGGATTGTTTCTCTGAGAGATACGTCATCACTGTTCGATATTCTTCTCAATAGACATCTGCTGTTATTGATATACCATATCTTAAAAGGGTATTTGATCTGGTGTCAGCCAGCGCGTTTTTCACTTGCGCTATTCGTAAAGAATCCAGTTTTACGTAATACGTACGTACGTACTCGTCAAAACATTCCAAACTTGAACGCGTGCTCCTCTATGCACATCGGCTAATTCATGAGTTTTTTTCTTTTACCAATTTGTTCCTAATGAGTTAATATTGTGTCATATGTCACACACCTAACGTCGAACTGCTTCCACCGCTACTTTTAATTCATCGTCATTTACCTTAATGCCTGTAATGTTTTCCTAGTAGGCTCAATCTTAAAGACGAAGTTTCGACTACGAAAGCGATTAAACCAAAGATGCACACTGCGTTCGTTTGTTGCATCCTCCACCAAACGCAGCATTAATATTTGCGACCAATCTTTGCTGCGTTAGAACCACGTCGGAACTCGTATTCCCAAATTATTTAAATTTTTAAGGGTTTTTGTGTTAGATTTTTATTTGTGTTAGTTCAATAATTGTGTATCAAACAATAGTATGATACACAATTATTGAATTACGAAGGTTATAGTTTAAGTGTGAAAAAAAAATAATCAAGAATCTTAGACCAGGTTTAGTTTACTACTACTTAGTTATATTTTGTCAGAATCATACAAAAAAGGGTGGGATGTATAATGCATTATGTACGTATACGCAGAGTCGTTGGATTGATGAGGTGTGTATTATTCACAAACATGTTGCAACGTCTTGAGGTTGTTTATATATATATAGACAGTTCCGATATACGAGTATGTATTCTGTCTAAGATTTCATTGTGTTTCGTATTTACATTGCATAAATAGTAATCCATCCATTATGTTACCTACATATTATTTTTGCAAGTAAGAAATCTTAAAAGTGATTCAAATGAATTTATATAGCGTTTATTTTTGCGAAACGTAGGTATGAATATTGTAAGTACTGTAGTATTCAGCAATATTTTAAAACTTTGGGTACTTATGACAAACAAACAACTTGTAAACCTGCGGAACTGATAAAAAATTTTAACTACTATGCGAGTGTTATAAGTGTGCAGAATTTTTTTTTAATTTATTTTACGTTAATACTACTTAAGATTTATTTTGTAATTACGTTATAACAAGTATTGATATATTAAAATATATTACGTTAGCAAATTTGAGCGATGAAAAGTTTGTCTCTCCTCAAAATGATACGAAATCGTCTCTTTAAACGAAATCTTTATAATTTGGAAATAAATAAATAATCGCTGGTACCCGAGCAGTAAGCAGAACGAACTGGCTATACTTTATGCTTGTATGAACTAACGATTCAAACGCTTCAGAAAACGCGTGCATTATCATACAAATGCGATACAGCCTTCTTCTATTGTTCTTCATGGCTTCTATTGTTCCGTTAATCTCGGGTAATATTTTTTTTGTACTGGGTTTTAAATGAGCCCACAGTTCAACAAATTATGAAATATACTCAACGAAGAAACAAGATATAGACGCGCTGTCACACTTTACGATGGCAAGCTTCGTTACAAATAATTAGGTCTTCGGTCAGCGATACGCTGGTCTCCTGCAAGTGGCCGTGGTCATGGTCCTTCCTCGATCGAAACGACTACATTCATTCTACAGCCAGTAAATGGCTGCAGCTTGCCACTACCACTTAAAAGACAGCAATCCTTTTGTGAAACTAGAAAGTCTTGTTTATGTAAATGCATAAAATTTTACATAAAAATCCCGAAGAATAAAATGCAAAAGCTTGTTAAAGAAACTTTATTAAAAAGGCTTTCCATAAAGTAGATCAATACATCGAGGACAAAGATGTGTGGAAATAACTCTCACTCTGCACTTACAAGTCCCCTAGCTAATAAAGTATTGTGAAAATATACCTTTTTTAAAAAAAAATATTAGTGTACATTATCAAGTAAAGGTTTTCTTATAAATTATTGATGACACTGTAACGTGGTTTAAGACAAAAAAAAACTGCAGAGATTTTTTGCGGTTCTTCTTTGAGAAGATCTCGCTTTGCGAACCGGTGTAGATTTTGACGTTCATAAAAGTTCACGTTTTGTTCATTTAAAGAAGCCTAAATTGAATTAAAAAGTTTTGATTGACTTTGTGCTACCCTTTTATTTGTTGTCAAATGAAGAAAATTCGTAATTTCAAAAACCTTAGATAATGACCATAACGAGAGGTCCTTCCACACAGCTTCAAATAGTGGCTTACACTTTATCCATTGTTATTTGCGCGGTGACGTGAGCATTCATGATACCTTACGCTAATTCGTCCTGACAAGATGATCTTGTAGAATACTCAAAATAGTTGTTGCTGATACTATCACTAAAACCCTTAAATCGGGTATCCCAAATTGGGTTTTTTTTATATCACTAGCTTTTTAGCATGTTTTTGCTCGCCTTGTGTGTGGACTTTTGGAGCCTATAAAAGCATAAGTAATTCTTAGAAAATTATTTTCTAATAATAATATATCAACTTAGATAGATAAAGAAAACTACATATTCTTGGATTTCTAGATTATGAGGTTTTGTTTATCTATCTAATCTGAGAGACCTAAAGAAAACTCCATGATTATTCAGCTGTTTGTAAACGTGGCGTTCTTACATGAGAAGAAAGCTCTTCGCGTGGCTACGAAATTGCAAATACCGATCCATTAGGTGAACGCTCTCAGCTCTAATTTGAGAAGATGAGGTGCTACGGACCTATACTACTCGACATATTTATTGTATTTCAGGTTCTAGCTTAACGAAGCTTGAAGCTTAAAAAAAACTCTTACAACAGGATGCCCAATAATATAAGGTTAGAAAAACAAGCCAATAAGTTTAGAAAAACCTACTGGTACAAGCCTTCGTACACAGGGGATCAAACGGGTCTCCAGATTCAGAGGCAGGTCCCAGAATAAAAAGAGCACTATCTTGCCCACAAGTGCGCACAATTTTATCATCACCAGAAGCATACACCCCAACACTAGATAACACATCACCAACGTCCAGAACGAGGAAGTTTCGAGTTTTCATTGCGTGCGAATTAGGCTTTCTAAATATTATTGATTTTCTATCGGCAAAGTAACGCCTGACTGAAAGGCTAAATAACATTAAAGTAAAAAGATTTTTTTTAATAACTCGAAGAAAAATCAACTCAAATACGATAGTCGATGCGATAAAAAATATTAAAACAACTTATATAAAACCCTTAGCGAGGTATTGGAGCGTAAATAAGTGTCATTGGGAAGAACAAAACTCATCTCGGAGGGAGGTCGCTGCGTAAATAACCAGAGTTTTATAGATTTTTCTAGTTATTCGTACACGGTACATATATAATAAATATCTTCATCAGCCTATTTAAGTCCACTGCTGAACATCCAGGCCTCTCCGAGTAAACGCCAGAAAGACCGGCATGCATTACTTGGAAGATTAACCCATACTCACTACATTGAGCAAGGTTAGTGAGCGTAGTGCCGGTACTTGTTTGTTTGTTTGTTGGTGCAGCAGGGTGCACTACGTGCAGGTGTTGATACCATTTGGAAAAAGAGATAATGGCATTCGGAGAAGAGTAAATTCATCTATATCATACATCCCCATATTTTAGATATATTGTTTATCAATAGTTTACATTTCTTTCATCGTTTGTTACAGTCAAAGGCGCACGGGAGAGTGCTGTTCGATCAAGTGTGTCGACAACTACATCTGCTAGAAGCTGATTACTTTGGACTAGAATATCAAGACTCCAGTGGTACAAAGGTACTATCCTCAATTTGTACTCGATACTTCCTTCTTCTCAGACTGTATATTGTGTATGTGTAAACTTTTTTTTTCTCTGACCCATGTATAGATGTGAACGATTGTAATATTAAAAGTATTTATTTCATTGAAAACACAACATTACCAGACAACATGGAAATACACATTAAGAAGCTAACCAATGAAAAACATCTAGTTCCTTTATAAATAAACTACCTGTTACCCTCGGTTCCACTCGCGTTAAATTTGAATTGTACATGTCTGTTTTATACACATGATGATTTCATGTAGGTTGTAGTGTGATGCTATATAGCCTATAACCTTTCTTTATAAACGGGCTATCTAACGCAAAAAGACAAATCTGACTGGAAGTTAGTGAGATTAGCGCGTTCAAACATAGAAACTCTTCAGCTTTTTAATGTTAGTATAGATGTGACCGGAACTTACCGATTCTTAAATAGTTTTCCACTGTATTTTGTTAAAATTAACTTTCAAATTTTTTTGTGTTTATGTAACTAATTTCTTTACTCCAAATGAATAATACTATACATACAGCAGTTCTGTCCAATATGTGAAATATTTCTTCGATATTCCATTAGACTTAGCTTTGATGTTGATCTCATTTTAACGTGCTTGTTGAATAATTAGATAATACCTTCGATTAATTGTTTTACTTAAATGGTTGAGGAGGGCGATGGTTGCTTCATGCGTCATATTTGTGAACAGGTGCCCCTTGTGGAGGATGGTCTTCTCGAGTTTGCAGTGTAGTTGTGCTTTAATTTTGTTGATAACTATATTCTTGCAGCATGATTTTAGTTGCCCAAGGGCCCATGCCTTTTATTTTTTAGACATTGTATGCATTACTTAAACGGAAAAAAAAATTTAAAAGAGTATTTCTACGGAGTTTCTTTCGTCTGTTTTTTCTCGGTCAAAAGAATCTGTGGTAGATAGTAAAAAAAATATTAGAATTGTCATTTGACTAAATGAAATTATCTAACTCTGAAGAAAAAAAAAATCATTTTCATTATTTATGAAAAGAGCCACGACACATAACACCTTTATAACACCATGCATAAAAATATTTCTTATATACCGTGTAACATGCTGTAAAATATTACGTTGTCCACAGTACTGGCTGGACGTGGAGAAACCGATGTGCCGTCAAGTGGGCCTCTCGATGCTAGAGCCGACGCTGCGCTTCTGCGTGAAGTTCTACACGCCCGACCCGGCGCGGCTCGAGGAGGAGTTCACGCGCTACCTGTTCTGCCTGCAGGTGAAGCGCGACCTGGCGCACGGCTGCATACAGTGCAACGAGAACACCGCCGCGCTGATAGCCAGCTACATTGTCCAAGGTGAGGCTCATAGTTCGGTGCGTTCTCAACCTTTGGATACCTCATACAAACGATAACCTCAAATATGGTTCTGTCTGCCAGCAACTTACCACCTTTATTCTTGAGCAGTTCTTCTTTTAGTTCTTTCTTTGTTAACAGTCCACTAGGACACCACGCCGCAAGTGCTTATTTCCCGTTATCGTCTGGCTATTCGATCATTGTTAGTTGGATCAGTTCAGTTGGATCAGCAGTGTCTAAGATGCCAAGATGTCGGATCTGTCTATTGCCTTATCCGCTATACAAAAAATTTAATCATTCGTCGATGAAATCATACCGGGTTATTTGTCATATCCAAGGCATGGTTTCGTTTGTTGGTAACCATATCTTGCATAACCGAAACGTAATGATTTCTTGTGTTTACGCGAACACTACACATTTGAAATGAAACTATTATTTACGGAATTTTGATCTACGCAGAATCAGACCAATATTAATATGGCACTATTACCATGACATCTGGACTCTTAACAGCTCAGTCCCCTCGAGATCACGGCTTCTGTAAAGCAATCGAAACATCGGGAATATAAAAAAAAAAAAATGCGATACAATCCGAATGAAACTGTAATATTACAGTTTCATTTCATGTAACCGTAACCTGTTAAAAATAACCGGGTTTGATTTTATCGGGGAATGCATACCACACGGAAATTTTGAATTGCAGCAAGAGGACACTTTTAGTATTGTTTTACAAATAGAATAAGATATTTTTATAGGTTTAAAGTTACTCAATATTTGTATATTTTAGTTCTAGGTTAGCAGCTTGTTCTGTTGATTGTTATTGAATAGGGCCAATTTAGTTTTACATTGTAATAGGTATGTCTAGAATTCATAAAACAGGATGCCATTGTGAAGTCTTGAGACGGGTCTCAGTTACGTTTTCACTTCAATGTTTGCGTTTTTCCCTTTTACTCAGTATAAAGTTAGAGTCGACCTGCTTTTGTTTACTGTCAGCCATGTTCCGGCTCTCCTACATTTCTAAAGCAATTTACGAGCAACGCGACTTTACATGGTCGAGCATAAACTTATTGCGATTTTACAACTTGGTCGAGCTTAAAGTTTTTGCGACATTACAACTTTCTGATTTGCTTCGGCAGACATAAGTTTAAAATTAAATACCGTATTCGAAACTGCAGCGTGGCGAACCCACTTAACAATGAGACCAGGCCTTTATCCAGCAGTGGGACATCTAAATGCCGCTAATGACATAATGTATATAAATTAAATTATTTTATTTGAATTGTTAAAGGCCAAGCAGATTTTGTAGGCTAGGTTCAGACCGAGGATAAGTAATTAACATTCATGGAATAGCAGCTTTATGGTAGAATATTTAATAATTTGAGCTTATAACATTTTAACAATATGTGTGTTTTGTTTAATACAGAATTTTTTTGTAGTTGTTTTATATATTTGAAATGGTTGAATATTTCGTAAATACCATAGAATATAGAGTACAACTTTGAGACTCGAAAACTTGTATTCTCTTTTGTTACATTTTATTACAATGTCCTTTTGATATGGGTTCGAGACCGCTGTTAAACATATACTCGCGGCTAATTTGGTTGGAATCCATGTCCACGATATTGGCCTCTGTATTTGTATTAATCAATTTTTATATTATTTTTTCAGATAAAATATCTGGGGTATTGTAAATGATAATTATAACATTACTATCAAAAGGAATAGTGTGTGAAAAATGTGAATAACATTCACTATTGCTGCGTCGAGTCTTGCTGACAAATGAACAATTTGTAATACTTGATTTATCGCAACCTTATTTATCACTGTCATACCTAATGAAAATGACGGAATATTAAAGTAATCAGTAATTGTCGGAAGTTACACTTAAACATGTATTTTTAAACTTGTTTAATAAAAATTGATATTAATAAGATAGAACTAACTATCACATATTTTTTGTATCATTGAATCTACAATGGTCCCTCCGTGCCGTCTAATATAAATATATTGCAATAGTCAGGAGCGACGGCTACGCGGTTCAGGTATTTGCCTCCGAATATATCGGCTGTGAGCTGAACACTAAGACGGTGACAGGCTCACCGCCAGTTATTCCAAATAAGCTCTTGTGAAAAGTGAGTTGATACGAATATATTTATGTCCTAATACGCCCGTGAGAGCTTATATATTTAAGCAAAAATTCTATACTATTCAAAATAAATACTATATAATATCTATGTAATATCTCGCTTGAACAATTCGACCATAACCTCTCTAATATATTATAATATTTATGAACGTATCACACACGCGCTCGGTTTGCTCCGTGTGCGTAGCCCAGTGCGAGAGTTCATCTCCGAGGACTCCGAGGTCTACTTTGTACACTCAACATTAATTATTTAATGCTATGTTAGTTTCATTAATGAACGCAAACTAAATAAAACGAAAAACTTTGAGTTTTGGACTATAATTATAACAAAAAACACTTGGGAACAAAATTTAAATTTAACGATTCGTTCACACCCAATCTCATCGATGTCGTCATCGTCGTTGAATGGATTATCATAAAATAATAACTAACGAAAATAACGACAATCAAAAAAACAAAATAATTACGACATCCGGCACAACATGCTTGAAGGATTGTTCATACTCACCATGCAGTGAAGCTTTGTGCATACTCAGAATGTGGGGAAGATTTAAGCATTATCTCTAGCTCACCATGTAAGGATTGAGCGCATGCTCAACATTCAGGGAAGATTTGAGCATGCTTATGCTGAGAAAATTTAAGAATACTCACCATGCAAGAAAGATTTGTGGCAAACTCACCATGCAGGACAAATTGAATGTCGGTACCCTCGCACCAGGGACTGCTTCCCAACACTAATATGTAGAATTAGTGTTGGATAAATTCGTTCGGATTTCCCGCGTTTAATAGGTCGCCAGAGCCTCGTAGTCGGCAGGGTTCACCGAGTGCAGATGAGGTTGACCATTGGAGAAAATGTTAGTAAATTTCTGGCGTACGCACCTTGTTCCCTGTGACACTGTTTAAATATTCCTAATCAAAGCTATATTTATCAACGTAGCTAAACATGTCCACGTTCACGTTACTGAAGAAAAAAACTATTTAAAGCATCTTATTTATGAATTGAAGAACAAGTTGTCGATGGCTGTCGACTGTGCTAATGTAGTCGTGATCATCACCAGTCTCGAAATATTTTCTTAATATTTTTTTTATAATTTTTATTATAAGCACTCGTCCACGGTAGGTACATATTCCAATTTTCGTTTGGCACGACTCGGCGTAGCCAAAATGAATTCACAACCTACTTTTCGGCTCTCCAGAAGACAGACGGTGATGCATGGCGAGGCTCAAAGCCAGGTTGGCTCCCGGAGTTCGTCATAAGATTTTCAAGGCCTTTACCTTAGTCGCTTCTTATTACAACCCACGGGAAGCAATTGGGTGTGGTAGATTCTGTCACGTGTAGAGAATGTTGGTGTATTTCTTACAGGCCCCCGCGCGCGGTGTTCACCCCCTCGGCTTTCATGAGCTAGAGAGTATGTTCTTTTCCATGCTTCCAGATAGCTACTCCACGATCCATACAAAATTCACCAAAATCGGTTCAGCTGGTTCAGCGTGATTAAAAGACAAACATCCAAACAAACGTATTTATAATAATAATAATATAAAAGGATAATATTATCTAGGATAATTTTGCGTTTTATTTTTAGCGGAATGCGGAGACTTCGTCCCTGAGGACTACCCAGACCATACGTACCTCAGCGGGTACAAGTTCTTCCCCGGTCAAGATTCCGAGTCCGAACGACGAATTATGGAGAATCATAAGAAACACATGTGAGTCACGATTGCCTCATTATATTACTATATCTGGTACGCGGTAAAGCCACTGGACCACAGAACAATGATCCGGTTCGACCGGGGTATTACCACGACTTCGGAGAATACCTTCTGCTGCTGCGTTTCGATCGGTGAGTTAGGTAACCGGAGGCCCACTCCCCCCTAATTCCCCTCCCGATTCCCCTTCCCCAAATATCCTTAAAGGACGGCAACGCCCCTGCAGCCCCTGGTGTTGCAGCTGTACGTGGGCGTCGGTAATCACTTATCATCAGGTGAGCCGCTTGCTCGTTTGCCCAAAAACAAAACTACTTGCCAAGACAGATTAGTTAATCAATACAAATAGCAAACAGTTTTTGCAAATTTAAATAAATTTTTAATAAAAATGAAATGGATTTGCTCCTTTATCCGTTGATGAATCCCAGAAGTCATAAATGTAACGGAATTAATTATCTATTGCAGAGGCCAGAGTCCAGCGGAGGCAGATCTTAATTTATTAGAGACTGCGCGAAGGTGCGAATTGTATGGTATGTTACATTATTTTAACACTGTTACCAATCTTATACAATAATTATATTCTAATGAGGTAGCCACGATGATAGAGTGTTTAGGGGATCTGCCCCTAAATAAAAAAATTCCCTATGCCCTACATTTAATCTCATTTTAGTTACAGAATTTTTTTTTTCTATTTTATAACGTTAGAAGTTAAAGTTACTAACTAGGCCAACAATACCTAGGCGAATTTATTGACCGTCCGCGTCGGCGTCCGCTGCTCGCGTTTGAAGTCGCCGGCGAGTGCACCGGCAATGAAATCCTGTGAGGTCGACGCTCTTGTTGACGTCGTTAATCTATAATTCATGACAAATGATGATTGTGTTTTATTTGGATTATTAGGCTATTTAAGATGTTCGGAAAAAGGGTTTTTATTTCTTTCGTAAAAAAAAAACTATTTCCAATGAATTATGTCCACGTTTTACTAACGGTTAGTTTTCATTAAATAACAATAAGGTCGCATCCTCCTGAATAATGGCCTAGTTGCAGCTTTGTGTGTGTTTTTGTGTTTAAATGTTTTCCACCTTCTGACACCTTGATGGGGTTTGAGGTAAAAACGAGCTAATACTTCACCTGCTGGGAAGTGGCTACTGCAGCTCAAGGACACCTGCAAATAACTTCAATCGAAGAAGGTTACAGATGCATTGTCACCCCTAAGGACTAAGATAGAATGCCTCACAGCCCTCAATTATACTGGCTTTCTATACATGTCAAACCGGCTGTTTTGCGGCAGAAATGCGTACTTACCCAGAAGACTCCTAGGCAGGAAAGGAGCTATCTATTTTTACCATCAATTCCTTTTTTGAATGTCGAAATGATAATGTTGTTACTTCTTCGGCAGGTATAAAAATGCACCCTGCTAAAGACCACGAAGGAGTGCCCCTCAACCTCGCCGTGGCCCACATGGGCATTGTAGTCTTCCAAAACTTCACGAAAATCAACACGTTCAGCTGGGCCAAGATCAGGAAGATATCATTCAAAAGGAAAAAGTTTCTGATTAAGCTGCATCCAGAGGGCTATGTGAGTTTCATCCACACGTACAAAGCTTCGTTAGAAAACGAAATATCTGAGATAGAGACTTTCGATGACTAGAGCGATCGGCAGGTTCTGTGTTTTGCAATGGGACTCTATGGATTACTTTTTTAAATATGAAAGAGTTGTACAGTAAATAGGCCATAGAGTTTTTTTTGCAATTAAGTGATCAGTCATAAATGTTGATAGGAATAGGATGCAAATCTGGACGGGAAACAAAATGAAGATGTGTATAGCACTAGATAATTTTAAAACAAACTTTTAGAGAAGCAACCGACTTCAACTCCTATTTACCCCACCATTAGGATTGTATTATTTTCTAACTACTTATTCTCTAAATGTGACCACTAAACTATAACCTAATTCAAACATCTGTTCAATCGACGAAGACATGGCATAACAAGTCCACTGATGAACATAGGCCTCCCCCAAAGATTTCCATAAAACTCGGTCCTAAGCCACCTGCATCCATCGACTTCCCGCAACACGCATACATAAGAAAAATACCAACGAATTGATAAACTCTTCTTTTTTTGAAGTCTGTTGAAAAAAACATGTAGTTATGGTCATGAACTACTAAATAATGTATGTATGCATTCAAATTATTTCTAGAATTCAAAACTCAAATATCATGAAAACTTTCATAAATTTGATTTTTTCTCAAAAATAAAGATCAATGAGAAAAGAGAAAAAGACAAATTAGTTTTTGCTCGAACATAATTGACTCGAGTCAATGGGTTAAATAATCCTGTCCGAAGCATTGAGTTTGTTGTTCATAATATGGTTTCAAAACAGTATAAATGTTGGCAGGGCCACTACCGCGACGTGGTAGAGTTCTTCTTCGAGGGTCGCAACGAGTGCAAGAACTTCTGGAAGAAGTGCGTGGAGAACCACGGCTTCTTCCGCTGCACTAGCGTGCCGCGCCTGCCGCGACACAAGACAAGGGTCATGTCCAGGGGCTCCTCCTTCAGGTAGTACCATATTGTATATTATTAACACCTGTGTAAGGCTTATTTCCCTGAACAATGTGCAATCATAGATAACACCTACAACATCACATCTGTGTTAAACTTCATGGACGATAAAGTTTATTCGAGAGAAGTACTCGTACATTGTCCTGAATTTACAGTAACGGCGACGTGGCTCGCCACCCGTGATGTTCTATCCATCAGAGAGGCGATAAGTGGATTACGAAAGTCCCATTGGTTAAGCTGTGTCCCTGGCAAATGAAAATAATATGTGCCTTCATTCTTCTGGAAGCTCTTCCTAAATTCATATCTGCTTATTAGTACGGTACTTTAAACATGGTAGAGCCAAGCGGCGGCTTTAGCTGCTGCATTTAATACTCCAACTATAGCTTACTGTACTTACATCTGTTTGGAGCGTAGATAGATCGCTTGTTGTTGTTATAGCTCTGTTAGAGAAATCTATCAAGTATTCAATAGGACTGTAGTTGGGAAGTGGTTTAGAGAGTAATAACTATTTTTATAACCGTTAGTATAAGTGAGCTAATAATGATATTTATAAGGTGAGTGGTTGGCATGGGCTGGGACACTAGCTTTTGGTTTTATAGTGTGGAATTTGTGTGGTAATAAGCGATGGAGAGGGAGCAACCTATGCATGAAATAAGGCTCCCTAAACCGGTTGATCAACTGGTTAGTGAGCCTAATTGACACGTGAAGTTATCGCGATGAAGTGTGACATACGTCAAAATTATGACAGATCTAATTAACGACTGTCATCGTGCATTGTCAAATACCCACAGATTTCAATTGATAGAATTGATGTATCGTTTGTCTGCAAACGTGTAATGTTCATTAAGAAATGCTATTTGAATTTTTGATTGTGGGTCCTTCACTATTTCGCGGCAACAGATACTTGTCGGTATAGTCAAGCTACATTATTGATGGATAGCATTCTCGAGCATGCGCTGTATTCGTTGAGACTTTTGCTTTTTATAAAAACAATACTGTTTTGAAGTTGTTGCTCGCTGTTGCGACAACGACGCCGTGACAATCGGTCGGAGGATGGTGCGGTCGTTCATTAGGTCTGTTTCAGGTTCAGCATTTTTAATGTGTACCTCAGATGTTACTTTCATTAAGATTAAATTTTAACACTATACTCGTTTAGTTTCACAAATGTCTCCATCCATACAGCGCCACGCTCTTTTTCATAATTTTGTGACGCTTTTTTGTCTCTTTGGAGTTATATTAGACGGGACATTAATGTAGTTATATTAATAAGCTATATTTAGAGTAAATTTTTCCTTTTAACCTTTTCGTTAGGTTTTTGATTAAAAATAATAATTATATGACAAGATTTCACGAGACGAGTAGGTCTGAAACAGTTCATTCAATTATTACGAGTATATATGCAAAGAATATATCAAAATGATAATAATTAAGGATCTTTTGCACAAACTGGTTTTTAAAAAATTCTAAACATTGATTGCAATTTTAGTCTATTAAAAACTTCTGTTTTTTAACTTTACCATTTTTCATTTTTAATATATTGCTGCTTACCTTAGAAATTTGATTTGATTTGAATATTATGGAACTTTAAAATCGGGTAACGTAATACGTAAACGTATGCTCGTGAAGTCTAACTAACTATCTAGTCGTGTCGCAAATCGGACCTTTTTACAAGTCAGCTAAGTTCGAAACTTCCATACGTGAAACCAAAAGCTGGTGCGAGTCACCATCCTCTGCCCGATGCCGCAGGTCGGGGTCGTTCGAGCGTGGCGGCCGGGCCCGCCATGACGCCGTCGCGCTCAACTCGAGCGTGTCCGCGCACCGCTGCTGCTCGAATGGGCCGGCTCGACCAGGTTGGTACCACTGCCTCGCAGAATACCCGCGTCAAGTAGAGGCATCTTGTGTTTCTGCGTTTCGTTTGGTGAGTGAGGTAACCGGAGGGCCACTCCCCGTCCCCACCCCCTTTCTCATACTCCTTGTCTCCCAAATACCCTTAAAGGCTGGCAATGCACCTGCACGTCTGGTGTTGCAGATGTACGTGGGCGACGGTAATCACTTACAATCAGGTGAACCGCTCGCTAGTTTGCCGCCTTTCCCATAAAAAAAAAACTAAAAGAAATAGTTTTTAAATCTAGTCTGATTGTCCGGGCTCATATACGAAACAGTGAACAAAAGGAAACTGCCAACGGCTCCTTTATGACGAGAGTTTTAAACAAATTATTGAAATGAATTTACAGGTATAGCGGTAAAACGCAAAAGCAGATTGTGGAGTTCGTCCG
Organism: Bhutanitis thaidina; assembly: GCA_029286595.1. Taxonomy (NCBI): domain Eukaryota; kingdom Metazoa; phylum Arthropoda; class Insecta; order Lepidoptera; family Papilionidae; genus Bhutanitis; species Bhutanitis thaidina. Next base: position 9,233,514 of record JAGSMS010000018.1, read on the forward strand.
CGACAACTACGTGAAACGTCAGACATTCCAGAGGTGCGTATATGTATGCGTGCGGACCAAGCCGCTTCACTCTAACGCGGCGCAGTGAGACGTAGACCGATTGTTGCATGCCTTGAGTCAACTCGACGGCTTTAGCTGCTGCATTTAATACTCCAACTATAGCTTACTGTACTTACATCTGTTTGGAGCGTAGATAGATCGCTTGTTGTTGTTATAGCTCTGTTAGAGAAATCTATCAAGTATTCAATAGGACTGTAGTTGGGAAGTGGTTTAGAGAGTAATAACTATTTTTATAACCGTTAGTATAAGTGAGCTAATAATGATATTTATAAGGTGAGTGGTTGGCATGGGCTGGGACACTAGCTTTTGGTTTTATAGTGTGGAATTTGTGTGGTAATAAGCGATGGAGAGGGAGCAACCTATGCATGAAATAAGGCTCCCTAAACCGGTTGATCAACTGGTTAGTGAGCCTAATTGACACGTGAAGTTATCGCGATGAAGTGTGACATACGTCAAAATTATGACAGATCTAATTAACGACTGTCATCGTGCATTGTCAAATACCCACAGATTTCAATTGATAGAATTGATGTATCGTTTGTCTGCAAACGTGTAATGTTCATTAAGAAATGCTATTTGAATTTTTGATTGTGGGTCCTTCACTATTTCGCGGCAACAGATACTTGTCGGTATAGTCAAGCTACATTATTGATGGATAGCATTCTCGAGCATGCGCTGTATTCGTTGAGACTTTTGCTTTTTATAAAAACAATACTGTTTTGAAGTTGTTGCTCGCTGTTGCGACAACGACGCCGTGACAATCGGTCGGAGGATGGTGCGGTCGTTCATTAGGTCTGTTTCAGGTTCAGCATTTTTAATGTGTACCTCAGATGTTACTTTCATTAAGATTAAATTTTAACACTATACTCGTTTAGTTTCACAAATGTCTCCATCCATACAGCGCCACGCTCTTTTTCATAATTTTGTGACGCTTTTTTGTCTCTTTGGAGTTATATTAGACGGGACATTAATGTAGTTATATTAATAAGCTATATTTAGAGTAAATTTTTCCTTTTAACCTTTTCGTTAGGTTTTTGATTAAAAATAATAATTATATGACAAGATTTCACGAGACGAGTAGGTCTGAAACAGTTCATTCAATTATTACGAGTATATATGCAAAGAATATATCAAAATGATAATAATTAAGGATCTTTTGCACAAACGGGTTTTTAAAAAATTCTAAACATTGATTGCAATTTTAGTCTATTAAAAACTTCTGTTTTTTAACTTTACCATTTTTCATTTTTAATATATTGCTGCTTACCTTAGAAATTTGATTTGATTTGAATATTATGGAACTTTAAAATCGGGTAACGTAATACGTAAACGTATGCTCGTGAAGTCTAACTAACTATCTAGTCGTGTCGCAAATCGGACCTTTTTACAAGTCAGCTAAGTTCGAAACTTCCATACGTGAAACCAAAAGCTGGTGCGAGTCACCATCCTCTGCCCGATGCCGCAGGTCGGGGTCGTTCCGAGCGTGGCGGCCGGGCCCGCCGCGCGGCGCCGTCGCGCTCAACTCGAGCGTGTCCGCGCACCCGCTGCTGCCGCTGCCGCCCGGTTCCGACGGTACGTACGCGAACACACCCGATCTCGCACGACCAGACCCGATCACACACGACCACACCCAATCTCGCACTACCACGCCCGGACAAGCCCGATCATAACCCATCAAGTTAGTTAAAAAATCCTATTTTTTTTATATATCCTATAAAACAGGAGATAACGAATTCATAAAACTTACTACAGTTATCGCAAATTAAGAGGCGTGTTGTGACGTTATAGGTTTTACTTTTTTACTAGTTATTAAGAAATTAAGATTTATTGTTAGTAAATATTTAAACAAAGTAATAGTCTCTAGTAAAAATAATTGAGAGCGACACAGAACATAGAATTAATAAACTAAGCCACGGCTAGCTCGTGGTAACGAGCGTACAATCTCACCTTGCGTTGTAGCACACTCATAGCTCCTTAGTTGGAGCCTTGTACCTTCTGCCAATGGTGTGTCGGTGCTGGTGTGGCCAAAGTGGCAGCGTTATAGGTGGTAACGTGGCCAGGAGGTCTTGCAGGATGATGCTGACAACCCCGCCGCTCAGGCGGTATGGCGGTCGTACGCTACAAGACGAGTCGAAGGGTTTCCCGATGCCCAAGTGACCCAAGTAGGACACGGAGGTGGGATGGAGGTTCCAACATCGCAGCGATTTACAAGCCAGGACAAAAAGGTTGCGCAGTATAAGTGAAGTGCCATACATGCGACGTGGCGTGCAATATATAGGAGAATACAATAGATTAGTGCTATTAATATAACTTGATGCTCAATCTAAAACCGCTAAATTTGTTTTCAAGAAAAAGTCTCTAATAATTCCGGTCTAAAATTAAAATTTTAATTATTCCGGCTTTTAACTTCAACTTTTGTACCTGGCCTTTTGGTTTAGTGTTTGAGCGTCCGCACAAAGTTAGCTCCTCGTAGAAACGTCAAAGCGGGCCTCTTATTTTGCGACGGCTGTAAGATATTTTTTGGCCACTAACTACGTAGATGTTCAGACGCCTTTTCCTCATGTATGTAACGTTACGCTGCCACGTACGATGTCAGTATATGTGAATGAAGTATCAAATAGTTAATATAATACTAAAGAACCTCCAATATCAGACATCTGTTTCGTTCATCTAACTCCCCAGACCTTAAATTTTTTTTCGAATTTATAGACATTCGAGAATCTCCCGACTTCATCTGATTCTAATCAACACCAGTTTTTTTTCCCTACTAACTTTGTCATGCTAACGTAGACAGTTAAGCTAGTTACCTGTACTTTTTCTGCAGAATTATGTATTTTTCTGCAATGAACAGAAATAATAAATTTATAAGAAACTTGAGTTTAATACGTTCGACAGTAACTTTAAGTAATCATTTATTGACGATAAAATTAGAGCTCAACTACTATACTAGGTTCTATTTATGTGTGTTATAATCCATAGAAAATTGCTGTGCTTACTTTCCCAAACATTCATGCATCTAAGACATACCAATGGTTAAAACATACTTCAGACATTTGCACAGAGAAACCTTACATTTCAACGCTGTTTCCTGCCTCCACTATGCTTTCTGCTTTTGTATCGTCTCCTGACACTACTGTGATATTATAATATTAAATTAGATTATATTTATATTAAGATGTTAACTATTTATCTACATTTTATCAAATACAAGTTAATTGTAGTAAAGATGATGTGATGTTTCCGATAACAGAAGCAATGTTAAATTAAGAATAGCCAGTAAAAATACATTTTTCAAATCACAGTTATTACAGTCAACCGAATTGCAATAAAGTTAACTAACGTACAGTGCCGTAAGTTTTATTAGAGTACTATAAAGGATTATCCAAATTGCGCTACGACCATAAGAATCATGCAGAGGAAACGTAAAACTGTATGCCAAGAGAGCAAATCCAGAGGGATGAGATACGTGCAACAAATAGTCAGATATTAGTGTTGGTGTGCCTTATTTCTCTGTCTCTCTCCGTTGCCTCAGGACTAGGCAATTGCCCCTGCTTGAACTAAGGGAAATAAAAGTGTTTCATAGTTATCGACAGAATGTTTCGTGGTTTAAGACGCCATTCGTGCGTCGCGGCACTTCTGACGTAGTGTCTGCCTATTCCTTAATTGTATATTATTCGAGGAAGTGCGCGCCCGTGTGTGATAACGTAGAGCGTGTGATCGTTCGGCAGCGATTTCCCTGGAGTGGGACAAGCAACCTCACTACCTGGAGGCCTCGCTGATGATGAAGGGCTACAGTGCGGAGGAGGCGCGGGTGGCGGCACGGCGCGCGACCCGCTCGCCCCCGCTCGCGCGCCGCTCTCCCCCGCCTCTCGCAGCTACCGCCTTTGCCAGCACGAGGGACAAGGTGCGTCACAATTCTTACACGTCTTCTCTGCTATGCGGCCCTAGTACACGAAACAGGCATAACTTGTTAAGTTCGGATGATTTAAATTTCATTATTAATAGGCAATTTGAAAATGTCTATGCAGGATATATAATAGCGCAGTGGGTAATGGAAAAGAGGCACATATTCACTTGCCTGCCCTCCTTAGCTTGAACGAGGGGCAAGGTGCCTCACACTTTTTACACATTTTCTCTGTTATGCTGCCCTAGTACTCGAAACAGACGTAACTTTTTACGGCTTAGAGGACTTCAATTTTAAAAGACAACTAGAAAACGTTTTTGCAGAATACATTAAAGTGCACGTATGTATTAGAAAATGAAGAGGTTTACCAAAAAATATGTCGTAGTTTGTTGAACACTGGACACTACTGATTAGTTCTATTGGTACGTTTGATTCGTACCACAAAGTTTTAGTTCAAAACCGCGAAATGTTCACTATATGCCTACCTAGTTTTGTCGGTATGCATGAACCGAATGATAAAAAGTTTATGTAACTTGGTTTGTATAACTTATAAATGATAAAAGGTTTTGAAATACCTGCTTCACATTTTTTCAATTAATGTCTATGATGTAATCGTGTAGTTAAATTGATAGCACATATTGTTATAACCTTGTACTAGTAATTTCACATTGTACAGTAATATAATTTACGTATTAGATGCCCTTATATTGTAGCCTCATAGAATTGAGTATTACATATCTAAATAAACAAACACGTCTTTTTAATTTAAATAGAAGCTTTTATGTTGGTTTTTGTTTGTATCTCACATAGAAAATATCATTTATTTCTCTTTCAGCTGACAAAACTGTACTGCAACCAAATCGTAAGAGCCTCATTAAATTGGCTTCATGCTTCTAATCCATAACCTTTTTCACTCTACTTTGCATTTGTCAGACCGAATGTGGTTAAAACTACGTTAAAATATTTCTCTCTCAAATTACAAACTACTAATACTGACTATATCAAATTGGATAAACTGGTTCCAAAGTCCGCAGAATTGAAAAGCAGTAAATTAAATAAAAAATTGAAAAATATGTTGGTTCAAACAGAGAGTGTTTGAACCAAACTATTATTAGATATTAATAATATAAAAAATATTATTTATCTCTTGATTGTTAGAAAATTTTCTATTTTTCTTTCAATTTTTAAATAAAAAAAAAAGGCACTAGGTGAGTCCTGTCTGTACTGGTTAATCTTCCGCGTTTTATATCCTTGGTGGTTTCGTTTAGTCTCTAATACTGAAACATAGTATTATTAATATTAATTCCTTTACTTTGCCAAAGGAATGGCAGCAACAGGTTTTTGGATAATTCAGAAGGCTTACATTTTTAAGAGCTGTACTTAGACTCGAAATTATTGAATGAAGCTAAGTAGCCACTATTCGCTACAAATCTTTAGTTGCAATCTTGTACTGAATTATGATCATGCAAGGTCCTTAAAATGGTGAGGTGATATTACACTTAACTCCATCTAATGCTGTTTCTTCTATAAAAATTTTACTACCATCATTGTAGATGTCTGGTATAGTGACGTTACCCGGCCGCCCAGGGCGTGGGTTTTCTTAGCTGCCACTTGTAAATCGTTGATCACAGAGCTCCATAAAAGTCTTCCACTTACAGTTTCCGTAGATTTTCCTTATTTTGCCGGGAAGTTTATACAGCGCGAAGTTCGATAGCTGCATATTAATTTTGTATTGATTTATCTTTTGGGCTATTAACTCAAAATCGAATGATGTTTATGGTTAAAATATGATTTAAACATGTAGTTATGGTACTACCAGGGCATAGGATCACGTCATGTGACACTGATGTTCCGGTATTGCCAAACAACGAAATTTTGCCAAATCAGCATCCCTGGATGACTATGCAAGGCAGGGCGATGTATCCAAGCTCGTCTGAATATCTCGGTTTAGCATCAGTCAACAGCCAGATAATGTTTATATAAAAAAAATTCATCGCTCGCGGAAACTTGTCTATGTTGAAAGTATGAAACTTGTCTTGTATATACTAACTGTTAGTATTCCATTAGTATGACCTTATCCTCCGTTCTGCGAACTTTTGGACCTCCTTCGTTTTTAAAGGTACAATGTACAACAATTAAGAGTACATGGTGCCTCAAGAACTAATTTTTCTATTTCAGAACATTTATTTGAGTAATCTTATTCGGTTGCACCCTGGCATGTTGTTGTTGTTTGTATACATTTACTTACATTGGCCGACACAATATCATTCGTGTGTTTTTAAATAACTGACCACTTAATTTTATTAATTGGAAATAAAAGTACTTACCTCTTTTTTTTAATAGATCTTTTGTACGGTCAGCGGCGTGCATAGGATTTTGACCCGGTGTAGGCAGTAGGTATAAATGTCAAAAATGTTAGACTTAAAAGCATACTTACTTTATATACACACTCGCCAGTTGCTGAAAATATTATCTTTCACAGCTCATACATCTAGTTGTGATTGTTATGAGACAAATGAAATAATGAAACATAATTATTACAAGCCAACAAGTAATTGTTTTATAAAATTTGTTTCCCTTAATCTTTATTATTTGTTTATTTGAATTCCCATGATTAAAACAGTCACGGGAGATATTTCAAATTCCAAATAAATTTCACGTTTAACTTTAATTTGTTCTTATTCTTAAACCAGGTCTTATTGTCAAAAAGAACATAAATTATTATTATTAAATACTCTCACTCTCATTTTGTAATCAGAATAACTAGAACCACTGACACTGTTTGTTTTAATAAAACACAATGGAATTACATATACGTTTTCATTGCATAAAACCTTCCAACAAATTAATCAATTTTGTTTATAAATTCACACAACAATAAATAGACTTTATATTATTATTAATATTATATATTATTATATAACATTATTTATCAGAGATTTTTTATACAAATTTCCATCATTATTTAGTAGTTACATCTAATTTCGTTCACAATCAAATTCTGTGAAATAAACAAGCAACTCAAAACAAAACAAACAAAAATTGGCGATCATTTTTAATTCCTTCATGGAAACAGTACGCAAACTAAAAAGTAGTACCAATTAGTAATTGTAAATTAAAATGTATCTTGGTATTCATACAATAAGTTCTGTTATACAATTAAAATAATATAATTTGGTTGGAAGTAATAACGAATGCAACCATTTCGATATACAAAAATAATTGCAGATTTCATACTTTTCAAAGCACTCCCCAATTTAGTAGTATCTCGATCGACACGACTCGTTTCATTTCACAACCCCTAAATTAAGGCATTAATTAGATTTGGGCTAGTTAGAATTGCTGGCCGTCCTCGCTGTGCATCACAGGTTCGCGTAGTGGCAGCGGGCGCGTACTTTGTAGTTGAATGTAACCGCGCGAATTTTAAATGAATGATTGTTTACATTGCGTTGAATGATTTTATAATAAAGATACGTTATATGCTCACAAATCAACCGAAAAAAATGTTCCAAACGCAGCGGGCAGCACTTATATGTATTTTTTTTTAGTTTACTTACATTACGTACAATTAATGCATTTAAGTGACGCCTTTTGAAGCTACAAAACGAAATCTTAACCCGTTTAGTCGGAGCTGGGAAGCACGTGTATAACGCCTACTTATTTGAAAGGGGCAAGGGGCAACAATTGTAGTAACGTATCTACCTCTTTTTGTTGTATAAAACCATTGCATTTGAACTATTAAGTTAATTTAGGTATGATTTTAATTTAATTCATACGAAATAAGCCAGGGTCGGCACTGCCTTTTTTGCCTATATAGAATGCACGCCACTGTACTGTAAATGTATTTACTAGCGATGTGTGTAACTAACCAGTACTCGTAAAAAAAATATCAAAAACCATTTTGTATTGTGAGGGGTTTTATGGTTTGATAAGATAAAATTTACTTACGCTATAATATATTACATTTTTAGCGACTGTTTAACATCAACTTTTTGTACTAATATCTCTTTTGTTTACGATCATTCTTGCACTACAGGATCATATCGCACATTTTATACGTCGCACTTGATGTTGTGACTACTTAGTGGATGACTGTTTAACTCTTCATTTACGAAATCTGTTACTATACTGTGGTTAATGCATCTCGGCAGGCGGCTCCAGAGCTAGTGACCCATGCAGAGGTCAATCATCATCCTACGGAGGATTCACCTCTGCCTCATCGGACGACGACACCGTTGGTACGTATTACGACAAAAATATGTTTGAATGTAACTTAATATAGTATAATGTAAACTGTAATTCTTGATCATCACAAAGATATCAGTAGTAAAGTAGTAGCCCGTAAATGCGCACTGCTGGGCAAAGGCCTTCTTTCTATATAAATTATTGCATGTGAGTTAAGTGAGCGATGAAGGTTATGTTCTTTATAAGGTAAAACTAATGTTCAGATTTCCCCGGAGAGTACGTGGAGTCAGGCGACGGGACACGAAAGTGTCCGCGCGCGCGCTCCCACTCCGCCGCCTCGTGGGCCGCGCCCGCAGCCAGGTCAGAGCCCCACGGCCTCGCCTACGCACACACGCACCACACCCACCCACACTTGCACGCACACGCACACACACACGCGCACTGCCACGCGCCCTGTCGCCGCCTCGCCGGGCCCTAGCCGCGACCGCCTCGACTACGAGCTCTCGCAGTCCAACATGTACTCGGCGTGCCCCTCGCCGCGCTCCAGCCGCTCGGGCTCGCTGCTGCTCGCGGACGAGGAGGGCGTGGGGCACGAAGAGAAGGAAGAAAGGGGTGTGCGTCGCGTGTGGCGTCGCAGCGCCAGCTGCCGCAACCTGCGCGACTTCAGTTTCGACGAGGCTGGCCGCGCCAAGCGCCGCGCCGATCGCGACACGCGCAGCCTGCTTGCCGACCTGCACACCTGCAGCGTCTCGCCCGAGCGCCGCATCGACTCGCCCGTCACTCGCTACGACGACGCGCGCACCCTCGCATTCATACTCGCCAACCGCGGCTCCATCGAGTCGCAGCGCGAGATGATAGGCCGCACGTACTCATCCAGCTTCCCCGGCGCCGTCAGCGAACCCCGCCTCGACTTGCCCACGTTCGTTCGTAGCGGTTCCCAGGACGACATCTCTCACGATAGCTACGAACTAATCGAGCGCTCGGACGACGAGTATTCTGAGCACCCTAAGTACGCGCGCGTTCGCGCCCGTTCCTCCATTGTTCACACTCGTTCCTGCTCGTTGGACTCCGGCAACGACTTGCCGTCTGACGATGATCAATCGCTTTCGCATTTGTCCGAGTGTGACGCTCAGGAACCGATAAATATTGTAGGTGTAAAATATAAAAGCGACAACGACTTACCCCTCGATCCGTTTCTTATCGACGATCCGCGCATACTTCCTCGGGAAAAATTGTCCGTTAGGTCTGATGGCAGCTTCTATAAGGAAATTAAACGCGCTCTGGGTTCCCGAACTTCTAGTCAAGAGTCGAAAAGTGATATATACGAGAAAATATCTAAAAGTAGCGCTGAATCTAGTAAAAAATCTCGGGATAGTGTTTATCACACTGATAGTAAAAAATCACGCGAAACTTTAAAGAGCAAAAGCTCCGATAGGTCAGGTTCCCGAACCTCAAGTCAGGATTCTAAATCCGATTATTACGATTGCAAAAAAAATATATACGAATCAGAAGATATGAACCTGAGACGCCGTAGCGTAGCAAGCATTCAAAATACATATATAGATCCTTTTGAGCCCATATCACCATCCTTAAGTCCTGACTCTGGTAAAGAATTCTTTGATACTCAATCAACATTCATAGGGATGGAGAAACCAGAATATAGGGAAAAAAGTTTGTTCGACAAGTCTCATGAAGATTTAATAGCCAAACTTGCAAATTCGCCGGATTATTATCATATCCCGACTCCTTACTCTACATTCCCTAGTAACAGTAAGCACAAAGAACCAAGTCCAATGCATTCTGCAAGTTTACAAAATGTCGAACTAGAGCAATACGTACAATATTCAGATGTAAGTCCACCAAAAAGATCTGACGAGTTGTCTACTGAAGAAGAGGATATTATGCAGTCTCATGTAACGCATATTTGGCCTGAGAAAATAGCCGGTCTAGACACAGAGATTGATAATAGAGCTGCTAAAATACATAGTTACCAACGTCGGCGTTCTTCTGAAACTGTTTTTAGTTTTGACAAAGAGAAGATTGAATCTTTAACACGGTCTATTAGTAAGGAAAACAATACGTCGCATCTGATAAAGGAATCTTCTAACGAGTCTGATATAAATGTTCGCATTTTACCTGCCATGGACAGTATTGAATATGCTAAAAATAAGGCTAAAGCAGCTGCAATGCAGTCTGGGACATCATTAATACTGCAGTCAGAGTTTGATAAGAATATGCGCGGAAAGGTACATACACACGTAGTAAGGAAAGAGAGTTTAAAAGAGGAGCTAATGGCTAAGACGCATTTTGAAGAATATAATCCTAAACTCATTTTAGAGACAAGTTCCAGTAGCCGTTTAGCGGACACGGCAGTCCCGTATTCTCATCCTACAGTCGAAAGGACTAAAAGCGATCCAAACAGCTTAGCAAACAGGCCTCGATTTAGTAGTGTTAACTCTCGTCGACACGTTTTAATGCATCAAAAATCTATTGACTTGACTCCCGCCGAATCTAGTGACGAAGATTACATATTTCGTCAAATACCCAGTGCTCCGCCAATCGCAACCAAACGATCTCACTTTGAGCTGCCATCCGTACATCCAGATCATCTGCGGTCTCCATTTGATTTACCAAAGAATTATTTTAAAGAGTTCGACGCGTTTAAAGCAGGTTTTCATGACAATAAGAAGGTTGTTGATGATGGGTACGATATCCCATATGTTTTGCATAAGAGGCATGTTATGAACGGGACTGCCCCCTCACCATTGATTGATAAGAGGCAACCACCTGACATAATAACATTGCCTCCACAAAATGGGCGGCATATTGTAAGTGCACATCCAAGATGTAAATATCATGATCATCCAAAGTCGCCTAGATCACCCAAATCGCCCAAATCACCCAAATCTCCTAAATCGCCCAAATCTCCAAAATCGCCCAAATCTCCTAAGTCACCTAAATCTCCAAAGTCACCAAGAACCAGCATTCAAGCTGATCATAGTTCAAAGTTCTTGGAAGTGGAAAATCGCGATTTCTTATTTACTCAAAATATAGACCTCTCTAAGATCGATCCTGTTACTTTAGAAGTGGACAAGAGCGGTCAGTTGCAACATGTGCCAAGTCCAAGGCGTGATATAAGTAAAAAGTTGGATCCCGTTCTACTTGAAACATTGAACTCTAAATTGAGCCAAATTGAAAGTGATTCTGCAACCAGTTCAAAAACTGACAGTTTAAGGCAGGAACCTCAGTTCCCACATGATATCAAATTTACTATTAATGGGCGAAACATACAACAACCACCCATCTGTAAAGATCCTAAACCCTTGACAGCGGCAGAAAAATTACGAGCAGATATAAAGTCTAAATCAGAGAAATTACCTCCAAAGAGAGCCGTAAAAGGCAGAGGTACAGGTAAAAAGGGAGTAGGAAGTAAGATTAAACCAAAAAATAATAACAAAATCAGAATAACTTCATTTTCATCTGATGACGAAAGTGTCGATTCTGATGATGTGTTTGGTACAACAGAAGCTGCTCCTAAATTAGAATTTTCGCCTCCGCAATCGCGCAAAGAATTAGAGCCTATTTTGCAACTTGAATACGATAAAATAACATCAGGAGCTTGGCATAGAGGTCAAACTATGAGTTCGACTGAAATCGAGGGCTCTCCGCCTCAGTGCCGAAAACTGGCAGAGCTTGAAGCAAAATATAATCCGCAAATTCTTGACGGTACTAGCGGAACCGCAACAGAATTGAGACGTATTTCTGAACGATCTATTTCTATTCCTAGCTCTGAAGACGATGTCGCTATGAAAATTTTAGAGGTAAACCAATTGAGTAAAGAGAGTTCAACTTGGGAATATAATGAAAACATTCCTTCACCCATTCTGGAGAGCACTGAATTTCTAAAATCTGATGAAGATCATTTAGCTGATATGGAAATACAAAAGGTTACCGGTGTTCGAACACACTCTGAAGAACAAAGTGAAATGTCACAACCCGATAAGAAAGGTTCTACTAAGCTGGACGTGAAGAAAAGTCTACGTGATGAATTAATTTCTCCTATGTTACGTAAAACCGGAGGTACTCCGATTCTTTTTGCACATGCTAGATTAAATTTGTCGGAAGGTTCAGTGTTTTCACTTCAGCGACAGAAGGCAACACAAGATTCACCAACAGCTAGTCGAAGAGCAAAAAGTTTAGATACGCCAGTTATACAACTTCACCGGTTACCGCCAATGAATGCATTTTCTTCTAAAGATGATACCGTAGAAGACGTAAACGAAGAAGGCGTCATTCTAGAAGAAAAAACTATTCTTGATGATAAACTAAAAACAATTTCCGTCAAAAAGGACACAATAGGCAAAATTGAAGAAGTCGAAGAAGAACACTCAGGCGAATCTCCTCCTGAAATAAAATCGATAGTGATTGATAGTGAAGAACTTAAATTGTTAGATGACCTTGTGGAACAAAGACGCCCACGTTCATTTAAACGACGCTATGACTTAACTAAAATCATATCTCAAACTAAATCTCCGTCACGTTCACCAATTAATAGATCGCCGTTATCTCGATCTCCACTATCGAAATCCCCGTCAAGATCGCCAACTTCCTCATTGAATTCTCCTAGAGGCAGTATCCGGAAATTATCAGATTTAAGTGAAGATCAAATCGTGCCTGATATAGAAAGGATAAAGCGAAAAGAAAAGAAAAAGCTTACATTAAAAACAAAACCAGAAGACAAACAGAAGATAACCAATAAGCTTAATAAAGGTGGTTCTCTAGATACTAATGCAACAAGAGTAAAAGCTTTACAAACGCAAAAGTCTCTTCCATCGTCTCTTAAAGAACGTCCAGATTTTTTGACTGTGCCGCCTTTAGATATTGCTCGTGCTAAAAGCCAAGAACTTGACCAAATATCAAAGAAAGTTTCTAAGGAAAAATCAAAATCACTTGAAAAGATGGAAATCAGACGTGGCAGTAGTAAAGAAAAAGAAAGGACGAAATCACAAGAAGAAAGTGACTCTGAAATTGCTAAGCGTAAAGAAAAGCAGCAAATGTTATTTGAAGCTGCTTTAAAACAAACCAAAACCCTTATTAGTCCAGTAAAAGACACAATGCCACCGTTTCCACCACCAGAAGATAAGATATTGGTTAAAACGGAAGGCGATAAGATTATCATTGAAACTAAAATAAATAGTAAAGCAGAGGACCACGTCTTTATTGCTAAATCTCCCAAAAAACTAGATAATAAATTAGCAGGTAAAATAAGCAGAAGTTTCGAAGATCAAAAAGCGAATAAAAGTTCTAATAACAAATTAAATAAGAGCTTAGATGATAAATCAAGTCAGTCGTTGGAAGACAAATTTGATGATCTTGCAGCACTCCAAAAATCACCAAAGACTTTATCAAAAAAACTGGAAATAAAGCAGCAAATTGAGGGTAAAGTAGTATATCAAAAAGTACACCCAAGTGTAAAATCTAAGAGCTTAGATCGAAAAGTAGATACACATCTTGATGCAAAGGCTAAATCAAAAAGCTTAGACAGAAATTATGTTACGCCGTTATTACCAGCTATTGAAGACGCAGTCGATAAACATTTTAAACAAGAAGTGGTAACTGTGGATGTTCATCCGAGTGTCAAGGAAGAAGCAGAAACAACCGTCAAGGAGCAAGATATGAAAGAAGTTTCCCCTTCACATAGTTATAAAGAGAAGACCGAAGATGATTCTTCAATTGAGTGGATGACTAGTTCTCAGCACACAGTTATTGAGAATGACACTCAAACTATTATTATGGAAAGAAGAAAAATCGATATTTATAATAAACAAAGGCAATCAGAAATTCGTGAAAGTAAAAGTAGCCAAGACATACATAACTTACTTAATGAGAAAAAACAGGAAGTTACGCGTTTAACTAGTGAAGAAGAGTCACTGACAGAAGTAAGTGAATTAAAAGTGTCTGATGAGAGTAATATGTTAGGTCTCTCTTTGCCATACATTGATGCTGATAGCTCATCCGATCAGGATCAAGTTTCGAAAAAAGAGAAAAAGAGCAAACTTTACCGTGGTAAGAGCGATGACACCGGTTCATGGATAACTGTCGGTTATGAGGAAAACACAGCAGACACAGAATTACCCCTTTCAGATATAAGCAGTAGAACTAGCAAGAGTAAAAAAACTCTAGATCAACAAAGTACATTTGAAGAATCATCTGCTAGTTTAGTAGAATTTTTAAAAAATGAATCAATGTCGCAACTATATTCAGAAACTGAAACCGATCGAGATATAAAGGTCCATAAACCTTCAAAATCTAGAGATTTAACGCTTAAGTTTAAAAATAAAAACAAAATTATAGTGACACCGCCACAAGAAAATAGTCCGACAATTGAAAATTTGCCGCTTATCGACGCCAGTACTTCAAGATCTATACAAAAATCGGAATCGGGTGAACAAACTGGTAGTTCTGGAAGTGCTAATGATGTATCACCGACTGATCAGAAAAATGATCTTAAAACTTTATTGACAGCTAAGTCTAGAAGAAGTGAATTACTAAAGTTGAGTGCAGAGCGATCACGAAGTTCCGAGTCTACGTCTTGGACAAGCATTGAAAAGGACGTAAGTCCATCGAGTGCTAACATTAAGGGTAGTTCAATTGATGATGAGTCAAGTGTAAGCTGTTCCATTGCTAGACCATTAGGTATTTCACAAGATATCGAAAAATTGAATAAAAAAGACAGAGAATGTCTTGAAGAACTTAAGCAGGCTATGGAATATGGGGAAGAGCATTTAGTATCACATCATACGTTATCCAGTGAACATTCGAAGTCTAATTCAAAGTCTAATTCAAAGTCTCCTTCTCCAATTCCTGAATTAGGTCGAATTGAAAGTCCACGTAGTCCATCTAAGTTAGGTACGAGAAAATCACCGACTCCCACTTTAGAAAAACAAGGTCAAGTAGATTCCCTTAAAGCTCCTACGGATTCCGAATCTAGTTCTGAAAGTATAGATCGAACAGTTGAACAACTTTCAAAACCAAATTTACGAAAAAGTGGATTAGAGAAAATAGGAAAATGTGTAATTGAAGAATCGGAGTCTAGTCAGTCTGCAGCTTCGAAAGCTTCTGATGTCAAGAATGATCTGCAAAAAACTGTTAAGAAAACTAAAATAGCAATAACAATATCACAAGAAGATCAAAATACTACAATCGATTTTGATGATGATGGTAATGTTATAACGTCTTCATTTGAAAGAGAATTGATGAAGAAAAGAGCTTTAAAAGATACCGATCATAAGAGCTCTTCAAAGTCAAGTGTGGATACAACAACTACCACAACGCCATCCAAAGGGTCTCTAAGTGTTGATGATACATCGTCAAGAAGAAAGGCACGTCTCGATGAGCAAAAGAGCTCATCTAAATCAAGTATGGATTCAAGAGGATCATTAAGTGTAGAGTCAAGAGGTTCTTTTGAAACAACGGAATCAACGTCAGGCTCTCTAGGCGAAGCATATCGCCGAGGCGAAGAGTTAAAACCAACCTGGAGGCCATTTTTCGGCGCATCAGGTAGCGAAAATAGTACGAGTATTGAGGAAGCTTGGATACCCCAGGACCATGAAGGATATGAAAGCTTAACTGTGAATAAGGACGTATTCGAGTATAATAATCAGAGACTACTAGATGACTTTCAAACGTTTTCTAAAAATCCACCTTTATCTGCGAACACCTCCAAAGATTCTACGGAAGCTGATTTTACTGATGACCTTAATGATTTTCCTGTGAATTTCTTATATCCTGCGACATCGTCGGTTCCTACAGATGTTGTAATTGGATACGGTCAAAATTTTGGGCGTACATTATCACGTATATCAGAGCGAAGTACTGCGTCTGAAAAAACAAGTGCTGACGAAGATTCAACCAAAGCTTGCTCCCGTTCCGAAAGCATTAACGAAGAATCGTTGAATTCTAGTGACCACCAGGCTAGCCTTAGCTCAGACCCACCGAGCAACGCTAATGTTGCATACATTTCAGACACTGATCGGAGGACATCGGCAGAAATGCCGGACATACCTATTGATCAAACAAAAATAAGTGAAATGTATTCTGAAACTAATAAAATAAATAAAAAAGGAGAAGGTATGCAGGAAATTAAAAAGCCTTCTGAAGACAGCACTCATAGAAAAAGTAGCTTTAAAGCTCCTTCCAAACAATCTTCTGCTAGCGAAAGTCAAGAATCTGATGACTGGCCTTTACCAGAATTACCACCACAAGTGGTATTAAAAAGCGACACTTCGGAGCTTACTAGGCGAAAATCAAGTGAATTTGAAGAATGGCCCTCCCTTCCTTCTAGTCTTTTGGAGACGCCAATAGTTGAAAAAGTTCATATATATTACATGAGTAATGAACCAGAGCAAGCAATGAAAGTTACAATTCAGTCCGAGAGTTCAAAAGACCAGTTAGAATCAGATGACGACAGTGATACTTTAAATAATGATGAAGATTTAGAAAGGGACATTCAAGAATCAAAATCCGAAAAGTCACCGGATAAAACCGTTGATGATGTTTCGCAGAAACCCGTCAAGCCTATTCCTTACGACCAGTCGAGATATATGGTTGAACCACTCGAGACACATGATGAGTTTACTTGCCTTAATAAAGGCGTTGTACAAAGTTATGATAAATCCTGTTTGAGTGGTACTATAAGCAAAGCTACTTGTCTTATGGGAGACATGGATTCGTGTTGTTCACGAGGCGAAAGTAAATCATTTAACATCAAAAGTAGTATAGAAGACAAAGTCATTATTAGTCAGCCACAGAAATCACCAACAAATCGTAGTCCAGTTTTTGAAGAAGATCTTTTATATACAGACGATGTTTTTGGTGGAGATAGTAAATCCTTGTCTCCGGATTTCGATAAAGGTATTTCGCAAGTAAGCGCTCATAAGTTTTCGTATGGATCTAATAATTCAGATACTTCGATTGATGATCTTCTCTCTCAGACTAACGCCGATGAAACAGTCCGTGCAGTGGGTAAGCTTAGTACTGGTAGCACGGGTACTTGTAAAAGATGTAGTCACAGTAGTCATTCAGAAGAAGAAACAAGCTCCTTCGGAACGGATTTAGATGGTACCGTTAAAATAGGAATACCGCCAAAAAAATGTACTCATAGTTCCCATTCTGAAGACACTTCTATTTGTTTGAGTATATCTGAATGGTCAACAGGGACCAATACTGTCCGCCAATATGCCAATTTATCGGCTTCAGAGAGTATATCTGCGATATCTATTCCAAAGAGTGAAAAATCTGAAAATACGACTGCAAAGTTGTATTCATCTAGTCATGTAAGTAAAAAATCTGAACAAAAACCAAAAATGAGCTCTCAAGCTGAAACAAGTTCAAAGAGTAGCAGTATAGATAAAAGCTCTGACAATATTAAATATGACAAGCTATGCAGTTCAGAAACTACAATTTCAAGAAAAGGTGTAGATAGTAGTTCCGGTACTAAGAGTGATAGTACTTTAACTTTAGCTCAATCCATATCCGAGTGGTCAGCAAGCACCAGTCACACTCTAGTTGCAACTGCTCGCGATGATCATCTTGAGACGGAAGATACAAAATCTGACAGAACTATTGTTGAAGATCCCCCTTCCAACTGTAAAGATAAAATCCTACCAGAAACATCTATTCCAAATTGTGAATCCCCGTCAAAACAGGATGACTCTAAAGAACCTGTTCTTAGATTGACTGCTTCTTATACAGCAAAGAATGATAAATCTTCATCTATAAGTTATAGTGATAAGTCTGACAAATCGAGTTCCAGTTCTTTAAGTAGTCTACAAAAGCATACCAACGGCATTCTTAGGTTTGATCAAAGGTTAAAAGTATTCCAGCATCCACAGGATATACCTCACGATAGGTACTCAAAAGCACCGCCGAAGAGCTTAAGTTATGAGGAGCAAACTCATAGATATTCAAAACCAGCAATACGCTGTCAAAGCGAGGACAGTGATTTTAAACCTTATTTTGCTGGGCAACAACCTGAGATAGATATCGATATGCCCTCTCAACTATACAGTCAAGAAGAAAAGCATAGCGAACGCTATCAAAGTCAAGAGTTTTCTAACATAATCCGCGAAGACATTGAAAATCAATTTATTCGATCCGACTATAAGCCATTGGCAAAACATGCAAGCTACGATGACAAAACTCTGTCAAAAAATCAAATTAAAGAATATAAGATCTCACAGCAATATCGTAGTAAACCCAAAAGTTGGTCGTTTCACGAACATTACTTGGCCTCCTCTTCTGAGTTACCTATGATAACTGTGCCAGAAATACCTATGGTACACAAAGAATTCCAAGAGAAAAAATCTGCTGAACGATCCGCGAAAACTCCTCTTTCTAGATGTTCCCCATACTATTCTAGTAGTCTTAGCTCGGAGTCTCCTCCAATACAACCCTTAAAAGCTCCTGTGAAGAAATCACTTTTGGTTAGGAATATTTCTTTGAAAAGTCCTCCGAGTGGCAATGACACGGACAGCTCTCTAGATGTTATAAGGGATCCAAGGGAAAGAATGAAGACATTTAGACGCAAAAAACCAGTTACTAGTACACGTAAAAGATATGAAAAAATACAAGATGTTTTGGAGGAAGATTCTACTAAAAGTCAATGTTCATCTGAAAGTGATAAACTTCAAGCAACCAAGTACTTGACCGTCGAAGAAAATCAACGGCGTATAGAAAGCTCAGAATGCTCTGACAGCTATTTACCTGAAGTTGAATCCGGTTCATCTGAAATGTCCAAAGGTGATTCTAAAAATTATGATATTCAAGAACCAATCAGTTATTCTGAAGATGATGAACAAGTAGATTATACTGCTAAATATAAAAGTACAGCTTATGAGCCACAAAAATTTCCTATAAGTATAACACCAGTAAAGTTTCAAGGGTTTGGATCTTCTGCGGATGAGGATGAAATGGGTTTTCCGCGTTTTGATAGGTTAGGGCGACTGCGTCACCCATATCTGGACTCCCAAGAACCGTCTTATGTTTCCGAGGATAGTCCTCCTAGAAATTCATACTCCAACAAGAGCAGCCGTCAGTCATCTCTTAAGAAAGTCAAATCATCACCTATTTTCCGCCAGTCTGACGACAAATCACTAGGCGAATCATCTAATCAACATCAGTCTAGATCTAAATTTTATGAGGAGCAAACTCATAGATATTCAAAACCAGCAATACGCTGTCAAAGCGAGGACAGTGATTTTAAACCTTATTTTGCTGGGCAACAACCTGAGATAGATATCGATATGCCCTCTCAACTATACAGTCAAGAAGAAAAGCATAGCGAACGCTATCAAAGTCAAGAGTTTTCTAACATAATCCGCGAAGATATTGAAAATCAATTTATTCGATCCGACTATAAGCCATTGGCAAAACATGCAAGCTACGATGACAAAACTCTGTCAAAAAATCAAATTAAAGAATATAAGATCTCACAGCAATATCGTAGTAAACCCAAAAGTTGGTCGTTTCACGAACATTACTTGGCCTCCTCTTCTGAGTTACCTATGATAACTGTGCCAGAAATACCTATGGTACACAAAGAATTCCAAGAGAAAAAATCTGCTGAACGATCCGCGAAAACTCCTCTTTCTAGATGTTCCCCATACTATTCTAGTAGTCTTAGCTCGGAGTCTCCTCCAATACAACCCTTAAAAGCTCCTGTGAAGAAATCACTTTTGGTTAGGAATATTTCTTTGAAAAGTCCTCCGAGTGGCAATGACACGGACAGCTCTCTAGATGTTATAAGGGATCCAAGGGAAAGAATGAAGACATTTAGACGCAAAAACCTTAAATGACAAACGACATGACATTGAGGGTCAGTTAATGGAATCCGTGTTTATTTGCGGTAATTCTATTATTATTTTAGACATGGTAAGGGAAGTTGTTTCGCATGCAATACTAAAATGGTATGATTTACGTAGTTCGAAGAGCGCCTCTCTCCCTCCCACAATCACGTACACTACTTGCCCACACCATGCGAAGTGCATTACACCAATCACCAACGCCTAGACAACCGTGTTTCACCTCGCAATGAGGCATTTCATCAAGTGTCGACTGTGATGCGCGACATCAACTTGTTGTGAAGGAGGATGGTGTTCTTTAAAACGTTGTAGTTATACTCTTCGGTTGAATTTTTACTTTTGCTTTAAAGTTGATGAAAGCTAATTATATTTGTCTTTAACAAACTAATGTTATTGACTTATTTATCTACGTGATAAAATGGATATAATTAACGAATTTTAAAGATTTCTTTGGTTTTGTACAAGTTGTTATTAAATCTCCAATTAAATTTTACACAGTGTCTTATAATGAATTCTATAATAAATATTTTTTTTGGTTTTTATTTAAATGTCCATACGCACATATTTAATAGACTTGTATATTAAATAAAATACTATACAAGTGGCAAAAACTATACTATTATGGTAATTTTGGTTACATAACAATTTGATTAGTTGGTGACTTTATTATGATCATCGATCTCTCGGTATGGGTTACCCTATTAAGTGTTCAGCAGTGGTTTTGTGACAGGCTGTAATGGTAAATGGTGATAATGCGGAGTGTCATCAAATATCAGTTAAACTGTTTTTTTTTTTATTTAATTGAATAATTTTTTCATGGTGTTAGGTAATGTTGTTTGAGATACTTGAATGCAAAGAAGTTCTAACGAAGGAAAAAATTAAAAGGCTTTTACAAAGGGAAGAGAAAGTCTAATTTCACAGATAGGTAAACTTTTACATTGTGCTTTTGGTTAACTCGTAGTTATTTAATGTTTTTAGTATTGAAACAATAGAAGTTGATGTCTCCACTCTTCCCCCGCCTCTTTGTTCAGATGATGAGATTGAATAATTTGTTATAATTATGACAATCAAATAAGATAAATTATGTGTCTTTTACGAGCGTTTGTTCTGTCTGAGTTTCAAAAATCTATATTCTAACTAACGCAATTAATTATTCTATTAATGTTTGATATAAGGACACTTGCTATATTGAATATCTACATTGTCATTTTGAATATTTAAGAGAAATATATAGTGTCAAACCCGGTTAGAGCAACCCCTTAACTCTCTCGTATTTATCTTATCGCGGATTTATACCTGTAGATTGCGAAGTAATTAGATGTAGTAAAATATGTACTGATCTCAATCACCAATAAACCAATTCCAGATGTTGCAAATGGCAACATGAAGATTATGATTTCTTAGTCTGAATTACTGTAATGCAAATGCTTGCAGGTATTGCTATACAGGTATAAAATATTATGTAGTGCTCCATACTCAATGTTTACTTGTATTGAACGTGTACACAGATATGCCCGCACCAGAACAAAACACGTGTCTTCCACTACTGCACGCAACTGATTTCTGAACGTTGTTTTAATTAATTTAATATTTTCTAGAATTTACATATATCAGTGCACAAATCCGTGCTCTATGCACCTTCTTGTCGTTAACAAATAGCAACGCTGATTTGGGAATTTAATTTAAGCGTCTGGTTCGAGCAGATGTGTGTTCACATTAATTCATGAAAATAGTATTATATAAAATGTAAAGGCTGTGATTTACTTTGTGTATTAGATCCAAGATCTGTAATATTATTTTAACATAATTAGCACCCTATAGAGTTATTATTATAATCGATATTATTTACAAACATTACTTATTACGTCTTGTTTCTCTATTACAAATATTGAAATGTAATCGTGCCAAATCTGCTCAATTTTAAACCTCATTTAAGAGGTTTTGAACATTTTTTCTTATTAAACTTGTGTCATACATTTTCGTATTTTGTAACAAAATGTGAAATGGTTCTGCATCGAAATGTTTAGAAAGAAATAATTTAGTTATGAATAATTTGGAATTTATTTAATTTGAAAGTCAATTTAAAAATTTTGCAATGTTCTAGAATGATTTAGTGATTCCAACAACATAAGGCAATGTAATAAATAAACATTGTACTATTTGATAGAAATAATTTGATTTCCACTTTTCATTTAGTATCGCTAACACACATTACAAAATACTTAAAGAGGTGATTCGAAATATAAACATACTTAGCGTTATCTGTTTCGAAAAGTAACAATATATAGAAACGGACCACCGTGGACCACAATTTGCTTACGTTTTTAATACGATCGACCTCTCCTCGACCGTCTTTGATAGATTTTTTTGACTGAGTTGACAATAGAAATTCTATTGTATAACAACAGAATTTCTTAAGAGGGGATAATCATCTATTTAACTCTCCATATGTCATAATTCTGATTCTTGCTTTTGTTATGAGTCATATCACGACTCAATAAATTGTGTAATTTTCGAGTAGAAAGAAATTCAAAAAAAATACATTCATTGCGTAATCAAAGTTCCCAATTTGAAATGATTGGGAATCAAATTTAAATTCACCGTCAAAGTTTGTTGGGTTGCTTGCTATACAATCGAATACGATACAAAATGTAAAATTCTATAGTAATCATAGTTATTAGTTATTCAGATTTGATTGATGTCTGATGAATTATCAAATTATTATTTATTACTTTACTTATTTAACATAATTAGCACCCTATAGAGTTATTATTATAATCGATATTATTTACAAACATTACTTATTACGTCTTGTTTCTCTATTACAAATATTGAAATGTAATCGTGCCAAATCTGCTCAATTTTAAACCTCATTTAAGAGGTTTTGAACATTTTTTCTTATTAAACTTGTGTCATACATTTTCGTATTTTGTAACAAAATGTGAAATGGTTCTGCATCGAAATGTTTAGAAAGAAATAATTTAGTTGTAAGATAATTTGGAATTTATTTAATTTGAAAGTCAATTTAAAAATTTTGCAATGTTCTAGAATGATTTAGTGATTCCAACAACATAAGGCAATGTAATAAATAAACATTGTACTATTTGATAGAAATAATTTGATTTCCACTTTTCATTTAGTATCGCTAACACACATTACAAAATACTTAAAGAGGTGATTCGAAATATAAACATACTTAGCGTTATCTGTTTCGAAAAGTAACAATATATAGAAACGGACCACCGTGGACCACAATTTGCTTACGTTTTTAATACGATCGACCTCTCCTCGACCGTCTTTGATAGATTTTTTTGACTGAGTTGACAATAGAAATTCTATTGTATATCAACAGAATTTCTTAAGAGGGGATAATCATCTATTTAACTCTCCATATGTCATAATTCTGATTCTTGCTTTTGTTATGAGTCATATCACGACTCAATAAATTGTGTAATTTTCGAGTAGAAAGAAATTCAAAAAAAATACATTCATTGCGTAATCAAAGTTCCCAATTTGAAATGATTGGGAATCAAATTTAAATTCACCGTCAAAGTTTGTTGGGTTGCTTGCTATACAATCGAATACGATACAAAATGTAAAATTCTATAGTAATCATAGTTATTAGTTATTCAGATTTGATTGATGTCTGATGAATTATCAGAATTATTATTTATTACTTTTACTTATTTAACATAAATATGACTATAAAAATATTGTACATTAAAAAATTGTTCTCGTTAATAATGCTTTTCAGCTGGCTGGACGTTAATCGTATTTATTATTTTATCTAACGGAACCATATCCATTGACGACGTTTTATTACTTGAATTGTAACTTTCTAGGTATCTCTCATATCATGTTCAGGTATTATGGTTGATGGTCTTCATTTTAAAGGAAATGAAGGAAAAAAAGGAAAGAGGAAACTGCATAATACGGTTAGATTATTAATAATTTTTTTATTGATTAATATTTTTACTAGAGCAATAACGAGATAAGTGTTGTCTCTTTCTTCCTTAAATCTATGATTTTTTTTAAATAAAAAAGTATTTTTTTAAAAAAACCATATTGCTGATTTAAATCACTGTACCTTGCAACCCTTGTCACCGTTAACATTTTTGGTGACAATTATATTTCGTTACAGTCCATGTAGTGACGGAGTCAATGAATAGCATGGACGTCCTCAGCTGCGGCGAGAGCGACGCGGGCGATACACTGTCGCGCCGGAACAATAACAGGTATGTAGAAGTCGTGGAACATAACTTCTTAGTTTCAACGATATAAATAAAAAAAAATAGGACGTTTCTTTTCCTTTTTTTAGTCTACAAATCACTCTATATTGTTTTGAAATTAAACTATAATATACGGATTTTATCGCGTTTAATGTTCACCTTTTGTTCCCGACGTTTCATGGTTATTCCCGTGGTCATGGGGGACAGAGGTGTCGAATGTCCTGATGTCATAGTTAACTTGGATTACCGACAGCTTTTAACTATTAATTCGCAGAAGGCCTTCACAGTACCTGTAATTTCATTTTATTTATTACGGGATATCCAGCCGGTGGTACTTCTACGTACTTCTATAATAGTGTAGTTATAATTTGAACGTTATTCCCAAAGTAATAATGTGTATTCGATGTTGCACAGCATATCGTCGCGCATTGCGTACACGGGCGAGGGGCAGCGGCGGCGCGGTGACGTCACATACTTCGTGGCCAAGGAGCTACTCATGACGGAGAGGACGTACAAGCGGGACCTGGAGCTCGTCACCGTCGTGAGTGTTGCTGTGAATATACTAGGTGCCATAAAATAAAGTAGCAGTTTGTAAATATACTAATTTCCATTTCAAAGCGAGAAAGGTCAAGCGGGCCCACACTGCTCCTGTGCGGCAATCTTCACATGTCCACGAAATAATATCTTTAATACCTCTCAGACATGCAGTTTTCCTTCTACTTGCTTTTAACAATTTTATTGGTGCCGGCAGCACCCGGGATCGAAACCATGGGACTTGCGTACTAAATGAGACCACCAGTGCGCCCATTATGTCCATTGTGAAGCGCCCTCTGCGTGAAAATTTCGTTGGTTCGTTCATCAGTGCGGTAAAAACCTTAGCAGACCTTGATTAATTTTCGTGTGTGGTGTCACCGGTGCTATTTTTAATCAAATTACGATGAACTGCTATAAAAAATTGACTACTAAGGTGAAGCTCTAAAAACTTAATGGTGTCCGAGATAGCTCCGGGAATTGAAATTTCCCTAACAGGATTCGAAAACTCATAGCAATATCCTCGGGTAAGCGATACTAGAACATATTTATTACGTTTTCTTGTTTTTCAAAGGAACTTGTATCTTTTTTGGCTTATAACAATAGAATTGACTGTTATGTTATACTTATATTACCGTTTTTGTTACGATTTGCATGTAATTTATTGATTCCGTTGTATTGGTATCGTTTATTTTATTGAAAATGCATTGTTTTTTTTGCGATTTCTGATTTGATTTCCATTTTATGGTCAATGTGTTAAGTGCGCACGACAATTTGACATAGCCGCATAGCCTCATTTTGAATTTTAACAAAGCAATAATAAGAGTATGTAGATAATTTATTCTTTCGTTGTATTCCTTTGGTGTAACTTCATCATATTGACAATCATCGTACTTTCTTGTACTAGTTTCACAACACATTTTAATTATTATATAAGTAACCGACCGGTTTCGCCTTACGGCATCTTCAGGATATTCAATGAATTATATCAAAAGAATAATGTTTGTTCGTTGTAATATAGATAATGCTAAATTACAACGAAGTGTCAAATTGCTGTGCGCTATTGTCTTATTTATTTCTTTTCTGTTTTTATTTATCTATTATTTTAACGCTGCGTCCGTTTACAGAGGATACGTCGCCGGAGGAAGATCGTACGGTTTCGTCGGCGAGCCTCTGCATGTCGCCGAACGCAGACGCGGACCGAAGTGTGGCGCCGCTGTGCTCCTCGACGCCGTTCGTGTCGCGTCTCACCAACGGCTACGATGCCGTGGACAACCGGGACCGGCGCGTGGATAGCTGCGACACGATCAACGGGAATGTTAATGGTATTTAATTCTGGTCTTTGATGACGTAATAAAAAAAGATAATTTTAACTCTCTGCTCCCATGGTACATGGTACTCCTTCAGTACAAATATAATTATAACTAAATGACTTAGGGCAATGTTATGAGTAGGTACAATTGTATAAAAAGGTGTCAGTAATATATCGAGTGACAGTAAGATTTAGAAGAAATGGCAATAGGAAGAGAGAGAAGAGAAGGAATAATAATAACAAAGGTACTAGCATAAACAAAAGCAAAAATCTTGTGAAACGCTTTGTGCAATTTTTTGTTAAGTTAAGATACTCGCGTACCATGAATTTATAAGTGTACTCCCCTGCTGAATTGGACCTGCGAAAAAAAATGAGTCTTTTATTTAAGACTTATTTCATGGCAGATAATATCTAACCTATCGTAATGTTAGATTAACGTTATTTCAGTTTAAAACATTTCGTATAATTGAGTTTTCTCATTATCTTTGTACAATATGCCATTTTTATTTTTAAAAACACTCGGACTTCACCTGGGTTGACATCGTTATTATGAGTGATAAATTATTATATGAAGAGTTTATCAGTATTATACATTACTGAAAACGTTATTTTATCGTCTGTTTATAAAACGTATTTTTTGAACAAAAAACATCGTAAAGATTCGATCCAATTACTTACATGTTTGTTCTATCTTGAAGAGCTGCGAACCAGTTTCGACTGCCTGCTGACGACCTTTTTGCCGCCGTTCTATGACGGTACATGTTGTTTCTTAACCATGCCTTGTTTTTAGCGCTGTGTGGTTATATCATACTACTCTATTTATTTTATACACATTTCATTTATTTAAGTTGAATTATTAAGTTGTAGTGCATGGTCAAATCTGAAGATATGGGTAATACATTAGATGGAGCTCGATTTTTGAGCAAGCATAAATTAGTTTTTTTTTAATTTTTACTTCGTTACAACGATAGGATCGGTTAGGGTTGATACAGGCTGTAATATACAACAAGTTTTCTATTTGGCAAAGGTTACAGATTTTTAAAAGTTGGAAAACTGTTTTCTCCCGATCATTGTGACAACTTTTTATGATATTGATGTTAATGATGAAAAGTTTTCATTTATTGTGGGTAACGTAAGTTGAATATTTCATTATAGTTGAATAGCCTGAAGATGCCGTAAGGTCGCCGTTGTCGATGTAATGATGTTTCACTAAGTGACTACAATCGCAAGTATAAATTATACAACTGTTTGGGTTTTCTCAAAAATCGAACTAATGCCTTTGGCTATTTGGTTTGTCCAATCGTAGAGAACTATTAGACAAAAATGTACAAACACTGGTGCAATGAAATCGCACATAGGATTTTTTTTGTTGTTCAATGATACCATATAAGCGGTGATAAGTTTACTTTACCTCTGAAAAGAAAAGGCAACAAATTCATCTTTAAGAAGATCTTTAAGAAGATGAATTTGTTGTCTCTCATAAAGAGGTGCGAGACCTCGGCTTAGGTTACCATCGATGTGGTTGAAATGATGACGTTTACTATAAATGAGCAATTTTGGGGCTTCGTTGTTGTCATTTCTTTTCAGAGGTAAGTTAAACTTATCACCGCTTATATAACATCATTAAATAGGTATTGAAATAATCTTTAATCCAATATTAAAAATATACGTATTATTTAGAGGAAAATTTTTTTTTTTTAAATGTTCTATGTGCGATTTCATTACACCTAAGTGTATTTAATAATATAATGTAAAACTGATTGTCCTCAACTCCTTAGCCATTTAAAATAAAAAATCACGGTATAGTATCCTGGATCCAAATTAAAGTATTTTTTTGTCCCATCCGAGCAACGGTTCTGGGTCGTCACTGTTTTTTGCTCTGAATAATTTCCAGGAGTGTATTTACAATTTCCCCTTAGTATTGCGCAGAGGTGTTTATTTAATTTTAGCTCTTATAAAAATTGCATGTTGTATTCGTCTGTAAGAGGTAGTACATTATATAATCCTTGTAATTCATTGCTCGCAAACAAACGAGACTCTGGCGACCGAGTGATGGCGGAACATTCATCCTAAATCCCACAGATTAGTGTTGGGAAGCAGCATCAGCGAGGATACCGGCACTGCGATCACCAACCCGCTTACCCAGCCTGCTGAGTATGAAAAACCTTCCAAGAAAGGTTTGGGAGAGGCCTATGTCCAGCTGTGGGCTAGAATAGGCCTATATAGTAGTATAGTAGTGGTTGTTATGTTACTATCTGTTATGTTGCTTGCTGAACAGAATGTTTATATCATTTACCAATAGAAGAGTTACATATATTTTAGTAACTTATGCACATGTCTGCTAAGAAGGCCCTCATTTTTTTTGCTTATTACATATAAGTTCATTAACTTCATTTGATATTTTTTTTAAAGTGACGGGTTTGTCTTTAGTATTAATAAAGGTCACTTTAATTTTTTTTTTGTAGATAACGAGGAGCCTGAGTACAAGAAAATAGCAGAACTGCTTTACGACTATTTGACAAACATATATGATGTAAGTATTTTTCTTATACAGTACGCAGATTTAAGAGTCCTATTTAAGAAATTATAGAACGAATTCTACTATTTAAAAAACTGCTTTCGGTCCTTCCGATAGTCTGGATTTGGGATTCACAATATATAATCAGAAAATCACACACCCATGTTGGGTAAATTTATTTAATAATAAAAATTAGGATTACCTAATTAATTATAATTATGTCACTCTGTTTTGCTATCATTATGAAGATGAAATGGACTTCTCTCACCGTGGGTAGATTTTAGACTAAGATCGAGAGATTTTCACGGACAGCTGTCTGTACACATCGTCGTTGAAACCACACACTTGTGTGAGTAACGATCCGAGGTTAATTCGCTAAGTTTGACTCTAGTCTGTTGGCATTCCGGACTCTTATCCTCCCTAAAACAGCTTAAAAACGATAATTTCCTCATTCACGGCGGTGTTACGCCGAAAGCATAGAGTACAAGCGTTGTTGTCTTGCTATTTAAGAAAGGTGTAATGATGATGATGATGGACGATAAAAGAAAATTAAATCATAATTTTACTTCGTGGCAGTCGTACGAGCAGTACGCGCTGGGTGCCGGCGGGCTGGTGGCGCTGGTGGAGAGCGCGCGGCGGCGGGGCGGTGCAGGCGCGCGCGCCGCCGCTGCCTTCGACGCGGCCTCGCCGCTGCCGCTCGCCGCGCTGCTGCTACGGCCGCTGCACCGCGCGCTGCACCTCAGGAGACTGGCGCACGGTAAATGCAGCCTCGTGCAGTACGAGCGGTACTTCGACGCGGCCTCGCCGCTGCCGCTCGCCGCGCTGCTGCTACGGCCGCTGCACCGCGCGCTGCACCTCAGGAGACTGGCGCACGGTTAATGCAGCCTCGTGCAGTACGAGCGGTACTTCGCCGCGGCCTCGCCGCTGGCGGCGGCTTCACCGCGCGCTGCACGGAAGTGGAAAGGGAGGAGTTTTTTCTGTAGGAAGGGTCGCCAAGCGCGGCTGGCGCTGGTGTGATCGTGGATTCTCGTGACCCTGCCTATATGCAGCGAAGGCGAAATACCGACAGATTATAGTCGGTGCAAGCGCGACTTAGCCCGTCGTCGCGCCCGCGGGGGCAGGTAAGTTTAACGTAATTTTCCACGTGTAAATAAAAGGCGATAGAATCCGCGACTCTTCCTCGATTCATTACAAATCCAATTATAGCTTATACATGCAGCCAAAGAGCTGGCTTCTTGTTTCTCTACCACCTCTAGAATGTTTCTTTACATTATCCACGAGTTTTCCCTTTTACACAGAGTTGTCGGTGGGCACCGGCAGCAGCAGCGCCCAGGCCGCCCTGGACCTGTCGAGCAACATGGCGGCGCTGGCGCTGCAGCAGTTGCCGCACGTGGAGAACCACAGTGCGCTGTGCCAGGTGCAGCGCGACGTCGCAGGTCGGTCGCTTCTTGGTTAGCGTACATGGACCCTGGTTTCGTAACTAAGCTGAAGTTAAAATTAATGCAACACGCACGTTATTAGTTTTCGGATCTGGTTGTGTTGTGTTGCGTGCCGTGACTCTGACACTACATCAGACGTTTGCGATATTGTCGCAAAAATGTTACAGCTATTACGAATAAAAAATTGTAATTTCATTAAATATAATAAAACGTGATTTACCTACTTCGTAAACGTTGCTACTTTATATGTAGGTATACAGCCGTACCTAAGTATATAAAGTAATGTTGAAGAACTTGTGAACTAATGACAGTGATCTGTGATATTATTTATATACATACCTAGCGTCTTGCTGCCTGAAATGAATACCAGTGGGTAGGTAAGCCAGAATATAAAAAAAAACTCTATTTCTAACCTGTCTTCATCATTTGGTAAAAAACTAGGATGTGATATTGTTCTAGAATTGTGTCTACACCCAAATAAACTACTATCGTGAATGTTATTTGAAAGATATCGGTTGATAACAGATAGCAATAACGTGTGCATGCGATATAATTCTATCGCCACTACCACTAAGTGCTTGCCCGCGAGAGCGAGCCGATGCAAGCCCCGACTGACTTGTTTGTTAAACTAACGCCAGGCAGTGGGTTATTGGTGTGAGGTGTATTTTTGCAAATTACGCAATGGTAATTTGACAAATTGGTTAATGCTTAACTTCAATATTTCTAGGCTACGACAAGCTGCTGGTCGCAGATCGAGAATTCATCCGGCTCGGTTGCGTGTACAAACATTCTTCGAAGGGTTTGCAACAACGAATGCTTTTCTTGGTGAGATATACATACGTAGAATAATTTTTTTTCAGGTCTCTGTACGTCATCTGAACACTGAACGCGCGAAAATGTATAATTTTTAACTGGTTTTTTGTAAAATTATAACCTAATTTCTTGTACCTAAGTAAAATTACGTGTTCTGAGTGATCTTTGATCAAATTAGGCGCTGTATCAGAATGAATATCTTCTCTTTTAAATCTATTATATGAAAATTAAACTTTGGACAAGTGTTTTCTGGCGCATGGTGTTCTGGCCTATTTCATATTTTTAGATTTTATCGGCAATAAACTAAACAGCATAATGTAATAAAAGTTTCAGATTGTAAAACTCAACCCTAAGTTAGTTCAAGTTGTGACGTCAGACAATCACGCTATTACGTAGGTACGATATGCACCAATTTTTAACAAATAACTACACTTTAATATAGCAAATTCTAAAAGAAATAATATGAACTTGCGGAACAACTGTTTTTATTTTTTTTCTGTACACTACCCTACCTACTTACGTTGCGAAGAGAATTTTATGTTTCGAAATTTGTACACCCTATAAATTATTGGATATTAATTCATTTATTTATGAAAAGTAATAGCAATGATTTGACTCCGTCCCACAGTTCAGCGACATGCTCCTGATAGCGTCGAAGTCTTCGGGCGCTCAGTTCCGAGGGCACCTGGTGCTGCCGCTACACTCGCTGCAACTGATACCCGCCGAGCTGCCAAATTCCTTTACGCTTTCAGGTACCTTCTTTCCTATGATTCTTTGTAATAAACATCTATTAGTGCGTTTGACGGGTAAGAACGCCTTCGATGAAACGACGCGGTGCGATGGAACGACGCTTGCTTCGGCTAGCCTCATGATTATACGCCTCGACTCTACGGACAGTAAATATGGAATCAAATATTGTTTGTTCACACAAATCTATGGAGATAAATAATCAATTTATCTCTTTTTTTTAATTATTGTTTGAGAAGACTAAGTAAATCCATAATTGATATGTGTTCTCTACACGCAGGCGAGGAAGCTTGCGTGGTGCTGAGCAGCGGCAGCGAGCACGAGCACGCGGGCTGGTGCGCCGCGCTGTCGGCCGCCATCGAGCGCGCACGGCAGCGGCCCGCGCACGTCGACACCGAGCTCACGCCTTGCGACGCGGACATCGGTCGGTATACGGGATGTGGCATTGTGTCCTTGCTTATATATTTTATGCACATTTTATGTTTCCGATCAGAAATTTTTATGTCGTGTAAAATCCTTAAGAGATGTCTTAACAAGCAAAGAACTTTCACTTCAGGAATAATATTTACATCATGATACGCAACGTGTTGAGCCGTACGTTGACTTTTTTATATATTTCTTCAGGTGCAGATTCGAGCGTGTGCACTTCCAGTGGAGGAGGCGCGGGCGGCGCGCTCACGTTCGTGTGCTGGCACCGCACCGCTTCGCTCACACGACACCACTTGAACCTCGCCATGAGGGTAATTCAGAAACTGATTTTATTACTTTCTAATATACCATTCATGTACAAAAGCCCGCAGATGCCCGTTGCTGTATAGTGGCCGCTCCGAAATAATCATCGCATTTTGCATCTGAGATCACTCAAAAGCAAGCACACATAAAAATTAAAATCCTTGGTACAAACTCCAACTATGTATCAAATACCTGTTTAGGTCCGTAGGTTCTTGAGATTTCACGATCAGTTAGTGACTGATACTAGAGTTTTATATTTATCACGTGGATCTCAGAAATATAGTGTAAAAGCTATTTTTCGTTACATTATTAAATTATGATCTTTGTTATTATATAAATTATAGTATATAAATTATGATAGGTTAAACAACAATTTTTAAACGATACCAATTAAAGTTTTCTAAATCTATTTGTTGCAAGAGAATTGAATATTTTTGAGCTTACATAACTTTAACTTTCAGACTCAACTCTCGGGCTATCTGCTGCGAAAGTTTAAGAATTCCCACGGCTGGCAAAAACTGTGGGTAGTGTTTGCGGCCTTCACGTTATTCTTTTACAAGAGCTGGCAAGATGAAACGCCCTTGGCATCTCTTCCATTGTTAGGGTGAGTTATAGTTATAGAACTGAAGTGTTCTCTTCTCTCCTTTTGTTTTTGTAATTTGTGCCCGCTAGTCGGAAGGCACTGGGTTATAATTGCATCCGTTAGTTGCATTCATAAGTCCATCAGGAAAAGGTAAAAATATTCCATAGAGTTGGTGAGCGCAATGACGGTTTCTCCACAACACGAGGATAGATTTTGTGCCAACCGTCAAGAGAGAAAAAGGGAAAAGGCTGATTTCTACTTCTGTGGTACATAGATTGAAATATCTAATGTTCTTCTTTTAAGCTTATTTGGGAGAACGTGACTGGTGAAGAGCCTGTTGCCGTCTTAAGTGTTCAAGCCGACGATACTAATCGTACGTAAATTTCGAAAAACTCATTGGTACGGGTACTCCACATAAGGGGTCAAACACGACTCTCTTGTTTCAGAGGCATTTCCCCCAACTCCTCCTGCTCACCAGCTCTCGTCCTATCTGTTCCCGTGCAAGCCAATAAAACAAAAAGCATAACATGAAGCATTTACTTCATGGCATGAGGTAATCAAATTAATAACAGATTGTGATGAAGAACTTAATTTGACAGGTACAACGTGGGCTCGCCTTCGCCGAACGACGCCATAGACAAGGAGTTCGTGTTCAAGTTGCAGTTCAAGAACCACGTGTACTTCTTTAGGGCCGACAGCCACTTCACGTACAGCAGGTTTGTTATAAATATTCACATCATTTAACATGTTCTGTGATAGAAACATTGGAATGTTACGGCCACCAACATATATTTATTCTTTTTGGTCTTTACATAATAATGATTCTTTTACATTGTGTAACGAATTTCATCTGTTCTTCCTTCTCGACAGGTGGATAGAAGTACTACAGACTCC
Organism: Bhutanitis thaidina; assembly: GCA_029286595.1. Classification (NCBI taxonomy): domain Eukaryota; kingdom Metazoa; phylum Arthropoda; class Insecta; order Lepidoptera; family Papilionidae; genus Bhutanitis; species Bhutanitis thaidina. Next base: position 9,267,322 of record JAGSMS010000018.1, read on the forward strand.
GATGCTGCATTAATTATCAAAACCACTGTTTGATAGATAAGTATTTAAATAGGAGAAATGGGTTATTTAATAATGAAACCTCACCAAAGTATAAATTGGAAAGATTTTTGCATTTAATGCATTAATGTATATTTTCAAGAGTATTATTACTTGAAGGGGATGGGGAAGTTTTAATATTTTAAAAACTATGTGTAACTTTTTTCGTTTTTTCAATACGTCTTGTAAAAGTTCACATTATAAGGTTATTTTATTATGATGAAGTCAATAAAAAGTATAGAAAGACCTTGTTACAAGTTCAGTACACGTTTGCCGTGTATTGTAAAACTTAACAAATTGCCATTTTCCTTTATTTATTGTAGTTATTAGTGGTCAGTCCAGGAATTTACCTTTCTGTGCAAATTTATATGGGAAGTTATTTTAAAATATAAAAGTTGTGCCTTGGTATATATATGTAGAAATTCGATTATGATCGGAATTTGTGAATTTTTTTTGCACAAATATTGGATTTGAACACAGGGTCAGTGAAGCAGCAGACAGGTACCCTGATCACTGGGAGACGCGGTGGCCATTCGAATATAAAGTAACAATACTGTTAAATAATTAATGTTTAATATTTTAAATATATTGCTGAAAATAGAAATTTCGAATAAATTACGATGTATTTTTAAAATTATTCATCAAAGGCCAAAGTAAAGGCAGAATTTATCGAGTAATCGAAAACTTTGAAAAATTTTAAATTATGCTCTTTGACACGAAATTGGTGTGCCATATAAACATATTTTTCTAACAACTTTTTTATCCGTTTTAAACGAAATAACAGAGCAGTATCTTGCCTATGTTTATAGTCTGTACTGACGTTTCCATTGACTAATAAGACTTGAGAAACTATAAGACATTTAGTACAATGTAAATTTAAGGTTATTGGATAAGAATAAAAATAATAAATAGTTATCAGTCATAGATTACTGTGATGACGAAATCTAAATAAGAAACCTTCAAATAATTTTGAGTACCTACGATAAACTGTTTAAATAACTCCCGTCGACTATAAATTACTCGAAATTTTCCTTTTATATTCAAGCTTTCTAAATCTATTTTAGCTAAAATATCAACTACATACAACCATCACTAGTGATAACTAGCGATGTGAATGACTGTTTCTTTGTTTTTATTGGCGTTATGGTTTATGATCCCAAGATTTCATTTGTAGCAGCCATGCAGCCAACTTAAAATGTATTATTTCGAGTACTAAATCATAAGCACAAATCAATTCTAAAATGTAAAATACTTTTCTGTTTCTCATAAATGAAATTTAAACGAGAATATTAGCTATTTTTTAATTTTCAGGAATTTTAAACTCAAAGTTGAAACTGTTGTAATTAAATTAAGGCTTGTGTCAAGCTCTTTTCAAATGTCAAAATCTTTTTGTCAAAGTATTTTTGTTTATGCTTCTGCCATTTAGAAAGTAATTTCTGTAATTATATCATCATAAAGATGCTCGCTGAAGCAGTATTTTTTAAATGAAATGAATAATAAATAGTAACCTCATTGAAAAAAAATACAATGTCTATGTCTGTCTGTATGTCTGTGTACTAATTTATTTTTCATAGATATCACAATAGCAGCACTACTTTGTCTAGATATTTTCTTATACACGGAGTGACGCCACACATGTATTTTTGTTTTTAATGTTTAATGTTGTGTATGGTGAAATATTATTTATTAATTTAAGATGTATAATTTTATTTTAATTAAAATACATTGTGGACCATGTATTTTGTATTACTACCGCAATAATAATGTTGTAATTAATTTTATTTGGGTTCTGGATGATTAGACATTAGTAAATTTCGATTGCTATTAAACGAAATTTTTAAATTCATCACTGTTGGTTATTATTCATTAAATGTATAAAATGTGTGAAGTCGTTTTGATATGGTTAAAATAAATCAAGTTGGTATGCTTGTGTGCTTTAACCCACTAATTTACAGGGAATCTGATTAACCTTCCCATATCATGTTAAATTTTTTTTATACAATTAAAATTGTGACTATTGTTATAAAACAGATCACACAAGATGGGTTAAAACATATTTGATAAACAGTGCAATAATTATTTTTTATGTCCTGAAAATCGTTTAAAATCTCTTTAATAAATATCTCTATGGTCCAATGAATGCAAGCAAACTAGAAACTAATTTAAATAATAAGTTTTCATATTTCCAGAATATACCACGGCTGTGTTGTACATTGATCATAATAATATTGTTAGTAAGATTTCATGCGATCTGTTCATTGCCGTTATTGCTATTTATTGGAACATTGTTTCACCACATTCATCATGGATATCTTCCAGAGTACGAAAATTGGTTGTTATTGGCTAGGATGAGAAAATGGACTACATCACAAACCTCTCGGAGGATATTTTGTTATCAATATTTTCTCAATAAATTTTTCTATAAAAACTGATTCTCATTTTTGTTGTTTGGATAATTGTAATAATTGTAGTATTCCTGTAGCCGTGTGGGAATCTGCCATCTTCCTATAGCCCCACCTTGCCGGATTTCCCCCTTTCATGCCTAAAAATCTGATGACAATCTTTGAATCACTGTTTAATATATCGGTAAAATGTATAGATACCGGCCGATGTTTTGTTATATATTACATTATTCGTGTTATATTAATTCGTTGAGTTCTAACTCCCAGAGTAGCAAAAAGTAGATTACGGAAGCCCGGTTGGCTGCGCCGAGTGGAGCCAAATGGAAATCCGTATTCTCTGCTTACCCCAACTGGTGCAACAGATATGAGGGCTTATATGATACTATTGTTGGGTAAATCGTGTAGGAGGATGTCGGGCACCGCATTTTATTTCTGATATCCTATCAACCTTATATGGTGGTAAGCACAGATGCTAATACTTTGAAATGTTAACGGACAGTTGATTATTCATTGCCAGTTGAAATACCCACTTTCGCCTAAAATTATTCTTTATCAGTCTATGTAATTCCATTGCTGGATATAGGCCAACAAAAGCATGTCATGTCTTGCGTGGAATATTTCCTCATTCTCACCACGCCGACACGCAGCCTGCAGCGCACTGACTGACTGATTGCTGCCTATCACTATAGTTTGTTCACGGAGCGACGAGCACATGGGGGATTAAGAAGCCATACGTCATTGCTTACAAATAACGAACGTAGGCCTACGTTCCAAATATCGTTGCGTCCAAAATAGACATGGAATATTTCACGCATAAATTATTATAATATGTGTGTGATAAACTAAATCACGTGCCCCACCTGTTACATGAATCAAAAACATCTGTAGAATCGCGTGACTGTGATTTTCATTAACGCGGGCCGAGATACATTACACATGCGGAATTCCATCGATCAGGTCCACGCGTGTCACCAGACTCCCATCTATGAGAGAATCTGTTTGAAATTTAATCCCAACTGCACTGCCCTTTTTAAATATATTAACAAATAGGTATTATAAATACATTTAAAAAGTAAATACATTGAATAAGTAAATACATTTTAGAAAGTTAAGAAAACATAAAAACAAAACATGAACAAAAGATGTTAAAAAACGCCATAGTAGGATTAAACTCAAACCTAACGGACCCAAGTATGATAGGAAATCCATTCAAATCATAATTATCTTAATTCATTGTAGGAACAAATTAAGCCACGGTGACAATAATCATCAAATGATAAATATATCTGATCGTGATATATCACCTGTGTTGTATAACAGTTACAAAAAATAATAACGACGTCGTTATAATTAAATAAAAGTAACTATAATTTCCATGCCTAGTTCAAAATGACAGTCACATCCACACAGTGCTTCATTAATACTGAGAAGTCTAATCTGTCTCTTGGGTCTTAGGGCTCCTTTATGGTCTCAGTTTTTGACTTTACGTTGAATTGGCTTGCTCGTTAGGACTGGTAGAGTCCGCTATGGATGCCATGGACTGAAATGTCGAAAAAGTGATATTACGATTTATTATCAACTTGGAGGCGGATTCAGAGTCAACTAGTAAATGAGGAAATTAATAAATTCATAATCAAAGCTGCTGATCATCATCATCAACTATAATCACTTCAATCAGATTATGCCGAACTTACAGCGCTATGGAAATTTGGATTAATGAAATGCAACGTCATTCGAACAGCTAAACAGAATAGTTTATTTAAAATGACACATTTAAATTCTAATATAATAAATTAATTTGGCTTTGGTAACATTCAGATTTAAGTATTCAAACACTGATATGGCTTAATTTACTACAGTAAAAGAGCTACTCTAATAATAAATATTACGTATTACACTTTTAAGATAACTATCAAATATGTACATTTTTAGAAAATAATATATTCATATCTTTTTCCTAAGGTAAGTGATACATTGTTTTTTTCAATTTATGCTTATATCTAAGTATATTAAAGTATATTTAGTAATGGTCATAACCTATAAGTATCTAAGTATAAAATGCGTTTCGAGATCAATTATATTTGGCTTTTCATTCTAACTACCTAATTTTACCTACTTTGACTACGCTAATTAGTATATTTTTGGTAAGCTGCATATTTATTTTAATAACCGTAAAGACTTAAACAAAACTTTATAAATCGGAAGAGAATGTAATCACTACGTTTTTAAAAATCTTTACACAGAAGTGGTCGAGCGCACGCTTTAAGTTTTTGTAGTACATAGGCAAGTGACCTGAGCTCAATCTCCCGGTGCCGTCTAAACATGAACAATATATTTTCAATCTCGCCGCGGAGGACTCTTCCCGGCTCTAAGCCACACGCATAAATAGACGTAGACCTTTTTCACAGCAGTGGGATATTTATTGGGTGCCACTTTACTTTAGTTACATTTATTGTGCATACGTATATCATGTAGTTGGTACAGGTTCGTGTATTTGCTACAAGAGTCGACTAGGAGAAAAGTTAGATCGGAGACGGGCAACAGCTAATTAAATAAGGCTATAACTGCCTGTGAGGCCATTTTCCAACAATGAAATAAAAGTTACCTTGTATTAATTAAACTTTTCTCGGACAAGTTGATAGGTGCAAGAAGAACATTTAAAAACTGTATATTGCGAAGCTCACAGGCTGAGCGTATATAGAGTAAAGTAACAATAGTAAAGAGTAAATAAACCGATAGAAGTGTGCGTCAGCATTTTTTTCGTACCATAAACGTCAAGTAAATAACGTCGACGCTTTGAATTTGGTAATACAACGCAATATTGTATTTAAAAATTATTGCCTTAAGAATAATAAAATAGTGTATAAAATAATAATATTATCCTTAAATAATACATTAAGCATTGGGAAATTTGATAACCCGTATTTTTAAACGTAGAAGGAAATTTTAATAAAATAATGTATAATTTAAAGTAAATGTACATTACATACATATTTTACATAACTTATTACTGACTAGGTAGAATATTAGTTTGTGTGCTAATCATCGAAGTGCAAGCCTTAGAAACAATCTTTGATAACATTATATTCAAAGACTTAATTGAATGTTCACAGTATTGAGTTTTTTTTTGAGATGATGAAGTCCGTCGCCTACGAACTTCTGCAACACTGGAGTTGGTGCAGGTGCGTTGCCGGCTTTTAAAGATATTTGGGAGAGGAGAATGAGAAGGAGAGTGGGGAGGGGGAGTGAGTCGATCGAAGAAGCACAAGCACAGAATGCCTCCAGTTCACGTCGGTATTCTGCGAGGCCGTGGTACCAACCCGGTCGAGATGGCAAATTCGAGCAGCAGTAAAGCCGCCGTTTGGCTCTACCACGTAAGAATCGTAAAGTCGTTTCTTATTTAACCTTCTATCGTGTATATATATTAAAACTATATTTCGTTATTGATTATTAAACTAATGTACACTGTAATAATTGTTCCGGATTACATTGGATTACTCTTAATAAAAGTTTGCGCTGTCACTTGTGCTTCCCTAATCATCATAATCGTAACTAGGCGCTATTTATTGTTAGAAAGAGCCTGATTGTCTATATCTAAAGATTAATTACTGATTGAATATACAAGTATGTATGTATATAAATGAGAAGTTAAGGGAGTATTAAAATATTTCAATCGCAACAACAAGAGATGCGGCGGTATCCAAAATTAATACTAGTAGTACTAATAGTAGGTACTACTGATTGTACTGGTCTGTGCGTAAGGTGCGAACATAAACTTAAAGTATGATGATGATGATTTCCTCCTGTCCTGTCCTTCGAGTATTCCTAAGTTGACGCCGTGACCGACATCGGAGAGACAATATCGGAAATTGTCAACTGCACGGGAGACGTTATAGTTCCGCAAGTGTGTGAGTTTTACTTTTCATTCTCCGATGTAACGCTGAAGCGATAAGGTACAATAAAACCAGACCCGAAAATCATTTGGGTGATATAGATTGGTTTTAGCAGGTATACAAACAGCTATAATCGAAAAAATATGATTATGTAAAAATGCTTAAATGAGTAATCAGTTCTACAAATCTTGTACTATATAACGTATGTCAAACCGTACAGTCATTTACATAATATTTTAGACTATACCAATCTAAACCTATTGTAAGCCTACCGTTTGCAGGAATTAAAATGTATGAAATGATTTTACAGGTTTTCATATCTTTCGAGTTTAACTATCGTGCAAATAAATATATGAGCTTAGGAAAGGTCAGTTATTTTTAAATCACAGATAATTGAAAAGTTCTCCGGTAATTACCTAATAATTAAAAAGTATATTTCAAACACTGGAAACTATACGTGTGGACGGACGGACGCCATATGTAGATGATGAACCAACTACTAACATAGATCACGCTTGAATAAAATTATTGCATAATATATCCCATTCAACGTTCTTATACAAAAGTATTTCTAACGTATTTTAAAATATAAAAATTAAATAAAATTCTGTTACTCATATCATAAATACAGGGGGATAGTAAAGAAAGCTTCATCGTCATGTTAATTTTAGGTACAACAATCATTTTTGATTTTAAAGCGCTTGTTTTAGAATAAACTAGGTAAAAATATGTCTAATTTGTGCTTTGACTAACAAATGAAGAAAATATGGAAACTGTAGTTACATCCTCGTGGTTACTGCAGCAGTATCCCCATTTTCTTTCGTGTGTTCTTCATTAACCTGTTCCTTATTTCTCTTCTGATCTCTACTGCGACTCCTAAAGAACGAAGCTGTAGTGACAGACCGAAATCGGAAGGAGCCCGGCGCTCCATTAGCGACCGAACTTATCGAGCCCTCGTTTTCTTCTCGAATTTTCGGCGATCTGTCTCTTTGCGGCCTAGTTCGGTATGAAAAACTGGCTGCCTTGAGCCGAGCTCCGATTCCTAATTTCGGTGGTGGGCCAGGGAACTGATCTGGCGATATGTGCGGCGCTGTAGGCGTGTGTGGCGCGGATACGCTGCCCACAAGCGGGGGCGCCATGTCGGGTCGACGGACAACCATGCTGCTTGCGTGATGCCGATTGCCCAGCTCTATTTCTTGGCCGTTGCTGGAAATTAAAAAGCGTTTAGTATACATTTATGCTCTTTAATAAAGTTTTTAAAACCGAAGAGAATTTAAAAACAGTAGCTATAGAAGTGCATTAATTATTTTATGTGACATATTGCCTTGTCTATGGAGGATTTCCTATATTAGTCACGCCTGAGAGCAAACCAGCAAACGATCGCACCACCAGACAACTCGCACCCTTTAGTTCTAGCATTTCCGAATGGATTATCCGCCATCTATCGGATGATATTGGATTTTAAAAGCTTTTCTCTTACCGCACGTCACGGGTGATAACCTCATAATATTTAAATCTGACTTCGGCTGAGATCCATACCCATAACTGTGAGCTAGCTGAGAACAGGGCCTGAAATCGGCCAACCCGATCCCAATCACTGATCGGTCAGACAGGCCCCTTCAATATCCTTTGAAACCTAGAGCCAGAAGGGGCTTAAGCTAAACTGAAATATAATTATAATAGCATTAAGTATGTTTCTTCGACGGTACATAAATTATTGGATTATTGGTCGGGATGTTCCGTTCAGTGTATCTGATCTTTGGCTGATGTAGAGCCGCAGGAAGAGGGTTTGTATTGGCCAAATCGGGTTTGTCTTGATCTGGATCATCTCATCTAGTTTACATACATAGTTTGCGCTTCAAATCTTAACGCAATCCTCACATAGGAAACGAAAGGCGGAGTTCAGGTGTCTTGCGTTAATACTAAACTAGATAGAACAGAGAAGACAAGCGATAAAATACCGCGTAGAAAATAATGAAATTCCAATAACGCGGGCGGATCTAGAAAAATAAGACAACCAAAATAAACATTGTTAATAAAAATATTGGTTCTGCAAAATTTATTATTAGATACTTTTAGGTAATTTTTTAAATCTAGAAAATGCTACATGTCACGTTTAATTTTTAAGGAACACGAGATTAACGTTCCAACGTTATTGTTATTTAAACATACATTCAGTGGTTAGCTAAATACAGTGCTCCAAAATCCATAATGATCATTTAAATATTTAAGGTTATCAATCTTAACAAAAAGACAGAGCCGGGAAACTTAATTTACTTTTAATACAACAGGATGCATTTCAATAAAGCCGATAAATTAATAAGGGAGTTTCGGCAACAGCATTTGAACGTCGAACTATAATCTAATCTGTGGCTGTGATCTGAATCGACGAGGAGCTGTACACGATGCGAGTGGCGCGTGCGCGGTACGTACGTGTGCACGTGCCGCGTGCGCGCACGGCGCAGCTCCGCCGAGCGGTGGCGCTGCGTGTCGCGAGCCGCGCGCACGCTGCCGCCGCGCGAGCCCTCTGCAATTGTCGATCAATGTAATGAGTAAAGTGGGACCCTGTAACTGTCCCTCTAAGTGTATAGATAGGCAAAGGCCTCCTCTCAGTTTTATGTCAGGGTTTGAAGAGAAGATATGGTGACCGTGTGATAGGACCGCCACGCTGCTCCAGTGCGGGGGCCGTATATCGAAATATTGTCGTAGATGACTTTCGAAGATGTTTTCCTTTACAGTCACCGGGTTGATCGCAATGCAATTTATTTACTGTACTATATTTACTATGTGCTGGTATATACAGTACAGTAAATAAATTGCATAAATTGCAACTAATGCTAATGCCGGCACCGGGGGATCTAACCCATCCCAGCGAGCTTGGTGGCGCGAATCGTATACTTACGCAGCGTGGGCGCGTCGAGCGGGTGCGTGTAGATGCGCTTACGCGCCTGCAGCATGGTGTAGACGAGCGCGGCCAGCGAGCGTGGCGGCGCGGGCGCGGGAAGCGAGCCGGCGCCATGCGCGCGCCGCCTTCGCACCCACCAGGTCTCCATACGCCCTTTGCCCTTCACCTCCACTGGCCCCCGAGCCTCAAGCCCGTAGCCGCGGCGCTCGAGTATCTATTACAATTTTCGAGTCGTCATCGACTGGCTAAACAACGCGTAACAAGGGTCAAGATTTCTATGTTCATTCGTTCATATTTGATCATGAGGCCAGACGAATCGAATCCAACTTAAAGAAAACCCAAAACGACGTTGGCTTGGCAACGTTGGGGAAATTGTGTAAGAATTTCCTTACATCTCGAAATTTTTAAACAGTGTGTGAACGTCGTGCAATGCGACGTAGTATTTCACCACTAGCCTTTAGAGAAGCTCTTAATCACTCAAGAAGATATGGCACCGGTTTATTTTTTTATTTTTTCCGGGAACGGAGGCAAGCGAGCAAGGGGCTCAATCTTAACTTGAATGAATAGGCAATGAATGAAGGACTTACGTAGTTTAAGTTTATTGTTTGTGTACATAGACTTTATATAAACAAGTAGATTTAACATTATTGACACTCACGTTAATATCAATAAATAACAATGCATACCCTTACGCGCAAAAAATATCTGTTTTGACTCTATAAATTTTGTTTTCTGAATGCTTCAACGTGCAAAATATTTAAAATCACTTGGGGAAGTACAGTGGTCTTATGTTCGATAAGGTAAGGTATTTAATCCTTTTTTTCTATTTTAAGAAAGGGCTAATGTAGTTTATTTGTGCTAATATATAAAGCTTGTTGTATATATGTTTGACGGATTTAACTTGAAAACTTTATGTTATATCATTTTTAATTGTACGATTAACATGCAAATGGGAAAATTAGTATGTTTTTCGTTCAATTGAGTTAAAAAAATAGCCGATATGTAGACCATTGGAATAGGCATTGACATATTTTTTTATAACTCAATTAAGAGAAATTATCTTCGGACACAATTAGTGAACACGCGGCCAAAGTGCAGCCGTTAGTTTCTAATATTAGACATAGCCTATAGCACTTATGGTATATAATTACATACCATAACTGGTATAGGCTTTTAAGAAACATTTACTATTCGGGATATTCTTTTTAAGTTAAAGTCGTTCAAGCATACATGGTGTTCATTCATTAGCCACGCTATGCAGGTGAACGGGCTTTAGACAAACGAAGCACCACCGTTAAACTTTATCCTACCTGTTTTGTATATTTGGTGACTTGTATACGATCCATTGCACCAGTGCTCTCCATTCGCGATGCTTCGTTCACTGTGTTACCCCAAATGTCGTACACCGGCTTCCGGGCGCCTATCACACCGCCCACCAGAGGACCGCAACTTATACCTAGAGAAAAAGTTTTGTATGAAAGTGTGAGCATTTTTAGAAGACATTAGCTGGGTAATGGGACTATTGTACTTTGCTTTCGAATTTGATATACTTCGAGGTCATGTGAAGTATTCTAATCTGCAAATTTTGAAACGAGGCCTTTGTCATGCAGTGGTCTAATAAAGAAGCTTTTTTTTACGGAAAAGACGGTAAACGAGCTAGCGGTTCACCTGATGGTAAGTGATTACCGTCGCCCACATACATCTGCAACACCATAGATGCTGCAGGTACGTTGCCGGTCTTTAAGGATATTTGGGAGGGAAGAGGAGGGGAATAGGGAGGGGGAGTGGGCCTCCGGTTACCTCACTCACCGAACGAAACGCAGAAGCACAAGATGCCTCTACTTCACGCCGGTATTCTGCGAGGCCGTGGTACCAACCCGGTCGAGCCGGCCCATTCGAGCAGAAGCAAAAGCCGCCGCTTGGCTCTACCATGCTAATAGTGTGCTATGCTACTCTACTACTTATGATTCAGAACCTAATTTTTTTATGAAGCCAGGTTTTTTATTGGAATGGTGTGAAAAACGTGCTAACAGTCTATCTGTTGTTAACAGTCACTTAAGTGGCTATTGCAGCCCATGGACATGGTTACAGCGTTTTCATCTCCGAGAAGTAAGATGACGCCTCACAGCCCGTAATTATGACGGCTCTCTATGCCTTTCAAACTTACGTAACACTGCTGTTTGGCGGCAAAAATGGGTAAGAGTGTGGTACCTACCCATGCGACTCCTAAGCAGAGAGGGGGTCTACCCCAGTTAAACCAGGTATTTAGTGTACACGGAATCCACTTACCGACTCGTAGTCGAAATTTATTAAAGCTGTGCTTATTGATTTCTTCAAGAGCTTCCCGTAGCGCAAATGCGTAGTCCACTAATGCACACAAATGTTCACAATCATCATCTCCAGTCTGAAACAATAGTTCTTTTTAATTTTTTTTCGGTTGGGAGCGATGTAAGAAGCTGCTATTCCCTCACTTCCCCTGCGTGCCATAAGATGCAACTAAGGGAAAAGCATTTAAAATCTTATCGTTATTTTCGGGCACAAATTCGGTTACGAGACTAGCCACTAGTCACGTTCTATCTCCCGAAGAGGCGAGAAGTAGGTTGCGGGAGAGGACAGACCTTTCCTCAGGTCTTATTGCATACATCGTATTGGGGAATGTAAAAACGAGTGAGTGCGTCTGTTTGCGCGTCAATTTACGGCACTATAATATCTCCTGCGCAGTTGATAACTACCGATAGTATTCGGAGTTGTCGCCATGGTCGAAATCGGCCAGGAGTATATCATTAAGAGAATAATAGCAAGAATGTACGACGTCGACAATATAGAAAGTACTATACTAAATCAATTTTATAAAGATTTTAGCTGTTGCTCGCGACTTCGTTTGCGTAGTTTTTAATTTATAGCGATAATATAATATAACTCGATACTAATAACACACGAACTGCAGCTAAATTATATACTCGTTTCTTGAAACGACTCGCACACCATTTTCTTACATAGTACGTTCATGGATACGGGAAACTTGCACGCAGATGCCTACAATAACTGTAGAAAGTTTCAAATCAAGCGAACGCTTAAAAACAAACAAACATATTTTTTCATATACAGGCTAGATGCGGGGTTATGACATTAAATTTAAACTCATGTTTTAGAAACCATTTCTAGGTACCTAAATATTAATTATATAAGAACAGTAGTTTAGACACAGGAAGTTATGGTTTTTGTTGTTTTGACTCATGATATATTTGAGCTAATAGTCCACTAAGCCAACGAAACCCTAGTCTGTCTGTCGCCCGTCCCGCTCTCCGCGTTTGAAGTCTCCAACGTCTGGGCAATGCAATCTTGACGAGGTCGTCGCTCTTGCCGAGGCCACTAAACTATTAGGCATAATTAATAGCGCTAGCGATTTTTATTGTATTAATAAGCTTTTTTTTCTTTAGTTAATATTTTTTCCAACATTTTCAAATAATTATGTAGGCATCATAATTTAATTATTATTTATAAACATTTAGTCTTAATGTTATTGGTTGCTGTTAATCCAAAGACTTTTTCATTATGTGACAATAAGTTCGCATCTTATTGGTATCATAAGATTGTCGTAACTAGAAAGTAATAGTATGTGTTAGTAATTATTAATTATTATTGTATTGATAGAAAAGTGGATGAAACGTACTTTGTGATTCGGGTTCAGACCAGAAGCTGCCATGTAGGTGGCGCCAATAGTCTTGATCTTCTCTATGCTCTTGAATCGTGGGTGCATCAAGAGTTTGTCAAAGTCAACTGAAATATTTTAAATATTGTAACACATTCTAAAATTTTAACGAATATAAATTTCCGACACTTTTAAAGGTAATTCGTTGTTGAAGTTATACTTCTTTTGGCGCGTTAGGGAAAAATTATGAGAGTGAATTTTTACGGCGTGCGCGAACACCGACCTCTTAAATTAACAGGGTGAAGTTGGTTTCTAAATGTGTCTTAAATTATTTTAATTAAACCGTTATCAATTTCTTTTAATGTATTATTTTCACAAACATAGAATACTGGCACACGGGATAAAATTTTTAGTTATTTTTGGTTTGTTACGCTAAAGAAGTATAACTTCTTACGTGCTTACATAAGTACACACCAACACACTTTTTTGTTTTTGAAATTATAACGAATATGTGTGATTTGGTACATTACAAATGATTTCGTTGAGCAGACGCATGCAGTCGACTGCTTTCTGTTCCGAGTAGAACTCGTGGAAGTTGGGGATCCCGGCGAACATTACGCCCACCTCGTCGCGCCATTGCGAATACAGCTCCTGAAAATAATTAAAATATTTTATAGTAACAGATTATACAACAATTATTTTTACAATAATTGCTATCTAATAATTAAAACTGCCATAAAGCTCTATCTCTCGTGGTTTAGTAATAATACACCTTCGGAATTTTCTTGCTCAATGGATATATTTCAGAAAGAACGTAGAAAGAAAGAAACTATTTGCTTCTCAGCACGATCGAAAAAACAATTGAAAAAGTTAACAATGTTTAGAATAAAAAATAAGACAAACGATAAATATACATAATAAATGATTAAATAAGTTAACAAAAAGATATAGTTGTAACTAATAACACAGCTTTATATAAAATAAATAAAAATATTATGGTCTTAATAATGTTGCTCACGCTTCGCTGTGGTAACAAAAAGATCTGTTAATAAGTTGCAGGTTACACGCAACACTGATTTTCACCGGAGCGCGAAAAGAACTAGCCCTTAGTTTGTCTCTACTCTCTACGTTAAATTGTACAGACACAGTATGGTATACTTTTGGTATACCTGGATTTATACCAGCTTCTTTTAGAACTATTGCATATGTGGTTTATTCTGTCAGAACATTGTTATAATAAGACGGATAATTATAAAAGGACTTACATCAGGACATCGATCCTTCATTAAAAAGTGATTTACTACGTGATCGGGCAAGATGTGCTTTAGCAGGTGTCTGTTGGTCCGTTGAGTGTCCCTCATTTCTTCCAGATCGGTCTCGGCCTGCAGCCGCCATAGCAAGTCGAGCCGTGACGTCACTTCCACCAGCCGCGCGTGGTACACCACAATCACGAGGAACATTAGCATGAGGATCAACATTTGTACGTAGAATGGTAGTTGTCTGAAAAAGATGGTATGCTATCCATTAATTTCTGAAATTCATCATCAAATTTAGTTGCTAAAAGAATATCTACCACACTTTTTTCCGGTAGATGTCGTAAGAGACGTCTAAAGAAAAAGCCTTAAAATATAATGGCGAATTAACCAAATAAAAATAAACGTTATATAGATCGCAGTACCAGACATCTAGCGTCGTTGTCCTCGGCCTGCTTATTTTACGGCCTTGCTACGGGTATTATTTTAGATGGTTGTCCCCCCATCTGTCGAAGGCCCTTGCCCTTAGTCGCCTCTTACTAGTCCCACGGGAAGAAATGGTTTGGAAATGGAAAATTCTTTTTCTAATACCACATGGTATATTAATTTTATACAATACTCACGTGCTTCCATTTAAAGAGTCAAAGTCATACTCGTTGTAGTAAATGAGCAACAATACAGCATACATTCCTACGTTGAGAATTGCCAGGAGGGTCTTTATGAGATAGTACAGCTTGAGTATGGACGTTAACGCCACTAGGCACAGGATCCAAGTGAACACCACGTATTCTGGTCTGTAGCACTCGCCTACACTTTCATTATCCATTGCCGTGTGGTTGAGTCGGGCAATGTTGCCCGTGGCGTTACGGAACGACGAGGGGCAGATGTAAAGTTTTGTGGTGCTAGAAAATAGAAACAAGAGTAATTAAAAAAAATATATTTGCAGCACGTCTATTGTCATAGTGTGCTTCTAAAAAGAGTAGAATAAAGAATGATAAAAGAGGTGTAAGGTGGAATATACCCATCTCTTTCGTCAGAGCCAATTTCACCTACCCATGTTGTACCCTACTAGCTAGCTAAATGAGGATCTGTTGGATGAATAACGGTGAAAAATCCATCTGAAATTTGCCGAACTCAAATCCGGTATTAACCAACCCTTGCTCAGCGTTGTATGGGCCAAGCTTTAAAGAAATGCATGCTTTTTCCGGCGCTTCCTTCAAGAATCATAATGTATGTTTGTAGGTTCAACAGTGAACTTAAATAGGCTGACCGAGAAGAAGAAGACGGAGGACGGCGATAGTTATTTATAGCAGCGTTACAAGTGCGACGGTAGCAACCCTGTGTTAACCCACTTGAATCTTTAATGATGTGCATGTCAGGGTTTTGATTCCAGGCGAAGTATATCTCTAGCAGTGAAACTAGGTGGTAGGAAACCATTTCTGCGTGCTAGAAACAGACAGTGTAGGTATCATCCTCTTACAAATTTCTGCCTCTAATCAGTAGGGCTACCACTGTTTTGTTCCTTTGAATAAAGAGCAAGTATAAATACTGGGTGAGGTATCGGTTCTTTGGCATTAACATTCTTCGATTGGGTAGTAATAGCAGCCAGTAATGTAATTTCATTGCTGTAGTCTCTCTGATATGCATGCCATGTGTAACTTATAGTTTAAGCATATAATTTGTCCCAATAGTGTTATAGAAAAAGGAGTGACCTTCTGGTGCACTTATGATCAGTTGGCTTATTATCTCGTTTGTAACTTCTGTATGGAAAACCTTCAAAGACTAATGAGGCTACCTAGAGATGGACATGAGAGTGACGAAGCAGCAGATGTGCAGGTTGCGGCGCACGCGCGTGCGGCCGAGCGCGGCGGACAGGCGCGCCAGGCGCGGCGCCGCGCGCGGGAACTCCTCCGCCATGACGGCGCCGAACAGCAGCACCAGCGGCACCGACATCGCGCCCAGCGTCGCCACCAGCCGCCAGCAGCTAACCAAATAAACACGATCGCAGTTAAATAAATAAAAGTATAACCAATAAAGTTAATACTCATTGTAGAGGTACATGGTAGAGCAAAGCAGCGGCTTTTGTCAAGTGAGGTTTTGACTTTTCACCAGAGCTTATTTGGAACAACGTGACAGACTGCGTGTGTTTTCCACTCGTTCTGCACCAGCCCGCGCCCCTTGCGCCCCTCGCGCCTCCCACTCAGCACATAGACTTAGTGTTCCGGCCAACGATACAAATCGTGTAAGCTACACGAGGTTGTGCGATCATTCGAAGCAGCCATGTTAGGTACGTTAAATTTATTTTCATTTAATATAATTTAAATTTAATTTTCAGTGTTTTTTTTAATCCCACCAAAATAGGTATACTGAATAATAATATTCTTCACTTAATTATTATTAAATATGTGTTTTATCGGAAATTCGTATGTGTTAGTGGTTAAGTGGATTGAGGGTTAAGATATCATTGACTCTTAAAACGGGGTGATTTTTCAGTATTCAGGTAAGTTATTCGTGTAATTCGTATTTAGTTGTTGCATTTCAGAATAATTACTTATCTGAAATACAATAATAAACTATACTTTACTGGTTTAAAATAGAGTTTAATGCTGAACTCGAGAAGATGCTGATACCAACTCCTTTAGTTTCATTCGTGTTATCTTTTACAATACTCGAGAAACAAGATTAAAATATGTTTAAACCTAATCTGTAAGCAACTATTAGTTAACAAGCGGAAGATGTCACAGTGGTCGAAGTGGTAAATATATATAATAGACTATGTTGGTACTCACTTAAAATGTATTACGTACTGCACGGCCAAAATGAATATCCAGAGCACGAGGCAGCACATGACGTTGGACTTGAAGGTGCGCTCGTCCTGCTGCGCGAAGCGCTGCTCCAGCGAGGGCCTGCGGAAGCGCAGCGACCAGGCGCGCATGTTGTCCAGCCGCATGCGTCTGTTGCTGCTCACCTCGATCGAGTGGTTTATTATATCGTCCTCCTGGAGTACAAATTAAAGGCAAATAAATTATTCGGGTGCCCTGTGGTATCGGCGCAAGTCAGCCCCTTTCTTCTTGTGGGTGTCGTACAAGGCGACTAAGGAAAATTACTAATGCCTACCGACAAATGGCGGGACAACCATTTACAAAAATACCAGACCAAAAATAAGCAGAAAAATGACGAGCAGGACTGCGGTCGCCAACTCGCTTGTCAAGCGTGGCGTTTATGGCAAATCCTCAGGGCGCATGGCTCTTCCTTAAGGAGGATTGCCTGCGCTGGACTATGATATGATAATGTTTTTTTTATGGGCGAAGCGCCAAACGATCATGCGGTTCACCTGATGGTAAGTGATTACCGTCGCCCACGTACATTTGCAACACCAGAGGTGCTGCAGTTGCGTTGTTGGCCTTTAAGGGTATTTGGGAGATGGGAGGGAGGATGGGAAGGGGGAAGGGGATGGGGAGAGGGCCTCCGGTTACCTCACTCACCGAACGAAACGCAGAAGCACAAGATGGTGATACTTCACGCCGGTATTCTGCAAGCCGTAGTACTAACCCAGTCGAGCCGGCTTATTCGAGCAAACAGCTTCGTATAGACAGACGTAGTGTAGGTCGATTCCCCCCAAAGATGGCGGACGGCTTGTAAAGTGTTACCGGAAGCCAATGGATGCAGGTGGCTCATGACCGTGCTTTGTTGTATTTTTTTGGAGATGCCCATGTTCAGCAGTTGATTTGTGACAGCCTGAAATTAAATTTAAATGGTGTGCCTCCGGTCACCTAACTCACCGAACGAAACGTGGTACTACACCGGTTGAGCTGGCCCATTGGAGCAGCTGCCAAAGCCGCCACTTGCCTCTACCACCTGGATTTTACTTTTACTAGTTGGCTATGTGATCCCAGAATATTCTCATTCTGACTTCATCTTTTATCTTATAAACATGTCTAAATATTCTTAATTTGTCTTACATCTGACATAGACGTGATTTCCATATCTTGTCCATGATCGGCGTCGTCCTGTTTAATGGGCCGGGTGCAGCGCGCCACCACCGCTGATGTACTGGAAAAGTACTGGTAACAAACGAAACGATCTGTTTATAGATCTAAACGAAGTCAAAATTAATAATTGCTCAGAAAACTTTTAAATAACTCTTTTGAAATGTAATAATAAATATACTTGAAAGCGTTGTTTGTGGCAAGTCCTATATTTAAAATAAAAAAAACAAGAAATAAAATATATTTGGTCCTATTATTTAATCTTTCATATAATTTATAAACTGAAATTAAAATAAAGGCTTTAAGCATTTCTTAATAAGATTATATTTAGAACTTTTTTGATTGTATATTTTTTTTAAACATACTTCGTTGATTAATAATCAATTAATCTGGCATTCCTTTATTAAATTAATAAATAATACATAATTATAAAAGAAATTAACAGTACAAGGAAAGAGCGTAATTTTGTAGAATAACGTACGCTTTGGAAGGGCATCTCTGGAGTCCAATCAGTGGTCGTTTCGTCATCGATGCCGTTACTGGTGCGGCGCGGCGTTGCCTCGCTGTGCTGTACTGGTGGCTGGATACTGAAACGTAACAAAAAGATATTTACAAGCACATAATTTAAATACTAGCTACCTGTTAATCACCCCCAACAATGCTTAAAAGCTGCTATTGAGATGGATGAAGGTGGAGCTATGCTGGGAATCTCCTTCGGCGGATACGGTTGCAATAAAAGGCAGTGAGGTGGCGTGTTACGTATTCCCACCTGATACAAAAAAATATTTAGGGCTCTAGTTCCACTCTGCTCAACGAATAGACACCGATAAGATTCACCACCGCAAATCTGTCACTCAGAACATCGTCAGGATCTCACAACATCAATCGCCAGTTGTCAACCGCGCAGGAGATATTATAGTGCCGTAAATGTACGCGCACACACAGAGCCACTCACTCGTCTTTATCTACCCATATCTGGTGTAATGCTTATGCGATAATGATCGGTGGAAGGGTCAGATGCAGTGTCAGAGATAACGCAACCAGGAACATAATAGAACCATAAGTCAACCAATAATATGTGTTTCTGCACTAATATTGACTTCGTCTGGGATTCGAACCCAGGACCCTTTGTCCTGGGGGGAGGCCTGGGGGAGGGCTATGTTCAGCAGTGGACTTGTGATAGGCTAAAATGATGATGATGATGATGACCCTTTGACTCAACAGTCAGGAACGCTAATCTTATAAGCGGTTGCCTTACATGGTATCGAGAACAGTTTTTTTAATTGTAGAGTCACGCTCTACTGATCAAAGACCGTTGTTACAAACCAGTTCGGCCTGGAGCGGTGGCGAGTCCTGCGCGGCTGCTCGGTGGAGCGGATGAGGTAGGTGTCGAGGCCGAGCTCGCGCAGGTACGGGTCCCGCCCGCCGCCGTCGCCGGGCTCCACCTCGAACGTTCCGTTGAGGCACTCCAGAGTCGCGGACGAGATGTGCACGCGTCTGTTGTATTGTAATTTATTTATAATTCAGGATTAAGGCGTATATGTGATGGGGAATATTCTATTTTTTTCTTGAAATGCCAAATGTCCCTGCAAGTTATATACCCCGTTAGCTAACAAAACAGGCTCTGGCGACCGAGTTAAGGACAATCGATTAAGATTTATCGAAACCAAATCCCGTAGATATGTGACAGGAAGCGGCATCACTAATGCGTGGGTGCATCACTAGTGTTCAGTTTGGACAAAACTTTCAAGAATGCGATAGAAAAATCCGGCTTTTGCTTTCGCATTCTTGGAGCGACCTATATTCAGCAGTTCAGATAAGCTGATGTAGCAGAAGTTGTCAAAAGAAAATACAGTCGGACGAGCTCAATGAATCGAGATGGCGGTGCGATGTGCCTAGAACATTTTAGTACAGCGTTCTGCAATTGCTACATATGTCTGCGGATTACGACTTGTTGTTACGAAGAAACTTTGCTACTGAATTTCACCTTTCAGAAGAAGAGAATTGTATTATTTATTCACAGATGAGACAAAATATCCTCAACCTTTTTCTTCAGAATCTATGTAATAAACGAGTACACAATACAAAGAAAACAACCCGTTGAAAGTAGGGCGAGAGGGATTTGTTTCGAAACATTCATACTGAATTATTCATCTCACCCCGGCAATCCGCCGCTCTCCATGTGATTCGCGACGCTGACGTCGTGCGACCACAAGTCGAACTGCCACTTCAGCAAGCCGAGCACGCCGCACAGCACTGCGCCGCTGTGAATGCCGATCCTCATATCTAGGTCTACCTGCAATGAATAATGCAACGTCAACAACAACGGAACTGTGAAACTAAAGTACGTACGATAATAATATCGTTTTTCTTGAGCGTAACGTAATAAGCGATAAAGTATTTGAAGTTATACTTCTTTGGCGCGTTTGGGAAAAATTATGATGCGCGCGCACACATCTAAAATGAACAGGATGAAGTTGGTTTCTAAATGTCTCTTAAATTATTACGATGCTCGCGCACACCGACATCTAAAAATAACACGATGAATTTGGTTTCTAAATGTCTCTTAAATTATCTTGGTAACTATTATGGAGACTATACACTATAATGTACACTCTGTATATTCAAAGTGGTTATTCAAATATTTATGAATCTTTACCACACGTGTTTTACATCAGTGGAGATAAAAACATATAAGTAAGTAAAGTAATAGCTCGCAAGTGCCCAATGCTGGGCAAAGGCCTCTTTCTCAAATACTAGTAATCAGAGAGGGTTCAAGAGCCGGGAAGGACCCGCCACGCTGCTCCAGTGCGGGATGGCGGGCTTCACATATCCTCGAAATAATAATTATTATTTCTCAGACATGCAGGTTTCCTCACGATGTTTTCCTTCACCGCTAAGCACGTGGTAAACAGCAGTTAAAATTGTTATTAACAATGTTAGAGGTGCCGGCACCGGGGATCGAACCCTGGTTACTCACGCTCTATGACACTAACGTGAGTGCCCTGGCTACTAGGCTACCACGACTCAAGAACATATATTCATACATAAATATAAATGTGTATTTGTGTGTGATTTTAAATTATATATGGTAGTCAATGATAATTTATTGTACTATCCGTGATAAAAGTGGTTTCTTTGTATGATAAACAATTTTAAGTGGGTTTATTTGTTTGATTTGAGGTTAATTATAGGTAAGGTATGTATTCTTTTTATTTGTTTTCTTTATACATTCATTTTTATTATTACATTCTTATTATTCGATAAATAGTTTATTTTAAAGCCTTTTAAAGTTAATAATTTTTTTTTAATTAAACAATTTAATATATTTTTTTCACAAACAAAGAGTACTGGCACACGGGAATAAACTAATAGCTATTTTTGTTTTGTTACGCTAAACAAGTATAACTTCTCACGTGCGCACATAAGTACGTACAGACACACGCTCTTTTTTTTAATCTCATGGCTATCTCTGGAAACAAAGCCGGCCACTATCGCTACTCGTCATGTTCTATTATCCGGAGAAGCGAAAAGTGGGTTGCGACACTCACTTGTCCGGCGTAGTCAAGTAGACTACACTAAGTGGTGCCAAATACAATTCAGTAATCTCTGTTTACCCTATGGGTGACAGGCGTAAGTACCCATATTATACAGGCTGGATGTAACATTACGACATTAAATTTAACCTCTTATATTACATGGCATTTCTAGGTGATTCGCACCTAATATACAGTGTAAGGGTGTCCGTCGGTCCAACACTTAGCTAATCCTCACAATACCGGTCACAGCCTCCAGTGACTGACGCTTTTCACGTCTCCAATTCGCGATTCAAGACCTCCTGCGACATCGTCGCTCTTGCTTTATTCATCGTGCGAGTCGAATTGCACTTATGTTTTATTCAGCAATTGTGTTTTGAAAAAAAAATTTATTCATTCTTTAATTTTGTTTTTACTATTTTAAAATAATTAGACCCACTAGTACTAACCATGCTTCCATAAAACGTCTGTAACGTCGCATCCAACCTGTTTATTATAATTTTGCTCCCAACAGATCTATACAAGGTCTAGATACCTCGTAGGTAGATTCCGCTAAGAACTAGAACATACCTTACTTAATTTACCTACTAGCTATCGCTTGACGCTTGAGCGAGCAGACAAAAATATATTTTCTGGTATGGATGTGTTATCTTAAGTCATTACCAGTGTTTTTTTTTAAATCTATTTACTATACATACTAACATAACTGACATTGTTCTGAAATGTTATAATAGATATATAAAAAGTATTTTTAATAGTAAGAGTAATCTGGTACTGTGTCTAGTGGAGTAGTAAAAATTATTTGACATAAGAAAGATAATTTCGACTACTAATAACTTAGAAAAATTAAAAAACATCTGGTACTGCGATAGCCAACCCGCTTGCCAAGTACAGCGATTCCGGTAAATCCGTCTCTTTGGTAACGCCTATGTTCAGCTGTGGACTGTTTACTGGTCTGCGTTGTAGACGTTATAACGTATGTATGTATGTAGACGTATCACTTTTCACCAGACCTTATTTGAAATAAGTGACAGGGGAACCGGTCGCTGTCTTAGTGCACTAACGAATCTCGCAGGTACGAGTCCTGCGATACGGGATCGAACTCGGAACCTACTGATTAGTACGCAGAGCCCCCCCCCACCCTAACGAATGGACACCGGACGAGTACCTGCGCGTTGTAGCGCACGTCGCGTATCGCTCGGATCATGTGCAGACCCATGTTCACGCAGCAGTAGGCGTGGTCGCTGCGCCGCTCGGGCAGCCCGCTCACGCAGAAGTAGCAGTCGCCCAGCAGCTTGATGCGCAGGCAGTGGTTCTCCTGAGTCAAACGCACTATTTCAGATCCCTCGTGACAAGGGATGTACGCACAGACATTTTGGTACATAACAATTTTTCTCTTTTTATTTCTCATTAAAAACAAACATTATCTCTCGCTGTAGGAATTTAACTTGTGTGAGAACAATTATTGGTAGTCCATATAAATATTAAGCCGTTACACCAACAAGCCGTCTAAAGCAATGTTTAATGATGACAATGTCATCCTGGCTGTTTTCGACCACCGCGATAACTTCCGATTAATAACGACAATTGTTAAAAGCGCAGTTTATATTATAGGGTACCCAAGGTTCAACAGTAAGGTAAGTCAATCGAACACCACGCGGTCAGTCAGATTTCATAACCTTTAAAATTTAATTGAAATTGATGACCGCTGGTGGCTTAGTGGTTAGTGTATTGGACTATCGTTTCACGTCGGCCCTATATGAGTCCGGTGTTCGTAGTAGCAGAAGTCTAAATATTAAATTAGGATTTTTTCGTGTTGGGTGTTTTGTTATACGTCTGCATCTGACCCTTCGTCCTGTCTTATCGCCTGTACGCTACATCGGATATGTGGAGGTGGACGACTGAGTATTATCCTTTCCTATCTTTAATTTGCCCATATACTTACAAGTATGAGCAGAGGCGGGAAGGGGCGCCGGCCTCGGCACTTTCAATGAAAGTACTTACTTAGAGGGCGCTATCGTGATGATTGGACGCGGGCGCTACATGAGCTAGAGACGCCTTTGAGTATGGGTACACTGTAATACATCATACACACTTGGCAACTGCAGATTAGTGTTCGGAAATATTCAACGTGGTCGACTTCGGCCAGAATGTGAACGAAATATCGAAATTAATTTAAATAAATCACTCGTCACATATACTCAAAAATTGAGCGTATGACTAAATAATCGTATCGAAATCATTTAATACAATGCGAATATTTTTGTGAAAGGGGAATAAATCAGCGTCAATCATTTTTAAGCGTGGTAGAGCCAAGCGGCCGCTTTAGCTGCTGCTCGGATGGGCCGGCTCGACCGGATTGGTACCACGGTCTCGCAGAATACCGACGTGAAGTAGAGGCATCTTATGCTTCTTCGTTTCGTTCGGTGAGTGAGGTAACTGGAGGCCCACACCCCCCACCCTATTACCCTCCTCTTCCCTCCCATCTCCCAACTATCCTTAACGACCGGCAACGCACCTGTAGCATCTATGGTGTTGCAGATGTACGTGGGCGACGGTAATCACTTACCATTTGGTGAACCGCTTGCTCGCTTGCCGCCTTTTCTATAAAAAAAAAATCAGCATTTTGCCTAAAAAACTCTTACACACTGGCGTCTAACGAAGAAGACTTCTTTCACAGACTGACTGTGGAAAATCTAATGGCCTAACCAAAGGCTACGTCACAGTGCCACAGTGCTGGTACTGCGCTCACCGACCCAACGTGTCAAGTGTCTATGTACAAGCATTTCCGCTTTTGGAATGAATTCCAGGAAAAGCCAATGTCTAGTGACCTTCGATAATGAAACTGCGGAGTTAATATGATGACTTTATTTTTAAATACTTAATCGTTACAACACAAATCTTCTTTGGACTACACTCAACAATAATAAAGAATAAAATTTATCTATCGCAAATAGAGCAAATTAAAAGATAGTTTTGTATATATCATAATGTAACTCACCGATGCCAGCCTGTCGAAGCGCGCAAACAGTTCGTTTAGTAGCTTCACCAATTCCTGAGCACTGCATTTGCTCGACAATTCTATAAAAAAAATTACATTTGTAAAATTTATACATAGTTAATCTAATGAGAAATGTAAGACGGCGTAAGCATCTGCCACCCGCTTTCTTCCCCTGGGTGTCGTGAGTGGCGACTAAGGGAAAAGTAATCTCATGGCCGTCTCCAGTAACAAACCCGACTGTGAGTATCCTCGACTATGTTATGTTATGAAGGGCTGATATTCGCAACTCCACGACTGTGCGTGTAACTTGCGTGTGGTGATCGCCGAACAAATGCGTTGAAAATCGCAATGGCTTCCGACAGATTGCGGGACAACCATCTCGAAAAATACCAGAGCAAAAATAAGCCGGCAGCGCATCTGTAGCTCCTCTGGTGTTGTGGATGTTCGTGGGCGTCGGTGATCACTTACCATCAGGTGAGCCGCACGCTCGTTTGCCCCCTTCTTCTATATAAAAAAAAAATAAGCAGGTCGATAACAGGTAGCAGCATCTAAGGCTCGAGGTGTCTGGTACTGCGATTGCTGATCCGCTTGACCGTATCGATTATGGCAAATCCGTCCTGAGTAGTCTTCATAGAAAGTCGTATAGTGTTAATTTTTAACATGGTTTCCTTTAACCAAGAATAGTGTATAGTGTATAGGTGCCAATGCACGTAACCATGTCTTGGATGTGAAAAATAACACGGTATGATTTTATCGGGAAATAACATCACACGGAATTGTTGTGAAATAATTTTAAGGCATAACGCATAAAAATCAGATATTTGACAAGGTGGCTTTGTCTTAAAATGGAATGTTTACCTGTGAACCCCTTTATGTCGGCGTACAATATAGACACGTCTTCATGCCTCTGTATGTATAAATTGTTAAACTGTTGCTCTTGGAATTCTCCCTTCACCCTCGACACATGGCTGTAGATTTCTTTGGCTAAAAAATCTGGTATCACTGTGAAAAAATAATTCCACTGGTTATAATAGATTGTAAATTGTCGTTTATATCAATATTTACTCCTATAGTCGCCTCTGATGAGACTCGCTAAAAAGCTTGTTCTTATAGTTTATACATATTGCCAAGCTCCTAAAAATCCGATCGTCGTTTTCTCCAAAGTCGAACAGGTTCTGTTCAAAAAAAAAAAATCTCTAGCAATTGGGAGTTTTTAGTCCGAGGGTAGCGGCTCTGCGCGAGTCAACCTACCCAGTGTGGTGAGTACGAACAAAGCTTGTATATATGACATGCAAGATTTAATTACGCATTATCTTGCAGTGGATATAAAAATACTGAAACAGAAGACGTAGACCTTACCACTCTGAAAAAGCTTCCACTGGCGGTCGCTCTCACGCTTGGTTCGTTGCCGCGTCACCATGGAGCGGTGCGTCTCGAGGAACGCTTTCCGCTGCCCCCAGTCCGTGAGGTACTTGGCGTACATGCCCGCGAAGTTAACCGCGTTGTATAGTAGAGCGTTGCCTAACAGCAGGCGCAGTGCGCATGATTGTGCCTAGAAAAAAAAAGAAGAAAGAGAGAGACAATGATTATTCGATGCTAAAACACATCAAAGAAATAACAGATAATACAATATGTTGGATTATGTCATAAGTAAGATGGAGTAAAACCCGAATCAGTAGACAAAGATGATAAGCTTAAAGACAGTTTAAAAAGAAATTTTCAAATTCAAATCTTTGTAAAATTTGTAAATTCGAAAAGAAGAGTAAAGAAGCAGTTTGTAAATGTCCAGTGCGACGTGTGGCTCGGACTTTAGACATGGTTTTTATTATTTCTCAGACATGCACATTTATTTTCCTTCACCGTTGAAGATGTGGTTAATTCAGTTAACAACGTCAGTGGTGCCGGCGCCGGCGCTCGGACCGAGGTCACTAACTAGCTTACCAGGAAATTAAAGTGAATACTCTGACCACCGTGGAAAAAGAGCCGTGGTAGCCTAGTGGTCAGGGCGCTCACTTTAGTGTCATTGTGCGCGAGTGACCTGGGTTCGATCCCCGGTGCCGGCACCACTAAAATTGTTATTAATAATTTTAAGTGCTGTATTTACCACGTGCTCAACGGTGAAGGAAAACATCGTGAGGAAACCTGCATGTATGAGAAAGAATAAAAATATTATTTCGAGGATATGTGAAGCTCGCCAACCCGCACTGGAGCAGCGTGGCGGGCCTTTCCCGGCTCCTAAACCCTCTCTGATACTAATATTTGAGAAGGAGGCCTTTGCCCAGCAGTGGACACTTACAGGCTACTTTACTGTTACTTACTACTCTGACCACTAAGTTATTGTGAAAAGACTGGTGTTGTTGTAGTGTGATGTGAAAACATGAGCGATACTTACAGCCTCAGAATTTTTATTCATAATATCCCTTATCACTACGGCCGTGGCGAGCACATGTGACAGCGACGATAAGAGGCCAATCAGAATGCACCAGCCCAAGGAAAGCGGCAACATGGCGTACGGCACGAATATGATGAACAGCATGTACCACACTTGATTTTCTGGAGCTTGGAAACCGATTCCTTGTCCGCTTAGACCTAGGTACAATGATTTAGATGATTCATGTTCAAAGCTCATTGAAACGCAAAATAATATGAGGTTGGTTTATTTTGAAACTCCGACATTTATTTGCTGATTTGGTGGGAACAGATTTAGTAGATTAAAAACAGTTTTAAATCAAATAACTTTTCAATTCTTTTAAGAATGATGGTTTCTAATATTAAATCGAAGTTTAATATGTTTTTTTTTTAAATTTTAGAATGCATTTATTGTTTTCAAGTTAAGTTAATTTAATGGTATAAAAGTAAGTTTAGGAGCGTCGTTCTACAGATTTCAGTTCATGGATGTGACTTTAAGCACATAAGCAAGTATCGAAATTTACTATTCTAAAAAATCTATATTATGTACAGAGTGGGATCGAAGTTTCAGTATACTCTGTGCTACAGAAGTGGCGTAACTCAGAGCTATGTAGATATATTATAGTTCAAATCTTCGAATAATTTTTATATTCTTATAATAATAATAACAACTTTAGTTGTATTAATAAGAAAAATATGCATGTTTCATTACAATAATTGTATTATATTATTCATTCCGTACTAATCGAAATTCAAAACGCTCGTTGAAACGAAATTTTATCATTATAAAGAACGTCGCCTATTAGGGTCACTCATCATCGGCTCTTTCGCTACGTATGAGTTTTACCACCCTCTTACCCATTACTGCTTACCAAGCAGTAGTGTAAATACGGTTGTGTTCCGGTTTGAAAGGTGTAGAGAGCCAGTACAATTACAAGCTGTGAGGCTTCCATTTTATTCTTCAGGGTTGTCGACGCATCTGATTGAACCTTCTTTGATTGAAGTTTTTTTATTCTACGAGAACGGCGGCAAATGAGCAATAGCTTCACCTGATGGTATGTGATTACCGTCGCCCACGTACATCTGCAACACATGAGGTGCTGCAGGTGCGTTGCCGGCCTTTAATGGTATTTGGGAGATGGTAGAGAGGATAAGGAGTGAAATGGGGTGGAAGGGGAGCGGGGATCCGGTTACCTCGCTCACCGAACGAAACGCAGAAGCATAAGATGCCTCTACTTCACGCCGGTATTCTGCGAGGTCGTGGTATTAATCCTGGCACACAATTTCTGGCACATTCGAGCAGCAGCTAAAGCAGCCGCTTAGATCTACCACGTTAAAAAGGTGTCCATTAGCTGCAGTAGGTACTTGCTATGCGATAGACTGTCAGCTAGTTCGTCACAGGAAAAAAATAAATAAAAGTAGATAGAGAACTAAAGACTTACCCTGAGCTATCAGCAGTATCCAGGTGGCAGTGGCTGCCCAGTGGAGGTAGTTGTTGGCGAAGCAGCGCCAGCAGCCCAGCAGACACACTGCCACGTTGAGACACGCAAATGCCACCGTCCACGCAATCTGATACCCGTCCGCTACTGACTCGACTGCAGTTCAAATTGTGGACATTAATGTTGCATAATCATTTCATTGATATTATCATAAAATAAAAAAAAAAATATATCTTTATTTACGTAAACACAGAGAATACATATAACTATCATCTGGAGACTCCTTTTAAGCAAATAATGCCTGTGCCAGGAGACGCCGCTCTTCCATATCTTAAATTAACGAAATATATTATCTATATTTACCAAAATATTAATTATCAAGTAACATGCGTGCAGAGTTAGTTTGCTTGTGTATAGGTGAGTATGTCTCTCTCTCTCTCTCTCTCTCTCTCTCTCTCTCTCTCTCTCTGTGTGTGTGTGTGTGTTTGTTTGTTTGTGTATGCATGTGTGCGCGAAGGGAGTAAGTGTATATGTGTTAGTCCTTTCCAAATTACTTCACGTATTCCAAGAGTTTCTCCATTACATCATACGTTAATGTTTTTAGCCATTGTGTTAATAAATCATAAGTATGTCAATACGTGAATATCGAAACTTGAAGTATAATTTCTCTCCTTGTATTATAAATACTTTTTAGGTATTGTTCCACTCTCTTCTCATAACTTTCAGGTAAGAATGTTTAAACTTCGACCACAGGCAATACCAGTTTTCAATAAAAAGCTTCGCATTTGTATTCCAGCGCGAACCATAATAGTCCTTCTATAAAAATAGGCTAGAAAGTAATGGACGGCGTCTAGCCCAGTGTGGTGAGTGGAAATCTTCAATGCATGACATGTCCGTTTTTGTTGGCGCGTTTATGGCCTATGTCCACTTGTGGTTTTATACAAGCTAATGATAATAATAAAGTGAATATTCCCTGGGACAGATGTCGAGCCTGTCGCCGTCCCGGGGAGTCGCTTCGGCATGTCATCTCCGGTTGTTCAGCGCGGACAGGACGATTCATGCAAATAAGCCTGACATCGTGTTGATGGACCGAGCACAGTCGAGGATATTTTTGGTCGACATCACCATTCCATATGATGAGAACCTTGTGAAAGCCGAAACAGACAAGAAGACAAAATATCTGGACCTGGCTCACGAGGTAACCGACATGTGGGGTGGTATGCCGACCGAAATTATTCCAATCGTCGTCTCTGCGAATGGGTTAATTCCAGTCAGCCTCTCGGAACATCTGAGGCGGCTGGGACTCCGTGACGGACCGCTCCGAGCTCAAATGCAGAAGGCAGTGCTACTCGATACCGCTCGCATTGTCCGCCGGTTTCTTTCCCTTTCTCCCTAACCCTCGGCCGTCTGGTCTCCCCTGCCGGGGGCTTCCATCTGGTTGGGTTTTAATTATCTATTTAATTTTATTATATAAATATTTTATAAAATATTACTTATATATGTACTTATATATGTATTTATTTATACAACCCAACCAGATGAGTAAATATAGAAGTACCCCAAAAAAATTTCGAAGTGAATATCATTTAAAGTTAAATTGCATATACAAATATAAATATGTAAGTATGTTTGTTTAGGTACAATTTTCCGTGTTTGTAGAATACGACCATGATAGATGGATTTAACGACAATGATTTATTTCATTTCTTGTGTTTATGGGGCACATGACTTGAAATCTAGTAGCTAAAGTATTTTTTGTCTATTGTTTCTTTACTTTGAAGTTATTATATATTTTTTCTTCTTCCTCTTCTTCTTTAACAATCTGTACATGACCTATTACCTACGTTCTGTCGTGGACTATTTACCCATTTCCTTTTTTTACCTGATCTAGATCGAGGGAGTCTCCACATACTTACAGCCTTCATCAATGGGGATGGATGGATACAGTAAATGCCCTATGTTCCTATCTAGGAATACAGAGACAGAATAGGAGTTGATCGGATTTCTCGCTTCTTAGTCGCTTATGGCCTGATTTTCCTATGGACGACTCTTACGACTCCCACAGTAAGAAATTGGTTGGCAGATTTTCTTACGTCGCCACTAAATGGCTTTGTTTAATCGGTAAAAATTTTATGATGGTGGTATATTACAAATCGGAATGGTTGTGATAAAATGTCTTTTGTTGGCCGAGAGTATGTCCAATGTTTTGTGGTTTTTTGGTATTTATAAGCTGGTACGGTATAGTAAAAAATGGACATTGTTTCTAATTCTCTATATTTATTTTAGTGTAAACACTTACTGTTATTTCTATTGGTCAGCGTATATATAAGTGATAAACAGATCTGCAATAGGAAAATAAACATTAATAACATAAGAATTTAATCAAAGAAACCTAATTCATATTTTTAATTTAAAGTTAAAAATTTATTTAGTTCGTAAATTTCTATAACTAATCTTTTTACTAAAAACGTTGCTTCCACTGAAGGAGTGCAGTTTACAGACATAGATTCCACATAGACAAACATCCAGATCCCGAAGAATTATTGGTAGGTCATACAAATACATGACCCGGGCGGGAGTAGAAACCGGCACAGAGAAGCCTTGGTGGATCAGGGGTCAGACAGTTCTAGTGCTCTCATATCACGAAAAAAATAATTGGTATTCAAGTACTTGTATATTGCCTAGATTAGTTATTTTACTTAAATTATCATAACAATCTACGTACCTACCTTAAGTGCTAAATCGACCACGTTGACCATGATCAGGGACTTCTGACGCTGCCTCCGCGAGTACCGCTGATATGATAGCTCTACCGTTTCATCCTAAAAGTAGTTACTAGCTACTTAAAGTAGGATCTTTGTTTTATTTATGTTGCCCTATTAAAATAGATTATTTTGGTACTATTACTTAAGACTATAATCAAAGCCAGAAAAGAGAAAAAGAAAGAAATGTCTATTGTTGCAAGACGTCATGAGTTATCTTTGAACTAAGTTTTTTTTTTTTCCGTTAATGGCAACCTAATGATTACTGCCAACGTCCAGTCATTAAAATAATTAACGGAAAAATCTGTTATTCTGATTATAAGCCGAAATCATAATAACTATGATCTAATGAATTGATGTGAAACTAATTGTACTAAAAATGCAAATTATATTAAAATAAATAAAGAAAAAAAAAAAAAGATCTAACTAGTCTATTAAAAATATTGGATAGTACCAGGTCATACTACAGACAATGAACTAAATATCATAACTTAATGTTATTTGTATCTAAATATTCTACAAGACAGTTAAAAATATTTTTATAGGAAGAATTTCTATAGGAAGGGGTATTTTAAGTTTTATTAAAGAGTTATATAGTAAGGAATGATCATATAAAGGACACGAGAAGAAAATATGATTAAGGTAGCCAATGTCTAATCCACATTCACATATTCAAGAATCTTTTATATGAAGCCTAGCAAGATGAACCGAATTACAGCAGTGACCCAAGCGCATTCTACATATCATTGATGTATATTTCTTACAAACGTTTAATTTATAAAACCAAGGCTTACTAGGAATATTGGGTTGAATTTTGGCATAGTGAAAGCCTTTCGTCATTTTGGTTTGGTTCCAATACTTAGTCCACCTATCTCTACATAACGATTTCGTTGTCGTTATAAGGTCATGGCAATAATTTTTAAAAAGAAAAGTATCCCCACAGACTATAGCTTGTTTAGCAAGTTTATCAGCATATTCATTACCAGATATACCAACATGACTCGGAATCCAAACAAAGGAAATGTTAACATTTTGAAATTTGAATAGGAATAAAAATTTCTTTATTTCAAATACCAAAGGATTGCGTGAGATACCATAGAAAGGGTTGTGAACTAATGCCTGTAAAGAACTCAGAGAATCGGTAAATATAACGCTAGTTTTAAATTTAAAAAGATAGCAATATTTTATTGCTTGTAAAATGGCTAGCATTTCACCTGTAAAAAACAGAAGATTCTGGAGGACTTTTTATTTTCTGGACTATTTTCCAATTTTGGTGATATATCGCATAACCAGTATAACCTTTTTTCGTCGAGTTTGGAAGCATCAGTAAAAATACGATGATGGTCTGGGAAATGTTTATCTACTGCAAAAAGAAATTCTTTATTTGATTCAATGGAAGATTTATTTAGTCCAAAATCTAAGATAACTGTTGGACTGTAAAGGACTACGTCAAATGAATTGGAGAAAAGAGGTAGAGTAGCAGACCGATGAATAGGATCTAGCAAAGCATTATAATGTTCATAACTTTTTACTAAATTGGGAGTTGCTTTGGTATGCCAGTACTTTCCTGAATTCATTAAAATGTATTGTGAAAGTAAACGAATCTTAGGGATTAATGGATGGTTGGAAAATTGAAGAGCCCTATAAAAAAAGGCACCCGATAAATATTGCCGTCTAATATAGAGAGGTGGATCTCCGCACTCAATCTGCAAGGCGTTTATAGGCGACGAATTCATAGCACTTAAGATTATTCTTAGAGACTTGTGTTGAATGACGTCTAACATTTTTAATCCTCTTTTATTAGAAGGTTCAAGAAGAAATGAGGCATAATCTAAACGACTTCTTATTATTGCATTATAGATTAATTTTAAGGAATATGGATGAGCACCCCACCATACCCCACACAAAGCTCTTAATATGTTAATATTTTTTTCACATTTTTTTTTAGTATAAATGACATGGGGCATGCCGCATAATTTGTTATCTATAATTAAACCGAGAAATTTCACTTGCTTAATATTTTCAAGCGGATAATTAATAAAATGTACTTGTGGTACAACTCTTTTGCGATAAAAAACAATAGTATTGCTTTTATTTGGGGAAATTTCTAGTTGATGCTCATCTAACCACGTTGTCATAGACAGAAGATCATGTTCTATTGCATTAACACAGTATTCTATACATTTATCATTTACATAAACTAAAATATCGTCTGCATATTGTAAAATCCTGCACTTTGAAATGTGCTGGTCTAAATCTAATGTATAAATATTGTATAATAAAGGGCTTAAAACAGAGCCTTGCGGAAGGCCTTTGAACACCTTTCGAGTTAATTTTATGTCATCAATAATTTTAAGATGAATAAAGCGGTCTAGAAATAAATTGAACTAAGTTGTTATATACTTGAAGTAACCTAACTTTACGTGCTAATTATGTTTAAAAATCAAAAGTAAAGTTTTGTCTTCTATCATTAT
Source organism: Bhutanitis thaidina (assembly GCA_029286595.1). Taxonomy (NCBI): domain Eukaryota; kingdom Metazoa; phylum Arthropoda; class Insecta; order Lepidoptera; family Papilionidae; genus Bhutanitis; species Bhutanitis thaidina. The sequence continues at coordinate 9,301,073 of JAGSMS010000018.1, forward strand.
TAAAATTAAAATAAATACAGTAAGAAAATACCTTAAAGCTATTTGTAATAGATGGCCAATAAATCCCTTTGTAATATCTCCCCGTCCTCAGAATGGATTCCGTTGACACTGAAGAAAATATAAATAAAATAAATGAGGCCTTTGTTCCAATCATTTAGTATAGAAACCTTCCTCGTATTACGGAGCATGAATATATGTATATAGTGCAGAGTATAAAGTAAAACAACAAATAATGAAAAGAGCCTTCGGTTACCTCACTCATTGAACGAAACGCAGAAGCACAAGATGCCTCTATTTCACGCCGGTATTCTGTGAGGGCGTGGTACCAACCCGGTCGAGCCGGCCCGTTCGAGCAGCAACAAAAGCCACTGCTTGGCCCTACCACGTCTAAAAGTTAAATATTGTGTGGTTGTACCGAACTCTCGGTGCGCGAGTCCGATTTGTTTTTAAATACAATTGTAGAACCTTAACCCTTTACTGTTTCTAATAATCATTATGTTCATTAATCTTTCTAATGTTCACCACAGGTCTATCCAAAACTGGCTATATTTAGTAAAGTACATAATCAGTAAAGATCACGCTTGGCTACCGTATTATCACTCGCAGCACCAGGCACCCAGAGCTTTCAAGCTGTCGTGATCAATCCGGGTAATGTAGGTCTGGCAAATCTCTGATGGTTACCTCGATAACTTTCTTAATCCATACGAAAACTACGGGATTATATGCGGTTGAGAATTTTTTACATGGCTAATATTAATTGATCATACTAACAAACTGAAGTTTTATTAATTGAATATTTAAAGTATGTTAGCTTATTTAATGAATTTCTGTAACAACTACTTAAAACTGTATATGAATGAATATGTACGATATTAATGAAAGCAGATTTGTACCTGGATCGCTCTCCGTTCGAAAGGGATCGAGGCTGTTGCGCGGACTGTTCGACGAACCGTCGTCGTCGCTGATGCGATGCTGGAATGAAACAAAATATTTAATATAAACAATTTTCAAATATTATGTATTAAAAATTTACCTTCGAACGAAAGTATACCTTCACCTTTTAAAGGTAGGTAAGGTGTTTCTTTCGTAAAATAAATATTTATACTCTTCGAAATCAGCAAAAAAGCTTCTGAACACATCTTTATTTTTTTTATAGCCTAGTTTTCAGGGTGCTCGCTTTAATTTCATAGAGCGCGAGTGACCTGAGTTCGATCCTCGTTTCCGACATCACTCAAATCGTTAAATAGTAATTTTAGGTGTGGTATTTACAATGTGTTCGGCGGTGATGAAAAACAAACATAATGATGAAACCTGCATGTCTGAGAAATATTAAAAAGTATTATTTCGAGGATATGTGAAGCAGAAAGCGGGCTTGGAGCAGCGTGGCGGCCCCTACCGGGCTCCAAAACGCTCTCAGATATTTGAGAAGGAGGCCTTTGCCAAACAGTGGGCTGTTCGGCAAAGGCCTCCCTACATGCTGCAACCTTTACTTTTTATTTCATAATAAATGTAATACACCGCTGTAAGAAGTAGATATGAATGTCTAAGTATCGGTATTATAGGTACTACTATGTTGTACATTTGAAAATCTGGCACAACGTGTCCGCTTCATTAGCACGCTGCAAAACTTCCTCTAGTATATATCTATGTATAGGGTAAAAGCTGAGGGTTGCGGATTTGAATCGCGCTAGGATTAGGTAGTTGGATTCTAACGTGCAACCTTCAGCTTCAAAGGAAGGGTCACTACCTGCTAGGCTATCGCGCTGTCTTTCTAGTACATTGCGCTCCTTCAACGTTGCCGCATGTCAACTGTGTGATCTATTCTAGCTCTTTTGGATTTCCCTTATTCGACCTTTATGACGACGTGTTGAGATGAGGTAGTAGACTCTCACGTCGTCACCACACTAAGTACAGACATACAGAGACGACAAACAACAGACATGTAGTTTTTCTCTTATCCTTTTCCTACACCAAGCACGCGGTAAGTGTGGCAATTAAAATAGCAATTACATTATTAATTCCATATCGGTTACAAGTTTTTTCGTTAACTTTCGGGATTTGAACTCTAGTCTCACGCGTACTATGGAAGTAAAGTACTGCTTAGCTTGCCTACGGCTTAAATGTGGTAGGGTACTAGTGTTAGTATTCTCCCTCATCAGCATTTTGTAGTCCACTGCTGAACATGGGTCTCTCCGAGAAAGCACCAGAATAAGCCGGGTTCCATTTCTCGGAAGGTTCACCCGTACTCACCGCGCTGGGCAAGTCGGTTTGTGAGCGCAGTACCCTCACACTAGTGATGATTGACATCTTTAAGGCCAAAGTAAATAGACACCTTCTAGGCAAACGTGTACCATCCAAGGCTTCATCTTCGCCTTCCATCAAGCGAGATTGAGGTCAAACGTAAGCCTATTTTTTATAAAAAAAAACTCACTCGTTTGTGGAATTTGGGTTCGGTAAATTCAAGAGAATATCGCGGAACCGTCATTCTATCGCCACAGCCTCGTTCTCTAGTACCACGCGCAGAAGAGGATGTCATTTAGAGAAAGAGATGGTTTGTTACACACCACCAACTACAATTATAATCCAACCTTTATTTGAGCAGTCTAGAGACGAATTTCAACGTACTGTCCTGAAGGTTATATCCATCCAATTAGGTTATATAATTGTACTTTGGCCTGATGATCAAAACTGCACTTTATTTCTATCAATTAACCCATGTAAAGCTTCAGACACAAATTGATGTCTCCCTCTCGAAATTGACTTAGTGTTCCCAAAGTCCCGAAGAGCGTTCGTCCCGTGAAAATTGTCAGCAATTAAACGCACGGCCTCTGAGATTTGCCTAAATATACAGTTATGCGAAATGCGAGGTCGCAGAAGGTTGAACATTGAATATATTGTATATATAGCGTACGCTTAAAAAGGTTATATTTAGACATTTAACTGTAAATTTTTGATTTATTTGCCCAAACATTGGCTGTATTTTGTTTTGAAGAGCACTTAAGATGCAATTAGACGACTCGGTGGCGTAGTGGCTAAGCGTTTAGCTGCGGCGCTGTGGGTCGCGGGTTCGATTCCCGCACGGGACTAGTATTTGTATGGACTACAAATAATAGTTCCCGGTCTGGGTGTTTGTCCATGTGGAATTCATGTATGTAAACAGTCCGAGCGACACAGGAGAAATTCCTACAGCGGAAGGTAACTTTTTTTAAATGAAGAAAAAATAAATGAAGAAATTAGCCGTGTTGTAGCGGTGAAGGAATATTTGTTACCTTCTTTCTTTCCGTGGGTAACGGCAAGTCCTATCATGTAAGGAGTAAGAAGTTTAAATGGGTAAGAAGTGCTACGTTGAGCACGATCAAAGCGAAATCCGTAAGCTTCTGAATGGTAGGGATGAGTCTTGACATTATTATACAAACGGATTTTTCTGGTGGTGGTTATTTTTTTTAATGGGAAAGGAGGCAAACGGTAAGTAATTACCATCGCCCACGTACATCTGGAACAGCAGAGGTGCTGCAGGTGCGTTGCCGGCCTTGAAGGGTATTTGGGAGATGGGAGGGAGAATGAGGAGACGGATAGGGAGAGGGAGTGGGCCTCACTCACCGAACGAAACGTAAAAGCACAAGATGCCTCTACTTCACGCCGATATTCTGCGAGGCCGTGGTACCGACCCGGTCGAGCCGGTCATTTGGGCCGCAGCAAAAGCCGCTTGGCTCTACCACATATAAAACTTTCTCCACCCAAATTTTACAAAGTTTTTGGTGTCACTGCTTTGGTGTCTGCTGTAATGGACCCGTGTATTATTTTGCTATTTGTCACCTTCTACGGGTGCCATGTTCCGTAATAGGTGGTTCTATTCTTAAATTTCGACAGCCATACGGAATAGCCTTGCCTGAAGACATTAGGAAAGTGTCCAGTAAGTTATCGTTCAAGAGACTGGTACGAACACCTCTTCAAGTGTTCGACATCCGTTCCCTCTTAGTGGAATTGATATCGTCGGTCATTGTAATTATAATCATATTTTGTATGCTGTATGTATATATATTTATATATATATATTTATGAGTATACTTATTTGTTTATAATATTTATTCCGCCTGTATGTAAGTGTATTTTATATATTTATTCATGTACTTTTTTTTTAACAAATTTAATGTTTGGCACCCTTACTATATCTCTCCACGCCCCGGTTGACTGGCAGAAAATGCCAAGAGGCATTAAGTCCGCCCCTTGTATATTACATTTTGTTTAAAGGTATTTAAATAAAGTTTAAATAAATAAAATAGCCAGCAAGGTCCATCTTGATTAAATATATAGGCATTAACACCGACACTTTCACCCACAGAGATTTTGGCCTTTCCGAGAGATATAACGGTCGGCGAGCTGCGACGCCAGGATGGCTGTTGCTGCCATGAGATTTTCAATATTTTATCATGACATTATTATATGGAGAAAAAGACTTATTCCGGCTCATATACCAGTATACAAGTCATAGACTAGTAGCAAAAGGGAGATAACTAAAGAAACACTCGTTTCCTTATCAATGCTCGAACTAAATATATTATTTTTATACTTAAACAAGCAAAAAGCCTTCCTTCTTACTGACCCAATCTTACCGAAGTTTGAAGCCGATATTCACGCAGTTATTATGTTATTTGATTTAAAGCAGTCGCTGTTGCTCACTAATTCATTTCCCCCAATTCGCATTCGTCACGCTACAGCGGCCATAAGTTCTAGTAACTAAGTACATTCGTATCGTAAATTTGTTATGCAAATGTAGTGTAATTTATTACGCGCCATATTTCGCTGAGGTTTGTTTTAGCTTCGTCTGGCTGAAATAGGAATCGGGTTGTCTAAATAGAAAAGTTAAGAATGGAATAGTAAATGAAATGGTTTATCTTCGTCATCGTCACAGAATATTACTTGAGCGTCTGTCGCAAGTTGAGCATTTGCCGCGACCGCCTAGACTAGCAGATTGGCGATCACGGTACGTGTGACGTGGTTCAGATTTGATTTGCATATATAAGGTAAAAGAATTTCATAATTTTCAACATTCATCGTCATCATTGCAAGCTAGAAATAGTCTATAAAAAAAGAAAAAAAAAAAAAAAAATCATGTCTTCACTCCTTCTTATGCTGTGGACGTCCATGGGAAAACAGCTAGAGAATCTCGAAATCAAATGATAGAATAACCATCTTCAATATGCTAGATCTAAATTATCCATATCGGTGATGGCCAACTAGCGCCACCACTACGCCAAACCTTATAATATACAGAGAGACATTTAAATACTGCCAAGGGCAAATTTAGTCGGGTAACACAAACATTTCACCTTATTCCCCCGCATTTTTATTTTAGTTTAACTCGTGACCGGTTTCGCCTTTAAAGATACAAAATTAGAAAATAGTGCACAATATAGCATAATAAAATATGAAAACGTGTAAGGCACAAATAACAATTATTCCCGGCAATACTATTTTGAATGTCTATAAATGTAGGGTTACTTTTGAAATAAATTTTCCCCAGATATTGGCATCATACTCAAGTTATGCATTATTTTCAAAATTCAAACCGTCGATAATGCCTTTAAAAGCGAAACCGGTCAGACGCAATTATAAAATAAAGAACTAGTGGAATAATTACTAGTTTGTAGTTGTATATGCAACTAAATCTGCCGTGGAATTCCACCAAGAGACAACAATCGCAAGTATTAGCAAGAAAGTTAAAATATTAATCATCATCACTGCATGTATGCAGACGTACGTCTGTCTGACTCTTCGCTTGATTTGTTTTCGGAGATTGCCACTACCACCGAGCACATTGTATACACCACTTAAAATTTCAAGTAAGAATTTCAGTGGCCGCACCGGGATTCGAACCTGATTACTCGCGTACTATGAAATACATCAAGCGCCCTAAATCCTGAGCAACAAAGTTATATAACAAAGACGCTTATTGGAAACGCACCTGGTCATCAGGAGCAGAACAGCTGGCTCCATCTCCTGGAAGTCTCTCGCCCACGGGTGCTGTAGCGCCGTCAGCTTCTGTCTCCCTCACAACCTCGCAGCAGTGACCCTTACAAATAATAATACCATGAATATCATTCTCGTGCAGTTTAGACACTTAAACAATTCTTAATTCAGTGGCCAGTAGGTAGAGAAGCATATAATTGGGCGTCGTGGGTTCAAATCTCAGTCATAGCCAATATTGAATCAATAAAAATTAATGGTATTTTGAGCCTTGATTTATTTCGATTTTCCTATGTTCCTGTCCATTGACAGATTTTACATTGTCGTATTACCCATTCTTCGATCTTATCTCACAATTGTTCTCAGATATAAGAAAAGTGGAGATAAATGTGCGCTTCGATGCTTATCCTTATGGTATTGTTAAATTGTAGAGATGAAAATTTCTGGCGGTGTCCAAAATTGACCAGAGGGACCATTAATAGAATTGTAAAAAAATACATATTCACGTGTATAATGTCAATATATTAATGTGAAAATACATCTGGCCCAAGCATTAGTGTGACAAAGATTGGTATTGACATATTGATTTAAGAATATTATGAACTTATAACATTAGCCTTAAATATGTTGTTCTTAAGCTTTACACACGTAACATAATAAATACTATTTATGTTTCTGTATGTCATCGAACAACTCCTTATCATCGATAAATATTTTCACCAACGATACACCCTGAGTGCTGTGTAAAAGACGTCTCCCAAAAATTATTTATCTCGTATAGAACTATCTGTTAAATTTTGTCGTTTAATTTCAGTCTTTCTCTATTATTTTTTGGGAAAGGCAGCAAACGAGCAAGCAGTTTGTGATTACCGTCCCCCCCGCTCACATACATCTGCAGCACAAAGGTGCTGCAGGTGCGTTGCCGTCCTGTAAGGATATTTGGGAGGGAGATAAGGGGGGAGGGGGCCACCGGTTACCTCACTCACCGATCGAAACGCAGAAGCACAATATACCTATACTGCACGCCGGTATTCTGCGAGGTCGTGGTACCAACCCGGTCGAGTCGGCCCATTCAAGCAGCAGCAAAATCCGCCGCTTGACTCTACCACGCTTGAAAGTTCATTGCATAGTTCGTCCATAATGAGTTTAGGAACCTCTCAATAGACCACTGATTGGTAATAAGTCTCTCCCAATCGGAATTCGCGTTGAACAACACGCTTGGCAGGCGTATTAGCGATCCCAGTGACCTTAGATGGTTACTGTACCCGTTGCTGGATAGTTAAGACATATTTGTAAAGGCTATTTCACCGTCCTTTGAAAGCCCTGACTTTTTCTTGCTAGCGTAGTCATTTTAACGAGACCTATGAGATAAGATGGAGTAGCAGATTCTCTTACGCCTCTATCATTAAAGTAAAGTAAAGTAGCAGCCTGTAAGTGCCCACTGCTGGCCAAAGGCCTCCTTCTCAAATACGAGTATCAGAGATGGCTTTAGGAGCTGGGAAAGGGCCCGCCACGCTGCTCTAGTGCGCGTTGGCGGGCTTCACATATCCTTGAAATAATATTTTTGATTATTTGTCAGATATGCAGATTTCCTGACGTATTTTCCTTCACTGCTGAGTTGAGCAATAGCTATAAACAATTTTAGTGATGCCGGCATCGGGGATAGAACCCAGGTCACTTGCTCTATGAAACTAAAGTGAGCGCCCTGATTACTAGGGTACCACGGCTCACCTCTATCGCTATCGCTATCTATTATTCGCAATGAATAGTTCTTTTATTTCATTAGATTTCATCAAGTTCAGTGCTGCAGAAACACTGGCAGACATGGAGGCTGCGTACGGTCAGTAAGGTCTTCGACCTGGGTCTCTTAAACCTATCGAACTGTCCGCTCAAATATATCTTGAGTCACTACTAATGTATACTGTACTTATTGAATTAGTAACTGTGTATGGTCTTTTTATTTATCAGTTTGTGTAAGCCCACAGCTGGACATTGGCCTTTTCATGGACAAATGCCATGAATTAAAAATTTTCCCCGATGGGTTGGTGAGCGCTGTGCCGGTATTCTTGCACTGGAGAAAAAAAAGGAATTCCACAGACTAGTGCATTCATCACTAGTCTGTGGAATTTGGGTTCGGCCTATTTGTATGAATATTACGCCATTATTCGGTCGTCAAGCCTCGTTGGATAGTCGGCAGGTTGCACCGAGAGCGTTGATATTAAAAGTTGGCATATTCCTCCTTACACTCCGTCTTAACATCGCTTTGCATACTTTTAATTATGTTAAAAATCGTATTTACGTGTGTTAGGAAGGCACACTATTCTTGTATTTAACGTAGTCGTAAAACGCCTAACAACCGGTATTAAACAACGGAATTACGCCAATAAAGCGCGTAATTAAACTGAAACGCGAATCGTTACAAGAAATCGTCGGGATTCACAATTTTGTACCTGCTAACATTGTTTACTGCAAAATTTAGTAACGACGGTAAGGTAACGGCGAACGTTCGTTTAAAACTGTTAAAACATGATACACTTAAGCCGTAGTGGCGGATAGACGGGGGCACGCGCTTTTTTGTTTCATATTACGCGAATTGTCTGGGTCCGCGAGATTGATAAACCGAAATATCTGGACAAAAATTTCAAAATGTCGGGATTTTGGCATCGTTGTCTGAAGAAATAAGTACTTCTTGTTATGAAAACTAACAACTGTTTAAAAAAAGCTAACCTAAAACTATTCTTATGATATGAAGTGTTCGCGAACACTTCACATTTGAAATGAAACTTTCATTAACTATAACGATTAAAACTATAATAAAAAGCGATAAAATCCGTAAATAATAGTTTCATTATTCTTATCATATGTAAATATATTTAATATACTTACATTATGTAATATAATGAATAATTAACCATTTAGAGTTAATGGACTAAATTTTATTTTGTCTCATAGATTTCGAATTACTGTTTATAGCCTCCATCAGTAGGTCCTTAAATGGATGATAATAACCTCTGGGAATGAGTTGATCGCATAATATTGTGTTATTATGAAAACGTTGTAGGTTTTGAAAAAAAATACAAGAATAGAGGATACGGTTTTTCTTTCTCCGGTTCCTTCTTCGTCAAAGGAACCAATTTACAAACAAGCGAAATGTGTCTTTTTAACGTTGAATAAATGATTTCATTTTATTTAAAGAGTATTAAGAAAATAGATAAAATTTAAACAATTACGAAATTTATTATACGAGATATTATTCGATGAAACCGAAAGGCGAAACGGATTGATCCTTTAGAACCCAATGTGATGTGAAATAAATACATGTGATATAGTATAATTTTCAAAATAATTGACTTTCACCAGGCAAGTATAAAGTATTATTAAACTGTTGAAATCCAAATTAAACGTTAAACCCTCTCTGCCTGCCGCTCTCGCCCGGACAGGACAGCAGTAGAGCGATCTGTTTGTCGGGAGATTATGTTATTTACAATTTTTTGTTATTTATTAATATCGGGAGAGTTAAGACGAATTCCGAACATCTGTCAACCCTAGTTCGACACAGGGAACCACATAAAAGGGCGCAGTCGTTGCAGATATCGCGTAGAGAGATTTTTTATCATTTCTCAGACGATTCAAGTTTCCTCGCGATGTTTTCCTCGTCGGGATAGGGGACCACTAGGCTACCACTGCTCATTATGAGTATATTTACTATACTACTACTACTAACAACTATATTTCACTATTGTCTGTCTTGTATGTGTACCTTGTTGGTGCACGGGAATAAACAAATAAAATTTTTAAAACACATTCTGCGTAGATCGGACCAAAAATTAATAAATAAATGCTGAAAGTAGCCCGTGTTAACTATGACATCTGGACATGTAACACCTCAGTCCCCCCACGGCTGCTGTAAACCAATCGAAACGTCGGCAATATAAAAACAAAATTAAACGCGATAAAATCCATAAATAATATTCTCATTTCAAATATGTAGTGTTCGCGTAAATACAAGATATCATTAAATAAAACTTCTTAATATTGTGATGCTACGATATTCGTAGCGAGTAGTGCAGACGTGTAGACACTTTGACGATGGCGTTATCCATAATTGTACGTATTATTTTTACTGATACAGGTGCATATGTGTGTACTATTGAGCCAAGCCAGGCGGCGGCTTTTGTTGCTGCTCTAATGGGCCGGCTCGACCGGGGTAGTACCAAGGCCTCGCAGAATACCGCCGAGAAGTAGAGGCATCGTGTGCTTATGCGTTTTGTTCGGTGAGATAACCGGAGGCCCACTCGCGCTCCCCATCCCCTCTCTCATCTCCTAAATAGCCTTAAAGTCTGGCAACGTACCTGCAGCTCCTCTGTTGTTGCAGATGTAATAGGCTCACCTGATGGTAATCACTTACCATCAGGTGAGCCTATTGCTCGTTTGCCTCCTATACCACAAAAAAAAAATCATTATTACTTACAATTGGTTCCTGATATCCTTAGCACCGCTCTAGCCGCTTTACTTGACTAATTAACATGTCCAAGAGAGAGCCAACAAAAGCTATCACGTATTTTAAAATATTGCTATAATTGGTTGCCACTGCAAATAACGCCTATTATCGCCTTCAGAATTTAGTTTGTGATACAAAGAGGGAGTATGATAACATTTTCACCAAACGCTCCCACACGCAGTGCACCCAGATAGCAGACGAACGAAGTTCTGGCGACCCATGGAAATTCCATCAGAATAATACACCGAACTCAAAGTATGTGCAATTAAACTATTGAATGCCTCGTTAAAACGGTAGGATGTAAAAAGTAAAAATTTTACTTGATAAGTTCCCTATAATTAGTTTCATTTCAATGTCTAGTATCTATAGTAAAGTAATCTTGTATTTTTTTAAATTGATGTTTGGGAAGAAGCTACTAAAAAAATATTTAATCATCTAAAGCTATTGTGAAACATATTACAGTTGCAAAAAAACATTACTTTGTTACCGCGAATGCTTTAAACTTCGCAACATTAAATATTTCTGTACCAAACGAGGTACAAAGGCAATAATAAAGAAACGTCTATCTCTGTAACGAAATGTATGTACTTGAAAACGTAATTTCAGTTCTCTTTGAGAACGATTCCCACGGCGCTTGTAAAGTGCAACGAATGAAACCATTTCATTTAATGTTCTCGAGAGTTATTGAAACGGAATGCGATGTGGTAATGTAATGGTGCTTAAGAATATTATTAGCCACCTTTGGGATTGTAAACAGTTATGCAATTTTAGTGTTCACGACGACACAAAGAAGAATCTTGTTTATTATGCTCGTGGATATAGTTTATAACGAGTTCTATGGATCGAATCATATTTATCGCTGACCATAGACGGAACGAGCGTCTCCTTCAGTGTACACATAGACCAATAGTATGGTCCAATAAGTTTTAGACAAAAAATTATAGAAGAAATAATAAATGAAACGCGCCTTTAGTTTGTCTACCTCTTACAATTAATTATACAAATGAAGTCTTACAAATCATTTTAGGTTTGGTGATTATTAATCATAGTCAATAAGGTCAACATAATTTTACAGGGCACACATAGGCACATTTCAAAGGTTTTAAATTTTTGCGTAGGAAACATAAATACATACCGAGTAAAAACTACTTCATCATCATCATCATTTCAGCCTATCACAAGTCCACTGCTGAACTTTATTCTCCTCCAAAAGATTCCGATAAAAATAAAAGGAGTATAGACAAAGTCGGCAAACGGGCAAGCGGTTCACCTGATGGTAAATGATTACCGTCGCCCACATACATCTTCAACACCAGAAGTGCTGCATGTGCGTTGCTGGCCTTTAGGGGTATTTGGAAGATGGGAAAAAGGATGAGGATGGGAGAGGGGAGTGGGCCTTCGGTTACCTCACTCATCGAACGAAACGCAGAAGCACAAGATGCCTCTACTTCACGCCGGTTTTCTGCGAGACCGTGGTACCCACCTGGTCGAGGCGGCCCATTCGAGCAGCATCAAAAGCCGCCGCTTGGCTCTATCTTGCCTAAATTACTTCTTCAAAAGTCTTCTAAAAACATACTCTTCTACATTCTCATGAAAGTCCTGTCAATATCTATTTAGCCGTTTTCATGATCAGTCCAGACAAACAGACAGATACAAAAAAATAAAATTTAAATAGAGAGCCATTCCAATCTCGCTCAGACCGATCTCCGGGCTCTCATCGTTATGATATCGAATAAGCTTGGCTCTTAGGTCGTTACTGACACTAGTGTGTGCCTTCTACGTTTTTACACTTATTTAAATAAAAATAAAAGCTAAAGAAAGCACTGAACGGTTCCAATGACCATGACTCATGAACGCACTCAGTGTCCCGTGACTAGCAAAATCATTCAGCGCAATTATATCATTAAGTAAATGCATTAGCAGTATGTTAAATTGTTATCTATGCGATATGAAGCACCTCTCTATATACTACAATAGAACGTGAATCCTATCGCAACTGTGTGTACACTATTGTAATAAAAAACGCACTCCGGACGGTTTTGATTTACACTTCATAGGTTTAGGAACACTCTGACAGTACAGGAGACGGGGCACCCGTTTTAATTTCAAGCTACGCGTGTGACCTGTATGCGAATACCGGTCCCGCCAACTCTAAAATAGTTAATTGCAATTTTTAATATTGAAATACTTGCGAATTGTCATTAGTTGTCCTTTTGTACAACTCCATATTTCATTCTCTCTAAGTATTTTGATAAAAAATACACTTGTTAGGTACAAGCAAGAGTATTTTTCTTTCTTCGCCATAATACTTGAACGTAACCTTGAACTTATTGTAATTTTTTTTAACTGAAAAATAATTGTAGAAAAAGCACACGTGTGATATTATAACAGGCTTTTTCCGGTTCTTAAACCCTCTCAACATTTGAATTTTTTTTACCATTTGCCCAGCAGAGGGAGAGGCTGCTAAAGTTAAGTACTTTATATACTTTAGGTACTTTTGAAGAACGCAGAGGTTCGTCACGCTCTAGTGTGACAAGGCCCTTTTTATAATTCGCTGTATTTCAAGCACTCCTTTTTATGACTCATATTATCAACGAAATGTCAGACATTTATCATCAAAAGAGTATGTTAATAACTGTGCTTGGTTTTAAGCGTACAAGTATTCTGAATCAAAGGTTCTCAATTTGCAAGTACATTGTAATTATGAATTAATGACATTCACGTATGAAAAATAATGTATGTAATTTTCGACTATAATAAAGGCCCTTTTATATTTGGTTCCATTTTTATGTCTGCGTCGGATCGCTTGTGTACAAATCAAAGCGTAACACTTAGCTTAGCTTCGGTTTCACGTATCCAGTTTCTAGCGGCGCCGTTTTATTATATTGTTTTGTGGTGAAAAATTAATTAACAGACCACCTGATGGCAAGTGGCCACTGCATCCATGCACACCTGCAAACAACTTCAATCGAAGGGGTCACCCCTGAGGACTGAGATGGAACACCTCTCAGCCCGTAATTATCCTGGTCATTTAATTGTTGTGGTCGCTTTACCTAGCAGGTGCGTGTCTGTACTACTTTTGCCTGAACGTTTATAAATCTACATCTGACCCACCTTTTAATGGCCCCTATTACCTCTTCATTTTTAATGTAATTCCTATTTGCTGACTTTAGTCCACAGCTGAACACTAAGTTCTCTCTAAGAAAGCGGCCACAAAGGGCGACATATTTTTTTTTGGAAGGCTTGTCTACACTCACCACCCAGGGCAGGCGAATTGTTGAGCGCGCATTGGCCATGCTGCTCTCATCTGTGGCATATTCAGACATGATTCGTTCGCCAGGTTCTCGTTCGTTCAATCAGCAGAGCTTTGTGACAATCTTTGGGGAGGCCTATGTTCAGCAATGGAGTTGTGATAGGCTGAAATGATGATGACTGATGTATCAGCAGACCACACCGCGTGCAAGTGAGATTGACATTTAGACAAATATATGAGTACATAGAAGTATTATTTTTCCTTACACTATCTATCTATTTCAAATATGCCAGATATTTATAGTCTGGAACGGTGACGGAGAGTGGCGTCTCAATGTAACTGCATGGTGTCCAGTACTAGGATGGCCAATTTCCCTGCTGAGACCGTTCCATCGGGATGCACTTTTATTCAGTAGTGGTCTATTTAGGGGTTGCTAAAGAAGATAGTTACTCTGTGGAAATTAACAGTTATCGGGAGTTTTAGTGTTTATGTACTTTGGACACTAATAGTTTAATAAGCCAATTTTGACATCTTCTTTAGCTTGTTCATAAGGGTTACTAATATTAAGTAATATTTTATTACGTTGCCAGAATGACAGCTTATACTTTTCTACTTTCTAAGCACGAAGTTATACTTTTAACTGTTAAGGGATAGTTTTGTTAATAAATCATAATTTGTATTGTACTTACTATAATGACGTAATTTAAGGATTAAAGAAATGGTTTGAATAGAAAAACAGAAGGTCGATGTTGAATTAAATTCGGCAATGACCACGAAATAACATCTGCCGGTATTGTATCCAAGCCGTGATCAAAGACTTGTGGTATGAAAGGAAGCATCAATCATCTCGCCGCTGTTCAGAATAAAAGATAAATCGAGTATTTATCGGCTTCGATGTCACGGCTTGCGAGTGACAAGGGTGAAATTGTAAGTAAATCACACGTTTATTAATGTCAGAACATTTTGGTTTTGGACCTTGACGTGTTCTTAACTACTGGCGTTAGTGATCTAACTTTTTATGCATGCATGCTGTACTTTACGAGTAAACAGTCTGTAAACAGTCCACTGCTGGTCGTAGGCCTCTCCCATAAGTAGGATTTGCCATAACCGTCACCCACGACAAGAGGATTTGTAAACGCAGTACCAGACACCTTGCACTCCAGACGCCGCAGCCCGTCACCGGTCTGCTTAATTTTGGTCTATTGTTTTTCGAGATACGTATCCCGCCATCTGCCATTTTGCCATTGCAATTTTCTAGTCGCCTTCCCTTAGTCGCCTCTAACGACATACACGGGAAGAAAGGGGGGTTGTAGATTATTACGCTGATACCACCTGTCACGACGCAAAAGTCGGAAAATTTTCTTTTATTTATTTATTATGGTTTTGCTTGCACCGATCAAAACCTACCTATACAAAATTCTACCATTGCCGCATATCAGCGGGGCTGCAGTTACGCTCGCGTACATGATCAAAGACTTATCACTTTGGCTCAGTAGGGTGGAGAGAGCGCGGCCCCACCGCAACCTCATCAAATATGAGGCTTCCCCTAGAGTCGCCGAGGATATGGAGAGCGGCCAAACAATACCAACACTACTCTTCCGCGACTCCATTTCGATTGTGGAGGGCAAGGAGAGCGGTGCAAAGCAAAGACGTCAACACTCCCCCACAGTTCATTAACCCATTCGAAGCGACCACAAGTTGGTTTATCCTGTGTGACCACGCCACGGCTACTAAGCCCCAAGGTTATAAGATCCATCACGACACGACGGGAATCCGTTCGGGTGTGAGCAATCGCGTATAGCCAAAATTATTTTATCCTTATACATATTCGCGACCGTTAGACGTTTTAATAATATTAATAATTTGTAGTCAATAAAATTATCCTAAACAAAAAAGTAGCAAATAATGTTATGAAACCATATTATCTCTTTAACTACTGTGGTAATAAGGAATTATTCGACTTTCAATATAGAACGGGATGTAAATGGTGAAAAATGGGATAGAGAAAAATAATTTTCTCCAAATGCCAACCTTACCGTCGCTGGTTGCACCCAGCTAGCTAAAAATGTGGCAATGGCGACCATCTGCTGTTGGAGAATACATTTGAATTTGGAACCCACGGACTGGTTTTGTGGAGAAGCATTACTAGTGCACGGGTGCCCATATGCCTATAATATATTCTGTGGAACCCGCTTGCTTAGCGTGTCGCTTTCTCGGAGTGTTATAGATACATACATATATTACATGAGATATAGGTATATAAATAATGTGTTCAACAAGGGACCTAAGTAGACTGATGAAGACGAAGAATATTAGAACCTAGTAGGTACTATACTAATTAGGACTTAGAAGGTTATATACTGCGCTAACCGGTAGGCACACCTTAACAGAGATATATATACATAAAAAATGAATGAAACAAAATTTATTCGAGCCTTCAATACAACAAAGGTATTGTATAGCAGATACCATTAGATATTAAATACACAAGAACATTGTATTCTAGCAACACGAAGGCATCCCACTCAGCACTATGCTACTGCAATGTTGCTGGAGTACAGTGACTGATATTCTGTCGGTGTCTTTGTCGTATCTCACGACAGTTTGATGGTGGATGTATAAAGTAGACTGCTAATTATAAAAGCAGATATTGACGTCATCCTGTCAGTATAATTTTTGTTAATTTATTTGATTTTGAAATGTTCACGGTTGGTTTAGAATACAAACTGTTGTCTTCTTATATTATACAAGCGTATGTAACATATCCCGCCCTCAGTACGTAGCTCCACATTGTATACGGCTCAGGAGCGGATTTAGGTGCTTCTTATTGACTATTGCACTATTATTACTATTATTCTTATTGACTATTGCACTATTATTACTATTATTCTTATTGACTATTATTCCTATTAACTATTGCACTCATTGTCCCCCTCCTTCTTTCTGGGCATGCACCTAATGCGGCTTCGGCTGATTTATAAAGTGTCCTGATTAGTCACTCAGTGATTGTCAGACTTGTTTATATTATAATCGTCACACCGTCAATCAATAAACAGTCCATCAACTACACACATATCGATCGTGCATCAACTATAACTGCATATTATTGTAAGAGTTACATTGATCTGATCTGGGCAAAGAGCTTGTTAAGTAAAAAACTCATGGGTCGTGGCTATATTGCTGTAATAATTCCGAGGAAAGCGTTTTCGGTGTGCAATCCCCGTTGCAAAATTTTTACTTGTAAAACTTGTTACAATTTGAAATGTCTAAGAAATTAAATATTTCGAGGACATGAAGTCCGTTAATCTGGTGCAGCTAGGCAGAGTCTTATTTAAATCCATCATAGTCACATTAGTAAGATTTCAAAATTAACAGTCTTTAAACTTTCCGCAGCTGTGCGCAGGCTTCCTTTTATTTTAATAGAATTTCAGGGCCGAGTAAAAGAAGGTCAAAGACGTAGCGTATAAGTTTAGTGTCCTTGTAATATAAATTATTTTTCAGGCATATGGGTACAACAAATTACCCAAGCAAATTACAGAAAGTATAAATGTCAATGAATTTAAGAGAGAGCTTTTAAATTGTTAGTTGACAAAGCATATTATTCTATCAGTGAATTTCTAAGCGACAAATTATAAGGCAATTGAAAAAATATATGGATTCTTTTCATATTCACTTGGTTCTAATATTTGTCAACTTGTTATTCCTCATGTTTTCTATTAATTATTGTAAAATTTTATTGTTTGGTAATTTTTTTTAAGAAGACTTTCTGCTAATTGTGTAATTTATTAAAGATTAGTTATTTGGGAATTTTCAATTACGTTTGACTATTGAATATGATTAAATCTGTACCTTTTGTTAATTGTGTGATCCATTTTTTTAACTTTACCAAATAAAAACTTTTGGTGTTTTGTTTGGCGCGAGATAGTGGCATCACCATCATCATCATCATCATTTAAACCTATTATAATTCCACTGCTGAACATAGGCCTCCCCCAAAATTCCTTCTGACTTGACTTCCTACTAAAAATTCATGTAATGAGTAATTTGAGTTTACTTTGAAAGCAATTCTGAAGGAGCTATTTTTCAGGATTGTAGCGAATAAAAATTGTCATTGATGTTCTCAGATCTTTTCTAAATATAGATGAGCGGAGGGAGAGCGGGGGTGCGTAAAATCTCCGGTTCGCCACCAGTAACGTTCACGTACCCTAAGTTACGACTCGCGAAAAGTGGTTTCCGGAAGCACGTTTGGATAGACGAGTCGTTCCAAATGGAATCTGTCATCTCTACGACATATACATATATCTACAGGATGTATCCGACTCTACTACGTTAAATTTAATCTCATATTTTTAGGCTATTTCTGATTTATAAACCAAATGACAATTACATAAGTACAGTAGTTTAATCCCAGGATTTTTTTTTACTTTTTGTTATTTTGCATCAAGATATATTAACTACTAGTTAACTAGGCCATCGACACCCAGGTCAAAGACCTCATCGAGTGTCCGTGTCGCCGGCATCCGCTGCCTGCGTTTGAAGTCACCGACGAGTCGACAATGAGATCTTGTGATGTCGCCGCACTTACCTCGGCCATTAAACATTTAGTCGTAACGAAAAGGTATTTTATTTGAATTATTAGGCTATTTCATTTGTATGAAAAAGGTTTTTTTATTTCATTCGTAAACATTTTATTAGTTATCATTTTTATTTGTTTTATTATTTTTGTCTGGGGTTGGGGCGTTGGCCTCCGGTTACCTCACTCATCGAACGAAACGTAAAAGCACACGTCTACTTCGCGTCGGTATTCTGCGAGACCGTGGTACTACATCAGTGGAGTCGGCCCATTCGAGCAGCAGTAAAATCCGCCGCTTGGCTCTACCACGTATAAAGCGCGTTCACTTGCGGTACATGAACAGTTGACAACTGCTTAGTATTCAAAAATTGTCGCCGTGGTCGAAATCAGCCAAGAGGATATCATCATTAACTTCACCTGTATTTACTTTTCTAAAGAAAACTTTAAATTTACATAGCTCTCTTTCTCTAATTGTCTCATCGGTTTGAAACTTTTTACATATGTAATAATTTTTACATTTTACTGTATGTAATTATTAATGTCGCCAACGTCATCGAATAAGGTCAATGAAAGAAAATTTAAGTAGTAAAATAAAAGTGGTTTTCTACTGTAAGCAATACAAGCGTTTTTTTTAGTAATAAATGTAAAGAAACCTTTCTGGAATATTCTGAGACATTCGAAAATAAAAAGACGATCAAAAGAGGCACTATTTATTAAGCACCGCAGCTCACCAGCGGGGCCAAACCCCGATAAAATTTCGGACTTCGGACAAAAACTCGACGCGCTAGCTGTCAATTCAGTGGTCACCTCTAAGGTAAGCGGAAGTCGAAGACCAGGAAAAAAGAGATGACAAAAAAGGAATGAAATAAGAGGAAAAAGGAGAAGAAGACAAAGAGGTAAAGAGAAGGTAAGGTCAAAAATCAGTGTGGGAAGAGAAAGTGGACTGGTTTCCTGCAGAAAGACCCTTGGAAGATCAGGTGCAAAGGACCGGCGCATCTGGAAGAAACTCTGCACTCTTTGTGAGTTGTTCAATAAAGAGAAGCTTAAGATACCGCCGTTTCACTATAATCCCACAACCCACAGATCGTAAGAATTTGTTACTATCGAGCTGATATCAATAAGGAGTCGTGTAATGAAAAGTGGAACTTCTCACGGTTTCTAGTAAATGGATTATGGAATCGTTTCATTTGTTTCGATAAGATCTCTTCAAATTCTGTGGCGAAGAGGAGATGACGATATAGCTTCTTTTTCTTCTTTATCGGCTCGAATTAGTCTACTACTGGATACAGTCCTTTCGATGAAACAACAAATGAAAGTTTGCATACCATGCATGAAATATTTGCCGATACTCATCACTATATTATAGCTGTAGTAGGAAAGAGCTGGCTGGCTTGACCCGAGAAGGACCAGTCTTTCACATAACGTTGGCGTATAAAATATACCGTCCAAACACTTACAAGAACTGTGTACATACGTTTTAGAAACTAAATCCCAAATACGGAAATGCACAAATTCAAGTTTATCCTACGATGAGAAGTGGATTATAATGATGTTACACATGGCCTAAAGACACACGAAACTTTAAGACAAAGCTCAAGATTTGATAAGTAGCATACGGGAACATACATAGACTGCTAAAATCATAATCCTTCACGTAGTCGGATAAAAATAGCAGCATCATGTAATATACTACGCACGATGCGCGATTGAACCGGAGGACCATTACTTAATCGAAGATAGATGATGGTCCCTTTGGGCCGCAGCGTATACTTACCATCAATGATCAGGTGGTTGTGTATCCGTTTGTTACTCTTACTACAAACCTGTGTGACTTGTAGAAAACCTGTATAATTACAGGTTGTGTGGCATCCCATTTAGACAGGGGTGACAACGATTAAAGTGTTTTGCAGGTGTCATTCACCATGAATTGGTGAATCCACCAACAGGTCACCATTCACCTGTTAGAATGTGACTCTTATTCATAAGTTTGTGACTTGAACAGATCTTAGTTTTGGTGTTCGGACCCTGAACCCGCGACTAGCAGGTACCCTAACTACTCATCCACAAGACCATCATGAATGTTTAAGGAAATTTGTTATTAACTTAAATTTTCGGTCGATCCAATAAAGTAAGGGATGAAGGTAGTCTATATCGTCGAATCGTGTAATTATGCTGTCTACTAATGTCATAGTTGGTTAAATTTCGTAGACCTGACCAATTATTATAATACCTAACTTCTCGATGAAGCGTGAAAATGTAACTTTTTCTGGTTGGTCTATGGGATTATATGCTGCTATAATTGTTACTGGCTACTGCTAAAAGGAGGCCTCTTTTCAGAGAGAATAAAATTTTCCGAACGAGCCCGCCTCATTTGCCCAGTGCGGATAAGCAGACTCTCCATCTCCTCAAAATATTTCTTTTTAATATTGACCGAAGATGTGGACGTGGTAAGCACAGTTACATTGTGGCACCTCCGGAACGGCGCACGCACGACACTATCAAACTTAAATCATCAGGTCTCTGGTTATAAATGGTATAAAATAAAATTGTAATTCGTGATATTATTGTGCGAACGGCTCTGTCAAGGTAGAGTGCGGTAGAGAAACGAGATATGATATCTAAGTAATCGATGCGAGGTCTGCGAGTAATCTACTGCTATGACTCTATTGCGGTTATCGACGTGATATTGATGATATGAAGTGCGCAATGACCTAGAGAACTGTGCTTATTTATTTCCAAAATATTCTCGTGGACTACTGTACGGTCAGCGTAAAATTAGTGTTGATTAATTTGCGCTAATTCGTCTTAAAGCTCAATAGCGTACAGTAAAAGTGTTTTTTATTACCTTTAAATAATAAAACAATAGCTTGATTTCTTAGCTATCTTTGTTTATAATGGAAATAAGAATGTTAGTTTTATAGAAAACCCTCGTTAAATAAGTACTACGGTTATACATAAAATTATACTGTTTCAAGAGAATCTGATATTTGAACGGGTATTCCACAGGGGACGGTCCTTTGTCCATTTTTGTTTTTAGTAACTGAAATAACAAAATGGGCTTGCTATTGAGTAAATTTATTAAAAAATGTTTTAACTGGATAAACGCGGATTCCAAAATCTACAATGAACATATCGAATATAAAACATACAAACTTCGGTAATTTTATCTGCTAATTCGCGAACTTCGCCGGCTTTACAAAGACAATTCTTTATATAACTATACTTATCAAATTTGCAACTATTTTTGATAAAAACCTATTAGTATTTTTTCGATAACCTTTTCTTACGAAGATTGCATTTTTTTAAGGATCCTAATTTTTTTTAACATCGATCATTGCATGTGACTTTATGATTAAGATAACACCTAACGATTTTTAATCTTTATTAAATGTACCCAAACACAAAATAACATATGCGTAATACCACCATACTCATAAGTCATCTATCTCATCTATATAATCCATATTTCAAAAATGTACAATCTATATATTTAAAATATAAATAAAATTACCCCTCACACATACAAATTTTCACTCTCTATTCTATGTTCGTATCGTAAGAATGCTTTAATGTCTCAGAAACAATGATTTTTTTATAGGATATGTAATTTTTTGCTCTACAGCAGTATGTGACAATCTCTATGTGTGAAATTATGTAATGATTAAGATGAGTATTGATTAAGTTGAAATTTTGTAATGATGATTAGGATTAAGATGGAATTCCTTACAGCTCGTAATTATACTGGGTCTCTAACTGTCAAACCGGAACAAAGCAGTTATTACACTGCTGTTTGACGGCAGAAATGAATAAGAGTGTGGAACCCGTACAACCGAATACATGGCAGAGAATGAGCATCATAAAATCGCCAAACTCCTCTCCCAGCCAGAAAGGCCCGTACAGAGGAGAATGGTATTTGATATAAAGTCGGTTTATTCCCCTATAAACTTTTTAAGTTATTTTTATTACTTTCTGTTCTGTTAAAAAAAACCACTCGAAATGCCTTAAAGAAATTAGTTTCTGAGTTTCTATAAATATTTTTTCATCTTTATTTTATGGAGCGGGAATAGATGTTTGATCTATTCAAGTTGCAGGTAAACTGAGAAATTAAATGTTAATCTTGTATATTATTTTCCGAAAATGTTTTCTACAAAAATGTCAAGTGTTTGGAGAGCTCACGCTTCAAAGGTAACTAAGTTATCTGATAAGGTCAGTTGGTTTAAAAGCCCAGTGCTTAGAAGAAATATTTTTACATTTTGTAGGTTACCTATTCAATGGATTAAATCATATATTTATATATGTTTAAAATGGATTTCTCTTCTTACATATCTCTTTAAAAATCATAAGGAAAATATATCAATTCTTAAATACTTTTCATTGAAATTAATGTAAATTCTTTATTTGACGTAAGAAATTAAAAATAGTCACCCCTCCCCCGAAATCCTAGAAGGACGGTAACGCACCTGCTGCTCTGCTGGTGTTGTACGTGGACGTCTGTATCACTTTGCTTTCATTCTCATTTAAGCAAAGGCAAGTTCAAGTGAGTGCTCTCTGTGTTTGCGCGTACACTTGTAGCACAATAATGAGAGCAACCGCTGTTGACATTTCAGTCGGTAAGAAATGGTTTCTGCCCGATGTTACTTTTAATGCCGAGAACATGACCAATTATGGTTAAATTTCAATCAATAATTGCACGTCTCATAAACAGAAAGCGTTTGAGAGCGAAAACGAAACCGGTTATTCTGTCGAGACGATCCATTCCTGTGCATGTCGTTACATACATACATCCCGCACAGAACACTATAACGCCCGAAAAAGTTAATGTCCCCATTTTTCTTGTGAAGCTTTCTGAAGCTTTTGAGTATCACTACACTTCTTCTAGTTTGTGCATAATAATCATAATTTGAATTAATAATTAACATCAGCGTTTGAGGCGTGAACTTATGAGTTGTTCAAAATTTCAGTATTGCTAATACCAGAGACCGCACTAAGTTTCGTAAGAAATGAAAGATATCGCCGGGAAATTGAATGGGATTGAAATGAACAATATTAATATGTAAAGAAATAATAGAATTAAATGGCTCTAAAAGAATAAAGAAATAACCCATAAGTATGACTCTAAAAGTGCATTGATCCCTCAGGGCGTGCTCGTAACACGGTTGGATAGCTAAGGAGTAATGTCGCCACTCATGTGAGAGAGAGTTATACAGGAGCAATGTCACACAGACGAACTTTGCGGCAGTTAGTTTTTAGTGTTAAGACACATCTTAGACTGAGGCATGATACTTCCGGCGATAAGAATTGTTTTATTTTTTAAAATAAGCCCCGTTAAGGTGGAATATACCATCTCTTTCTTTAAATGCCGACCTCACCTACACGTGGGGCAACCCTGCTAGCCAACAAACGACGCTCTGACAACCGAGTGATCAGGACCCTGGCAATAATTATTAAAATAAGCTTTTAATCTATGGCACTAACTACTCGGTACTTTAAAACACCTCGATAAAATATGGCGGCCTCAAAACAGCTGCTCTGTTTGGCGGCCATATCAAATGTCAATGAGTACTTTTTGTAATTGTTTCGTTCCGTTTTTACTTTTAAAACAAATAGCTAACAGCAAAATAAGTGTGTATTACGAGTAATTTAATGCCTATAAAATTCATTTTTCCGGCTCATTGATCGGCTAGAGCCGTTACTTCCGTCCGAAAAAAGATCTGAGTTACACTAAGGAGCCTATGGAAGTATTACTCCAAAGTACCAAATATTTTATTTCGTACGTTTTAAGTATCATCCAGGTATACATTATGCGTATTTATTCACAACTCTTTCTGTGATCTATTGTTAACCCTTTACTGATAGATGAATACACGTTTGGCACTTTTTCTATTGAAAGAAATTCTGACAGACCACTATAATTATCTCCCAGTGTTACTTGAGACCACTACAATTATCTCACAGTGTTATTTCTGAAATAGACCATAAATAAATTGGATTTAATAATACTTCTATAAAATATATTGAGCATTGTTTACATTTTAGTATGACTTTATCACCACCATAAGACACAATGGATCGCAATAAATAAGTAAAACATTCATAGATTAGTTGAAACTAAATTTATTGGAAGACAAAGGTTGGTAAATGTTTTCGGCGTGTTATTTTATTCTGCCTTTCATCTGATAAATTAAAACATTTATGTTTTAATATCCGACCATCTGTTAAGTAATAGGTAAATAAATCTTAATTCATATATTATTTTGTATTTAATTTTTTATTATCTTTGATAATTTATTATTATTATAAATATTTATATGTAATTACATATAAATACTTATAATAAAAAAAAAAACATAAGAAAGGATTTCTTATGTTTTTTTTTGTTTAATGAGAAAAAACGTAACCTTCTCTGTAGGATTTTCTTCTAAATCGTAGATGTAATTTACAGATAAATATAAATGCACATGGCCAAACATCCCATAACCATATTGTTAGGAGGTTGACCTAAAAATTAAATAAAAAAAAATTGCTGGGTGGTAGTCTCCTTCTCCGCCTAGGATTGGGTTCTGGGTAAACCTCTCACCTACTTCTACCCTACAAACAATATTTTGTTACGGTTGAAAAGGTATACTAAGCCAGAATAATCACGGGCTATGAAGCCTTCCGTTAAGGCCTCAGGGGTGACAACTAACCTTCTTCGACTAAAGTTGTTTGCATGTATCTATGGGCTGCAGTAGTACCACTAGCCGGCTCAATCAACCAAACTTGGTTGAGCCTCCTAGCTAACATACAAAGCTTTGGCGATCGAATGATGGGCCCGCTCGATGGGGTTGCTACCACGGCCTCGCTGAATTCCGGCGTGGAGTACAGTCATATTATACTTCTGCATTTCGTTCGGTGAGCGAGGTATTCGGAGGCCCACTCCCCCTCCCCATCCTACGCGGGCTACGGTAATCGCTTACCATCAGGCGCTTACCGCCGCCGTGCTCGTGGTAAATACAGCACTATACACCTCACTCGCGCTCCATGAAACTAAAGTGAGCGTCCTGACCACTAGGCCTCTTCTCCGACCTTATCCCATAAGCATTACGTGTGTTGGACACAGCAGGGTAAAGACGTGTTAGTGCCTCTGTGTGCGTACATTATTACGGCCCAATAATACTCGTATATCTAGTGCAGATAACAAGCTGATAAACTTAGAAGTATACGCCATGGTGTAAATAGGCCTGTGAGATGATGATTATAGATTTTCTGTACAGAATGCACATACTACGACTGTGCGTCTTAATCTCTTTTACTGAAAAAGACTGAGGTCATGAAATTTTCTTTAAATGATATACGCTTCATGTACACGGTGTCTAGTATAACGACTTAACTTTTTAAAACGTGCTCGTGCTTCGAATTTTGAAACTGCTCTGAAAATCGCTTCGTTAAATTTTACCCTTCCTTAATGTTTTAAAAGTCAATTAGGCAAACGTCAGCCATTAACCCCGATGTTGCTTAATGTACCTTTTACCTTAATAGTGTTTTTCTTTAATTATTACTATACGAGTAATTAAGCACAGGCAGATGTGGTTCCCAAATTAAAGTTTTAACTCACATAATGCCAGATCTTAGTTATACCACACTGATAGGTGTGGCCAACCAGTTTCTCAAGCGTGGTGTATACGTAAAATCTTCCCAAAGGGAGAAACTATAAGTGGACTACTTTCTTGGCCTCGGAGTCATTGTATTTTTATTTTATTTTATTTTATTTAATGAACGCTAACATAATGTATACTATTACAACAAATTAAATGTATATCAATGATATTAGCTCAGTGCCACTACAGTTACAGGCGAAGACCACATGCAAAATATAATGACCGAAAAAGTATGTTTTAATTTACACAAACCAATCATAGACAAAATAATAATGCCTTATGCTAATTATGATTACTACTTTTTTTTTAATTGTGGATAAATTGCTCTCAAAAAATAACAAAAAAACATCAACACATAATTTGTTAAGATAATAACAATTTCCTCTTAAGCCCGCCAATTGCATCTGAGTATAAGTAACTTGGAAATCTTCGCGAGGTTATTATATTTCTTGACTATTCGGTTAAGAGGCGCATGTTATCCAAGATTCGATTTACATAGGGGATCTGTGTAAGTGTTAAATCTCGTGGGTCTTGGCAACTTCGAGGGAACGGAAAAGTAAAGAAGGGACAACAAGTTAGGAGCATCGAGAATGCCATTACCGAGCTTATAAAGAATAAAATTTCGAGCATTTGTCTTCGATCACACAAAGAATTCATTCTAATCATCTGTGCAGGTCATCTGGGCAGGTACCACCCATTTTTGCTTCCAAACCGCAGTATAGTTCTTTATAGAGCCGGTAAAAGATTTAGAGCCAGTATAATTACAGGCTGTAATGCCTAAGGGGTGACAACTCATATGACCTTCTTTAATTGAGGTTGTTTGCTAGTGTCCATGGGCATGCTTTAGCCACTTACCATCAGGTGGACTGTTAGATCGTTTCGGCGCATTCGAATATAAAAAAATAGGATCGCAATAAGCGATATGTCGAAGTCATTATAACCGCGCTTTATTCCATACAGTTGGTTAATGTCCTTGGCCCTGTGTCAATAGTAGCCTTCATGTTATTATGATAGTATATTAGATGAAGTTTTAATATTAAGAGCCGGAACAAATTATATGAAACACAAAAGCATCGAGCGGTTCATGGAAAGCGAGAACCGCTTTAGTATCAACTCACTGATCCCTCAGAGTGAGCACGTATCACGATTGGCTTACTTGGGTTGACATTGAGCCCTTCAAATGTATATGTGACGACCGAATAAATACGAGTTCCCTAATCGGTCGCTTAAGTCATGGAAATCCTAATAACGATATCTATAATATCCCTGAGAGTTTGTTTCACTACCCTTATCTCCACAACTAAATTCGGTACAGACTTGCAATCTGATATGTGTACTTCAGAAACCTATATAGTTGATGACAAATAGGCAAATAATTACTTTTATCATTTCAATCGGGTGTCACTTTGCAGAAATCCATAATTTTAAAGATGTTGAAAAAAAATTACTTTACACAATTCCGCACGAAAAAAAACAATAAAATAGTAAATATTATCCAGTCCGAAGAAAAGAAGAGCACCACCTCAGAGCACGACAGAAGGTTATATATACCAGCAACGTATATATTACCTACTGTCGTGTTACGCCTTACAACAAGGCATAGTCGGCAACGTAGAACAGTCTGTCGTTGTCGAAAAAGAGCGACTGGCTGTGTCAAAGCATAATAAAGGGCAGCTCGAGGGAAATCATTCTTCTCTCCAACTATGAATATTTATGAGCTTTTAGCGAAGATCTTAAGAGTTTCATAGTGTTGGAAATAATATTTACATGGAAAGAAACTTAATTAAATTCTATTCGCTTATACATATAAAATATTCCAGTAATAAAACAAAAGGTGAACGTATAATGTATCGACAAGCGAAAAAGTTTTGGCTGCTACCACGTAATGCTACCATAACTATAGAAATGAGTAAGAAAATATTTTTCCGTTGCCTTAGTTTTACAATTAAGTTTAAACGTCAAGTTGTATACATATTATATTAAATAAAATACAAAAATGTAAAGAGCCGTGGTAGTCTAGTGGTCAGGGAGATATAAAGTGTAAGGTGGAACATATTAAACTTTTTCTTCAAACAACAAATGCACCTGTACTCTATACACCCCCCTGCTGATTAACAGACGTGGGTCTATTGGAATCCCACTATGCTCGAACCTACATCCTGTAGACTGGCGTTGGGGAGCAGCATCTCTCATGATAGGGTAAAGACACCTCGTTTATCAACTCACCAGACCGGTGTGGTGAGTATGGGCAAAAAGTCTGAATCAGCTTACGTTGGAGCTTTCATAGGCATATAAAGATAAAGAAGAAAATAGAAAATAGACCACTGCAGGACATGAGCCTTTCCTAGAAATCACCAACAGAAGCTGGGGATTTAATGCATAAGTCCAGAGATAGGTAACAGAAGAAGAATGGATCTGAATTATCGGAATCACATTGATTTTTCCTTCATGATTAAATAAATTCTGTAAAAAAATATTTTGCGTGAGAAAAACTGTATGTTTGACAAATAATATATGTAACATACAAATAGAATACTATTCGTGAGGACATGTGAAGTCTGACTAACCAAGAGGCGAGGAACAGCGAAGGGTACCCTCCTCGGCTCTAAATCCGTCTGAAACATTGAGAGAGGCCTTTGCCTAGTATCAAGACTCAAGGCTGCTAATTTACTTTTTACATTACCTTTATTGATAGTTTTGCTGGCGTGCAGAAATCTAACTATGTGATTACGTAGTAGATGGAACTTATTAGTAGGTTATGAGGAACATATTAAAATTTTATCACCATCATCATCAGTAGACTTCTGGAGTTACAAATTTTTCAAATTAGACGGATATCCTGCATTTATATCAAGCGAATCGATTATTAAACCTCCGTTCTCGGCTTTTCTTTTACATGTGTATTAATTAACAAATTACACGTGTAATTTCGCACAGTAGAACAAATTGGACGTCGAATTATCTAATTAATTGAATAAATTGAACGGCCATGCATGCCATGTATACGGGTGACTGGCTATCAATCTTAGTAGTTTCACTATATAAAATTCTCTATTCCTTTGTATTAAAGTTCATAATAGCCCAACAGTTAGAAATTAATTCTTGCCCATTGCGTTCAAAGGGGACTCACTGACACCGAAAGGGCGGGGAGTGTGTGATATACTGTTTCGTTTTGCTTTGTCTGCTCCAGCATGCAAGATTAACAAAAAAACATGAACATTTCGCCTATCACTCATAGGTGTAGGCAGAGTTTACAGGTTTCCATTTGGCGCATCTAAACGTAGCCACTAGGCTTACACAACCCACCTTTCGCTTATATGGGATATATAAAGGTGACGGGTTGGGAGTCTCGTCAACAACTTTGGTTTTTTAAGGCATTCCCTTAGTTTCCTTTTACAACACCCTTGGGAAGAAAGAAGGGGGCTAGTGGCTAAAAGCTAGTTCTTCTCGAGAAATATTCCGGAAAAGAGTGACGGAGCACTATCTTTCTAATTAAAATTGTAAATAATAACTTTTCTGCATTTATGTATTATTATTGTATTGATGATTACTATTAAATATTTAATGTAATATTGGTAAGTATATGTGTTTATATGTTTGTATGTGTGTATATTTAAATATATTTAGACATTGTATTTAAACATTTTGTAATATTGTATAATATGTGTAGGTCATTGCCCCGCTGTAGGCACATACAGGCAGCTACTTTGCTTTACTTTTTTTTGTTTTTCTCATTGCCTATTATATTAGTTAAGATATTATGTATTAATTAAGTACACAACTACCTACTTGTATAATAATAATAGTTTTCTCATTCCTCAAGGGTTTTCTGGAAGAGAACTCTGCTTAGGGTTAAGCTCGCCTTTGTACATTTATCTTATTAATTATTAAAATTGAAAATTTATCATAATGTGTACAATAAAAAATAAAGAAAGGAGGCAGATTGCAACGTAGGTATAGCCCGATATTTATGGCGGCTGTGAAGTTAGGCTCTAGTCGCTGCGCAGTAACTACATAGTTTAAATTACGTATTGTGTTGTTATTGTTGCATATTATTGTTTTTTAACTATTAAATTATGTACTATGCAGTACATTATAACTCAATGTTTGCTAATTTCCACAAACACCTTTACTTAAAAAGTGTTATTAGCTTATTCAGATTTTATAGCTTATTTGAAGATATATATTGACTTATAACTAAGTCATCATGCTTGGTAAAAAAAATCCAAAATTGCCCCCAAATAGCAATCATAACTAAAATCCTAGCAGTATATTGATATTTTAGTTCAGTCTTAGCTATTTTAGCGGCTATAAATGATGTACATTTCCACAAGTAGTAAAAACCATTTCATTATTGTCAAGTTATTTGTAATTGCACACTTCACAGCCGCCATAAAGTCTGATCGTCGCGGGTTAAATCACAAACCAATTTTTTACAATAGAACAAAAATATTTTGAGTTTTTACGGTTTGGACTATAGTAGATTCTATGCTTCTGGGTTCTTAAATATAACGAAAGCTATAAGCATTTCTCTAAAAATATGCCATCTCTATCGACTAAGACTAAAAACAGAAGACAGTGTACTGAAATTTCAAGAATTAACTATTATTAAACTTAATAAACTAGCAGGCGTATATCACAAAGGCGCACTATCTACTAGGCGTATATATTACGGAGTACCATAGGAAAGTGTTTTGGGTCCCACGCGGTTTATTATCGCGGTTAATAAAATAGTAAATTGCTAATTAACTACTTGCTTCGGACTACAATATCCATGAATTTTAATTATGAAAAAGAAAATATTGAGGAGACTAATACCATAAAATTTCTTGGATTACACATTGATAAAAGATGGAACTGACAAGCACACCTCGAAGAGTTGAGATTAAACAAAGCATACGCACTTTTTAAATAATTTCGTCTGCTAAATATAGATGCTTTACTCACCTCACCAATTCTTTATTTGTAGAGTTTTTAAGACACAAAAATATACGTTCTGGCCATGTTTAGTTAAAACCGGTAGACAGTTGCAAAAATATTTTAAAGAAAATAAATTTTACTTCATACTATATATCTTCGACATTGCTGTCATGTAAAAAGTAATACCGGATTTTTTCAGCCGATTTCAGTCACAAATAAAAAAACCACCGAGGCATATTAGTTCGAGTCTGCAAATCCTATATATATATATAGTCGTTGATATTTTTTTATGTTTTATTATTTGTAACATATAAAATCTCTTTAAAAAAGAAAATACCTACGGAGTTTCTTTCGCCTGTTTCTTCTCCGTCAGAGGAATCTCGTTACGAAACGGTAGTAGTTTAAAAAAAATCTAAATTTCTAACGTCCCATAAAGAATTTTCATATAATTACATTTTATTTCTCCGTAACTGGAGATTTTTCCTTTGTATGAGGAAATTTTGATTTTTTGACATTTAATTTGTAAATAGTTGATTATGATGTTGAGTATTGTTTTTGGCGAAATTAACTAATGTAATGTTTTCTTTAACCCAGTTTTATATTTATTTATACACCACAAAAGGCAAAAACGTCGTCTACCAACATCATACAAGCATGGTTGGTACACCCATGTTTATGTAAATAAACTATCTTGATCTTAGGAACCTTATACTACGTTATCTACCCTTATTTTATTAGGATAGTACGGTTTATAACCAAAAACTTATTATATTATTAAGAAAATATAAATTTTTAAGGCGATAGTTTTCTTAATTCTACTATAGGCAATGTAGCTTACATAAATTAGGTTTATTGTCGGCTTAGAGCTTTAGATGGCTTCTACGCAGAGACAATTCAATCCCCCATATTTATAGCATTTTGAGTAACTGTGAATAAATTATGTTATAATATTTTTTCGTAATGTTTAAAAAGATAGCCACGGAAAAAAAGTGGTTGTACATTGTATAACATATAAAATTCTTTGTAAATATTTATGTTTGAGAACGGATCTTACTTAAAAGCAATTTCATGATTTTTGATGATACTTATACTTATTTAAAATGTTATTTATGGTTTTATAAGTGCTATTGCCTATAACATCGTGATTTTTTAATAGTTCTGGAGCCGAAACGAACCAACTTAATATAAATGGGAGTAACGGCTTATGCTGCTACTCGAATGAGACAGCTCGATCAATAGTACCTCGGCCTAGAAGAATACCATCATGATGTATAGGCATAGTCACTCCCACATGCCAAAATGTCCTTAAAGGACGGCAACGCCCTTACAGCTCCTATGGTGTTGTAGATGTACGTGGACATCTATAAGCACCTACCATCAGTAAGCGGCTTCTCTTCTACCATCGTTTACCCCCTTTTCCCAAAATAAAAGAAATCAAATTGATACTAGTGTTAAATAAAAATGTTCAAAATTTCGTTGCTTCGACTTGTATGTCTACGCTTTCACTAGGCTTTCTGTAGTTACTAGAGTTACTAAGTAATAACGAGAGTTCATTTACCGTGTCCGCGCTGTCGCCAAGCACTCGGACTTAACTTCGACAACGACAATGTACTTTTTATTATTACGTTACGATATTAAATCGACTTGAACATATGATTTACAAAGGTAAATAGTTTCATATGTAAATGAGACTTTTCCTCTTATTCCTATCCTTTTCCCCTTTTAATTTATCTGGGCTTTGGACTATCGGAAATAATTAAGCAATTGCTAAAACAAATTAAAACAAAGCAGTTGCCATTGACCGTACATACGTTTCAAACGTACTTGTAATTGGATTTTAACAACCATAGAGATATATATTATACCCAGTAACGGGAATTCAATTCAGTCCTCTATGCGTGATTGAACGACAAATAAACTTACACATTTTAAATTAAAATCGGCTGCCCGCGGTTTCACCCGGGTGGTAACAAATTGTATCTCAAGAGAACTCTTAATTCAATTCGATTCAGAATAATAAAGTATACATTATACGTATTATTTACATAATATATATTATTTAAGTATTAGAAATGTACGATCTAGATATATTATATGAATGATGATAAACTCACAGACCAGTGATGGGAAGCAGCATCACTATTGCGGGGGTAGCGAACTGCACTCACCAGACCACCACCACCCAACGGTGAGTTTAGAAACCTTCCAAGAAATGTATGCAGCCGCGGTGCTTTCTTGGATAAGCTCATATTCAGCAGTGTACTATATATAGGCTGGTGAATATATAAATATCATATTACCCAAATGATCTCATTTGACTATCTTAAACAACTCTTAGTAATCCACACATTTGCGTGTAGTACTCGTGTAGTTTGATCGACAACTAGGTAAATAAAGGCCTCCATGACGCAACACTATCGCATTCGATGCAGATATAACTGCAAAACGAATCAGTCATTCTTGGCTGAATCCCAAGAGCATTCTTCATAAAATTACAAACAGATTTAGACGGAGGAATGCACGGTGTTACTGCATTGAGAAATGAAATACATGGCTACATGAAGTACATTTAAATAGATAGGAGCTCTTTTCTAGTGCGCCTCAGTGAAATTAAGCTTCTGTGCAAATGAACATGGATCGGGCCTGAGTCTATCGTCTGCGTCAGTGCCGTAGCATCTCTTATGTTTAGTACAGTCTGTAAGTTTTACATACTTACCAACGTACACTACGTACCAACGTACTTCGTAACATTAGCCGAAGTAGTGTAGTATGAGTTGGTTTTTATTTGACCACTAACATTTTTTTAATTGTGTTTGTAGACCAGATGAGTGAGCTACTCTGTTCCAGTGCCGATTAACAGACACATCTAAATAAATATTTTTTTATCGCAGACATTCTGGCGATTTTTTCTGCATTCCAAAGCACGGGTTGAACCGATGTCTAGATTAAGTAATAAAAAACAAATATTTAAGCGATATTATCCTTGTGGTTGTTAGGGAGAAAATATAAAATGTTTCCTAAAAGGTCAACCTTATCTGCACGCCATGCATCCAGTTGATTAACGGACAACCCACGATCGCGGCCCTATTATGTTAAGCGATAAAAATATTTCACAAAAATTACGAAACTGACGAAATCAAATCCTTCAGATAGTGATGGATAGCAGCATTTCTAGTTCAATGGTACCGGCGCTGCGCTCATCAACTCACTTATTATACGCGATGAGCACACGCAAGTCATCCGCGCTGGGCATGTCAGTTGATGGCCTACGCACAGCAATGGAATTATAAAGGTTGAAAGATGATGATGAGTGCCACAACTGCCAACTTTGACCGTTCATCTGGCTCAGCTGGAAGTATTCACACCGCTGGAATAACTGCCGCATGAATTTGCGTTGTTATTGTACAAGGTTCAATAATTTAAAACTTCATATCCTTCCTAACTTTTAATAAGATCTTTCAGCATGTTTCAAACAATTTCAGCAGACGTCGCAGTAGTCTCACTATTTTTCCCTTTGGTAATTGTATTTAAATTGCTCTTATCTCTAACGATATTTTCGATGTTCCAATTTAATTCTTATCTAAATGAAATAAAGCTCAGTGTCGTGTGGTTAAGCATCGCGTGGCTGTGTGTAGTAACAGATTACTGTTCCACGTCTCGTTCGGTTCGTTAAGGCGAAGAATCAACATTGCTATGAACGCTCATATTTGCAGTTCTCTATAGTAAAGACCGTTGTAATTGAGTCGACGGGATGGACCTAAAGCACTGATTGCATTTTGTTGGATTGGAACATTTTAAAATAGATCGTTTCCCTCATTCTACCACATGCAATGAAACTACATAATTAATTGTTTAATTATTACTGTCCCGAACTTTTAAAAGGAAGAAAAATTTGGAAAAAATTCATCGCGTCCTTACGAATAATAAAAATGCTATAATTGTCAATGAATACAAACGATTTATCAGATTTAAACGAATACTAACAGCTATATAACAGATAGGTAACGTTTGTGAAAACGTGAATAGTTTCCCAAACTTTTCAGTACAAGCGTTTATTCGTTTTAATTGTAATAATTCGTACACTCTATAGAGCCGTAGCAATGCTCGTTATCTATCATGCGCAGACAGACTACGAACAGTTGATTATAAAAATCCTTTCTCGACTCCATAAAGGTGGTTTCGCAGATTCGTTAAACAATAATCCTTATTTTACACTGATATGGTTTTGATTAAAATTTTAAACATATGACCACACAACTTCAAGCTTTTATTTAAGTGACTAAAGCGCTGTCGGTCGCATGTAAGATCCCCGCTCGGAACTGTCAAAAAAAATAGTTTGGAAAATCCAAAACAAAGGCCTCTCCTAAAGATTACAACAAAACAGGGTCCTGAGCCACCTGCATTCATTGACTTCTCGCAACACTGTGCATATCGTCACTCCATCTTGTGGAGTGTCGTCTTACACTGAGTTTGCACTGTACTAGGTTGGCACACAAGAACCGTTCTTCCCCAACGGTTGTCAGTTCTGCGAGCTTTGTGGCCGACCTGTTGCCACTCCAAGTTGCTGATCACGGCTATGTCGGTTACCCCAGTTCTGCTGCGTGTATCTTCGTTTCAAATTCTATAACGCAGAGAAACATAGGCGTAAAGTAATGTAAAGTAGCATCCTGCAAGTGCTCACCGCTGGGCAAAGGCCTCCTTCTCAAATACGAGTATCATGCATACAAGTTTAGGATGCGGGAAGGGCCCGCCACGCTGCTCCAGTGCGGGTTGACGGACTTCACATATCCTCGAAATAATATTTTTTTTATTATTTCTTAGACAGGTTTCCTCACGATATTTTCCTTAGCCGCTGAGCAGGTGGTAAATATAGCACTCAAACTTGTTGTTAACATAAGTGAGCGCCAAGACCACCAGTCTACCACGGCACTATAGGCGTGCTGGAATATAATAATGAGCAGAGAAAGTGGGTGTGAAGGTCATGTTTATTAATAATTTAAAAACCAATTCAAAATACATACAATTATTATTAATTATTATAGAGATTGTAATAACTATTTGGTGGAAATTCAAAATTATAAGAAAAAGAAAAAACTGCAGTGAAACTTGCAAGCGATTAGGGACATTACAGATAAACTTATACTCTTTGGGCAACAACCTGCTTATCAAATCAAATCATATAATTTATTTTGTGAACATAGGTTATGATAAAGATGTCACTAATTAAATACATGTATGTACACAGTTTAAAACACGTAATAATTACAAACAGCCCAGAAGGAATAGGGAAATGATATTTAAAAGGCTTCTATTCTACATTATTCTGAAGCTAATGGAAAAATGTAAAATCCAAAAGTGTTCGCCACTAACGCTCGTGTTAATTATGAACTTAAATTATTATATACAAAGTAGGAAAAAGGAAAAGACTAGTTATATTTAAAAGGCTTCTATACTTCATGTATAATTCTTTTATTTTACGGGCGTAATCAATGATGACGCATGGTCAGACCAAGTTAAATTATTTTCCATCATGTTTTCTTTTTTAAATGTATGTTTTGAAACAACATCAGGTATTAATCACAAAAGTTAGTATAAAATTCGTATGGTTGGAAGCTAGGTATGGTTTAAATTAGGTAAATCGTGGGACCTTAAAAAGTCCGACGAAAGTCGATACATTGATATACTTGTAACTATAAGAGGTTGCAGTACCCACCTCCATATTCCACTCTCAACATACGTTTTAAAAAGATTTTATCAAAACAAATCAAATGATACCAATCTCAATAGTAGTATTGATGGGGTGTTGTGGGTACCCCATCAATACTAGCTTCTGGTTTCATCATGAGATCAGTTCGATAATACTAGTATTGTCATCAGAATTACACACAACTGCAACGTTTCAAATCGATGTGAGAGTAGTGTGTGAAAATCGAATATTACGATTTGT
This sequence comes from Bhutanitis thaidina, assembly GCA_029286595.1. NCBI lineage: Eukaryota > Metazoa > Arthropoda > Insecta > Lepidoptera > Papilionidae > Bhutanitis > Bhutanitis thaidina. The sequence goes on from JAGSMS010000018.1 coordinate 9,337,871, forward strand.
TTACAAACCTGATTACTAGTATTTACAGACTGGACTACCTTAATAGTGCAGTACAGGACATAGACCTCTTCCATAGGGAGAATTTGCCATTATTGCCACGCACGACAAGCGGATGGGTGATCGCAGTAAGATACATCTCGCACCTTAGACGCTGCTGTCCATCATCGGTCTGTTTTTCCTTGGTCTGGTATTTAATGAGATGGTTATCCCGCCAGCTGTAGTTATTGGTAGATTCTACGCCGATACCTCACTCGCTAATAAACTCGTACAGGCAAACGCTGTGTAGGACGACACAAGATGGAGGGACGACTTGCACAGTATTGCGGGAATCTGTATGATGCAGGTGGTTCAGGACCGTGCTTTGTGGCAATCTTTGGGGGAGGCCTAGAATCAACAGAAGACTTGTGAACGGCTGCAGTTTGGATGATGATGATGGTGATGAAGCTGATATAAAAGTATTTATTTAAAAAAAATTAATGCAAGTAATTATGGACATTGTCGCGTTTATTTAAAACATATCTAATATTATAGTTATAAAATATACAGTCTATAATATTCGTGATATTAACTTACTTTACTTTATCCTAGGTATCTTCTCTCATATCTTGAGATATATGAAAACAACATTTCATACGAAAATGTTCCCTAATATAGTGATATAAAATCAAATTAAATAGATTTCCAGGTGGGACACACGACGACATAATCTAATTATTATATTAATGTTAGAAGCACTTTTATTATCACCCGCGTGGTGTAATGGATATGTGTACTTTAATAAAATCTACCCTGAATTCCAGATCTAGAAATTACAATATTGTACGGCCCCATCATGGTGTGAGGGGTCCAGGCTTTATTATAGTCGTTTTAACCTACTTTTAAACCACCAGAGCTTATTTGGAACAACATGTCTGGTGGCGAGCCTATCGCATGTATCGCACTAAGACTGCTCTTAGTGCTCTAGCCAACGATGAAATTCGTAACAGGCTCGTAAATTTCGATAAACTCATTGGTACTCGAAACTCCTGATTCCTCTGAATCAGGAGAGACAGATCTCATCATTCGGCGAGCATGGCTTCTCTATCTCGGCTATCTACAAATAAAGAGATTTTAATTGGTGTAATTGGTTATTATTTTTACTCACAACATCAACGACAGTAAGCTCGTCCCCGACTCCGGACGGCAGCTCTACCATGGTCTCGAGCCAGCCGCGACCTGAAAAGAGCCAAGAAAACTTTAATTTGTGTTATTTTTAAGACGTTTGTTTTCGTTGCCACCGCCTACGAAACTTTGATCAGGATGAGCACATCGTCTTAAAAGAGGCAGAGTGACAATGACTTAATCAGACTGCTCAAGTCCTTTTCTAAAAATAGGCTTTCTTTGAAGGTTCCATCACCAGAGCTCAGTGTGAAATAAGGTTGTCGTTTATTTTTCATTAAAAGTCGATCACTTGACTATCGTATATCAGTTACAGAGAGCAGTCTCGGTACGGATGGATTTAAAATTTGGTATTTTTAAAATATTTTGGTATTTTTAAAATTTCCCCTTTCTAGAGAGAGTTAATTAGTGCTTGTTCCTAAATCCAATTTTATATAATAAATCTCAAAGTATGCTTGCTTGGATGCGTGTCTTCCTTTAACGTATAAACGGCTGGACCGATTTTGATGAAATTTTGGTATGGTGGCTGTAAAATTATATATATGTACATAGGCTACTTTTAATCGCAGGAGAGCCGCGGGAAGTCTCGGTCGAGTAATTTCACATGCGTCGTGTAAACTGCTAAATAACCAACAAGTCTCTGACTATCGTCTGAGGCCAGAAAATCCACGCGAATTTACCGAACCGTTAGAACAGTGGTGGTGTGCAGCTTCACAAGAGCGAAGGTTACGGCAGTGCGCTCAGCAACCCAATCGTCAAGCGGCGTGAGTATAGGCTGAACCCTCTGAGACATATATACCGACTCGCAGGCGCTTTCATGGAGAGGCCTATGTTCAGCTGTGAACAGACCTAAATAGTCTGATGATGAGGATGATGATATATACCAGTATAAACAACGAACTTCCGTAAACAACATCTCGTGGAAATCAAACGTGACGCTAGCGAGCCTCACCGAGTTTGCTTTCAGAGATTGTTGTTGACTGTAGACTTTTCTCTTAGTCGCATCTTACGGCATCCAAGGGGAAAAAGCAGGCCTTAAGAGGCCGTACGGCAAAAAAACAAGAAAACATACAGAAATAAAATTATAAAACCAAGTTTACGGCCGAACAAAATTGTACGGAAAAATGTCCGTTAACGTTGAATGATGCCGTTATCGGCCATAAAAGTAGTAAAGTTATGTAGTAAGGGAGGCTATAATACTTAATAACATTTTCTACAAACGGCACAATAATAAAGATATACGAGAGTTTACACTACTAAATTTGTTTTAAATATAATAAATTGTAATTTTTTTTAACTTTTTTCGCACTAGTGCCGCACTGCTCTACAATCCTATTTTTACGAAGTTAAGAAGTTCCAGCAAGGCAGAGCTTACTTTCTCATTTTACTTTATGTAGATAGGTCTTTCCATGATAGCGCCAACAATAGCCAGAATACTATGGTAGAAAAGTCTATGTTAATATGATTAAGGATGTGATATGGATGTTATGCAAGGAAGGGCACAGCCCAAGTACACCTCGTACGGAAACGTTGACACAGGAAGACCATTCCAGTTCTTTGCAGGGGCCTTTTCCCCTATGCCACAAAATTATGGGATGGGTAACCAGTTATCATCAGGCGAGCCGCTTCCTCTTTTTCCATAAAAAAAAGCTCTTGAGGTTTTGAGGTACACTTGACGAGATATATGCTGAGTATAGATCTCTTTTTATTCACGCTTGGTAAGCGAATTGACAATCGCAGTTCTAGACACCTCGCACCTTAATTGTGGTCTGATATTTCTCGAGATGGTTTTCCATCTCCTGTCGGTAGCCATTGTGGTGTTCAAGGCGCAACACAACACAAGCAGACCCGAAAAACCCTTAATTTGTGTCTCACAAATATTAACTTCGGCTGGCATTCGAACCTAGGACCCAAGGGGTAGTAGTCGCATACAGTAACCACTAAGCCTTAGTAGATAAAACGCAGGTAGGTAGGTAAACGTTTCCCAACAAAAGAAGGCGGAAAATCTCCCGATTTTAAGGAAATCAAAAGTTTACAAGACAGCCATAAAAAGTAAGGTTTCTTCTTATTTAGGAGATAGCTTTAAGTGACAACCGTCGTAAAACTACGAGTTGTATCTACCTTCCGAAAGAAAGCCCTGTTAAATTGTTGTGACCAATTTGATGGATTCTATTTTTTCTATTTTTTTTTTATTTTTTATTATATATATCTCTTACAGTGAAAAACTAAAACAAAAACTATTCGCCAAACTGTTGAACAGTTTATTTAAAAAACATGCACTCACTTTTACGTTTAATATTAAACTGTAAATACATATTATTATTAATTACAAACTAGGTAAAATCTAAATATTAAGTATATCTTGATAAAACGTGGAGAAAACCTTTAATTTACTTTATTTAAACTCTGTTCTATTGATACTTAGTCATGGTTCATTTATTGCCTATTAATTAAAGTTAGTGCGTGTATGTAATTGTAATCTGTAGTGAGTGTCTCTGTGCGATATTATGTAATAGTAATCTTTAACAGTTTGAGCACAAGACTTATTTTTTTTAATAAATAATCTTCCACACCATGTATTTTCCTAAAATCGATGCGTAAAAATGTCTCTCAACACCATTTAATGCTTTTAAAAATTGAATCGATCATTCAAGAAAATGTGAGATGATAAACGTATGTGTATTGCAAAATAAATAAAGCTTTAACTTAAAGCGTAATTTTTTCGTCGCTGAAATGTTTATGAGATGAGAAAATTTCAATATAACACGCGTCAAAGACATCTGCAAATATAATCAAAACATTCATTCGTTCATTCACCGTTGCCAAATACGGTCATCAATCGTCTCCCCAGTCACTCCCCAGCTTTGAAGCTTTACATAAGGCAAAAGGTTACCGGGAGGTTAGCCTCCATATATACAATAATTTCTTTCCAAAATAATGTCGGTACGGCCGCCTCTTTGATATATTTACGATTGTTTATCTGTTTACGCCGAAGCTATCTATGGTGGAGAGTCGTTCAAAATAAGAATGATATTGTTATTGTGCGTGTGGTGTTTGAACGCACTGAATGAACTGTTAAGTGTTGTATGAACACTAGTTGGTCTAATATAAAAGTACTAAAGTAGTACTACTACTAGAATAAGTGTCCACTGCTGGGCAAAGGCCTCCTCTAATACGAGTATCAGAGAGGGTTTAGGAGCCAGGAAGGGCCCGCCACGCTGCGGCAGTGCGGGTTGGCGGGCTCCACATATCCTTGAAATAATATTTTTATTATTTCTCAGACATACGGGTTTTCTCACGATGTTTTCCTTCGCCGCCAAGGACGGGGTAAATACAGCAATTAAAATTGCTATTAACAATTTCAATGGTGCCGGCACCGGTAATCGGACCCAAGTCGCTCGCGCTGTATGAAACTAAAGTGAGCGCCTTGACCACTAGGCTATCACGGTTCTCCGGTTTAATATACCATGTATTAATTAATTCGTTATCCGTTTAAAGTCTCTATTTTGTTTTCCTGCAATCAGCATTTAAATACACGCTGCTGCACAAAGGCCTACTCTCAATTTTATTTTACTTCGATGTCGTGCGAAGTGCGAATGGAGCAGCGTGGTTGGTCTCTTCCTGACTCCAATCTGTCAGACAAAAAAAGGAAAAGAAAATATAGGCGTGGTAGCCCAGTGCCCAGAGCGTTCGCTTCAATATCATAGCCGTTTAGACTGTTATATTTGTTGCTAAACATTGAGAACACATTCATTTTTAAAATTCTGTGCACTGTGCGGTAGATTCTTAGCCGTTACACTTAGCCAGGAAAACCTTTTTATTGCATGGAAGGTCTGCCCGTAAGTGTAGTACCTAATCTCGCACAAGTAAGGCTGTTTCTATAACGATTAAGGGAGATTAAGGGTCAGCATTTTAGGAAAAACAAGGAAACATGATATTAAACGAATAATAATATTTCAAATGAAACTATTATTTACGGCTTTTATCGCGTTTAATTTTGTTTTTATATTCCCGTCGTTTCGATTGCTTTACAGCAGCCGTGGTCTCGTGGGGACTGAGGTGTTAGACGGCCAGATGTCATTGTTAACTCGGGCTACCTTCGACTCAATAACAAACAGTGAAAGAAAATAGACCTGGCTGCATAGACTAAAGTCCTTTGCCTTTCCCATTAGGGATAAATTAATATCATCATCATCATCGGGCTACCTTCAGCTTTTATTTATTCATTATGCTCGGATCAAGAACAATTTAGAGATACAGTGTACCGTGTACGGACATAGTTTAGCATTGGATCGGGTGTGGACTTATTCTCTAAAATATTTTTTCATTTACGTTCCTGAACAGCGCAAAAGCGTTTCGTCCCTGCAAAAAATCTAAAATATTTCAGCCGAAACCTTGAGAGATATCGACAAACTGTCAATTACCGCAATGTCACTAGACAGTCGTAGCCTGTGAACAATGGCTTTATTATTTGGATATGAGTGTGTTTACTAAGTGTTCTATTTACTGGTAATGGAAAAACGGTGCTGTGAAAGACAGAAAGGAGAGTCTGTCTGAAGACTTTCCTTTCTTGATCTTATCGTTTCGCTAGCAATGACTTTACTATAATCAAAATTATTGTAATATTTGCAAGTGTTATTCGTAACATAAAACATATTAAGCTTTATTGTAATATTTGCAAGTGTTATTCGTAACATAAAACATATTAAGCTTTTATTAACAGATTGAAATTAAACTCCAGAAGAACTGTGAAATATTTGTAACACTGTATGAGCTTTCATCAAAGGATCAAAAATCGAAGTAGCTATGCTGTAGGTGGTCAGTGACATGAAGGGTTCTAGTTCCAAATAATGGCTATGACACGTTCCAGAACTTTCTCAAGCGTCATTTCATTGTTCGATTCTCCGGCAGTTCTAATGAAGTTCAAACTCGTATTCAACACGGACACTCGACAGCAGATTGCGTATTAGTTGATGAACTGTGAACATTACTTAGTTAATCGAACCGAATACCTCTTAAACTCGGGACAGATTTAATTAACAATATACTTCATACGTTTAGTTTGTACGGTCAAGTTTATTTTTCTTTCAAACATTATAGTGTCATTCTTTCAGTTTATTTATCCAGTGCGGAACATAGACCTCTTAAAAAACCCTGTAAGCTTACTGTCTTGGAAGTTTTGTCCATTCTCACCAGGGTGGCCAGATGGGTTGGTGAGCGCAATGATCCATCACGTGGCGCCAGAGTAGCATGATGCATCACGTGACGCCAGAGTAGCATGATGCATCACGTGACGCCAGAGTAGCATGATGCATCACGTGACGCCAGAGTAGCATGACGCATCACGTGACGCCAGAGTAGCATGATCCATCACGTGACGCCAGAATAGAATGATCCATCACGTGTCGCCAGAGTAGCATGATGCATCACGTGGCGCCAGAGTAGCATGATGCATCACGTGACGCCACAGTAGCATGATGCATCACGTGACGCCAGAGTAGCATGATGCATGACGTGCATGTGAGGTAGAATTTTAAAGGAAATGATTTACGATGGTTTATTCCCCCTTACAAAAAGTAATAATATTAAGGTAAAGTAATAAGCTCTCACAACCCTATGCCACCAAGGAGCAATCCACCTTTCTCCCTTATTCGAGAGAGAATATGACAGGTACGGAGCCTCCACACTGAGGTCCTCGTACTCTCGGTTTCCATGATATTTACAAGGCTTTTCGATTGGCTTCGCTCCTTACGTCACCCCAGGGTTGGCAGATGTTATACCAACCATTGAATAGAAAGTAAAGTACTTTTTAGTACTTATTGCCTACAAAAGCAAAAAATCGAAGTACTAATGCTCTGTCATAAATTTACCTCTGACACCTCCATCGTTAATACTCGTACATCATAACGCGACTCACAAAGAACGATGTTTCTGTTAACACGTACGTATCTATCATATGAGAAAAATGGTGTTTTGTGTTCAATTCGTGTATTTTTTTATTGGACAGGGGTGACATGCTTGCTATCAGACAATAAAATCAGTCTAGTAAAATCAATTAATTATTTTTAATCAAATCAAGTTAATCTGCAGTGACAGTTGAAAAAAGCTAATATTTCACAAGCTTATAATATTTGTCACTCTCACTCTGTGAAATATAAATACTCTGCCAATAAGCAAGATGAGCGCATCCAGAATTTAATATTTGCAAAATAGAGTTCTATACATATCGGAAATCAACAAAATAAGGTGCATTATCCAGTATTTTTCAATGTTAAGTGCGAGGTTTTTAATGTTATTTATGAAATATATCCTTTTATCCACAGACTCTGTGGATAAAAGTTCTTCAGTTTCTATAAACTATGTGAACTGAGTTATGATTTTCCGATGTCTATTTTAACACCAGAATTATCCAATCGCCCGCAAATTTGACGATTTAACGCAATTTTTTTCCGAGAAATGTATTTAAAGTTTGGAAAATTTATTTTGTGTTATTAATTTCAATCAATTCCTTAAGAAAGACGACGCGGTGCTCTAAATATGTAAATGAGTGTATTTCTTTTTAGTGTAAAATAACCAGAACGCTGCAATCGCATACTATCATAACGTCCATTCCTTTTCTGGCATAATCTACAAATATTTTGCGCCGCGTAGTATTAAAAGGCACTTCTGACATTTGCATCTCATGCTAATTCAACATACTAAGCTTAGTAGCGCTATATTCAAATATACAGAAGCGAATTTTGATTTAAGGACAATGCAGAAACGGCTTTTTAATTATTTGGGGATAAAAGTAAGTTAGACTCAAGTATCCATATACGTCTTCTTTCTTTAGTACATAAATAGTACATTTGCTATTCTTATCTAATATGATCATGTTTCCGAGTTTCGCGCCAAGCTCCAGTGGCTTCCAATTACACTTTGTCGGAATACTCACATTCTATGAAATTACTTGAGAGAAAAATTTGTGTTTTTGGACACCAAAAAGGACTCTCTAGGCTGACTGACAGTTTTCGTACACAGTACGTAATGAGAACATATTAAATATATTTTAACCTTCTTTTACGGTCCTGTAAATATGTTCATAACATAAGTATGATGTAAATATACATACAAATATCACGTTCAAAGGACATTACATGTCACATACGCCTTATAAGAAGCAATAATATTAAGGTTATTACTAAACATTAAACACGGTTAGGTCGGGTGCACGTTTTTAATCTAGTATCAAATATTTTATTTTAAAGACGTGATGAAAAATGTATAAAACTTTTTTTATTTTTTATTTTGTCAGACCCGCTCTTTTTACTTATGAAAGCAGTAATGGCGTAATTATGACGGATGATCGTGAACCACTGTAATCTTCGCTACATCACGCACGGTCGTGGATTAATAGTCTGTAGAGAGTCTCGCGTGCAAGCCCTCTGTTTGATTCGATAAGTATACATAAGGACTCTACATAACCGAACGGGCTTAAGCAACACACTTTTAGCCTCCTTTTTAATCGCCTCCTACTCTTACTCTTAACCTGCAAATAATCCACTGCAGGATATAGGCCTCTCCCATAAGGGGGGTTTACCATAATCGTCATGCACGGAAACCGTATTGGCAATCGCAGTACCAGGCACCTCGCACCCCGGACGCTGCTGCTCGTCATCGTTTTGCTTAATTTTGGTCTGGCAGTTTACGAAATGGTTATCCCGCCAATTGGCGGTAGTCATTGCGATTTTCTAGACTTTATCCTTAGTCGTCTTTTACCACACCACTAGAGGAGAAGGGATTCTCACGTCGATACCTCACAGTCTGACCTACGCAAAAAATGCGGCTTAATCACAAGCGATATACTCTATATTTTTTTATAGGAATGGGAGCAAACTTATACTCGGTTTATTTGATGATAAGTGATTACCGACGCCCACGTATATCTGAAAAAACAGAGGAGCTTCCGCTGCGATGCCGGCCTTGAAGGATATTTGGGAAGGGGAGAAGGGGGAGGGCATGGAAGGAGGGGAGAGAGGATCTCCGATTACCTCACTCACCGAACGAAACCTAGAAGCAGAAGATGCTTCTACATCACGCCGGTATTTCGCGAGCCCGTGGCCGTTCGAGTAACAACAAAGCCGCGACTTGGCCCTACAACGTACAAAAATATCGTATCAGCCTTATCTGACCTGATCTGATCAGCCAATAATTAATTTTCGCATAATGTGAAAATTATTGTCCGATATTAATACAAGCAGCTCCCAATATTGATTTTTCTCACAAATTTTCAGTCATACATAAAATACTCCCTAAATAACTTCATTCGTATTGGAAAAATAAATCATAAATATGCTAACGACTGCCGATACGGTTCTGCGTGAACGCACACCCGCCTTGATTGCTATTTGCACGGATAAAGACGTTTCTATATTCTAGTGTTTGTTTCGCCTGATACTCTGTGATAGTACACCAAAACCTTGGAAAATAAAAATTTAGACATACCTCTCTCACCTTCACATTCATACATCTTAAGTTTGGGATATGGGTACTCTTAAATTGGCCCATCTTTAATATCGCCCATTTAGTTGATAAATTTCCGCCTAATGCACACTTCGCCGGCTCTGTCACTCGCGTCACTCTTTCCTCATATACTCTTTCTATGTGTTCAAAGACCAAAGTTTTTTTGTGAAAGAAAGGCGGCATACGAGCATAGTGTTCACCTGATGGTAAGTGATTACAGTCGCTCACGTACATCTGTAATTGTACGGGACTGCAGGTGCGTTGCCTACCTTTAAGGATTTTTGGGAGATTAGAGGGAGGATCAGAAGGGGGATGGGGAGGGGGAGTGAATCTGCGGCTACCTCACTCACCGAACGAAACGCAGAAGCACAAGATACCTCTACTGCCGGCGCATACGAGCAGCAGCAGAAGCCGAGGCTTTGCGCTATCACGTAAAAAAAAACTGAGTTGGTGACACGCTCTCACATACTGTGAGACATTCGTAGTCTATATATAGGATTGACAACGCATACGTAAATCCTTCGATTAAAATTGTTAGCAGTTGTGGCTTGCATTATTGCAGGGGTTCCAGTAGCCTCTCACCCTAACCCAATAAAAAAAAACATAGATTGACTATATAATCAGTCTCTGGAGATTCGATCAAAATTTGATATATTTTTGCTATCTACGGCGATTACTTCATCAAAAACTTAAGAGTTTTATAAAGTTTCACTCATCGGCCGCTTCTCTATAAATTCTCTAGGGGAAATAACACTTTTAGAAGCTATGCCCGTGACTTGCTTTAACTGGAATATGGTCTAGAATGATTAAAGTAATGGTAGGTGTCTCTGTGTAGTGTAATATGAAAAGAACGGTAAGATTTTAGTTTTACTACATGTCGTATGCATCGTATGACACACCACACAAACCCTATTATCTCAGATAGGGATGCAATGTTTGTTCCCAGGTGTAAATGTTTCCAACTAATAATTGACAGTTAGAGACACCAACTATTGATAAAATTTACAAAAACTACGCTGTGTAGGAGCCAGCCTTACAATCTGCCAAGCCCTTTCTTACCGTGGGTGTCGTAAGAGGCGTCTAAAGGAAAAGCTTTCAAAATCTCTTGCCTGTCCCAGAAAGTTATACCGCTCCCCTGTATTATACGGAAATTTGTGTTCACTGGCCACCCCTGTGGGTTAAAAGCGTCACTGCTATTGACTAGAGTTTTACGCGTTAAAACGTGAATGGTTTTCAGCCCAGCCACTCTTCTGATCCTTAACACCACATGCAACTATGGTAACTAACATGGTAACTTAGTGGTCAGGATGCTCGTTTTCTTTTAATAGTACACGAGTGATCTGGGTTCTAATGGTGTATATAAAATTCTTAACTGCAATTTTATATGCCGAATGTACCATTTGAAATGTTGAAGATAAACATGGTGAGGAAACCTACGACTTTGAGTAAAGAAAATTCCACATAGGAGCATCGTGGCACTCTTTCCGGCTCCAAAATCCCCTCAAAAGTGAGAGGTGGGCTTTGGTTAGAAGTTCCAATGATGGACAAAGTCTTCATCTTATCATTTATAGTCTGCTACTTTACAACAGCAGTCATGGTTAGGTTAAGTTAGGTGATTTTTATGCGTGGGGAAATACCTAATGCATACCCGCCCTCTTAGGGGCAAGGGCAGGTTATGTCGGGTATGCACCGACGAAAACCGCCGCACGTCGGTAGGGCCACGGGAACGCTTTCGCTCATATCCACGACCCAACAAGCGCCGGCTGTCCTTAGCAGCCCCATCTTAAGGGAAAGGACAAGGAAAACACACTCTCCATCTCCCACCTGAATAGGCGCGCCGGAACACCGGAAGCGCCGGAACACCAACGCGTCTTTCTACTTGGCTTCCAAACCCACATAAGAAACGAACCTCCCCGAGCCCGTCACCAGGAGGCCATAGGGTTCATTCGGTCGCCTGAGCCAAGTTTATTAGCTTTTATTTTTCACGTCGGGGAAGGGTGTACCCTCGGTTTGGGTAACGGTCGATAAGGATGAAAATGAGTTGAATTTTAAAACGACCTTGCACACTATATTTTGTGGAGGCCGATAACTTTGGGGCCTCGAGTTCAACCAACCTCTCTGGCACCAATTAAAAAATACATTTTCTCCCCTCCCTATAATTTTCACCTTTACTTAAAAAATAAAATATTTCATAATTCATATTACGATTGTATAGATGTGCAGTATGTGTCCCTTAATCACTTAATTTTCATGTGCATTTGGTTCGTTAGGCTCTCATTTTGATCTCCGTATGAGTCTGGTATATTAATAATTTTCACACTTCGCATCACATGAGATAAATATAGGACACCTATTTCCAGAGCTATGTATAGCTGTGTATATGTATATAAATTAAATGTATATATGCATCAGGTATGGGCACCAGCTATATTAAAAGTGGACTTGTGTCTGGCTGTGGTGATAAAGATGATGCGGTTATTATAAATCTTGTTAAGTAATTACAATAATAACTGAAATTAGTCGTTAGATTCGGGATAAAGTTCAACAAAGACTGTTTGAATCTTTTAAATTGAATTTTTTATAAAGTTTTGTCTATTTTGTGGATTATAATAAAATAAATTATAAAATAAAATTATAGACATTGTTTGCGACCATTGAACACGTTTCTTTCACAAAGCATATCGTTTGTCTTTTATTATTCTTGTTATTTCAAACACCGTCGCTAAGTTAATATCTTTGCACGCCTCATAATGCAACAGTTTTGAGGGAGTGTATTATGGACTTTTCATTATAATAACTAAATATTTATTACTATTTCATTCTATCTCCTTTAACTGTATTTACCTATTTTTTATTTGATTATGACAGCGTGTATTATTTTTTTATTATATAAGGTGAAATGAAGCATGTGTATGTCATACATACATAATGAAATCAGAATACAATAAAATTCTATTCTGCTTTTATTTCAAGTGCTTTAGATTATCGTGCCGTGGGAGCCTAGTGGTCAGGGCGCTTACATTAGTTTCATAGAGCGCGAGACACCTGGGTTCGATCCTCGGTGCCGGCATCACTAAAATTGTAAATAGCAATTTTAAGTGCTGTATTTACCAGGTGCTCAGCGGTGAAGGAATCGTGAGGAAACCTGCATGTCTGAGAAATGATTATTTCGAGGATATGTGAAGCTGGCCAACCCGCACTGGAGCAGCGAGGCGGGCCCTTTAATGCTACTTGATGGGTATCGAGTAGACTATAAGTTGTTGCTCTTATTAGAATAAAAAAAATATCTCATTTTAATTATTTACTTTATTTAGAAAATGAGACATTAATCGCAATAAATTTTACCTTTTTTTTAGTTTAACTGATTACCCCACGAAAACTAAAACCGAAATGACGAGAAGAAAAAAAGTTTAAATTGAACGCAATAAATTCTGATATCAGTTTAATTTAACTTCATCTTAAGTTGCAACATATTGTGTACTAGCGACTGTGGGACTGTCGATATGGTGCATTGGACAGCTGCCGATCATGTTCGGAGATTGTCGTTACGGTCTATATCGACCAGGACATCATGCAAAAATTATACAATACTCACGGCTGTCAGTTATGTGCTTTAACGTAGTAAGCTACCCAATTTCTTTTTGAAATATTTGTTTGCGTCTAGAAAGTTTATCGCAAACGTCTGTCTGTCGTGAATGAAAAAAGATATTTTGTGGCAATAATATTTTCGCTCAGTTACATTTCTAGCGTATTTTTGCAGAACGGTAATCGTGTTACATAAGGTTTTATTTCTAAGAAAAACGTTATAATGAGAATGTTCTGCGTCTTTTACACTGCATCTGACCCCTCCCTACCTTATCGCATGTGCATTGCCATGGGAACGGATAGTAAAAGTCAAGTGAGTGCCTCAGAGTTTACGGCACTGTAACACCTCACTCGCAGTTGACAACTGTCGATAGTAACTGGAAGTTGTCGCCGTGGTTCAAACGGGCCAGAACAACATCATCACTTATCATACAAGTAGTCGCCCCACGCATGCTTCTAAACCGCAATCCTTAGCTTTGAAGAATGAATCACTACCTATCAACTACAGGGACTCTACCTATCAACTTTCGTACGTGGTAGAGCCAAGCGTCAGCTTTTGCTGCTGCTCGAATGGGTTGGCCCGACTAGGGTAGTACCATGACCACGCAGAATACCGGCGTGAAGTAGAGGCACATCTTGTGCTTCTGCGTTTCGTTCGTTGAGTGAGGTAATCGGAGGCCCTCTCTCCGCGCCTCTTTTCCGCCTCCCTCCTAAACTCTGGTGTTGCAGATGTACGTGGGCGACGGTAATCACTTACCATCGGACGTGCCGTTTGCTCGTTTGCCCCTTTACATAAAATAAAGATTACAAATTTGGCTATTATATCGTCGATTTTTTATCATAAATGTGTATAGCTCTTACCTTGAGCACGGTTGTCGGGGGACGGCATTATGGCACTGGCCTCAGTTTACATCCTCATCTGCAAAGAACAACGGTTATTAATAACTGCAAATAATTGACCGTAACTTTCTTACGTGGTATAGCCACAGAGCATACTGGCGGAGGAAATCTCCTCCCCAGGTCAAAAATACGAAACCTAGCGGGTAGAGCTAGCCTTTTCTTTTCCTGCAACCCTTCGTCTGCTATATATTAATCACCCCCGTAGCGTTCGGTACGTTCGTTTTCGAACATTGGTTTCGATTTATTGTATGATCTTTAATACAAAAATTTTCGTGGTAGATCCAAGTAGTGGCTTTTGCTGCTGCTTGAATGGGCCGTATCAACCGGGATAGTATCACGGCCTCGCAGAACACCGGCGTGAAGTAAAGGCATCTTGTGCTTTGCGTTTCGTTAGGTGAGTGACGTTACTGGAGAGCCTCTCCCCACTCCCCCAACTCCTTTCCCCATCGCCCCTCCCATTCCCCAAAAATACTAAAGGCCGGCAATGCCCCTGCAGCTCCTCTGGAGTTGCAGACGTACGTGGACCAAGGTATTCACTTCCCATCAGGTGAGCCACTAGCTCGTCCATAAAAAAAAACCATAGTCATCAACGTCATCATCATTGGACTGTAAATAGTCCTCTTATGTAAATAGATTAATTAGGTCACAGGCCTATGAGATGGGAGGACACGGCATTGTCGCCACGCTTGACAACCGGGTTGATGATTGCAGTACGCTTCCCGTCATCGTCGAGCGTATCGTCTGTTCTTGTTTACAAGGTGACGTATCCGTTATCCGTCTGATGCCATGAAATTTCTAAACTAAAAGTGCCATTTTCCGGAGTAAATAAACAGTCACAAGCTCGGAGAATTTTGCCGTTGTGATCGCTAGTTTGGAGATTACAGTCACAACTTAACTTAGAATTGGCTTCCAATGTGGGTCTGGTGTACTTTAGATCGCTGGGCTCTGTGTCGGAGTGGGTATTCTACAACTTGGAGCCACGCGAGTCGCTACAGGCTTTTCAAAGAGACTCATATCTTGACTCTTCGGTCGCTGTTTATTTTTTGAAAACATTATGTACGTACAGAAAAATAGAAATATATTAAACTAAAAAACAGGCTGTCTCCTGTATAACGGATCCCCAATATAAAGTGACCAAAACTAGAAAGAGTTTTTTGAGTAAATGCACAAAATTTACAATAAAATCCCTAAAAAATATAGTGCAACAAACAAACACAATATTTAAGAATCTTGCTAAAGAAACTTAGAAAGCAGTAGATCAATATATTGAGGTAAATATAGATCGTTTGCACTTTGAAGTCCCCCTGGCTACTAGCGTAACTTTTTTTTGAATAATTGACATTTAGTTTAATTATAACAATTATTATAATTATTTTGTTAAATTGCAAATAATATTCTTGTAACCTGGCAACGGAAACCCCCGAGCTTCTTTCATAAGATATTGACGTTCACAAGAGCTTCAAATAAGCCTAAATTTAATCAATACAGTTATGACTTTGACTTTGAGATATTTGATCGATCTGCCTTGCCGGTTTTGTTTTGTGTTTCGTCCACTCAACGCTTCCGATACCGACGGCGACGAAGGATTTATTAGTTTGGAGAGTTTGACAAAATAACAAAAGTTAAATAATGATATGAACGCAGAGTTTTTACAATAGAATCAAATTCGTTTTACCTTGAATAATATCTCACGATAAACAAATTCATCGGGTGTACGCAACAAAGCTCAGAATGGCAAAACGCTGAAGTGGCTATGCACCAGTCAAATCCATATCTATTGCACTGATAACACTCGGTTTCGATAGCGTGGCCTGTCCCCTATCGCACTTCGACTGAACTAGGTAGCAGGAGGGTTAATGTGAGTTCGGTAATGGATTATAGTAAAGAAATTTGATCTTTGAACACACATTATACTAATGAGATTGCTTTTTTCTAAGTGCATGGCTCAGTGTCATCTTCTTACCGACTCTAATTGCTAGAATTCCAATCTAGGCGATGTAAGGGGGAATACACAATATTTTTCTTCAAAAGCCAACCTCTCCCGCACGGAGCACGGACGAGGCTCTGGCGGCCGAATGTTGGTGGAATGTCCATCCAAATTTTCCGTATTAACGCTCACCAACCCGCTGACCAGCGTAGTGAGTATGGGCAAACCTTTCAAGAAATATATGGCGGCTTTTACTGGTGCTTGCTTGATTGGATATTCAACTGTGGACTATAATGGTAGTGGTAATCTAACAAATTGGGTAACAACCACAGATTGCTGAGAAGAATCACAGAATACTTAACTTTTAACAAATGTTAAATGTAAAATATATAATTTATTTTTATTTATTGTTTTTTTTTATTACAATACACCAAATAAGTGCAGTATGACTACAGCACTCATATGGTGTCTAAACTGAAACCCCGCACCATTTCAAGACTTTGATCAGACATTTGATCTCAAAATGATCTCATCGCATAAGCATACATAACTTACATCGGTTATGGGAAGGTTATGACGAGTGTCTGTCTCTGTGTTTGCGGCGGTCTCGTACATTTTACGGCACATTTGCGGTACATTTGCGGAGACGAGAACTACCTCTTAATCACTAAACTGTGGATAGTACGTGGTAGAGCCAAGGATTGGCTTTTGCTACTGCTTGAATGGGCCCGCACGATCGAGGTAGTACCTCGTAGAAGTAGAGGCATCTTGTGCTTCTGGTTTTTTTTTTCTTTTCCACACCTCCCCATCCTTCCCCCCATCTCTCAGACAACCTTAAAGGCCGGTAGCGCACCTGCAGTGCCTCTGGTGTTGCAGATACGACCGACCATTTCTAAAAACTCATTGGTAACGAGCCCTCCACATAGAGGATCAATCGAATTAGGATTCTGGGAGCAGTAAAACGAATAATTCACGGCGTAACGACACGGTGTACGAAACACAAAATTACATATAATCTTTACTGAAAATGAATAAAACGCTTATTTAAAAATTTTATATCAATGAAAGTACAACATAATTATGAATACACAGAGAATATTGTGCCGGCAAAATCTTGTGTCAATTTAACACCGACATTGTTACAAAAGTTTGCTTTGTGTAACTTGACCCGAGCACTAGTTGTAGACTTTATTTCAACCACGGACATTTAATATAGTATTCCAACAGCTGTCTCACTGCTTCTATGCAACATATAGAATAATTCTACGACACAACCATGCTTGGTAGGAGTAGATCTTAGGGATAAATTTCTTTTCAATAAAACTAGCCTGTTGTCGTTTAACTATTACAAATAAACTCATAAAAAAAAAGAATTTTAGTAATTGTAACTCAAGAAAGTATCTTTCATAATATTTAACAGCTTCGTACTATTTATGTAGATAAAAACAAAAGATTTACAATTTTCCACAGGGATCAACGTCGAGATCTAAAGTAAGTCTTCATTCGTACTTGCCGTGTACCGCGGGACGGTTCTCGTGTAATTTCGACGATTGTCTGTTTAAAAACAATGGATACATTTTTTTCTGGTTAAGGCGGCAAAAGAGCATGCGGCTCACCTGGTGGTAAGTGATTACCGTCGCCCGCGTACATCTGCAACACCATAGGTGCTGCATGTGCTCGCCGGCCTTTAAAGGCGTTTGGGAGATAGGAGAGAGTATGAGGCCTCTCCTCATGGATGGGAGGGGAAGGGGTCTCCGGATACTTCACTCACCGAACGAAACGCAGAAACATAAGACGTTTGTACTTCACGCCGGTATTCTGCGAGGCCGTGGTACCAACACGGTCGAGCCGGCCCATTCGAGCATCAGCAGCAAAAGCTTGCCGCTTGGCTTTATGGATACATGTATGAATCCACGTGGATTTTGACACTTTTTTTTTCATAGGCAAATCCTACATGTACACCCTTTCATCGCGGGGGCAACTCAAGGGTTCTGCCGAACTCCTACCGGCTAAAACCCCTCGGTGTACTTCTCGACGTCATTTGTCCGGACAATGGGTACGCTTGCGCACACTACCGCAGTTCCTCTTGGAGCCTCATTGGAGTAATTGTCTTGTGTCTTTAAAATGGTTTTTCCGCCATCTATCGGAGGCCACGAGGTATTTCGTCAGCACCGGGTAATCGATCCCAGGTCACTCGTGTTCTATGAAACTAAAGTGAGCGCCCTGACCACTAGGCTACCATGGCACTACAAGAATATTTCAGATCAGTTTCTTTATTACGTCCAAGACATACTTTCGTAGATTGGTGGAATGTGACATGGAATTTATTAATTACTAGTTTAACAAGCCTTACGAGGCAATTGCTCTGGAGAATCGGATTGAACAGTTTTATTTCCTACAGTTTTCATTCAATTACTTTAAAAGTGAATCGGTACTTTTCATCACGTGAAGCCGCTGTTAAACGATGCCCTGGTAAAAAGGTCATGACGTCATACTTCTCAAAAATAGATTACATAACTAAAGTGAAATTCCTGAATGTAAAAATTCTACTAAAAAAAATGTATGCCTGGTAGCGACGATAATAAATAAGCAGTAAATTTTGTTTTAGTGCCATGAATAAGAAGACGTTGGATATATAAATAATATTTTCGTCTTTTACTGCGGTAAAACGTTCCGTAAATTGCTAATATAAACATTATAAAAGTTACGGGCATAAGCGGGCCAGAAGGGCTTTGTGATGTACACATGTATGTTGTACTCCTTAAGCTTTTGGGTATATTACCACACAACAAAACCCAACAAAGTTATGAGTGTAATCCCTCATGGGGTAGTAAGTAGCCTTCCTCTCTATATTACAGAGGGCTTTGGTATGATACGCCACGCTGGTCCTCAGTCAGAATATTTTTCAATATTTCTCAGACATCCAAGTTTCCTCGCGATGCCTTCTCTTACCGCCGAGCACGTTGTGAATTCACTACATCAGTTTATTATTATAGTCCACTACAAAACATAGGTCCCTCCAAGAAAGCGTAAACCCAAGCCGACATACATTTATCGAAAGTTTTGCCTTCACTAAACTCGCTGTGCGGGTGAGCTGAAGTCCTCGCACCAGTGATCCTGCTACCCTATTATATATAGTCTGTGAGATTTGGGTTAGGGTAATTGGGATGGCTAAGTCTTGAATGATTCGGTTGCCATAGCCTCGTCTGTTATCTAGCAGGTGAAGAAAAAGATAAGCTGTTCCCCCGTACACCCCGCACTTATACTGCGTGTTCGGTTGTGTAGGTACTTGGAGAACATGTGAACTGTCAATTCGTACTGAAGCAGCGCGGCGAACTCTTCCCAAGTCCAAAACTGTGTCCAAAGTAAGGAGAAGACCTTTTTCTATTAATGGAATCTTGCGAAACATATTACATTCTTTTCTTTACTATTTTGTAGTGACATTGGTGTTTTTAAATGACATTATTGTTTTCATACACCTCGTATCCTCGATTTCCAATAAGTACGAAAATCTGTGTGAACAGGTATGAAAAAAAAACAATGGCTTCAGAAAGCTCATAGAGACAAAGTGAATACTTTTCACGGCCTGTCTGTCGGTCGATTCAACGAAATTCAAAGCTTTTCAGAGCCGTGAGTTAACCGCTGGAAACCATTATAAATTTATTTCAAAAAAAGGCATGTGTCAGCTTAATAAAACGACATACTGTTAGAACATTGAGCTAAAGCCTGTGTCACCTTGCCTTAAGTGCGATTATTTATCGTCCATTGTTAGGTGATGTGGCTAGTTGATGGTCGATACCTAAAGCATAAACCACAAAATTACGTTACAGAAATTGTCTATTTATGTATCCTTTAAAAAAGTACCTTTAAAATTACTTTACATGCATTTTATATTTATTATCCTTCCTTCAAAATAAAATTACTAATTATTAATAAAATATTATATCACGATTGATTTTAACATTTTCACTTAAGATTTTTCAAAGGCATGCATGCTCATGGAGAGATAAAAGTGAATATTTATTTGCATCAAAAACAACGCTTGCTCGTAAAAAAAACGCACCACCTCTACATACAGTACAGTACGTCAAGAGTGATAGATAAGAGGAGCTAAGTAGGTAGATTTCAGCATCTCTAAACTAGCAACACGCCCGTGCTGCCTCATCAAGTTTATAATTTTACGAGTTTTAGCAGTTTCCTTACGGTGTCTATGAAGCTAAGATGTTGGTCCACTACAAAACTCAAACATTTAATGCAATTTTTTCGACATATCTCTTCACACCTGAAGTTAACTGTTATTTCGGCCACACAACTATAAAGTTTTATAGCAGTAAATGATAATGGAGACGAAAATGCTTGCTTCTTATGACAACATATGAAAGACCAAAGGTTTCTCTGAAGCCTGTGTTTAATCTGCTTCATTCCCTGCTCTGAAAAAGCGTGTTTCTTTTAAATGAATAATAATAAATTTTAAGACAATATATTAGACAAAAATATTGTTGACATGGATTTCCGCAAAGTAAAACGTGATTGTATTGTTTGCGACGAATCACTGTCAACAGTAGATATTCACGTGGGCGTCATGAAAACTAATTATTAATATATTTTCCAAGCGAAGGTAACAGACAACAATTAGCCGACGACGTGTCGACGGGAGGCCGTCTGCTGTCCGGCCGGTGATTAACGACGCAGCAGGACATGGAGAATTAGGGCCAATTGTATAGACTAACATGCTTTTGTTAGTGTTAATATATTTTGCTTTTTATATATTTTGACATTTTACTATCACGACAACTTTGAAGGGAAGTGTTTGAAAACTGCGTACGACCTCATTCTCGATTAATTTTAAGGCAGGTCCTCGTTTCCCTGTCCTGCGGGTGTGCGTTACATTTGAAACACGACAATGCAATAAGCCCTCCTTACATTTCTAGTACCTATTTAATCTCTTCTTACTCTATACTAAGTGACGAAATAAGTATAAATATTTCATTCATCCACAAGGTTGATACGGATAGAAACTTTAAAAATAAATATAAACACGTGGTTAAAAGTTCTTGAACTGTAAAGGTGATTTCAATTATTTTCTTCTCAAGCAGTTTGTATAAGTCAAATATTCCATAGGCCTTTCCAAAAAATAGCGCTAACATATGCCGACATGTCATATATGGAACATTTTGCCCAAACTCTCCACCCTTGACGGGCGCGTTCTCTCGCACTAAAGATGCTGCTCCCAATTGGTGAACTTGTAGATTTGGGTTCGGTATGTTCGGGTGGATCCGCTGTCAGTGGGTATAGACAGTTATGTCGGATATAGGAAGGTAACGACAAGTGAGTGCATCTGTGTTTACGCATACATTTACGGCACTATAATATTTCCTCTGCAGTCGATAACTACCGTATTCGGAATATGTCGGCGTGCTCGAAATCAGCCAGGACAGAACATTAACGTCGCCATATAACTTTAAGTCTTAAGCATCTGACGACGCTTTGTTTGCTTCTGTAAGTGTATGAGCGAACAGTCTAACAAATCTAATTTAAACAGAAAGTAGTTACGTGACGGCGCTTTTAGTTAATCAGGGTTATGTCTTATTAGCCTTACTAAGTTCAAACACATAGAGCCACTTAATATCTTTAATTACGCGGGTACGGGGCGCAAGCATGGCTTAAAACTATAACAGATTGCGATTGTTGAGTACAGACCGATAAGAAGTTCACTGATTTAATTCAAAAGTATACTACAGCTTTTATATTTGGAGTTGTCTTTCCAATTGTTCTGAAACTGAAGTTCTCCTAGCTTTTACCGACTTCAGATAAAGAGGAGGTTTTTTTTTAATTGGATTCGGGTGATAAATGAACACACAGTTTATTTGAAGGTAAATGTATATTTTATTATCTCACAGACATAACCTGCATGTCTGAGACATAATAAATTATCACTACATATCACGATGTTTTCCTTTACTGCCGAGCTAGTAATTCAACAACAATATCTCTTGTCAGCGGACTAAAAATATAAAAGATGTTTTCAGATTTTAACTTTTACTTAAAACCTTTATGATATTTCGTTGGTGAAGACATTTTATTTGTAAATTTAAACTAAACAATTTTGCCAAGAATCAGAATATTTATCTTGTACCATTCAAAGAACTTGTTCATTTTCTTTTCTACGTTTCTCTATATACATTTCTATTGTTTAAACATCTTAAATATATAATGTTTCATTCCGATCTTCATTTTGTGTTATAATTATCCTTGCTCGTATAAATTGTAATTTACTTATAGACGTAAACTATACAGTAACAATGTGAGAAGAGTTCGCGAAATGGTCGAAATTGACCCCTTTGGAGAGCACGGGTTCAAATCAAATGTGAAAGCACTATCCCAATGTTGATTAAAATATCCCAAACGTTAATTAAATAAAGGACGTAAGGGATCTTTTTCTCCAAAATTCAACCACAATCGCACACAGTGTGCCACGCTAATGGACCACGCTCCCAAATTTGGCGAATCCAAATCTCTCAAACCAGAGATAGGAAGCAGCACCTCTAAGATGACGGTATCACTACTATTACTTTACTATGTCATAGAAAATTAATTGTCTATGATACCATCAATGCAGCTAAAAGGTACGCGGTAATTTCCTATTTGTCGTTTCCTCTTTTATCATAGCGTTCAGATAAGAATGGTCGAGTTTCGACGGCAGGAAATATACTACTATGGAAATGTACTAGCGCAATAGCTTTTTTACCCTTTGTAAATCATTCGTCAATGTCTAATAACCTAATAGTGTAAAAATATAACGTCGCAGGTTCGAGTCCGCCGTTCCAGTACTGTCTTGAACCACTTCAGGTAACTAGCTTTTAGATTTAGTTAAAATATTTTTATTAATAAATTTTGTCTATGGTCTTTACGAACATCAAAATCTCCATCGGTTCGCAATAGTAGACCTCAGAACAGAACTTCAGGCAAGAAAGTACTAGTTATTACTAAATAAAATCACAAGGAGTCATTTATCGTCTAATAAAGTATAGAAGCAGCCATTAATTGTCCAACTCCTGGGCAAAGGATTCCTCTCCTTATTTGTGACGGTTTTGAAGCCGGATAGGGTTCACCACATTGCCACATTGCGGGTTGACGGACCTCTCATGTCTTCGAAATATATTTTTTATTATGTCTCAGACATGCGAGCTTCCGTAGGATGTTTTCTTTCACCGATCAATAAGTGGTAGACTCAACACTAAAAATTCCAATTAACAATTTTTAGTGTTGCCGGCACTGGGATGGAATCCCAGGTCAAACGCTTATTGCGAAATTAAAGCTGGCTCTGTGACCAGTAAGCTACAGCTATTTGGACTATCAACTACTTGAACCCAATTATTTTCCAAATTGCACATCACCAGAAATTATTAGAGAAGTAGCATAAATCTAAAGTGTTAACCTAAACCCTAAAAGAAACCTAAAAAAAAGAGATTACTACAATATAATAAAATATTACTAACCGAGTAAACTTTTTCCTTAAAGAAATTTATCATTTCCGGGAAAATGCCATAAAAACCATTCCATTATTCTTTTATTCAGTATTTTTGGCACGTCAATTAGAGTAACTATTATTTCACAGACTTGCCGAATTATAAAAGCGACACGATATGGTAGATAACTTTATAATCAGAGACAGCTCTATGACAGACGTCTCAACGGCGAGCGGGCTTCCGATACACTAACACTGAGGAAAATTGGTCTCTTACTACACCACATACATAATCATGTTGTAACTTAAGGAAGACCAAATGAGCTGTCAACGTTTTGTTGTTACATAATTCTGTAATGTTAGGAATAATAATGAATATTAACCATAAGCTCTCACGACTCTACAGCCAAGTGGTCAGAGAGTCTAGAAATATTAGACCTTTCGACCCACACTTCAGCGGCGCTTATTTGAGACGTGGGTCTTAACCCCGTTTAGGACGCAGGGGACGCAGGCTGTCGCCGTTCTTGTGTCCAAGCCAACGATACAAATCGTACATAAGTTTCGAAAAACTCATTGGTACGACCACTCCACATACGGGATCGAACTCACATCTCATGATTCGAAGGTCGATCCCCTGACCACTCGGCTATCGTAATGTTTGAACTAATAAAAAAATATTTCGAGGACATGTGAAGTCTGCCGACCAACGAAGGTGTAGTGTGGTGAAACTTTTTGCTATAAAATCGTCCAAAAAATGTTGATAAGGTTTTTTCCAAGAATCGAGACATTTATTGGCTACTTATATGAAATATTTCATCAAATTTAAGATCAACATGTACTATTTATGAGTGAGAGTGAGTGAGTAAGAATCGAAGCATTGTAATTTTTTTTATTGAATTTCGAAGGCAGAGTATTAACCAAAGCTATGGTTTCATTCAATATGAATTAGAACTTGTTTTAATTTTTTTTAATCAGTTTGTTAACAGTCTAGTGTTAAAGGGCCACGACAGTCGATAGATTAGGGTTACCTATGCCGAGGGCTCTTACTAATGAGTTTTTCAAAAACTTTGTACGAATATCTTTGGCCAGAACTCAACTACAGGCTCACCGCATCTCGCGTAGTGCCAACGAAGGACAGGCCACAAAAATATATCGCAAAAATTTCGTGTGAAGACATTCCACGAAAAAATCGTACAGTGTCATCACATCCTAGGCATGGTTTCGTTTATTGATACCATGTCTTAGATAAAAAAAAACTCACATTTTTTTGTGGCTTAGTGCATAATAAGCCTACTTCTGAACATAATATGTCCCAAAGAAGATCGCTGTAGTAATAGACGCCTCGCACGTTAGACACCACTATCTACTATTGGTCTGTGCTTCGGTTTGATATTTTTGAGAGAGTCGATCCGTCATCTATCGGACGTCATAACATGGTTTTTCAAGGATTTTTCATTAGTCTGTTCTCAGGAACAGCTAGGACAAAAAAAGGATGGCAGGTTTTCCATAAGTGACAGATTTCCTATTCCAAGTTACTCATTCATAACAATTTTAATACACGATTTAGTGGATTAACTACTCATTTTTAAACTGTAGTCACTTTTAAATCTTAAATATGTATATGGGGAAAACACGTATTACAACGTGATTTCCCCATATACATATTTAAGACTTGCAATAAATTATAAAATAGCCTTATGCTAGAAAAACAAACACGCACGGCGACGGTGACCTAAATAAGTCATTATTTCACTCGCAGATTTTGCTTTTGGCGCGAATTCATAGACAGCGAAAAGAGTCGCTTGAGTATGACTTCGATAGAAGTAATTTTTTTTAATTATAGTAAATGCGGTAAACGGGCAATCGGTTCACCCGATGGTAAGTGATAACCGTCGCTCACGTACATCTGCACATGTACAACACCAGTGCTGCAGGTGCTTTGCCGGCCCGGGAAAATGGGGGGGGGGGGGAAGAGTGGGTCTCCGGTGACTCACCAAACGAAACGCAGAACCACAATATACCTCTACTTCACGCCGCTATTCTGCGAGGCCGTGGTACCAACCAGGTCGAGCCGCCCCATAAGAGCAGCAGAAAAAGCCGCCGCTTGGCTCTACGATTGGCTCTTCTTCTCCGTTTAACAGCTTTTAAATAGTCCAGACTAGACAAACGCTCCTCCCGTAACGTGAATTCTATATGATTTTCACACTTGATTCCTCGCATTTTATCTTTGTATGTTTCTTCTGTTCGGGCCCCTTCCGCCACAAAAGTACTCAGCCCCAATAATATCTCCAAACATTCCTTGTGATCTAATCCCTCGTTAAAATTATACTGCGTTATTTTTCACAACTTTCCGTTATCAATAATAGAAACCGTGACTTGAGGAAAAAAAAGTGTTTCGAAAAATAAAACGGTATGATTTTAGCAGGGAATGGTGTTACACGGAATTTTTGCGGCGACAGTATTTTGTCATCTGTTGAAAGCCACGAAGTTTTACAGGCATTTATCTAAGTCGATTTGTGTGTCACCCATGCCATGAGACGGTTCGGTAGATTTTTAATAACAGTTTATTATTATTTATAAAAAAAAAAAACAGAAACCGTTTCTTTGCTGTATCGGCAATCAGACTAAATCAACGGCTAGACGAAGGCTTTTCCAAGAAACTGCAAACAAGTTTGGGCTTGACCTAAATGGAATATTGTTAACATATTTGGCAGGTGAGCGGTGATGTACAATAATATTAGTAAGCAAAATGGGTTGCGCAGTTTGATTTATCATGAGGTGTTTAAAATTGTGGTGTTAAATAATTCTACTTCTGTATCAAACTCCCGGATCCTCTATATTCATTTGTCAACACAATCACAAATCGCTTTCAGTGATAATACAACAGCAACGTTAATAGAGTCATCTAAAATACTAAACGGAGTAGACAGAAGTGCGAAAACTACGAAATGTCAACGGAGAGAAACAATGATAGATTTACTTACTGACAGACATATTTGCCATTAGATGCCTTCTACGGCACACAATGTTAGACAGGGGTGGTGTGATTCTTTATATCTTACAGCCATACAGAACCACTAGCGTCTCGTTTCTCAGACAGCAGGACACACCACGTGCATGAGGATTATTTGGATAAAGATGCAACATTCCCTATACCTACACTCCTATCAAGCGATAATTACAAAAATATACACCCTGAACATACATAGGTATTCATTTTCACCGAAAAAAAAGGCGTATATTCCACATAGCCTGCCATAGCAATGTAATTTACATTGTAGCGACAAGCCATGAGATATTCATTGCTGTAACTAGGTTGGTTGACACCAACCTAGTGCGTAAAAACAGGATTGGATTAGAGTATTATTCTAGGGCGTAGTGATATACTCGTAGGTCCAAAGGGTCTTAAGTTCATTTCATAACAAAACACTGTATATATGTACAGGTAAGATATACACTTTGTTTTATCAGACTGCGTGAGCGCGAAAAACATTGTAAACGATGTTTTATCGCATACTCTGTGTATCGAAAAGCTTTAACGAGCAGCGCGGTTGTTCGAAGTCTCAGTTTTATACGTAAAACAAAATGGGAGATGTTTACATTATTTTCTTTATCTTTACTAATATATAAAATTCTTTGTGGTTATGTATGTATAAACGGATTCAACTTAAAAGCTATTCCTAAAATCATAGAAAAAAGGAGTATATTCGCTTGATAATGCCTTGTTGGGAGGCAAAACACGTGTCGAGTTTTAAGCGTTGGTGGTTTTTTTTCAAACGCAACTACAAAAGAAAACTTAATTTACTTTTAAAAATAATATGGATGATACGTAGAAAAAATATATGGAGAAGAAAATCTAGAAAATAGATATCCATTAACAAGTCCTATCGATTATTCTCCAAAATATTAGTTTCGAGATTATTCTCCAAAGTTTTCGGTCATCACTGAAAAATAGCGTTGTGGTTTCACCGCAACGATATGCATTGTTGCTGATATTTTTATCTTTATGTCGACGAACCACGACGTAAAAAAGCCTACGGATAACGAATTTATCTAATATTTATAATAACCAATATAACAAAGTATATAATAGTTAAATATTTATTATATAGTTTGTTGATTTTTAGTTAAGTTTCCGTACGTGGTATATAGGCTAGCGAGAGCTGTGGTAGTGCCTAGTGCTCTGGGCACTCACTTTAGTATCAAAGAGCGCGAGTAACCTGAGTCCGACCTCCGGTGTACCGGACCATTAAAATTGTTAATAGCAATTTGAAGTGCTGTATTTACCACGTGCACGGCGGTGAAGAAAACCTGCATGTCTGAGAAACAAACGGACCCATCCCGGGTCCCAAACCCTCTCTGATATTTGAGAGGAGGCCTTTGCCCAGCAGGGGGCACTTTTCACAGGTGGCTACTATACTTTTTTTACATACCTTAGTAGGGTATTCTATTGTATTTTGTATTATGGTGCTCATTGCATACCTCTCACACATGACTCAACGCAATCAAAAGGTTTCCGCAACCCACTTTTCGCCTCTCCGATACAAAACTTGTCGGACGGCATGCCCCGTTCGATTCGATCCCGGAGATTATCATTAGATTTTCTTGGCTTTTTGACGATGAAACGAGGCAGCTAACGCCATACGACACCCACGGGACAGTGGGAAGTCGCAGATGGTACGCTGCTACCACACGGCGACATATGTCGGTTCATGGTGTTTTTCTTCACCGCCGACCTCATGGTATATTAGCCCTTTTAATTTGATCAATTAAGTGGATTTAAGGAGGAATTGGCCTTTCTCCAAATACCAACCTCTCCCGCGCGTGGTGCACCATATTAGTGAACTGACGAGACTCTGACGACCGAATGATGGCGAAATATTCATTGATGTTATCGCACCCAAATCTCACAGACTAGTGATGGGGAGCAGCATCACTGGTGCGAGGGTACCGGCACTGGGCTCTCCAACCCGCTTGCCCAGCGTGGTGAGTATGGGTAATCATTTTAGGAAATATATGCCGGTTTTTACAGGCTCTTTCTTGGAGAGGTCTGTGTTCATCTGCCATCCTAAAATAGGCTGATGTAATAGAGGGATCGAACACATACTGTTAACTTTAGGTTTATCGTCAGATCTCTGAACTATCACTGTTCATTATCCAGGCAGTAAAGTTAATTTATTTTAAAGGTTTGTACATAAAATTCTCTGAAATATATCTCGTTTTTTTCAAATTCGTCGCCCCTCTTAAACGTTAATCTTATGGAGACAATATTCAAATTTGATTTGAAGAGTCAATAAAAAACATATCTTTTTTTTTTTTTTTTACTGGTATTCTTTTGCAGAGAATAGAATTTCGATTCAATATTTGTACGAACTTCGTTGAGGTTCTTCAAACTGTTTTTATGTACTTAAATTTAAACTAATTTATACAAAAACCTCGTTTGATTAAAAAAAAAGATATCTTCGTCTTTCATTTCCAACCTTCTATAAGACAAATAGTGACCATATTCGCTATGCCACAAAAATATTTCACAAAACATTTCGTGTGAAGTCATCACTCGATAACTTCGTACAACGTAATCTTTCACATACAAACATGGTTTCGTTTATTGCTAACCATCTCTAGGACAGACGAAACCATGTCAAAAATTAACACGTTATGATTTTATAATGGAATGATCTCACACGGAATGTTTGAAAAATTGTATGAAGCATGGCGGACAAGACCCCTGCACATGTACGTACGAGTATGTTTCTATCTGTGTATCTGTCTGTGTGTTTGTCTGTAGCATCATAACTTCCAAACGAATGGCTCGATTTCAAAGATATTTTTTTTTATTTGAAAGCTAGTTTAAACTAGTTGGTTCTGAGCTATATTTGGTGAAAATCTGCTAAGCTGATTAATGACTATCACCACTTTTTCTAGTTTGAGTAGGGCATACAATCGATATTTATTTTACGTTCACTTCTATGATTGCTATAAAATTAATCACATATAAATATTCTCTCTTATAAATACGCTCTTAAATATTTGCGAGTACCTCTTTGCCCAGCATTGGGCATTTAAAAGCTGCGATTTTTACTTTTAACTGATTGCCTTGAAATTTCGCCGGATTTAAATAGCATGCACATCTGAAGACATTGTAAATGAAAAGGTAAACGTTTAGCTAAACCTAATGCGGTGATCAGGACAGACAATCCAACTCCTCGACAGCTCACTGTAGATGTATCGTGTAAGAGCTGGTTTTGTCTGTGTTTCGTTTTCATATTTCCCTTCTTGTAAACTTCCGTATTTCTCATTTATAGTAAGTTTCTTCGTTTGAGAAAACTTAGATGAAGTAATATTAAATTGCGCGCATCTAATAGTGATAAAAACACGTGATTGTTATCTTAGTGGATGACGAAACTGGGGGACGAATTACTTCGCTATTAATAATTACCTTGTGCTAAGTAACAAAATTTTTTACGGGTATTAGAATTTATGAATGAATGACTCTATATTTCGATGAGTCAGTATATAGAGTAGTGTAGTATGTATGTAGTAAGTACAGTCAACATCAAATGTAGGTGATATTTGGACAAGGTTTCAAAATCATTTTATTTATGAAAACTTGCACCGGGATCATTTTCCTGGTTTATTTTTGAAGTATTTATTTAACCTCCCATTTATAATATAATTGTTTATAATATAAAGTGCAAGTTATCGTTAATAAGTTTTGTTCGATTATCATTTACTTTTGATATCGACTGTACGTTGTTTGTTCTGTTGTCAGTTGTGTGACGTATATGGCTTTTCTGAACGATGTACTCATTATCCTTATTACTTATTGAGAGTATACAATTTTGCTGGACCTAGGTGAATATACGCATATTGCAAAGCGTAGATTATATTTTACGACTTTTTACTATCTGTCAGGGGCCACGAACAATTTCACAAAACATACGTGTTTATTTTTAAGGAAAAGGCGGCAAACGAGCAAGCAGTTCACCTGATGGTAAGTGATTACCGTCGCCCACGTATATACGCAACAACAGGTGCTACAGATGCGTTGCCGGCCTTTAAGGATATTAGGGAGATGGGATGGAGGATGAGGAGGGGAATGGGAAGAGAGTGTGGGCCTCCGGTTACCTCACTCACTGAACGAAACGCAAAAACACAAGATGCCTCTACTTCACGCCGGTATTCTACGAGGCCGTGGCACTAATCCGGTTGAGTCGGCCCATTCGAGCAACAGCAAAACCTACTAAATTAGTGGTAGAACACACTTTTGTTCCCGAATATAAAAAAATTTACCCCCTGAAAAGTGTGTCTCACAATAAAGCCTATAATTACAACCTGAACGCTTAATTTTTTTTTAAAAAAAATTTTTTTTGTAACAATAATTTCTCTATCTGTTAAAGTAAATGTAAAGTACCAATTTATAAATGTCCCACAGCTGGGTTAAGGCCTCCTCTCAATATTTAAGAGGGTTTTTGAAGGCAGGAAGGGTCTGCGATGTTGCTCCAGTGAGGGTTGGTGGACTTGAAATATTTCTCAGATATGTTAAATGTTTCATAAAATGTTTTCTTTTTCCGCTGATCAAGTTGTAAATTCAATACTTAAAATTCCTATGATCAATTTTAGTGGTGACGGTATCGGGGATCTAACCCAGGTCACTCGCGTACTAGGAAATTAAAGCGAGCGCCTTGACCACTAGCTCTTTTATCTGCTTTACAACAACTTAAATGGACTATTTGCACATTATATACATATGTCAAAACAACAAGACACTACAACTTAATTCTTAGACCAATTGTACAGCTCGTGTACAATGACAATAAACATTATATTAACAATTTAAAGTGTTCGAGCTCCTAAAAGTACAATGATTAAAGAAAAACCAAACCGTCTATAGTAAATAAAAAAAAATATTTATAATTTATTATATATATTAATAAGATAAGAATGATCCGTTGAATAGAGATAAACACGAAGCAATTAGCAAAATATGAGGTGACTGTACAGATGGACGAAAAACCGACCGATAATTCTTAACAGTAATCAAGTTACGCGGAGTTTCAAAGAAAAACACGGTACATTTCTATATGTACGTACATATAGAAATATACTCGTACCTATATGAACTACAGTATGAAGGTAACAAGAGACAACTAACTAACAACCACCCGCCGACACGACGTCTGTGGTCCATTTAATGATTAACAACGCAGCGGGATTTCTTGGACATTGCAACGCAAACAGACATTCAAATCTATTCATCTTTTATTGATACTAATTTTTGTTCGCCACGTGGCAGGTAGCAGAGTAAGTAATCTGCCACACACCAGCTTCTCGTGGGCGACACTAATTGCAGCGACTAAGAAAAGAATAGAACTCATAAAGAGGAAAACTATTGTGAGCGGTGTAATTTTGATTAATTTCTTCTACGACAGCGTGGTATAGTGGTTAGCGTACCTGACTGCTGAGACATGGGTTAGAATCCGGTTCGAATCCCAGTCGATATTTATAATAATTGTGCTTAAGCACAAATTATGAGTTTCCGGATCTGTTCGCGTCTCTTACTGGGTTTTTTAGTTGATTTTTGGTGACATGTTGGCGTTAGAATCTATAGAGGTAGCGACCTTAATATGAATCTGCCGGGCAGACCACTGACTAGTGGCAATCTCCGAGAATAAGCCCGAATAAGAGGCTAATAAGCCGACTGTCACATTGTTTCTCCCGGAGAGGTGAAAACTAGGTTACGAAAGCACGTTTGGCTACGCTGAATCGCACCAAATGGAAATCTGTAATCTTTGTATCATAAGCATATACTGACTGAAATTATGTTTATTTCTCCTAAATATATTTTTTTTATGGGAAAGGCGGCAAAGGAGAAAGCAATTCACCTGATGGTAACAACAGAGGTGCTGCAGGTGCGTTGCCAGCCTATGAGGATATTTGGGAGATAGGAGGGAGGAAGAGGAGGGGGACGGGGAGGGGGAGTAGTCCTTCGGTTACCTCACTCACCGAAGGAAACGCAGAAGCACAATATGCCTCTACTTCACGCCTTCACGGACGAACGGGCCCATTCGAGCAGCTGCAAAAGCCGCCGCTTGGCTCTACCATGCTTAAAAAATATATGTATATCTTCTTTAAATATATATCTGTATAAGTTCGTGTTTTCCATCACCGGCACATCGTTACATAATAAGCCACGAAACCGCTTCCAAATTCCAAAGTTTTTCCATAATCACCACGCTTGTCACTCGAATTTGCGATCGTAATACGCCCAGCTTCGACGCGGCTGCCTACCACTGGTCTGGATAACTCAGGATTGCCGTCTTTGAGATGATAAAAAAACCAGTCGGAGGCCACAATATTTGTGTTAACTGAGGTAATAATAATTAACTCACATTAAATTAATTTCCTCGGTGACAGAGCATAATCAATACTGACAAGAGTTAATTGAAATAATTGAAGTTTATTACATCAATTTCCATTTATAGCCCATACCTGAGAGGTTAGGTGATGTGGCTCCGAATCAGAAGACTCGAGTTCGATACTCGATCGTATACCAACGAGTTTTCCGAAACTTTTGCACTATTTATATCATCAGCCTGGACACTAAGATGGGCATAGGTTCACCACCAAATCAGCAATAGTAAAAAAAAAATTTTTTAATTTTTTTTTTTAATTTTTTTGTCATTTAAAATTACTGTTTTAATTTTACGAATAGCATTCTTAAAAAAATTACTTTGACAAGATCCTGCTACATCTAGTAGCATGAAAACATTCTTTACTTAATAGATTGAGATTTACGCTTCTTCAAGGAACACAAGCAGCATGAAAGTTAAAGGTTAGTGAATAATCTCAGTAAAAAGTTATATATAATAAATCGAAACAAGGTGATTTAATTATAAGCATATAATTTCTCGAGAGGTCGATGGATCCAGGTGGCACAGGACTTTGCTTTGTGCCAATTTTTGAGGGAGACCTGTGTTCAACAGCGAACTTGTGACAGGCTAAAATCATCACGATAATGATATTATTTCACGTTACCTTATCACTAGTTATTAAAATTATTTATATATCTTTCTGATATATACAGGTTGGATGCGATCTTATTGACATTTAATGAAATTATTGTTGGCTTTAGTTAAGCTATTTGAAAATAAAGAAAAATATTTTTAAAATTGAAACTTAAAAGGTATTTAATTTGTTCGAAAAATATGTTTTTTTTTTTAAATTAATAGCCTAATAATCTATATAATGCTCAAGTACTATTTGTCATGACTAATAGTTTAGTGACCTCGGCAAGATTCTGGTAAATCAAACGCGCGCAGCGGACAACGGCACGGACAGTCGATAACCTGGGCGATGGTTTGTTCAACTATTAGCGCAAATATATTTTGAGAAAAACAACCAAAACTAACAAAAATCTGTCTCAATTACTGTACTTTTATAATTGATTATGTGTTAGCTTAGAAATGGGCTATAATATATGAGGCAATATTTAATGGCATAACCTGGCATCCAATGTTTGTTTAAAGGCCAAACAATGAGGCTCCAAACACTGACAGCTTCTAAATAAAATAATACAAAATGGGCGCGCGGGTTTCATACGCATTGGACTTATTCAAACATATAAAAAAATTTAATCAGTATTTTCGAAGATGAGTACTAATACGTTTTCAAATAATCCCAATACGATCTCCAAATAAATTACTGCGAAAAATGTCTTTAACATAAGCTCGGCTAGGGACCGTAAAGGGGTAACGCCAAAAGCTACATAGCTTGCAACATTTTTATATAGTAGCAACGTAAAAATGGGATTCAGTGCGTTTTTTTCCTCATCCAGGCGTAAATCCTTAATTGAAATAAATGTAAATTGACATTCCTTAAGACTTTTAATTTTGGCGACGTACTAATTGCAGTGTGTCGACCCGAATAGAAAAATAATTACATTTCATACTCAATATGAGCCGTTGTAGCTTAGTGATCAGTGCTACCTTTAATGTCATACTACACGAATGACCTGGGCTCAAACACCGGTGCAGGAACCACTAAAACTGTTATTAAATTAATTTAAATTTATGTTCTAAATTTACCACGTGCTCGGTAAAGGAAAAGATAGTGAAGACTTGTGAAGTCCACCAAGCCGCAGTTGAGCAACGCGGCAGAGGCTTCCAGACTTCTAGCCCTATCAAATATTAATAAGAAACCTTTTCCCAGTTGTGGCTTCTACTTTACTACTAAACTTTTATTATTATATTTGTGATGGCTGCTACTGTACGTGTTATTAAAGTCGACTACATCCTAGTTGATAGTGACCCCGCCTTTAAAAGCTGTGAGTCGCGGGTTCGAATACTGCTAGGTAAAATGTTTGAATTATTAATATAATGTTTATTAAATAATACAAATACAACAAGCGGCGGCTTTTGCTATACCCACGCCCTCGCACAATACCGGCACAATAGAGGCATCTTGTACTGCGTATCGTTCGGTTAGTGGGGTAACCGGAAGCCATCTTCTCCCTCCCCAAACATCATCATATCCATCAGGCCGGCAACACGGGTGTTGCAGCAGGTTTACGCTTACTCGTTTGCACCATTTCAAATAAAAAAAACTAAAGAAAAAAGAAAACCTTTGGGGGCTATCAATATATTATTGATGTAACTGACATAAGCTCCAATATTAGCCATGAGTTTTAATCTTTGCATTGACTCAGGTGTGTTTCCTAACCTTGTGAAATACAGCAATGTTGTACCCGTGTTTAAACCTGGTAGTCGAGAAAATCCAACAAATCACCGTCCCACTTCTGTTATTTTAAATGACAAGCTATTGGGCTTAACAAAAAGAAGATCGACGACGAATGCAGGTAAAAAACGAATGTCTTATCATCTACGGGTTTGGGAAGGGTTCCAGGACACTGTCGGTGTCTTTTGTAATCTTTCAAAAGTCTTTGTTTATGTATACCATAAATGTTGACTGGTGAAGCAACAGCCAAATTAGTTTATTTCGCTTACTTCCACAGTGTCACATCCTAGTGTGTTACTGAGGAAATTTGTAGGTTCATTGGAAACAGTATTAATATTACAAAAGCAAGGCTATATCTTGAAGAGGGCTTCTATAAAAACGTTTTTCAAGCCAGCGATAAAGATAAGTAAATTTTTATCATCTATCAAGTGCAATACCCCTCTACAAGATTGTGAATGTGGTCTCTCTTACATAGGGTAAACTAAAAGATCTGTAAGGACCCGCGAGAAAGAACACATAGCTGACGTGTAACACCGATGCTCTAGGAAGTCTGCAGTCTGTGACCATATCCTTGATAGCTCCAACCATTATATCAGATTTGATAGATCACAAATCCTCGCAAAAGAACACCGATTCCTGCCAAGGATGATTCGCGAGGCTATTGAAATCAAAAAACATCCTAATTTCAATAGAGAAGATGGCTGGGTGCTACCACCGGCTTGGGATCCAGTAATAAACAAAAATAAGCCTAAAACCAAGCAAACCACTGCACGACCTCAAGCTACTGTGAGCACATTCTGCGTAGATCGGACCAAAAATTAATAAATAAAAACTGAATGTATCCCGTGTTAACTATGACATCTGGACGTCTAACACCTTAATCCCCCGTGACCACGGCTGCTGTAAAGCAATCAAAACGTCGGAAATATAAAAAAAAATAAAACGCCATAAAATCCGTAAACAATAGTTTCATTTCAAAGATGTAGTGTTCGCGTAAATACAAGAAATCATTATAAATAAATACCGTCTGCTGTAGATTTAGATTGGCAAATACTAGAAAGTCTTTTTTGTGTGCACAAATTTTAGAATGAAAATCCTAAAAATATAATGACACGATATTTAAGAAGCTTGTTAAAGAACTTTGTTAAAAAGGACCTACTAAAAAATGGATGTGTGGAATTAGCTCTTTGCACACTCAAATATATTGATAAAATTTACATTTAAAAAAAATATGATTTTTATTATGATTGACATTGTATGAATTTTATTATAAATTACAAATGACAATATGGTGTTAAAAAAAGACCCTAGAACTGGTGTAGATATTGACGTTCATAATAGCTTTAAAGAAGCCTAAACTAAAAAAAAAACTATTTAATTTTGACTTTGTCTTTAAGGGAGACTTATGAAAATATATACTAAATGAAAAAATACAAATTCGAAACTGAATAACGTGTGTGTAACTTGAATAACATATCTTAATTATCCAACTACCGCTGACGGGCTGCAGCATCGAACGTGTGAGTTATCCGGTACTGCGATCGCCAATACTTACATCAAACTTGGCGATTATGTCTTATCCTTCCAACATGAGACAGATTTAAGTCCGCAGTGAAATAACTAGAAGATGATGATCATCATGGTCACTGATCAACAGCGGTTTTGTAGTTTTAGAAACACTCGACGTCAACAACCCCTAGGATTTTGTATTTAAATAATATTTGAACGAATATTATAATTTATAGAAATAGACTAAAGTTATTAATTTATTTATATTTAAAAAATGGACATTCCATTTTAGATGGAAATATGGATTTTTAGAAAAGTATATATTACTATTCTCGATAAATTAAATAAAAATTTAAAAAAAATGTTACGCTTAGTAATCACAAGTGTTATAAATAACATTCTTCTGTTACTATTGTTTTCTTGTGTAAAATTATGTAGCGTAGCTTTAACATATAGCAAAAATTTTGTTTAATTGAAAACAAATTAAAAAAAAAATTTATGTACTCACCAAGTGAGTTTTCTTCAAACACCGTAGATATAACAAGAGAATTTTATACAATAATTTTATTATCCTTTTCACATATTTCGTTTTAGGAACTTTAATAGAAACAAACACATAACAATTTTATGATTGTTTAAATCACGAGACTATATTTAAAAGCACTTGATTTCGCGCGATTCTATATTCAAAACTTTATAACGCAAACCGAAGCTCGGGAACGTCATGCGTGCTTTCGCAGAGCGAGCTAACGGTACACTGGCTCTCAAACTGATCGCGTCGGCGATTTTAAGTTAGTGGTTGTAACTTAGAGCGATTTAAACTATCAATCAATAATATGTTTTGATATCGGGTAACTGTTTCTTACGAATGATGGTGGAAAAAAAACTGAATTACACGAACCCAAATTACACAAACTAGTGATAAGAAGCAGTATCGTCGGGGCGAGGGCACCCACCCGCTTGCCCAGCGTGGAGATGCAAGGGCAAACCTCCGAAGTTTTTTGTTGGCGCTTTCTTAGACTTATACAGTGCTGACGAAGGAGAAAGAGAAGAGTCCGCCATGTTGCTCCAATGCGTGCTAACAGACTTCTGATATCCTTAAAATAAACATCAGACAAATTTCCTCACGATATTTTCCTTCATCGACATTGTAATATCGGCACTTAAAATTGTAACCAACAATTTCAGTAGAACAACGGTACGGTATTACAGCCCTGGGTCACTCGCGTAAAACGAATTCAAAGCGTGCGCCCTAACCCACGAGCTACTACGACTCGGAATTGATTTAATTTAAACAAAACTGGGACGAAATTTTATGAAAAGGATACTTTCACGTTTGGTAGCAAAAAAGTTATCTTACATGGTTTATTTTAACCACGTTATCAGGTTGCGTGAGCGTGAAAACATTATAAGCGACGTTTTATCGGACGCTCTATCGGACAGCTTTCACATGCGACGCTTTGTTGAGCCCTGTTTTTTTATTAAAACAACTTTATGTTATAATGCTAAAAAAATTACTGACTCGTGAACAGAATTAAAAAGGTTTACGCTCGCAAGTTCGGTACTTTAATGGATACTTAAAAAGGTAAACGTATTAACGATTATATCGTGTGGCAAGTCGTTCCTTTAATACGGTTGAGGAGTTCCTTTAATACGATTGAATTTGATGTCAATAAAGTCGCATCCGATCTGTATAATAAATACTCACAGAGGTACTTATGAGCATTATGACTATATCATGTATATACGCGTAATCACAAAAATAATATACAAAAATAGAAATGAAGACCCTGTGACGTATTATTTCAAAGGGCCAATTAAACAATTTAAAATGACGCAATCTCAATCGATCAAAAAGCTTGGCCGCGTAATCTGTAACTTCCATATTAATTCATCAAGGGGTTATATTTAACTGACATCGTGTCACGAACACTACGTGACTCTACATCCACGTGGTTAATAATACATACTGCTTGCTGAAATTAATGAATGAATACGTCGTATGTGTTTTGTGGTTATAAATTTGTCACAGTGAAGAGATTTATGGTATTCCGTGGGCAAATTTCACAATAACTTGAGAAAAATAATTTGTTTTATTTTTCTATTAAAAAACAATGCAATGTAAAAATACTTCTTCACTTTCAGAGGCTTCCATTGTATAATCTTCAGTAAGATTGCTTCTTATATAGTTGTGTTAAAATTTATTTAAATAGATTTAGGGAACTGCAACATTGATTCCAATAGATAGTGGAATTATTATCTCATAAAAAGTAA
This sequence comes from Bhutanitis thaidina, assembly GCA_029286595.1. NCBI lineage: Eukaryota > Metazoa > Arthropoda > Insecta > Lepidoptera > Papilionidae > Bhutanitis > Bhutanitis thaidina. The sequence goes on from JAGSMS010000018.1 coordinate 9,376,930, forward strand.
TACACAATTCAGTTACCTCAAAAAAGCTTCTACGGCGGACATGACTTAATCATACGAATTTAATAAATGGAAATCGAACAATACTGTATCCGGATAGCGTTGTTGCAATAATTTAATTTAAAAAAACGTAAAAAGTTTGGGTTAATACTCTTCATTTTGAATATTACTGATATTGTGTAAGCCAATATATGTATACATGTATCTCAACAGTTCCAAGAATATCTTGACCTTCCAAGAATTAATAAAAGTCACATGAAAAATAAAAAAACTTATGTCGTATACATAACCAACAAAAATGTGGTGAAACTGTAAATTAAAGAGATTGATTTTCATTTTAAGATTTTCTGTACCTATTTGTAGAGTAATGTTAAGTTTTCATAGTCTGTACTGCGTGATATTTTCGAACTGATAAAGCTTTAAAACTAATATACTATATCAAACAGATTATAGAAAGTAAGACTGAAACTAACTTTCATACTAGTAATATATTAAAACGATCTCGACTTACGTCAATTGTAAAAAGTCTCCTCAAACAAAATCGGGAGCGGAGTTTCTTATAATTAAAAATTTATTTGTAAATCGGAATAGTCTATATTTTTCTACGATGATAGTATTCGGTTGAAATCGGCCTGGAGGACATCATCATAGCCAATAACGGAGTAGTCTACACCTATATTTTATCTTCCAGATGCAACTGGACGACCAACGCAACTGGTAGAATCGTACAACACTTTTGTGAAACTCGTAGGGTATAAAGCTAATGTCTCCTGATTCGGAGGCAGACCCCATAACCACTCGACTATCGAGGCCTTTACCTGAGAAATAAAAACGATTTAGACATATTGTTATAGTTTCACTGCGTCTCTCGTCTTGCGTGCGTCTATTAATTTCGATAATTGCAGCCGTAAGCCAAAGTGTAATCGATTAACGATTAATACATTTTGCACTAATCTCTTCACTTCATGTACACGCGAATAAGAAAATGTAATGCGTCATAAGTCTGTATAATAGTCACAAATTACAAAAGAGTACGTTGTGTGTTTGTGTGTGAGTGTTTGTGTGCTGTAATCCGTGTATTTTTTTTTTTCATTTACTTCTGCATCACTCACGATCACCAGAACTTATTCGGTAGAACGTGTAGGTGGTAAGTGCCGTCGTCTTAGTGTCCAGTACAACGATACAAATTGTACAAAAGTTTTGAAAAACTATATTGGTATAGCTCTCAGATCCCTCACAAGCCCTCCACATCATGTTGTGATATCACAAGAACACCTCAAAAGGTCACATTCAAAAAATATCATGACACAATTGTAACACAAAAATATTTCAAGGACGTTCAGCGTTGTAGTAACTTGGCAGGTAACATCTTTATTTTCAAAACGATGATGTTTAAAAGTGGCTGTATTATGTTTTTATTAAATAATATTAGATTCTCTGCATAGAGACGGCATATAAGCAAAGTAAACTCAATTTTTGATAAGTTTATCTTTACTTTAGAATTGGATATTTCGGATTATATAACCCGAAATTTTAAGCATAAATAAAAATGATTTGCTTAAATAGCCGTGGAAGCCTAGTGGGCAGTGCGCTGGTTATAATTTCGTAGCAGGCGAGTGACCTGCATTCGATGCCCAGTCCCGGCATAACCAAAATTATTAAAAGTTATTTTAAGTGCTAAATTTACCATATGCTCGTCGGTGAAGGAAATTATCGTGAGGAAATTTGCAGGTCTGATATTATTTCGAGGGCGTGTGAACTTCACCAACCAGCATAGGAAAAGACTGAGATCTTTCTGGGTCCAACTTCTCTAAAAAATTATTTCAGTAAAGTCTTTTGCTCAGCTATGATCACTTACAGGTTGATTCTTTTACTTAAATATATGATATATAAACACTGACGATTTCCTCTTAGGCATCCTCTCACCGCGGTTGTTATCCTCTCACCTGGAGATTACCATGAGATTTACGACACCAATGGGCAAATTATTACACTACTGTCACATGGAAAATTTATCTCTTGTAACTAGTCGTGCTAAATTTCAAATTCGGGGTTCTAATCCTTACGTATGAAAATGTGCTTTTAGGAGGCAGGTCAGGATGGCACAGGTACAATACTCATGTCATGGAACTTTCCCCCTGGAATGTGTTTCCACCTTGTTGTGACCCATGACCTCCGGGTGGCGGAATTGAGGTTCCGTTGCCCTCGTGGGTTTGGAAGCCGAGAAGGTAGGCGCGTCTGTGTTCCGGCGCGTCTAGCCAGGACGGAGTGGGAGAGGATATGCTCTCTCCCAAGAAAGGACCGCCGAGAGTGGCCGGCGCTGGTGGAGTCGCGGATGTGTGCGAAAGGGTTCCCGTAACATGCGGCGAAGGTGGAACACCGTTGGGTTTTAGTCACTGCAAGCCCGACATAGCCTGTTCTTGCCCCCGAGAGGGCGGGTATGCCATAGGCATTACCCCATTTAAATAGAAAAAGAGGTCATTGATCTTTGTATTTCAGCTTGCAGTGCTGCCCATGAGAAAAGCGCCTTACATTGCAAAACAGATGGAAACATACATAGACAGATAACAGAATCTAATCGTACATTGTTCAAAATCTAGCTAGTTTTTTCTTCGTAGTTTACATACACAACAAATATTAGGACGTAGACATGCTACGATATGCCAGACATTGTAGAAAGTGCTACGGAGCGTAGCCCTCTCTTCGTTTACCTTACGTATTACAGAAAAATGTACCACAATTTATACGGTCTATTAATAGAAAATTGCCATGATATTCAGGCGAAACTGGCGCATTGTCGCTGCTGTAAACAACAGATAATGTTCACCTCCTTTCCTTAGTTAACTCTAAGCAGAATTGCTAAAAGAGCTGTGTTAACTGGAGACAAATAATTTATAATAAATCTATAAGAGTTATAGGATTATTCTAATCCTTATTTAAGAGAAACTCTGATAAAAAAGAAATTTGAAAAGATCAAGCGTGCGTAGGACTCGCACCGTGAGGGTTCCGTCTGATTATAAAATCTGTATATAACCGTTAATATTATTAAAGTTAATACAGAGCAACAAAAACACTAATAATAAGATAATTCGCTTTGTAATTTATTTCAATACATGTTTTGTACATACATACAGGTTTAGCTTTTAAAGGTATTCTCAAAGGTAACTAAAAAACTAAGTGCATAACGTAATTAAAACTCGCAACATTAAACACAACACTGATACAGTGCTAGCTACGGATATTTAAATAAAATAAAAAGCTGAGTAAAATTAGTACAGGTGTTTGCATTAACCAACTTGAATATTCAAGTTATAACACATATGTGTTATTATGAGAGACGTACTAACAAATATTTAAAACAAAACAAAAAGTAAAATTTTAGGGGGTAGTTAAAACTGTATATACAGCCTGTAATAATAGCCAAGCGGCGGTTGTAGTTGCTGCTCGAATGGGCCGGCTCGACCGGTTTGATACCACGGCCTCGCAGAATCTCGTGCTTCTGCGTTTCGTTCGGTGAGTGAGGTAACCGGAGGCCCACATCCCCTCCCATCTCCCAAATATCCTTAAAGACCGCCAACGCACCTGCAGCATCTATGGTGTTGCAGATGTATATGGGCGACGGTAAGCACTTACCATCAGGTGAACCGCTAGCTCGTTTGCCGTCTTTTCCATAAAAAAAAAAAACATACAAGCGACAAACTTGGCAAGACTAAAGTATACACTAAATTAAAACAACGAATAATAAAAATCGACTAAGTGTAAAGGGATTGCGCTAAAGAGTTTGAGCTGAATGGTAGAAAAATTGGGGAAATACATAATACTAAACCAACGAGCATGCATCCGAAGATTGATGAAAGTAGAAGAAGCGAAGGACGTATGACAGAATCGTAGCAAGTGTAATAAGACTTATTATGCCTACCCCCTTGGGAACAAGGCGTGAATATATACATACATACATAAATAATACAAATATATTGTGCGGTTGTACGGAACCCTTTGTGCGTGAGTTCAACTCGCACTTGGGGTTTATGAGCGCATTAAAAACGTTTTGGGCGTGTTTGCCATACTACTTACGAAACTTAGCTAGCGAATTACCATGGATTTGTTTACCAAGAGACGTAAGAATCTGCCACGCCTTTTCTTCCGGTGGGTGTCGTAAGAGGATGACTTGAATAAGGGATGATAACGCTTGAAAATCTCATGGCTACCAACAGATAGCGGAATAACCATTTCGAAAAATACCAGACCAAAATGAAACTCGAAAGATGACGGGCAGCAGCGTTTAAGGTCCGAGGTGTCTGGTGCTGCGATCACCAACCGTATGCCGTGCGTGGCGATTATGGCAAATCTTCCTTGAGATAATCCTTTACAGTGCGAAAAAAATGAATGCTTGGGAATCGAAGATTATCCCACGCTACCTACCCTAGGCGGACCAAGAACTAGAGATGCAGCTACACATCACTAATGTATGGGAGTTGGGTTCGGCAGATTCGGGTAGTTTTCCTGCCAAATGTCTGTCGACAGAGCCCCATCCAAAAAAAAACCCACAAACCCCAAGGACATTTTGTATGATTAATATTCATCTAGGTCTAGATTTATTTTTGTTCCTTTCCTTTCTTAGTAAGGAATTCTAAAGACAATTAAAACGAAAAACTATAAATGTGTATATGTAATACAATATGAATGTAAGAAAAATTACATGTAATGAAATTGTTGGCTTAATTTAACGATGGGTGCCTGTGGCGGAAGAAACAATGTCGTTAAGCAAGGAAATAATCTTTCACGACGGTGTTTGATTAATTAGCGAGTTGATAATGTCTCCGTTTTGTCACCGGGAGATCCTAATTATAATGAAACATATTTTAATTTAATATAACAGTACATCATTTTACTGAAAATTTTCATCATTTGCTATAACCGTTTGAATTAAATATTACAGTATATAATGAAAATTCAATTATCATTAAATTAACTAAATATTTATATTTGCTCAGTTTTTGTACGGGTAGAGCCAAGCAACTGCTTTTGCTGCTGCTCGAATGAGCCGGCTCGATCGGGTTATCTATCAAAACGTAAATATTCGGAGTAAACAAAACAACATGCATGAACGATTTAGTCCGTAATAAAAATTCTCGTAATAAATAAAATATAAATGATAGTTTATGCGCCAGTAGCGCGGACTGCGAAACATAACGTCGTAGGTTCGAGCCCGCCATTCGACAATTGACTTGAACCACTCCAGATTTTAGCGTGGTAGAGCCAAACGGAGACTTTTGCTGCTACTCGAATGGGCTGGGTTAGTACCACGGCCTCGCAAGAATGCCAACGTGAAGTAGAGGCATCTTGTGGTTCGTTTAGTGGGTGAGGTACCCGGAAAATTTTACATGCATACTCGTACATACAAATACAAACAATTTTGTATTTCTAATTTGTATAAACACATCACTTTTAAAATGAGGTTGTCATTATTATTTAGAGCATTTTACGAGCAATGTTTATATTGTTTTTATATAAAACCATTCACATTTAGTCTATCTGTAACAGATAATATATCTTATACATATTATATTATAAGTATAGATAACTATAATCATCTGCAGTGGTGGCGACATAAAATAATAAATGACCCGTATTAAATTATATTCCCAGGAAAAATCTTCTAGCCTCTTAAAAAAGGTCGGAATAACCATGTTCATGTGCCGGTATCCGAAGAATTGTAAATAAAACTATTGACTCCGGCTGAGGTTTAAACCCAGGTCCCCAAGACTGAGTCAGGTGGGCTATCCACTTAGCCACGCGGTATGTCTAAATTATCCAAAGCCGTGACGGGCAACTGCAACTAATTTAGCAGGAGTTTGGAATTGCAAACGCAAGTAAATTCTTCCATTGGGAGACAGTTGCGTACAGCAATGGAACTCTAGTTTCTAGGATTAGAACCGCCGACACAATATACATAGGTAGCTATTATGTTATTTATGACAAATAATGTTAATCATACCTAAAAAATAGAATGTTTTTTTATTATTTAGCAATGTTTTCAAGGATCAATATTTTAATAGGAAAATCGCTCTGTATAATGGCAATGAAATTTTGGCACTTGATAAAATTGGACGGCTTAAATAACTTCAGTAAATTGGAAAATATTTGAAATTGGAATCAGTCTGTGTCAAGGCGATTACGTCTATGGTTCCGAAATATAGAAGGCCGATGTTTACTTATCGCATGAGTTAACTGAGAATGATTTGATGTACTGAATTTTTGTCCCTTATTTTTATTTTTTTATAAAAGATACACTCTTATATGATTTATTTTGTAGCATGGGAGTAAGGACATAAATTGCACATCAGCTACGTCCCAACCTAAAACAATTATCTGAATAGTCCAAACGGCGGCCGCCAAAAAACCAGAGAGTTTCAGAAAATCAAGAAAATTTGTGAGCGATATCGTCTCTCGAAATTTTTTTTTCACATTTACCAAATAATTATGTGCACTAGTACTACCATATAAGTAAAAAGGTAATAATGTCATTAAGTATTACCAAGTTCCTATAAAATGTCCATCACATAAATATTGTATTTTTTCAAATATTTTTGCCAAATATTAGTATCATGGTGATGGAAACATTATGTTAATGGCGGTTTTAAGCTTTAATTTGGCGTTGGTTTCATGCTTTCATCGTATAAACTAAACAAGCGACTTAAAAATATGATAATAATGCTATGGTTGTCATGGGTTGTATCCGTTTTTCATTTCATCTTATCGTTATCGAACCTGTCATAGACAGATGTTAAATAAAAACGAATATAGCAACATTGTCGTTAAATGACCAACTAACTTACACGCGTTGCATAACGTACTGGCGACTAACTGTTAGCGGAAAATTCTTTCCAAAACTGAACATTAACATTAACAATACAATCTATATTAAATTTTACAATATTAACTTACTTTCACAATACAATAATATACTGTTAATATCAAAGAAAATTTAATTGTAATCGTTATACCTAAATCCTACTAGTAAATTCTACGGAGTAATAAAGGTTAGTGCGACCAATATAGTGGCATAAACAATAGTTATTTCCCGCGAGAATAATCATTTTGGCGCGAATTCAATGACGCACACGTTGGCTTAAGATACAAATACGATCTATGGCAGAGTAGAAGTGCATTAAATGCATGGAATCTTTTATTGCTACTCATGGTTCGAACTCTTGTGCATTGAACTAAAGATGCACAAACAGAATAAGCAATGATGTTTGCTGCATTGCGCATAAAAATGGTAAAAATAAGTAATAATGGAAATAGGTAAAACTGGCTGAGAACATACGTCTTTGACGATATTCAAGTTATATCAGACTAATTAATACCGTTTGTATTTTTATGTGGAAATCGTATTCCTAATATCATTGAAATCAATATAGTGACCATAAATATTAGCATTAACTTACATCATAACAAAATAAAAAAAATCATCACGTCATTGGTACGCATAAATATTATATTTAGTGATTTTAGATATTTTACGTTTCAAATATTATTTTTAAAGTATGTGAATACTTTACAAACTCTAACTGTCTGCAACCATTTGTTTAATTCTAAAATTAATTATGCATTGTATAATAATTATTGTTATTTCCTGTATGCACGCAAATACTTGACATTCAAATTAAAATTATTTTATTAGTTTCACTTAAATGTATTATGTATATTAGTTCATACAATTGTATAATATATATTATGTTTTAATACAAACTCTATTACCGATATGGTATATTACGCACACTGCTATATTCTACGTGGTTATTATCAACATAATTGTCCATGAATGAACGCCTGGAATTATGTTACGAATAAATTACGTCATTGTAACATATTTTTTTAATCTAATTAATGAGGTTCTTCTAACGAAGAGTAAACAGGCGAAAGAAACTGCGTAGTTATACCTTGTTTTTTAAAAAAAAATTATGTAACATTTATACAATACAATATTTATAAACAGCTTCGGAGCGATCATCTGATTTCCAGGGGATACAATCATCCATGTATAACTTTATGTTATAATAACCATTATTACAAAGTCTTTGTTTAATAAATGTTTTAAACTTATCCCAATCCCACATCAACAAAATCCCAATAAGTGCGCAGTCTTATTGGGATTTTATTGTACAAACGTATACATTGGCCCATGAACGAGTTACTTACTCCATGGAGTCTAGTAACGGTCATTACAAGCTTGTGTCTCTACCTAGTATTTACATTATATTCATCACTAATCATATTAAATTTTATATCCTGCCTCCGAATCTGGAGTCTGTGTTGCCGGCCTTTAGATTCATCAGGTAAGCCACTTGCTCGTTTGCCCGCTTACCCATAAAAAAAACTTTATTATCGCGATGCCACGATATCAAAATATCGATTCCAAAATCGCATAAGTAAAGTTATTATTAAGAGAAATTATTATTAAGAGTTATTATTAGCCTCATAACGACGAAGGAGAATTATATTATGTAGCATACAATTTATGGCTTAATAAAATTGATACATAATTTGTACTAGCAATTGTTGTTACTGGGTGAAACGTCATCATATTGACAGCGATTGTTATATCTTGTACTAGTTCCACAGTACATATTATTTATTTATTTAAGTAACGTATCGGTTTCGGTGTTATGCCATGAAAATGCCGTTAGGCGAAAGATGTTATTGTGGAAAAAATCTCAGAACCGTATAATTAAAAAGATTAGACATTTTTAGTCCTATCAAACCATTTTTCAGCAGTGCTTATTTGGTACAACGTGACAGATGGTGAGCCTTTCGCCACCTTACTGTTCAAACTCATATCTTAAAATTCATAGGGTATTGATTGTATACCATGACCTTGGATAGATGGCAAAGTAGCTATCTCTAGTATAGCAGACTTAAATTATGAAGACCGATGCGAGAACAGCGTCCACGCTGCACGGCATCTGGTTCTGCAATTATGGTAAACTCGTCTGCTAAGCGTGAAGATTGAGTCAAATCAGGGGGGTTAGGAGAGGCCTATGTCCAACTGTGAACTATTTAATATTAAAGAACGAAGACAAAATTAATAATTTGTGATTTTTTTCTTGTCTCGACTATTATTCAAATTATTTAAATCATCGCTCATGCAACCGATTGCCAAGTTAAATTTGGACATAATAAAGTGACAACTAAGCAGCAACTTTTGTACTTGTATGTGTCTCTTGTCATAACAAACGAATTATAACGTATGACTCTAGAAAGTAGAGCAGATAGAGTACCTTGGAAACGTCTGCAGTTTCATTACTAATACTAGAAAAGGTAACAACCTGTAAACGGCTACGGTTGGGTAAAAACCTCCTTCTCAAATATGTGAAAGGGATTTGAGACAGGCAAGGGTCCGCCACGCTGCCCCAGTGCGGGTTAGCGGATTTCACATGTCCTCGAAATAATATGTTTTTATTATCTATCAGACTTGTAGGTTTCCCGATGCTTTCCTTCACCGACGACTACGTGGCAAATTTAGCACTTAAAATGTCTATTAACAATTTTCGAGACGCCTATATCGAGGAGCGAACCTAGGTCACTCGCTCTCTATTAAACTAAAGCGAGCGCCCTTACCACTGGATTAACACGGCTCATATATTGCCTCATATATAAATAATTCAATAAATATGAAAGACAGACAAGAAAAAAATCTACAACAACATTCAACCTAGATAAAAAGAGTACTTAAGTAAAATTAATTGGTTACACTCCGACGTTAATAAGTGATTAGCCATGTATCAGCGGGATGTTATTTTCTGTCCACTTAATCACGCGGTGGTACGACGCGACCCTTTTTTTTATTATAACTAGCATATCAGCCTGTCTTTGCCCGTCACCCTTAGTATATTATAAAGGTAATGGAAACCAATAATTATTTGAACAATTAAACCTTTTTTTTTAGAAATTATCAATGCGCGGGATATCTTATAGTTTCATTTCTCCAAATGTAAACTTTACCTGGGACATGTAGCCTGCTAACTAAAAAACGAGACCCTAGCCACAGAATGATAGCTGAAAATCCATCCCAAATTCCATCGATAGCGGTGTATAGACTAAAAGAAAACTTCATATGTTTCGCAATGGACTTTAAAAAGTCTGAAGAAGAAGAAGAATCCAACAAAACCCCAATATGAATAATTTATATGGTTTTAAAACTGTAGCTATGAAGATCACAACAAACTGTCACGTTTAGTAGTTTAGTTTAACACGCGAACAAAAAAATGTATCAGGTTGTTTTTATTCCGCTATCAGGCTTTGTGTGAGTCAACATTAACTGCGTTTTATCGCTAGCTTTATCTTTGAACTTTCACAAGCGACATGCGCGGGGCACTTCAGTGTACCGCGATATTCAATATAATAAAAACACACTAAACGTTTTATAATGTGATTATATTTATGTACATTGATTTTTTTTAAATTGGGAAATACTATACAATCGACACAGTAGGCTAAACAACTAATTTTAGGACAATTGTTAGTTTTTTCTGAACACGTATTAGTCAAAAACCTTAAGACGGATTTTGACGGGACTTTTACTACAGTGTTGTTTAAGAGTCGAAGCGGTACTATAAATATTTATCATCACGATGTCTATTAGAGGAGCTGGGCAGAAAATGTAATTGTATTGCTACTTATAACTACCCACTGATCCACTGCGCCACCGAGCGTACAACTTTTCACTGACTAATGAATGGAAAAAATTTCAAGAACCATAAAACCTACAAAATTTTATTTGGATGGTAGTTTCCCGGCAGATCTACATCTGATGAGGTACTCGTAGAATTTTACGTAAAACCTTGTAAGGCTTGAGATGATAGTTGGATGGAAATGTCGAAAGACCATGTTTTTGCAGTTAGATACATTAAAATCGGAATTTAGGTTAACACAAACTATAAAATACCTGCTTATATACAGGTTTATGAAAATATCCATTAAAGCAGTCGGATATGGAATTAAAGTTTGGACAGTTGTGATAGCGCATAAGGCCCCAGTCCGGCTAAAACACCTTCCATCGGGTAAAACACCTTTTAACTATTAAAATAATAGGACGGGGTCGAATTTATATATGTATATTTAAAATATTGTTTATTACAGAATATTTACATTTGATTATAATATATAAATTCTATTTTCTTCGATAACTTGTTGCCATTTTGCAGGTGGTGACCTAATCCCATTACTGTAGAAATTTTGGGACACTTGATCAAAAAAACTGCGACAAGTAGTTTTGACAGTCCTCTCTTGGTGTTAATCTAACACTACCTAAAGAAATCTGAAGAGACCGAAACAGGTAAAAATCTGAGGGTGCAAGGTCAGAGCTATATGGTGGATGCATTAACACTTCCTAACCAAGCTCTCTCAATATTTGCTGAGTGGTTAAATATGTCTTGTCTGGCGTTATCATGATGAAAACCCACACCATTTCTGATGATCAATTCCGGCCGTTTTTTCTCTATTTCTTGCTTCAGTATCATCAGCTGTGGGCAGTAAAGCTCGGAATTGATGGTTTCGTCCGGCGGTAAAAGCTTATAATGAACGATGCCCTTCCAATCTCACCATACACACAGCATCACCTTATTGCAAGTTGATCCGGGTTTTGCTATAGTATGTAGAGGTTGACTGCCCTTTGACTATGATCTTTTTTGCAAGTCTTATTGTAGGTAATCCACTTTTCATTACCAGTTATCAATATTTTCAAAAACGGTTCGGTTTCATTACGGTTCAATAGAGAATCGCAAATGAGTACACGATTCATTAGGTTTCTTTCAGTGAGCTCGCGTGGCGCCTAAATCTCGCTCTTTTTTGTATATCCATGTGTTACTGACACTGCATTTAGTCCATAAATATTACAATATTTTTTGCGGCTTATGTAGCTGTTTTCCTTTTTTATAATAAAATTTCAAAATGCATATAAAAGAATTTCTTCTTTAGCGGACAGAATAACAACAGAAACATGGCGGGAAACCGTTTATTGCTTGTAATTTATATGTTTTTAAAATGTTATTTATTTAATAGTATCAAAACCAGAAGATACAAACAGTATACAACCAAAGAGCACTTTACTGCAACTTTTTACTTATAAAATACGAAAAAACATTTTCTCCGACCGAATATGTTAGATAATTAAAAGTTAATACTGACAGACAGACTGGCAAGTAATTTTCTAAGAATACGGAAGTTCAAAACACTAAAACGTGGTCAAAAGTTCTTTGACTCTCAAATAATTAATCTCCAAATGTACAAAAACCCATAAAAATTTGATAATTCACAAAATTTTTAAAATGATACTGTATCTGGCTGTTAAATTTGTCACATTATTTTGACACATTTAGTGAGCGCTTAAGCAGAAATGTGCATTTTTATTGTTACATAGTTCTCAGTTTTAGTTCTTTCGTTCAAAAGATTGTCTTTGGGCTCCAGTAGGAACATAAACGTGATTCGGTTAACAAATAACTCTTAACAATCCGTGTTGAAGCGTGCGTCGAATATTTGAAAACAAAGAACGACATCGTTGTGAAATAACCTTTTTTAACGAAAGTGTTTTCTTTTTTTTTGGTAGAACGACACGAACTAGCGGCTCACCTGATATTAAGTGGACACCAGAGGAGCTGCAGGTGCGTTGCCGGCCTTAAAGGATATTTGGGAAGGGGAGGGAAAGAAGAGGAGGGAAGAGGCCTCCGATTACTCACTCACCGGATACGCAGAAGCACAAGATGCCTCTTCTTTACGCCGGTATTCTTCGAAGTCATGGCACTATCATGGGTGAGGCGGCCCATTCAAGCGGCAGCTAAAGCCACTGCTTGGCTCCTCCACGCCACTCTGCTCCACGTTGTTAAATATTCGTATTAAATATCATACAGTAAATCCAAACAAATATTCGAAAAACGTACGGAATACTACGGGGCTGATTAATATATAACAGACGAAGCATTACAGGAAAAGAAAGGGGTAACTCTATCCGCTAGGTTTCGTACTCTTGATTTAGGGAGGACAATTCCTCCGCCAGTATGCTCTATCTGGAACTTGTTTATCTATAACTGCGATCAGTCGGAGTTTCTATGCACGATACAATCTAAAGCGAATAATAGTTTATAGTATAGAGGTGATCATCTGAATGGATTAAGAGCCAATAAGCTGAAAAGTCTAAAACGGGACCCAACAAACTGACAAACGTTTGACGAGTGGCACGCTCGTACGGGCAGTGGTCGAAACGTGATGAGGGAGAGAGAGAGAGAGTGAGAGTATGGAGATGAATTTAAGAAAGAATATATATATATACTCAAATAATATACTACGATACAATACTTATAGATGACGATATGACGATACACGATAATCGAACGATAGACGATACAATGCCCTACATGGAATGAAAAATAATACAGGTGACGTTTGCTCCTACGTTTAATACTAGGTCGTAATAGTTTCAATCGGACAATTAACAGTTCGCAATCGTTGGGTTAGTTTAAAAGCAGTTTCGGATATATTAACATGAATTAAAGAATTTCTACATTATATTATATTTAACACTAATATCAGCTATCACTGGAAAAAAATATTTGCACGTTACGTTTAGATTCGTACCTATTCTAGCTGCTATCAGTCCCGTCCGCAGGTCATAAACTGAAATGTCGACGAGGATACTCAAAGCACGCAACTTGTTTTCTGATAATTAACTACCAGCGTTATTAAAGTAACATAGATATATCGATATATTTGCACACGTCACTAGTATCTATCAATAAAGAACTGAGCTTTTAGCGGTTGTGTTCCTTATTGAATTTATTGTAGTATTTATTTTTTAATATTGGCAGTGTGTTATGCCGCATGTCTTCGTGAGTGTGTGCAGTGATTGAAAAATTCAATTCAAGACCGGAGACCGCCCATTGTTGGGTTGGTTTCATTAGTCTAACAAATCTTTAGCAAAAATTACTTTGATTAGCTTACAAGTAATCGGAGTTTTCATTACAACAATCCTATGAAGTGAAAATTATACTAGATATACATAATATATATTTATTTAAAAAATTTATTGTTTTCACCTTAGAGTACACCGTAACAAAGGGCTGTTGAATTCATAAAGTGCTTCACTTCTGCCTTATATTAAATTTTATTTATTTTTGTATATTTCATTTTCATTTTGGATAGTTAGTGATTGCATTATCTTTTTTGTATTATGCTGTATGCACTTATGAATGTACACAGTACTTGAAAAGTTCAATTGAATGGCGAGAATCGTTTGGTGTCATCAGATCAATAGGTCTTCAGTAAAAGTTGACGATCGTTTGATCTTTGATATACTCGAACAAGTTTACTAGCTCGATTAAATATTTCCAAAAATTGTCTCCATATCATTTTGACATTGCCAGTCCACAAAAAACAATGAAAGAAAAAAAAACGAAGTCATCTGTTTGAGGTTGTGCTGGCTAAAATAGAAAAAAAAATATTTCAAATGAAAAACAAAGGGTCGGCTTTCCTCCTCCGCATTCCCTCTCTAATAGCAACGGTATGTTACTATTAGCCACCGTGTAGATCGGCTGCTTGTTATTTTGTGAACTACCTATCGCAAGGATCACAATGCGACGGGAAATAGCCACAAGAACTAATTGAACTAATTGTTACAAATAAAATCCTTTAGAACAAAATTGCCCATAGACATAAGTCTTTAAAAACGGCCAAATGCGTGTCGGACCGCGCGTTATTAGGGTTCCGTACATATTTATTTATTTATATTATTTATTATTGACCAATGAACTTTTTTTTAACTAGATATTTAAGATGGTAATGTTTTTTGCTGTCTTAGTTATAAGTTGATAATACCAAATAGAAATCATATGGGGTTATATGTTAGCTAAAGAATGAAATATTGCGTTCGCGATCTAGACATAGTAAGGAACAATGTTTAAATAAATCTATCCGCAGATCCGTTAGTAGAACTATGCGCGCCAACTCGTCCGCCGAGACAGGTGACAAAAGTGTGGACATACCTTCAAAGAAATTAATGCTGGCTAGTTAGTTATTCCATTTTTTTATGGAAAAGGCGGCAAACGATCAATCTGTTAACCTGATGGTAAGTGATTACCGTCGCCCACGTAAATCTGCAACACCAGAGATGCTGCAGCTGCGTTGTCGGCCTTTAAGAGTATTTGGGAGATAGGAGGGAGGATGAAGAGGGGGATGAGGGAGGGGAGTGGGCCTCCGGTTAGCTGTTCCGGTTCTGTGAACGAAACGCAGAAGCCCATGATGCCTCTACTGTACGCCAGTGTTCTGCGAGGCCGTGGTACTAACCCGGTCGGCCCATTCGGGCAGCTGCAAGAGCCGCCGCTTAGCTCTACCACGAACAACAACTCTACAACTTCTTTGAGAGGCCTAAGTTAAGTAAGGATCATAACAAGGCTGATGAAGAAAAGTAATAAAATGTATAAGAAAACAAATTTTCATCATCGTTTAGAAGTCCGTTTTATTTTCCTTTAATTGGGTTGGTCAAATAACTAACCATACACCTGGTGGTAAGTGGCTACTGAAGCACTTGGGCACCTGCAAACAACTTCAGTCGAAGGACGTTGTAGAGGTTTCAATGTCTGTAATTATACTGGCTAAGTTATCATTTCAGACTGGAGCTTAACAATGCTGATTCGCGATAAAAAATGGTAAGGGTCGTACCCACCCGAACTACTCCTATGCAGAAAAGTAGTAGGTGGTAGACCTAGTAAAACTTGATACATTCGAAACCTATATAATAATAGGGAGGAGATTTCTCAAGTTGTGAGCCGTGGTAACCTAATGGTCAGGCCGGTCACTGTTTCATAGAGCGCGAGCGACCTGGGTTCGATCCCTGGTGCCGGCACCACTGAAGTTGTTAATAGCAATTTTAAGTGCTGTATTAAACATCGTGAGAAAACCTGCATGTCTGAGAAATAATAAAAATATATTATTTCGAGGATATGTGAAGCCCGCCAAAGAGCACTGGAGCTGCGTGGCGGGCCCTTCCCGGCTCCAAAACCCTGTCAGATATTTAAGAAGGGGCCTTTCCCCAGCAGTGGGCACTTACAGGCTGCTACTTTACTACGTTTCGCAATGGAATTTAAAACTTTACTACTTTACTTTACTTTTTATTTTTAAAGTTCCCCAACACATAACTTAGTAAAAGTACACTCTAATAATCAAATTATACTGCGGGCACCAACCTGCCGACCCCGCGTGGTGAATTGATGGTGAGTATGGGTACATTTTGTCTTGTATGTCATTTTAGCTTTTGTGGACGCACACAGCCCTATAAAAAAAAATAAAGCAATGACCACACGACATTGTTCTAAAAGAATTGTACGGGAATAAAAGTTAAAAACTAGTCGAGTCTGATGTATCGTTTTGAGAAAACTTTGGCTTTGTAGATGTATCATTTTAAAAAAAACTAGTTAACTTTGCAATACAATTTTTACGTTTCATGCATCGCTTTTAGAAGATTTATTTACGTCAACATGTTTAATTATAGGGAGCGTGTTTGAAACAGCAACTTTTTATTGTAACGCTTTTTCAAAACGCTCCTGGGAATTCTAAGACAATGTCTAACGGTTGAACACGATGTCTGATGTGTCAAATCCCGGTCGGAAAATATGTTTTTATTGAAATAACAATATTGGCTTAAGCCGGGCCTCGAACCCAGAACTGTTATCATTATCTTTGTAAGTCAGTGGCAATCTACTGAAGGCTCTCATCCGTGACAAGAAGAAAAACTGGTTCGTCTTGAAGTGAAGATATTTTAGTCTACAATATAGTCACCAAGAAAGCGCCAGTAAAAGTCAGTTAAAGCCAGTATACATCTCATGGATGGTGTGTCCATAATCACCACGCTGGGCAAGCGGGCGGATGAAATCTGTTTATAGTTAAGGATACAAATCGAACATACGTTACGAAAAATCCATTGTTACGACCCAGACAGTCCCTAACTATTCAACTATGGTGCAGTTGTATCGTTGGCCTGAACTCTGAGACTGCGCCAGGTTCACCTGCTCACGTTGTTCCAAAAAAAGCTCAGGGGGTGAAACAATTCAATTAAATCTAAACCTTTGACCACCCCAGTATTGATTATAAGGTCGTGAGAGAAAATTACGTACATCTTTTTAATAGGGACTAATTTTTAAAAGAGCATTTACACAAATTAATGCTCTTTTAAAAATCTGTTAAACCTATTGTAGTTTATTATCCATATAAGTCAAACGTTGTTTGACACTGGCCCTAAATCTTCAGCAGTTTCAACTGCATACTTTACGTTCACGTCATGTCACGTCAAGGGTTTAATGACAAAGACAATTTAAAGTTCAAAGAGTGAAGGTTCACGGGTTCGCACAGGTGCCGTCTCGTTAGCCCTGATTTATTTATCGTTCTGAAACTCAGTAATTAATTCCCCCGATCCAGACTGTGCTATTGAATTAAAGTATTAAATTCTTTGAGCAAGTGTCTCGGGTTCGATGTTCGCTTCAATTCACTTAAGTTATTGACCCTCTTAATCAACTTAAAATAAAACTATCTAAACTATATATAAGACGTTTTAATAGTTACTGTCCACATCTTAGACATTGGCCTCTAGTAATGAAAGAATTTGCCTTAATTACTGCGCAGTGCTCAGTATTATGATTTTAGAGCCCATTTTTGAATTCCGGTAGGAAGAGATTCAATCTATGCCACCCTTTTTGTGCCGTAGGTGTTTTAAAGGGCGACTAAGGGACAAGGCTAATTCTCATGGTAATCTTCGAGAGCAAATACAGCCGATAGGCTCACCATCTATCACATTCTATCTCCCGAAGAGGCGAAAAGTTGGTTGCGAAAGGCCGTATGGCTGCGCTCTACATCAGTCTATTTTTATCTTGCCAAGTAAGCGCAAACACCCATATAGTTCTTGGATAGTTTACCCATACTCTTATAGGTTACCACACTGAGCGAACGGATTAGTGAACACAGTGCGGGTAGCACACGGTTCCCCGCTGTAAGATTTGGGTTCGGCAAGGAATGGATATTCCACGGTAGCCAGATCCTCGTTGCACCCGGCTAGCCAACTAGCTAGGGGTTTGACGTGATTGCAGTCAGGTACCCAAGGTCAATAAATATCATAGACAACATTCTAGCTTGTAGAGCATTGCTTATTATTGTCTTCATTATCGTTATTATATTTTTTTTCGTGTATTCTAGATATATACGTTCTCATTTTGTGTTGTATACGTAGCTTATTAATGTTTAACAAAATGTTTTTATAGATATGTGCATTTATGTGTATATTATTATTATTTGAATTGTATTTAGTGATTATAAATGTTTTTATTTACATTTTTATCAGTTTACTTCGTCTCTAAATATTGTGTCCGTTGATTGTTCGTGAGATTTGGCAAGGGCACTGGCAAAATATCAGCGCTGCAGCAACTCTCCCGAGTCGGATGCCTTTTCGATGCTCTAATCCAATGTACTTGTAAATTTATAACATTATGTTATCTACAACATGTTATGTTTGTTGTGTTGTAGTGGAAAAAATCGAAAAAATTTGTTTTGTTTGTTTCTTCCTTTCGCCTCAAGCAGGTGAATTTGGCATTTGGAGAAAGAGATGGTTTTGTTATATAATGTATTACATACATTTGTATTTCTATCAACTATCTTTCCGCATATCTATATCATAGTACGTAAAATCGCGACAGTATTCGAAGTTCAATCGATACCACCTAGATGATTGGCATTCCACCACAGTGCGTTTTAATCGAAGTTTTCTGCCACGCACTTCGACTTTGTGGAATCAGCTGTCGCCAGCAGTATTTCCGAACAGTTACGACTTAGGGACCTTCAAGAGAAGAGTTTATTCCTTCCTTAAAGGCCGGCAGCGCATCTGTAGCTCCTCTGGTGTTGTGGATGTTCGTGGGCGTCGGTGATCACTTACCATCAGGTGAGCCGCACGCTCGTTTGCCCCCTTCTTCTATAAAAAAAAAAACGTAAAACTGATAACCGACTGGGAAATAACGCAGTGCGATCGATTGTGTTAAATAAAAATTAACAAGCGCTTGACCCCTGAGTTCCCATTCCTTTATAACCTTGCACACTTAC
This sequence comes from Bhutanitis thaidina, assembly GCA_029286595.1. Taxonomy (NCBI): domain Eukaryota; kingdom Metazoa; phylum Arthropoda; class Insecta; order Lepidoptera; family Papilionidae; genus Bhutanitis; species Bhutanitis thaidina. The sequence continues at coordinate 9,396,061 of JAGSMS010000018.1, forward strand.
AAATTTTATTATATTTCCTTAGTTATAGTCCTTAGTAACCCGCGACTTCGTCCATGTAGAAAATTTCCCCGTGGCTTAAAATGTGTGCAGCCTGTCTTTCCCCGGGGTTCGAGGTTTTTACATGAAAATAGGTATAGCGGTTTTGTCTGAGAAAACTTAACAGACAGAAGGAAAAAATTACTTTCGCAATGATTGATTGTAGATTAAAACGAGTACTACCAATGCGTGTCAGTAGCTCTCGGATTCAGAACGTGTCTGGAATTAAACTCACATTCTTACGCTGAACGAACGGTCTTATTCCTTCTTTTGTTCGATGTAAAAAAAAAAGTTAAAGTAATAGTAACATAGTAGTAGTACAATAATAGTTAAAGTTTATTTATATATATTAAGAAGCTTGTTAAAGATAGTTTATTAAAAAAGGCCTAAAGATGTGTGGAGGTAGCTCTAACTGATACATTGTTAAAATTGACATAAAAAAAAATTGTTTGAATTTCATTATGATTGACATTGTATTGATTGTAGATTATAAGAACAAAAATAGACTCAAGAGGTTCTAGCCGGTTCTGTTTTGCGAACCGATGTAGTTTTGACATTCATAAGAGCTTCAAAAACCCTAGAGTTTTAAATTTGACCTTGACATTTGCTTTAAAAAGATGGTTTGAGTATTTATTAACATGTATATAACTACATAAGCTGTATTTCAAAGCTCTCACGACGGTAAACCCAATACTAAGGTGGTCCGAGAACTGAGCATTTGAATTAAATAAAAATGAATACTGTACGTGTAAGTACTGATCATTTATATATCACCAAAAAACACTTGCAGTTAATCAGCAGACTGCACCGCATGCAAGTAAGGTTGTTCTGGGGAACTGAAAAGATGCTGTACACCTTTCAATTGATACCTGGAAAATCGAAGTACAATTTGCTTAGTTCATGTTATGTCCTAGTGATAATAATATCAAAATGTCAAACGTAAGTAATAACAGAACATATACGTTAAAGTATTATAAGATATTCATCTTGGCTACTAATGCAAAACACGAAGAATGCAAAAATTAAAAAAAAAAACTATGAAACCCTGTCGAGGGGCAATTTTCAAGTCTAGTGAGTTCAGACTAGCAGGATGGTGGTTTAATGCGATGATATATTGCTTTTGTCTGCTACATTAAGACGGAAGAAAATAGCGAAAAAATACATAAGCGTTTCGTATTGCTCAGTAGCAGTCAGCATTCCCTTTTTAAATACTAAACATCTGTTAAATATGTCTTTCGTAAAAAGGAGTTGTGATATTTAGAAGTTGTAATTGACACATAAAGGAAATGAAGGCTAATAAGCTTTGTAGTGTGGGGCTAAATATAGCCCCACACTCCAACGTCTAAATGTAGTTAAGCTAAAGAAAATAATCCATCATGGGGGATTCGGTTAATTACGTTACGTGCATGCTACGTTACTGTCTTTGCCATTTTGTATCATGTCCTTTTTTTAGGACATTAACCATTGCAGCTTCCTGTTTGCCGTTGGCCAGAAATGTTGAGGTTGAACTTCACATTGCCGATGTACTCAGATGATCTCCTTCTGAGATGCACAAACCATCGTATGTCCTTTTTACCCGACTGCCCCATAAGGAGGGTACAGTTTTCTAGTGTATGAACTCGTATATCTATTTCTTTGGCACACTGTGTAGCCTAACCGACTTGATGGGTTTCAACATAATATTAGGAACCGTCAGATTGGCCTTCACTGTGGGAGTGACATGTTTAAATATGACGTCTGTGAATCAAAAAAGAGAATAAGTATTCTATAATTTAGGTACGAAAACATTGTTCTATTCGTGTGCAACTTAATAACAGATACATTTTATTAAAAACCAGATAAATTTCGCAACTAAAATTTCTATTAACAACTTCAGTGGTGCCGGCACCGGGGATCGAACCCAAGTACACAGCGGACTATGAAATTAAAGTTAGCGCTCTGACCTCCAGGCTACCACGGCTCTGAGTTTTTACTTTCATATTTCGTATAATTTATACTAAATCCACATTGCACTTCCCTTTTGTTTTTATGAATTCTGAGCACGCACATTAGTAACAGACCAAGGTCGCGATGATCACGAACAGTTACGAGGTACTAGAAATTAATCAACGTAGGCACGTTTAAGCCTTGACATGTAGCACAAGGGACTATTATTTTGAAATGAGAGCATAGACAAAAGGGACAATTCTCAATGAATAAATATAAAGGAGGAAATATTATAAGTACAAGTGCGCGAGACATCATATAAATGTGTATTTAACTCTATGAACACTAGTCGCAGACGCTCACCTCTCTTCGTACTTGTACGGACAATTCAATCAAAACACATAAAATTTCTTTTAACTTTTTTTATTTAATAATTTCGTGCCATGTTGTTTTTATGTTTATTATAAAATAAGCGATGACTAATTTAAACGTTTACAAATATTTACTCCTGCCGACCTTATTTAGCATTTCTTTCATAACCTTACATCTACACATACATTCACGGAATTATCTTCAAATATTACCGATTTTCAAAAAAACTTACATCTCCTGTTTAACATTTTGAAAAAAATTAAACCTTCACAAATATACCTATAGTTAAAATTTCATAATTCTTTGATCTTATCAACTTTATTTAAAAAAAATATTTTTGTGTTGGAATACTCGTAAATTTTCTTTTGGTATGATTACGGGGTGTAAAGGGAACTATAGCATCTCTTTCTCCAAATTTATTTGTTTCGTATCAATATCCGGAATCCATCTTGAGTCAAACACCAATCTTTCTGCCGAAGTCAGCATTTCCGGTTACCTCACCGCAGATGGGAGCCCCCTCCTCTGCTGTTTTTGTTTACTTAGTGGAGTTAGGCGCCGTTTTTCGCGCCGTTCACAAGTTAGCTAGTAAGCACGAAAAAGATTATTTTCTTTTCCTGTGAATAATTAATACCTCACCGTAAAATAAAAATTATGGAAGATCATAGTGTTAACGAAATTCATGAAGAATCACAAAGTTCTCCAAAACGTAAGCGTTCTCTATCACCTAGTTCGAATAGCAGTGATTCGTCTAGCATCGGTGTCTACAGCCAAACGAGAAATAAGAAAATGGACGAAACCGTAAGCTATGCACATTTTGAATTTTTATCGCAACAAGTGGCCTTTTTGACAAACATTATTTCAAAAAATAATAAAGTTTCAAGCCAAAATAACATCAAAACGAACGATACTTCAAATGACTTAATATTACGCCGGCCTACGGAAGGCGAGGCATGAATTAACCAGCTTAAATTATCCGATTTGAGCACTACGGTTAAAGATCCTATTTACGCACGAGCAAACGAATCGTGTGACGATTGGTATGCCATTCGGTTTGCCGACGCTCAAAAAAAAATATATAGCTACCCCCGGTTTCGTTGAACTTAATGTTAATGAACTCGTTAAAACGATTCGAAAAAGCAATGTTGCGTGATGACCCTCGTTCGTATCTGCTAGAACGTTCCTTCGCCGGGCTAACCAATGCTTTACTTTGCCAAAAGGACGAATTACAAAAAGCGTTACAAACGTTGGTCGATTGGGCCAGTGATCCAAATCAGACATTGACTCCAAATTTATTATTCGATAAGGTAGAATCATTATTTTCCAAACAGTCCACTTACAGTAACGTAACTGAGGATTTGTTACAAATAGTATGTGGCAGGCGTGCTGATTTCATTAGTTTACGTCGGGAGGCACTGCTACGACAAATTCCGGAGGAATTTCATCGCGATGTCTTTCATAAAATACCCCCAAGTGTAGATACTTTGTTTAACGACAAGTCTGTTCAAAACTACCTTCAAAAAATTGGGGGGGCGGATAAATTGATATCATCCCGGCCTATACCTCAGTCTCAATCGAAGGATAATTTTTATAAAAATCAGAAGCCATCAACAAGTAAACAAAATGACGAAATATTTTTTCGTCGAAACAATTCTTCGAAAAGAGGAAAACGCGCAATTCGCCATTCCAACCGAACGACTCGAGACAAAACGGGCCAAAATAATCAAAAAGCCAAGAAAACGCGATCTCACACGACTTTTAAAAATAAGCGTCCAGAATGACTCTCTAACATTTCATGGCGGCTGTCTAAAACAATTTCAATCTGTTTGGAGCAATTTGGGTGCACCGGAACCAATATGCAAACTTTTAAACGGTGCATACATTCCATTCACGCTGAAGCCGCCACTGATATTTCCAAATCCAAAGATTATTCAAAGTTACAGGACAGAGACCTCATTCGATATGACCAATCAGATTCAAAATATGATAAAATCTGGCGTACTCGAACTAGCGGAGCTGAGCCCTGACCTCTCGTTCTTCTTGGTATCCAAGCCAGATGGCAACCACCGCCCAATCTTCAATCTGAAACAACTGAACAAATTCGTAATAACAAAACCGTTCCAACTGTTCAGTCATTTTCCAGTACCAGCCTTCCTGCAGCACAAAGATTGGATGGCAAAAATGGACTTGAGCCAAGCATACTTCCACGTCCCTATTGCGCAGCGTCATCGCAGATTCCTGCGGCTGAATTATCACCAGGATCGAAACAGCACCAGCTGCTTCAAATGACCTGCTTACCATTTGGCCTTTCATCCGCTCCGAGAACATTTGCCTCAATAACCAATTGGGTGGCGGGTTTCTCAGGAGCCAAGCTATCAGATGCGTAGTATACCTGGACGACTTTCTATTGGCCGGTCAGTCGATGCAACAACTGCAAAGCGACATAGCATTAGCAATAAAAATAATGCAGTTATTGGGTTGGAAAATCAACTTCGAAAAGTCTGTTCTGGCTCCGACACAATGCCTCGAGTTTCTCGGCATAACATGGGACACAAAACGCAACGCAAAGTCCTTGCCGGAGCAAAAGTGCCTATCGCTACGCAAAGCACTTCAGCAACAGTTAAAAATTGGCAAGTGGTCTCTCAAACAATATCAAATGCTAATGGGAGACTCAATTTTGCCTCTTACGTAACGGAGATCGGCTTCACTGTCGAACACTGCAATACTTCAGTCGAGATTTGCAAGATCATCCTTATCGCCGAATAAATCTCGCACAGGCAGTTCGCTTAGACATGCAATGGTGGTACAAAACTATAGGCCAATGTATGCCGATACACATGAAGGCGGTAACCCACCTATTGACCACCGACGCATCCGATATAGGTTGGGGCGCTCAACTCAACGACAAAAAGCTTTGGGGACCTGGACGAAGAAGCAACTATCTTGGCATGCAAATGCAAAAGAAATGTTGCCGTTTATGCAGCGATACTTCAGAAACAACATCAACTGCAAGACGCACAAGTTCTTCTTCAAACGGACAATCGAACAGTAGTGTCCTATATAAACAAAGAAGGCGGAACAAAGTCCAAAAAGCTTCTAAAACAAACTCGACAACTACTTGCGCTTTTGGACAATCTGAATGTATCTTCTTGCCCAGTATTTTCAGGAGATTCAATACAGGGTAGACGCTCTGTCACGTCAGAAGGCCTGCGGAATGGCACCTCACAATAGAAGCGACATCAAAAATATTTCAGATGTGGGGAGAGCCAAATATGGACCTATTTGCGTCGAAAACAGCTCATGTGATACCGGTACGTTTCTGTGGACGTACAGGATAGCGCCAACCCTGTCTAACCATGGGTGTCGTAAAAGGCGACTAATGGTAAAAATTATATTAGGAGATGGGCAGCATCTTCCTGCACTAGAACAAAAACTGCGGTTGCCAACCCGCTCGCCAGGCGTGGCAACTAAGGCAAACCCCATGATGAGAGGTAGAAAAAGCAATGGCCCCAGTCCCCGGCGGCCTCGCTAGTCCTGGCTATGGTGGCAGCCATGGTAACGGCGAGGCAGGGGTGCGAAGAATCACTGGTTGATTTCTAGCTGCCAACCCAAACGACTGGACCTGGCAACATATAACGCACGCACATTGAGGACCGACGAGAAGATACTAGAACTGGAAGAAGAAGTAAGCAAGTTAAACTGGAGTATTATGGGGTTGTCTGAAGTCCGAAGACAGGGAGAGGACTCTATAATTCTAAAATCCGGTAACTTGTTCTACTACCGGCAGGGTGACCACCTGTCCCAGGGAGGTGTCGGGTTTATCGTCCACAGGTCTCTCATCAACAACGTGATCGAGATCGGAAGTGTGTCGAGTAGGGTCGCGTACCTTATACTCAGAATAACCAAAAGGTATTCGCTGAAGGTCATACAGGTATACGCACCAACCTCGACACACCCTGATGATGAAGTGGAGGCAATGTATGAGGATATTTCAAGAGCCATGCATTGCTCTAAGACTCACTACTCGGTGTTGATGGGAAACTTTAACGCAAAACTAGGTACGAAAAAAGGCGATGAGCTGATAGTGAGGAACTTTGGAGTAGGGCAACGGAACCCAAGAGGGCAACAGCTGGCTGACTTCATGGCAAAGGAGGGATTCTTTATGATGAACTCCTATTTCCAGAAGCGGCCCCACAGGAAGTGGACATGGATGAGCCCGGACGGTACAACAAAAAATGAGATCGACTTCATCATGACGACCAAGCGTCAGCTGTTCAGTGATGTCTCTGTGATCACTAGGGTAAAAACCGGCAGTGATCACCGAATGGTAAGAGGCACACTGAACCTTAACATTAGGCTCGAGCGGTCTCATCTGGTGAAGTCTACGTTCCGCCCACCACGTGCCCTTATCCAGAACCCCGAGAGCTTTCAGCTCGAATTGCATAATCGCTTTCAGTGCCTAGACGATTGCGTTACAGTGGACGATACGAATAGCAGGCTAGTGGAAACTGTCCATGCGGTAGGAGCTAAGTTTTGCAGGACCCGCCGCACGAACAAGCCCCAAAAGCTCTCTGATCACACTCTTAAACTCATGAAAGCCAGGCGTGAGATAAAGCTGCAGTCTACAACGGATGCGTCAGCGTATCGGCTACTGAATAGACAGATCTCCAAATGTATGAGGCAAGACTTACGCAAATTCAATACAGCCTGTATTGAAAAAGCGATAGAGCGGAACCAAGGCTCCAAAGTCTTCGCCAGAGATCTGTCTACCGGAAAGAGCCAACTGACCAAGCTGAAGACCGAAAGCGGCGCAGTCATTTCCGCTGGAGCCGAGATTTTGAGTGAGATCGAGAGATTTTACGGACAGCTGTACACAACGTCGTTGAAACCACACACTGATGTGAGTAACGACCCAAGAGCCAAGCTTATCCGACATTACTCCGATAACATCCCGGACGTCAGTCTGAGCGAGATTAGGATGGTTTCAAACAGCTGAAAAACGGCAAGGCGCCGGGTGAGGACGGAATTACAGCTGAGCTTCTGAAAGCGGGTGGAAAACCGATACTTGTTGTCCTTCAGAAGCTGTTTGATTCCGTCATTCATGGCGGTGTTACGCCGAAAGCGTGGAGTAGAAGCGTGGTTGTCCTATTCTTCAAGAAAGGGATAACTGCCTTTTGAAGAATTATAGACCGATATCGCTTCTAAGCCGCGTCTACGTGCTGTTTTCGAGAGTCATCTCAAATCGTCTAGTGAACAGTTTTGACGACTTCCAGCCTCCCGAACAAGCCGGACTCAGTGTTATAGTACCATAGACCACATACATACTCTTCGCCAGATTGTACAGAAGGCCGAGGAGTACAACTTGCCATTATGTCTGGCGTATGTGGACTATGAAAGCCTTCGATTCAGTCGAAATTTGGGCGGTGCTACAGTCTCTCCAGCGGTGCCAGATAGACTCTCGGTATATCGAAGTGCTGAGGTGTTTGTACAATGAGGCTACGATGTCTATCCGAGTACAGAATCAGAGTACGAAACCAATCCAACTGCAGAAAGGTGTAAGACAGGGTGATGTCATATCCCCGAAACTCTTCACCGCTGCATTGGAAGATGTTTTCAAGCAGCTGAACTGGAAAGGATACGGTATCAACATCAATGGCGAATACATCACTCACCTTCGATTTGCCGACGACATAGTTCTTATGGCAGGATCGCTGGAGGAGCTTAGTACAATGCTCAATGACCTCAACGTCTCCCAACAGGTTGGTCTTAAGATGAACATGGACAAGACGAAGTTCATGTTAAACGTCCATGTCACACCAATAGGCTCGAAGTTGTAGACGAGTACGTATACCTGGGACAAATTGTCCGATTAGGTAAGTCCAACTTCGACTCAGAGGTCAATCGACGAATCCAACTCGGCTGGGCTGCGTTCGGGAAACTACGTCATATCTTCTCGTCGAGTATACCGCAAAGCCTCAAGACGAAAGTATACAATCAGTGCGTGTTGCCAGTGATGACATACGGATCCGAGACTTGGTCCTTCACTGCAGCCCGTATGAGGAAGCTCAAAGTTGCTCAGCGCGCTATGGAACAAAGTGTTTTGGAAATTGGATGATCAACGCAGAGCCTAACTTCTTATCTGATTCCAGACTTAGCACATGTTTTAATAGACACCAGAACGGGCACGCACCCGCCTCAGATTCAGGACTTGCAATTGGAAGCTTGGCTGATTTCGGGTGGGAAGATATGTTGACTGAGTGGACAGATCAGGAACAAAATTACTAATATCAAGCTGGCGGGGCTCTACGATCAACACCTACAAGCCAGCATGGAAGAGATGGAAGAGATGGTGCGAGTTTCACACAGTTGATTATAAATTCCTAATGCTGAGCAAGTTGCTCGTTATCTCGCACACCTACACTGCGATATAGGTCTTGCTTACAGAACAATTTTAGTGCATAAATCTGTTATTTCCACATTCACCCACTTAACGGCAAAAATAAACTTGTCTTCAAATTTCTTTATAAAACATATCCTCAAAGCTATATCGTTGCCACACAATAAACCTATTAAACCACCAATTTGGAACCCTAAACTCTTATTGCAGTACATGAGTTCACATAGTCCTGAGCAAAATAACCTATATCAAGTGTCGAGACATACAGCTACATTATTACTCTTAGCTTCTGGGCGCAGAGTCCACGACCTTACCTTGTTGCGCATTGATAATAATAGTCTAGTAGATGAACAAAATACAATAACTCTATGGCCAGCTTTTGGTTCCAAAACAGATAATATTAATCAAAGACAATCTGGTTGGAGGCTTAAGGAACACCCTGATAAGAATTTGAATATAATTTTTTGGTTAAGACAATTATTGACATTGACCTTACATCGTAGAAAATCAATTAATCATCTGTTTATTACAGCAAGAGGTGATGCTAAGCCGGCATCCAGAACTGTGATTGCAGGTTGGATAAAATCTCTTTTCAGAGACGCTGGTATTGAAGCCACTCCTGGATCAGTAAGATCGGCAGTGGCTTCTCTAAATAAGTTAGAAAAAATTTTCCTCTTGACAAAATTCTTGCAACTGGTAATTGGAAAACTGTACATACTTTCCAAAATTACTACCAAAAGGAATTAAATGATACAATGATTAACAAATCTGTGTCGCTTTCAAATTATTTTGATACAGTTAATTGAAGAATGTTCATTAATTTTATATTATTGTAATTTATTAAATTATAATAAAATAAATGTACTTTCTCATACATATGATTAAAACATTTAATCGATTATCTTTTCATTAATATCTAACCATTATCTCATACATAATTACACATTATAGCGTCATTAAACATCATAAACTATTGGCACCAGGAGATAACAAACAGATCACTCAAGATGGATTCCGGATATTGATAAAAAATAATAGGTTAGTTTTATTTTATGTTAAAACTGTCTATTTTATTGGCGAAGCCTTTGTTCAAGTAAAATGGCTGATCTTTAAGTATGGAAAAAATTGTGACCACATTTTAAAAAGTTTAATGTTATGGTATCAAATCTAAAAACAATGTTAGTATTTTTAAATATCCCGTAATATTTGATGACAGTGTCTGTTAAAAGAGTAAAACGTTACGCGTCCTTGCTGGTTCACTGACCCCTCGCGCTAATAACATCATGAAACATTAATTTTTGCCACGCCATAACCCCTCACGAAGCTTTTGTTATAGCATTATTGCGCGATTTCTTATCATTATACCTTTTTTTTTAACTTAAACTAACCTGAAACACTAGCTCAAGTGTCGAACATTAATTTTAATAGTTGAAGTTGAATGTCAACAGCCCGATAGCCTAATTGATAGTGAGCCTTCAAAGTTAAGGGTGGCGGGTTCGATTCACGCACGGGACTAGTATTTTCATGCACTACAATTTAATTGAAATGAAATGAAAATTCTCTGTTACCGATGTTAGAAAGATAATTTCGTTTGTCAAATTAGAATGTTTTTTTACAATCTACCACTGTTTCGTAATGAGGTTCCTCTAACGGTGAAGAAACAGGAGAAAATGAAACTCCGTAGATATTCGCTTTTTTTTTTCAATAATTAAAACAAATATCGTAAAATCAAAGCTGTAGTTCCTTAGGTACTACAAAGTACTAGTACTAGTAGATGTACTACATAGTACTAGGCTACAAGAATATTATATAGTGACCAGCCTTTACAAGCAGCACCTGTTCACAAGTATGACGCATGTGGCAGCCATGGCCCTCCTCAATCATATTAAAGGAAAGTCGACGAACAACCTCCATAAGCGTCTTTACCTCGAAACGAAAAAACGAACATGACATACACTTGACACTGTGACACACAATCACATTTCCAAAGAGCACAAATGAAGTTTTCTACGAGACCATTTCCAATATCGTGAATTACACGTACATTAATATATTTAATTATTTACTAACCATTTACAAATAGCGGCGTCAAGATACAAAATAGTTCGTATTAAGCTATATAGGCACTTTTCCACATTTCCTTATTAAGATAATCAGTAAGGTTTTGAGCACAAACACTTTTTGAAGTCATTTTTAAATCTTATTAATGAAAAATTTATTAAACAATCTGGAATTTTATTATATATACGTGCGCCCCAATCCAGAAAAGAATTCTTAACTTTATTTAGTTCAGTTTTTTGGTTTTCCAGTTTCTTATTCTTTGTCAATTAACGTTTACGCACAATCTTTTCGTAAATGTACCGACATTTAAATGTTAAAACATTGATTTCTCTAAATAGTTCCCTAAGCGAATGAAGAGAGCGCTTATTATAAATAGATCGTACTGCTATTTTTGCAAAATAAAAATAGAGTTGACGTCAGCTGCATGTATCCTGCTCCTCAATAAAATACTTATGATGTAAAAATAACTAAAGTAAACCAAGCTTGTAGACGTAGCTATATGAGTAGGTTGGTGATTTCTTCTTACGGCATGCAGCAGCTGATCTAAGTCTATTAGCTAAAGTTTCTCCATGGAGACCCCATTGAATATCTATTGTGATCGACAGAAATACTGATTTATTCATAAATACGTAACTCGGAAAAATTACATTAGAACGTAACTGGTGTATATTAGGCAATACAAACTTAATATATTTAGTTATTGTCTCACTAAGACGTAAATTATTTTCATAAAACTAGTTTAAAATATTACCCAGGGAATTATTTACTACAAGAAGAAACTCAGACGTTCGACTAACTTTCAATATCAGTGAAGTGTCATCTGAGAACAATACAATATTTGTAAAATTATTTATGTAAATAAGAAACAAAAATGGGCGTAAAATTGATCCCTGTGGCACCCCCATTTTCACTACAGAACACCATTCACCTGAACCATTTCAATCCTATTACTAAAGCAAGACACCAACAAATAAACAGGTTTGTCTCTGAAGCCATAATGTATTAAATTACTAAGCAATGTTTGTGATCAACGCAATTTGTTCTGGTTCCAGATTCTTCCAAACTTGTTGCAAATTGTTCAGGGTATGGGTATATGTCCATGAGCAATTCATGTATGTAAACATTTCCACAATACAGACAAAATCCTATAGTGTAAGTAACGTTTTTAACAGAAAAGAAGGAAATAAGCAAACGAAAAAGATTTTCTTAATATTCACTAACCCCTATATCATAATTTGAATATTACAAGAGGATTAGGCCTAGATAATTAATTTTTAATTTTGGGTGAGATCTGAACAATCCGCTACGCTGCTCCAGTGCGGGTGAGCGAACGATACGTGTCCTGAATATATTTTAATTTCTCGAAGATGCAGGAGCCTTTCAAGGAATGCATCCTGGCTTTTGCCAGCGCCTTCTTGGAAAGTCTATGTTCAGCAGAAGACTGACTGATGAAGAAGAAGAAGACTTCATTTGAAGTGAAACTCATTCGAAATGCCGAACTTACATTCCACGCATTAGAAATATGGAGAAACACAAGAATGATGATAACATTCAAATCTTCACTTGATTCATCATTCAGTCTACTTTTTTCAGTATAATTTAATTACTTAGTCCATTGGTTAAAAGGAGACTCCAGATAATAGTTACATGTATTTTCTGTGTTTACGGAAATAAAGATATATTTATTTTATTATTTTTCTTGATGAACTAAGCATTAAGTCCTCAGAAGTAGTAAAATATGCCTTAGAAACGATTATAAGCTTTAAATCAGATCAAAGCATTTGGTTATTCGAACTGATTACTATATCTATTACATTATTTCAATCAAACGTATCGCAAGCTTTATCGTACATGAGACACCGCTGCAATACTGTGGACGCAGTAAGAGCAATTAACAGCGAATGGCTTTCATAATGGACTACAACCGCATGATACAAGCTTTTGCAACTGACTTACCAATTTAAACAGACCCATACGCTCTCTCGTTGTAAAACTGTAATTCTATAGAGCTTATATCGTTTTTGAGGTTTTTATTATTTTGGCTACACTCTTAAAATAATATTTAATCCATGGACTGACTATGCAACAAAATCAATTCACTGATAAACCACGCAATCAGACCGCAACTACCTAGGACAACAAAGTCTAGTTACTTTGTCCATAAATAATCTAACAATTAAAAAAGTTTTCTTTTTTTATTTCAAATTTAGAATCCGTTAATTGTTTGCCGTTTATTTCGATCGATTTGCCGCCATGTCACATTTTATCTTTCATCCTGATTGTCATTAAGGCCCTCCTTAAGCACCGACCAAAACCCCACGGTGTTCCGTTTTCGCCGCATATCGGCAGGACCACGGGCCACGAGCACAGCTGCCCTGAGCAGCCCCATCTTACTAAGAGGAGTAAATATATTATATATTTAAAAACTGTAATTGTACAAAACATCAGTAAATGTTTCGTGAAATGGTGAATATTTGCTACTGAATTACAATATGAATGCTGATGCTGGGAAAAAAATGATTACTGTATATACCTCTTTAAAAAGTATAAAACAAAAGACAACATACATGGCCTCGTAAACTTCTTAGTGAATTCTAATGTGGTTTTTAAACATCATTTAGAACATTTCAAAAGGGGGGTGTCTATGTATTCATATAATGTGTTATAACATTCACATTTATTAAATAGAGTAGAGAAATATCGACATTTAAGGCATGAAAATAACAGTTCTCTTTGGAAGTAATTTTGACGTCAAACTTTGAAGCTTCATTTACTAGACCAGATGCAGTATTTTATAATGAAAAATCACAAGACAAATTTAGATGGATTTTACAACATACATTTCAACATTCAATTATTTATGAATCCAGCTGCTAGCGGAACAATATAAACAAATATTATTACGCTGTCTTCTAAAATAGATGGGCAGTAGGCATGAATAATCATAACATAGAAACATAAAGACCCACTCGACTGATGAATGTCCAGGAGCGGAGTGTCTTTCGCACTGAGCTCTGCAGAAACTGAATTTCCGGCATGGAGCACTTACACCACGGGATGGTAGGTGGAGAGTTTCCCCGGTCATCAAGACTCGAGTTGGATGCAAAAAGAGAGCCCAAGAGATCGGCTTTCTCTTTTGCAGTATGGGCCAGTGAATCATCCTCCTTGTGTAGAGATGGGAGAGATGGCTGACAGAAATTCCCCTGGACAGCCTTGGCGAGAGACCAGAATGCGCGGGATCCCGATGGGAGGCGAACTAGTCTCGCGCCAATTTCGCCAATGTGTTTTAACTTTGCCGCAGCGATAACTCTTTTGAAGGACCTGGAGGCAGAGTTGTACTCGTTTTTAAGAGCACTGGTTTTTGCATCCCGAGACGCCGATGCATCGGCCCAGGCCTGGTAGCACTTCCGCTTTCGGCGTGACGCTATTTGCAGGTGCGACCAAACCAAGGCTGGGATTTACCTCCGACAGGCACTGCAGAGAACGGAATAAAAGTTCCATTCCTGAAGTACCACATCGGTGACAGAATCTGCAACGGCGTTGGGATCATCCAGCGAAGCAAACCTGCCCCATGGGTAGGAAGCAAAGAAAGACCGCATTCCATCCCAATCTGCCGACCTATAGTGCCACACACGGCGGAAGCCCGCAGATCGCGTTCGGGATCGGCGCGCGATAGGCACTACACTCCGGATCAGACAGTGGTCCGACGAGCCAAGAGGGGCATCAACTGAGACCAAATAACCTTCCACGTCTGGGATCCGCGTCGGCGAGGTTACCAGTTGTGTCAGGCCATATGCTAATGCAAAGTCGTGAACAGATCTCCCCGCATGATCGGTTATGCGAGAACCGAGCCAATCGGTGTGGTGGGCATTAAAATCGCCGAGAATCACGATCTCTGCGGATGGGATCTGTTGTAGCACGGAATCTGTAGCCATTTGGATGTGGTCGATGAGTCGGTCAGTTGCAGTATTACCGCTATGGGACCTGTAAAGGCACGCATAGACGCGCGGATGGTCGTCGCTGTCGATGCACCAGCCAAACTGTTGGGCGGTCCAAACCTTCAAGACTACCGAGGCGTCGAGAACAGATATCATCTCTGACGTATGCGCGAGCTCCGGCACGGGGCACAAAGTGTTCAGTTTGCCACCCCGGGTAATGGGGGCAGAGGTATCAGCGGAGACGATATCTGGTCTCATAACAGAAAAGCAAGGCTGGCTTCGCCGTTTCAAGATGGTAATGAACGGCGCTAAGGTTCGAGTGGAGTCCCCTGATATTGCGAAATCCACGGCGAGCGCGGTAGGGGATGCCATAGTTTCCTTGCTGCGTGTGCCTCGGTAGGAAGAAGAGGCGGAATATTGCCCCGGTACGCAGGGCAGACTGAACGCATCCACGATTAGGTAGCGTAGGAAAGCCTGAACGTGGATGCTCGGTGAAAGATACTCCAGAACCGTAGGTACTGGTACCCTCCTGGGGTAGCTCAAAATTATATACCGCTACCATATTTGGGGAGGGGGGGAGAGAGCCTCCGGTTACCTCACTCACCGCACGAAACGCAGAAGCACAAGATGCCTCTACTTCACGCCGGTATTCTGCGAGGCCGTGGTACTATCCGGACGAGCCGGCCTATTCCTGCGGCAGCAAAAGCCGCCGCTTGGCTCTACCAAGTTAAGCATAAAACAAAGACGCTTATACATGGTACTCGTAAACTTCTTAGTGAATTCTAATGTGGTTTTTAAACATCATTTAGAACATTTCAAAAGGGGGGTGTCTATGTATTCATATAATGTGTTATAACATTCACATTTATTAAATAGAGTAGAGAAATATCGACATTTAAGGCATGAAAAACAACGGTTCTCTTTGGAAGTAATTTTGACGTCAAACTCTGAAGCTTTACATTATTAGACCAGATGCGAAGTATTTTATAATGAAAAAATCACAAGACAAATTTAGATGGATTTTACAACATACATTTCAACATTCAATTATTTATGAATCCAGCTGCTAGCGGAACAATATAAACAAATATTATTACGCTGTCTTCTAAAATAGATGGGCAGTAGGCATGAATAATCATAACATAGAAACATAAAGACGTAAAATATAGTTTATTGGATCGGAATGTGATTGTGTAGTCGATGGGTTAAGAGAATTGGTGTTCATTCATTGCCTTCAGTAACTTGGGCGACTTTGTGTTCAATTCTGTTTAATTAAGTTTAAACTTATCTAACTGCTGGAATGTCTGATAATACCTTTCTTTTATGTGTTCTTATTTACTCTGACGATTATTAATTATTTATGGCGGATGAGTTACAGGCAAAACTACCACTGAGTGGACACCACCAGAAAGGAAAGGACATGGTAGCCGGCCCCGTAGGAGATGGCGGAATGAACTGGAGTCCTATCTTTCAAATAAATCAGCTAATTGTGAGCAGTAGAAAGAACACCTCGATGTGACATATTTATATATTCATTGGTAAAGATTTATACATTTTTTTAAAAAAGAATACTAGCAATGCTATTTATTTTACTGATATTCTTGTTAGCTACTCAAACTAAACCTCAAAGCTTGTATCTTTTTTTTTTATGGACCATGACCATGTAGTCCATGATGGGAGGACTCATCCTCCCTCCCGTCAAAGAGGGGATGGGGAGGGGCAGTGCGTCTCCGGTGTACCTCACTTACCGAACGAAACGCAGAAGCACAAGATGCCTCTACTTCACGCTGGTATTCTGTGAGGCCGTGGTACTAACCCAGCCCATTCGAGCATCAGCAAAAGCCGCCGCTTGGCTCTATCACGCTAAAATCTGGAGTGGTTCACGTCAATTGTCGAATGGCGGGCTCGAACCTACGACTGTTTGTTTCGCAGTCCGTGCCCATACCTATTAGGCTAGTGGCGCATAAACTATCATTTATATATTATTTATTACGAGAATTTTTATTACGGACTAAATTGTTCATGCATGCTGTTTTTTTATCCCCGAATATTAACGTTTTGATAGATTGATTATGTTTTCGTACGGAAATTCAATGTTCAATATTTACGAAACACGGTAATCGCAGATCACACATCCGTCTGTTAGTTAATCATCTCAATAATCGATTATCTATCTCATAGAATACCAGAACGAAATACACAGAACGGTGAAGGACAGCAGCGTCTATTGTGGTATTATTGTACACGTCCGATGCTGCGATCGCCTGCGAAGAGTAGAATTATGTAACCTGACCGGAAAATCACTAATCTTAGTTCTCACAAATTCAATATTACGACTAGGATTCGAACCCAGAACCAATGGCACAGCCGTCAGGTACGTTAAACACTTGACTTAGTGATTAGTGCGGTTGCGGGCCTAATACTCCACGTGGACTTGTCCACCCAATACAAGTGGACAATGATGATGACTATTGAGATTGTTACTCCGGCTATTATCAAAGGTCGAACGGCGAGATCTTACGTTCGGGTGATTCCTTCTTCGTAGTCTTAAGTTGTCGCGTCTGTTCCACTATCCTTCCTGATTTGGGGACGGTAATTAACACGAATCACGCGCGGCGTGGGACGGCGTACGTACGAACCACGCGATGATACTAATGCTCTTTGACATCTCGACAAGCATGGCGCCCGCGCACCCCCGTCGGCAAATTTCCTGACGTCACGCTTTGGCGTGTACAAAAGGTGTCTATGTATTCATATAATGTGTTATAACATTCACATTTATTAAATAGAGTAGAGAAATATCGACATTTAAGGCATGAAAAATAACGGTTCTCTTTGGAAGTAATTTTGACGTCAAACTTTGAAGCTTCACATTACTAGACCAGATGCGAAGTATTTTATAATGAAAAAATCACAAGACAAATTTAGATGGATTTTACAACATACATTTCAACATTCAATTATTTATGAATCCAGCTGCTAGCGGAACAATATAAACAAATATTATTACGCTGTCTTCTAAAATAGATGGGCAGTAGGCATGAATAATCATAACATAGAAACATAAAGACGTAAAATATAGTTTATTGGATCGGAATGTGATTGTGTAGTCGATGAGTTAAGAGAATTGGTGTTCATTCATTGCCTTCAGTAACTTGGGCGACTTCAATTCTGTTTAATTAAGTTTAAACTTATCTAACTGCTGGAATGTCTGATAATACTTTTCTTTTATGTGTTCTTATTTACTCTGACGATTATTAATTATTTATGGCGGATGAGTTACGAGCCAAAAACTACCACTGAGTGGACACCACCAGAAAGGAAAGGACATGGTAGCCGGCCCCGTAGGAGATGGCGGAATGAACTGGAGTACTATCTTTCAAATAAATCAGCTAATTGTGAGCAGTAGAAAGAACACCTCGATGTGACATATTTATATATTCATTGGTAAAGATTTATACATTTTTTTTAAAAAGAATACTAGCAATGCTATTTATTTTACTGATATTCTTGTTAGCTACTCCAACTAAACCTCAAAGCTTGTATCTTTTTTTTTATGGACCATGACCATATGGTCCATGATGGGAGGGAGGACTCATCCTCCCTCCCGTCAAAGAGGGGAATGGGGAGGGGCAGTGCGTCTCCGGTGTACCTCATTTACCGAACGAAACGCAGAAGCACAAGATGCCTCTTCTTCACGCTGGTATTCTGTGAGGCCGTGGTACTAACCCAGCCCATTCGAGCAGCAGCAAAAGCCGCCGCTTGGCTCTATCACGCTAAAATCTGGAGTGGTTCACGTCAATTGTCGAATGGCGGACTCGAACCTACGACTGTTTGTTTCGCAGTCCGTGCCCATACCTATTAGGCTAGTGGCGCATAAACTATCATTTATATATTATTTATTACGAGAATTTTTATTACGGACTAAATTGTTCATGCATGCTGTTTTTTTATCCCCGAATATTAACGTTTTGATAGATTGATTATGTTTTCGTACGGAAATTCAATGTTCAATATTTACGAAACACGGTAATCGCAGATCACACATCCGTCTGTTAGTTAATCATCTCAATAATCGATTATCTATCTCATAGAATACCAGAACGGAATACACAGAACGGTGAAGGACAGCAGCGTCTATTGTGGTATTATTGTACACGTCCGATGCTGCGATCGCCTGCGAAGAGTAGAAATTATGTAACCTGACCGGAAAATCACTAATCTTAGTTCTCACAAATTCAATATTACGACTAGGATTCGAACCCAGAACCAATGGCACAGCCGTCAGGTACGTTAAACACTTGACTTAGTGATTAGTGCGGTTGCGGGCCTAATACTCCACGTGGACTTGTCCACTCCAATACAAGTGGACAATGATGATGACTATTGAGATTGTTACTCCGGCTATTATCAAAGGTCGATCGGCGAGATCTTACGTTCGGGTGATTCCTTCTTCGTAGTCTTAAGTTGTCGCGTCTGTTCCACTATCCTTCCTGATTTAGGGGACAGTAATTAACACGAATCACGCGCGGCGTGGGACGGCGTACGTACGAACCACGCGATGATACTAATGCTCTTTGACATCTCGACAAGCATGGCGCCCGCGCACCCCCGTCCCGGCAAATTTCCTGACGTCACGCTTTGGCGTGTACAAAAGGTGTCTAGTGTTTCTGGCATTTCCTTAACACCACTTTGATACTATGGAACCTGGCAGAATATTGTCGCACTGAATCCCTTTACCGCTAAATGAAATCACACTACGAATGTTTATTTCGTACCACATTGATTCTGACTTCTACTTATATGACGTCTTCTTATAGGTTCGCAAATATTTCAGGCGACTTGTAATTTGCTATAATTGCACGAATATCATCCAGAGACATCAACAATCCTTATTAATTACACATTTAGTCTTTGATGTGGAAGATTATGTACGGAACCTTTCTAATTATAGCCTTTGCCATATTTTTCAAAAATCTTCTACAGTGGAACAATATTGTACCAACGAACATAATTAAATTGTTGAAGCTCTTCAGTCTTCTTAATTGCT
Organism: Bhutanitis thaidina; assembly: GCA_029286595.1. Classification (NCBI taxonomy): domain Eukaryota; kingdom Metazoa; phylum Arthropoda; class Insecta; order Lepidoptera; family Papilionidae; genus Bhutanitis; species Bhutanitis thaidina. Next base: position 9,415,838 of record JAGSMS010000018.1, read on the forward strand.
TTGATCCATTAGTATTCAAAACACGGCTCCTGTTTCGTTGACACGAGAATGTATAAACAAAAGTTATCACGATGCTATGTTTATATACCACTAGACTATAGTGCAAACAGATACAGTTTAAGTTTCAACTACAGTATAATTATATTAGTCTTTTGTGTCTGTGCGAGAAGAGAAAGTGCATTATACTAAAAATATTTGGTGAGTATATCGGTGTGTGCATGCGCAAAAAGGGAAACTTCTAATAGGTTAAAATTAAATATAGAAGAAATTTAGTCCATCTGTCTCACTATTATCAAAATATTCTTCTAGTCTTTAAAATAATCACTGTCACTGAATCCGTACACTCTATATATTTTTTTAACATACTAAAGATATTTTTTGGAAGTAAATTTTATTTATTAAATATATAAAAAATATAATTTTTTTTAAATTAGAGAAAAATGTTTATGAATGAAAGTAAGTATATATATATATAATTGCGCGCGCGTACATATAGGACATACTGTACTGTATTAATCTGTATATTTACTACTTTAGGTATAGCCATGAAACACATATATTCACACTTATGAATACATATATACCCCCTACTGACTAACGGATGTGTCTCTGGCGATAGACTATCGATGGGGGGTGAGGGTACGGGCACTGCGCTCTCCGTCCCGCCTGTCCAGCGTGGTGATAACAGGCAAACCTTCCATGTTTGGTATGCTACCTTTCATTCGCAGTTTTCTAAAAAGTCATAGTTCTTGCAATGAGCTTACACAAAGTGATAAAGAAGGTGACCGATACTCTGTTAATCTTAACTGATTTTCTATTAAACATTCAAATTTTACAAAAAATCCACGGAATATCATTTATCAATAAAATCATACCGTGTTATTTTATAACAAGATTTCCTTTATCCACGACATGATTACCAATAGACGAAACCAGACATTAGATGTGAAAAATTGGCAAGGAATTTACGTTAAATATTCTTGTGGCATAGCGGTAACGGTCGTCGGTTTCTTTTATATTTTCTTTTTGACCTTATTATTTAATAATATTTTGATATGAAATCATTCATTGTTTATCTATCACAAATTTTTTTTCACTATTTTGGTTACTCTCCATCACATACTGAAAATTGGAGAAGTGACATATTCAGACCGAAGCTATATCGGAATATAAATAAAGATGCGTAATAATTATTTCGAGGACATCTGACCCGCATTGGAGCAGCGTGGCGAACCCTTCCCTGCTCCAAAACCCTCTCAGATATTTGTGAAGGATGCCTCTCCCCAGCAGCTAGCAATTCACAGGCTGCTACATTTAATTACTTTTACGTAAATGCGAAGAAGCGTTTTAAGAAAATGTAAGTTTAACTGGTCTTTCTGTAAGCATTATAAATAATTAAAAAAACTTTATCCACCAACCTCTCACTCGTCAAAACCCCATGTGTAACTTCATGATCGGATGCCAATACACCTTGTCTTGAGAATGCTGATAAATCAATACCTTATACCCTGTGCTGGTGCACCTGGTGCTGGTGGTCCCCTAACCGCCTAGAATTAACCATATCAATATGGTCGACGGGCAGCGATGCCTTAGATTCGTTATATCTGTCAAATGTGTTCATTAAGGCAAATATTCTCAAATTAGGAGAGGCCTGTGTCTGAATATTCATTGGTAATGGACTAAATAACTAAATAATTGCTCGCAGAACTGACAACCGTTGGGGAAAAAAGGGTCTCGAGTGGCAGCCATGTACAGGCAAACGCAGTGTAGGACGACCCCCCACAAGATGGAGTGACGACCTGCGCAGTGTTGCGGGAAGTCGATGGATGCAGGTGGCTCAGGACCGAGCTTCGTGGCAATCTTTGGGGGAGGCCTATGTTCAGCAGTGGACTTCTCATCAGCCTATCGGCTGAAATGATGATGATGATGATGATGAATGGACTAAAAATTGTATCGAAGAAAATCGCTGTCGATTCAGTAACCCGAGGAAGCACCTATATGGTTTTCATTTCTGTAAGGTTTTTTATCGAAGAACATCCTTCAATTGTCTGTGGGATAATTTCTTTATTTTTCTTAAAAGAGGATAACGCGGAGTTGCTTAACTAGTTTCTTCTTTGATAGAAGAACCTCATTAAGAAACAGTGAAAGATTTTAAATAATTACTTTTAACCAACGAAATTTAAGTTACGTTTCGAGTAATTTTAAAATTATTTTGAACACAATAACTACTCTCGTCTGGATCTTAAAAGTAAACAACAAAGAAGTCTTTTTGTTCTACGACTATTCACTTAGAATAATATCCGGCGTCCAATGACTTGTAATAACTGCAAACTTCTTTTCTCTACAAAGTTTCGCCCGTTCAGAAGTTAACAAACGGCATGTCCGTTTGTTTACTTCTTGGACGATCAATGTAAATTGAACTTTATAATAATACACAAACAGATCGGTTCGTTATAACAAAATGCCGGTTTAAATCTTTACACAATTTCAACAAATTGTAAGAGATCGTATTTTTCATAAAACATATATATACTTATTAATCCAGCTTCTGTCATAAAATATTTTCAAATTGTATATAACGTAATGATTATTTGAACGGGACCAATGTCCAATAAAAGAACGTATATTTTTGTACAAAACATTAAGCATTCCCAACTGACACTCACAGAGGGTTTCCAAAACCCACGTTTTCGCCTTTCCAGGAGGTTCCTTGTGACTGATGGCGAGCCTCGTCGCTGCTGGGTTTGATCCGTAAGATAGTCATGAGATTTTAAAGGCTTTTCTCTCAGTCGCCGCTTCAAGTGGATGATCCACTCGAAAAAAGGTGATGGTAGATTCTAATAATATAAGAAAATAAATCGTAACCTTGTAACAATTTAAAACTACTATACGCAAGATTAAAAACATCTGGATATTTTACGTCTTTCCTAAAGTTTGAAGGTTGAGAAAAAATATGGCGCTGACTCTTGAACGGCCGTATTAAAATACATATTTTCTTTATGGGCATGGCGGAAAACGAGCAAACGGTTCACCTGATGGTAAGTGATTATCATCGCCCACGTACATCTGCAACTCCAGAGGTACTGCAGGCGCGTTGCCGGCTTTTTAAGGTATTTGTCAGACGGGAGGTAGGATAAGGGGGATAAGGAAGGGGAGTGGGCCTCCGGTTACCGTACTCACCGAACGAAACGCAGAAACACAAGATGCCTCTACTTCACGCCGGTATTCTGCGAGGCCGTGGCTTGCATTTAAGTATTCACTCTTAACACTTATAGGGCTAGGCAGTGACTACTGGTTTGTATTTAGCCCAAGTCCGTTCAATGTAGCCAAATGGGCTCCCGGAAACCACTTTCCGCCTCTAAGTGAGATGTCTTACTTACTTTATTTATTAATAATAAAAACTAGAGATTGTAGTTCTTTATATAAATAATATTCCTTGAATCTTAAATATGAGATCCACATTGGTTTTGATTTAAATACGACCAATCATATAAAAAACGTCAACCCTTAATTATTTGAAATTTTACACTAAAAATATTTTGAAATATTAATCTATTTTGCAAATCGTTTTTTCGTTTTACTTCAGGAAAACAGTTTACTTTAGACGACCCTGTTATTTCTACAAAGTGTAGAATCGTAGAAGTGCTACGTGCAGTAATACGCGGCGTAGCGCAGACTACGAAAATATTCCTTTTTGTAGCACAGTTTCATAATAATATTATAAGTTTATTTTTAATATAACTTAAGATTTATTTTAAGTCGTGTATACATTTTAAGTGATTTGGAGCAGTATTTCTAGTGTGAGGGTACCGATATTGCGCTCACCAACCTGTCCTGTATGATAAGTATGGACTAATCTTCCGTTCATGACTTATCAGCATAGCTTTCATTGAGAGGCGTTTCTGTAGCATTGGACTTATACAAGCTGACAATGACGTAGACGTAGACAAAGAAATTTTATTTGACGAATCGATTATTATGAATTTTTATGGCATCTCGGCTCGTGACGATATGTAACCGTGTCGAAACGCCGAAAAAAATAGGTAAAATTTTTATTTTAATTTGCTTGAAACCTTAGTAGAGACTTAGATTATAATGCTTTTGCTCATAAAAAGTAGTCTGTCGTGAATGTACGTAACCTCGTATAGACGACAGCGTGGCTTAGCGATTAGCGTACTAGAATGTTGAGACATGAGCCCTATGTTCGAACCCATGCCGAACCCAATATTTGTGCAAAAACAATTTATTGGTTCTCGGGTCTGGTCTTGGTTTTGTATCGGACACTGCATCTGACCCTTCCTACGAGCATATACGCATACGCGTTACATCGGATACGGGAAGATTAAGACTAGCGAGTGTCGTGTATGAGCGTGTACTTACGACACTTGATATCATTCTGCGCAGTAGATAACTGTCGACAGTACTCTGCAGTTGTCGCCGTGCTCTAAAGCTCGTGCGACTAGGGGTACAGCGTCCTTCCTATAGATAAACAGGTATATGAAATCACAGATTCTGACCGATCTTACAAGACCTATAAAACCGGATATATATTTTACTACTAAGTTGGGCTCCTTTTCTTAACTAGGAGCTATACCTATGCTATGCTATTTGTGATACATATGCAGACATGCAAATTTCTGCTCTTCAAGCAGCAGTGCAAACTCTTTTTTTGTTTAAATCACTATTACAGATTGTGACACATTTCATCTTAGTCCTCAGACACCACACATGGAACCTTTTATGTTTGATATTGGTAGCAGGTGTCCATGTGCTGGAGAAACCACTTCCCATCTGGTGGACAGTTAGCTCGTTTTTTACTCTTCTGTAGTTAAGAATAAATAAAAACACGTCCTTAAAATAACACATATTGTAGAATGCTCAGGTTTATGATTATGATACTCAACTTTCGAACGCTGTATTACTTAAAGGAAAATGATTCTTGTTACATCAGATTAAACAGCTAATTACTTTAACCGATCCTCTCTGGTCTCTAGAGAAATCTAATAGAAAGATTATTCACTCAAGACGTATTACTTAAGTGAATGAACGATAGTTCTTTGCTTAGTTATGAAAGACCATCCTGCAATGAATATTGTTAGGAAAAAGTTATCACTAATTTATGTAAGGTTTTCTTGTATTCTGTCATCAGGGTCAGCATAAGTAATTTTAAAAAATATCACTTTTATAACTGACAATTATAATAGGAATAGTAAAAAAAATATTATAGGATCGCACACCGGCTTGTCGGTGAAGTCAAAAGGCTCCAACTGAAAATCAGCGCCGCAGCCTCTGCACCATTACGCTGAGTTTGGGACCTTATTGCTACTTCATTTTTTATGACTAAGTTAAATGTTTTTGTCACCCATACAGATAGGCATACATTACGGATTTCCAAGAGGTTCTGCAATATTCTTTTCGCCTATTCGGGAACTAAAATGTAATGAGTGGCGAACCTCAAAAAAAGTTAGGCTCCAGATATTCTCACGCCGCTATTACACGGCTTAGTGAAGTGTGTATGTTTAAGAGATAAAAAATCTTTCCATGAGATAACTCTCGAACACGAACAGATTACACTCGTACAATTCCAGTAAATTAAAATTGAAATAGAATACAAATTTCCTTTATGATTGCCTTTTTTCTTCTAAGCAATATCCGGCGACGCAGCTCTTAATCAAACGCCGGTCAAACCGTTCTTAAGCAATGATGTCTAGAATGATGAAAGAAATTAGGGGGTTGGTACTGAAGAACATTGGAAATCTATTTCCGGTGTAGCAAAATGCTAAAAATGCTGTTTCAGAAATACAGCGTACAATTTCCACACTTTTTCAATTTCTTTGTAATTTTGTTTTTATGTGTATTTTTATTTTCATTTTGTTTCAATTATTTACTTTTGTGTGCGTCCATTTCCTAGCAAATAAATGAATTTTCTTTTTTTCTCCTTTCTTTCAAATAATTGTACTAGGAGAATGGAGCAACTTGATAATTGCTATTAGTGGTTATTCTAACGTAGAATCTTTACACGCGTACTTATTGTGGGCTTGTTAACGGTGACCGGGTCAGGTTCCGGCCTGTCGAGGCGGGCTGGCGCAATGTGACCGCTACGCGTGGGCTAGACCCACAGTACACTGTACCTGGTAGAGACAAGCGGAAGCTTTTGCTGCTTCTCGAATAGGCCCGCAAGGTGCGTTCCAGCGCCTCTTTCCAGGAGCCAAAGGAAAGTCGAGAAGGAGTCACCTAGGGCGGCCAGCGCTGGAGGGGCCGCAAGTGTGGGCATAAGTGTTCCCGTGGCCTTACCGGCGTTCAGTGAAAGTTAAAAACCGTGGGAATTTTAACCGGCAAAGTATACAGCCAGTGCGTTTTTCCAGTGATGACATATGGAACTGATGGTCCTTCACTGCAGGCCGGATGAGGAAGCTCAAAGTTGCTCAGCGCGCTATGGAAAGGGCTATGCCCGGAGTTTCTCTGCGTGATTGAGTCTGCAATGATGATATCCGCAGCAGAACTAGGGTAACCGACATAGTTGCAAGGATCAGCAAGCTGAAGTGCCTATGATCCGGCCACCAACAACCGTTGGGGAAAAAAGGTTATCGAGTGGCAGCCACGTACACCCAAACGCAGTGTGGGACGACCCCCTACAAGATGGAGCGACGACCTGCACAATGTTGCGGGTAGTCGATGGATGCAGGTGGCTCAGGACCGAGCATTATAGCAATCTTTGGGGGACATAGGCCGTTCAGCAGTGAACTTGTGGTAGGCTGAAATGAAGACCGACATAACTCTTTTTTGCGACATACTCGGTTAGTTTCCTTAAATTAATAAAATTAATAATTACATTAATTTATTTTTAAAAGTAATTTAACCTATGAAAGTCATGTAGCAGACCAAAATGAACTTATGTTTCTTTCATAGTAAATAAAGTTTTTTTAGAACATGCCGAAATCGACTTTAAATATGCAAGAATCTTGGTCTACTAATTTTCTAAAAAACAATAGTAACTATGAATTCTACAGTTGCGTTCGTAATCACTCACAAAATCACTTAGTGTCTTTACATAAACTTCGGTGATTGACGAAAAATCAGATGATTATTCATCCTTTATTTATCGTTTTCGAAATTATAAAAAAAATATTCTCCTAATGATATTTAAACTGAGAATGCTTCCCGCTGTTTATATAACATAGCATCTCTTTAAGTTAATTACACTTATAAGTTCCGTACTTACAAGATTTTTCGTAACTTAAGAGTACTTAGATGAAAATTATTTTAACGTTAGAATTGCTCTCGCTTGCTAGAAAAAGTTTGCGCTAAGTTTACGGAAAATGAGCACTTTGTATTCCGGAAAGGTACAGTTCAGCTCAGAGCTCCAATACTGCGTGGCGTTTGTGGTCTCTTAAATAATCTGTGTTTTAGTATTTTTTTATCGAGGTGTTAACCGCGCGATGCAGGCACCTGTTCTTGAGATTGTGGGTTCCAATTTCAGCCGATGCCGAAATTATGATTTTGTGGATGATCTTGTTTTTATCACGAATCTCTGATACTACATCTGACTTTAACTCTGAGGAAAGGTTGAATAACTTGTTAATAATTAAAAACATTAATTTATTCAGACAGCAGAGACGTTGATCCGAGATTGATACCCGGTGCCGGCACCACCTGAATAGTTTAAAGCGTTAAGTGCTGAATTGACCATGTACTCGGTAGTGAAGGAAAACATCAAGGTTTCCTTAACCTGCATTTCTGAGAAATAATAAAATAGGTAATAGATGGTCTTTACCCAGCAGTGGGCATTAACAGGATGCTTAACTTTTAAAATTTCATTATTTTTTTAAGAAATACACGTCGGATTTTGCTGGCGCTTTCTCGGATGTCCTTGTTCAGCGATGGTCTTAAATAGACCACAGACCTAAAAAGATTGTGTCCACCATTAAACGTGACAGGTTGTAATTGGGGTACAGACTCCCTTACGGTTCGTAAGGGTTTTATCTGTCTTTTTTTATGTAACGTTTAAGTAGCGTAACATAACGATCAAGATTTCCAGTAATGTCATTGTTATAATACTTTTTAATTGAATGGTACTAATACATAGTAGTAATGTAATGTATGTTATGTACATAATAATAATACGTATTTTGCATATAAATATAAATACATTTAATAAGAATAGTGATATTCATAATGTAAATACGAAGGAACACACACAAGCTTGTCTTAACAAGTTACTAGGTACTCCATAGAGCTAGTAACACGATTATGGGGCACTGTATGCGTGTTTACAACAAAATCCCAGCAAGCGCGCAGTCTTATCTATATCTATCAATAGGTTTAAAAAAAATATTAAACAAAGACTTTATAAAAAGGGTTATTATAATATAACGGAATACTTGGATGATATGGGAATGAGTCGATCGCTTCCAAGTCTTATTTTATTAATAAGATTATTAAAAAGTTTTGTATATTTTGAAAAAAATTACAAACAAAGAGGATCCCTACGGAGTATCTTTCGCCGATTTCTTCACCTTCAGATGAACCTCATTACGAAACGGTGGCAGATTTAAAAAAAAATGACGTTCAACTAGTGAAATGTATGTTTCTTATGTTAAACTAATGGTTTGATTTGATTTGACATCAATAATCTCATTATTCGTCTAGTCTATTAAAATAAAATATTTGCTGTCTAGTCTGTTCGTCGACAAATATAACGACAAGAGCGCTTTATTTTAAACCAACTATGAATTCTCTTATCGACGAAATTCGAGTCGTGTTTTTACAACTAATGGAATACCATGAAATCCAAAGACGCCGTATCTTAAACAGTTTGAGTGATCACATCCAGGTTTATGATAGTTTGTGTAAATTTAAATGTATTTGATGTACCATACATTTAAAGACTTTTCTATATAGACTATTCTTGGTACTCATCCGGATGAAACGATTATGAAAAGTTGTCAGCCGGAAACAGACTGAGTCCGCCGTGACCACGGCTGCTATAAAGCACTCAGAACGTAAATAATAGTTTATTTTCAAATTGTTGTTGAACTTTTTAAAAGAGTTTCCTTGCATTAGAATTTTCTTCTCCGTCGCGAAGGTGTTCTATAGACATAAATTGCCAGAGCCGGAACGATATTTAGTACTCATACTTTATTAGTATTAGTATTATGTGAGTCAAATTCTTTATTTTCTTTTTTTTTTATTGGAAAGGGGGCAAACGAGCTAGCGGCTCACCTGGTGGTAAGAGATTACCGGCACCCACGTAATTTGCAACACCAAAGAAGCAGCAGGTGCGTTGCTGGCCTTTAAGGATATTTGGGTGATGGGAGAGAAGATGAGAAGTGGGATCAGGGAAAGGACAAGCACAAGATGTTTCTACTTCACGCCGTTATTCTGCGAGACCGTGTTAGTACCCCGTTCGAGTCGGCCTATTTGAGCTTCAGGAAAAGTTCTCGCTTGGCTCTACGTACAAAAATATAAACCTCTTAATTGAATTACCTTTAAAGACATTCATAAATTTACACTGCTTTCTTACTATTTAGGATTACGTTGTACAACAATACAGAGTTTAAAGAAGTCTATGTCTGCCATAAATTATAAAATGAATAGTGAAGAAAGGTAACGTAAAGGTAAGGTAAAGATATTATTAATTTTGATTAACTTTGACGAGTCAGTATTTGCGTGGGTGGATTCCGAGCGCGGTCGATGGATGACAATGAATGTATGGAGAAATCTGAGTAAAAGCTATGAATACGCCGTGTTTTGTAAGGAAAAATAAGATTTATGAGTGATTTTCAATATAAAAACAAGTCCCGCAAAGTATCAGCAACTCAGGCCCTGAAGATGTTAATGGAGGAGGGAGGAGGGACTTACTATCAGACATCAGATCGCTCAGATGTACTATTCAGGGAAGTAGTCCTTCTGCGAACAAACATAATATCCGTATCACAAATATAATATATCCTATAAAATTATAGTTTATTCTTTGTAAAGTAAAGTAAAGTAGCAACCTGTAAAATTGGACTGCTGGGCAAAACCCTCCTCTCAATATTTGACAAAGTTTTGGTACCGGGAGGGGTCCGCCGGCTGCTCTAGTGCGGGCTAGTGGACTTCACTTCATGCCCTTGAAATAATATTTTTATTATTTCACAGCAGACATGCATGCTTTCTCATTACTAAACGTTTAACGCGGGGCACGTTGTAATTTCATCGCTATTAACAAGGTCACTAAACCTGTAGTCGAACCCAGGTCACTCGCGTTTGATAATAAAGAAAGCAACCTGACCATTATACTCCCATGGGTTTGTTACACGCCATATACTTTACAGACCATTAAATAAATTGGCGACACTGAATTCAATTATTTCAATTGCCTTGATCCCATAGCATCGCTAATCGGCAAATGGTCGACCGAGGACCTCCTACTGCCACATTATCGGCAAGCGTTTCACATGTTCAAGATCGATTTTATTGCAAAATAAGTTATTGCAACACTAAGGTAAAGGAACAGGTACTGTCGCTCGATTAACATGAATGACCTGGGTTGATTTTCCTATTGTGTTGGCAGCAATTAAATTGTTTATTGAAATTTTAATCGTTCAGTTTACCAAGTGCCTGTACGTCTGAGAAATATTAAAAAAATTAAATGCATGTTTAGATGAGAATAGGCCTATGGCCAGACATAAGGCTCCCATTTTAATTGTAGTACTGATAACTTAAACAAGCTAAATTACAAGTAAAGAAGTAATTTCTTACTATGGATTTTTTGTGGCGAAGGGGTCAATCAAGCACGCGGCTTACCTGAACGTAAGTGATTACCGTCGCCCACGTACATCCGCTACCTTCAAGGATATTTGGGGAGGGGGTAGGAGAGGAGGGAATGGGGGGATAGGGTTACCAAACGAAACGTAGAAGCACAAGATGCCTTTGCATCACGTCGGTATTCTGCGAGGCCGTGGTCTAACCCCGGTCGAGTCGGCCCATTCGTCCAGCAGCAAAAGCCGCCGCTTGGCTCTACCGAGCTAAATAAGTTACCCGTTAGTTACATTCTAAAACATAAAAATGTCTGCAATTTAACTATTATTTAAGGACTTTTTCACCTGTAATTTTTGTTTTATGTTCCGGACCTTTTAAGAAAAATCGAACATTACATACGCATAAATTCAAGAAATCATTATAAATAAAAATGTCTTTGAAGTCCCTTTTGTATATATGTAGTACTCGTATATATGTATACAAAAATCTCCGATTTCATGAAATACGCACAAAAACATAATAAAATTGAAAATCCTCCGTCCGTTCAGCTTTGTGACCAAAATACGATTTACGGTCGTTCTGTGATCAAAGCGACTAGATGTTACCAGGTAAATGTACCAGGGAGTTTCCAGAGATTCCACGCCCGTTGGCTCGGAATGTTCGCTCTGAGATTTTGCTGAAATATTTAATGTAGTTAAATTTACGTTGCTATATCTAATGCGATAGTAAATGAAATAATTTATTTTACATTTACTATTGGAACAATTATCTTTTGTTATTGTAGTCATTTTACTATAAATATATTTTATAATATTTCATTGAATTATTTTCATTCATCTCATTGCATTCATGACAGGTGAACCCTAAAAAATAGACAACAATAGACAAACGGACGAAAAGTTCTAAAACCGATATATTGATACGCCAAAGAATTATCAGGGACTCATAAATACAGAAAAACTATTCTGTGATTAACATAATAATTTTTCCATGTCTGAGAATTTAGTATTGTAGCATCACGGCTCCAAAATCCTCTTAAAAAATGAGAGGAGGCCTACGCTCAGCCTAGAGACATTATAGGACGTAAATATACTAATAATACTTTTTTTTTCTGTTCACTATAAACTTACTCCATTCGCGAATCATACATCTGTGTTCGTTTTGTATATCGCAGTACACAAAAGTAATTCAACGTTGTATTGTTCCCCAAACTCACGCACCGTATTTACACTCCGGTCCAACACGCGTCTTACTAAGTAAGGAAATTCGTATTCAGAACAGAATTCACGCAATCAAGTGTCGGAGCGATTTCAACGCAGTGGCTTTTGGCAAATCCTTTGTGCCTCGATTATGTCAAGTCGCCTTGCCTTTTATTTAACATTTGAGCGTCGTCCCGTACTTGCCTCGCATATATTGAAATTAGGGCGGCCACGTTACATCGTTTTTAAAATTAACATAAATTACACATTAGCCGTGGTAGTCTAGTGGTCAGGGCGCTCACTTTACTTTCATAGAGCGCGAGTGACCTGGGTTCGATCCCCGGTGCCGGCACCACTAAAATTGTTAATAGCAATTTTAAGTGCTGTATTTACCACGTGCTTAGCGGTGAAGGGAAACATCGTGAGGAAACCTGCATTTTTGAGAAATAATAAAAATATTATTTCGAGGATATGTGAAGCCCGCCAACCCACACTGGAGCAGCGTGGCGGGCCCTTCCCGGCTCCTAAACCCTCTCTGATACTCGTATTTGAGGAGGAGGCCTTTGCCCAGCAGTGGGCACTTGCAGGCTGCTACTTTGACTTTTTTGACACATGGACAAACTATCAGACCTGGAACAATTATTTGTAATTCATACAAATACTTTTCCTATGCGGGAATCGAACCCGCGACCCCCAGAGCCGCTTAAACGCTTAGCCACTGCGCCACCGAGCTAACAAATGATTACTTAAGTTTTTAAGATAGCAAACGAGTAGTCAATTTATTAACAACTTGGTATTCCTACGACTGTTTGCGTGGAGTTTAAGTTAATCTGTAAGGCATTAAGTTTGACGTACCTTACAGCTTACGCCTCACGGCTATTCATAAAAGCTTACAGGTCCAAAATCCTCGTCATGTATAAACCGATTTTAATGAAACTTTATACGCATAAGCATATACTTATATAAAAAGTTAACACAGAACATTTTTGAAACGGCTGGCTCCAACGGAGATAATTATAATTTTCTATTTCATAACAGAATTAAACTTAAAATCTATCTAATTTAGCGTTAATACTCTTTTTGTAAAATGTTCTACTTTAACTATTTAGACCTATGTATCTTGCTGATGCGTATAGTTATTTATCACAATCGCTTTATTCTTTCCGAAGATTTTGGTCTTGAAAGTTTGTATGAAAATCCATGAGGCGAAAACGCTCTCCGATGAAGAAATAATTCTATAATTTATTCCATGTATTTCTCAATATATTGAAAAAAAATTAAACAGACCATCGTAGCTCAGAAGTACTTTCAGAATTAAAAGTGAAATAAATATTAACCATGACTAATTCCACTCAATTATGTAAAGGACACGTGTCTCTACTTAATGAAGTATAAAGGTCAGGGTTTCATCGAAATTACAACTTTTTTATTGATAAAATATATTATTTTTTGGAGAGCGTACAAAAAGGACCCTTAAAGGACGACTATGATTTTGATCTATCTCTTAATGATTTTGATGTCCGTCTAGTGAAACGGTATTATAATTGCTAGCAATAATTGTAAGATTACATACGTACACCGCTTTACGGGTCTGCTTGTGTTGTCCCGTGTATGATACTGCATCTGACCCCTCTTTCGACCTTACCGTGTTAGCGTTAATTCGAATATCGACGGTAAAAACGAGTGACTGCCTCTGTGTTTGCGCGTACGCTTACGGCACTATAATATCTCCTGCGCTGTTGACAACTGCAGATAGTATTCGTTTTTTTTTATGGGAAAGGCGGAAAACGAGCAAGCGGTTCACCTGATGGTAAGTGATTAGCGTCGCCCACGTACATCCGCTATACCAGAGATGCTGCAGGTGGTCTTTGGGCGATGAAAGGGAGGATGAGGAGGGGATGGGGAGGGGAGTGGACCTCCGGATATCTCAGTCGCTGAACGAAACGCAGAAGCATAAGATGCCTCTACTCCTCGCCGGTATTCTGCGAGGCTGTGGTATCAACCCGGCCGAGCCGGCCATTCAAGCAGCAGCAGAAGCCGCCGCTTGACTCTGACACGTTTTAATGGTCGATAGTAAGTGGTCATCGATGTATCGACGTCGTTAGCTATAATCCGCTGAGGGATGTTATTAGATAATACTAAACCTTCAGCTAAAAATATATCCAACAAGTTCGATAGTAGTGATAGAAATATTTTTCTACATAAGCTATGATCCTCGAGTACCTGCTTCCCGTCATTACTCATATTATAAACTTTTCTCTTGACTCTGGTCAGTACCCTATCCAGTGGAAAAAAGCTTATGTACGACCAATTCCTAAAATCCTTAATCCTGTATTGCCAAATCATTTCCGCCCAATTTCAATTCTCCCGTTTCTATCGAAAGTTTTGGAAGCCTGTGTTCATAAGCAAATTACTTTATTTGTAGCAAAACATAACCTACTGAATAATTTTCAGTCGGGGTTTCGTCCTGGTCACAGCACCACCACTGCAGTGATTAAGGTTACTGACGATGTAAGAAAAGCGATGGATGAGCAGAAACTCACAGTGGTGGCGCTTGTTGACTTTTCAAATGCTTTTAATACAGTTGATCATGATATCCTTCTCTCAATCCTTACATTTCTTCGATTTTCATCCCCGGCCTTGGAATGGTTTTCATCTTCGCGGTCGCCAGCAATCAGTCCGATTAGGACAGCAGCTATCTGCATGGGCTGATCTAGAGTCTGGTGTACCGCAAGGCGGTATACTTTCTCCAATAATGTTTTCTTTATTTATAAATTCTATCACATCAGTTGTCGACTGTTCGTACCATCTGTATGCTGATGATCTTCAGCTCTATATTCACTCTAGCATTAAAGATTTAAACAATGCTATTAAAAGTCTTAACGATAATCTCGATGCCATCAGAGATTGGTCACACTGATACGGAGTCTCTGTCAATCCATCAAAATGTAAAGTGATGGTTATGGGTAGTGCAAGAATGCTCGCAAGGGTGGATTATGGAAGTCTTGCTCCTGTTCTCTACAACCGCCTTATCATCCCATACTGTCGTTCCATGAAAAACCTTGGTTTACATCTGGACCACACTATGACTTGGAATTTACACATCGGTGAAACCAGCCGTAAAGTCGTTGCCACTTTGCGCTCTATTTATCGTCTCAAGAATTTCCTACCTTTTAAAACCAAACTCTTGCAGGTCCATTCACTTATTCTACCCATTATCGACTATTCAGATGTGTGTTACCCAGATCCACCGCAATATCTTCTTACTAAACTGGAGCGCCTTCTCAATAACTGCATAAGATTTATTTTCGGTTTGCGTAAGTATGACCATATTTCCTTCTATCGTTCAAAGCTAAAATGGCTTACTATTCACCAAAGGCGTAGCTCCAGAATCTTATCAGTACTTTATTCCGTTTTAAGCGATGCAAACTCTCCTTCGTATCTTAAGGATAACTTCAATTTTCTTTATTCGAGTCATAACCGAGTGCCTCGAACTTCAAACAGCTTGAAGGTTAGTGTTCCACAACATAGTACTGGTTTCTTTTCTTCTTCTTTCACCGTTCAAGCCACACTTCTCTGGAACGCTCTCCCCGATGATATCAAGAAAGCTCCGAACAAAAACTCCTTCAAAACCCTGCTCCGTCGTCACTATCTGAAGGCAAATGCCAGCAAAGAATTTTCTCTCCTCATTTAATTTGTTTATGTATGTATTATATGTTTATGTATAGTGTATTATGTATGTTATATTATAAGTATGTAAGTATATTACAAGGGTTATATATTTAATATTTATATTTAATTTATATGTATTATTTATTTTGTACCTGCCAACATGTTTTCTTTCTCACCCAGGGTTGACTGGTAGAGAATGCCAAAAGGCATTAAGTCCGCCCATTGTATTCCTTTCTTTTTTTTAAGGGACACAATAAAGAATAAATAAAAAAATAAGCTAACTGGGTTTATGTAAGTAGAGCTATATATATTGTAACTCTTTGGTAGGTAAATTAGGGTGGTTTATATTTCAACCACTGTGCAAACCCTTGTTTAACTTTGGTAATTTATAAAACATTTCTTTTGCCTTGTCATTCGTTACAATATCATACATAATGTATCTAGATTTCTTCACGTTGTACGAATATCGAATAACCAGCAACACAGCTGAGATCGATTCGATCTTAAATATGTCTTACGAAATGATAAACGTAAAGAATTCACAATGAAAAGAATCTAATCCTCGCAGTTTAAAAAAAAATTATTCTGTGATGTTTACGTTTTCAGTCTCGCCGCATATCTCATTAGGAATGGCACAATAAATGTAAAAAAAATATATGAGAAGAGGGACGTATTACATGGTTGGTGGGAAAAATAAATCTAAGAACGACGTACTTGCCTTGAGATAAATTGAGCCCAAGGCAAGCGATGTTGATCGATGTTCCATACCTGACCGCCCATGCGGTGGAAAATCAATTATGGTTGACACGCTTCAGATGATACGACCGTATCGAATTCTCATTTGCACCTCGCTGTGACTGTCGTATCCTCATATTCATGTTCGTCTAAGCCTATGAAGGATGGTCTCAGAGCGAAAATTATTTTACATAATTGTAAAATTTTTATTAGAGATCTTCATAAATCCAAGACCGACCATGCTCAAGCGACACCGACCCGTGCGTGACGGCTCTACCCAGAAAAGGTGTGCCAAAAAGTTTTCACTTCAGAAACTTACAAGATTTCAAAAACGTTTGCTTAATTAGGACAATAGTCTCATAACTTTATACACGACTGGGTATTATAATTATTTTTTTAGTGAAACAGACAAGGAAGACAACAGACACTATTCAGCCTCGTTTGTCTGTTTTATCTTGCCGTAAAAGATTACTAACGTAGAGATATGTAAATGTACTTTAATATCGCGACCAACTATGCGATCCAACATAAAAAACATAATGGATTTTGAGATGTAAAATGAAACCATATGCCTGCTTTCACTTAACGAATTACCTCTTATTTATTAAAAAATAATACGTGTTTCCGCGTGGTGTTCTCCTCCTCCTTAAGCACTCCTCCAGGCCGTTTAAGAAGATGAAAACATTTATTCATCAAATTATTGTTTAAACGTAATATTGCGGGCTGTCGCCCTAAATCCTTCAATAGGTGCTAGTATCCTATCTTTGAACTCCGGTGCCGACAGTTCTATTGTACCCCGGGTTCGGCTAAAACATCATAAAGGAACTTGCATGTCACCGACGCCATCACAATCTGGTTCCTTATCCGCTATCCCACTGAAATATTTCACGAAAATTCCATGAGTTAACATTAACCGTGAAAATTATACCGTGTCATCCCTTTCTTCCCGTGGTTGCCATATAGAGTATATAGCCTTGAATATCGCAATAGCCACCGGCAGGTACACCATGACCATGGTTTCATTTATTGGTAACCATGTATTGGAAAAACGAAAGTGATTTAAAACACAGTATGATTTTATTATGATACATCACACGGAATTTTTGTGACTCTTGAAGCAACGCGAAGGCTTTCCAACACTAAAAGTATTGATTTCAGTTTTACTAATCTAAACAATTTTTTTTTTGAGAATGTTGTAGTGGAGTAAAACGAATCGCACGAAACTATTAACCTTGGGTTAGACGTTAAAAGTTTTCATTTTGTTACAATACTTAGCGACCGGACGTAGCTGTAACCCGACGCCGAGTTTCCGGTGGACTGACCGACGCACGGTATCGCGACTGGTACTTCTCTATCTATAACATATGTTTAAGCTTAAGCACATGATAATCGTCACGGTAGAAATAAAAATCTCTTCCACATTAAGACCATTTGCCATCATTATCACTGGTTGGCGATAGTCTGCCAATTGGCGGTTACATAGAATTATTTTTGATTGGATCGGGGTGAGAAACGAACTAAGAGTTGACCTGTTTTTAAGAACGAGCAAACAGGACCTTACCTGATGGTAAATGATTACCGTCGCCCACGTACATCTGCAAAACCAGAGGATATTTGAGAGATGGAACAGAGGATATGGAGGGAGTCAGGGGTGGGTGGGCCTCCGGTTACCTTACTCACCAGGCGAAACGCAGAAGCACAACATGCCTCAATTTCAAGCAGGTATTCTGGTAGGTCGTGGTGCTACTCCGGTCGAGCCCAATTACTAGCAGTTGTATTCGAGCAAAAGTTACCGCTTGACTCTACCACATACATAACTTGGGCTGCAGTAACCACTTACCTGCGGTACTGCAGCTTATATACACCTGCACACAACTTCCGTTATACTTAGTAGTTAGTTGTACATAGGTCGTATATGATTGAGATTTTCTTAGCTCAGAAATATACCCATAGGCTGCTTCTTGAGTAAATTTTACTAAACTCTGACAATCATACCAATAATGGGAAAAAGCTAATGTAATGATAACGATAGAGCACAAATAATAAAATGCAATTTTATTGATGACAAAAATTTAATTAATAGGATTGTTTGTTTAAATAAATAAAATAAAATAAAAAATTGTAAAGGCTGTGATGATTGTGAAGTAGGGGCTTGTAAAAATTTAAAACTGGCGGCAAATGTGTAAATCTGCTGCTGATCGTCACCTCTAAGAACTAAGATGTGAAGCACAACAGGGGTTGCAATGTTGCTTAGCGATAGAAATAGGTAAGAGGGTGGTACCGGCTCTAGGCAAAGAAGGAGCCAACCATCTAGAGGAGGGATTCCCAAAATGGTCGTTATCGACCCCAAGCGGTTTCAGGTGTCGACATAAACGAAAGCTGATTTTGGAGGTCGACGTGGTCTAAAAATCTATTAATTAACACAAATTCTTATTTGAAACTTTCAAGATACTATATAAGTTATGCCACGTGTACTACTATTGAAAGGAAGTATCATTGTTGTACTTTTTAAAAAAAATTACGTAATTATTAATTACACTTGATATTTACTGAATTTGATGTCCTTTTATTTTGTTAAATTTTGATGGATATAATGTAATGTTTACCCACTTAACCGACCGCAAAGTTTTTAAATTGGTAAGTATTTTGTATCAATAAGAAAAAAACTAGACATAGGATTTTTAAAGTAAATGGGCTATGGGGGTCTGAGGGATCAGTTAATTTTGGAAAGACCCCTTTTCCCTAGCCCAAAATAGTTTGGGAATCCCTGATCTAGACCATTTATTGGGTGTCATTTACCATATGGGTGAGTACCTAAAGAAGCAGCGAATAATTGCTTCAATGCTACGTACGTGACCCATACAAGTGAATACGGTCACAGTCAAAGAATTTAGGTCCTGACTTGTTACAACCCTAGAAATTATATTGATATCATCGTCCAGTCGACGGTGGAGAAGCCGTAAAAATTTCATTCGATAGCCAATAGATTAAAAATATCTACGAAAAAAATTACAGACTGAAACAATAACAAAAAAAAATGTAAATTGCATGACCAGCATTGGACTATTAACAAGCTAATTATTATTACTACAGGAATATACCATATCTTTCTCGAAATTCCCACCTCACCAGCACGTAGTGCAGCCCTGCTAACTGGCAAACGAGACTCTGGCGCCCGAGTGACGGCGAAAAAAAATTATCACCTGTAGATCAATATTAATCCTTTAAAAGTCAACTAACATAATCCTCTGTCAACTGTTAATCAATAATGTTAATAATGAACGTGTCCGATATGAAATCACCGAGCAAATTCCGAAAGGACAAAGCGCTGGCTTAAGAGCATAGCAAGTAATGCTACATTTCAAATAATATTCATGAGCTTCGACTAAACGAGACATGTGAACGCAAACTGACCTTTATTTTGCATATCAAAGACCTGAATTAAAATCACAATCGTGTGTATTTTAATTACTTTAATTTCTTATTTACGATCTATTAAATGTCTAATTTAGTCTATATTTTATTTTAAATTCACCTCACTTACCAGGACCTGGCAGGAGAAGTATTCGGAAGGTCTTCCGCCCTCTGCAAGAACGGCATATGTCGGGCTCGCACCGCCGTATAACGGCCGGACCACGGGAACTCTTTCGCACACCGCGATCTCACAAGCACCAGCCCTCCTCAGGAGAGAACACATCCTTTCACTCCTGGCTATACGCGCTGAAAGACATCCATTCCTACTCATTCTCTCATTCATTCTCTACTATCAGCCAGGTAAGCACTCGGAAGCACTAGCACTCCCGGCCGGGAGAAGGCCGTGTGGCAATACCAAAACTCCTCTTCCACCGCGGCTCCGCCTCGGCTGCGAAGGGCAGTGATAGGGGTGCAAAGCAACGATGGCATTCCTGCCCCACAATCCACCAACACGCATTCGAAGTGGGATCCTCGAGCAAAATGAAACAAACTGATGACGGACAGCAGCAACTGGACGAATTCTCAACTGGGCGGATTATCAATTGGACGGATTCTCAACTGGGCGGATTATCAATTGGACGGATTCTCAACTGGATGGATTCTTAACTGGACGTAATCGCACCTGGACAGAGTACTTTATCTTTATGAAAAATAAAAATAAAAAATCTGTATCTTAAATCAAAATTATTTAATAAATAAAATCTATGTCTTTGTTTTTCGTGAACGCAATCCGTCAGAATATTATTTACGTGTTCTATTATTTAATAAAGAATTCTAAATTTATCGCTTAAACTGTACCATCCAGCTTAAGCTACCTTACGTCTTAGATTTGGCGGTATAGGTGTAAATGATTTTTTTCGTACTGTCCAACCAGCTGTTCTTGCCCAGTGTCGATGATATTTTGCAAAAAAATTCTACGTAAAAACTTGAAATTAATATTTGCCGCTGAGGCAAAGGTAACATAGAAAAATCTCTCTCTCAGCAAGGATATCCCGTTGGTACAGAATGTACTGAAGTGATTTACCATTAACCTGCTACACGTTTTACCATTGACTAATATTGGTACATTACTTGATATAATTTGTCCATTACCCTTTACCGCAGGGCACGGTGTAAATTAAATATAACAAGTCCACCTATGTTTGGGTGGCTTTGGGACACAATTGCACATAAATTTGCACTAGAGGGAAGAGTCCGTCTAGGCCTAAAAGTAGTCTGGATAGGCTCACCCATTTTTGCGGCCGTACAGCAGTGCATCTACAGTGGTGTTCCGGTTGATAGCTATAAAGAGTCAGTATAATTACGGGCTATGAGGCATTCGATCTTAGTCCTCGGCAGTGACAACGCACCTGTAACCTCCTTCTGTTGAATTTGTTTGCAGGTGTCCAGGGGCCGCAGTAGCCACCATCAGTTGGACTGTTAACTTGATTTCACTAATCCTGTTTCTTGTCACTAACCTGTTAGATTTGAGTTCCAGCCGAATTTGTATGGATTTTTCACCATCTTTCGATTGCCATAGCTTTGTTTGTTAGCTAGGAGGTTAGGTAAAAAATTGAGGAAAAAATGATACATATTTCTGATAGATAGATTAGATGAAAGTAATATTTGATACGCCGAGATCCCAGAGAAATCTGATGCTATATGATTTTAACAAATCATCATAAATTAAAACTTCATAGTGAACACATTAATTTATTCATAAAGTTTAAGCACGGATTATCATGCGAACACGACAATTCTCAAATGTGATTTAGGTTTGCAAATAACTTTCGCCACAGAATTTGATGTATGACGTATTTATCATCTTTGTCTCCTAATGTCCTCCGCAACTGCTCACCGTGCCACCCGCTGAGCCTATGTCGCAGAATTTTTGGTGGGAAATCCATCAGACTATACCGATCCCAAATCCCACAGCCCATAGTTAACAGCCCGTAAACTGTGGAAAAAATGCTTCTGCCATAAAGAGGATTTGTCGAACTCTTGCGCAACCAAATATTCGCCTCTCTGAGTGAAAGATCAGATCGTCACGAGAGGCAAGAGAGCTATGAGAGTTTCCCTTAATCGTCTCCCACGTGATAGATTGGATTACTAGGCAGTGAAAGAGTTGAATGAATGAATGAAATGAAGGCTGACTAGCCTAAGAGGGACTCCTCTTTCCGATTTCTGCCAACAAATATCAGAGGAAGAACTATTGTGTTCTGGTTTGCAAGGCACAGAGAGCCAATATAATTACAGGCTGTGAGGTATGCAATGCCATCTTAGTCTTCAGGGGTGACAACACTTCTGGAATCTTGTTCGATTGGAGTTGTTTGCATGGACGGCAATAGCCACTTACCATCAGGTGGGCCGCAAGCTCGTTTTTACCCCAATTCAATAAAAAAAAAAAAAGACTTTACGCAGCTACTACACGGCAGATATGAAATTGGTCATGGAAACTTATAATTACGATTTAAAAAAAAAGTGAATTAAAAATAAATCTTTACAATGAGTTTAACTTTATGGCGTACCATAGAGACCGAGATTTATGTCAATTACTTTTATTAAAGTGGAAATTATGGCGATCAGAAACTTTACGTAGAGCCAAAGGGACTTCGCTGCTTGATGACTATAACGAATCAGCATAAATTAAAACTTTATATTGAGTAGAAAAGATCTATGAGCGAAGTTTTAACACGAATAACATGCAAAATTGCAAATCGAAAAACTTCGTTTAATTATAATAATGTTTACAATCGAAAAAGTTATTTAAACACAATAAAGACGACGTCTTTCTTTATCAGGATAGGATTCATGAACATCGACCTTTGAGTACCAGCTAAAGCCTGCAAGTATTTCTTAAAATGTTTTCCTATACTAACCAAAAGACGATACCAAAGGAACTATAATTACCTGCCATATTTTTCTCCAATTGCTAACTTCACCAGCGAGGTTTTTTTAAAGGTGCTCGCTTATAACGAAAAGACTTCTACTAATCTTCCCACAAAAACTAGAGAGGGGCTCTCTGCAACCCAAGGGATCTTAAGGAGATACCAGACTTACGCTTGAGGTAGACCGTGAACCTGGAAACTCGCGTTCGCCGGTAAATGCGGTCAGAGATGGCTGTGAGCGTGGTAAATATGGAATTTGCTGACTTTTCTTGGAGAGGCCTATGTTCAGCTGTGGACTTAAAGCTTCGAAGAAGAAAGTATAGCCATTTAGATATTTACAATAATGCCCATTGTTTATAATTAACTAAACTTCCGTTCTTAAGTCAATAACATTTGGTACTGTTTAATTAACTGCCGTATTTTAACTGGACATCGAGGTCAGTTACTGCCACGTGTTTCCGCTACACGCCAGCTTCCACAACAAATGTCATTTCATAACACAATGTCAAGTGTACGCTGACAGAGCCAGCCGGATGTGAACGAAGTTCAAATCAATGCATACACAAACAGAGAAACGTCTTCCTGACCGATTTCGGCCACGGCATGACTTCCCATATCAGATGTAACGCTTATGCGATATCCGGAGGAGGAAGGTTGATATGCAGTGGTAGAGTAACTGCACAACCATACACGAAAACCATATTAACAACGGGTAGGCTTCGATCCTAGTACTATGGCTCTGCAGTCAGATACGCCAACCCCTAAGCCTCGCGGTCATACAGTATTCAATGCATATTTAAACCTTATTACAAGAGCCGTGGTAGCTCTAGAAGTCAGGGCCTTCGCTTTAATTCTATAGTAGGCGAGTGACCGAAGAGCGGATCCTGGTGCCGGCACTATGAAAATCGTTAATTGCAACTTTAAATACTTTATTTATCACGTAGATATTTGGCAGCAGATAACATCGAGAGGAAACCAGCAAATATTATTTCGAGGACACGTCTCCGCCAACCCGCATTGGAGCAGCGTGGCGGAGCCGGGCAGAGACCAGCTCCAAAACCCTCTCAGATATTTGAGAATAAGGCTTTTACCCGGCAGTGGGAATTTACAGACTGCTATTTCACTTTACTTTACTATGTTTGAAAAGTAACTTTTAAATATGTTACCGGAAAAACATTGACTTCGAAGTGTATCGACCTCGATAACGATTCGTCCAATCGCTGGAGTAGATGTAACGTAACGCGACACTATAGCAATATTACTTCATCGTGCACAATATACTGGAGTGGAAGCGTCACCGTCGCCTTCTGTCTGATTAAAAAAAAATTAAAAAGACTAGTCTATTACATTAAATGTTAAATCGATTTCGTTTTATATGCTTTAGTATAATCTTTATAAATTAATGAATAGACCGAATTGAAAGCAACTGCCCCTCCCTTTTTTTAACAGATATCCTAGGGGGTGACTAAGGTAAAAGGCTTGAAAATGTCATGGCTATCTTAGTGAGCAATACCCGGTGACGAGGCGGGATATTGAGTTGCGGAAGCGTGTTTGGCTACACTGAATCCAAGAAGTGCCAAATAGAAATTTGTAGTACCTGGCTGCCCCTATGGTAGGCGGGTGTGAGTGTCTATTCATATCATAAATATCGAATTTTTTTTTTTTTTTTTTTTATGGAAAAGACGGCAAACGAGCAAGCGGTTCACCTGATAGTAAGTGATACCGTCGCCCACATACATCTGCAACACCATAGATGCAGCAGGTGCGTTGCCGGTCTTTAAGGATATTTGGGAGATGGGAGGGAAGAGGAGGGGAATAGGGAGGGGATGTGGGCCTCCGGTTACCTCACTCACCGTACGAAACGCAGAAGCACAAGATACCTCTACTTCACGCCGGTATTCTGCGAGGCCGTGGTATTGCGTCAAATGTGAAATAGATCAACCAATTTTCCCAAAGTAATAAATTTTTATTTTATGTTTAACAGAAAACCACAACGAAGATATCTGGGGCAATAACGTGATACGTGAAAATATAATAAATGATGTATATATTAGGCGATATAGACGAATAAAATCACCTTTTCATAAATACCTGTTTTTTAAGTTACTGTAAAAATGTATTTAATACAAATACTTTAATTTTTCAAAACTTTCTCGTGGTCCTTATAGTACAGTTTTATTTAATTTATATTTTTAGCTGAAATATATTGAGGCACGAAAATTAAAAGTACGTAAATTGAAGGTAGCCTCATGACCGGGGCTCCTGTAAAGCCATCGAAGCATCGGCAATATAAAAACAAAATTAAACGCGTAAATAATAGATTCATTTCAAATATTAGAACATACTTAGACGAAGTTACAATGATAATTAAAGATAAATAAAAAAATCAAGGCAAAAGTTTTCACCAAAAGATTGTCATATTTAAAATATACAGAATGAAAAGAAAATAAAGATCTGTTAACTTTAAGATCAACAAACATTCCCTCAAGTTGGTTGATTAAGAGCTGGTCGAGGCCCAAACAACTGTAAGGTCATCATACGCCTTAATACAATTGGTTTTATACAAATCAGATCAACGCCTTGAGAGCAAAACATGTTTTTCTATCCCTACCTTGTTCTGGAAATATATGTTTATGTAATACGCCGATAACGTGGGAAACTAAATTCACAAATCCAGAAACTTCGGTAGAAAATAAATTTTAACAGCCATCATAAAACCATGCACTCAATTTGCAAAACCCACTTTGGTGAAATCTTCGAACACAATCCAATCAAGCGAACGCAAAACGAATGATTGAATTCGATAAAAAAGACCGCGCTAGTACAATTTTTGCACAAGTAAACTAATTTATACAGAACTCCAATTTATTCTCTATCATTAACTTACCTTACCTGTCAATAGTCCACTGCAGGACATAGGCCTCTTATATAAGTAGGATTTTCTATAATCGCCACGATCGGCTTGCAGATTGGCGATTGCTGTACCAGACCTTAGACGCACGCTAGCACCTTGCTGCTCGCCATCGCCAGTTTTAGTTTGGTTTGATATATAAGGCAATGTCCTATATTGCCATGTGACTGGCGGAATTAGAGAATTGAATCCAGGGGTGACCATGGCTAGCGTAGAAGACGATTAATGACAAATATTCTTAACGTCTTATTCCTTTTTGCGGGCAAACGAGCAAGCGGCTCACCTTATGGTAAATGATCACCGTTGCCCTACATCTGCAGCACAAAAGGAGCGCTCAGCTGCGTGCCTTTAAGCTTATTAGGGGAATGAGAGGGAGCTGGGGGAGGAGTGTGTGCCCCGATTACCACACTCATCGAACGAAACCCCAAATCTCAAGATGCTTCTACTTCACGCCGGTATTCAGTGGAGTCGTGGTACTAACCCGGTCGTGCCGGCCCTTTCGTAGTGGCAAAAGCCGCCGCATGGCTCTATCACGTTAAATATATGCTTTTACGGCAACGACTTCCGAATACTATGGACATTTGTCAACTGCGAGAGGTCATTTACACTGCTGCAACTGCGCGCACACGCGAGAACAGAGCACACAGTCTTTTTTTACCGTCTTGTATTTGGTCAGCAGAACAATATTTGAGAAGGAGGCCTTTGCCCAGCAGTGCGCACTTACAGGCTGTACTTTAGTTTACTTAACCTTAGCAGTAGAAACCTTGAATGCCAGGAAATCCGCTGGATAATTTTCCACACGGGCGGTGTCTTGGCCCGAAGCAAGTATACTTTTATATTTTATTTATTCTTATTTTAATTATTCATATAAATTATTACTGTATCTGTATAACCGACTACCCATGAATTTTATGTAATGAAAGTTTGTAATCAGATCTCGTGGTCAACCACGGTCGGTGGTGCTCGATCACGGTCTGGTGTCAGTCTCCTTTTCTATTTATAGGAAAGAAATTATGTCATCTCCTTTCTTCCAATGAGCGTTGTAAGACAATAACACTATAATTTTTTTTATGGGGATCGCGGCCCGATGTTCTGCAAGACCGTGGTATCAATCTTGTCGAGCCGGCTCATTCGAGCAGCAGCAAAAGACGCCTATCTTTATCACAATTTAAAAAAACCCCACGAGTTTTCTTCTCTAAAAAAGTATTGTTTTGCGAACTGTTATAGATCGTAACGTTCATTAGAGCCTTAAACTTGCCTAAATTGAATAAAAAAGTTTTGACTTCGAATTTGAAGCATTTTAAACATTACTGTCGGATCTTGCATTCACTTCTTGCATTGCGGTTCGCGTAATTTTATAAACTGTTACATTATTTATGATCAGACTATTTATATAATAATTTTTCAGACGTACAATGACTCTGACCCGGTACTAAAGACCAATGGTAGAAAGGTTACTAATTCACAAACGTAACAATAAACGGTCAGAGCGAATATTAGAACAGCATACAATAATAAATAACTTTTCGGATACGGACCTGAATATATTGCGCCGATCTCCTCGTCTCTGATACTTTATCCAAGTCCGAACCTTTCTCTGATGTAATACAACCTTACCTTCCAATACAAATGCATTTACTTTTTGCTTTAAATCGTCCTCTGCGGGTGGCCCAAACCTTCCTGGCAATCCTCTTAAATCACGCAGTTGGATATTGAATAAAAATACATCCTAAAACTAGAACATTATTTTCATGTAACAAACATTTGTTTAGTAACTTCAGAATTTTCTTTTTAAATTTGACATTATTTATGACCAGCCTAGTAACACCAATATTATAAAGAGAGAGTATGTGTTTGTATAGCCAGTGTGGAGTAATATCGGAAACTACACGACCGATTTTAAAAAATATATTTGTAAGATACATTACGCTAGATGGTCATAGTTTATAGTTAAGTTTGATACAAAAAAAAACTTTAGTATCCGTAAGTAAATTCGAGATGTCAAATAATTATAGTAGAAAACTCTACTTTCTTACCAAGTAAGTAAATTTACCATATCTATCTAAAAATTTACACATCTATCCGAGCGAAGCCGGCGTCGTTCGATATTATTGTATATTTTAACGGTCAACTCTACACAAATCAAGCGTTATTATAATTATACAATATTTGAAAGTCTTGGCCACCGACGGCCGGCTGAAACTACATGCAATAGTTAAGTAGCAAAGGTAGTGATGCCGTGCATTAAACGTGGCGAAACTCCATTAGAGGAACGCATTTGTGTTTAATTGCTTATTCTACCTGAGTCATCAATCTGCTTGCGCTGGAGTCGAGACGAGAAACTAATTTGTACCACTATCTTTTTCATAAATTAATGCACTTCCATTAGTAAAAGTGGCTAAATTATTTAGAATGTATGAAACGCAAAGATAAACGTATATAGAAATACGTTTTTTTTTGTTTTTGCGATATCGAAACGGTGAAACATACGAGCGTCAAATTTATTTTTTTCATTTGGAAAAGGGAGCAAACGAGCAAGCGGTTCGCCTGATGGTAAATGATTACTGTAGCCTACGTAGAGCTGCAACACCAGAGAAGCTGCAGGTACGTTGCCGGCCTTAAAGGATATTTTGGGGACGGGCGGGACGACGAAGACGGGGGTTGGGGGAGAGGGCAGTGAGCCTCCGGTTAACTCACTCACCTGACGAAACGCACGTACGGTCGAGCCGGCCCATTCCACCAGCGATAAAAACCGCAAAATTGGTACGAGCCCTCCATAAAGACGATCGAACACGAGTCTCGTGATTCGTAGGTACATTTATTAGGTTAAGTTCAGAAAATGTAGTTCTATGAGTACACTCTATGAGCTCATTACAGAGCGTGTAAACGCAAGTACTTCAATCAATACAGTAATGTTTTGGATAGCAGTGACGTAGTGTGAGGCGCGTGGGTCGAAGTGTTTACAGAGTTGAAGTGTCGGCAATTAGCGATTTTCGTGCTCTATGATTGTTTTAGGTGTCATTTTGACGTGGGCATTGTTATCCTTGTACATTATTATCCTTAAGTGGGCAACGGTGATCACTTACCATGAGGTTAGTTCTAGTTTGCTCCCTTTTCCAAATGACAAAAATATCGCTTGCCCGTCTATCCCATAAAAAAAAATACTTTTCGAAACAACCGAAATATCGTTAGCTTGGACACTAAGACAGACTAACTAGTCACGGTGTCCAAAAATAAGCTCTTGTTGAAAAAACTAAATGTCCTAAACCTCTGATCTGACCAACGTAGTATTGGGAGAGTATAAGTACCTATATTTTTAATCTTTGGGGGAGTCCAATGTTCAGCGGTAAACATGTGACGGGCTGAAATAAAAAAAGTTACTTAGTTGTGAGGTAGCGGCTTGGGGATCTGTCAGCTGTCTTTCCGATATCATTTCGATTCCGATACCAAAGGCGCCTCTTATTACAAATATACTAAGGGAAAAGTCTTGAAAATCTCATGGTTATGCGATAACCTTCCGCAGGAAGTGTTGCTTATATTCTATACATTAATTTGTTTTTATTTGTGCCATCTATTGTTGAGAAGTTAATAATATCAGAAATAAGTATTTTAATTATTTTTAGTGATGAACAATTCGAATAGAATCGCTAAAACTTTTGTGACAGCGTGTATCCGAAATATGATTAAGTTGTCAGAACTGGTACTTGATGGGAGTGTAGTTGGAGACGTGGAACAGAGTAGACGTGCATCAGACCTGGCTGTATGGAGTAAAGTCCTTTGCCTTTCCCATTAGGGATAAATTAATATCATCATCATGGTACTCGACGTTTAACAC
Organism: Bhutanitis thaidina; assembly: GCA_029286595.1. NCBI lineage: Eukaryota > Metazoa > Arthropoda > Insecta > Lepidoptera > Papilionidae > Bhutanitis > Bhutanitis thaidina. Next base: position 9,445,274 of record JAGSMS010000018.1, read on the forward strand.
TGTATGAAAAAATTTAAACTAGGTTTGATAAATATCTAAAATACCCATTTTTTCTACCTAGTTAACGTTCTTAAAACTTTTGAAGCATTATCATACTTTTTAATAATTTGAATCCATATTGTAGGTAATTATCAATTATTAACGCGGATAATCGGAATCGCTAAGACGTAATCGATTCATCATCATCATCATCATCATCATTTCAGCCTATCAGAAGTCCACTGCTGAACATAGGCCTCCCCCAAAGATTGCCACGTAATCGATTCGTGACTAATTAATTATTGTTAGTATTGTGGAAGCAAACTGTCTCAGGGATGATCTCACTAGATAGATGTCATAGGTAAACTTGGAAAGTAAAACATTATCTAAATAAAAGAATTGCACCCCCTCGCTTTCTCTCTCGCTTGATTGACGGATTTTGATAGAACTTTATTAACCCTGTAGGTAAAAAACACAAAGTATGTGTATGACTAAAAATCTAGTTACTATTTATTAAGAAATTAGCTAGAGCTGGCACTGCCTCTTCTCGCGGGCAGAAGCTAGTACTTACTTAGTGGACTTAGAAACCTTAAAATGTAAGCGCAAATTCAAATAGATTTTACGCTATCGTTCGTTTGTCGTCGTGTTTTTTTAGCAAGCACGGTCTGCCACGTGCAGGCGAAATTGCGCGATAGATTCTCCTGGACATTTCTTAACCAAATTCTGAAAACTGGAATAGTGTATAGTTGAAATATCAAGAAAAACTGGCGAAGTGCGAGTCGGACTCGCGCACCGAGGATTCCGTACAATCACACAATGTATTTTTAAAAAATATTGTTGAAAACAAAAATAATAATAGTCCCGCACGGGACTAGTATTTTTATGAACTAGAAATAATAGTTCGCGGTCTGGGTGTTTGTCCATGTGCAATTCATGTATGTAAACTCCCTCCGCGACACAGGAGAAATTCCTACAGTAGAAGCTAACGTTTAAAAAAGAGGACTCAAAGACTTGAGTGATAATCCCACCAAGTTTGGCGTTTGTAGTATTATCATTTTTAAGACAGAATATACCCCCTTCATTTTACATTTGTTTTCATTATTATTTCTTTAAATATCCACCATACTGAAACTACAACCGGCCACCTAACATTGTTCAAAAGATATAGCCCTTTAGAAGTATTGTTTATATTTATTCCTTTATCACCTAGTTATCGGCTATAGTGAACACAAACGATGATAAGTAGTTTGTTTAGAATTAGAGCTTTTATACTTAACTGAAAACCTACAGCTTTAATTTTGTGTAACCGGGACGGCGCCCGAAGCAGCTTGCTGCTTGAATTGGTAAAGGTGTTATATGTGCCTATAAGGAAAGGACATGAAGGCATCTACTCGTACTTGTGCTTGGTGCCGTAGAGACGATCGGTCTATGGCGTCCCTGTGCGATGCAATTTGCTTAAGGAATTATATCCGCCACAGCTGACAAGAGGACCGATTATTATCTCGCACAGTGGCCAAGTATAGTATTTTTATTTATGTGATATATGTACGAGTGTTTATTAGTAATTTACTTTCTATGAGATTTTGGTTTTCTTAGGTACTCTGTTGCGCCTACCATAAGAAGAAGTTAGAGAAGGTCTATAGGTATTAAGACCGCCTTTCAGGTTCTTCTATATAAAGGATTGGCGATAATGATTAAATAAATAAATAAATAAGTTTAACCGTTCGGCGTAGAAACTCAACCAACTCAATCATTTTAATTATACAGGTATGTGAAGGTTTTTTTTTAAATGATCAGGATAACAAACAAGCACACGTTCTACCTGAATGCAAATTGTCGCTGAGGCCGAGACACGTGGCAATTAGTATCAAATTGCCGATGCGTTGTCAGCCCTGAGGACTAAGGTGGAAAGCCTCGTCGCCGATAAATGGTTCTCCGGTTCAATCGCTCATCACAGGAAACGGCTGCCTTTTTGTTGTCAGCCGGCATTTCGCGGCAAATTGTATAATAAACAATAGACGTAGATACATCCGATTTTTGGCCCCCGGTTAAGTCGCTCATCGAACGAAACGCAGAGGCACAAGATGCCCTCTACTTCACATCGGCATTCTGCCGTGGTACTACCCCGGTCGAGCGCCGGCCTATTCAAGCAGCAGCATTAAAAGCCAACGCCTAGCTCTACCACGTGCAATACAGGTGGTTGGATTCCTTTATTGCCTAGGAGCCGCCTGGGTACGTACCACCCTCTCAAAATTTTATCTTAATTTGGTCCTTTGTTTCGGCTGGATTAGATTCAAACACACAAACTTTTAAATTTAGGATAAGTTAGAATATTCGGATGGTCCCAGAGAGATCGTTGCCGATGCGCCCTGCACCGGATTCACCACCGCTTTCGTTGTAATTTTCTTTATATAACAATTATTTTGATTCTTGTTACGAATATTCAAATATCTATTTTATTTAACACACACATTAATTTCGATATTTTTATTAAATTTAAGGGGACTACTTACTTCTCTATTGCGGTAAATTTCGACTCTTAATTATCGTTAAAACCAAAACTTTCCGGCACAAGCACACGAACACGTTAATTGATTTAACAACACCCCACTCAGATTAACGGACGTCTGGTAAATATTTAGCACTAACACCACTCCGCGTATTTATACGTCTACAATTACTAACGAGAAAATTTGAGTTACGCTGCATACGATAGAATGAGTACGAACACCGCCAGTCGCGCGTAATGTGTCCGCGTAACTGACAAGGAGTTTAACGTTTGAGTGATGGTATAATCGTAGTTAAGTCTCCCATAACTCCGCAACAACACAATTTCACCAACTCCCCAAAGGTTAACGCAGTTTTTTTTTAGTTATCGGACCAAAAACACACGTTCTTTTTACAGAATCCTTATTAGATTCCCTACTTTTTAAAATGAATCTTTAACGTCGACTTTTGCCGCGTAAACCCATTTATTTATTTAGTATTTATTGCAGGATCTTAAAAAAATGTAATACAGGGCGGGCTTAATGCCTCGCACTACTAAACTACTAGCACCTACTAAAATAAAAAAATACAAAATTGAACGAATGTACATACACAAAAACACATAATAATCTTTAACATATACATTTATTACATTAACAATATACAATAAAATAAATAACCACTGGTCTAACTCCTTCTCTGTCTAGCAGTCGTCCAAAATTATACCCATTCCTGCCGCCATATATCAGCGCTGTCTTGTTCCTGTTTGAAAGTTTGAGAGCCGGTGTGAAATTAGAGATTAACCATCTCTAATTTCATTAATGTACAGATGGAGTCCCAAAAAAAAATAAAACGAGCGTAAATGGTTTTGGGTACCCTGGACCCAAACAAATTAATGTCGGATAGATTGTCAGGGTCGGTTCGGTTCATTACGGGGTTACAGTTATTATTACTCTATGATTACTTTATATAATTAGAACATATTTTAATGTTTCCATTAAAGGTTGGTAAGACTAAGGTAAGACAAGACTCTCGTGGTGCCCACCTTCAAATCAAAGAGAATGTTAACCACGACAACTAAATAATATCTCCAAGATTAAATAGGATTATAGCTTCAAATTTCTATTTCAAATTTCAAAAATATTTCTTCGTTTTTAATACAAAATCGGATGTAATTAGAACTTTCTAATTAAAATACTAATTACATTTCTCACGGAGACGCGCCGTCTGTTGTATCTCACGTAATCTCGCGGCTTTTTTAATAAACGAAATCGCTCTGCTGGGTTTACTTCTGCTAAGTAGGTTGGAACCTTCTGGAAATTGCAGACTCAAGATATCTCGCGAGTACACATCATTGGGAGTGGCCCAATGATCTATGAAACCATTTCAATTAAATTAAATTAAATTTTGCAATTACCAACCTACCGAGAGAAAACAAAGAAGCGCCCCTCCGCAAGAAATGTAAGTAATGTTTTAGTTACAAAGTTCTGTAATAACTGATCCTCAGAAACTTCCGATGACAAAGAAGAAACATTTTTCTGCTAAGAAATTTACGCTAAGTATTAAATTTTACTGTGAATTTCAATGAGAAAAGTGCGTTTAATGAGATGTCATTAAAACATTGTCCTCGTTCCAAAAGGGGATAAATTGCTTATAATAAAATAAAACGAAATTTCACTGATATTATGACCAGGGCAGCGGTGAAAAATAGAAGGGAATATATAAAACTGTCTAGAATTTGCTAATGCTCATCCATTACAAAATTAAATCACTCCAGGGGCATAACTTCACTCTGAAAGCGTTCCGTTATTGATTTAGTCTAAAAGGAAACATGTAAAGTAATCGAAACGTCGGGAATATAAAAACAAAATGAAACGCTATGAAATCCGTAAATAATAGTTTTATTTCAAATTTGTAGTGTTCGCTTAAAGACAAGAAATCATTACGTAACAGGAAACACGTTTAACTTGCTGATTATGTACGCCAGCATTCGTGACGACACCGTGGCTTGGTGTTTTGTGTCATAGGGCCGATTGCAAGCCGCCGCCGACATCAACAAACATTATGTTAATACGTATGTGTCATCATCAGCCTCCTGAATCAAGAATGCGCTTCATTTATATATAGCACATCTAAAAACGAAACTCTGATTTCAGGTATATAAAATATAGGCCATACAAATATCTGTCTAGTCCGCGAATAAAATCTACGATTCGTTGTGTTGAAGCCAGTCGCTTGGCTACCGTGCCAGACTGACAAACGTACGAAGTATAATATTGTGATGGGCACGAACAGATGCCTCCTGCGGTTGAAATACCGTCAGCGGTGGAGCCAAGGAGATAATCGGGTCGGGGACTGGGAGGGGTGGTGCTTCGAAATATTTCATTTCTTGAGCCCCATGACCTTCGGAAGGTGAACTCAGAGAAATCGGTTGTCCGAGTGGAATGGGAAATTGTAAAAGATTGAGAGAACCTGTGGGCTTTAAATTAGTGCGAGCCGCAACCTTTAGGCCCCATAAGAAGGGTATGCGATAGGTATGTCTCCCGTTATTAGAAAACACATTCAAAAATGTTTACGTTACATAATTTAGCGGTAAACCGAAAGCTGTGAAAAAATTTATGCGACCGCATGAAACCAATTTTACGCAGGTATACTGTATACATTATATTGACATGGATTACCTTTAACATGTATTGGAAATGTGTTATTTTCACGGTTAGGTCACGATATAGATCTCGACTGAGTTCGATCCCCAATGTGAAAAGTTCGTACCATTGAGTATCACAAAACTTAAGTAAGTCTTTTTCGTTGGCCTGGAGTCCGGGACGGCGTCAGGATCACCATTTGTCACATTGGTCCTAATACGCTTCGGTGAAAAACGACTAAAATAAAAATCTAGAACTATCTAAATACCTCTAATCAGCCCTTTATTGGGTGCTGATAGTACACCGTAAGGCCTTTCTTTTACAGTTGGAGTCTACGTAAAGTTGTTCCACTAAGCAGTCTGTTTAGATTAGAACCAGCCGCTGTCACCGTTCAGTGCATTAATTTAAGGCAACCTTTTTTATAAGATTACGTACGTAATAAATGGTTAAGGGTACAATCCGTCAATCCAAAGTCTGCCGCGCCGAGGGATGCATGGCTAGAGGCGACTCTAGTCGAGAGCGTGCAGATTGTCCTGGGACCCGGTGAACCCAGAACAAGGCTAACCCTCTATCCTGGCATGCGGGGCTCTGTCAGGACCGAACCATATTTCCCTTGCTACTCGAGGGAACGCAATGATGCCTAAAAATAAAAACAAGCCTAGGAATCAAAACGGCGGCGGTATGGCTCGCAACACGCCACGTCTCGTTCCCGATGGGCGCAAAAAGCGGATTTTTGAGAGCCGCTTTGGTACGATGAAAAAAAGACCAGGTCAAGAGTACTCTAAACCAACGAGTATGCATGCGAAAATTGATGAAAGTGGGAGAAGCGAAATACGTATATCAGGACCGTAGCAAGTAGAAGAAGATTGTCTCTGCCTAACCCGTTGGGAACAAGGCGTGAATATATACATACATACATACGTACGTAATCACGACAAAAACACCCCGTTATATGGAGCCAGACACCACCAGCAGTTAACCCTCGTATGTTTTGTAGTATATATTAAGTACATTATGAAGGGTCGACAACTACATATTGCTATAAAACCATTGCAAAGTTAATCAAATGTAAAATCAACGTTTGATTACTGACTGCATAATCACACTTACTCGACATTATAATTTTAAGCGTTTTAATTATCTGTTATGTAATTTCTTGAAACAATGGCCGTTGTTCATAAATACTTTGAAATGGACATGATAATTGACAATTAGCCTCGCTAGCGCTTGATCATGTTTTCTCGGAACACAATGCTGCAATAAATACTAAAAGGGTCAACCCTACAAGATGCATTACGCTAACATATAGGTACACATCACTCGAATTCAATTGAAGGCTTTACAAACACAACTTCGTTCTAAACACATCACATTCGCAGTATAATACTTAGCCCATGATGAAGCTGTTGTAAAGTAGCATCCTGTCAGTGCCCACTGCTGGCCAAAGGCCTCCTTCTCAAATATCTGAGAGGGAGCCCATTTTTTTTAAAGAATACTAGCTATGCTATTCATTAACATTACTAATATTCCTGTTAACGTTAAGACTAACACATTTTTTGTGTAATAAAATCTCATTCCCGGTACTTACTAATGAGCAGCAAAGAATACAAAGCTTAGGACCGTATGCTTTGCCGTCACATAATTCCCTATTATCAACATACTTAGCGGGAAGGTAGACATAATCGCAGAACCAGACACATCACACGTTGCATTGCAGACCGGCCCACGTCTGGACAATAAAGAGATTTGAAATGGTTAATCCAGCATCTGTCGTTTTTTTTTAATTTCGCTTTGTCGACTTTCACCACAACTACGACATGGGATGAGCGCCACCAGAAGACGAACTGCCTAAGTTACTAATACTTAAAGTTGAGAGGTTATTCTAAACCATAAAGTTTATTGTTAAGCCAACGGTACAGGTAAAAATAAAATAACGAGTTTCTTCAACTTTCCATATATTGATCATATAAACTGTGTAAAGACAAGCGTTTCGCATTATAGCAATGATTATTCATAAATTAACACCGAAAGCATTTGATTTTTTTTTTACCATGGCAGCACTATATTTGTGACTACACCATATCCTTTAAAAGTATTAAGCATAGTTTGTAACTTTACTTATATTCAGAAAAATGCGTCCAAAAAGTAGAAAACTAGTAGGTAATTTTTACACAAATTATTTTGATTTTAATAAATATAATATGAATACAATAAATGTAAGTAAAGTTAAAGTACACATACAAAAAATACAAACTTATTTTAGTAGTATTTCATAAAAATAATATTTAAGGTTATATTGGCATATTATTCAATATTTTCAATTTCAGAAAAGTAACACTCTTTATATATTTCTTTTGGTAAATTTCATACTTGACTAGCAGTCAATTAAATAAACAGCCAGTATTGCAGTAACGCATATGTAACTTTGTAACAATTACTCACTAATGTCCACACAATACTATGCAACCTAATGCATATTTTTTTTAAATTAGGAATCGAATTTTAAAATATACCTATTAAAATATTTATTAACAAAGAAAATGGTAGTCTCTCACTGCAGAGAGTGTGAGGAAAATCAAAGTTGCTCAGCGGACTATGGACAGGGCTATGGTGCCACTCGAGTATAGGACGCAGTATAGGACGACTCCCCACATGATGGAGTAACAACCTACATAATTGCAAGAAGTCGACGGATGCAGGTGGCTTTGAGGCAATCTTTGGAAAAGGTCTATGTTCAGCAGTGCACCTGTGACAGGCAGAAATGACGATGTAAGAAAATGATTAAAATTCTTCACATCGTTTATTACTAGCCAGATATATTTGTTTTAAATATAAAATCAAATATCCTTGTCATTATAAACTTATCAACTAAAAGTGATTCTACTACTTCTGAACTAGATTTAGACATGTATCCATGACTTCTATTTCAAGCATTTAGATAGTAACACAACCATAAGAATTGTAAGAAAAACTGTCGATTAACTGTATAAAAAAAATAAGAATATTTTTTTTTGATCCTTATTTGTGTACTGATATTGTATTATTACGTAAACCAACCAACAATTTACTTTATATATAAAATTTTAAAATTCAGGTTTTAGTTATGATAAACTTCAATAAAAATTATTTACAAATTTCCCAATTTATGGGTCGTTGCTCAGAAGCATACTATAAAATCGATTCGATATGATTTCCTTTTTTTTATTAAAACTACAATGCGGGATTAGGCGAAAAAACGCCGATGCATACACATATTTATTATCTAGCACCTCATCGAATTTCATAGATAAAACACTTACAATAGACAATACACTTTTATTGTTCTAATGAACACAAATGTTGAACCATGCTTTAAGTTGCCATTCGCTATTCGAAAATGTTTGCACATCATAATTCATTTCGAAAAAAAGACTGTAAAACGGCAATAAGTGTCGCCATCCAAAATTTTTAATATGATATTAAAGCGGAGAAAACACTCATAAGAGGAAATAGCAACACTATCTACACAATCCCTTCTTTATATCGATTTCATATAATTTTAATTGTTCTTTCGATTTTCGATTAAATCGGTTAGTATTGCAATTCTTTATAGGTCAGTACACCTCCATAATTAACTATCCGGTTATTTCGGTCCTAACTTATGTTCAATAAACTTCTTGTATTTACTAAGCAAGTGAAACTCCAGAAACATACGTTTGTAATTTTATTCTATACGATTGCTCTGTGTAGACGACAAATAAATTAACGTTGTTAAAGTCAATAGCGACTCTATCGTATAAGTAAAGGAAGAGCGAAGTGAGATTCATTTTAGACTCGATATTAACAGAAATTGATCAATAACATTTGTCATTCCACCTTCAACCGATAAGCCAATCCCAGTAACTAGTATCAACAGCCTTCGTGACTTAAATTATTAAGCGTGAATTAAATTTATTAAAATCACCGAACACCATCACCTTTTTTCCTGCCTTGTCATGGCGGGAGGAGGAGGGGCAGGGGGCCTAGTAGCTGTAGCTTATTCACCCATGATGATACTAACAAAATTTACAAAGACATCAATGTATATATAATATTTCAGCATAAAGTTAAAAAACACAAATGCGAGGTAAGCAACCTGATTTTGAATATATAACAATAATATATATATCGGACACACACACGTCATCCAGTCACAAACTAAGAATCCCTGTATCTTAAGCACTGGATAGTGATATAACAGATATGCATATGCAGATAAATTATAACCCTCCATACATAAAACAAACATTTATACAAATCTTAGGTACAAACATTTATATTTAGCATGCAAAATGATTACTACTAGCGACATTCGAACCCGCAACTCCCCGCTTGATAGGCAGGGTATCTACCAACTAGACTATCAGGTCGTCGTATAGGAAACACGTCCCGCATAAGTACAAAAAAATCCGTAAGACAAAGACAAGATTCTTCTCTCGAGACAATTAATGTATTAAGGCTAAAGGCAATTTTTATGACAAACAAGTAGATTACAACTTAGAGCTTACGTTTATATTGAATTCTTTGCATTTAATCACTTGACATAAATTGTAAATTTGAAGAAACTATTGAGATTAGTCCCACTACGATTAATGGATGAAACAAGTTCTAGCATACTGGCTGATTGAACCATTGTCTTACGTTTGATATTATGGAGATAAAAAAAAACGCGCGTTATACTTTTGGCGCGAACTCGAACAGTAATACACAACTATCACTCTTATATGTTATTTGTGTACATTGCGAATTTTGATTTATAATATTGATAGTGTATTATGGCGCATTTTTGTTTTGTTGCCATCGGTCCAATAAATCTTAAGTGAAAGTTGACTATCGTTTCACCGTCGATATACTTGAACAAGTTTTCAGGCTTAAGTTTCATTGTTAAGTTACTTTGACATTTCATCAAGATTTAAATCAATTTTAATGACTAATACGTCATAAATCAAAAACAGATATATTTTGCTTAAAAATTAGTAAAACGAAAATCAGATCTTATTCATATAACTATTTTTAAAGTGGTATCCTATTAAAGAGACTAAAAAAACATGTTTTCTTTGATATGAGATAATATTTATTTATGTGCGTGTAATTCAATATTGGAAAAAACTTTAAAGGTACGATCTATTGTATTTTTGTTTCACGAAAGGGATATAAGTAATAATTTATTTCAATGTATTTGAACATTGTTTGTATCAACTATTTAAAAAAAAATATGAGAACCTCCAATATGTCATAACAATAGAACTTGTGTTGTTGCAACACGTTACAAGTTAAGCAAATAATTACCATGACGTAAAAAGATTGAAGCGAACTTCATTGTCTATAATTGATAATTTAATTATTTTTTTTCTTAAATATAGCATAGCATTATTATTTATATATTTATATATATATTGTGTGTGTGTGTTGTATGTGTAAGTAATGTGTAAGTATTATAGTTGTAAGAAAAAAATAATCTTTAAAATATTTCAATACAGTGTACCTAATGTGTACCAAAAATCTTAAAATAATAAAAAATATATGATTAATTTGTTATATTATCCATTTGATCTTAGAGATCAATAAGTTTTGAAAAGCATGTTAGTGATTTATAAAGACGTGTTTAAGCAATAACTAATAAAATGGTGCTAAATAGAACCCTATGACGTTCAAAACTAATTTTAAATAAATTTTAATGACTAATACGTCATAAATCAAAAACAGATATATTTTGCTTAAAAATTAGTAAAACGAAAATCAGATCTTATTCATATAACTATTTTTAAAGTGGTATCCTATTAAAGAGACTAAAAAAACATATGTGTTCTTTGATATGAGATAATATTTATTTATGTGCGTGTAATTCAATATTGGAAAAAACTTTAAAGGTACGATCTATTGTATTTTTGTTTCACGAAAGGGATATAAGTAATAATTTATTTCAATGTATTTGAACATTGTTTGTATCAACTATTTAAAAAAAAAAATTATATGTAAATTTACTATTTTATTCAACTATGCAACTCTAAGCCGAAACCTTTTTAAGTCCAACATGGGATCAAGTCTCCTATAGACCAGTAAGTATTAATTTTTTACTTCAATAGTTTCCCAAACTGTCCGGTAGGAGCGCTATTTCGCTTTTAATACAAATTATATACAGAGCTGAATTACGCCTCGTATACGAATACGTAACACGAGTACGATACCCTACCCATTGTACCAGAGCCGCACTCGTCCACTCTAACTCAAAAGAACGAAGCCGAGGAATTAAACATACCTTCGTTTGAATAAAATATTTTTCTGAAGGCTATGTGCGACGCGGTCCCATTGGCATTTGCCTAATTTGCCTTGATGTCGCTACGCTTTTTCCTACTTAACATTTAAAGTTTGCGAGAAACATGAAATCGGGCACAGTTTCACAGTATATACAACCGGTCCAATTGTTTAGCTGATGCACAGAGTTTTCGTTGTAAAAAATCTGTTTCGTCTATGTGTGCGTCTAAGTATTACACGTGCGCCGGTCCCGGTTGGTCCTCGCGGTGTTTTTGTGCCACCGCGTGTTTGGTGATGTCGGCGATGTTCTGGTGGTCGCCGTGCGCCGCTAGGTCGAAGTCCGAACCCGACAGCGAGGCGATGTGGTTCCAGTCCGTGCCGGTTCTGTCGTCTGTTTATGTACCGTAAGGAAGTTACATTAGTGTCGAAATGAGGCGTTTGTTTCTAAATTAAGCCGAACGAAAAAGGAAATATATTCATATTCAATATTGCTTTAAATGTTAATAAGCTTATCTTTTTGGAAATATATTGTTCTCCCTAAATAAACATTCATTTTAAAAAATTATGGAAATGCTCAAAAAAGTAACCTTTTAGAAGTATACTTCTACTTACCACCATAACACAATGACATTTTAAAGCAACATTTTATCTAATTACTGCTGAACGTTGAGTCAAGTTCAAAGGTTTGCGTTCACTAAAGTTGAAGCAAAAGTTTTTTCGTTCACACAAAGTTCATACAAAAAGTTCTTTTTTTTTGGAACTGTTTTCGGATTTGTTAACTGTTTGCTACAATTAATATATATTATTATTAAGTAGCAAGCAATTTTGCAGTGTATTAACGAAATACCTTTATTAGTGTATCTGACACAGCAAAACTTATACAACTGCAACCCACGTTACTGCAGTAAACTTGCCGGCGCTACCGAAATTATTAATTGAGTTAGACGTGAAGTTATCACGTAGTTTACCCCGCAGAACCCAGCATGTCTCAGAAATAACAAAAAGGATATATTTCAAGGACATATCAACCACGAACCCGCAAGCTGTGTGAGTGATCCTTCCCGGCTCTTAAACACTGGCAAGAATGAGAGAATGCCTTTCCCCGACAATGAAACATTTATCGGATGCAATATATTTCAAATTAACTAGCCTATTTGAATGGCATACGGTACGGTGTAAAGCAATAGAGAATAAGCTGTTTCGAGTTTTAGAAGCAAGTACCTCTTTTAAAATGTATAACTTTGAGCTATCAAACACTTAAAGTCGTTATTATTACTGGATCATATGCAATCGAAAATAGTCCTTATTGCTCAAGCTGATGCTTAATAGACATTGTACAGCGAACTTGCAGCTTATTCTCTGCACTTCTCTGTGGACTGTTAAGCTTAATGACGCCTTTGTCATAATACAAAAGAAAAATTAGAAATCATATCCGATTCTGCGAGAGTAGCATCTGTCAAAATCACTAATAATTCGCAGAATCGGTAACTCATTAGCAAAGAGGGTCATTAATTTAAACATCATTAACCTATTAAATCTTAACTATGTAAAAACCCACACGCACACGTGTAAAAGCCATTCAGTTAGTAGCACTATGCATTTAATTATGTGAATAGCAATTAATGTTGAATAAATGACTTGTTATCTAAATCAGCAAATAATTATAATTGAAGGCAATATTACAAGTTGGTAGTGAGGTGTTACTAGCTTCAAAAACCGTGTATATAACTTTTCCTTAAAAGCCATTAAAACGTTTAATAATATATTAAGTGAATTTAATAAATCTTATTAAGTAATGGTAATAAATTATTATTAAAGTGTCACATGCTGTCAGTCAAAATTAAATAATAAATCACTCACACGACGACTGTTTCGTAAACAACTCGAAACTCCAGCTTTAACTTGTAAATGAATTGCTTAGTATTCTACTAAAATCAGTATTTGTGAAGCTCGCTTTAGTAATACGACCAAATGGAAAAGCCTCAATGACTTACATTTATACTCAATGACTATATGATGGTAATCTACAAAAACTGGCTGAAAGTGTTCTTATTCAAAATGAGATATTGTTTACATTGAGGCGTTTTCAGTTGATTTTCAAGACTGCATTGGATGTTTATAAATTTTGTCGAGACCACTAGATTGCGAAGCGTAAGATAAAACCTGTCTTGTCTATCGAATAATGTTCATTTTTAAATAACTACTTACATGACATAATTAAACCAAATTAAGCATAAATGTTATAATGCCTCTGTAAGTAACGAATTTAATGACTGCTTATTTAGTAAATATTTAAACATAAACACAAAGTTAAATTTTTATTTTGTATATAATTAACAAAAGAGAATGAACTGATAAAATTAATAAGCATTTAAATATTGGTGTAGAAACATAGACAATTGAAAACGAATTAAAATAGAACTAAGCTAAGGAATCGGGAATATACATAATATCTATATGGTTTTTATTGGGAACTTCGGTCTGTGTGTTATATCTATATATTGGAAACTATTTACGAGATCTAGGTTGTATTTAATGATTATTGGCAAGCATTACGTATGTTATTACCTTCCAAGGAATTGGACTAACCCTTTTTTTTGTTTTAGTACGAATTTTGGACCGAAGCATATACCGCTTGCGCCGCTTTAAATGACAAATGTACTGCAGATTTAAACAAAACAATTTTACAAAAATTAAAATAAAATATTTCTCTACAAAAATATTCTAATTTTATAGTAATGAGTTTTGTTGCGGGGCTTTATATACACTATACTACTAACAAAAGTTAATGATAACCTATAACGAACGCGTTGGCGTTATATATTTGTGCGTGAGCGACTGATATAGATAATTAATAAATTGTTTCATTGTACGAAATTCCTCCAGTGTGTATTTTTGTGCGATCGTAACGTTTTTGATAATAGTAATCAAACAAAAGGTACTTATATAAGTTCACCTCCTTCGAAGCTAAAGCGCACCACTCACACAAAGCTATTTATTTCGCTGCTTTACCCAAATATTTCCCTGAAGCGTGTTAACCTACAATACAATGGATGATTTTTTATTCAAATAAATATATATTTTGTAAAATAGACATAATAACATAATGAATATATTGCAAAAATGGACATTACAGCATACAGAACCACTGCATCGATTTGAACAAAATATTTCATTATTATGAAGCTTACTTGACATTAATTCACTTAAGGTGGAAAATCAGTGCGAACAAAAAAAAATTTTTTTTTGCTTTTAGAGATAGTCCAGGCCTTTAAATAGAATATGAATAAGAATATGCCTTCAAATTTTCATAATACAAATATTCGGCTTAGATGTATTCGAAATTTAAATTTTGTGTAAAATACGAATTCTTTATTTAAATTGCCCCAATTTTTGTTCCAATCAAAATTTTCAAATTTCCAACGATGCTGCGATAGCCATACTATTATAATTTAATAATCTTTTTGAATTTTTGATTCCAGATGCTTTTGTGGCACTTATGCTGCCAACCGTCGGGGAGTCTTTTGTGTAAATAAAATGTAGTTAAAATAAAAAAAAAAAAAAAAATTGTATGCTTCATTACTTCAATATACACAAAATTTCATGACGCCGTTTTTTCAAAAAAAAAATCTTATTTTTCAGCCTGTCACACTGATATTTCCCCTTAACAACATAGTAATTAAAGTGATTTAATGTCGCATAATAAAGTGATTAACGAAATTAGGGGTTGAATTATTAACGCGGGTTGCTTTTATACAAAAAGGTTTTTATTAAAAAATGGGACTTACGCTTCACAACTTCTAAACACTACTAGTAGCGAGCAGATTTTTCAAGACTGTTAAATAATACCCTTTGGCAAATAGGATACTTCTAATGGCATTATCTAATAATCTCTAAGACATTCCTGTAAATGTATGAGACACACAACACAGTCTTAATTACGGCCTTTGCTCACTGATAAAAATAATATAATCTATTTCTAGTTTGTTAACCGCATTACATAATTTTGTTGAATCAGTGGATGAAAGATTTAGATATTAGCAATTTATTAAAAAAAACTAAACTCGTCCTAACTGCCGAGTCGACAGAAAGAGATGACAGGAGAGCTAGAGAAAGAAACTAGACTCACTGGCAGCTTTCTGTCTGTCTTTCATACATCTCTTTCTTTCCGTTGGATTCACTAATCAGGACCTGCCTTAAAATTAAAATATATTTTCTCATATACGTCGGTAATTATTATGGATGAAAATTTATTTCCACAGTTTATAAGGTGAATTGCAATCACACTCACTCTCAAACGGTCAAACAATCTACAAAACAAAAGACGCGTTAGTAGTAGCGTAGTCGTTATTTTCGTATCGTTTCGTCTTTTTAATAGCATACGCAAATCACTATAAAATTTCAGTTCGACGGTAAGGAGGTACCAGTGAACAAAAGCCGTTGTTAGTAGCACACAAACGAAGCCGATACGCTACCGTGCCCGTAAGTCCTCTATACGCATGTTTGCTCGCGACCTGGCGTGCGCGGCGCGTCTCTCTGCGTCCGCTCCCCGGGGCCCGCGGGGTCGGGGCTGGCGGGCGCGCTCGTGCGCTCGGCGAGCGTGCGCGCGCGCGTCTCGTCCAGTATGAAGCTGTTGATAACGTAAGCCTCGCGCCGGATCCGGTCGCGCAGCTCGCCGGACATGTCCGGTATCGCCCATCGGACGATTATCATCACCAGCGCAACCACGTTCTGTAGCCACGGATATATTTAGTTCTTACTTCCTCGTCTATACCTATATCGTCTATGGCTATTCTGAACAATATCCATTTATTCAGAATAGAACAAGCAAGTTGAAACAACGCTCCTTAGCCCTTGACGTCTGCTAACAATGACAATTCTATTGTTTTTTTTAACCCGTCACGTATTGTAACGATAAAACAATTGGAATTCTATTGTTATGATTCATATTAGGATCTGTAAAACTAGAAGAGTATATGGATTGAGGGTGACAATCGAACTAAAGGTCCACCTGGACAAATGAAGGCAATCAACTTGCAAAACAATTTATCGTTAGAGATACGCTGGCCTAAGAACTAAGGGAATACCTCACAATCTGTAATTATACTGGCTCAGTGTAATGACAGACCTTGCAATGCGGATCTCAACAGGGGTCACCAACGCAAGCGGCTCCTTGGCAGAGTAGACCTACCACTTAATAGACTAGTAGTATTTGGCTAATTTTCAAAAAATAACATATTGTTGTATTGAAAATATTTCTTTTGTGTTTACTACAGCTACAATACACAATAATCGACGGACGAATTAATCGATTTATTAGGTTAGAAAAAGTTTCTTTCAAGAAATACTATAGCTCTGCCAATTTATCTGCCGAAGGTGGTGATTGTAGTAAATTTTTCCTTATTAATAATGGCGAGTGTTCAGCAGTGTACCCGTAGATGACATGTTTCTCTACCTTTCTCTCTCAATCTCTTTTTTCTCTATCTCTCTTTCTTTTTCTTACGTATGTGTCAGTATATCATGGTTTTATGGGTCATTGCAAAGATAAACCACTTAATAATATCAACTTGCCTCAAATACAACGACAAACGCCAGCCGAGCACCCACAATGTGCCAATACCAGTTCGAGTGCTCGTAATCGTCACCCTCTTTGTAATACCAGTAGCCGGGATAACTGAAATGAACAAACGCACATAAGAAATAAAAGAATATTTGATTTATGAGTTAAAAATAATCTTAATTCACAAGTGCCCAAGTCGGGACCCTCTATACATATATCTATTCTTCCTCTCCTCGCTGCCTCTCTTCAGGCTACTCCCCATTCGTATCACTTTTTCTTCTAAATATGCATATCTATGTTCTATCCAGTTACAAAGACAGGTAATCCTAGTTTGGAACTGGACGACGTGTGTGTGTCCGATATATTATTATTATTAAAGGTCTCTTCAAAAATTTAAACACTTTCTATTCCTCACCTGCACTTGGTCTGGTTATAGTGGGTCCGAAAGGGGGGACTCTCTAACACGGTGATGTTGAAATCGGCCAGCGTGTGGTTCACGTACTGCTCCAGCGGGTTCTCGAATTGGCTGCCGAACTGATACTGGTACACGAGGCGCGGGATGAACTCCGACGTGAAAGCGATTATGAAGCCCTGGTATCGATACGAATCAATCAGATCAAATCTGACAAATAATCTAATCTGACATGTCTCTGAATATCTAAAATTATTTTAACTACAAACACGTTTTTAAATACGGTAACAGGAAAATCGGCGAAGGAAAAATAGTACCTATCGCTTTTTTTACAAATTGAACATAATTTGATTAACAATTACTGAAGTTTCATAGTCTTTATTAAACCTCTTATCTCCCTTGCGCAGGAGTCGGCAACCATTCGAGTCGGAAGAGTTAAAAATTACAATTAAGAGCCACAAAAATATTTCTTGCCAACAATAAATAGTACTTGCATAAATAAAGTTTTTTGATAAACTAACTGCGTATGGAACTAGAGAGCAGCAGCTTCACATCCAAAGAGGCGCATGTGGCTCGTGAGCCGCAGGTTGCCGATCCCTGCCCTAGCGCATTCGATCCCCAACGCGGTGGCAAGAAGGTCCCGCGCCAGGGAAGGCTTTACTCAACTCTCGGAACGCGTACATAAGCTGCGTTTCTCTTCGCAGCGAACGTCTGGTATCATTATTATTCAGATCTTGTAGGCTATTATAACAATGGCATTTTCGTTTTTGTATGGGATTAAAGTATCTGTTACGTAGTAACTACTATCTAATCTGTGACCAGATCCAAAAACCAATAATTTGTGCGCTACACGAACATTGACCCCGGCTGGTATAGGAACATTCTGAACATTTAAAACTTGGCATTACAGTGGCAACACAATGACATGGCAGAGAATGTCACAAGCATATTATTTAACAGATAAACTTACATTAGTTATAACGCTAAGTTTGCCAATAGAGTCCAATATGCGGTACCATACTCCAATGTCGTTGACCCGCTGAGGCACGGGCCGGCGGTAGCAGGTTAAGAACTTTTTAGCATCCAATCTCATCTCCAGTACGTTGTTAATCAAGGCGAACAGCGGCGCGAGAGGGAACGCCACGACGAATATCGTTACGAAGCCATATTGGAGAACTAGAATAACAAAGAAATGTCTTCATATTAATTTTCATTTAAAAAAAAACCTTGCACACACATGCAAATGTAAGCTTTTTTTCTAGCAATGAAAAATGACGACCTCGGCGAAAACTTCCGAACTCCATCGGCAGTTATCAACTGCGCAGGAATTATTATAGTGCTGCAAAAGAACGCGCAAACACGGAAGCACTCACTCCTTTTTACCTTCCCATATCTGATGTAACGTTTATGCGATAAGATCGGAGGAAGGGTGAGAGACAATGCACGCAACACAACTATATCCGAAATCCAATAACATTCTGTCCGTAGCGTTTTAAAAAAAACCTCAAATGCAATGGTAATGACTTACCCATTTCAAGGTACTCTGGGAAAAGGCCCATGTTCCCAAAATCAACCAATTTGAAATCCTTTACCCATTGCAGGGGACTTTTGATTCTGAAACCAAAAGACACTAGTAAGCTCAAAAAATCAGTATATTTAATGACCTAAACATACCACACTTATACAAATATCAAGAATAGCTATGAGATAAAATAATTTGAGATGGGATTATCAGCAGAAATAAAGTTTTTAATAATTTTAGTTAGAGTGACCGCGAATTCGGCCCTGGGTAGTTAGCAGGTATATAAAGCGATACTTCTATTTCTGAAGAAATAACTAGGGTCGGCACTGCCCTTTCTGCCCATACGGAATACAATAATGTAAATAAGAAAAACATCACATAACTTTCGACAAATGGCTGATAAACCACTTCCACTATCGACATGATGTCGATAGTGGAAGTGGTTATAACATCAAATAAACAATCAAAATGATAACAATGATTTTGACGTCTATGATTTATTCTAGATGAACAATACTCCGAAAAACCACAAGGCACGGTCCTAAACCAACGTTCTTTGCCACATCACTATTCTCTGCTATGCCAGATGTTAAATGTCCCGGCCGGTGACGGGCAACGGCATCAAGGCACAAGGCGTCTGGTTATGCGATCGCCAATCCGTCAGCCAAGAGTGGCGTGGAGTTATATCCTCCAAAATCTAATCATTTATTCAACATACATCTCACTTGTAGAACGTAATTTTTTTTAAATCTACCACCATTTCGTAATGAGATTCCTCTGACGGAGAAGAAACCGTAAGTATCCTCTCTTATTCTTGTAATTTTTTGAAAACAATACGTCTAAATATTCTAATATTACAATATTGTTGGTAAGTTTGGCCTCTCCAGAGTTGGAAGACGCCAAAATAAAAGTCAACCTTCAGAAATCCCGTACAAGCTAGGTCAAACATCTATTTTACTATAGGCCGACCGTTGGTAAGATCTTGAAATCCGTAGTGACAGACGGGACGACATAAAGCTGTTTGTTTTCCAACCAGGTACCACACGACGAGCATCTGTAATATTATAAGAATCGAAAGTGTAGCCACATACCGGTTTTTCCTTCCGATAGTGCGCGCGATGTTCCACCACTTGAGCAAGTAGGGCATCATCATCTCGACAACTGTGTTGATGAACTGCTTCCCCACCATAATGATGGCCAGCTGGATGGATAGCTCGAGCAGGCAGCCGCCGGGAGCACACTGAATAAAAATCATAAATTGTAGCTCTGCTACAGCTAACCCTTACAAAATACAGATGCAGAACAAGACTGCTACTTTGCATCATATGTCCATCGTACTCCTCGGTTACGTTACGTTATTTATTTATTTATTTATAATATACAGATGGAATGTGACGTTTCGATATTAAATTTAATGTCTCATTTACCGGACTAAATATCAATTATATAAGTACAGTTGTTTAGACATATGACTTTTTTTTAGTTTTAATTACTTTATATATAATAAAATATAATAATAATTAACAAGGCCAACGTGATCCAGGTCAAAGACCTTATCGGCCAACCGCGACAGCTCCGCTGAAAAAATCCCGCGAGGTCGCCGCTCTTACCGAAGTCTTTACGTATATAATTATTTGTAGTACATATAGTTTGTAGAGCGGTATTATTTGTCAATGTATTGTATTGTATAATATTTTGACGGCTCGGTGGCGTAGTGGCTAAGCGTTTAGCTGCGGCGCTGTGGGTCGCGGGTTCGATTCCCGCAAATGGACTAGTATTTGTATGGACTACAAATAATAGTTCCCGATCTGGGTGTTTGTCCGTGTGCAATTCATGTATGTAAACTGCCTCCGCGACACAGGAGAAATTCCTACAGCGGAAGGTAACGTTTTTTAAAAGAAGAAAAAAAAAATGTATCACTATCCAGATACCAAGACACAGGGAATCTTAGTTTGGAACTGGATAACTGATTATTGTGCATATTATTATTATTCATAACTAATAATGTACGATTTCCATACAACCATTCGCATTGTTTCTAATAAGTTATGATGAAAAGTACGATGAAAGGATATAGATAAATGTCTAGACATCTGACCACCCCTGTATCTGGCATTGGGTGGTCAATGACACAGGTGTTTTTGAGCCTCATTTTAAACCATAATTCCTGAGGATATTTGGCAGGCGGCTTGGCAACTGTTGTATTACGGTTCGTACAAGACGGTGCAATCTTCGGATTTATTGATTCCCTTAATTGCCCTTAGTTGGTGTCATACACCCATGGGACCGGATAGCAACATAACAAAATTTTACATATAGAAACTACTTTTAAGTTTAATTACATGATTACTTTTATATGATACCCAATGAAATTGAATATTCAATACTAAATGAATTTTCTTTTATTTCGTTAATAAACATTACGGTATTATGTTTAGTTCTTAATGAATAATACCTACCTCCTCTTGCCTGTGTCCGAATAATCTGACATAGTCACCCGGTCGGCCGACGATCTTTCCCTTAAAGAAAGCGATGTAGAATATAGACGCGTAGTAGTTCACGAACTGCAGAAGGTATATCTTGAGTGTGAGCGAGTCGTCGAACTCGGTCTGAGTCCGCAACAATTCCTTCTCGGTTAACCATTCCGCTAAGTACTGGTACACCTGGAAGATGATTGAAAAATATTATGCACTTTACCTATTTAGAAATAAGGACGATATTGACAAATCAAGAATATAATTTTAATTTTTTTATAACCATTAACCATTTTGCGCGATGAGCAAGCTTTGATCGTTTTGAAATTATATTTATTTTAACAATCGGACAAATTCAATTTTGTATCCATAGCGACTATTGTCCAGGTTGAATGCAACGTTACGATATTAAATTAAATCTCTTATTCTACAGACTATTTAGTTACAGGATATTTTTACATTTTGTTACTTTGGGCCAAGACATATTTGTCTAATCCTATAAGTCCATAGTTGCGCTAATAGGTACGAAAACTAGGTCAAAGTTCATATCGGCCGTCCGCGTGCGTTGACCGCGTTTTTAAGTCACCGACGCGCCGTCAGAGAAATCGCGCAATGTCGCCGCTGTAGCGATGAGAGGTTTGGTTCGAGTTGAGGTCAATAAACTATTATTTATAATTGTTAGGATGTTTAGACAGTTTGATAAAAATTTGAAATGTAAATTTTTTTCACTGTTTCTAAATAATTATCTACGACTCAATACTGACTCTTAGCGCTACTACTAACAAAGTTTCTATTAAATGACAATAACGTGGAATCATCCTGTATCCAGATCAGAGTCATTTAAAACCGCAACCATCTAGGTTTGGATCAATAGTATTAAAACAAAATTTGAACCAGAACTATTTCCTACGTATTCGAGGTCGTTAAAACATTAGGATAACTCTGGATTTTTATTACACTGTACACGGTGCTCTAATAGTCTAATATCTTGTAGAATGGCGACGAAGCACGTTTGGGGCCTCACAAAAAAAAATCGAAATATTAATTATATATAGCATGCGCACCTCGTGCAGGAGATTGGTATTAAGAGAAAGAGATGTCATAGTCCCCCTTACACTCCCATCACTCACATAATTGAAAATGCATATGAAGACGAGATTGATGCAGGCCGCCGTCGCCGTAGTGAACATGATGGGGTTGGAGGTGATGAGCACGTTGTCGTTGTGGCGCAGGATGCTGGCTCCCAGCAGCGACATGCGGTACAGCACAACGCCCAGCACCGTGGCCAGCGCCAGCAGCACCAGCAGCGCCACCACGCTGAACGACATGAGAGTGGCGGGCAGCCGCATGCGCCAGAACGGCACCATCGGCTCGCGCTCGCCCGTAACCACGTTCAGCTGTATGAAAAAGGAATTCACTTTCGCCGCACGACGTTTCAATTGGTCACGTCGGCAAATCAAGAATATACAGTTGACACTATCGAAAATAAATCACGTTATTGTAAAGGTAGTCTAGGAGGTGAATAGCTTAATAATTTTATATGGAAAATAAGCCCTCACAACCGTTTACCCAATACACATAATCAGAGGTCTTAGTCAATGATTCGAACATTGATTTCAGTCAGTTCTTCAACCCACTTTGCCGTGTGACTGCCAACGGCGTAAGAATCTGTTACCCCTTTTCATCCTCTTCGTGTGTCGCAAGAGGTCGCCTCTTATGACACTCATGGAAAAGAAAGTCTTAACATATTTAATAAAAAATATATTTTACAGTGTTCAAATAAAAATATGTCAACTAACCAATTCATATTTTAACAAAACACAGTGACCAAAATAAAATAAACTCTACTACCTGTCTCCGCTTAACGTGCGCCAGCCGAGCCAGATACTGCGGCCTCGGGTGCTCCTCGTACACGTCGAAGCCGGTGAGGTCCCATCTGTGGGTCATCTCGGCAGAATACCGCTTCCACAGTTCTAGGAAACATGCAGCTGCAACCAAACATAGGAACGGATATACGCTGTTACTTCACCAGCATCAGTACGGCGACGAGCTGTTATCAAAAGTCGACAAGTGTTACGGCAATGCGTTCTGGCTCTTACAATTCTTGATACAATGAAAATCAATTGTATCTTTTATGGCACCGATCGTGAAGCAGCATTGTTTACGTTTTAATTTTATTGTCAGGGGCCTGTGTCTAGTTGTGCATTATACAAACGGTTTTGATTTCTAAACGTTTTTAAAGGTTTCAGGGGTATAGGCATCCGATAATCGAACGACATAATATTAAATATTTATTTTTACCATACATTGATATTTCGAGTGTTTTACAGGCGACCGAGATGTTTGACGTCCTGATGTCATAATTAACCCGGCCACCATCACCTAAGTTTTTATATTATTACACTGTATTATTAAAAAGATGTGCATTTGAAATGAAACCATTATTTATGCATATGTGATCACGGGAAGACTCAGGTGTTAGACGTCCTGATGTCACAATTAACACAGCCATTCATGTTAACAATGTTAACATTCATTAACACAGACCTTCAGCTTTTATACATTTTAGTCCGATCTACGCAGAATATACTCACGGTATCTTGAGATCGTGCAGTGGTATGCTTGGTCTTGGATTTAATTTTATTAATTGCTGGATCGGTAACCGAGGCGGTAGCACCCAGCCATGTCCTCAATTGAAATAAGGATGTTTTAATTTCAATAGCCTCGCGAATCATCCGTGGCAGGAATCGGTGTTCTTTAGCGAGGACATGTGATCTGTCAAATCTTATATATTGGTTGGGGCGATCAGGGTGGAGCTATTCAGAATATGATCACAGACTACAGACTTCCTAGAGCGCCTATGTTTTACATCAGCTATGTGTTCCTTGACGCGGGTTTTAATTGTTCTTTATGTTTTCAAATGTTAAATAAATTTGTAATTAATTCGCATAAATACAAGAAACCAATTATTTTTGTATTTAATATGCTACTTATTATGATGGCGGAAAAATAATTGCTTAACGTTTTTTATGTACATGTACTGAAGCTTGTTTTAAAACAAAAACTCACCCCAAAAGCTCATGAATATAGCGAAGAACACCGTGGTGTAGTTGTCGAAGAGGTAGGTGACGCGCGACTGCAGGCACGTGTCGCGCAGGTCCCAGTAGTCGCAGAAGTAGTCGCACAGCGGGCACATCTTTATCTTGGAATTGTAGTTGCAGATGTCCTCACTGGACGAAAACACAAAATTGTACGAAACCATCACAGTAATGGTAAAGAGAATTGTCCACAGTTGGGCATAGGCCTCGCCCCAGTAGCGAGGAGATTATCATCGCGCTTCGATCACGAAGTCTAAGTAAAATGAGTGTCGCGGCTCATTATGTCGGTACTGCACGTCTAATTAACGTGATTATAGCCAGAAGACGGGTCGTCACTCCACCTTGTGGGGGGTCACCGACGCCCACGAACACCAGAGGAGCAACAGATGTGCTGCCGGCTTTAAGGAAGGAATAGGCTCTTTTCTTGAAGGTTCCCTAAGTCAGCTCGCGACAGCTGATTGCACAAAGTCAAAGTGCGTGGCAGAAAGCTTCGAGTAAAACGCACTGTGGTGGAATGCCAACTGTCTAGGTGGTATTGATGGAACTTGGAATTCTGCCGCGATGTATGATGGTAAAACTCTGCGGCTGGGATCAATCCGAACAGTTCTTCAGAACATTCCCCGTGGTAAATTTTGTAATGCAAAGAGAAACAAAAAGGATCAGGTTGCTGATCCTTACGGGAATATCGGTTATCCACGTTCTGCAGCGGATATAGACGTTGCAAAACACCGAGCCTTTCCGTGAAACTTTGAGCTTCCTCATACGGCCTGCAGCGAAAGACCACGTCATCAATTCCGTCAGTCACCACTGGCTATTCGCACTTTGCTCTGGAGGCTTTGAGATATACTGGACGAGAAGACGCGACGTAGTTTCCCGAACACAGCACAGCGTATTTGAATTCGTCGATAGACCTGTGGTTCGAAGTTGGATTTACCTAGTCGGACAATATACCTACTCATCGATAACTTCGAGCGCAGTGCTACCAACAACAACCGGTATTGGTGTGATATGGGCGTCAGAGACATGATCTTCGTCAAGTCAATCTAATGAACATTAAAGACATATTTAGGTCATTCAGCATAATGCCGAGCTCCTAGAATGACCTATTCGCCTGCTTGAAAAATAATCATAAAATACATATATATGATCCATCACTCAGGTACAATCGTTTATATTCATCATACAAGTATTTACCCCTATCGGGATTAGAACGCGCAGTTCTTAACTTATTGGAGTAGAATATGTTACCTCGGTTTATTGGAGTAGACCGTCGCAGCAGAATAAATGACACATATAAGTCCAACGACAGACGCCGGGATGAGCATATGTGTATAGAAGCCCAGCCAAGCGAAGTACAGCCCTGTAAAAAAACGTAATTTATTATAACACAAATCGTGAAAAAATCGAGGGTCAGATAAACCTGCCAGCAAGACTTTCTTCCATTATCTATTTAAGATGCTTCTCAGACCCAAGTTAAAGCATTTAATGTTGTATGAAAAGAATAATGTATTTAAAAAAAAAACATTGCGGAACTAGTTATTGCACTTGATATTACTTCGCATCTAAATGGGTAGAAGATAGGATAGACTAGGAGTTATGCTTATTTTGTATATTGAAAGAATATAAACTTTAGTGACAGGTGATAACGTGTAATTTAGATGAATATGATATGTAACTAGAAAATAAAAAACTTCTCACCAATTTTCACTCCAAAGTAGTCCTTGACGTAATCCAATGGTTGATATTTGAGACCTTTAGACACACTCGCCCATTCAGTATACAGCAAATGTCGCATGGAGCCAGGGGTTTTTAGATCACCCTGCAACAATAAGCTTCTGCGTTAATTCGTTGAAAAATCTATGAGAAACTTGCAAATCATTCTAAAATTATAAGATTTACGCTCTGAGCGCTCGCTTCGACGTGTTGATCCAATATTGACCACTAAAACGGAGATTACCACGTGCTCGGTGAAGTTAAACATCATAATAACAACTGCATGTCTTTGAAATACAATTAACATATCGAGGACACGTGAAGTCCGTCAACCCACATTACATTTGTTTTTATGCATGGCCTTTGCTTTGTTTTTATTGAATCGGAGTGACAAACGATAAACTTATAGATCACCTGATGATAAGTTACATACTGCATCCCATGGACATCTGCAAACATGTTCAATTGAATAAGATTACCGATGCGTTATCACCCCTGAGGACTCAGATGGAATAGCTGTAATTATATGAGCTCTCAATATTTTTCAAAACAGTTACGAAAACAATAACAGTGATTGCACTGTTGAAGGATAGGCGAAAAAGGTCTGCCTAGATAATTGTGCTAAATTTAAAGGAGGCCTAGCATTGGTACTTTTATACACAGCTCCTGTACTTCGTCAAATTTGCTACATATGATGACGTCGTTGTGTGAATAGACGAGGACCTCATCGTACCGGTGTTAAGTTGATGGACTCACGTCATGCAAGGGGTATGCGGCACTGTACGTGTTGTTGGATATCAGGCGAGCGATGCCGAATGCGAAGTCGTCGCTGTGCAGCTCCGAGAACCGTTTCCGGTCCAGTATGAACTGCACGATGCGGGAGCGGATCGCCGGCGTCCAGAAGCAATCCGCCGCCGTGTCAAATCTATAGGAACGACAGGTTTGAAGCGTATAAGCGATCGCGTTACGGCTAAGCACCTCAACGGTGACGGCGCAGTGGCGTAGTGGCTAAGCGTTTAGCTGCGGCGCTGCGGGTCGCGGGTTCTATTCCCGCACGGGACAAGTATTTGCATGGACTACAAATAATAGTTTCCGATCTGGGTGGTTATCCATGTGCAATTCATGTATGTGAACTGCCACCGCGACGCAGAAGAAATTCCTACTGTGGTTAAAAAAAGACAATGGTCAGCGTAACGTTACGCCTCGGTGTTGGAATTTTGTTAGTCTCGCACTAGTGATGCTGCTCTCCATCACTAGTCTGTGGGCTTTGGGTTCGGCCAACTCGAATAGATTTTCCGCCACCATAGGATCACCAGAGCCTCGTTTGTTTTCGAGCAGGGCGCACCACGTGCAGGTGGGTTAGGCCATTAGGAGAAAAAGTTTGGAGAAACATTTGGTAAGCTAGAGGTCAGGGGGCTCGCTTTAGTTTCATAGAGCGCGAGAGATGTGTGTTTCAGAATCGGTATAGAGTCCGCCAACCCGCACTACAGCAGCGTGGCGGACCCTTCCCGGCTCCAAACTCTCCCAGACATTTGAGAAGGAAGCATTTGCCCAGCAGTGAGCATTTGCGGGCTGCTATTTTACTTTTACATCACAATCACCAACACAAGGTATTTGAATATTTTAATAAACAAACTGGACGTATGAGCAATGTGCCTTTTTTTGTTAAAACCTCAATGCTTCTCTTATAACTCTGAAACGCTACTCACAAGTATTCCTTGTCCTTTGAGTATATGGCTGTAAGTCGATGCTTCCTCTCGGGGAACTTCTGCGGGTCCACTCTGATCTTCGACATGATGCGATCCCAGTAATCCTCTAGCCGATCTATCAGACTGTTCGTTTTCTCGTGCACGTCTTTTAAAGCTGAGAACTGGGAAATTGTGCCTTATTGCAATACGGTTACGTTAACGACTAAATGAGTTCCAGTGAAATTGAACTATAACGACTTAAAAGCATTTAATGGTGGAAGCTTTGAGCGAGATTTTCTTAAAGTACTGCACCATGATGCGTTGTTGTCAGCGATAATAAAGTTTATTGTGGCAATTACGTTTGCTATTCAAAATGCGGTATATTCGAATACATTGGAGACTTGTTATAGGATGACAGTATGAATAGAATGCCACTGTTTATGTTAATAATTATAAAAATAGATTTAATGATATTAAAACTGGAACACGAAATTATGATAAATATAAATTTAGTTGGTGTTTGAAGACGCAACGTGGTAAAGGATTTATCTTGCATATGAACCTCAGTTTCAAGTACTAACTTATAATTTCTGTTAAGTACAGTTTCAAACTTGAACGTAAGTTTCGAAGTACGAACGTAAAGTTTAGGTGACTTTTGCGTTAACCGTTTACGTTTAAATTCAGGTGTAAAATAAAACAGCTTTTGGATAAGTAAATACTTGGTTCGTATTACTTTTTGTGTTGGTACAAATAGAATGAGCAACTCAGTCGCAAAATATAAAGGCAGCCTTTTTATCTCTGTTCAATAGCATGAAAATGACAACTCAGTAAACATAAAAACTCATACACCATTGGCCATGCAATGCAATTTAACATACGTGGAATCTTAAGTTTCATGGAAACATTAATAGTGCATTACTGTCTCTACCTTACTATGTGGTTTGCTTCTTTCTCTTTAAAAAAAGAAAGCAGTGTTGCAAAATTCGGGCACACCAAAGTAAAAACTATGAGGGCTCGTTATTTTAATTGTAATTAAATTAGCTTTGCCTACACTGATTTTACTGATACAATCGAATAATTAAAACGATAAAAAAATTGCAATGTACACTATGTTTTTAATATTATCATCAATGTGCAGTGTCGTAGATGTAAACGGGAAACTAAAGCAATGATATGACAGCGTCGGAACACGATCACCCCGCCATAGACAAACAGCAGAATGACGAGGAAGCCGCAACGAAGGCCATAGTTTTAGCACAAGCTTCGACTGCTGAGAAGGAACGATTATAAGCTTTTTTTTCCGTGACGTAATATTGAATGATTATTACACACTACATTAATATAGTAACGATAAAAAAAAAACAGTTACGGAGTTTATTTTCTACATATGTGTCGACGTTTATATCACGCGGTAAAGTTGAGAAACATCACCCCGACTTTCCCATCGTCTTTGTTTGTCTACATCCAATGTTAAGCATGTCCAAGGGTCCAGTGTTAATAGCAAGATCCGAAACCGTACCAAACGTTAATTAAATTTTTATACGTATTACATATGATGCAAATAAGGATGAATAAAAAAGTTATATTGTTGAAATCAAACCCCTGAATCAGTGAAGGTAATTTCATGCAATTACAATGTTATGTACTGTACATAACATTGTAATTGCATGAAGGTATGCGTGTAAGTATCTGTGTATAATTTCTTTCACTTTGGTTTTCTTTAAGTTTTATGCTCTTTTACTGTAATTGTTATGAACAACGCCGGGTACAAAGTATATATAAAAAATGAAATTAATCCGGAACCACTTTGTTGTTATGCTACTAGAAGTGCTGTGTCACTGACTACTTAGTTTTGTAATTTCCCATGACGTGTTTCCATTGACAACAATAATAATAGCAATCTTGAAAATTAATATGTGACTATTTCGAAAATAAAATTATAGTAATCTGGTTTTTTATGGAAAAAGGGGCAAAGGAGCAAGCGGCTCACCTGATGGTAAGTGATTACCGTCGGCAACGTAAAACTGTAACACCGGAGGGGCTCCAGGTGCGGTGCCTGTTTTTAAGGATGATGGGGTATGAGGAGGGGGAATGAGGATCCGGTTACCACACTCACCGGAAACACAGAAGCCATGATTCCTATACTTCACGCCGGTATTCTGCGAGGTCGTGGTACTACCCCGGATGAGCCGACCCATTAGAGCAGCAGCGAAAGCCACTGCTTGGCTCTATCACGAACAAGTACGGCAGGGCATGTTGTCTTATCAAATATAAGAATGTATTATATAAAGTGGAATAATGACTTAAAGCTCTATGGAGATTGAGGCTGAACAATCTCATCAAAATTATTGAAGTTAGTTATTTCAGTCCATGCATAAAAGTAGCAGCCTGTTAGTGCAAACTGCTGGGTAAAGGCCTCCTTCTCAAACATTTTAGAGTGTTTTGGAGCCCGCTAGACTGCTTCAGTGCGGGTTCGCGGAATTCACTAAAACCTAAAACCCCGATAAAAAATTTTATTTATTATTTCTCAGACATGCAGGTACAGCACTTAAAATTATTAGTTACAATTTTAGTGGTGCCGGCACCGGGGATCGAACCCAGTTCACTCGCGCTCTATGAAACTAAAGTGAGGACCTGACCACTAAGCTACCACGGCTAGTCGATGCATACAGATTTAGAAACAAACATTTATACAGCAGACATGCAAACAAACAACGATAATTCTATTCGTTATCGACTACGGGAATGTTAAAATCTACAACAACTACTAAAACATTAATACAATTTTACTAAATGACCATAACATGAACACAATATTTCTATATAAAAGTTTATAGGTGTAAAATCTAATCAGTTTTAAATCAAAAATAACTAAACATGGAACCAGGACCAACAAATAGAAATTTACGTTACTCTCGATATGATACGTTAATAAAATTAAATATTGTCAAAGTACACTATGAAAAAGCCATTTTTTTATTGCAAAACTCTTTAAATTCATCGTCAATTAATAAAATTAAATCCATAGTATATTGTTAATAAGTCACATCCATATGTAGCCACCGTTACGACAAACATTACAATACATAGCTATAATGTTACAAGAAGCGCCATGTTGGTTAGCAAAGCGAGCGGGCCGTCGTGAGAACGACATCTGCATACCTTCGACATATACATGGCGGCATTCAGTATTGCATTCGTCTTCCCACTTTTTCTTATCTTACTGCAATCCTATGAACGTAGATATAATTAAAACAAACTCTTGTGTGCGATGGGCACCAAATGCGTGCGTACTTGTGCTGATGAATATATCTTTGAAATGTCGTTGCACTATGAAGAGGAAAATTTTTGATCGTAATATACTCAGTGCTTTTATCTATGCACACTATTCAATTTTATTGACAAACCATTAACATTGTATAGGCTCTGGATTTGTCTTGAATTTGCAATAACACAAATACAGTAATCACGTTAAGAATGTATGTGTAATGTCTCTTCCATATATTTTAACTCTTTATATTTTAAAAAACGTAAATAAAAAATAAGCCAAAGAATGGACGAAAAAGAAAAACAAATATTCCTGATCATTTCAATTATTAAAATAAAAACATCCAATATTAACTATGCACACATTTACAGCTTTTTAAACAACATTCTATGGTTATTCCTTATGTAAGGAAGCTAAAGGTAGTCCCGTAAGTTGTAACTGAAGCCATAGTACGAAATAGTAATATGCATTGAATTAGAACACCGACGTACCCGCGATATTTACTTGTACATACCTTCATCGGCATTCTTAGCTTCAATATTTCACTGTAGTCCCTCAGTACTCCCAATGGTGCGTGGATCTACACGAAATGTATGAATATAATGAATAATACCTTAACACATTTAGTCACAACTCAAGTACAAATCGGTAGTTGCGCACACTCTTAACACAATAGTTTTGGGTTGAACTCGTTTGAGATAAGATTTCCTCAAGTTAGTTTCATCATCATCATCATCATCATCATCATCATTTCAGCCTATCAGAAGTCCACTGCTGAACATAGGCCTCGCCCAAAGATTGCCACGAAGCTCGGTCCTGAGCCACCTGCATCCATCGACTTCCCGCAACACTGCGCAGGTCGTCACTCCATCTTAGTTAGTCAAGTTAGTTTACCCTTGAGGAAATCTAGCTTAGACTAAACTGCGTATGGGTTTTACATTTCAAATCGAAATTTAAGAATTATTAAAGTGCACTGTCAGTGAAATTAGTATTAGGTAGACGGGGGCGCTTATCATCAATTTCTCCAATACATTTGCCCGGCTAACCAACAAACAAGGCGCTGGCGACTGAACGATGGCGTAATACCTTAGAAATTACCATCCGAATTCGCCGTGCCCAAGGTCCCAAAAACTATTGGTAGGGAGCTGCATCTCCAGTGCCAGAGCACCGGCACCGCGCACATCGGCGCTGCGCGGTGAGTATGAGCAAGACTTCCAAGAAATACATGCCCCGGCGCTGTAATGAGGAGGCCTATGTGCAGCAGTGGATTAAAATAATAAGAATTCTGACGTCCATGTTATATGCCCGGCGCAGACGGCAAAGAATAAATACATTTACATTTCACAAACAGCATTTTCTGGGGCAAATGTGTTCCTTACTCTGCATATGCTGGTTGTAGTCAAGCAGCACAGCTTTTCTGCTGACGCCGTTCGGTTAAGTCACGATGGCAACATGTAGCCCCTCATATGTAGCCGGGGTCTCGTCCCTATCGACAACGTGACGTCATCTCACCTTAACAAAGTGCAAGCCGTGCAAGTCTTCCGGCGCCTCCTTCTCCAGCTGCAGTCCTTCACTCTCGAGATTCTGCTCAAATATTCTCCTCTGCTCGTAAGCCTCCGGCGTTGTGGAGTTCTCTTTGCCCGCTTCCCACACCAGCACAAAGTCCACGGAGCGGACACCATCATTGAAGGTGAGTGAGGGGTTGTTTAGTATACCTCCCATTACTATCCTGTTACGAAAACGTTTTACATTGACACATAAATCCAGCTACGGGTTTGTGAGACCTGAAATTTTCTTGTTCTTTAGTACTGTATATTTCAGGTCTGCTAACTCTTCAAGATATATGTATCAAATACCCGCGGTTTCTATTAGTCCATTCTTACGAAACCCACGGCGAGAACGGCGGTAGCACAAATTCAATTCCAAATTAAACAATCTCAATGACCTTAAAACCTATACCTTCAATTTACTTTTCTTTTAAATATACTAAAAATTACTTAACTGCTAATTTACTCTATGGACGTGCTCCCCTCATTTAACACGTCACGAGTCATTACAACATAATGTGTATTGTTTGAACACGTTAATCAATAATAGTAAGTGAATAACGCGAATTTGAATTATATAAATTGGAAGTGTTTCACTTTCATGGTGTTCGACACGTCGTGAGTAAACCTGCATGTCTGAAGGCCTATAATGTCATTTTTATTTATTTTAAACTGTACTACCAAAATGTCTAGTTCTTGGTTGTGATTTCCGTACGACTTTGTACTCCTCTCTCCCACCTACCCTTAACAGTAGGCTTAAAAGAGATGATATCTCGTTGATAAGTAGTATCGCAAATTTATTGCATCACTTGCTTAAGAGATAGTTAGAATTCAAATGCTGTAAGGGATAAAAATGTTGGACAAGTTATCCATGCAAATATTAATATATAATCGCACACAAACATTCACATCACATTTAAAACATTAATAAATATATACTAGCAAACGAAACGTCACATCAATAACAATACATAAGCAACAAAAAAAAAACCCCAGTTTTCTACAAAATATCACGTTTCTTTTTCTATTTCATAACCGTTACAAAAGCATGGAGAGAGCTTTTGCTATTTTAATTCTTGCCAAATATTGATAAGAAATTTACGTGATGTATTCTTCAAAATGTAGTTTCTCTTCATGAAAAATTTGTTAAAATTACATTACCAAAAATGGTGGTTTACTAATGGTGATTTATCATAAATTTCAGTATTTTCTTAATCAAGTATCGTCGATACTAAGGTTTTAGACACCTCAATATTTAACTATACTCATATACACAGAAACTACACTTTGATCAATGAATCGCTGCGTGATAAATATCAATTGCTTCACTAATCGAGTCCATGTTTATGTCTATTTGACAAAATATGCGACATAACATTTGTCGACAAACTTATTACAAAAAAGGCTACTTGATTTTTATTTCATCCGCTCACAAAAATGGGTTTGCCAATGACAACGATGTTATGTATTATGACTGCGAATAAGCAATTAAAACATCAGTCGATGGTAAAAAGTATTCATTCAGATTATAATCGGCCGAACGAAATATGTTCATGCGCCCCTAACCTAACAATAACAACTTACCAAATTCATTTTTTTTTATCCTAAGCCAGTGAATTGTTGATGTTTGTGTTGGCCCAAATAAGTGATCGAATGTTTGATGATAACTACCAAAACGTATTACTTACGAGCAATGATTGGCCATTGGTTTGCCATTATTGTTGGACGTATCTGGTCGTAATGTGGCGGGTTCGCCGCAACCACATTCTTCGGCAGCGCGCGTCGATGCTTCGCTACCGTTGTCTCTGAAAGTGTTCAGTTCACTATACTGCCTTTTGGTTCTATTATTTAATTCTCCGAAGAATATCCCTGCCATTTTGAGTAAGTAAAGACATTGTAGCCTTAATATGCGAAATCTCCTTTTGATTGCATCTTCGATTTAAGAACAAACTAAAGGGCTGTGTATTATATATTCGGCGGGTTGCTTAATTTACCAAGCATCTAACTTTCACAGTTTTCGAAAAAAAAAAATATCGGTGGTCGGAGCTCTAGACATTATGGTCTTTTCAACCCACTTTTCACCAGAGGTTGTTACGCACAACGTAACCGGATGTGAGCTTGTCGGCGACAGTTTTAGTATCCAAGCCATAGATACAAATTGGACATAACTTTCGAAAAACTCAATGGTGCGAGTTCTTCCACATAGATGATCGAACCCTAATCTCATGATTTGGAAACTGATCCTGTATATACTATATTTTAGTATATACACTGAAATATTGCTATGTATAAGTAAATACACTGAAGTGTTTAGGGGATCTGACCGCATACTTCAGAAAATCGAGAGGAAACCGTGGGTAGGCTAATTACTTACTTAAAACTTTAACAGCGCACCGTGCTATGTTACATAATTTTATAATATTAATAATTTTCGTGGTTGTGGGAATTCAATATCGGCGGCAATGAAAGAGAAAAGAAAAAAAAATAATGCTAATAAAAAATTTAATTAAAATATAGCACGACAATAGTATTATAAGAAATAACAGAGATCTATACGAAACTGTACCTGAACTGTAGACTCGACTTCAATTACGAAAAAATGGAAAAGACACTCTGTCTAAATAGATATTAGATAACTAAAATATAGGAATTTGCTCATAGTACCCTTATACTATGAGTAAACTTATATAATTCTTAAATAACAAAAAGAGAGCGGTTAAACACGAAAGGATCCATTCCAAAAATATTTTGTTATTCACTCTGATAATAAGCTATAAGATGCCAACTTACAATATTTCTGGTGGAAAGCGGATAACGTTAAGTCTAAACGACACCACTTGTGTCCACTTGGCCAAGAAACATTTTAATATAGGTAATTATTACTGTCAGCCATTTACTTTTATTTTTAGCAAATAAAATTTAGAAGTATTCGAAGTTAATAAAATACGAAAAAATATTAAGGGATGTTGAAAAAATGCAAATGTTTTCACTCATTTCAAGGTTGAACCTGTTCAATGAAAAAGGTCATGTCGGAACAAGTGGAGAAACGGGAGATCTAGTGGTACTATTTAAAAAAAATGTTAGTTACTACAAAATTGTTCCGCGTACATACTTTGAAATCCAATAAACGTTTGGCAAATGCTGATCTACGAATATGTTCTCACTCAAACATTGGTTGCATGTGTACGACGATAAAAAATAGTTCCAAGGTTCCAACAAGTATAATTTATCAACAATTCGGGCGATACGACGTACTCCAAAGTGTTTTAAGTTTTAGACCATTAAAAAATAAGCAACGCTCTAATGCCCTTCCTTACCTACTCAGGCAGCGAATTGAGATATGAATTAAGTATTGTAAAAGTATTTTAACCAAACATCAATCAATGGTAATTCTCACAAAAATTAGTTTTACCTTCCTTCCGGATCGTTGGTTTTGTTGAACTATAATTTACGTATAATATTGCATCCGACTCCTCCTCCGACCGTGTAATATGTTAATCAGTCCATCTAATGATGTCTAGTGCATCTACATTGGTATGGACAATGATGCATCATCGTCATCATCAGTTCCAAGCATTGCATTCCAGTAAGCTGCTGGTAGACGCTGATTTTAGTATACAAGTCTCCGGACTCCGTCTTACCACTTTATTGTCTGACAATTTTAGTGCATACATAAAATGAGCGTTCCTGATTAACATGAAAATCTATAACCTCAAATTCTAATGAGTTTGGAAGCGTAAATATATAAGGGTTAATTGAATAAAATGACTAACTTCGGTTTTTGTTTTTCTTAGACCTTTATAATATGCGTCCAAATACGAAACTTAACTAACTATATAGTTGTGGAATAAGTGCAAGTACTTGCTCCAACCAACAAGTACACATGGAGTTCCACATATTCAATGGTTGTAATATTAATTGAAATCGCTGTCACCTATCTATGTAACCCTAAACCTTTCAACGTAATTTCTTAAACGCTTAAATGCATGTGCGTAGGTTGCCGACGAACTTCACAACCTATTAACATTATGATACGTTTCAACAGCATCGAAGAATAAATTCATACCGAACGTGACTGTTCAAGTTACACGGATACAATACAGAAAATTTTGCAGAAGCTATTGTAGAAAAATTAAGTGAAATATGTAATTTGGGGGAATATGCCATCTTTTCGTCAACAGTCAACCCCACGTCACGGCTAACGATGGAGGCTTTGGCGACTGATTAATGTCCGAAAGTCTATTAAAATATACCGAACTCAAATCCTACAAAATTGTCTAGGTACCGGCTCTACGCTCAAAAATCCAGTGCGGTGAGAACAAACAAATGTTCCATGCGTGGGATGCCAGCTTTTATTGGCGCTTTCATAGACTGGCCTGTCCTGCAGTGGGCTCGTACAGACTCTTAAGTAAAGAAATATGTGAAATTATTTTTTTTTTTACTGCTGCATTTTTTTTCTACTCAAAAGTATTTAAGTGAAACAAAAAACGATCGACGTGTTGATAATTTATATCATTGCTTTGCTCTGCGTGATGTCATTAATTAACATTTAATACATGTTACGTTAACGTACTTCCAGGCTATCGATTCAATTGCTATGTTTGTGAAGAGATGAGTAAGTTTTTAGCGGATATAACTCGGAAGTGATCCGACTCGGCCCCCTTGTTACAGATACAATGCTAACCAGAACATTAAAATGCAAAGTCCTGTTGTCTGTACACTCACACCAAACTCTAAAATGTATGTATGTATATATTCACGCCTTGTTCCCAACGGGGTAGGCAGAGACAATCTTCTTACACTTGCTACGGTCCTGACATACGTCTTTCGCTTCTCCCACTTTCATCAATCTTCGCATGCATACTCGTTGGTTTAGAATACTCTTGACCTGGCTTTTTTTCAGAACGTCTCCGATTTCATCGTGAAATGTTCGCCTAGGTCTTCCTCTCCCGACTCTACCATTTACACTCGCCTCATATATTTAAATAATAATAATAATAACTCTAAAATGTGAGTTATTAAACCTCGTACGACCCGTAAATCTTCATCATCGTCAATAGTAGTCTGCAAGACATTAGACTTCTCTCCTGGGGTGAATATGACAAATATATAATCACCAGGCTTGGTACGCAATTCGGCGATCGCTGTACAGAACGCAGAGCACCTAACATGCTGCTGCCCATCATCGATCTGTGTATTTTCGATCTAGCATCTCTAATCTCTCATCTGACTGAAATTAAACTAAGGGGAAAGCCTTGCAGCTTTCCCCTTAGTTGACTCCTACGCTAGCCACTGGAAGTAAAGGGCTGGTAGATTTTTTCTCAACACCATTACACGGTAAATATAAAACAGACACTAGGTGACGCTTACTACTGCTGGACGTCAAAGTACCTGGCACTGCGGAGTGAGCTGACTAACCGGAATCCACATAGAAGTTCTACCACCAGTCTACAGTATATCATTTACATCAATAATAATGCGTATGATCGAACGCAAGGGAAAACACAATGTAATGATCTACGACGAGACTATATACTATGACGAGAACGTCTTTTGTAATCAGAACAGACTATATAACGCTAAAGTTTCCTCGCCTTCCTGTTTCCGATAGGAAGACGGATTCCGGTAAAACATGGAATACACGAACGCTCGAACATACAAACACTGGAGAGACAGATCCGCACAATTTCTTGTACAAAGCAGTAGCAAAAGGAAATAATTTTTTCACGAAACATCCGTTGTTGTTTTGTAAATTTACGATTTTAGATATGTATTTCGCGCTGTGGAAAGATTACTTATCAGCCTAGGAGTCCTCTGGGTTGGTACCACACGCTCACCCATTTCTACCTCCAATCAGTCAACATCAAGTCAATTACAGTTGTGGTCAGGTCTGAATGGCATAGAGAGCCAGTATTATTGCAGGCTGTGAGGCATTCAATCTTAGTCCTCAAGGGTGACAACGTATCTGTTACCTTCTTCGATTGAAGTTGTTGGCAGGTGTCCATGGGGTAAGTAGCAACTTACCATCAGGTTGATTGTTAGCCAGTATTTAATCCTAATTTCATAAAAAAAAGTTGTATAAATTTACGTTTATTGATTTCTATGTTATGATTATTTATGCCTACATGTCCAGCAACTCTCTAGTAATACTGAGTTGAAAGCTTCATCTTAATTTGTCTAAAAAAAGGTTTCTACGTTATACGTATCAAGACAATTACGCCTAATGCCTAGCTAATGTAATAGATAGCGTGATCTTAAATATTTATCCTAAAAGTTGCGCAGTTCTCCAAGTAACACAACAGCGAAAGTCGTATTGGTAACTCTCCACTGTTTTTTGCGTGATGCGTGATCAGAAATACATACAGACAGACAGAAAACTTTTCTAAACATTATGGTTTCGGGATCTCGGGATATCGGGAGTACAGTAATTAAAATTTTGGAGACACAATATTGTGTATGTACAGAAATTTACTTTCGCTCGAGTTTTATTGTAGCATAGATAAAGACAAAGAGTAACAGACGGTTGATAGTAAAGATTTACGAAACGAAGGATGAGAGTAAAAACTATTAAATTAAGATAAATATATGACCCGTTCACCGACGTTAAATGTTTTAAATAATGAATTAATCAAACACAGCGTACTTCATAATGCGCGCATCACATCTTTGTTAACATAAATGCACAAATACCAATGATTGTACGTTATATTATCCCACACAAAGTTCAACGGCACAATGGCTGGCGAGTGACACATTTACTTATTAGCATACACCACTTAGTATCCAGAGATAAGAAAGAGATAACTATATGTTGACTTATTCTATTTAAAAATAATCTGCGCTGAACAATTTTGTTATAGAAAGTTATAGCAAATTTAATTGGTGGTGTATTATCTCTTTTCATAAACTAAAACAACATTGACATTCACAACTATGAAACATAAATTCGACTCGCACCAACTAAACATTAATCATTCGCTGCAAGCGTTGAAAATAACTTTTTATCAGTTCTCCATTAGCATGTGCAAATTAGCATAGCTAATAATGCTATAACGACAGACAATTAACACACAAGTTGTTAAACAAAGAACAACACAACAAATGACATCTTAACTCACCGGTCGGTGTTCATCTCCTGCGACAGATTATCCTGGTAAGAACTCAGGACGGACATGGCCTGCAGGTCGACCATCTTCTCCTGTGCGTCCCTCTCCGTCTGCCCCAAACAGGAAGAGAAAGTGTCAACCTCGTTCTAGACTCATTCAATACCATAATGCCTACAAAACTCATATTTAAAACACTTAAAAACTTCTTGGTTTCGTTTTGAATCACGAGTCAATGACAATGTGCACAGATAAAAAAATATTGCTTGTACGGTCGTACTTTGCGCGTATATCGCACGTGCGTTCCGAACATTCTTCGTGTGCTTGCATCGTAAAGTACGTAACGCAGCACTTCGATAAAAGACCTAGCGATCATCGTATAGTTCGACTCACAGAAACGTACTGCAGCGGCGGCAAGAGCAACAAGGTAAGCGCCGACCTTGGCCGTTTCACACTGACAGAAAACAAGGTTGATTCATCTGTGTTTGATTAACAATCACGAGTCTAATGCTTGTTGGAGCCGTCTCAGTTTTAATTTCATTATCCGCTTGCTTAAAGTACTACGTTATAAACACTAACACCTGTACCCATTATCGTTATAATAATGCGAATGGTGTTGTATTCGTGTGTAAAACTGAAAAACAATCGTCACGTTGCACACTAAGCGACTTATTGTAAGTTTGAAGTGACAAGTGAATGTAAAACAAATTTTAGAAAAACATTCCGAATTCAACACCGTTTCCCCATACTTAGGAGTAGAATATTTTGTACAAATTTAAATGGCTCCACCCTCGTGGTATATAGCCTATTCAATTAAAAGGGAATCATCAATTCACAATCAATTGGTTTGTTTTGCTCGACAAACATTGTTTGTTTACATTTGTTATCATTTTGCATAAATTACAGATAGTAAACCTAACTACTATATTAGTCTTAGTTCGATTAAAAGTAGTCAAAAAGTACAGGATCTGGATAAATCTTCAATAAATGATGAATGTAATCAAATAATATTAAACCCATTAATGACGTCTTTATCTTTAAATAATGTAAAACAAAGAAGCAATCCGCGTAGGTCAAGGTATTCGCTTTTAACTTCTAAGTGGATTTCAATGTGGTTTTCACTTTTTTAGAACATCTCACGCGAAAGGTTTACTTATATGTATAATACATTCTCATAGTTTAGTTCATATATTGCAGATCTGACCGAGCGAAACCGTCGCGGATCACTAGTACAATATATAGAAATTTCTATAACTTTCTAACTTCAGCCTCTATTATTATTATTAGACAATAATAAACTTTTCATTTAACTTCGTGCTTGCTTAAACGTTTTGAGATCATTCGCTAAATTATTGTCGAGTATTTAAAATTCGGTTCCCGTTCATAAAATTGCGGAAAACGGAAGACAAATTGAGTCATCGCTCATTAAAATACGATTTCGTCACTCCCTCACAATGCATCAACCTAACTACTACGAAAATGGTCCATTGTTACGACCACCACCACCGGTTCACCACACCAATTAATACACAATTCGAGTACCAAATACAAATGAGTTTTGTATTTGCTACATGAATGCTGCATCTGCATCAGATGCATCTTCTTCAGCAACGTCTAAATAGTCCACTACATGAAATAGACTACTGCTAAGAAATATTTTTTGGCGATTAGCCAATCCGTTGCCGTCACAGGGATGGATAATTCGGATCTGGCATACTAGAGATGATTATTCCGCGATCTGATGGAGATCATTACATTTTTCCTTAGTTTAATTTTACCACACCCACAGGATTTTACCAACCCAACCCATCTCGGTTGACAGATTTTCTTACTCAAACTCTCTCATCAATTTCATCGGATATGGGATGGTTTATACGACTAGGTGACACGCTTTCGACACTATATCGAGCGATGGTGACAACTTCTAATCATTAACCGGAAGGTATCGCTTTAATCGAAATAGGGCAAAGGGTCGGAAAACAACTGCCTTGCAATTTAAGTCGCGCCGTGTTCGTGCAGCCTTAGACAGGTAAATATTACATTTATGAAATATAAGTAACCCGGAGGGATTTACCTTTCGATTACTTAATTTGTTAATTCTTACTTACACACCTTTATTTAATTTATAAATTTATATTTGTTTCACACTACTTTCGTGACTCAAATATGAAAGTAGTCTGGCCATAAATAATGTAACATTTTAAAAAGGTTTTTTGTTGTAATCCAAATTTGAAATTCGTTTTAATAAAAAACAATTGTTAGAATTATCGATCTTCACCTTAAATTAAATTACAGTATGGGCGTTAAAGAAAACAGAATTGCTGTGATTTTTTTGCTCACCGGACACGGTAGCACACACGGGGCTACCGCGCGCCCTACCAGATAAACTGTGCCTAAAAAAAAAATCTATGTAAACAGTGTGTAAATTTAAAGATTCGTAGCCATTAATATAATTTTGAATAAAATATATATACACTGCTTCTTTAAAAATATGTGGATTTGAAATTAAACTATTATTTGTAAATTTTATCGCGTTTCAATTTTGTTTTTACATTTCCGACATTTCGAGTGCTTTACAGTACCGTGATCACGGGAGCACTGAGGTGTTAGAAGTCCTGGCGTCATAATTAACTAGGGCTACATTCAGCATTTAATTATAAATGTTGGTCCGATCTACGCAGAAAGTGCTCACAGTATCTTTTAGATTTAATTTAATTTATTACTGGATCCGAAGTCAGTTGTAGCACCCAGCATTTTTGATTTCAATAGTCTCGCGAATCATCCTTAGCAGGTGTTATTTTGCGAGGATTTGTGATCAAATCTAATGTAATGGTTGGGGGCATCTAATGTAATGGTTGGGGGCGATCTAGGATATGATCACAGACTGCAGGCTACCTAGAGCGTCGATGTTTCACATCAGCTTATGTAGCAGTGCAGGTTATAGGTATTCTATTTATTCTTCTTTTTTATTGCATTCCATAAATAATTGGTGAAATTGGCGTAGATTATCGCAAAACCTCTAAACAGCATAGGAATACTAAGAGGGTGATGATGCTGTGCTTTTTTTTGTACGTTGTTTCAAATAAGCACTGGTGATTAGCGGCTTGTATAGACTAAACTAAATAGTGTAAATACTGACCGCCCGGTAGTGAGAGCGAGAGAAAATACACATAATTATACATTTATCATAGCAGTGCCATATAATTTCTAACATTTCAACTGGAGTAAAACGTCTAACACAATTCTAAGGACTTCAATATGAAATTGAGAAATGCCTTACATATTTTTTTTTACTCCGACCAGTGTATTTGTTGTATTACACCCAGTATTAGGATAGAATAGAATAGAATAGAATAGAATAGTTTAGAATAGAATAGAATAGAATAGAATAGAATAGAATGGAATGGAATGGAATAGAATACGCTTTATTGCACACTAAAAACAAACGTAATTAAACATGAAAGGTGGATGGTCGGTCTTATCGCTAAAAGCGATCTCTTCAAGACAGCCTTTGGATGAACAGGATTGTTATAAATGAATTTGGAAGTTGCATAAAAGCAATTGATATACAAACAAAAAAGTACATAAAAAATAATATACACATATAAGAGAAATACATACACATTTTAAAAATAATTATTATATATGTATACACATACATAAATAGACTAAATCAATAAATATATATAATAGAACTGTCTAAATAAACGAAGTTACAAAGATAGATAATGGGCCTTGACAAGAATTTTTGAAAACTGGTAAGGATAGGGCGCGTCTTACCGATAACGGTGGGGCATTCCATAGACGGACAGCTTGTACAGAGAATGATCTGTCCAAAAATTTAGTGCTATGAACTGGCATTCTTAATTTCAAATTCTCCGATGACCTCAAAAACCGTGAAGGAGAACCATGAAGGAATTCAAAACGTTGCTTTAGATATGAATGGCAAGAAG
This sequence comes from Bhutanitis thaidina, assembly GCA_029286595.1. Classification (NCBI taxonomy): domain Eukaryota; kingdom Metazoa; phylum Arthropoda; class Insecta; order Lepidoptera; family Papilionidae; genus Bhutanitis; species Bhutanitis thaidina. The sequence continues at coordinate 9,488,996 of JAGSMS010000018.1, forward strand.
GACTATACAACACATTATATAGAAGAAAAAGAATATGAGCATTCCGGCGAAGGCGAATAGGTAGCCACTTGAGAATAGTACGAAAATGTGAAACATGATTATTAGTATTATACGTCCCGGTCATATATTAGATATATTTTATTCAGTTTTTACACTGTATTGCATATATTATTATGTTATATTGTATAAGCACATCCTTTTCCTACACATAATGTCAACGAACGTGTAATGTACATTGCAATAGTTTCGTGCTCGTCAATCGACACACAATTATTTATTATTTTAGTTCACAGCTGAACACAGGCCTCTGCAAGAAAACGCCAGCACACACTTGCATACCTACATTTCTTAGAGGGTTTGCGTGGTGAGCGCTGGGCAAGCGAGTAAGCACAGTGCCGGTTCTCGTCATTAGTCTGTGGTATTCAATCGCCAGAACGCCAACACCTGCACGTGAAGCACCCTGCTCCACTCATTTAGTTTATGAAAATATAGAAAAGTGTCTGTATGTATTTTATTTACATTTAGTACCTATATTATATTGACGAAAATTGTCCTCAAAATAACTTTAAGCGAATCGTCTCTATTTTTTCCGAGAACAACTAATTTCTTTAAGAAAACAACATTAAATTAAACGAGATAATGACGTTGTGTTTACCGAATTTTGTTTGTGGTAAATTATATAAATAAATTAGTTTGGTAATTCTATGTATCGCCACACCTCATTAGAAATTATTAAAAACCACCATTTAGCCACAAAGGAGGGTCTTAATTAGATATGACTCACAATACATTTAATTGTTTCTATTTTTAAGATTTGAATAATTTTTTTTTTATTTGGAATAAGAGTATTACCACAAACGCTGAGTGGCCACCTATCTGCTAAGTCTTAATTCCTGATCTCGAAAGCTCAGCCTGTGCCGACATTTGTGCAACAGGTCATAGGTATTAGGAACTGGTGATATTATGAGTGTTTCATTTCTGTGACACATTGTGACCTATCTTCCGATATTCGAATATGCATTGCATTGAATAAAAGAATGAGAAAATAATTGTTTGCGTCAACACTAGTAGCACTATAATATATCCTGCGAAGATAACTTCTTGTCAATGTAGTCTCTTGCCTTTATATGCATACGGAAGACCAGTGTCTAGGTGCTCTGAAACTAAAACCAGAAAAGTGCAAGTCGGACTCGCACACAGAGGTTTTAGTGGTACCGGCACCGGGGATCCAACCCTGGCCACTCGCGCTATATCAAAGTAAAGCGTAAAAACCCTGACCACTAGGCTACCACGGATTTGGTTTTTATTATTGTATTATAGTTACTAAGTCGTACCTGGAACATAAAAATTTGCAAGAGCAATTTTAAAAATAAAGACGTTGAGACATTCGGAGACACCCCTATGGGTGTGTCCGAATGTCTCTACGTCTAACCAGGCGTTATAATGCGATCACAGTACCTGACGCCTCTCACCTTAGAAACCGCTGCCAGTTATTTTGCATTGATAAAATGGTACTTGACAATGATGCATAAACAATTTTCTTCGGGTTGCATTGCAACCCGCTTGAAATTACAACGAAACGTGTGAATAAATATTTTTAATGGCTTTTACGTAACTTTTGCACGTTGTAGAATTTTTTATTACATGAATTCATTTAGCATTTGCTATTTATAGCATTACACTGCGATGAGAATTGTATTAGCACCGATAAGCTGAATATATTTTTTTATCACTACTGACTACTGACATCATTATCTAAGTATAAGTATTTGTTAGTATAAAGCTACATGTAATAACGTTTGGTGGTTGTCGTAAAAGTTCGTTAAAAAGTATGCTAGGCAATCTCATTTCCTACAAATACCTAAAAAAAAAGACTCTTCTGTCGGTTCGAATAAAACTTAGAAACTTTTGGTGTTATTAACATGTAGTTTCCAGTGACTAGTCTTTTTTTTTTTGATCCATGAGAGTAATGTACTCATTATTTTGTCTTAACTCTGGGACAATTACAAATCCGTAGCTTAAGAGACAAAATGCATGGTATGGTAATAGGTATTAATCCCACGCCGACATAACTAAAAACTATTAAGCCATGGTAGTCTAACGGTCAGGATTTTCGCTTCAATGTCATAGTACGCGAGTGATCTGGGTTTTTAATTGCAATCATTTTAAGTCCTGAACCACATCTGCTCAGAGGTGAAGGAAACCATACTGTGGAAACCTGCATGTTCCAAGAACTAATAAAAAAAAATATTTCGTGATGTGTTTGCCAATCACTGTTTAATAATAAAAAAATCTTGGACATAATATGCCTTGTAGGTGTTGTAGGTAATTTCCATAAACACTCTTAACATTCTAAAATAACTTTCAAACCTTGCAGAATTCCATAAATGCAATAAAAATTATCCCTGCCTTGTTAAGTTCATAATCTGATTCTACATGAGCACAGTACTACTAATGAAAGCTCTTCCAAGCCATTATAGCCTTAAGTAAATTACTTTGTAGCACTACAGGAGGCATGCAACTTTTGTGTCAATGTTTTAGTATACTTTATATGTAGCCATTATGGATTGCTCATGTATCAAGAGGGTTTACGCCGCATGCCTTTTTTATACAAACTTTCAAGTCCAAAATCTTCAAAATAAATGAATTGATTTTAATGAAAATTAGTATGCATAAGTAGAATACATAAATCTAAAAAGTTAGTTCATTGTAGAAAAAAGTGTATTAATGCATTTGGTAATGCGAGAGGACATTTATTCATATATATAATTAAATAGAAAATTGGTAACTTATACCTACAGTTGTAACATACTTTTCTTGCTAAATTAATAGCTTTTTTTTGTTCTTTCCTAGATGTAGGTATCCTAACAGGAATTTCCCTATGTCAATTTTTCTATATTTTTGGTCTCGACATAGTTCTAAGAGGTTGCTAGATTTTTAGCACTATTAACAAAAAATTTTTTTGCAAAATAAGTTTGTTGTAAGATGTTTTTTTATTAGATATTTATTTATAAAAAAATACAAAGGCCCATACTGACTGTGGTTTGATGATGAGCAAGTGGGTTGATGAGCACAGGGCTTGTACCCTCGAATTAGTGATACTGCTCCCCATCACTAGTCTCTGGGATTTGAGTACATCCAATTTAGATAGATTATTTGCTATCATTAGATTGCTAGAGCCTAATTTGTTAACTAGCAGGGTGTATCATAGGCAGGTAAGGTTGCCAGCAGAGTAGTGTCGGTGTAAGATAAGGCGCATATTTGCAGACGTAAATAAGCATAGTAAACCATGGCAATTACGAAAACAATTTGGGTAATACAAAATAATCTTAGTTTTCAACACTGAGAATGTAAATTTCTGATATAGCATTCACGCATAATTAGCATTCAGCTACGATCATTTGAATAATAGCTATGATAACATACACTAAAGATTGGTGTTTTACTTCTTTTGTTTGCTCACCCAACAGTTGGTACATGTGAGTCCAAGTGACAAGAGTGCACTTATACTTAGTGGTACTGTTTAGCTATACATAGAGACCTATTTTACCATGATGCTGCTACCTATGAGTAGTCTGTAGGATTTAGGGTCTACAAATTTAGATAGACTTTTTGCCATTGCCAGAGCTTAGTTTGCTAGCAGGGGCAGGGTGCACCATGTACAGGTGAAGTTGGCATTTGTATCTTTTTCCTAATTCTTTACTGGATATATAGGCTTACAGGGTGTAATTCATGAATGTTTATCAAACAGTAAACAAATATATGTATCATAATGGACTTTCGAGAATCCAGCATTATAGTTCTGCCACCAGGGAATACCATCTTCTTTTTAAACAGCCTTTAACCTGCTGGCATACTAGTTGGCAATTGCAGTATCAGACATTTTACACATAATGTTATACATCTTTAGTCTGTATATTTTTGGTCTTTCTTTTTTGAGATGGTAAAGGTGTTTCATAGAACGCCATGCGAGTTTTCATTATCCGTGAGATAAAACAATATACATCATCAATTACAAACAAAACTTCAAAAAGAGAAAAAATTCAGTACATTTTGATTTTTTACTTACTTTGTGAAATTCTCCATCTCCATCCTGGAATAGCTGTTGGAACGCAAGTTCATTCCTCTGCGCGTCAGACAGAAAAGATTCTGTCTCAGAAGCGTCTGTCCTCTTATGCTGTAATTTTACACCTCCAGCATAAATAGGAGTCGTTATCTTTGGTGTAAAGACATTTCCTTCAGGTCTTTCCAATAGAGGCTTGGGTATGTCTTCCTCTAGAGATGGATCACCGTCAGACATAACTTACACGTTCCGTTCAGTCTCAGGAAACCACAGTCATTATACGAAATACTAAACTTAGTTTTCTAACCAGCTTTGAATATGCGTTAGGAAAATTAAAAAAAATGTTGGTAACTAAATAACTTATTATACCGGAAACTATCCTTTTCAACACAATTACAGTTTTTTTGTAGGTTTTACTTATAATGAAGTTACAATTAAAAGTCACCGAAAAGACATCTAGACATCTGAACAGGTGATTAGTGAGAGGAGGTGACAAATAAAAATAAGAAATAACAACCTATTAACTACAACAACTTATACTCTATGACAACCACTGACAGTTGTTTTTGGTGTGACCGTTTTAAGATTAGGCAATCTACCAAGCAAACTACTAACAATTAGCAAATACTAAAAGAAATGGAGTTCTACCAAAAAACAACTAATCGCAAAACAAGAGGCCCGTGTTGTCCCCTATCATTGCTATCTAACTAAGGAAAAGGTGATACGAAGCATATCGGTAATCGAAATAACCGATTCTCACGAAAACTTGACTTAAATTTCTTAGAGTTTAGTAGTTAGTTAACAGTATGAATAAGCATATTGGTTTTTAGTTATCGGTTGAGAAATTAACATTACATATTAAATAATAAATCATTGCCTACCGACTAAAAACACATCCACGTTGCTGTTGGCCCGGAGGCCTTTACAGCTTCATCGGAGGAGACTTGCGAGAGCGGAGGCCCGCAAGTTGAAAAAAGGGTCGGCGATGTCTGTTGCTATGAAGCGCTGCGTCCCCTGAAACGAAAGAATAACTTACAATTTTAGGGGAGGGGCTAGGCGATCCGAGGGCCCCGACAGGGAAGTGAAACCTCTTCTGGGATCGCCTCATTATATGACATAGTAACGACCTCTGCCTCGAGTAAATCTCGTGCGGGTCGTGAAGTATTGGCGATAAAGTCTTTCCCGCTGTGTTAGCCATAGGACCTGGCTAGTGTGAGAGCTTGTGCTAGTGTGCGTGTGGGGGGTGGCCGTATACGTGGCCGTGGCGTTATTTATTTGGGTGATTTTCACATCATCGTCTATGATGACATTTTTGGGGTGTTTTAATTCTCTCAAAGTAATTTGTGGATATTTTTTTAAATAGAGCTGCCATTGTAGGCATTCGAAGGTCGCGGTGTAAGTTTACATTCCGCATGTATAGGGGTGCACCGATTGCGCGGTGCATGAAGCAATTTTGAACCGCTTGAATTGGGTTCAGTCGTGCTTTGGGCACATGCGCGAGTACTATGCTGGCGTATGACATAATAGGTCGAACGCAAGTTTTGTAGAGGCGCATTTTGTGATTTAATGATATTTTGCTATGGTTAGGTTATAGAGGCGGCCGGATACAAAGGCCGCTCTATCCCTGACAGTTTTAATGTGTTTCTTGAAGTTGAGTTTACGGTCTGGGGTAACCCCAAGATATTTAACTTCCGACACCCATTGAATAGGTTTGTCGAAGAGGGTGATATTTTTATATTTATTGAGACGATTTGGCAGTTGTTTCCTGTTGAACAAGACCGCTTTGCTCTTCAAAGGTTTTACGTCAATTCTCCAAGTCCTGTACCAGTCGCTTAAGGCGGTGGCTGCGGCTTGGAGTCGAATGTATATTCTAGATACATTTAAGTCGGATGTATAAAGAGTAGTGACATCGGCAAATAGGGCCAGTTCCACTTTCTTATATTTATCTGTAGGTATATCACTCGTGTAAAGCGTGTAGAGAGTGGAAGAGAGAGGACAGAGCCTTGCGGAACGCCGGCTTTTATATCTCTGATGCTGGAGAGAGTGCTCCCCACTTTGTACAGCCTAGGGGTGCCTGACAGCCTTGGATGATGTGCACAAGCCTGTCAGGCACCCCTAGGCTGTACAGTCTGAAGATCAAACCATTGTGCCCGACTTTGTCGAACGCTTTCGCGACATCGAAGGAGAGAGCTTCTACGCTGCATTTGGGACTATCATTGAGGCGCTCAAGTACGTGCTCCGTGAGGCGGTGCACGTGACACATGAGTGTATAGCTCGAAAGCCAAACTGGTCATTCGGAATGATATTTAATGAGTGAGTATTACACGAAACTCGATGAAATACCTACCAATGAAACATTACTTAAAAAATAAATGTTAAATTTCCCAACCAAAACTTAACTCTGTAAGTCCTTTAGCAAAGTCATTAAAAATAAATTTACAAAATTATTACAAAAAGAAAGTATGAAGAAAAGCTTTATGAAACAAATAAAAAAAAATTCTAAATTCTGAATGTTATTATACATTAGTTGTGCGTAAAAGATAAATTATGATTAATTTAATATAAATGTAAAAAATAGAAATCTTTACTGTTTTTACTTATTAAAATAAAAATATAATCTTTTATTTTTTAATTATGGCTTCATGTGTTTTTAAATCACCAGATGCACTCGCTAGTTGAACACATATGAATCTTGCTAATCGTGAAAATTCCCAATTGCTATTTAAATTATTTAATAAAAGAAAATAATATTTTGTTCCATGTTATATCAACTTCCTATTGTTACTACTTATAAATTTAATTCGTATTTTAGGCCGCTGAAAAGCTAAATCCAAATCAAAAGACTCGAGTTCAATTCCCTATAAAGAGTTAAAAGTTCTAAAAAGATCGTTATACCCTTATGTATAAAGAATGAGCTTTGCATAAAATGTGAGAGAGATAAAATAAGCAGAATGGGTGAATCTATCTTCAATATGAAACAATGAGTGAAATCTCGGTGTAGTATTTATAAGTTAATTTTTTATGGTTTAAAAATAATTAAACAATTAAGAGCTTAGCACTCAGCACCATTATATCTCGATAGATTATATCAAAGAGAATGTAGTTATTAAGTGATTATATATCGTTCTGTGATTTTGCCACGCTACGTGTAAACTGTCATCGACGTCAAATAATTGTTTGCTATGCCAGCCCATCTTGTAATAGAAATAATAGAATAGGTTGCCGGCGAAATTGATCTTTATATCTGTGTAGTGTAAATTATTAAAAATTTCTTATATGTGAAATTAAAATACTGCAATTAAATAAATAGCATCCAAGATGACAGTAGAGACCCAAAGTAAGGCAAAATTGCCTTATCTATCTTCCGATAAACAGCTCACGTTTATAAAATTAGCTGTTTTATCAATGGCTGCTATTCTATGTAAGTTATTTTTGTATATTTTGTACCTCAGTAAAACATTTCATTACTCATAACAGTCCCGAAATATTGTTTTTATGTTATATGAAAATTCTGCGGCATCTAGCGCCGATCTTCTGATTGGTTGATATACTGTGAGAAAATGCCTAGATCCTATATGTACAGATCCGCAAACAGTGAACATATTATAAAAGAATGTTTTGAGTAAATTGCCAATTTAAAAACTATGATAACCACATATCTGATGGGTATGTTAAAAATTCTTTTCATGTTCTTGAATCGAAATAATTTCAGAAACATTTTATGTTTCAGCATTTGCAACTAGGCTATTTTCGGTCCTTCGTTTTGAGAGTGTAATCCATGAGTTCGACCCATACTTCAACTACAGAACCACGCGCTACCTAACCGAGGAAGGTTTTTACAAGTTCCACAATTGGTTTGACGATCGAGCATGGTATCCATTGGGGCGTATTATTGGAGGTAATGTTTACAATTAATGTACACCCCAATGCATTAACATGATGGATACATTTAAATAATTTTTAGTTAAGACAAATGTTTTTACCACTTTTTATATTATTTACTAATATTTGTCACCCAGTTCTGAGCTATGATTAAAGTTTCAAGTCTCTCTGGGAACTTAGTTTAAAATCAATTGTAAAATCTGTACTCAACAGAGATAAAAACAAGCAGACAGACAAGAAAGTGAGTTAATAATGCATTGTCATCCAGTTCTGCACTTTCTTAACTTTCAGTCTAGTTTACATAGCAGTTCGTAATGTTGATTGTAAAATTTGGACTGTCCTGACACACAGACAAGAAAGTGACTTAATAAAACTTGGTAAAATCAGGCACTTAATACCATTATGATAAAGTGCAAGCCGTTTTGAAAATCTGTGAATGTGAAAATGAAACCTTAAGTTTATGTTTTATTTATAATTGTAATCAATCTTTAATTTATATGATTGTTACTTTAATGCTCAGACAGGATTAATAACAATATTATTTACGGTTTATATTGTGTTTAATTATATTTTTATATTCCCGATGTTTCCATTGCTTTACAGCATTTGTGGTCATGGGGGGCCTGAGGTGTGAGATGTCCAGCTGTCTTAGTTAACTCTAGCTACCTTCAGCTTTTTTTTTATTAATGTTTGACCCAATCCGTACATAATAGTTTCATTTCAAATATGTAGTGTTCGCATAAACACTAGAAAACATTAATAACAAGTATTTTCTCCATCTCAAATATTAACACAAAAATTTGCTTTAATTTGTATTCACTTTCTATACTTAACCTTTTTGTTATAATATGCTACCTTATTCATAAGTACCATGAATTTATTGTAAATTATCAATAAATTTTGACATTAAAAAACATGTAATCTTTTGTGTTAAATAAAACCAAAAATTTTTTGGTTCACAGACAATACTTTTTTTTACTTTTGCCAATAAAATAATATGTTAATATACCAAATTTTCATAATAACAGTACTTTTTGTAGCTGGATCATATAAAACTAAATTAATAAAGTTTAAAAACTATAACAAAATGGTAAATATTTATTATACTCTTCTGCAGGTACCATATACCCAGGACTTATGGTGACATCAGCCACACTATACAATATCTTGCAGTTCCTAAACATTACCATTGATATTCGGAATGTTTGCGTCTTCCTGGCACCATTCTTTTCTTCACTCACTACAATTGTCACTTATCTGCTAACAAAGGAGCTCAAGGTATTCTATATATATTTTTTCTTAAAAAAAACTTCCTCGGCCCTGAAATTTTCTCTTGAATGTTGTATGTATTTGCAGACATAAATCTCCTGCACAAACACCCAGACCTTGAACAGTTGAATATAGTGTCAAAAGCTATTGACTGAATACCTGAATTTTGTATAAGTCTACAGTTTGACATAGACCTTTCTGACAGCACCAACAAAAGTTAGCATGCAATGCATGGCAGTTTCACTGCTCAGCTTGCTTAATATAGTCCAAGTATAGTGGGCTAAGTACTGGGCATGTGCAGAAGTTTATAGATTGCAGAGGATATTCCTATTTATTCCTAGATAGACCTATTCATTCCTAGATAGACCTATTCATTCCTAGATAGACCTATTCATTCCTAGATAGACCTATTCATTCCTAGATAGACCTATTTAGTAGTGCACTGTTAAAACTGTTCAAGAATAAGTAATATGAAGATTGTAATTTGTCTCTGCAGGATGAAGGAGCAGGTCTAGTTGCGGCCGCAATGATCGCCATTGTACCAGGCTACATCAGTCGTTCGGTGGCTGGAAGTTATGATAACGAGGGCATTGCTATATTCTGCATGCTGCTAACTTACTACTTTTGGATTAAAGCCGTAAACACAGGCACTATACTGTGGGCTACAATGACTGCTCTTGCATACTTCTACATGGTAAGAGATGTACCAGTTACTACATAAATTTTTTAATTGTTTTATAGTTACATTTTAATTAGCTGTGCAAAACTAACGGATTTTTGTCTATATATGTAAAAGATATCTGTTTAACTGGTTGTGCGTCTTATGTGACACCATTGAATGGGGTTTACTCCCACAGAATATCAGTGCTCTAATGCTACTATCTCAGCTTCGTTGTTTGTCCTCAGTTTTTACATTATGTTGTTGTCTATTAATGAACAGCATATCTTTTCTTACTTTAAAGAAATTTTGCATCCCTACGAACGTAGTACGAATTTTTAAAATTCAGCAACAATTTTTCATACAAAAATAGTAAATTAAGATACTCCGCGAACTGTAGCAAAAAGAGAAATGGAACGAAACGAATGCTGCATCGCCATACTCAGGATATTTATAATAGTAATTTTGTAATAACTCTGTTTGTAACAAAGAACAGGCTAATATTTCTGTCATATATTTGGTTTTTCTGAAAAATAATATTCATGCACACTTGATTGCCAAATTAAAACATGTGCAGCATGTTAAGACGATTGCATAAAAACTATGTAGTATTCATAAGTCAATCATAGATCAATAAGATGGAAGTTTCACACTGACAAGTTTCTTTACTTGTTTGTTTTTGCACTTCCGTACATTACTTTCTTGTGACCTGATGATCTGTTTTAAATAACTGCATGGGTTAGTGGTTAGCATACCTGATTGCCGAACTGTGGGTTCTTAGTCTGTGTTCCAGCTGGTGTCAGTATTTAAGCAATATTCAAATTATTGGATATCTGAACTGACTCTGGTCTAGGTAGCGCCATGTGGTCTCATTTAACGTTTTTAAGGTATGAAAGATTTATTATTTCATTAAATAATTGTTTCCAGGTATCCTCATGGGGTGGCTATGTTTTCCTCATAAATCTGATACCACTTCACGTCTTAGCGCTGATGATGCTCGGCCGTTTTTCTTCTCGTTTGTATGTGGCCTATAGCACACTGTACTGTGTTGGCACTATACTATCCATGCAGATCTCATTTGTTGGATTCCAGCCAGTGCAGAGCTCGGAGCATATGTTGGTAAATACCCTTTCAATTTATTTATGTATTGTCAATTAAACGATTTGTGTCAGAAGATACTGTCATCATTATAGGCCAAACAATTGGCCATAATCACTAACCCATTAGGGGATGCTGCTGCCTATCACAAGTCTGCCTATGAAATTAATGAGATCTATGATGAATTCCGCATTGTGCTAGCATTTATAACCTCCTCCAGTCATTTACCTTAGTCAACCCATGCAATGTTAATGGAATGAGACATGTTGGAAGGGGTTTCAAGTAGCAATTAAGTTAAGAACAAAACCGATATTAGACCATCATACAAATTATGGGTTTAGAGTTTCGATATATTATGACTCATGGGTTTAGATGCGGTGCAGGTACTTCCTGTGGTGAAGTGTAGCAAAAGGGTTGAATCGGATACGGGAACACTTTGGTGTTTACGCTAATACTTATTACACTGAAATGTAACCTGTGCCGACTTGTGCAGGCTTGGACTGGCTGATTATGTTTAATCACAATCATAGTCACTCCGACACGCACAGTCATCACCTAAACCTTTTTATTGAGTGACAACTCCGGGGATTGAATCCAGGATACTCGTGTACTATAAAATTAAAGCAAGTCAAGTCTCTGCAATTAATGAGTTTTTAAAGTAGTGGCATAAATAATGCTATAATATGGAGCTATAATTGCTTCTCGACTTTTTGGCTAAGATCAATGTGTAAAGGGGTAGGGGGAGCAGTTCACAATTTAAAAGAAATTGTAAATGTGTATGCTATTGTTACATAATATTTGTAATATAAAAATAATAATACGGGTCATGGCGGTGTTGCGGGCAGGCGCTGGGCACGTTCGGACTGTGCCAGCTGGTCGCGTTCGCGCAGTACCTGCGCGCGCGGCTGTCGCCGGCCAACTTCGAGCTGCTGTTTAAGGCGCTGCTCAGTACGCTGCTGGCCACGCTCGGCACCGCCGTCATCGCACTCACCGTCACCGGTTCGTGCGCTTTCATTTATATAAGGTCAAGCGGGGGAGGGCTGGGATTATTACTTTAGCAGTGCAGTAGCGGTAACATTTAAGATGCTGAATCAACTAAACCCCCCACGGTAGATACGATGTTTGCCCGGAGGCCTTGACGGTTTCGAGGGTGGAGCCTCGCGAGCAGAAGGCCCGCAAGATTGGGGTAGTGGCGTTAGAATCTGCCATTGCCTATTTTCCTGTGACTTGCGTAACACTAAGGGTAAAAATGTCGTTAATCTTCAAGAGGTAACCCAGTTACGGAGCCTTGCCATCCGTCGTGTTCTACATTATACAACACATATAGGGGCATTATCCGCTTCAACACAAATTCAAAGAAATTTCGTGTAACATCATTCCCAAATAAAATCACTCAGTATTATTTTTTACCCAAGTGTTTATTTCTTTTATTAAGTTAGTAGACAGTAGTAATAAAAATATTTAAACAATGTAATTTAAGTAAAAAAACAACTTCGGTAAAAAGAACGAAAACGCCGAAATCCTGATTTTTTATTAGTAAAGAGGGCTTAGTCATAAGTTAGTGATATCATTGGAGCATATAGACATAGCATTCAGATTTGATTTTAGTATATAATTATTTATAAATTAAAACCACTGTAATAGGAGTCTTTATTTTATTTGCAGGTAAAATTTCGCCGTGGACCGGAAGATTCTACTCTCTGCTCGACCCTTCTTATGCAAAGAACCACATTCCCATAATTGGTAAGTTCATAAAATTTTATATAACGTTTCTATATCTTTTAAAATTCATAATTTTGACGTCATTAATCTGCAGTAAGAAGTGCTGCGGTAACCTAGTAGGCAAGACATTAGTTTTAATTGGAGTAGTAGCCCTTGATTGGTTTAGTTCCAAACGCAGCGGGTCAGTATTTTCGGTGATGAAGTACAACGCGATTTTTCTGTTGTATCCTTTGGTGTTTTGCAGGGAAGCTTGGTCCTGCGGTATACCTGGCCTACATCAACTGCAACTTGACCAAACAAACATTTTGACATTCGCTGATGATACGGCGCTAATTTTCCATGCAGTGACTTGGGGTTTTAATGTGGCCCTGACGGGATTAGCAAAAGTTGCTAAATACCTCCAAAACTTATTCTTAACGCAACTAAAACCAAGTACATAAGTTTCCTAGCACACAAGATATGAAAATAAAAATCAACACTTGTGATAACCATATAACAGTACTCGTAAGAGTATTGAGATAGAACAAGTGCAATGTATAAGATATCTTGATGTACGTACTGTTGGATAACCAACTGCAGCAACTGCTGAAGTGAAACAGAAGCGTTATTGGCAGGAACTAGAAAATTTGTCCATAAAATTAAAAAAAAACTGTGTAATAGAGCAGACAACGTTGTTGTAAGCATAGTATATTCTGCCTTATGCTAATCAATGCTATCATTCGGTGTGGGCTTGGGGATCGGTTGCAAAATCCAAACTTATATACTTTCTAAGGCTGGTAAGATCCCCAATTATAATTATTAAAGTTGCGAAAGCGAAAGCCTTACCGGTATTCAATTAATGCCCCAATACAAAGATATCAGATTCTTATGAGGTTGACAACTTGCTATAAGACAAGTCGTGTCGTTAATGTTCATCGAACAGCTCTTAAAACCTAAACCAAATTTGCTCAACAGTCATATAAATTTTTTGGTCCTTACCTCTATCAAAAAGAAGACAAATGACTTAATTTTTTTTTTTAAATTGAATTGCTCATTGTAGTGAAACCGAATGGCTTCTCTATATAGATGTACTAAGTAATACATATATATGTACTAAGAAACATATAAAACGTCTAGACAAACACATACGCGCGCACGTGTATATATTTAATTACATAGTAAGTGATACATTTATCACGTGCTCGACGGTAAATGAGAACATCGTGAGGAAACCTGCATTACTGTCGTGCAGTTGAAATAATAATATAATAATAATAAAAAAAATATTTTGATCACGTGACGGCCAACAACCCGCAATTAAACAGCGTTTCGGACCATTCCCGGCATCAAAACCCACTTGAATGTATTAAGAGGAGGCCTTTGTCAACATTGGGACATTTACTGGCTGCTAATTTAGTACTTTAAGAGGTAACTTCTCATGTTCAAGTTGATACGCATTGTTCCACTAAATTTGGCAATGCGAAATAAGCTTTATACTAATGTAAGAACATACAATTTGCAGCGTCGGTGTCGGAGCATCAGCCGACATCGTGGTCGTCCTTCTACTTTGACTTGCAAATCCTGGTGTTCCTCTTCCCCGCGGGGCTGTACTTCTGCTTCAGCAAGCTGACTGACGCCAACATCTTCATCATCCTGTATGGAGTGCTTAGCATTTATTTTGCGGTAGGTTTACTATATTAAGACTGGCCAAGTGGGAGTCGAACTCGAGCGTTGATTTTGAACTTTTCGAAGCTTTTCTTGTTTTGATATTTGCTACATTGGCATACAAACTTCAAGGCTATAAGTAAAATTGGTGTACAACTTTATCATTCTGATAACAGGTAACAATAAATAAAATAAACAAAAATAAAAATTTTGCTCTAAATGTTTACATGATGACAAGCAAAACTTGAGTGTGTAGAAGGCATTGTTGAGAACTCCTCCATTGCCTCCGCACTGTGATCCCATACACTTTGATCGCTGACTCTCTTATATCAAACCTATTCTATTCTTCAATTATACCAACATATCTCGACCTGTCTTCTGTATATTTGCACAGGGTGTCATGGTCCGTCTCATGCTGGTACTCGCTCCAGTTATGTGCATCGTATCAGGCGTGGCCGCGTCGAGTCTGCTGAGTCTCCATGTGAAAGACATTGAGCCTAAAGTAGAGAAGCACGATAAGAAGAAGAAGCACGAGAATAACCTGGTGTTTAGATCTGAGGTGAGATATAAAAATAAGATGAAATAAATACTGACGCCTAAGACTGCGAAATATGACGTCGCAGCTTCGAGCCCACCATTCGACTTCTGACGTGTACCACTCTACAGATACATATCTGACGACTTATCTGACGTAAACATATTAATAAAGTTAGTAGCATTGCTGATATTCTTATAAAAATGTACCTGTATATTTATGTATGTAAATTAGAAATATCCATACCATAAAATAAATTACATTATCTACTACGACATAAGTTTGGCCTGATTTTTACGTTTATATTATATAATATCTTACTTCGATTATCCGAAATAGGGGAATCCAAATGACATAGACTGGTGAAGGGGAGCAGCACGTATGCCACAATATGTATGGTTACGTATGACACGTGCTGCACTACGGGTGTGTGACGCCAACGACGCACTGCACGCCGTCCTTCGTGCAGCCGCAGTTTAGTTAAAGTTCACGGCGTATTGCCCGACAGGTGGGCGCCCTGTTCGTGTGCGTGCTGGGCTGCCTGCTGGTGTCGTACGTGCTGCACTGCACGTGGGTGACGTCGGAGGCGTACTCCTCGCCGTCCATCGTGCTGTCGGCGCGCGCGCACGACGGAGCGCGGATCATCTTCGACGACTTCCGTGAAGCCTACACCTGGCTCAAGATGAACACGCCCGAGGTTTGACTTTTTTTTAATAACACCTACTACAGCTACAGCTTTCCTATTCATTAGTATATTATTTGACTGTACACAATAAATTTAACAGTTTAACCACAGGATTTTTTTTTGTAATTTTATAAAGTTCAGAGGTTATTCACTATTTTATTGCAACAGAAATTGATAACATATATTGTCAATTATACGTAATTTTACATATACATTACTTACTTCCACAGCCAAATATTTATTAGACAAATTTTAGTTATTCTGAATATTGAAGCCCTATTCCTCATTCCAGGATGCAAAGGTGATGTCGTGGTGGGACTATGGCTATCAGATAACAGCTATGGCGAATCGTACGGTGATAGTGGACAACAACACGTGGAACAACACACACATATCCCGAGTGGGCCAGGCCATGGCGTCTACGGAGGAAAAGGCATATGAGATCATGAGGGAGTTGGACGTGGACTATGTGTTGGTGATATTCGGTGGGCTTGTGGGCTATTCGTCGGACGGTGAGGATGAAATACTGGATTTTTTTTTTTAAGTTAAAGGAATGAATATGGTGGTTATAATGTCCACTGTTTAGTAGTTTATCGAACAAATCGGTGAATTAATAACGATTTAATTGTAATGTATTATCAATTAAAACAAAAAAAAAAAAAGAAAATTATATAAAATTAAAATTTCTAATTAAAAGCTTGTTGTGTGGCCTAATAAAATAATAATATTGGAGACCCAGTATGCCAAATGAAAATCTATGGCAACAATAGTAACTAAGACTCTGTGTAGACTTCTTTTCTGTCTAGAATCCGACATGGGTGTGTCCCACACTCTTACCTATTTATCTCGCTAATTAGCAGTGCTAACACTGTTTTGTACAGATTTGAAGTGAACAGAATGTTTGCTAATGTCTATAGGCTGAAGTACCCACTTACCACCAGGTGAACTGTAATTGTTCTTTTGACTTTTTAAGTTTATTGTGATTTGCCTCCGGATCCGGAGACCCAAGTTCGATCCCTTATGTGGAGAGCTCGTACCAATGAGTGTTTCGTATAACTTTGTATTGTCGGCCTGAACACTAAGACGATAGGCTCAGCACCTGCCACATTGTTCCGAAACAACGTAAGAGCTTATTTTAATTACTTTGTTGTAGACATAAACAAGTTCCTGTGGATGGTGCGCATCGGCGGCAGTACGGACCGCGGCGCGCACATTCGCGAGGCGGACTACTACACGTCCGCGGGCGAGTTCCGAGTGGACGCCGACGGGTCGAACACGCTGCTCAACTGCCTCATGTACAAGATGAGCTACTACAAGTTCGGCCTCGTCTACACAGAGGGCGGTGAGTCTCAAGCTGTCCAGCGAACTGTTCGCTCCTATAGAGGGTGAAGATATATTCAGGTGGAGTCCCATGCTAGCCGCATAAGAATCTACCCTTACTTACTGTGGGTGACGAAAGAGGCGACTAAGAAAAAAATTAATTTTCTAGCTGCACTTCTATCGGAGACGCTTTTTAAAATAAACTAGGTTTTTTTTTTAAAAGGTGGTAGAGTCTCCTTCTCTGCCAAGGAGTTGTCTCAGTAGCCACCACACTATTAACCATTTCAGCCGGCAAACAACAGTGTGAACAGAGCATCGCGTGCGAGCAGATGCGCAGGAGATATTGAAATGCTGTAACTGTACTCACAACATAGGCACTCACACTTGCCTTCACCTTCCCATAACCGTATCCAACGCTTATGTGACAAGATCGGAGGATTAGTTACTGTGGCAGAGATACGGAACGAACACAACACCAGACCAGACCAGACCCGAAATCCAATCATTTGTGTTTTTGCTCAAATTATCCGCTGCGATTCGACCCAGCACCCATGGCTCGGCAGTCAGGCACGATAACTACAAAGCCTCAAAGAAAAACTATACATAGAGATATATATATAGCTAACAGGTCTACAATTGTGAATTTACCAATGGTCAAACAAAAAAGTACGTTAAAATCTTTTTAGTTACCACCTTAAAAAAAAAATTTAACGTACGTGAGCTAAAAGCGAAAGTTGCAAAAAACTTAATGCCTCAATATATGTCTCAATGTTTATTGCTGGTCAGTACTTTATCGATGAAAATAAGAATTTGGTCACACATTTGTACATGTATACTAAAATTAGAATTTGACAGGAATTATTTTTTCTTGGACCCACAGGTCGACCACCCGGCTACGATCGCGTCCGTGGAGCCGAGATCGGCAACAAGGATTTCAACCTGGACGTCTTGGAAGAGGCATACACCACTGAGCACTGGCTCGTTCGCATATACAAAGTCAAGCCGTTGCCCAATCGAGGGGTTTGAGTTATTTCTGTACAATAACTACCCGAGAATTAAAACTATTGCAGGGTAAAACTGTTCACTGTTTAATTCAAATAAAAATAAAAAGTTGTATAAGTAAACTTTAGTAAACAAACACAAAAGTTACTTGGCAATCTCAAAAATTTTACTAAACTGTATCAAAACCTATTTGTAAATGCCTACAATACTTCCAGGGAAGGCAGTACTCAGTAGGGTGGCGCAACTTACCTTGTCATCTATGTTTTACAAAATAAAGAGCCTAAGAATGGAATGTATTAAATGCATAAGTAACAGAAGGCCAGAGCATTATTTAAGCTGCACAAGCCGTAAGTTTCTTAGGTGCTATTATAATATAACTTCACTAGTTTTATAATGTTTTCGATATTTTGTCTTAATGTTTTTTTTAAATGTTCAAGTTTTTATAAAGTTCAAGTTCTTGTGCCAACATAATAATACTGTGGCAATAAAATATATGAGCTATTTTGTGGCAAAGCACATAAAATTGTTAATTTTAATCAAAGAACATGAAAATAGGTTTTTTGTGCGATAAAAAACAAAATGACATTAACGACGGAGACGAAATATACGGTTTTTAATTGCTGATATTAAAATCCTTTGTTTATGTTATTATTTAAATAGATCATATTTTGGAATTAAAGTTTGAAGTCAGTCGTTTACAGTCGCAACAATCATTAGCGAGGTATAAATATATCAAATTTACATTTGTATGTAATGACTTTGGTAATAGTCACAAATATGTGAGTGTAGAATTTCAGTGTTTAAGCTAGAACTTAACATAAGATGTAATAGGATGTAATGTAATCCATATTTGTTGAAATTTCGATCCTTCAATGTGCAAATCTTATATAGATTTGCTATTATATGAACTAAAATCAGACTGTAATATGAATATTACGAATGAATTCTTCTATAATTTGATATTAGTTGTAAGAAAAAAATTAGACCATTCACACTGAAGTGCACAAATTATTGTCATATATATAGTTATTTGAAATTGCAATTAACTGAATCAATTGGCAAAATAAGGTCTTATTTTGATAAACATGAACAATTTTTTTTAATAGAACTGTGCGATAATGACTGCAGCACTGCTAGAATCCTGTACCAGTCCTATGTTTATGTATAAGGAGAGCTGTAAAAATTCATTTTTATTTTATTTGTAATAAATTTTATTAACTACGACTTGTTTCATTATTCTTATTGTTTTTGTCAATTTAAAAAACTGATGGAATGGCATGGTTGTAGTCGACTAAAGTTTTGGTGGTGACATACCAATAACAATAATTACTGAAATTTATTTTTTTCTTCATGCATACCGTTTTCAAAACCATTACAATATTTTAAATTCCGCCCACCGAGCGAACGAGAAAGGTCGATTCCTTCAGAGCTTATTAGCATACAGGTGATTAACCTTAGTTTAATAGTGGAATACATGCTTAGGTACATAATCATATTTGTCTGTGAATTGCGAAACATTAAGTAGGTTCGAGCTTTCCATTTGACTATTGTCGCGGACCACTCAATAAGTCAAGAAAAACTACAAGCCTTGAGTAATAAAGCGCAAAAGGTAAATTTAAAAACATGAAATAAAAAAGAAATTATTTCTATTGTTCGGCTTCGTCGTCCTCGCCCTGGTCGGAGCATTCTTCGGGCATGAATGTGTCGTCGTTGTGATAGTTGTGCTTGTTGGGACGTAACCGCTTGTGTCTCCGCTTCGACTGTGGCTGAGTTTCAGTCCTCAACTAAAGAAACAGCAAAGGGAATATTCAATTAGACAAAATTTATAAACTCTATACATTATATTAGTCTTCTGCCTTGTAAGCGAACAACTTTGTCTATGTCAAATTCAATGTACATGAATGTTATAATTTGAATTATTAAAAATTAAAGTCAATCGGGCTCTCTAGAGATTACGATGTTTCATTGTCGATGTTGATGTGTTATTTAATTTTTTTATTGTATACACCTTATTCTACGCGCTACAATGGACGGACTTGTGACATTTTCTGCTAGTCAACCCTATGTTATTTAACAAGAGGCATTTTCCAACCCTATATCATAATATTCCTGTGTTATTATCTATCTTCCTCGTTCTTCTTTAGCAGCATTTATATAGTCTACTGCTGGTCATATTGACGGCTTGGTGGTAGGCTGCGTCTCGTGGGTTTGATTCCCGCACAAAATAGCAGGCTGTTAGTGCCCACCGCTGGGCAAAGGCTTCCTCAGTTATCTGAGATTGATTTAGAGTGAGAGCCCGTCTAGCTGCTCCGGTACGAGATGGCGAGCAATATTAGCAATTTTAATGATGCCGCCACTGGAGATCGAACTCAGGTCACGAGGACTCAGGTCGTGAGCGCCCTGACCACTAGGCTACCACGGCTCTCAAAGTACATTTAATCTACTTCCCATGCAATGTACCATCTTCTTTTGAAGTTGTTTACAGTTTTCCATGACCCGCAGTAGGCACCATCGGGTTTTTTTTCACAACAAATATCTAGTCTGTAACTATTGCCGAAAAAATTTACGCGAATTCAAACTGTGGAGTCTATCACATTTCCCATTCGACTTACCTGTTGCATAAGTCTGTAAGGACCAATTCCGTCCATAAATGCTTTCTTGAATGCTTTCTGGAGTGGTTTTTTTCTGAACACTGCACACTGGTTCCTAAGAGCATTGGGCGCATCTTCTGGTAAATCTGGTAAATAAACAATAATTAAATCAAATGCGACAACAGGAAGATAGATGATTGAATATTTCGATCATTATTACATTTAAAGGCTCTAAAATACTTTATGCATGAAAAAATATCTATAATATAATATATATGCAAAGGAAATTGAGAACTAGGCAAATCAATCTTATTATATATCTCACTTTCGTAAAAGTTAGGTATAAATAGTATTACTGTAATAAAAAAAGGGTCAAGCGTGAGTATGGTTAATACGCTTGTGTTAATATGTTTTAAAGTTGTGTCAATCAAATGCCTTATTACTACTAGTAAATAAATTTTAGTTTCACCCAAAAGATTCACTAACCATTTTCATTAAAACAATAGGTTTTTGGCCTTATGTCATACAGCCTGTAGTCCAGCATGACCACTATTGGCAGCACCACGGGCTCAGCCTCTTCTTCCATGGCGGTTTCAGCAAAGAATGATATCTCTACATGTGATGTATCCAATTTCTTGAATAGCTGCACTTCCACATTAAGCAATTTCTAAAAAATGCTGAGCAGTTTTAGTTCTGTGTTCAATGACGAAAAATGTTTCCTTATTCCATGCTAAATGATATGAGAAACTTTATCTTCAAATGCCAACCTCACCACCACATTCGTTTTTTTATAAGAAAGACTATACTATAAAACCAACAACCTATTAGCTATTTAATGAGGCCCTGACCAACTCTGACATTGGTAAAACCATTCAAACTTGCCGTACTCAGATCACACAGACTGCGCTCAGCAACCCGCCTGTCCAGCAGTGGTGAGTATGGGCAAAACCCTCTAAAGCATATATGCCAGCTCACTACATATGTTTTCTAGGAGTGATGTATGTTGGACAGTAGACTTAAACAGATTGATGGTGCTAATGATTATTGTTGATGCTATTCCTAAACCTAACACATATCGGTACGCAAGTGCTATTGGAGTATGTGTCACAGTGTCCCTCCACCTCCAAACACTTTTAAGCAGCTGGGCGACACAACCCTCTCACCTCGAATTCATCCAATCATTCACCACAGAGTTGTACGTCGCAATAACAAATCCTCATCCAATGCAACTCTATTTAGATTGCAATCTAAATATGTCAATCGGCATAACCATGATGTTCAAAACTTTTAATTTATAATACCATGTTGTATTCACTCTCACCTGTAATGCTTCAAACTGTCCAAGTCTATCGTAATACGCAACAAGTCCCTTCCTTATGGAGCTTAGACATGCGGGCATCATCACATTGTCAAATTCTTCTATAACTCCTTTGAAGTTGAAACCAAGGGAAATGAACATTTCGTTACTTCATTCTTACCTATAATCAAAACAATTAAAGTAAATTAAAACAATAGGTTTTTGGCCTTATGTCATACAGCCTGTAGTCCAGCATGACCACTATTGGCAGCACCACGGGCTCAGCCTCTTCTTCCATGGCGGTTTCAGCAAAGAATGATATCTCTACATGTGATGTATCCAATTTCTTGAATAGCTGCACTTCCACATTAAGCAATTTCTAAAAAATGCTGAGCAGTTTTAGTTCTGTGTTCAATGACGAAAAATGTTTCCTTATTCCATGCTAAATGATATGAGAAACTTTATCTTCAAATGCCAACCTCACCACCACATTCGTTTTTTTATAAGAAAGACTATACTATAAAACCAACAACCTATTAGCTATTTAATGAGGCCCTGACCAACTCTGACATTGGTAAAACCATTTAAACTTGCCGTACTCAGATCACACAGACTGCGCTCAGCAACCCGCCTGTCCAGCAGTGGTGAGTATGGGCAAAACCCTCTAAAGCATATATGCCAGCTCACTACATATGTTTTCTAGGAGTGATGTATGTTGGACAGTAGACTTAAACAGATTGATGGTGCTAATGATTATTGTTGATGCTATTCCTAAACCTAACACATATCGGTACGCAAGTGCTATTGGAGTATGTGTCACAGTGTCCCTCCACCTCCAAACACTTTTAAGCAGCTGGGCGACACAACCCTCTCACCTCGAATTCATCCAATCATTCACCACAGAGTTGTACGTCGCAATAACAAATCCTCATCCAATGCGACTCTATTTAGATTGCAATCTAAATATGTCAATCGGCATAACCATGATGTTCAAAACTTTTAATTTATAATACCATGTTGTATTCACTCTCACCTGTAATGCTTCAAACTGTCCAAGTCTATCGTAATACGCAACAAGTCCCTTCCTTATGGAGCTTAGACATGCGGGCATCATCACATTGTCAAATTCTTCTATAACTCCTTTGAAGTTGAAACCAAGGGGAAATGAACATTTCGTTACTTCATTCTTACCTATAATCAAAACAATTAAAGTAAATTAAAACAATAATATATTCACAAATTAAAGTTTGGAAGAAATACTTTTTTTGTGGTACATCACTAGCAAGCAACCTGAGAGCGGCAACGGCAGATTTTATCGTCGCCAAGTCGTCATCGTTTTAAAAATTCAACAGACAGAATAAACACTTCAAAAGTTCATAGACCAGTAATGTCGACAGCATTTAAGATCAAAGAAAAACCACTTCTAAGCCACGAGCATCCATCAACTTCTCATATCTAGAATCAATCACCAAACCACCAATCCACCCAACAACATGGTAATTATAGCTAATGCTGCCTGTTGGGTAAAGGTCAATTGATTTATTTATTTGTGATTTAGAAGACTTACAACTTAAATCTATAAAGAGAGTTACTCTTTATACCAATGCTAATGTAGTTAACAGTGGACCAATAACAAGTTGTTACTTATAGGGACAGTTTAACAAATTTATAAATGAGAAGCAGATATAACTTACCGGATTGCATCTCAATTCTAAGCCCATGTTTGACCTCATGCTCAGCACTATGCTGCAAATGGTACATAATGCAGCAATGGTCTCCAGCCGCATAAGATTGAACCTCCATGCCTGACAGCATTGACATCAGTTCCAGGTTTCTCTTTAGACTCTCTATTGAGTTTTGCAGAATAATTTTCTATTAAAAAGTAAAATAAATGTCAGCTTGCTTAGAAATATATTAATGTAACAAAAATTGATTCTGTTTTCTTTTAATGTGTTGCTGGATGGATGGGTGCATGAACTTGGGTTCCAACAAGTATTACATTAAATATTATAGCATGAAATTTCTCATAATGAATAAAAGTAATTATTATGGATTTACATTAATTATTCGAATTTTGCTATTTTCAAACTTCCATCAAATACACTTAATTTTATAGTTAGAGTACCTGTACAGTTGTTATGAAATCTTAATCCTCTAAAGCTGACCATATAAATGTAGTAAAGGCCACAAAAATTACTGAGTTATAGTTTTTATTTATATAATGATAGTGTCAATGGCATATATTTAAGAATACAGTTCTCTCAAGTTATACTTTGCCATGACCATGACATGACTAAAGAACAAGGGCAGTTGTGGAAACGGACTTGAGAAAGGATTGGAGATCTCACTATCAGTTCTATGTATGTCTCAGGTGAGCTCTGACAGAAGGCTGATCATTTTAGCCTACGAAGGCAAAATCACAAACAGTTTACAAAGCAGTGTAAGATAAAGATTATCTTTTTATTTTTTTCAAAATCCAAGGGGACTTTGATAAAAAATAAAAAGAGAAATTGCAGATGGAAGCTATAATTTGACACAAAATCATCTGTTTGCAATCTGATTTCTTACTCTGAATCTCAACATTTTGGCAAACATTTCATTATATCACACCAGACTTACTAACATACATAATAATAATTAAGGAGTGCCCTTTCACTCACCATCCAATCCCTAACTAAAATTTCCTGATCTTAGGCCTGATCCATAAATTAAGTGGAAACATTCGTGTTTATCGTACCAACAACTTTGAAACCTAACACCACAAGCATCAATTTATAATAACTTTCACAAATAAAAAAAAAAAAAAAAAAAACTTTACAAAATTTACTTTGCATTTAGTCCAAAGTTGATGCAATTACAGTAAAAATTATTCCAATAACCATTTACCAACCTGCGGTCTCACAAAAACTTCAGGTTTATTCTTGGATGTAGTAGGTTTACCTCTGTACCTATTGCGCTGAATTTGAAATAATTCATTTTGCCTTTCCTTAAGCTTTTCTTCTAAGATTTGTATTTCTTCATGCAAATCTTCACAGTCTTCTGGCACTTTTGTTACTAAAATGTAACCATTTTTTTCTCTATTAATTAAGTAAATAAATTACGTCATACAAAATTAAATAATAGTGAAGATTAAGTTAATATAGTGAAATGTATATTTTCTCTTCTTGGAATCTGTAAATATTGAACATTTTAACTGGTAATTTAAAATCTCTACCTGTGTTAGCTCCTTTCCGAAATAGCTTTGTGATTTTCACTTGTTTAGTGTTTGTCATTATTATGAAGACACTAAAATCATCTACTAGAATAGCAGTAACAAAATTATAATAGGAAAATATGTAATATATTTTTTTTTATTTATTTACAAGTCTAACGGCTTCATTCGTTCAAATTTCAAAAGTTGAGTTGACGACTTGACTTGACATTGACAACTAACCAAACGTAAACTAAAACCAATCTCACGACAGTTCAAATCATATGAGTATATCCAAAAACCGTTAGATAAATTACCCAAAAAGGTTAATCCAGTAATGTTTTCGTATGTTACACATTCACATTATATAGGCACTACATCTAACCATTTTTTAAATGTTATTCATCGTTTTTTGTATTGTTTTTATTTATTTACTGTACTCTACTGTACATGAATAATTATTTGTTTCCAAATAAATAAAAAAAACGTGTATGTGTACTTATGTACGCACGTAAGAAGTTATACTACTTTAGCGTAACTAAACAAATAAAAAGAATACATACCGACAGTTAACCTCAATCTTTTTACCCTTAAAAAAGTTTATTACATAAAAAACTACTTTAAACACGAATACTCACAATAAATTATCATTCACTACCATCAATCACACACAAATACACATGTATATTTATGAATGAATATACGTCGTAATTGTGGAGGGGAGCACACGGTATATATAAAGATAATAATGAATTTAACTTCGAAACGGGAATTAACTTGCGGGCCTCCTACTCGCGAGTAGGATAAAGCTGTAAAGGCCTTTTTGGGGGTTTTAGTCGGTCCGGCATTTTCAATGCTGATCCCGACATAACCAGTCACCGGAGACAGTGAAGGGTAGTTGCGAGCACTTTCCCCCACAATAAAGCCATAGGCTGAATATATTTTTTGGATATTGATTTCCTTCTTCAGTCAATCCATAGAATAATTATTTCAATAGATTAATAGTCAAAAGTTGGGGTAAGAATATTGTGATACCACTAAAGTATCGATATATATATAATTTTTCATGTCATAACTTTGAAACAATTTAAATTCTATTGTTGAGTCACACAGGATTTACGTCACTAGAACGGTGCTCGAAATATTTCTTGAAACGAGTTTTTAGAAATTATCAAGATAGTGAGGTCGGACGACAAACCCACATAAAGAGTAAGTGGTGCTAGTATGATTAGACATCAAAATTACTTGTTCTATTAAAAATGTTACTGTGTTTTTAGTCTTTGGATGTACTTATTCCTCCTGACACTTCTCTATTTTACTGTTTGTTTTAAATATAATGTATTCAGCGTGTTAAGAATTCTACACATCAGTCTATATAGCCATATTCGGATTGTTGCGAGACGCTTGTCCAAACTCACGTGTTATTAATTCCTAGATTCTTCTAGGATAACAATTTTGTCATGCCATTATTCAATGAAATAATCAGGGTAGTCCTTTAAGTATTTTATTACATCAAAATAAAAATTAAGTTTCAGTTTAACATTTAAATAATCCAATTTAAAATATGTTTTAAAACTAAATATTTTATTTATAACATGTATGTTATGTTGTGTTGCATCAAATCAAATATTTTTTTACAATATACTTTAACATCTCTGTCATCTCTCTTCTCGTAACTTAGATAATAGAACAGGCGAAGTGCGAGTCGAACTTGCGCACTGAGGGTTCCATACACCCATACAATATATGTTTTTTATCAAAAAAAAATTTATTTTCATTCAGTTCGGGATTCTTAGCGTCGCACTAGATGATCATCGTAATCATCAAGTGCGACGCTTGTTTGTATGTGCGTATATGTATATACATTGTACCGATATTTTCGATTTAGAAAAAAAATTTAGTATTGTTTTTAGTTCATTCCTATTTACGGCTTCTAAAACACCACTTTCAAGCACAACACTTTCGTGTTATCGATAGTACTTAGAATCCAATTCAAGAGGTGTTTTATTCAGTTTTAAACAGTCGTAACATATCCTAAATTTTATTTGTGTGAGATATCAACAAAAATATGTAATGACAAAATTTTGTTCTTCAAAGTGTAGATGTAGAGATGGTATATATGAGAGCATATTACGCCTGTCACCCAGCTGGGTAGGCAGAGAGACACGCGATAAACATGCTCCCGCTCGGATAATCGCTAGTGTGCAAATTGTCCTTCGTTGTTTCTAGGTATCTCCATACAAAATTTCATCGAAATTGGTTCAGCGGTTAAGCCGTGAAAACATATCAGTCAGACAGAGTTATTGTCGCATTTATAATATTAGTATGAACATCACTGTCAATGTAAAACTATTTGTGAATTCCGCAACGTGGAAAGCATAAGTTCTCATGTATATAACGAAGATTGGATGCAATCTCTTTTTACATTTTGTACTTATGCCTTTAGGAATTTCCTCCCAATACACACAATATTTTTTTTATACAATATAAAAAATATACCTCTCAAAAATGTAATTAAAAAACATTTAATATAAATACATATTACTTTGCTTATAAAGATTTAGAGAGTCCTAATAATTTCGCATCTTCTTCAGAAAGACGTCCTTCATTCAATCGAACACGCAACCTGCAATATTTAAACAATTACACCTATCAAATACACAAGGCATAAACGAAATATACATGGTAGCTAAATTTCAATCGTCACAAGTCCACGACTGGACCTAGGCCTTCTTGAAGGATCGCCACAAAGCACGGTCCTGAGCCACCTGCGTCCATCAATACACATTTTATTTAGTATACATAAGAATACACTCAAATTACAAGCATATAAGTCAAAACATTGAGTAATATTATACGGTCTTGATAACTCGATCTATCAATATTATAGACACAGATATTGGGTTTCTATAGTCAGAAAATGATTAACAACTTCGAATATCGGTAATTGATATTCATTACATTATCATTGGTTTGGGTTGGATATCAAATCTTTGTCCGTTGGGCCAAGCTTGTTATTATTGGATTGGGCAGGATAATGAAACCTTCGTCAGTTATACATTTGTGGCTTCCAATACGAACCTCTCTTCATTATGCTTGATTGACCACAACTCGGGCATGTACTTAGGTCTCATTGAAACCAAGAAATGCTCCCGCCACAGTTCCTCGAGCCGGAGCAGTCCGTCGTGTTTCAAGAAGTATTCCACCACTTTGTGACCATGGGACTCGTAGTCTATGTTCTCGAAACTGTTAGGGAAATAATTATATACATTGTATCGATATTTTTGATATCGAAAAAATTTAGTATTGTTTTTAGTTCATTCCTATTTACGGCTTCTAAAACACCACTTTCAAGCACAACACTTTCGTGTTATCGATAGTACTTAGAATCCAATTCAAGAGGTTTTTATTCAGTTTTAAACAGTCGTAACATATCCTAAATTTTATTTGTGTGAGATATCAACAAAAATATGTAATGACAAAATTTTGTTCTTCAAAGTGTAGATGTAGAGATGGTATATATGAGAGCATATTACGCCTGTCACCCAGCTGGGTAGGCAGAGAGACACGCGATAAACATGCTCCCGCTCGGATAATCGCTAGTGTGCAAATTGTCCTTCGTTGTTTCTAGGTATCTCCATACAAAATTTCATCGAAATTGGTTCAGCGGTTAAGCCGTGAAAACATATCAGTCAGACAGAGTTATTGTCGCATTTATAATATTAGTATGAACATCACTGTCAATGTAAAACTATTTGTGAATTCCGCAACGTGGAAAGCATAAGTTCTCATGTATATAACGAAGATTGGATGCAATCTCTTTTTACATTTTGTACTTATGCCTTTAGGAATTTCCTCCCAATACACACAATATTTTTTTTATACAATATAAAAAATATACCTCTCAAAAATGTAATTAAAAAAACATTTAATATAAATACATATTACTTTGCTTATAAAGATTTAGAGAGTCCTAATAATTTCGCATCTTCTTCAGAAAGACGTCCTTCATTCAATCGAACACGCAACCTGCAATATTTAAACAATTACACCTATCAAATACACAAGGCATAAACGAAATATACATGGTAGCTAAATTTCAATCGTCACAAGTCCACGACTGGACCTAGGCCTTCTTGAAGGATCGCCACAAAGCACGGTCCTGAGCCACCTGCGTCCATCAATACACATTTTATTTAGTATACATAAGAATACACTCAAATTACAAGCATATAAGTCAAAACATTGAGTAATTTTATACGGTCTTGATAACTCGATCTATCAATATTATAGACACAGATATTGGGTTTCTATAGTCAGAAAATGATTAACAACTTCGAATATCGGTAATTGATATTCATTACATTATCATTGGCTTGGGTTGGATATCAAATCTTTGTCCGTTGGGCCAAGCTTGTTATTATTGGATTGGGCAGGATAATGAAACCTTCGTCAGTTATACATTTGTGGCTTCCAATACGAACCTCTCTTCATTATGCTTGATTGACCACAACTCGGGCATGTACTTAGGTCTCATTGAAACCAAGAAATGCTCCCGCCACAGTTCCTCGAGCCGGAGCAGTCCGTCGTGTTTCAAGAAG
Source organism: Bhutanitis thaidina (assembly GCA_029286595.1). Lineage (NCBI taxonomy): Eukaryota > Metazoa > Arthropoda > Insecta > Lepidoptera > Papilionidae > Bhutanitis > Bhutanitis thaidina. The sequence continues at coordinate 9,518,553 of JAGSMS010000018.1, forward strand.
TATTCCACCACTTTGTGACCATGGGACTCGTAGTCTATGTTCTCGAAACTGTTAGGGAAATAATTATATACATTGGGAGTAAAAAATAAATAAAAACGATTGGTAAAAAATAATATCAGAAAAATACCTCAATATGTATAATGCAACGTACGTCGGTATATTTACGTACAAATGTGTGTCGGAAGTATCTAAAGATAAGTCGTGACTATGTGTAACAAGGTAAGCTTGTTTTTTCAATTTATTTTATACATTAGACTCTCTCTCTATAATATATAAAATTAGCGAGAGTCAAGTAGATAGACATAAATACAACTTTTAAAAATTATTTTAGTATTTACATTAATATTAAACTTCTATCATCATCCGATTTCAATGTCGCTTCCATGTAGATCCTGTTTCTTTGTGCACAGACTGTTTAACTTGTGCGTTACATAATAATCTGTTATACATCAAACGTTATGCGTCACGTAGTCTGTAACATACTTTGCCACTTCGACTGCGATTGCTACGATTGCCAGTGTCGCGCAGCTGCACGCGTTACACTTTTCGTTACACAACCCGTTACATCGCCCGCCCGCGCTCACGCCTAGAGTAAACGACCCCGCCAACGTGAATAACGCCAACAATTATAGGAAAATTATTACCGAAATAAGTAGACTCACACGACTTGTATTTCACCAGCCTCCTGCAATAATTCCTCTGTAATTACGTCGTGCTCGGGGAATTGTTGCAATATGATGTTCTCTAACTCCGTCCGCCTGATATCGGGCAATACGTGTTTTCTAGATTGGTACAGAAGTGCACGGGCGGCGGACCGAATTTTCCTGCAGACAAATAATACTTAATTAAGAAGCTTTTATTCAAATACAGATAAAGTGAGTCCACATCCGTCCTAGGCTAAAAATCACTATTCAGATGTGTTGTCGCCCCAGAGAACAGAGGTTAAAGGCCATTGCTAATAAACGGATCTCCACTCGCCACACACACACACAGAAACACTGCAGCATTACGCAGTTATTTTACGTTGCTATTCTGTGAACGTTTGATATTTCCTGGTCGAGTCCCATTTGCGCTGCAGCTATAATACAGCATCATTTAGAAAAATTTTGTTAACATGTTTTAAATCGGGTACAGGTAGGATTCGAACGATTGATCAACGCCAAGCTATTAACGAATATAGACTGGGCGTAGTCTACATCCATAATAGCTTTTCGTAAATAATTATTTTTAATGATGATACCCATTAAAAGGTGTATTAAATTTCGGAAGCTGCACAGGAATAATATTGTCCAATTCGTCTATCCCCATTTCATCAATAAACTACAAGATGCACGGTTGGATTTCAGCGCTCGCTTTTAGGAGTGCTGGGGAATTTATTTTTATTTTTAGAACCCATCCGGAACAACTTGACACGTGGTGAGCTTATCGAAGTCAAGGATACATCTCGTAAATAAATTTCGGAAAACTCATTAATACGGGCCCTCCACATATGGGTCAAGTCAAAATCATTATTCTCGTTATTTTTTTAATCTACGAACAACACAAACAAACAGGCGAACCTTTAGCAAACAGGCGAAAGGAACTCTGTAGGTATCCTTCTTTTAATTAGATCGCCCGCCTTCATACTCGTATTTATGTAACGAGACTCACTTGCAGTCGGCATCCTCCTTGTACTTGCCGTCCCCGTGCGCGCTCAAGGGCGCCCGGCAGCGCGCCGCCAGCTGCTCGCGCACGCTCTGGTCTCGCATGTTGCTGCGCTGGTGGCAGCCCGCGCACAGCAACACCACGTCGTGGGACGAGTGGTCTTTCATTATCTCTAAAAAAAAACGGGTTTAAACGGATTCGTCCCATTCTGATATTTTTTATCCAAATGTTAACTTAACCTGTACTCTATGACTATGCCGTGTCCAAATTCCACAGACTAATGATGGGGCGCAGCATCTCCCTGCGTCACAACGTCAACGCGAGCCTATCATGTTCACCATCGCGACGCCGGCCTGCATCAATCTCGTTTTCATATGAATTAGCATTAATTTTTTTATTTGATGGTGTAATGGGAAATACACCAGTATTTTCTCCAAATACCAACATCACCTACACGCGCTGCACCCTGCGAGCGAACAAACGAGGCTCTCTCGAACGAATGATGGCAAAATTTGCCGTAGCCATTTAGGATGGTAGCAGAATAAAGATGACAGTTAACAAAATGTGACATATACAAAACTATGGGCCAAATTACCGATGAAAAGAGAATCCAGTTATATTTTAGTATATAGCGTTTTTAGACATGTAGACGCTACACTTTTCTACGTGGTCAAGAGCCAAGCGGCGGCTTTTGCTGCTGCTCGAATGGGCCGGCTCGACCGTCGTAGAACCGCGGCCTCGCAGAATACCGGCGTGAAGTAGATGCATCTTGTGCTTCTGCGCTTCGTTCGGTGAGTGAGGTAACCGGAGTCCCTCTTCCCCCTCCTTCCTCCCCAATTATCCCTAAAAGCCGGCAACGCACCTGCAGCACTTCTGGTGTTGCATAAGTACGCGGACTACGGTAATCACTTACCATCAGGTGAGCCGCTTGCACGTACATCCCGACTACCGTTTTTGCGACACAGTAAAAGATAATTAAATACTTTCGCAATTTAACGTAATGCATACAATAGGTTTATGAATCATCAGTGAATGTTGCTACATTTGACAAACAAATATATAAAATAGGTTAACTCCGCTACTATATTTTATACACGTGTGTCACCCAGACGCGTATATATGTAATCTCCGTGTATGTTCAAACATGTTACATATTTCATTTGGCACGACGATAGGTAGGGCTTCCACAAGCTTTTCGCTTCTCCCGAAAATATAACGAATCTAATGCCAAGCCTCGTCGCCTTTCTCGGAGATCTCGCTCTTTCGGAGATTGTCATATTTCCGAGGTTTTCCCCTGTATCGCCTCTTACGACTCTAACGGGAATATAAGTGGCCGCAGACACATTGCTTTTTGATGGTCACTCACCTGGGAAATACTTCCTGTATTCCCGGGGCACAACATTTTTCCTAATGTATGAGTTGTCACCGCCACAAACGACGCATTTATTCTCTTTAGTGAGCTGGTAGTACCGGCCCACGTCGCCGACCGACCGCCCGGCAGGCTCGAAGCGTAGACGCACTGTTAAGGGATTCTCCTTTACTACGTCGGCTAGCTCTTTTTCAACATACCTAGAGAGTAAAAGAAACGACATCGGAACGGTCATTACACTGCTTCGTCTTCATAGTTTAGTTCGGTGCATGAGCCATTTCTATCCATCATGTTGTGTCAAAATATCTACATTCTTTACAAAAACGTTTGTGAATCCTAAATAAAGTCCAATATTTACAACACACGATTTTTTACTTTTAAGATACACAGATAATACCGGACAAAAAGGTAAAGGTCTCAAGTTTATGATTTATTTGTATTACAATCCCAATGACATTGTTGACAGTTAACCAACAAATTGGCCCACAAGTTAGTAGATTTCGAAGTGAACAGACACCTTCTAGGCAAACGTGTACCACCCTAGGCCTCATCTTCGCCTTCCATCAAGCGAGATTGAGGTCAACCGTAAGCCTATTTTTATAAAAAAAAAAGATGATTTCAACAACAACTGTACTTCAATAATTCTAATTTACTGTTTAAATGTCACATATTCTACGGAATATCTACAGAACATACCATGCAGCCTTTCTTGTATCACAAGTGCATAATAGCTCTCCGTCCGGAGCTTCCAAGAAACAATTGTGATATAGAGGCTTGCTCCGTGTCGCGTGTGGGTATCGTTTGCTTAAAGAGTTCTCATTTACTAGCTTCCCTTCCTTCTGTTTATTTCTAGAAAGAATATAAAAAAACAGGTTAAACAATACTTAAATAAACGTAACTTTTGAGATATGCATCCTAAGTAAGTTATACTTCCTAAGTACATTAATTAATACAGAGTACACAATATTTTTTTTGTATCTAATACTACTGCAATCTATCTCGTCGATAATGAAACTATTATTTACGGGTTTTATCGCGTTTAATTTTGTTTTGATATTCCCGACGTTCCGAGTGCCTAATAGCACTTTACATTTATAATCAATTTATTCGCATTTAATTTTAATTTTCGCAGAAGAACACCGATTTCTTCCAAGGATGCTTCGCGAGGCTTTTGATGTTAGAAAACATCCTGATTGGACTTGAGATGAATGGGTTGCAACAACTTGCATTGATAAAAAAAATTCATTCCTCGACTAATAATACCACTGTACGACTTCAAGATATCATGAGCTCATTCAGCATAGTTCGGACCAAAAATTGATTATTAGAAAGCTACGGTAGATGGGTTAACTATGACATCAGGATCTCAAACACCTCGGGCCCCTCTTCACTTATTGACTGACATAACTGCAATTGTGTACATGTATATTCTTGCAAACAGCGAAATTGAAATGGTTGGTGTGCCGGACAATGTAACTCTTTTCGATCACATGAACAACATTTTATTAACTCTATTAACAAACAAAGTGAATTGTCACTTTCTTCGTTAATCTATGTTAATAATATTTGAAGTATTGTAACAGCTGTTGTGCAGGAGATTGTTATCGGAATTTTTTTTCATGTTTGTAATAAGTTTATATATTTATTATTTAGGTGTTCCCTACACCAAGCTACAGAAGCAATTGGTGTTTTTATTCTGATGTAGGATAAAATAGGAATGCTACTATATTTGTGCAAAACATTACCAATGATAATTCTTGGACTGAAACCATATCTTTAATACTCCCAAAAATTTTAAAATTATATATTGTAGTGTGATGAATTCATTCAATTCATTTGAATCTTTAATCATTATTGACCCATTTGGGCTCTTTTAGATGTCAATATTTTTTATTATAGTTAATATTTACTACAGATCAATCGACTGCATGGTAAGGTTACTCAGGGCCTCAAATAAAAATAGATAATGTTAAATAATCCTTCCTTTTTCTTTTTATTTCCTTTTACGAATAGTCTAGACACCAGACAGTACATGATTACGAGTTGGATATGCATGCACACTTTTACAGGTAAAACCATTATTTAAGGATGTCATTATCTTTAAAGCAATCTCATTATTACCTACATTATTTCACTCCGCAGCTTAGCTTTCTGCTTAGTTTTGAAACTAACATCGGCATATTTCCAACAGATATCATTAAGATTGTTCCACAACTTGTTAGTATGATGATTTTGGAACCAAGACCAAAAGGACCTGTCGTGTTCATTGATTATATTAACAAAGATTTTGATAGCAACATGTGCATCTGCTGCTGCATAATTAACTTGAGCTTTTGATAATTCCTGTGCCTCCCAGTTACTACAACGCACCTGTGGACCATAATCTTGATATAAAAATGAACATTCAAGTATTAGTGTCTTTATATAACTTATGACCATAAAAGTAATAGACACATTGTGACATTCGGAATAAATCAATAAAAACACTATAACTGCTTTATGTAAGACTGCTAATTAATTAAACAAATATATAGAGTAAATAAAGACTAATTCAGCTGTTACTTTAGTCAGCTTATCCTTCTAATAACAATTATTAATGAGACAGCTAAAGATACAAAATTTTGAAAACAAAATCTTTACACAATAAAAACATTATATCAAGCGCAGTTTTCTATTTTACAGTGTATGATATGCGTGTCGGGCTGGATACGATTGACATTTTTTAAATGCACCTTCAAGTCTATTGTAATTAGTAATTTGAAACTTGTGAATGTGTCTATTGGTATCAGTACAAAGTGCAGTTATTAACAATGTTATTAAAAAACTAAAGAAATTAGAAACTAAAGGTAAATAAATACTCGAATAATATACTTACACATACATACATACATACATATCTCTAATATCTTCAATAGCAAAAATGGCAGAACTTGATTTCGAGGAAAGTTTATGTATGAGTAAGTGCTTCTCACTGGAGCTAGGAATAAATAAAGATGCTGAGAAATATGGTCTAACTTTCGAAATCTAGATTGCTACCTATTTTGTAAATTATCTGCAGCATTCTGCGACAGTAACAATAATACTGTTAAATGTTAAATATGGATCAGTCAAACTAAAATAAAAAAATCTTACCCTCCAACTTTTATCCAAATTAATATGAAGGTGTGATTTAGCTAGGTAAGCTAATCCTCCTGGTGCTTGCCCAAACAACTCAACTATATGTCTCAAATCTAGTGTTGACTTTAATGCCACAGAGTAATCACTTGATAAATACTTTGCATCATCAAATGGCGCCACACCCACTTTGTATATGGTTTCGTCTTCTAATAAGTCCTGAAATATTGGCAAAGCCTTAAAAGTGAGGCTTGATAAAAAGAAAATAACGTTAAAATAACATTAAAATTATATACTTCAAATTACTTGGATCTTTTCATACCAAAGTCGAGAGACTTGATTTTATACATTTATTATGACTGAGATATTTTACAGAATGGATTAAAGAAATCCTGCAAAGTCAACGCTCTTACTGAGGTCAGTAAACTATTACGAATATAGTTAATATGTTGTAGTTGTTTCAAAAAATGTTTTAATTTCTTACATAAAAAAATATTTACTAAGCTACTTGCAAACATGGTCATTACCACCAGTACTAACAAAGTTTTTATAAAATGTCAGTATGGGTGCATCCATCCTGTATTTAATATATTAAAGATCTGGATTTGTATAGTGGTATTATTTTTCTGTATCATGCATTAATCAAGTCACGTTTTTTGAATTGAATAATAATGCTATTATTTATGTTATTCTCAACAATTACAATTAATTTATAAGTTCAAAAATCAAAAGTCCGACAAGTACGTGTGCAACCTACCCGCGGAAAGACATACGAAAGGCGCGGTTAGCGTGGGTTAGTGTAGCGAGAAAAAGAAGTGTGTTCCACAATAATAACATCATAAAAAGCTTTTTCAACAATAAGTTTAAAAAATAAAAAAATATATATTTATTTATTTTGGTTAGTATTTAGAAAAGGGTAATTGCAATATTGCAGAAAATTAGAATAGGTTTAACAAAATAAATTAACAATATTTCCCTGGCTGTTTCACTTGGGTTTAACAATACACACCTAAGAGAAATAATAAGTATGTATGTATGTTTTATGTAGCCCTACTAGGAATTAAACACAATAATTACAGTACATTTCACACATGTGACATACCAAGTGTTAACAATATTCAGCACATACCTTTAAGGAACTGGGAATCGTCTTTAAATTACTCAGTCTGAACAAGCCACAATAGCCATCAAAAGAAGACAGTTGAACTAAGGCAACAGGCTGTCTCCTGCCCTGGGTTGTTACCCATTCACAGTCAAATCCTACAGCCTTGTGTAATTTGATCCGCCTGAAAGGTGAAATTAATACTAATTATTTTGGACAACTTTCTAAACAATAATTCATCTATACATAAGAAAATCATTGCTTATTGTAGCAGAAGAGCAATCTACTGTGACCTTACTTCCCATGAGTGCCATAAGAGGTGAAAAACCATGAAAATCTCAAGGAATTCTTCATTTAGTTCATTTAGCTAATATCTACAGAAATCTATAATCTCTGCCCACTCCTGCCTAAGGGCAAAAGGCACAATGGATGAAGATAAATAGTACAAATGTTGTTTGGTATCACTGCTATCAAGTAGCTGTAGTATATAAAAGGAATATACATGGCATAAAAGTGATGTTTAAAGTATATATGATTGAAGGGAGAAAGTCTCAAATCAGTCTTGATATGACTTATAAGAAAATTTCTACTAATGTTTCAAAGTTAGGACAGATAAAAAAACATACAAAAATCTCCACCAAATGAAATATGGCAATCAAAATATGTGATAATAGTTCATATTTTTGATACCTATTGGAAATAAAAATTACAAATATTGTAGATACCTGTTGGATTATGAGCTTTGGATGTTTTGTAAGAATGTTGGGCAAAGTTGTTACGACAGTTTTACGGCACATGAGATTGGAATGACTTTTCACCTTTCAGAGCCCAGAGAAGCAGATAGAGGGCTGGCGAAGCTCATTTGCTGAGCAGGGTAAATGTGGAATATGGGTGATAGGCTTTTACATAAATGTTGTCTGTGATGTTGTTTGGAAGAAGGGCCTTAATGATTGCAATATAGTTTACAAGCAATGCAGGCACTACCATTCATAACTTTTATTGTACACTGTAAAACTACTTTCATAATAATTATACCTGCGCAATTCATTTATAACCTCATTGCATGATTCCTCGGTTGTGACTGTCTTAATTGTTAAATATGTAAGAGCATCTGTTGCATTTTGATGTTTAAATTTATATTTAAATATTAAAAATGTAACGCCTGCACAACCCATTGCAACGACCGAAGAGGTTATAGCAGTTCTTATTTTTGAATAAGATTCCATTTCACAAAATAATAATTGATTGCAATTTAGTGAAACACGCATAAAACTGTGATAAATTATTATAATAGCTAAATAACCAAGGTAAATAGAACAGAATAGTTATGATGCAAAATAATGCAATCACTAGGTAGAAGGTACGTGTTATGACATTATAATTGACATTTGATATTGACAAATTCCGTAATTAGAATACTCTATGGATATTGAATAGATTATCTGTGTCACTGTGTTCATGAATACAAGTGGTCTGATTTTCCTATATAACTCGAATAGCAAGCTCCACATCGTGAAAAGTTGTGAGGTTCCATGTAGTGCCAAGTCTGTAAATTTTTATTATCAAATCGCCAAAATAACAATTTTATTATTATATAATGTATTACTATATAATTACATTTCCTAACTACGATCACTAAACATATGTAATTACGCGGTGCATTTCTAAATACTGACTAAAACAAACATCAACGCATGAAATCGCAAATAATAATAAGTTATTCGATATCGGAATTCAAACCGGGTTATTCTGGAATTTTAAGCAAGCCTCTGTCTTTAAGCTGCAATGGCCAGTAATACAAATTAAATGCAAGCGCAGTCATAATGAATAGTTATATAGTTTATTGAAATTGACTAGGATAGCAAATGGAACAGGTAAATACTTCCTTGTTGATATGTATACTACCTCCACAGAGAATAAGATTTTTAGTCTATAATATTATTTTTTATAGAACGTAGTGGTTATAATCTCTTTGCTTTGACGTATTCCTTAAGTCAATAGAAGTGGTGATCAGATTTATTTTGATTGGTAATTTAAACGGAACCCGGTGTTTCCAGTAATGTGAGAGTCTGTTGATTCGTAACATTATTGATCAAATAATATCTTTATTATTAGCAAGCCATGGCGCGGGACAGAAGTCCAGATCGACGGCGATCACGTTCCAGAGACAGACGCGAAAGAGATCGTCATGATGATCGTGAATCCCACCGGGATAAAGTGAAACGACGTGAGCGGTCAAGAAGTCCCCGAAAAGAACGGGATAGATCACGAAGCCCTGCAAGAAAGGAAAGAGATCGTTCAAGAAGTCCCCGTAAAGATCGGGAACGGTCTAAAAGTCCATCGCGTAAAGATCGTGCTCGTTCTAGGAGTCCCAAGAAACGCGAGGGCAAGGAGAAACGGTCTGATGACAAAGGCAAGAATAAGAAAGAAGATGACAGAAAGGAAAGTGAAGATAAGCAAGATGAAGAGGAACAAAAACCTGTAAAAAAAGAGCCTCTGTCTCTAGAAGAACTTCTAGCTAAAAAGAAAGCTGAAGAAGAAGCTCGAAGTAAACCTGTTTTCTTAACTAAAGAGCAGAGAGCGGCTATGGCCTTAGAAAGAAGACGTGAACAAGTAGAAGCTATGAGAGCAAATGTAGAAAAGCCTGCTATAGCCACAATTGATCTGACAGGCTCTTCTAAGAAGGAAGATGATAGAAAATATAGAGAAGATAGGGAAAAAGAGAGGGAAAGGGAGAGAGAGCGTAAATATGAAGAAAGAAAGAATGCTACAGATAGACGAGAGGATAAAAAAGATAAAAATGAAGAATTAAACAAAAATAAAGATAAGGAAAGAGAAGAGGAAGCTATTAAAGCTCGCTATTTGGGGATTATTAAAAAGAAACGTAGGGTAAGAAGGTTAAATGACAGAAAATTTGTTTTTGATTGGGATGCATCGGAAGATACTTCAAATGATTATAATTTTTTATATAAAGAAAGACATCAAGTGCAATTTTTCGGTCGTGGCCATATTGCTGGTATTGATATTAAATCACAGAAGAAAGATCATAGTAAGTTTTATGGGAACCTACTGGAGAAACGGAGAACTGAATTGGAAAAAGAACAAGAAAAGTTACGTCTCAAGAAAGTAAAAAAGAAAGAAGATAAACAGAAGTGGGATGACAGACATTGGTCAGAAAAAGATCAAGATGAAATGACTGAGAGGGACTGGCGAATCTTCAGAGAAGATTATAATATAACTATTAAAGGAGGCAGGATACCAAATCCCATAAGATCATGGAAGGAAGCTGGCTTTCATCAGGATATAATGGAAATAATCAACAAAGTTGGGTACAAGAGTCCTACACCTATTCAACGACAAGCAATACCCATAGGTTTACAAAACCGTGATATCATAGGTGTGGCTGAAACAGGTTCAGGAAAAACCCTTGCATTTCTTATACCTCTGCTTACATGGATTCAGTCTTTGCCAAAGAGTGAGCGCATGGAAGATGCCGACCAAGGACCTTATGCAATAATTTTGGCACCAACTCGAGAGTTGGCACAGCAGATTGAAGAGGAAACTAATAAATTTGGTATTCCCCTAGGTATCACATCAGTAGTAGTTGTCGGTGGTCTATCCAGAGAGGACCAAGGATTCAAGCTTAGGCTGGGTTGTGAAATAGTAATTGCCACACCAGGTCGTCTAATAGATGTGTTAGAAAACAGGTACTTAGTACTGAACCGTTGCACTTATGTGGTTCTTGATGAAGCCGATCGTATGATTGACATGGGTTTCGAACCAGATGTACAAAAGATCCTTGAGTATATGCCTGTATCTAATATCAAGCCCGATACAGATGCTGCTGAAGATGCTGCAGTATTGCTTGCTAATTATAATACCAAAAAGAAGTATAGGCAAACTGTCATGTTTACGGCAACTATGCCACCAGCAGTAGAACGTTTGGCTAGAACTTATCTTAGAAGACCAGCTATAGTCTACATTGGATCAGTGGGCAAACCTGTTGACAGAACAGAGCAAATAGTGTACATGATAGGTGAGAATGAGAAACGAAGAAAACTAACAGAGATACTCCAACGAGGAGTGGAACCTCCAATCATTATATTTGTAAATCAGAAGAAAGGTGCTGATGTGCTTGCAAAAGGCTTGGAAAAGCTTGCTTTCAATGCTTGTACTTTGCATGGTGGCAAAGGTCAAGAGCAGCGTGATTTCGCTTTGGCTAGTCTTAAAAATGGCTCTAAAGATATACTCGTTGCTACTGATGTTGCTGGTCGAGGTATTGATATTAAGGATGTCAGTATTGTTATCAATTATGACATGGCTAAATCCATAGAAGACTATACACATCGTATTGGTAGAACAGGTCGTGCTGGGAAAACTGGTAAGGCAATATCATTTGTTACCAAAGAAGACTCAGCAGTGTTCTATGATCTTAAACAAGTATTGCTTAGTAGTTCTGTATCAACTTGTCCTCCTGAACTCATGAATCACCCAGAAGCTCAACACAAACCAGGAACTGTGGTCACTAAAAAGCGACGAGAAGAAATGATTTTTGCATAAATCACTACCAAGGGTATTCAGTAGTGTTTGAAATTAAACTTGATATTGAATAAATGTTTTATTTCAACTCTCTATTTTATTACACTGCATTAACTAAATATAAAGATGTCAATTACACTTTCTATATTATGCTCACCACCTTCTGACTGGAAAATTCTTCTGAAATAAAAAAAAAGGTGTTCAGTTTTCCACAAAATATACTACAACATTATTGCCATATGTCATAATATCAAAGCCTAGTATTAATAAAAAAAAAATTATACATAAGAATGTAAGGAGTTATTTGTGTAGAGTAAAAATTATTTAGCTTTTATGTATCTTTAACAAGCAAATCCAGCGTTAGCAATAATGTAATCAGGTTTTGCTAAAACATTCAAACCACAAACATGTTCCTAGTTAAAAAATACCAACCATAATAATAATATGTCAAAGTATGTAAAGTGTCTCACTTTACATACTTTGATTATCTACAATGCCTCCATTAGGATCTGAAAATAAAGCAAACATTGTATGAGGTTCTAATTGAAAGTATTCAGTGAGGGTTTTTGTAATTATTAAAGCAGGAATATAGCAGTTAGCACATGTTTGTAAATACATGCATACACTTTAGTAATTAATGTATTATCTGATCCAAATGCTATTTGATGAGCTATGATATGAAACCTTTAAGAAAGGAGCGCTGTTTGAAGTCAACTGACAACTGTCAGCAACACAATACCAGAACAAGGTATGTATTTATTTTTGCGTTGTATTAATTTATGGAACTTTATGACCAAAGTAAATACATTAACATCATAAAATTTCTTGTTGGAAATTTATTGGAAATGTTGTTTAGTTCTTTTTTTCTTCGACATACATTAGAAATCTTATATTTACAAATGTTCTACAAATAAATTTACTAATTTCACCTAATTGTTTTTCTGACACGACACGTAATCACTGTCGCGTAATGTAGTTCCAATAGGTCCTTCATAAAAGCATTTAAACGAGTAATAAACGCAAGATTAACGTAAACGTAATAAAATTCAATTCTTAGATTAATTAGAAATTAATATAAGAGATACTATTTTTTTCTTAATGAATATACAACTGTGTAGAATTTATGTACATTTTCTCAGGGCAGACGTCTTTTTAGGAATGTTAACGATTAATGGGTTACAGGATGTGATAAAGCTGCATGCGTGCATTTTTAATAATAAAACGTAGAAAAGGGCATAAAAAGCACACAATAACCAAGCAATGGACACATAACACGAAGCAGGAGAAACGGTGGAATATGCAAACATGCTTTTAACCAGCTTTTTTAATTTGTACCTATTTACTGTCCGAAGGTTTATTATCGGCTGCGTCTTTCGACGGCGGTGGCATTATCGCCTGTTTGGCAGACACAGCTAATGAAACCGTCAAATCGACAAATTCTGAGAAGCTCTTAGGTAACGAAATTTCGGGGAATTTCACCTCTAGTTGCGGGTCACCTGGTTTCACTGACAAACATAGAAAAATATAAAAAATGTTTCAGTGGAAAATAAAAGCTTATAATGAGCTAAAAGAGGAGGTTAAGTGAAAGACGGAATATACTATGGAATGAAGGCAAGGCATTTTTTCCCAATGCCAACCTCACCAGCGCACAGTGCATCCTGTTAGTTCACAAACGAGGCTCTGGTGATAGGTTGAGTCTTTATACGAAAACTACAGACTAGCGATGGGGATAAACATCACTAATGCAAGAGTGCTGGTGCTTCACTCACCAAAGAGCTGCTCAGGGTCTACACCCTACAGTATAAAGGAACCTTCTCTGGTATGTGTAAGTGTTTCGAAAACGAACTATGTCGAGCAGTTAACTTACACCAAAGACTGCATTTGTTTCTATTAAAAACACTTTTCAATGTCAAACAAAAATTTTCAATGTGACTATTGTAATAAGTTTTTATTACATTTGGTAATTTCCTAAATTTCATTATTATATTCAACATTAGCTCATTTATGTTTAACTATTTGTGTTTATCAATCCTTACCACCGTAGAGGAAATTGTAGGCAATATTTATATACTGTTTTCCTAAAGCTCCATTGTTCTTTGCCAGTTCCTTGGTCTCCTCTGGGAAACATATCGAACCCATTGCTGCTGTGCCAATACTGGCATAAAATACCCTCTGAAAATAATAATAACTTATTAGTTAAATTATACAGAAAAATATGTTTAAGTACCTACATTAAACCTATTAACATTGATCGTTATCACAGGAATTCATATAGAGCTGTATTTGTGGTGACAATTATGTAGGTAAATTTAAATTCACACCAGAGATACCTCTATGAGGGATTACATGCCAAGGTTGGTAAAAATTATCAAAATAAAAAATATATATGTCACAGTGGGAAGAATGACCATAAAAGATCTCATTCATTCAACATACTGTATTTATTTAATCTTTATTGCATTCCTTTATATAGAAGGACACAAAAGGCGGATTTAATACCTATAGGCATTCTGTGTAATCCGAGCAGAGGTCTCGTCTCTTGTTGACGGAAGTCTCTTTCATTATCAGAGTTACACAAAACAACGAGTAAACATTGCAGCGTTGTTGCGCTTTACTAATTTTACTTTCGTCTGTCTATCTTTTCCGTCGAATCTGAAAAGGTCGCCGGGCCAGCAGCGTATCCCTAATCCCTAAGGATTTTAGTCGGTCCGGCACTTAATGCTGTTCCCGACTTAATCGGCCACTGTGGCAGGTGGTTGACGAGCACCTTTCTCTCACTGACACAAAAAGGCATATGACATTCATCGTTTAGACGTTGAAGTGAACACAAATTGGTCAGTGACGCTAATCTGTGTCGCATCGCGGACACGTGATTAACTGCGTTGCTATTGGTCTGCATAACGTAAATTGCACGTTTTTACTGTATTATTCTTTTGAGCTGTACTAAAATTATGTGTTTTGATCTTATCAAATGTCGAACAAATGGAGTTGTCACCTTTTCACTTCTTTTTTTTTAATTAAAAACACCTTTTCCCGACGGCGACGTACAGTTTAATTGGAAAAACTTTAAAAGAATGTCATTGTTTTATTTTTGAAGTAAAACTTCATACTGAGCTGAAAACTGGACATTGTAGGGAAAAACTGGTTACGGTTACGCGTTACGTTTTCTATGAATAAAAGTATATACAATTAGTTCTAATGTTAAGGGCAGGTATAATAGCACATTATGCATAGTCGTGTATGTAAAAAGATGAACATGTATATATTAATAAGTATGCAGACGTAAGTAGTGCACACATGCATATGTATTATTCTCGTATATATTCACGCGATCTATACCACCGGGCCAAGAGCGTATCAAGTATACGCTGTTGACCCGGTGGCATTGTCATTTTCCGCGGTAGACACTCACGAGCAGAAGGCCCGCAAGTTAGCTATGCCTTGACTACCTAGTCAGATAACAGACCTCTGTTATCTCTAATACAGAGGTTTTAGTATTAGCAACTAAAATACCTAAACAATTTAATAAAATATTTACTTTAGGGGATCTGCCTCCGAATCAGTAGGCTCAAGTTTATTTGTATCATTGGCATGGACACAGGCTCCGATGAAAAGTGGATTGAAAAGTTCTAAAATGTCTTAACCTCTAACCACCTCTGAATTGTATAATGTATATATGCAGAGAGGGAGGCGTTAGGGGAAGCCAGGTGGCACGACATACTAGTACACGTCTATATGCATAGAAATGTGTGCCAGAGCTATCTTAAGTTAAATCGTAATTATTTGTGATAAAACGACCAGATTTAATGTAAGAGTAAATAAGTAATGGTGTATTATATGTGAACAGTATTTATCTTTTACCTTTTATCATTATTAAATTTCTGTGTCACTTCATTGTACACAAAGTGTGTGAAGTTATTCATCCTTAGATCGTAATCTCATGTGCATCGAATGTAAATCGTCACTACGTCTGTCTTTAACACGTTTTTCTGTTTCGCGGCCGCAACTACAAGTTAGTAACGCGCAATTACCTTCCTGCGCGCCCAACTTATCGACTTATAGTCTCATATAAAAATAAAGTGCAGGATATCCTGGGTTACTGTATCAATTTAAATCAGGGTTTAAGATTTTTTTTTCGTACTAGCTTTGTTGCAGATTTTAATTCATGTTCTATTACAACTACTCACTCTAATTATTCCTCCTCTGAGGCCAAAAATAAATCCAGTGAGACCTCCCATAGCCACTGCGCCGTAGCGTATTTCTTTGTTATCTTCTTCTCTTAAGTATTGAACAATCCCTGAGGAAAATTAAAACAAAATAGTGTATAATAGACATGGCACACAAAATTTATATTGGATCATAATTTATTTAAATAATGGTATAATCATAAGGTGTGCCATTTGTTGTCATGTAGTAAAGGGAAATCAGCGAAAATCACAATAGCTACTGACAGATAGCGGCATGACCACCTCGAAATGAACGAGACATATATATATATATATATATATATACAGTGGTGGTCATATAATTAGAAACACTTCTTTTGAATAAAGAAAGTATCACTTCAACGTACAAATGTTCGTAAAAAATATACACATTCAATAATTAATAATCATGCAAATATATAGCCACTTAAATAAAAAACTCATTAAATGCATAAAATATAAAACACATCTTGCTTTTAATTACAAAATGAGTCTTACAATAAAAAAGCATCCATAGCTCGTTCTATATAGAAATTGGAGAATAACGTTTATTTCTTGGCTTTTTCTATTATTTTGCCGGCAATTCAAAATTTAATCTAAAATTCAGATTATATTTTGATTCTGTTCAAAATGGGCAAAAATAAAAGTTGTGACGCGTCAAATAATTGTTAATTTACATATAGATCATAAGTGGGCGTACAGAAGAATAGCTGAGCATTTAAATTGTTCTGTTAAGAAAGTTTTTAATGCAATTGATCATTATAAAACACATGGAACTGTTGAAAATGTTCTTAGAAAGGCTCGGCCAAGAAAAACCTCTCCCAGAGAAGATACGCTAATCGTTCGTGTTGCTAAAAAAGACCCATGTAAAGGCTCCAACCAGATTAAAAATTAAGTTTTTTTGCCTGATGACCCGAGACTCATACGCCGAAGATTAATGGAAGCTAAATTGTTTGGAAGAATCTCTCGAAAGGTACCGCTTCTTACCAAGCAACACCGAGAGAAGCGATTATTATTCGCTAAAAAATATGTTAATTGGACGATACGAGAATGGAAAAAAGTGTTATTTTCAGATGAAACAAAAATAAATATGGTAAATTCCGATGGAAAGAGCTATGTTAGACGTCCTGTAAACAATGCTTTTAATTATAAATACACAAGGAGTATAGTCAAGCACGGTGACGGTAACATTAAAGTTTGGGGGGGTTATTCCGGATGTGTAGTTGGACCCATTCGGAAGATTGAAGGTACAATGGATCAATGGCAATACAAAAATATCTTAGAGCACACAATGATTCCCTACTCGGACGATAATTTGCTTGTAACCTGGATCTTTCAGCATGACAATGACCCTAAACATACGGCCAATAGCGTCAAATGTTTCCTTAGCGAACAGCGTATATCCGTTTCAGACTGGCCAGCAAATAGTCCGGATTTAAACCCGATAGAAAATCTCTGGTATATTGTTAAAAAGAAAGACTCAAACAAACGTAACACCAGTCAAAACGAACTATATGAAGCATTTGTTGAAGCATGGAATTCAATCCCCCTAGAAAAATGTATGAAATTGGTTGAATCAATGCCAATTTCATACTTGAAAATAAGGGATACGCCACTAAATATTAATTATAACTATTGGTAGTCTGTGGATAGTAGCTATTTCGTTAATAACAATACTAATTACAAATACTAAAAAAATATAGTTTTTTATACTTTTTTGTATTGTTTCTAATTAGTTGACCATTATTGTTCATACCTTAAAACTGATTTAAATGTTTGTCCGTAATCTAATATTGCAACTGCACTTGTGTAATGGGATTTATATTGTTTTTCTAATAAACGATAAATCATTGAACATGTAGTTGTCCTATTTATGGTTTAATTTCAAAATAAAAACGATTGCGGTGAAGTATATTGCATAATGTCAAGGACCGTTTGTAGTGTTTCTAATTATACGACCACCACTGTATATATATATATGTCAGGCAACAGTGTCTAACATGCAAAGTGTCTGTTACTGCAATTTCCAATATGCTTGCTGAACATGGTGATTATGGCAAAACCTCCTTATGGAAGAGGGCTATATCCTGCAGTGTACTATAGGCTGGTAAGGTAATTCATAAGTCTGTTAACAGCTTCAACTGAAATAATTTTAGTCCTTATTAAATTATTCTTTCTTATAAAAAATAATCATTATTATAATTTAAGAAAAGTAGCAGCTTGTGAATTCCCACTGCTGCACTTATACTAGACATACAGTAGTACTTACATTCAGTTCGGTCGCGGAATTCATGGTAGTTGTCTTGAACAGTATGCTTAAGTGATTCAGTGTGAGCTATTCCAATTTCAGCAGTCTCACGCACTGCACGCACTGGTGGTTGTATAACTGATCTTAAATAGCTTTTTTTTTCAGCTTTTGCTTTAGATAGGACATACCTAAAAATAACACAGTATTCAATATGATCCAGTGAAGTCTCAACTGCCCAAGATTTTTGTTTGGCATCAATTTTTGTGACGCGAAGGGTTATGCAACTTTTAAGTATATGATATATTCGGTAGATGATGCTAATTACTACTTATGGGTCTCAATAAAGAGTGTAAATCACATTAAATTTAGTTAAATCACACAAAAAAATTGTTAAATCACATTTTTATAGAACTATTAATCTTCGAAAAAGGTCATTATTTTGGCTTCTATATTATTGATATTTATGGCATTTCAATATAATATTATGGCATACCCATATTTTGAATTGCAAATTTATTAATATTAGTCAAATAAGAACTATTAAAGGATAAAGGACTTAAATCATTAACCCTTTACATGTAATAATAACAGAATTTCTATTAATTCAACATATCAGGAATTATCAAAAAAAAATGTGTATGTATATTAAAAAGGAGATTACAAAAATTAAAAAAAAAACCTAATGGCAAGATAGTAGTAGATGGTACTGACCACTTGGACAAAGTGGATTATAGCCTCGTTATTAGTATAAAAATAAGTAAAAACAAATATTCATACTCTCCATAGTCGGCATGTGGTGCCTCGTATATTGGAAGCTCGGAGGGTCTCATTGGAGGTGGTTTTAAAGTTTCGCTCGGGCTCTCCTGAACAGGAGTCGCAGCGCTGATAGTTGGTATCAACGCGATCACCCCGGTCCCTATTACCACTTTACGAAGCATCTTTAAATAAAAATAATATTGATTAATTTTAATTAAAGTTTAAAACTATTGAAATTTGCATTATTCGATTCATACCTTAAAACCGAAATATAATTTAAATTACATATAATCTGACGTTAACCTACAAAAAAATTATCTTCTTTCTATCTTTCTTTCAAAGAAGAATATTAGTTGATCAGCTGCTAAATTTGACATACGTCAAAAACAATGTTACGTAACCAGTCGTATTCACAACTACTACTAACCAAGGACGAACGATGTGCTATAATTAAAGTGCAGATATTTTTTTTGCAGCATTACAATTGTCTGCGCGACTTAGAACATAATACTCTCCAAATGAGTGAAATTGTCAATATTAAACTTAAGCAATATTCGTAAGTAGCATCGGTACGTGTCTGTAAAAAACTTTTCAGTCGTTGGTATTTTGCAATCGCTATATAAAGTGGTAGAGCCAAGCGACGGCTTTTGCTGCTGCTCGAATGGGCCTACTCGACCTTGCAGAATACCACCGTGAAGTAGAGGCATCTTGGGCTTCTGTGTTTCGTTTAGTGAGTAAGGACCATACTCCCTCTTCTTCCTCCCTCTCATGTTCCATATATCCTTAAGGCTGGCAGCTCCTCTGAGATTGCAGTGTACGTGGGTGACCATAATCGCTTACCGTCAGAAGAGTCGCTTGTTCGTTTGTCCCCGCTACCATAATAAAAAAAAAGTTAGGCTTAAACCAGTTTAAACTGTAGGCGCTACGCAGTAATTTCTGCAAAGTGCGGCCAAGTAGGCTCGAAGGAACTGCACGAGTCTGTCTGTGACTTTGAACCATTGTGCAAGACTTTGTTAAACGCAAAACTTTGTTAAACATCGAAGAATAGAGCCCCGGTGCTATAGGGCTTGGAGGAACGGTTGAAGTTATTTAAAATGTGCTCCGATAAGCGGTACACTTGTTGGATACTCGAATCGGAAACCAAACTGCTCGACAGGAATTATACTGTTTTTAGGATAATTCGCTCATTCGTTAATTGGAGGCAATGTTACGAGGTTTGCGAGGTTCTGGTATATGTATAACTCCGCCTCTTTCCCGGCACCCGGAAAGGAGCAGCTGGAGAGGAGCACGGTGACTAGTAGGCATAATAGAGGCGCGGGGAGTGATTTAAACACCCTGTTGCCTATAACGTCAATGCCGGGTGCAATTTTTCAGGTACTCTCTCGGAGAGTGTTTGCGGTATGGCGAGGAAGAAGGAGGGGGGAGACTAACGTGTTCAATATCTCAAAATTAGTATAAATATAAAGTTTGGTAACAATTGTATCATCCCCTCCCATTATCTTGGAAGTTATCTTTCGTTTTCAGGAGACGAAGCCCTTCACAGTAGCAATCATCGTCGCACCCCTTCATTCCAACTTGCGGTTCACGGGGACTCTTATCCTGATAATACGATGGTATACAAGTGACTGCAAGGCAGGGAATTCGCCCCACGGCCAGGATGGTATATTGACGTGACTCCGGGACTGTTTGAAAAAGTCTAAAATTAGTATAATAAGATGCTCGGCTAAAGAGTATCCTAAAGAGTATCCTATACAACTATTTTTTTAATTTTACTCGAACATCTTGGCATCTAAGGTCAGCGCACGGTAGGTGCCGAGAATGATCACTTCGCCGCAAAAACAACAACGAGCCGAATATTCTCAATCGTTTTTTACCGATTGTTGAAGAAACCGAATTGTTGATGGAGATGAAACTTGGGTTCATCGTTATGAACCTGAGTTTCATAACGATGAAGCAAGACTCCATACAGTGGCATAAAAAGAGAGAAGCACCTCCCAAGAAATTTAAGTTGTCACAATCAGCCGGAAAACTCATGGCAACAGGTTTTTGGGACTCGGAAGGAATTTTGTTGATCGATTATAAGGATAAAGGTGTCTCTATAACCGGAGAATACTACACAACAATCCTGGACCGGTTTAAAAAATCAATTAAAGAAAAAAGAAGAGGAAACTTAGTGTCCTACTCTTGCACGACGATGCGCCCGTCAACATGAGTCGTGTTCCATTGGCTGCCCTGCACAAGGTGGGCTTTGATATTTTAAATCACCGACCCTATAGTCCAGACCTGGGTCCGAATGATTATCACCTTTTTCCAAAAAATAAGAAAAGAGCTTCGTGGAAAGAAATTTTTCACTGATGAAGAATTTAAGGAAGCAGTTACCAATTATTTTTATGTGGGTATAAATAAACTAATCGAAAAATATGTATTTCTCTTGCAGGCGAATATATAGAAAGAGAAAAATCATTTTGTACTTTTATTTTCCCTCCTTGTCCCCCATTCCGCGAAATTTAAATCCCCTACGTACGTATAGAAAAGCTATAATTTCGTAAGAAGAGTTTTCACGCATGTAGGCACTAAATTTTACAATTCTATTTCAATATTGAATGGTTTTGTCGTCAAAATAAAGTAAAAGATAATTTCGCAATTCAAAGTCATGTAGCTTTAATATATACTAAACAGCATACAATGAGCGACTTGAAAAAAACAGGGTAACCACGCAAGCACTACTTTTACTACCGAACGTTATCTATAAATTTGCATTGGCAGCACTGGTCAGACAGTCATTTTGTGCTGTTCTGTCACTTTTGGTGAGATTAGATTAGACTTAGCGCTTAGTGCGAAGATTAGAGCATAGTCACAGGACACTAACATTTTCTTTGATTTCTTGTGTAAGTGTAAGAAGAATCTCTAGTTTTGAGTTTGGATGTACGCTATAAATTTTACCCTATTTTTAATTGTGTTGAAACCACAATGAAAATTTTCTATAAATAATTTAGTAGGAAAATTAAATCATACATCTTTTTTAATTAAATTGTGGAAAAATACGAAAGAAACAAAAATATCGTGATAGTGGATACGAATAAAAGAAAAAGAGGAATCGTTATTTTTAGATTTACGGTAATTTAGCGTTATAGCTATTGTCAATACTTCTGTCAAATTGGGATTGTTCTTTGTTATCGAATTAGTTAAAAATGTCAGGAGTGCGCGCTGGTCGCGTGCCTAAGCGCCTGCGAGCTCACCGTATGAAAAGTCGGTCAGGTAAGCGAAGGCCCGCACGATGGTGCTTCGACGCTACTGTCACAGACTGCCAGAATTGAACATTGCTTGCAAACATTCATATAGTTTAGACTGCTTGTGTGAATGCTCTCAGTTTGAAGTTTTTCATCAAACAGCTGTGGTGGCAATTCCTACACCAAGTCATTTGCTACTGAAGTGATTTCTATTCATACATTAAAATATATCATCAAATTAAAATTTTAATTTAATGTACAATACTTTGGTTTTATTGTTTATAATTAGACATTGGTTAAAATGTTGAACTTGTATATGAGAAAAAATATGTCAGGCAACTATCAAAGAACACAAAGAAATAACAGAAATCTAGAAAGAATAGTATTTCTTTCTCTAAATTGACAAAATAATGAAGAGAAAAGCTGGGACAGACACAATTATTGTGACTTGCAAAGATATAGCTTGATGTGTTGTAACAATTTATTTTTAGAAATTCTATTGATATGAAAGGTGAAGGGATAACACATCAGCATGTTTATCTTTTGTAACTTTGTATATAAATTAAAAATGCAATCAGACATTAAATGTCTTTGTTCAAAATATGATTTTATCATAATCGCTTACTTACAAAAAAACTTTAAATTAAAACAAAATTCATGGTGTTAGATGATACTATTGAGTGATGATACTCTAAATGTATATACTAACTTTATACTCCTATAATTTTATCTGGTAAATCATATCATATGCAGAGCACAATACAGACATTGAAAGCAATACAATAGTGCTTAAAGTTTAAAATTATGAAGTGATGTTTACTATAATGAAAGCCAAATAATGTTTTTTTATTTGTTTATATTTTCAGTAACACACTTCTAAATACATTTTGATTTTTTGAATTCACCCTATTATTACTAAATTCAGCTAATAGTGATTTTTTGGTGATTATATTTTTTAATAGAATAAATAATTTTGTCTCTTAATATCCTATTGAAATTGGCAATCACCAAAATTCATCTTGTTCTTATACTGCGATTTTTTCATTTCATTGACAACAATTTACTAGAAGTTTGAATACATTTTTGTTTAAAATATTTTAAAAGATAATAAGTGCATAAATTAATTGTGTTGCTTTCTGAATTAAGTGGCCATCACTGTACATGTAAGTATAATTATATTAATCGCACATGTAGGATTAACTAACAACCTGTCATTTTTGATTGAGTCATTTACTAATGAGCACCTTTCTTAATATTTCTCTACAGCTATCTACCTTCTAACAAGTGTGCATTGAGATTTACTAACTTTGTCTTGCATTGATCCAGGATATTAAGGTGCATGATGACTAGTGTGATGATCACATAACTTCACTTCTAAGGAGCCAAGGTTACCACACAGCTGAGGATCTTTGGAATGAAATGGTACTTTACCATGATATTTTGAAGTTTATTTGTCAAATATTTAGTAATTATAAATGTATATAAGGATATGGGGAAATTACATTTTTATTTCATATTTTACAGCTTGCAAAAAAAGAAACTAAAGTTATAAACATAGTTCATATAGTTCATAATAATTTTAATGAAACCTTTGGCCCATTAGTACACAAACTCATAATCACACACACAATACACACAAAATGTGTTAATTCTATTAGTAGTTATCAAAAGTGTATCTGAAATTATTATATTGATTAAGTTTAAAAAACTATGTACTTTTGCCCAAAATATAACATGTTACAATGCTTCAATTCTGATGCCAAAGCTATTGTTTGTGTTGCCATGGGAAGCTATAGAGTGTACACCAAAATGTAACCAGTTTAGTCTGCTTGATATCTCTTAGCATATGAAGCAGTACTGTGATTGCCAAGCATGGCACTTATGGTATTTCTTCCTAACTTACTAGATATCTAAGTGAACTGCTCACTGTTTGATAAAGAGGATGATGAAAATAATCTTAAATTAAAAAAAGGTAACTTCTTTTAGTTATAACTTGCTTGACTTATTTATGGAAGTTTCTACCATTACATGGTTTAGTATTTCTTGATATCTTATTTAAATATTCACTAAATTAGTCGCTTTTAATCTACATTATATTTTTTTAAGCTCACCTAGACTTCAAGGTTTTTGTGGTTAAAGTAAACATGACACATTACACAAAAATAATAAAAACAATACATTTGTTACAATCAATGGGTAGGTCATTGTACTTTTTTTGCTTCAAACATAAAGTGGGCACACTTATTATTATGAACAGTAGAAATGTTCAATCCCTTGAAATCAAATTATGAAAAAGGATAAATATCTATTACCTTGGCACTGCTCAAGCTCAAAGTTATGCATGGGTTTAATTAGTTTTTTTTTTGGAATTTTTAAATAATAGACACAGGTAAGATTTTGAATGCTGTTAAGTTGTAGATAGATATTGATCATTTAAAATAATTTGCATGAATGAATTTTGATTTTCAAAAATTTTGTTTGTTTTGTATTAAAGGTAATTTAATCTAAAATTTTTCAGGTTTTGTTGTTTCTTTAGAAATCACATTATTACTTATATAACATTATTTACGTTTAGCCTGTTGTCAGTTGAATGTTTAATTAATGTATTAATTAATGCATTAGTCCAAATTCAAAAATCAATGAATGCAACTCTCAAAACATAGAATCTAGTCTTCATTTTTTTTTGGTTGATTTGTTACTATTTGAAACTAGAGCCACTGACTCCTCTTCATCTTCTCGAAGCACATGCCATACCTATGCAATAAGTTCGGGAGGGAAATATCGATGCAGGGTTCAGAAACACGGGTTACTCCAACCTGTGTCGGCTTAAATAAGATGACTTCTGAATTACAGGCACCTTAAGGTTTTCAATTTAAAATTAAAAACAATCTGGAGTAATAGTACCAAAATCTGTAGTAAAATATAAGTAAATATAATAAAAAAGAATTCTGTGACTAAAATAGCATGAATAATTTGACATATGATTCTATTACATTATGAAAATAGAATTTCATAATGTAATAGAATCATATCATATCACGTCGATTTAAAATTAAAAACAATCTGGAGTAATAGTACCAAAATCTGTAGTAAAATATAAAAGAATTCTGTGACTAAAATAGCATGAATAATTTGACATATGATTCTATTACATTATGAAAATAGAATTTCAAATACATCAACACGTAAAGAAATAAATAATAGCATTGTTATATAGTGACGTTTTACAACAAGAGGCATTTACGGTTATGACCCGTGAAGGGTTTGTAATTTTAAATAAGAAAAAAAAAATTGTGGACATCTGCCTACATGCATTTAAAATAAGAGATGTTCTGTTCTAATGGACTTACTTAAAGTTTTTGCAGTGAGAACGTTAATTAACTTCTTACTGAAAAAGTGTTGTGGCAAACGTTCTACGTCATCCTTTTGTTATACAGTTATTGTTATCTGATTTAATAGGAAACTCGCTTTAACAGTATGAAATGCGTATTAGCACAACAATGATGGTCGACTTGGAATAATTACGTTTCTTGTTCAATGGCATACATGTCCCTCTGTATCGCCTTGGTGTTTTGTATATACATCCACCGTAAATCTGCTTTGTTGCTTACTAACACCTGGAAAACTTTTCTCTACACGTGTCCAATATGTACAGTCAAATAAGTTTTTGACACTTTGAACCTTATCGCAACTACATAAAGCCAAAAGGCAACAAGCCATGGCAGCTCCAGTCACCTTAGATGCTGCTGCCATTTGCCAATTTTTGCCAAGATTTATTGCGTCACCAACTCTGCAGTACTAATTTACTTCCCGTTTAGTGTTCTGAATTTGCTGTAGAAGTTTTAAAAGTCGATGACGTAGATCGATATCGAACGATAATCATTTCAAATATAATTAGTAGAGGTTATGAGTAATTTTTTCATTGAATCTTTGTCTGTAATTATTAAATAGTATAAAAGTCGCAATCTGTGTATTCGCTGATAATTCCGAAACTTCTCCGTGAGCTTCCGTCGGGCCGGCGCGATTTGCTAGTAATATTACATATTAAATTTTGTCTTCGAGATAGTGTCAAGAAAAGTAGCTTTAGAAGAACAAGTGTAGCGTCAAGAGTTAGCAATATATAAATGTTCTCGAGGGGCGCAGTGTATGTAGTTACGTCGTAGCGTAATTTCAATAGAGAAGATGGCTAACACCTCAGCCCCCCCAATGGCCACGGCTGCTGTAAAACAATCGAAACGTCGGGAATATAAAAACTTAATTAAACGCGATAAAATCCGTAAATAATAGTTTCCATATGTAAAGAGTAGAAATGTTATATTGTATTAATCTAAAATATCGCTACGCATTCATTACTAGGATAAGTTTCAGTAAGAAATAAACATTTTTTTTTATATTTCGATGTTTTAATATTAATTTATTTTATATTTAAATCTCTACTTTTATTTTATTAGTAATTATAAATTATTTTTTATTGTGTCGAACATACTAGGTTTTCTGATATGGATATTTGTTACATCGAATATTATAAGGCAAAGATGAAAGACTGCAAATTGCATTGGTCAAATTCGACCTGGAGAATTTTATTGTTTTGGCAATAATTGATTATTATCCAAAAATAATTGTAATAGCCTATTAACAATAGGCTTCTCCCGTAGGAAGGCTATGCCACAATGGCTATTAGCTATTACGGTCGGTAAGTGATTTGGCGATCGCAGAATCAGACCTCTCACCTTAAAAACAATACTGCTATTCTAATTTCAAAACCCTGAAGCATACACTAACGAGTAATGTTAGTACAAGTTAGGCAAAGTAGGAAAAATACTCCGTAGTAAAACGTAATTAGCTTTATACAGCATTATCGTTGACCGTGTCAAGGCAAAGCCGCCCCATGAGCCGATGACGTAGAACGGATGTGACCCAATAATTCGGATAATGTAGATATGTTTTGTAATAACCGTAGTTTACATCGAAAGTAATTAGATAATAATTTTTTTCCCTTTAGTAAAATCGAAACGAAACCTTCGTATTAAATCAGAGACATCTTGTGGTTTACGTAAAGTTTAGAATTTTATATATTATACAGGTATCAAATTGAACAATATATGAAACTCATTTAGGTATATATATATATAAGTATCTATATATATCTATATATATATATAATTACGAATAAGATAAACGGTGCAATAACTCGCAATCACACAAAACACCTCCAATAAAGTTCGCTGCGAGAATTAATATTACTTTTATGGCTTTGTAGGTATATTCATTGACTAGCTATGTTTTTTTTTTTGCAAAGACGGCATACGAGCTGGCGTCTCACCTGATGGTGATTACCGACTCCCACAAAACTATCTGTCATCTGACTTATGTGGGATTAGTTATTTTTTATTGGGTTGACGTGCTAACAGTCCGACGGCAAGGGGCCACTGCAGCCCATCGACACCTGCAAACAACGTCTTAACTCTATACATTTCAAACCGGTCCACAACAGTAATTAGACTGCTATTTGGCGGCAGAAATGGGTAAGAGTGTGTTACCTACCCACACGACTCCTAGACAGAGATGGAGTCTACCACCAGCTAAAGTTTTGTCTATGAAGCACCAGTTCATTTGTGAGTCTGTCCTTCCCTGTCGATTTTCTCACAAACCATATTCCATACCCATACACGTATACCAACCAACTATTTAACACTTAAACATTCACATAAAACAAATTTAGAGAAGAAGGAAATAAACACGAGCACAAATAATTTATTTTATATTTAAATCTCTACTTTTATTTTATTAGTAATTATAAATTATTTTTTATTGTGTCGAACATACTAGGTTTTCTGATATGGATATTTGTTACATCGAATATTATAAGGCAAAGATGAAAGACTGCAAATTGCATTGGTCAAATTCGACCTGGAGAATTTTATTGTTTTGGCAATAATTGATTATTATCCAAAAATAATTGTAATAGCCTATTAACAATAGGCTTCTCCCGTAGGAAGGCTATGCCACAATGGCTATTAGCTATTACGGTCGGTAAGTGATTTGGCGATCGCAGAATCAGACCTCTCACCTTAAAAACAATACTGCTATTCTAATTTCAAAACCCTGAAGCATACACTAACGAGTAATGTTAGTACAAGTTAGGCAAAGTAGGAAAAATACTCCGTAGTAAAACGTAATTAGCTTTATACAGCATTATCGTTGACCGTGTCAAGGCAAAGCCGCCCCATGAGCCGATGACGTAGAACGGATGTGACCCAATAATTCCGGATAATGTAGATATGTTTTGTAATAACCGTAGTTTACATCGAAAGTAATTAGATAATAATTTTTTTCCCTTTAGTAAAATCGAAACGAAACCTTCGTATTAAATCAGAGACATCTTGTGGTTTACGTAAAGTTTAGAATTTTATATATTATACAGGTATCAAATTGAACAATATATGAAACTCATTTAGGTATATATATATATATAAGTATCTATATATACATATATATATATATAATTACGAATAAGATAAACGGTGCAATAACTCGCAATCACACAAAACACCTCCAATAAAGTTCGCTGCGAAATTAATATTACTTTTATGGCTTTGTAGGTATATTCATTGACTAGCTATGTTTTTTTTTTTGCAAAGACGGCATACGAGCTGGCGTCTCACCTGATGGTGATTACCGACTCCCACAAAACTATCTGTGATCTGACTTATGTGGGATTAGTTATTTTTTATTGGGTTGACGTGCTAACAGTCCGACGGCAAGGGGCCACTGCAGCCCATCGACACCTGCAAACAACGTCTTAACTCTATACATTTCAAACCGGTCCACAACAGTAATTAGACTGCTATTTGGCGGCAGAAATGGGTAAGAGTGTGTTACCTACCCACACGACTCCTAGACAGAGATGGAGTCTACCACCAGCTAAAGTTTTGTCTATGAAGCACCAGTTCATTTGTGAGTCTGTCCTTCCCTGTCGATTTTCTCACAAACCATATTCCATACCCATACACGTATACCAACCAACTATTTAACACTTAAACATTCACATAAAACAAATTTAGAGAAGAAGGAAATAAACACGAGCACAAATAATTTATTTAATATTAACATTAACGATTCACCTAATTCCCGCCAAGTCGCACCATAATATTGTCCGTAATACGAAAATAAGGATCTATATTACGAATTTCAGTGCTGAGAATGATGGCAATAATGCAGGATAGAAACAGTGAGGAGGTGCCGCGTGAGTTCCTCGAGACTGGACGGACGGGGCGAAGGAATGCCATGCCCGACATCCTGCACCCGCAAGGCGCCGAAATGACGACAGCGGATCTACCGTCCCGGCTGCAACAGCTGGTCACTACTGGTGAATATTATTTCTTGTATTAAAACTGTAATTTTTATCGAACTTATTCTTTCTTTCAACATTAAAATTTTACCATTAATTTGCTATTTGTCTATTTGTGTACCGGAGCTATCTGTCTACCGTGAAGGTTGTAACCCTTCATGGGTCATAATCATTACAATATATTTCTATTTTTGCAACACGTCATGTACTGTTAATTATAGATTTGCTCAACATTCTGCTTGATGTTGTTCATTAATAATTATATTACAAGCACTCACGTCTGTCACACATAGAGGTAGGTAGGTTACTGAGTTCTTAGTGGCACAACACAGCGTGCTTCAGTAACGTTTCGCCTTTCTGGAAGATAAGGAGGTGAAGGGGGGCGAACCTCGTCACCTGGTTTGTTTCTGTTGATGGTCTTGTTATTTTTCTTATCCGAGATCTGTGCGCCTTTCCTAGGGAAAGGCGCACAGATCTCAGAAGGCAGATTTGAACGCCACTACTATACGGCTATAGTAAAATTGTATTAAGAATGACAACACAGACTGTTTCCTTAACTTATTATCTTATTAAGGTCAATTGAATTAGAGGTGTAATATACCGTACCTTTTCTCTAAATGCCAAACTCTGCACGTGGTGTACCCTGTTTTCTAATTTATGAGACTGGCGACCGTCTTATTGCGCAAAATTCCATTCCAATTTGCAGTACCCAAATTCCGCGACTAACTATGGGTATCAGCAGCACTAGTGCGCAGGTTCCGACACTGCGCGTACCAACCCGCTTGCCCAGCTTGGTGAGTACGGGCAAAACCCTCCGATACACATGTGTCACCTTCCTGGCGCTTTCTTTTAATGGCCACGTTCAGCTGTGAACTTAAATAGACTGAAGATAAAGTAAACAGAAATAAAGACCGCCTATACTGCAGTCAATATTTCACAACAGAAGCATAGAGAATTAAGAGCCTATGTAGAAAGTACACAGAGTTTGGTAATAGTCACGTGTAGATGAATCAACTTTACCTCCTAAGATCCGCGTCGACGGCGTTTGATGACGTCACAAATTGTGTATTACGTACTCTTTTGACGTATTTGTTAGAAATTTAAAATAGATTGTTCTAGAATACCTCTTTAGTCAACTTGATACATTGATTGCACACGATTTAAATTTCAATTTATAACATACCTGCGACCCGCCCCGGTTTCACAAGAAAAGATTGAAAGTAGTAAATTTGCCCATGTCTGTCTGGAATGATGTAGATTGCTAATAGCGGAAGAATTTTTAATATCGGTCGAGTGGTTTTCGTGTTTACTTCATAGTTCGCTCGTTGTACGCCCGCTCGCTTTATTAGTATTATAGAGATATACATTTATGACTATACTTGTATAATAAACGAGACATCGACGTCATTCAGGAGGCCAAGTTCGATCACTTAGTTTTCAGTAGGAAATCCTCTTTTTTATTAATATATGTATTCTTAATTCTTCAATATCTAAATATTCACCTTCTTCGTCACAAAAAATTCTTCGAAATATAACTATATTCTCATCAGAGTAAATAACGTGGTGCTCAAGAACATGTTGTAAAAACATTTTATCCAGGCAATGTTGCCTTGTATTGCAAAATTCGATAAGATTTTTTATTCAAATTTAGGTCACATGTTTGAAATGATGATTTGAAGTTTCTGTCGATAAACCGCTCACGTTTACACATTTTATTATAAGTATAAAGGGAATTTAATTAGCCCACTTTAGTATAAGTACCTACTTCAATAATTAATAATTAATTTCATGATTATTATCCCGTCAGCACGGAATTCCGCTCACCGACCACTGTTCCTTACTTCGTCGTCCAACAAATTATTTTATCACATTGATGAAAATGTTGATATTAATGCACTACCATTTACCAAAAACGCGGCACTGGTCTCACCAACCCTGTGGGCACTTTAAAGTAAGGCCTATCTATTTAAACGTGGTAGAGCCAAGCGGCGGCTTTTGCAGCTGCTCGACTGGGTCGGCTCGACCGCGTTGGTACCACGGCCTCGCAGAATACTGGCGTGAAGTAGAGGCATCTTGTGCTTCTGTGTCCCCCTCCTCATCGACCCTCCCGTCTCCCAAATACCCTTCATGGCCAGCAACGCACCTGCAGCACCTCTGGTGTTGCAGATATACGTGGGCGACGGTATTCACTTACCATCAGGTGAACCGCTTGCTCGTTTGCCGCCTTAGCCATAAAATATCGGTGAACCTGCGAGGCCGATAAAGAAGAAAAGATCAACTTTCATGCCGGAACTCTCACCGGTGATACTCCTCCCCTTAAATAGTTTGTATATATGCTCTCCGCAGTTACTTGTATACATCAGCATATTACACACAATTTAGTCCATTGCTGGACATATGTCTGTCCAAGAAAGCGCCAGCAAAAGCTGTCATACTTTTGCCCATACTCATCACGCTTGGCGGTTTGGTGAGAGTAGTTGTCCGGGTGCAGTCCTGCGGCTAGTCTGTCGCTATTGCCGGAGACTCCTTAATCAGCAGGTTGCATGCGTGCAGGTGCACTAGCCATTGGGGCAATATAATAGTATACCATTATACTGCCCCAATGGCTAGACATACAAGTCTATGTATAATACTAGACTCCTCTACTCTTGAGAATCTGACAAACAGTTTGCCCGAATACTATAGGTTTTAGTATGACATATTTTGTATTACATTAATGGTTGTGTATAAAATGATGCAACGTCTATGAGCAAATTTGTCATGATCTTCTTGCGACACAATGATTCTACACCACGCTATCATTTTACTTATCGGTCAGCGACTCCGTGACAAACATACGTACATTCTGTTATGGATTTTATGAATGGCATACAGGGCATGGCACATTTAATGTGCAATAATGTACGTTTGTTAGAGCGGCGAATCCTCTCAAGAGACGCCTGTGTCAAGCAGTGAGTTATTAAAAAAGAATGAACATGTTTATAGTTTGTGTATAAGTTACTCGATTATAACATTTTCGCTAGCACAGTCTCGTTTCCTGCAATGCTGCTGGCAGATTGTCAAATCCGTTTTTTAAAGATTGAGGTGACAAACGAACCGGGAATCCACCTGATGGTAAGTGTCTACTCCAGCTCCAGGTGTCCATACACCTGCAAACAACAATAATCGAAAAGGCCACAGATGCAGGGCCCCGTTTGTTGGTTAGCAGGGTGCACCACGTGCAGGTGAGGTTGGCTT
This sequence comes from Bhutanitis thaidina, assembly GCA_029286595.1. Taxonomy (NCBI): domain Eukaryota; kingdom Metazoa; phylum Arthropoda; class Insecta; order Lepidoptera; family Papilionidae; genus Bhutanitis; species Bhutanitis thaidina. The sequence continues at coordinate 9,551,348 of JAGSMS010000018.1, forward strand.
GTGGGGAAAGACCCTCTCTTCTATTTTCATTAAACCTTAAGCCCCCATTGCTTCATCTAAGTAAATTTTATTTAAAAAGGAAATAATTTAAATTAAAACCTTAGAAAAACTAATCCAGTGATGAAAATGTATACGAATCGTAATTCACAATTCATCAGCATTTAAACATTATACTGCAGGACATAGGGTTCTTCAAATTAATAATAATAATAAAGGCGTAGGGAAGTGACGACTCACCGCCTACCGGAGTAACAGTTTATGTGACAAAGCTGTTGCGTCGGCGCAAGCAGTCAGCTCCTTGCCAAAAGGGGAAAGATCACTAATTCTGCGTTTCAGTGACCTATTTGGGGAAACCGAGGGTTTTATCTATGCGATACAAACTCAGGAAATTAAGACGAACAACTATCGGAGATACATCCTAAGGGATGGCACCGTTTAGCCTGTCGCCGTCCCGGGGAGTCGCTACGGCATCTCATCTCCGGTTGTTCAGCGCTTTCTAACTCTGAGTATCTGCACAGACAGAACCTAGTAGCCAGGATTCTACATCAGGAGCTCGCTCTGAAATGCGGTCTCTTGGATCGGAGAGACTACCGCTGGCATCGTCTGCCGGTTTCTTTTCCTTTCCCCCTAACCCTCGGCCGTCAGGTCTCTCCTGCCGAGGGCTTCCGTCTGGTTGGGTGATAATTTATTTATTTTACTTTAAGTATTTTAATTATAATATATTCAACTATAACTTATTTATTTTATTGTATTTTATGTTTTTATGTATATCACCCAACCAGACGAGTATGTATCTAAATAACCCCCAAAAATAATTATTATAATAAGGTTGCTACTTTATCTTCCTTAATTATTTGAGATGGTAATCACGCCATCTGTCTATGGCTCTAGATTGTTCTTTTCCTTAAGCCAACTCTTATTATGGCTTCTGTCGTGACTTTTTACTAAACATAGTGAAACATAACAAAATCGATGATTATTTCCAGATCCTGACCATCCACAGCCGAGCACTTCGAAAACCGAGCTCGAACAAAACAAGGATGATGAACCTAGTAAAAAGGATAGCTGCAGTTGAGCTGTCTCTCTCGCACCAGGTCTTTACAGATCAAACTGGACTTGCCCAAAGCTAATGTAATCTCAAAAAGGTAAATAGAATTACTAAGCACTGAGTAAAGTAGACTCAACCTTTTTTAGAAAGGTATGGTGTACAAAATAGCTCTTATGTAATGAGTATAATAAAATATATTTTACAGTGTTTAGATGTAGCTTAGAAAGCTTAGCTGTAATTATATGTGTTATATTTAAGTTTTTGATATGTTATTGATATGTGAAGTTTCGTTTATTTAATTCACACATATTTCTGATAATTACCGCCATTTGGGTCTTGATTAATCGGTTGATTGATAAATTAATATTAACCCTTCATAGGTTTAAAAAAACTTGGTGGTGGTGATATTTTAAATGGGACATACTTTATTTTATTTTTCACGTAATTCATATTAAAGTCTCTCTTTTAAGTGATTTATAAAGAAAAATAGTTTAGTAAAATTGTATGACAAATAAAACAAATTTAATTTTTGTTGAATAATTTGAATTTTGGTGAGGCTTGTTTTATTGAATAAAAAATGTACTAAGACACTGGTTAATTTATTTTTAAATTTGCAATTTGTGAGCTAAGATTGTGAACCCATACTGCTATGTCTATTGTACTTTGCACAAAATGGAAAATGTTATTTTGAAATTTGCTGTGAAAGTTTATCTATAAAATAATACAAAGCATCGAAGATAACATTTGACCTTGGTTGTGATAATATATGTCGAAATTTCTGACTAGTGTCTTATTTTGCGTCTTAATTTGTTGTTAATAATAAAATATCGATACATCGAATGTTTGCGTTTTGTCGTAATTTTGATGTTTATTTACAGCTTATCGTTTTTAAAGTTTATTCGGTAATTGAAAGTTAATTCTTAATAAATGATTTGACACACCACAATTTGTCATATTATGCCTTCGAGTATTATTTATTCTTAGGTGTATGTATAGAGTAACACTATATAATAAAAAAAAGGTTTTCTACCGTTTTCACAAACAATACTTTCAACTAACAAATGAATATAAAACGAAGTTTCAGAGAAGCATTACCAATTTCAAACCCAATTTTCCCACCCTTGGAGGTGTAACATTTTCTTTTACTACCCTTTCTGTATTTTATATAGGACCTTGCAACTTATTCGATAAAAAAGGAATCATTACAATCGAATTGATCTGACTTGCTTTTGTAGTCGGTTGAAAAGAAGCAAAGTTAGACATATCTTAATTCCTATACAAAGGGTTAAATTATTGTATTTCTGTGCGTTCGCGCTTACTGTGTACCTCGTAGTAACGTTTGTGACAAAAAACAGACGGCCATTTTCAGGATTTTTTTGTTACATTACTTCGAAAACCCAGCCTGATACGCAGTTTAAAAATCTATATGTACTAACGCTATTTATTATTGATACTAATTTCTGTTTGCAAGAAGTTGATTATAAACTAACGGATCGATTTCCAAAATACTGTCAGTTTAAAAGAGTAATTTTTTTCAGATTGAAAAGAAAAAATGGCATTTCATTATGTACAAATTACAATTTGTAAAAATATGTTACTTAGGTTAATATTCATAAGTCATAGACACTCGGAGCCTGGTGGGACAAACGAGTGTAGTCCGGCTTTGTTTTAAAAAACATATGAATTATTTGGATTTAGAGCCGATAGCTTTTTATTGTTTACGAATTTAGTTTTTATCACATAGTACAATCACAACACTTTTGAGTGACATAGTTTATTATTATATTGAGTTAATTGTGCTTCTTTTCCTCATAATAAGATGCGATTTCGTCGCTAACTTTTATGTACGGTGCGTTTATATAAATTATTAATTAATTATATCATGATAGAGGAAATATTGCTTTTTGAGGATCTGTCCGTCCTACTTTATAAAACTAAGTGACGAGACAAGTAAGTTGTTTGTGGTGGAAAGGGTCTGCCAATAATGGTTGCACTGGCTTCTAGAACCTTCGAACGAGTCCTGTTAAGATTGCATTGCTCTCACCTTTTAATCCTCTTGTTTATCAGCTTGTATGCACGCTGGGCAGGAGGCTGGGTAAGCGCAGTGCCGGTACTCTCGCAGTAGGGATCCTTTTTATTTGGTCATTAAATCTCGCGCTTAGAATTTTTATTCGTTTCCGTGCCGTTACAGTGCACAATGTCGCTTGACAGCGTAATATCTTACACTGCGGTGGTGTTAGGTGTTACACGCCTTTTTAGTACTTTCAATGTAAATAATAACGAACAATGTAGCAAAATGGTTTATATTGACTATTCAATATAGAAATGGCTCTTTTTTAGAAACTAGTATATATTTGTAAAGGTTAAAATAGCTCGAACTACAAAAGTTAACAGAAGCGACCAAGTGGCGTGTCGGACCACGTACAGTATATACGATATAGTTCCTCCGTAGGTACTTTAACGATGTGCATTTTATTCCATAACTCAAAAAATTTCAAACACGGGTTCTCCGAAATAATGGTTTTAGCACCACAGTGGACACTATACTAGTTAGAACAGGTTAGAAGTCACCAGGCTGTGTGAATAGTACACCTGATAAAAACGGTTTATGAAAACTAACACATAAGAAACTTGTGATTTTAAAGATCTCTGATCTTATTTAATGATCTCTTGAATAAAAAGTTAAAGATTTTTAGAATATCCATGGAATGAGTCTGAACAGCACGCTCACGACCGTTTTTATAAAATTAATTTGACGAAAACAAATATTCAATTCTTATTATATCAATTTTCACTGTAATTGTTAAAATTTTTGTAAATATTCCATCATATTTCAGTGATTTATACTAATGTCTTCATGTACGTATTAACACATTGTAATAGTAAATACCTTAACCGAAAGCACCAATTTTACAAATACAATTACAATTTGAAACTACATTCACTGCCTAGATTGTTTCTGTGGCTTGATATTTTGATTTATACTAAATTTTAAATGCACATATTATATAATTCGATTATATGATACTATTAACACATCTTTGAAGTTAAGCACAAAAATGTATATTAGCTGCAAACCGAATCATTGCCCCAAGCTCACGCTTGCGGAGCCGCTTATCCCTTTACCTGTCATAACTATAGCATTTACATTGTTGCAACACGTAATGAGTTGTTAAAAAAGGCATATCAGTAAAATCCTAAGCCTTCTATAATATAGCACATACAAGTATTACTAAAAGTAATAAAGGTGATTGGAGGAGAGTTGAGTTAATTTGGTAGAAATATCACGTTAAAATAAACCCCGTTAACTAATTTATTTTATTTTTAGTCAAACTAAAAAAATTACTGTTTGTGAGCTATTCTATTAGTAATTAGGTCGTATAGACAAACAGTGCAATTATTTGAATTCAATGGTGGTAATAAATCTAAATATTTTTTGTGATTGTCATGATTTTTACCAGCAATGAAATTTAGTTTGTCACATGTCTCGAATTTAGTCATAAGAATCAAGGTTACCACCATTCGTGTACTTACAAAAGTAAAATTTTCTCATATTATTTAGGTTAACCGGAAGTAAGAAAATTTTCGCGTAACAAAATTATGAGGACGTAATTATTTTAAATTTGTTAAGGATGCTACTTTACTTCTGCGAAATGTTTTATTGTCATGACACCTCAAGAAATTAATTGGCATATGAATAAAAAAACATGTATGGTCACATTCAATAACATATATACAATTTGGAAAACTTTTGTGTGGCTATGACTTAACACACTGTGCCCTAACTAAATGTAGTAAACTTTTGAACAGTTCTTAAAAAGTTCTCGAATGGTAATTGTAAATGACTGTAAGAGTAGTTTTATTTATTTTCTCTTGAAACATCGAATAAAATTATCGAGGTCTAGGTGTATGTCGATGTTTATTTTAGCCTAGTAAAAATTCTAAAAACAATTCAATATTATTCATATTCAATAGAGTGGTGACAAACATCGATATTCTTTAACTATTCAGATGAAACGTCATATACCTACAAATATTTGTAGATATAATTACACTTCTATACAATAGTAAAAACTAAGTATTTGCAATTTACTTTTTCCTTAGATTAAAATCATTTGTGAAGGAAAAGTTTTGTACGTTTATAAGACGAATTAGTTATAATAAGTGGATATATCGAAGGTGCAATTACTTGCATAATATCTATAGATGGTTAGTATGTAAAATATGTATTATATAACATTTTATTAAAGGAATTAACATTCAAAATTAATTATTATCGTACTTAACATGTAGAATTATTCACAATCATTTGTAACTACAAATAAAATGTACTTTAATACAGATTTCTATCCATGTCATGCTGTATGGTAAATTAGATTCGACATTTTTGCGTTAGAACGTCTAGAAATATTTAATAAACTTTTCTGTTATAGATTGGATAAAATTGTAAAGGAAAGAAAAATCACTCACCTTTATCAGACTGTGCTTAGTCTGCTGAGCTTGTAAATTACATATATATTGAGTTATTACGTTATTGGCGAAATTTATGAAACCGTCACAAAGCAGAAAAGAGAAGTTTACTGTCAATTAAACAAAACCTGGATAGTTAACCCTAATTCATGGTCATCAAATAATTCCTGTACACACATATATGTATTAATATATATGCAAAGTCTAGGTTTTCCGAGCTGAGCTAGACCAACAACCTGGTAGAACTAATCCCAAAAGCAGACCTAATAGTCTGACAGTATCAGATGATATTATTGATAAATGTAAATACTATTTCATATTGATCTCAATTTGGAGTCAATGGCCGCTTGTATTGTTACTTTGTCTGCCTGTGTGTAATACAGGCTCTGCTTCAATCCTCACTATCTTCCTAGTATTTTTCGCAAACATTAACGAGAATTATATGTTTGTATTATCACTAGCTTCTCACTAGCTGCCACTCGCTTGGAGATTCTTCCCAAGGCGTTAAAAGTAGCATATGTCCTTTTCCAGACTTAGAGGAATACGAAATTTCATCAAAATTGGTTCAGGCGTTTATACGTAATTAAAAGACAAACAAACATACTTTTCTATTCAAAATATTTCTCAATAGAAGCATTTACGCCTTCTTCTCAAAAGATAAAAAAAGATAAGCAGACATTACGGATTTCCATTTTATCCAATTCTGCTTTGTCAAACTGTCATTCGCTTCAACAATACAGGTCTTGGTTTCGATACACAGAACAAATAATGTACTGGTATGGCCTAATATAATTTTTATCGGTTTGGGTCACAGAACATGGGTATGTGTATATGTGTAATTTATGTCTGTAAAGATATCCCACCACTCAGGAAAAGCTAAGACAGGCAACATAGATGAAGTTTTCATAAAAGATGTCTATGGCTATACTTAACATAATCATATTAGTATTAACTATTATATTCAGGGATAATGTTGTTTACCATTGTTACTGATAATTCTCTGTACAAATTATTTAATATAAATAATAATATGTCGGACATTTATTGGAGACAAATGTTGATCCTGTGTCATCTTAACTGAATAGTGATAAGATAATTATACAACTTACATAGATAAATAATCACCCAGGTCACCAACCATGACTCAGGTACCAACTTTTATATGCATCACACAAATGTTTGGGCCTAACGGGAATCGAACCACTTCTATCCTCAGCTTCGAAGGAACTACCAGTCTATTACAACTACAAGGCCATTGGGTCATCAATTTATTTAATTATGATTTGAAATTGCATGTAAATAGAATATGGACAATGTTTTCTCTTGTGTAAACTCTTAAAAGTTTTATTCATAGATGATAAGTTTTATTATTGATTTCGTCATTTCGAGTTTCGACAAAGCAATTGTGTTAACTGGCTGTGCAAACTTTCTTTTTGATTTATTGATAACTTGTGAAATATATTATATAAATATTGAAGATAATAGTCAATAGACATTATTGGTGTAAAACTCATGCTGTGTATAAAATTTACATGAATTTTAAACTTTTTTTCAAATAATAGCTGGTCATGAAAATTATGAATTTGTTTTGTCGAAGCTTTTTGATACTTAAATAATTTGCATAATTTAATTTTATAAACATATAATAGTAGCATAATTTAATTTGTACGTTTATTTAAAGCGCTGTAAAGACGTGATGAAACTGGTTGGAAATCATTTGCACTTACAGATTGAAAATTATTTTTATCGTTGTAGTATCCTTTTCTAAATCGGAGATTAATTCGAAAAGTACGCGTTTATGAGTTACTATTACATTATTATCATCTTAATAAATCCTTTTCGAGCAGAATAAGTTTTGTATTATTACCAATATAAGTGGTTATAATATTGTTTGTTTTGTTACAAATACATAAATTTAATAAGATGCGCTCCGAAGTTTTATTTACGATGTGCAACATTTTAGTTGATTTTAGTATATTTTTGGTTGATTTTATTATATTTTCAGTGGTGATATTATCGTAATTATATACTGTTTGGGTACTGCAGGTGCGTTGCCGGCCTTAAAGGGTATTTAGGAGATGAAAGGTAGGATGCGGAGGGGGATAGGGACGAGGAGTGGATATCTCTCTCATCGAATGACCGCATAAGATGCATCTACTTTACGCCGGTATTCTGCGGAGCCGTGGTATCAACCCGGTCGAGCCGGCCCGTTCGAGCAGCAGCAAAAGCTGTTGCTTGGCTCTACCACGTTTAAATAATGACAAAAATATTTAAATGTCATCTTTTTCTTGAAACGTCAAACTATACTGCTAGCTAACAAACAAGGCACTGGCGACCAACTGATAGCGGTAAATCCATCCGAATTTGCCGAACACAAATTTCACAGACTAGTTAAGTGAGCAACATCACTAGAGTACCGGCTTGTACAGCGTTCATCAACTCATTTGCCCAGCGTTGTGAGTACGACAAAAACTCTCAAGATATGTATGGTCTGCATTTCTTAGGAATGCAAATCGTTAAGCAGTAGACTTAAATAGGTACTATATTCTTTGGGTTGTGTGCATCCTCATAGTGTGGTGAGAAAATACGTAGTTGGAAAAACGTTTTTACAGATGGTCACGGCTCTTGCTACAATGATTAGGTATATTATATCCAAAACGATATTTGGTGTAGGAGCCACAATTCGAAATTAACCAGAAGAGGTAATGTCTACTTACCTAAGATTCGCAACAGAAAGATATCTACGTATTACCCAGATAAAGAGAAGAAGAGCCAGCGGTGGTCTATCGATGAATAGATAATAGTTCTATAATGCCGCATGAGTGATGATGTCCCCGAATTCGACCACGGCAACAAATTCTGAATACTATCAACTGCGCAGGAGATATTATAGTGCCTAGTAGAGTATGTAAGTGTACACAGAGGCACTTATTTCGATGTAATGCTTATGCTATAAGAGGAAGGTTCAGAAGCAATCCCAGGGACGCACACAACACAACCAAACCAGAATACCAATAATTTGTATTTTTGAACCAGAGCCCAGCCCCAGCTGTCAAATACGCTAACATCTAACCACGCGGTTGTCAAAGGCATACATACAACCGCGTTACGATAATTACATTTCTACCATTCATGTATACGCCGCCCGTGGACAAAACAGGTCTATGCAAGTGCGGCCAGTGGGCATTGGGCAATCACCAAGCGAGCGCGTCACGCGTTAAATTTGTGTTTGATCCTCATCATTTTATTGCATTCGGTGAATTACAAGAGCGAAGTTTTGCGAATTTAAAAAAATAAAGTAACAAAATATAAATTATTATGAGTGAACAATGGTTACTGACAGACAGATTTAGCGCGTACAAAACTAATATTGACATGATCAATTGGGTTAATATCCGAAAATTGTTATCACTTTGACACTGGCATATACTTAAACATTGCAGCCATACAGGGCACCAAAACGGAGAAAAAAAAATTGTTTGACAAATGACAAGTAAAGAAGTTGGCAACACCAGTTTGATTTTGATGATTGATGTTTCACGTTACGAAGTACGGCTGTAGAGAAAGTGAACCGTGATTTTTCCAAGTTTAACGGTTGAATTGTGAAATTAATATCTACGTGTTGTGAGAAATGCTCTTGTTGTTATTTAGAGTTAATCACGAAAACCAAATAACGAGTTTTTTATCTACAAAATGTTGGGAGACCGCTATGACTGATCGCCTTTCCAGTGACTGTTTATAGTGTTTTTATGAGTGTATTTAAAGTCGATGGGCAGGATGCCGAGGGGAGAACACAGGCCGAGCATCCTGTTGTCTCGGGATGAGAATGAACAGGTGTTCAGTCTCATTGGTCCTAAGTGCCAGGTAGATCGACGTTTACTTTACACGTATCGCGTCCTTCCTCGTGATTTGGGATATAGATTACAATGCTCTACCTGATTGATCGGTGGATTATCGATGATTCAGCCTCTGATAACGGTTTATTATATAGATTTCATACTATTGTCGTATCGAAAATATTATTAATGGCTTCGTTGTCTATTCCTAATAATTTTTACTGCTATTTTAAATAATTTTCGGGAAAACTTCTATTTGTGTCCTTAGGTAACTAACAAACACAAATTAGTAAAAAATATTTATAAAGAATTTTATAATGGATATGGGATATACTATGAGCTATATAAATAATTACTTATGTACTTCCATCACCCAACTGTTTCATGGGTGTCATAAAAGTCAATTAAGTTCTTTAGTAACAAGAAAATTCTTTGCTTTCTCCTTGCTCTGTGCTTATTGCTGTGTAATGATCTTGTCACAGCAGAATATTTATTTCTTATGCAGAATTAAATTGTAATATTCTTAATAGAAATAATATTTTATAAGAATGTTAATATGTTTTCTATATTGGTGCATGATATTCCAAATTCTCGTTATAAAGAGTTACACCCTTTTTCAATGAGTAACAACCATTATTGATTTCACACTAATTTATGACTGTCAAGAGAGAAATTCTGTTTTTTTTTTTTTTGCTAGGTACTAGTTTCAACAAGTAAACTGGTTGCTCTGCTACACTGCTTTGTTGTTATATTATATAAATAAATTAATAAATATAATATTTGTAGTGTTGCACATATGAAGGGCGGTTTGACCTTGAGTATATTTTTAAGTATACCTTAAGTATTATTGCATTTTAAATGTATAAAATTTCTTTTGCATTGCATCAGAAATGCAGAGCAAGTGGTCTCATTTTCTCTCTATAATCTAGGTGTACAGAAAGCTGTATGTGAAGTGAAAGTGATAATAAATCCTAATCCAGCCTTAAAAGCTCTATCTTGAATAACAACATTCTGTCATTACAAGATGGCACGATAGTGCCATATAGTTTATGGACATTGGAAAGTTGTATTTATAAGGTGCAAGTTTCCTCAAAGTGTGAGACAGATAAACTTTGTATAAACTTATTAAAATCATATTCCAGTATTTTAAAGAATTTTATTAGTTTCTTCCTTTTTCTATTAAAGTTCCCATATTACTTTTTTCCTTCTTGTTCTTGTAACTTTTGAAGTAATACTTTTTTGGCAAGTTATGAAAAAATAATGAGAGTGAATTTTTAGGATGCAGGCCCCTGCATCCTAAATATATATATATATATAAGCACAAAAGTTGCCTTGCATGTAGAATTTGATGTCATCCTGTACAGCTATACCCACAGATCACATCTGTTGGAGAAGCATGACAACTACATACATGCAATGAGAAATGTTCACTAACTCATCTTTATGAAAAAAATTATTAAAATGTTCCAATTCTTTACTTATTGAATGATAATTATTATAGTTTTCAGTAATGTAAAATTGATGCTAAACATTGTATAGCAAAATAAATAATTCCTAAATTTATTCTTTTAGTACAATTGTTTACCTTATTGAATTTAAACATTGTCAAACATATTTATTCTTACTCCACTTTAATTATTTTATTGTAATGCTTAGCACAATGCGATAATCTTATCTTTTTTTTTGTAGTCTTGATTTTTAAACCGGTTGAGATGTTGACAAAGCTTTAAACAAGCCTAAATTTAATAAATAAGTTTGCACTTTGAAAAATTATACTTACCTTCTAATATGTGTACATGAATACATGCACCCATATTTTTATTTTAGTTTTATCATTATTAGTAGGTTCACCTCAACAAGATAGTGTCATAAGCAATAACATATTTTTATGTCTTGAAATAACACTTGTAACCAAATTATGTAGACCTATTACCAATAACAAAATCGTATCATATTATTAGGGATCTTCTTATTGTGGTAATTAAATTGTGCATTTTAGCACAAAAGGAGGAGTAGTGTGTGTGGGGATTTGGTTTGACCAACAGGAGTTCCATCGTCATGTCAATACCACAGGGTATTAAACTTTTACCCACTACTGCCTAACATTCTGTGCTAGATTTTTGGATATCTATACAGTATCAGGCTATTGTAGTCCCCTGCTGGACAAAGGCTCTCCAAGAAAGCACCAGCAAAAGCTGGAATATATTTCTCAACAGACCAATCACGCTGGTTGGTGTGTGTGTATAGTGATGCGATGCGATGGTCTATGACTTGGTAAAGAATTGCCAATGCTAACATATGTATATTTTTCACGCACATAGCTTTATCCTCTTTTAAACAGGATTGCTTTAAGTACTTAAAGGTTAGCTTTATCCTAAAAGAAATTGTAAAATGTTTATTAATTTCAATTATTTTTATATAACTAAAAATGTCAATATACCTTGCATTTGTTCTAGAGTCTAGCAACTGCTGTAGTGCAACTCTTTACAACAGAAGGTCCAGCACATTCAGAATGGAAAAAAAAAGACACTGGTGTCCTCTGCCTCATCAAAGACAACAGCAAGAGATCATATTTTTTCCGTATATACTGTCTCTACAGAAAGAATTTGATTTGGGAACATGAGGTCTATCTACAGATTGAGTATAAAAGTCCCAGGCCTTACTTGCACACTTTTGAAGCAGAGGTAAATAAAAGATTATTCAGTATTACCTTACTATTTTTGATGAACTACCAGGTGTAAATTATTTTTAATGTAAACATTTTGGAAAAACCTAGAGTAGAATGAAAATTATAATATTCCCTCACCAAATATCATAATATCATATATTCCAAATTATTAATTATTAGGTAATATTCTTTTTAATCATATATCAATACCCTCTTGATACATGGGGAAATGCCTAACGCATACCCGCCTTCGCCGGGCCAAGGGTTATGTCGGTTTTACACTGAATAAAACCCCGCAGTGTTTAGAATACAAATGAGCCTTCCTACTCGGCCCCCAATGACCATGTGGTAAGCACCAGAACTCGTCTCCTCCAGTTATCACACAGTCTACCAACTGACATCCGAAGTGGACTCGCCAAGCCAACTCGGAGTGGCCACTTCGGGCTAGTCCACTTACGGTCTGGTAGGTTCCTCTTCGCTTCTCTTTTCGATATTCCCGATGAATGCTTTCTCTTATTTTTTTATTTTTTTTTTGGAAAAGACGGCAAACGAGCAAGCGGTTCACCTGATGGTAAGTGATTACCGTCGCCCACATACATCTGCAACACCATAGATGCTGCAGGTTCGTTGCCGGTCTTTAAGGATATTTGGGAGATGGGAGGGAAGAGGAGGGGAAAAGGGAGGAAGTGGGTCTCCGGTTACCTCACTCACCGAACGAAACGCAGAAGCACGAGATGCCTCTACTTCAGGCCGGTATTCTGCGAGACCTTCTTACCCATGACCCAGGGGACAATTATGGAACCTATCCTTTCTAGTCACTGTGATTCTAGTTCACATCGCTAACTTAACGCTGGCAAATAAACCCAAGGTCCTTCCTCCTAAGTTGAGCCGACACAGTTATGAGCTATCATATTGATGCCAATATGTTTCTGCAGTTTGTCTCCTAACGTGTTAAATTTGCTGTCAAATTGTCTGTCACATTTCTTGTAAATCGTTGCGCGTTCGAATTTAAAATAATGCAAATATGCTGTGTGGAACTAGGCTAATGCCATTAATAACGACCGATTACAAAGGTATAAATTATACAACATTTTTTCCAGTATCAATTTATTGTTCACCCTGGTTGTGATAAAAGTATTTAAAAACGTAAAAATTTGGCTTTTGAGTAAAATTCCCGAATACTTTCGGGAATATGGTAAAGCTAAGATTTTATTTAATCATTAATTAAGTCAATCAATAGGTAATCTAACTAGTCTAGCTGTAACTAATGTTACAATTTAAAGGGTTCTTTTTTTTTATGTATTCAAATTTGAAGTGTATTTATTATGTAAGAAATTTCGAACGATGCCATCATTTAACATATTATTTATCATCGTGACTTTTAAATTATGGAGATTGCTTTGTACAAAGTGGGTATGCGGTAGTTTTTAAGACCCTTCTAAACCTAGGCATCCGCCGTGTGTTAGTTCATCATACAATTGACAGGTACCCCTACAATTCCTCTGTTGAAGACCATAAAGAATCGGGGCAACCCCGTACATTTAGTACCGGACGAATTCGATATAACCATATAAGGAAACAAAAAAATAATGTCGCTAATTATTAAACGAGACCTGAATCTCGATCACACAGGACATGTCCTAAATCAGTCGCTGCAGTGTAGAGAGGGGATTGATGCAACACGATTGCAGTCCCGATATGCGCTGGAAGACAGAAATGTGCTCTTTACATATGAATTATTTTTTTTGGCACAAGCTAAGTGATATAAAGAATCCTCGCGACTTGTTGGAAAAGTTCAACGTGGATATCATCCTGCATCAAACATGGTGTGGCGGTTGAGGGGGGCAGTTCTAAGGATTTTATTAATATTACACTGTTTCTTTAAAAAACAAATGCATTTTAATCTGTAACTGTAGTCATGGCCATACTAGGTAGTATCTATGAGTCAAAGACCAATGGCGTAAATAATGGTCCGTTTTATAAAAACATATTGAGGTTTCAGGCTCCATAAGCCTGAAAGGGTGGGCTTTTGCTGTAATGATGATTACGGCCTATCTTCTGCTATAAATATTTAATACTCTTTGTGCCAATTGCTTCGTTTTAAATTACGACTTATGGTTTCATTCTCATAAGATAGCGAATCTAATTTACATAGTATCGAGTTTGTTATCCATACACTCCTGTTGCTATTTGTTTACATAATATAATGAGTCAGTCTTGTGCTCTTTTAATTTTGTTACTTAACGCTGATGTTGGAATTTTCTTTTTACAAATGTAACTGGTAATCGCTGTGAAACTCGGGGACCGGCGCTGTTTAGTATCATAATTATGCAAAAGCTTTTTATTACGTTTGCTAGCAATTTTGTAGTGTTAAAGGTCCCCTTATTTATTTTGTACTGTGCATTCATTGTTTGTTTACACAAATAAAAATAAAATCCGCAGTAGAAATTAAAAATCCGGCGTCGTCTACCAACATTGTTATTTGCAATTTGTAATATCTTTATACTCGACGGGAGTATTGGGGATATTGGATGAACTATTACCTTTCCTTGTTGAAATAGTAGTAATAAGAGTCTAGAGAAACTAAAAGACATAAGAAAATTAGACTGAGGTAAAGTAGTCTGATAATGTCGCATCCACTCCATATTGTAAGATAAGGCTGGATAGATAGAAAACTGGTTCTGTATATTGCTGATTTGTAGTTTTTAATGCCTATATTCGGTTCCATACATATTATTCTGTGAAAATTTAAAATTACCGTCAGTAGTAGGTTTTTTCTCTATTGTTTTCTAATTTTGTTCCTTTTCCCAGCGGAGACACGACGTAAGTCATATTGGTATATGCCTCCCAAATAGAGATCACAACAAATCATTCTTCAGTATGTTTTTAAAAATGAAGAAAAATGCAATGAGTACAAAAATGTAGAATTAGTCCTAGGTTAAATAGGGACTACCTACGTTTAGTAATGTCTCCATTTCGGGTTACATCTGTATTCGTAATTTCTATCTACTTGGGATGACTGTAACGTATATGATTATAGCCAATCGAAATGGACGAATTTCAAATCTGTAACGATCGTGTTTCTACAAGCTCGTTGGGCAGCAACATTGAAACGAAAACGTTTCCAATTACGTAATGAGCATTGCATTGTTTTCTTCGACTTAAAGCAACGTAATGCCTCACTTGTGAAGTAAGCTTTCTAATTCCTCCGTCACCGCGTCCGAGGGAAGCGCGACGCTTACGTCACACTGTCATTGTGTAAAGTCTTTTTGGTATGGCGATTTAAACAATGCTAAAATATGCTCGCCGCATACGCACAAGTTCAGTTTTGCATGTTTTACTAGCATATTCTTTTTTATGTATTAAGAAAACAATCACACGGCGGCGCTGTGCTGAGTGCATTTGAGAATATTAATACAATGGTTCATAATGGAAAAATCGCCAGCAATTTAGTCAATTTAATTTCATCGTCATTAGCTGTCAGTAAATTGTCCGCTACTGGTGCTGTTCTCCCCAAATTTAGGAAGTGTTTTATTAAACGCAGACAGGGATCGCGACACCTTGCATCTTGGACCCTACTACCTACAAAGAACTTGGATAACCAGCAGGCATCCAGAGATTTGTCTGATATTTAAGTTGACTTTTCCGATCACAATACCGAGATAGGCAGACCGAACGAGACTCAGAGGCGGGCATCGAACAGCCAATTTGTTTATTAACCAAGTGTCGCCTATCTTGCAAGGCGAGCATATTTTAAATTCAACGCTGAATTTAACAGTACAGTTTGGTTTTGGTTCAACTACAGCGACGTCGCGCTGTCAACAAACAGAAGTTGTTATTTGCGTGAGATATAGGTGTTTTAAACCCAGGGAATATCGGCATCGTGGTGCTCTGTCGGACATCACTAGTGGACTTGCTGTAATGCCATTTTGCTCAGTTCGATATCTTTTTAGTAACATTCCATAGTAAACATGTCATTCATAAGTAAGGGTTTTGGCAGTGAATGTAGTAAATGTTAGTCTTAATTTGAAATGAAACTAATTAAAAGGGGGGACTGAGGTGATCACGGTTGCAGTAAAACACTCGAAACGTCAGTTATATTCCCGAAAAAACGAAAATCAACGCGATAAAATCCGTAAATAATAGTTTCATTTCAAATGTGTAGTGTTTGCGTAAATACCAGAAATCATTATGTTAGTCTTAATGTTAAGAAATAAACATGTTTGTGTGACAGAATAAACGATTATCTTACTTTCTTTATGGTTACATAAGCATTAGTGCAAACGCAAATGAACACACTCGTCTTCGCCTTCTCGCTTTCGATATAATGCATAAAACATCGAATGCAGTCTGAGGCACGAGACGGTCACGGCACATCTCTAGCAGAGACACAATATTGTAAACCAAATTTGTTGTAAGCTGCCAAATTTTCCGTGCGAGACAGTTGTCGTGGTCTATATGCGCTATGCCACAAAAATATTCCATAATAATTCATTATAGATTTTTCAATTGAGAAATGACATCATACCGTATTATTACTCAGAACGAAGATATGGTTTCGATTATCGGTAACCATGTCCTGGATAAACGGGACCATGCCAAAAAATAACACGGTGTTACGGATTTTATCGGTGAATTATAAAGCCAGCACAGAAGCCTGTACGTGATAAAGATATTAACTACTATTTGTATATACAATAAGAAAGATACATACTTCGATACAAGCATTCGCTTGGTACTTAGCTTCCATGGTAACATTTCTATGACTAATTTGTATAACCAGTATAAAAACAAAATTATTTTATTACAGGATTACATGACCGCATTCAATTTCGCGAACGAAGATGAAGCAAAAGTTCTTAAGAACACACTTATTGAAAAGATCGAATGGCGGAAGCAGAGGAGGGAAGGTGAGTAACGCCAACGACTCGTATGTATCTGTGCTTATAAATGCAAAGGGATGGGCAACTGATATCCCCTGGCCGATTTCGTCATACAGGACATCTTTCGGCTCACGAACAGGTTGTCATGCCCTGGATATGTATGTAGTGGTGGTGTGGACTGTAGTTGTTAACGCTAGCACACGTCGTTTTTTCCCTCCTGTATCCGATTCCGATGGTAAGATTAGTGCGAGAGGATTGAAGGCAGTGCATGATGCAGTGTCAGAGACATGAAAGACGAGACATAACAACCAAAATCGAACACCAATATGTCTATGTGCCCATCATTTGGTCTAGGGTTTTTCTTTTGTTATTAAAGAATAATGGCAATGCTATTTATTAAGAAACATTACCAATATTCCTGTTAACCCTCCAACTAAGCGTTACAGCTTGTATCTGGAGTGGGTCACGACAATAGTCGAATGGCGGGCTCGAACTTACGACGTCATGTTTCGTAGTCCGCACCCTAACCCATTTGGCTAATGGCGCTTTGGTCTAGGGTTTCTAACCGTGAGTCCGCGATAGGCTTTCTACTTAAACTGACGGTTATTGAGATCTAGTCAATTGTTTATTTGTTAATAAAACGTCATCACAGCACGCCCTAAATGACAATTTGGTAGAAAGTCACGCACACCAGCGAATGCACGCTGTGAATAGGCGCGACCTTATAATCGACTCAACTTTTCAACTCACACAAAATCACTTGTGTGAATTATATATTTTTTTAAATAGTTTTTTTTATATTAAAATGCAGTTAAATATTAGGTTAACTAACTACAACACTTAACACATAAACTACCGATAAGGAATGAAAAATAGCGTAATTGAATAATTGTTATAATGATATTCCTTTTTTAAACGATTTTATATCAACGCTATATACGATATAGACTAACCGGCATGAATTTAAGTTCATAATTTTTTAAACTTTTTATATATTTTTGACTAAAATATAAACTTATAGTATTAAATTTTAAATACTATAGGTTTTCATAGTACGGAAATTTCTTTCCTACTCAATCAACCTCTAAATAATACGATTATTAGTTCAACGTTATTTAACAACACGAGATAAATGACTTCGCACTTTATAATGCTATGACTTCATCTGTCCGAAATTGCGCTGCGCTCGTTGCTACAATTATACAGTATTGTTTACTAACAAATAATTCATGCATAAACACGCACGTTGCATCGCTTATTTCTTCACGGATTTCTTGACAAGTATGTCACCTCCAATGACTATGTTATATCATACGTTAACTCTTGCGCTCGTCAACCGTAGCCACTACTCGGGCTTCTGCGACCCACTTTTCGCCTCTCCGTAAGACAGAAGGGAAGTTTTAAAGACTCTTCCTAAGTTTGCACGGTTTAATTGATATCACGACCGTACTGTTGTGTTACCCCTTCTTATGGATTTGTAACAACTGCAGTGCACTTAAAAGAAGGAATATGTAAGGGCCCACTGCTGGGCCAAGGTCCTCAAATATCTGAGAGGATTTAGGAGGTAACGCCACGCTACTCCAGTAGGCGGGCTTCACATAATCTCGAAATAATATTTTTTAATATTTCCCCAACATGAATGTTTACGCACAATGTTCTCCTTCAACGCCGAGCACGTGGCAATTACAGCACTTAAAATTTCTATAACAATTTTAGTGGTACCAGGGATCAAACCCAGGCCACTCGCGCTCTATGTAACTGAAGTGGGCACCTTGACAACTAGGCTACCACGGCTCTGCACTTGCGGCACTATTATATATTCTGCGCAGTTGGCAACTGCCGATAGTATTCAGAAGTTCCTGCCGTTAACATGACCAGTAGCATCGTTTATACTGGCGGGAATTGTCCTCAAAAAATGTCCAACAAATGGTCGAGTAAGGATCGAATGACTCACTCGATGAGTTTGTTGTTCGTAACTTATATACTGCGTTATTCAGCTGATATTTGTTTACATACATCTCGATAGGAACGTAATGTGTCATCGATGTCCAGCCAGTACATACGCCGTGTAATGAGTAATGAACGAAACGCCCTCTAGAAACGATTTATACTAACGTGATCGATCGATCGATCCTTCGCGACCTTCGCTTTAGCACACATGACCTCATTATCTCAGTTAAATTTTATACCACGCAAGGTCTTTTTCAAAGTGGTAAAAGGTGACAATTACTAGGAGGTAGTTCCTAAGAATACAGCAAGTGCAGCATCAACTGAAACCCAGCTGTTCGGATGGCTGCAACTTTCCTCCTCGTTATATTTTAATTAATACGCGTAGTTTTTTTAAGGATCGAAATGAAAGTTTTAATGAAATACTCTCTGGTTATTGTCTGTCCTTTAGTTAAAAAATGGATCATAATAAATGATGCCTTCCGCATCCCAGGAGACAAGGCATTATCTTGACAGCGGGGACGCAGACCTAGAAATTCTTAGCTAGCGGGAAGGACGATTTTTTCCAGATCTTACTTTGGTTTCACGTCTCCAGGCACCGTTTCATCAACGGTCACGAAATCAACGTCAACTCTTGCTTTTTCTATGGTGCGTCTGTTAACATTCTATGAACCCAAAGCGCGGCCACCTTTTCGAATTTTAAGACATGAGTTAAAAGTATCTGAATTGTCCCTAACATAAGCTTTAGAATCTGAACTAAACAATGAATAGACACGTCGATCTATATTGGCCATTTCTTATTTTAGAGTTTCGAGAACTTATGTTTTCTTCAGTAGTAGTTCTTCAGTAATGGAGGTTGTTGGCCGTTAAGTCTCATCGTTTAATTTAGACGCATCAGTGTGCTGCTGTAGAATAAGACGGAACATTGTCTCCCAAAGTAGACTGCGATTCTACACAAACACATCTTGTAGAAAAAAATGCTGGCAATTATTACTAATATTTAATTACCCCCCGAATTTCGATTGTCTCCATTTTACACACTAATCAAATTCCAGCCAAATGTCAACAACTAAAAAAATGCTACCAATCAGAATTTAAGAGCTCTACAAAAGATTCCTGTAATCTAATGTAGAGTACCAGTATACAGTATAATAAAATCATTGCCCCCGCGACGATAAGCGAAGTACGTAGCATAAGTTCAGGGGTTAAGCGCTCGCTTTCAGTTCGTAGTACGAGATTTTTAAAATTATTAATTGCAGTTTTAAGGGCCTCATTTTACCACGTGCTCAGCGGCGAAGGAAATCTTTGACACGGAACCTGTATGTCAGAGAAAAATGTTAGAAAGTGTGGTAGAACATTTTGCATTTTACGGACTGCTGCCTTACCTTAATTCGAAGCAAAAATTCGAGTATGTTAATTGCGCGAGACATTTTAAGGCCCCTTAAATATTTAAGCGCTAGCAGAGTTTCACTCTTCGATCCACACACGATTATATTGAAGAACACGGAAGATGCATTTCCCGATACGAATCCCTAAAATAATTGAAATAATTGGCTGTCGTTTCCCGACCTTTTCATGTGAATTGTGGGCGATTACACATTGATATGTTGCTGTTAATAAAGCACCGTCAGATTTGGCTATATTCGAGATCATATCACGCATAATATCTACCTTTCATCAGTGATTCGACTGTTTCATTACAGAGAGACGACAAAGATCGATGCTGGTGGTTAGGGCAAATAGTTCGTCGTCCCAGAGCTCCGTGCGTCACAACGGCGTGGCACCGCCCCCTGTACCTTTGCAGTCTCTTCCGACCCCTACCCCCCAGCCGGTAAAGGCTGCCAACTTGTCGAGTAAGTACTACTTCGCATTGACTTTATCTGTAATGTTAACCACTAAGTATATAACGTAACTATATTGTACAATATTAATGCGGGCTAACAAGCAATACTTTGGAGATTCCGCATTACTAGCGAAGTTAAAGAATAACAACACCTCTGTCAGGCTTTACTTATGAAGAAAGCCAATGATTTCTGCATGAATAACGAATAGTATAAAAGCTTGCGGTGCCGAGAAGATTGCGTTACAGTGGACGATGCGAACAGCAAGCTAAAGAAAACGCGCTGGGGCTAAGTTATGCATAAAACAAAAGAAGCACACGCTGTACAAAAAAGCCCCAAAAGCTTTCAATTACACTCTAAAACTAAGGGAACAAACAGATCTCGAAATGTACCTCATTACGAAACGGTGTTATAACATTAACATTTGTTCCCACGTCGAAGAAAAATGTTTTTATTTTGATTCGATAGGGGGTCAAACATACGCAAATTCAATACCGCCCGTATTTATGAAGCGATAGAGCAATAATAAGGCTCCTAAGTGTTCGTCAGAGATCTGTCTATGAAACAAGTCAACATGAAAG
This sequence comes from Bhutanitis thaidina, assembly GCA_029286595.1. Classification (NCBI taxonomy): domain Eukaryota; kingdom Metazoa; phylum Arthropoda; class Insecta; order Lepidoptera; family Papilionidae; genus Bhutanitis; species Bhutanitis thaidina. The sequence continues at coordinate 9,572,622 of JAGSMS010000018.1, forward strand.
AGTCAAGTGGCCATAGTGGAGAAAGAAACCAGCGCTGTTGTTGGAGCTTGATTTAAACCGAGGGATTTTTCGTACAACTGTGCATATATTTATTGAAACCACACTAGTGGAAGTAACGACTCAAAAGCCAAACTCATCCAACACTATTCCGATGACTTCCCGGCCGTCAGCCTGAGCGAGATTAAAATGGCTTTAAACAGCCTTGAAATGACAAAGCGCCGAGTGGAGACGGAACTAAAGATGAGCTTCTGAAAGCGAGTAGATGACTGGTACTTAGACTCCTTCAAGTCTCGATTCGTAACAGTCTCGACTTTCGATATATTGTAGTGTCGAAGTGTTTACATAGTGAGGCTACGATGTCTTTCCGAGTACAGAATCAGAAAAGGTGTAAAATAGGGTGATATTATATTTCTGAAAATCTTCACTGATATTTCGTAAAATATTTTCAATTTGCTGAACTGGAAAGAGATGGTATTAATATCAATTGCTAATTACATCATTCACCTTTCATTTCCCGACGATGTAGTCCTTATGGCAGGGTCACTGGAGGACCTACGTTGAATGACCTTGATAGTGACTCTTAACAACTTGGTCTTAAGATGAACATGAACAAGACGTCGATCATGTCACGTCGAAATGATTCATGTCTAACATCCAGGCTCAGCGATCAGCGGCTCATGCCCGTGGTTTACGGCAATCTTTGAATGACGTCTGCGATCAGCAGTGGATCTGTGACAGGCTGTAATAAAAATTAAATAATTAAAGGAAAATATACGTACTTGTCTTTGCGTAGAATGTATTGTTGAAGTTGGTATTGCTGCTGTCAACTATTAATCTTCCACCATTTGAAAAAGATGTGTGACTTTGTGTTGTTGTGTATTCTATGAAAACTAATTTTACTTATAATAATATTTGTATCTTTGTTAAGGTAATATTGGTGTGTTTCCTTCGCTTGAATGACGTAAATGTGTTGGTCTACTGTGTGTATGTGTCTATGCCCCCCTCCCCCCTCTCTCTCACTTTTCCTCTCACACTATGTCAGTTTTTGTGCAAATATAATAAAAACTATCAAATGTCAGGATTACCATTAACTATCCATTAGCGTTTGTCAATACTTTTATAAAAATATGAAGGTACGAAAATATTAAAATACAGAAAAAAGTAACAGATGTCATACAGTAAAGAGAATAAAGTAATCATAATTTAAAAATTATTTGTTTTGACGTAGTAAATGAATTTTTTCTGTCTAACTGTCGATCCGAGTGATTTATTTTTATTATAATTATTTACACAGATGTTTTTTACAAAACTATATAATTTTAATTAAATTTATTCGTGGTAAGATTTTACAATGAAAAAGTTTCATAAAGAACAATAAAATTTTCATTGACAATTCTCTATCGCGCCAATACTTCTGGAAACTCTTAAACGGATATTTTGAAAACAATAGAATCACAGAGTTTACCTCATCTACTGTCACTATAACCTCTGGTGTTCAACAAGGTTCTCACCTCGGATCACATTTCTTTAATATATTTAATAATGACTCTGTGAAATATCTAATGTGTCCTTGTCTATACATTGACCTTACTTGACGAAATATTCTATTGTCCAAAAAATTTGCTACCTCATTCTAAAATAAAAAGACACAGAAAGATTCAACAGCCATTAAATCTGGCTGTCTTAAAAATTAACGATTCTTATAGGTTCATAGCTCACATATTTTCTAATATCTTTGCAAGGCATCAAATGGATAGTAATTTGGGTAACTTATTTGTTAATAATTTTACAATTCGTCATTAATATGATACACTAATATCATTAAAATAGAGTTTATGTAATGATACCCGAACAACAATCCTGACGACCTAACTATTATTAAAAACGCGCTAAAATCCGTAATAATATTTTAATTTCAAATAGAGTTTATCCTTTGGTCATATTAATTTTGAGAACCAACAAAACTACCTTCATTTATATTATAATCGTTTCGTAAGAAGTATCTAAAAATATGTTATTTGGTCACGGTGCTATACGTGCGTACGGGAAAGTCCGATGTCAGATTATCGGAGTATTCCGCCATTTTATATTTATTTTCTCACATATATTCGTTTTGTTTTTTTTTTATGTTTCACAGTTTCCATATTACATAAACCACATTTTTAGTTATTAGTTAAGTAATAAAATATGATAAGTATATACTCTGTATATGTAAATATTTACAATCCAGTATTATGCATGTATATTAAAAGGATATTGTTACGCACTTATTATTTGTATCTTTGGGTTCGCATTATTACTTTGGAATATAAATATATATGGTGGCAGGTCATAAGCATGTTCAACCCTTATTAAATGTTGTGTTGACATTCACACCCGGGTTTGCTTATATTTTATTATATTGTGCCCTACTTCCTCATATCATGTACTTCGACTTGCAGGTGGGTACACGTTAAAAGGCAAAAAGCCGAAGACAAGGAAGCTAACAAAAGCCGACATCGGTTTCCCAAAAGATTTCCAACACATATCACATGTTGGATGGGATGCTAACAAAGGTAATTGTAATAATAGGTTATCTCTCTTTGATGGCCTGATACCCTAGTTGGTGTTGAACCTTCGAATTATTTAAATGATTTGAACCAAGTTAAGGGAAAACATTTGTATGATGTTTCTACCTGTGTCATCTACAACAGCCTATCTTAGTCCACTGCTGAACATAGGCCTCTCCAAGAAAGCATGAGCAAAAGCCAGTATATATTTCTTGGAACATTTGCCCACATTCACCGAGCTGCGCAAGCAGGTCTTTGAGCACAGTGCCGGATTCCCTGCACTGGTGATACTGCTCCCCTTCGCACGTCTGTGAGATCTTGGTTAGTAGATATCTATTTAATATTTATTGTGAATATTTCATCAATTTTCTAATAATATTAGAATTAATGAATAATGGACAATATATGTACAAGGTTGTTTATCAAATCACCGTTCCTTTTTCAAGATATTGGCCATCCTAGTTTGAAGTTGGCTAAGACGTTCATTAAAAAAACCTTTATGTAAATCTCCTCATGGCTATTTACAACGTTGTACGTTGTTCCGAAGGTTTCGACGTTGACAACCTACCAGAGGAGGAGATGCGATCTTTCTTCTCGAAGGCCGGCATCTCTGACAAGCAGCTTCAGGACCAGGACACAAGGGAGTTTATCTACGATTTTATCAACAGAAATGGCGGTATCAACGCGGTCAAGGACGAATTACACGAGATACCTGTGAAAAGTAATTTTTATTAATATATTTTTAATTGTACATAAGTTATCTATGCCTTAAAACGACACATATTGTATAATGGAATCAGAGAATAAGAACTTATAACATAGAAGGAACGATCAATTCACATATACTAATCTCAAGCTTGTTGCCGTCTCGGGAAGTCGCTCCGGCATTGGCTAACAGTCGCCTGCCGTGAGGTTCCGTGCGGTTGGGTTATAATTTATTTATATATTTTATTTTACTTTTAAGTATCTTAATAATAATACATATTGAGCAATCTTATTTATTTTGTACTATTTTATGTATGTATGCATATTTATATATACCACACAACCAGACAAGTATATATGTAACCCCACAAAAATAATAATAATACCATCTTCGGTAGTTTGGCGCTTTTTAACTGAGTATCAGCACAGACACAACCTAGTAGCCAGGATTCTACATCAGGAGCTCACTGTGAAGTGCGGTCTCTTGGATCGGAGATTACCTTATTATAGTACTCGCCGGAAGCCGTGCTCGAAAACGACCGCGCCGGGGTCTACTGGGACCGGCCATCATCGCGGACAGAACGATTCTTGCGAACAAGCCTGATATCGTGTTGATGGACCGGGCACAGTCGAGGATATTTTTTGGTGACGTACCATCCCGTATGACGAGAACTTCGTGAAAGTCGAAACATACAAGAAGACAAAAGTTCTGGACCTTTCCTTTCGCTTTTCGTTCGCGAGGTGACTGACATGTGGGGGTGGTATGCCAACCGAAATTGTTCCGATAGTTATAGTAGACTGCAAATGGGCTAATCCCAGTCAGCCTATCGGAACATCTGAGGCGGCTGGGAATCCGTGACGGACCGCTCCGAGCTCAAATGCAGAATACGGTGCTCCTTGGTACAGCTCGCATCATCCGCCGGTTTCTTTCCCTTTCCTCCTAATCCTCGGCCGTCAGGTCTCCCCCCCTGCCGAGGGCTTCCGTCTGGTTGGGTTATAATTTATTTATTTATTTTATTTTCTTTAAGTATTTTAATAATAATATAATCGAGATAGCTTATTTATATTATTGAATTGTATGTATGTATACATATGTATATATAGCACCCGACTCTTTGGTCATCGTGAGTATGACTACATCTCTAAATTCCGCCTTAAATGGCTAAATACTAAAAACTATCCAACAGAGGCGTCACTCTAGGATTCTAGTTAATCTCTATTCGATCCTTAATGATGTAAACTCTCCTCATCCTCCTTCCCATTTCCTAAAGACCCTTAAAGGCCGGGCAACGCACCTACAGCACATCTGGTGTTGCAGATGTACGTGGGCGACGATAAACTAACCATCAGGTCAACCGCTTGCTCGTTTGCCGCCTTTCCCATAAAAAACGCTACAGCGATATTAACCTGCATCACGATAATGTGCATAATTTGATGAATTTTAATTTTACTATTGGTACTTCAAGGAGTCTTAATACCTATACTACTTGCCCTGGTCGGTACTAATTAGATCCCTATACAGAAAGCAATTTTGAATGTGTAGGATGACGCGCCCGACATTACAGAAATGGAGTTTGAAAAGGAGAAGAGACATGTTACATATTCTGATATTTGTGATTTATGCTATAAATATTGAATATAACTCTCACTTACAGACCATATGTGCCGTGCATTTCCCGTGTAATTTTGAAATTTTCTGCTTTTTTCTTATATATTTACTCTCTTCACTTTGAAAACAAAGAGTAACCATAGCGCTATGAAGTATGAATGTAATTGAGCGACTATTGGATCACACATCGTCACGCTCCGTGAACATAACAAATATTATTTTAAGAAAACGGAATTAATTGTTTTTAGTATAATGTTAAATTTAACAGGCAACAACAATTGTACATTTCCAGATGCCCGGTCGTGCGCGCCGCAGTCGGCGCCCCTGCACCGCCCGCACCCCCCGCACCGCCCGCACCCCCTGCAGTGCCGCTGCCCCCGCGTTCCGCCACACTCCCGCATCCCCCGGCACCACGTAAGTACACCTAACCTTTTAATTTTTTTTCTTTATTAACTGTGTACAGAATTGCCGCTTGAATTTTTAGTTAATTTTGCTGACAATATTTTCCACATTAAATAATCATGTTACTCCGTTGTAATCAATTTTCTAGTCATTGACTACGTCCGCAAAATGATTGCTATTTTAAGGTATAACCCCAATAGGCAACTATGAGAATATAAATGTTAATATGAACAGCGTCCCGCGCCCCGCCGCCACCGCCGGCGCGCTCGGTGCCGCCGCCGCCGCCCCCCTCCGCGCTGCCGCGGAACCCGCCCCCGCGCCCGCCGCAACGTAAGTATCTACTGTCAACTCAATTTAATCTTTACTCAGTCCAAACTTTTAAGTTAATTATCTCTGGAAATAGATGCGGCACATGACCCCAATATATTGCTTGAATTTAAACAATGATATTTTGTGCAGCGCTGGCAAGCACCGGGCCCCCCGCGCCGCCTGCGGTGCCCCCCCCGCCCCCACCGGGTGCGCCGCCGCCGCCGCCACCCCCTGCGCCTCCCGCCGCGCCCGCGCCGCCACCGCCGCCACCGCCTCCCGTAGACTCGCAGCCGGATCCGCGCGCTGCGCTCATGGATAGCATCCGCAGCGGCAACAAGAACCTGAGGGTGAGCTCCGCCTCTTATTACACTGTGCAGCCCATAAATATTGTTTATATTCATTGTGGCATTGGCTCAAAGCCCTCAGCCAAAAAGAAAACTTAAAATTTGACATACATATGTATGACAGAAAATTTTTCAAGGGTCTATGCACATCTCTATGTGAGTTACTTACACATAAATTGTAAATAGTGATGTGGAAACGAATCGAATCTATGTTCACTAAACCGCCAAAAAGATTTCCAAGCCTACGCAAAGGCCTCTTCTCATTTTTAAAGAGATTTGGAGAGTCCACCTCTTGCGCTGCAGTTAGAACTACGGAAGTTAAATTTCCATCAAAATATAACTTTCCCTATAGGTTTTCATTCACCACACAGCACATGGTTAATTTGCACTTGTAATAGCAGGGGGGCATAAAGCCTGCTATGATGACCATATTATTTATTTAATTTAAAATATGTTTATACTATTTTGTTTTTAATGATTCAATTTGTTTTTTATGTAATTCAAGGACAAAGATTTTTAAGTGAGCTAGGTTTTTACATAAGTTTAGGTCATGCCACTGTTTTTTTATTAATCTCTAGCTATGTGGTGATGCCGTAACAGAATCTGCCACCCCGCCTCATCCCGTGGGTGTCGTAAAACTCGACTGAGGGTAAAGGAAGGGAAATTACTGGCTACCATCCATTGACTTATATTCTACCTATAGATGAGACCATTCATATCAATACATATACAATATCTTCCAAATTTTGTCTGTTCACTAGCGCCATCTAGCATCTATCTTAGTTCATAAGAATTGGCCATATAATTTGTCCAGGTGGTGCCCTCTGTCCTTAAGCCATAATGTGTCATAAGTCATAAGAACTTGGTACACAACAATATAGTTTCAATTGTTTCAAAGCTATGATATGCGAAGGGTTAATTTAAAGAAAGTGTTGGAGAAGTCAAATTTTGCCTTAATTTCTGCCTCTTAAACGTAAACAAGAAACGATTTTACGTAATTAATATTATTATTGTTACACACGATTTAGAATATTATTACAATAGTATATACGTTAATGAAGTTCCTATTGAACGCCCCATCTAGTACGTAACGACGTACGAGTACGCGTACATATTAATCGTTGCTACCAACCGACAGCAGACAACCGTCTCGGCGGCGCGCAGCGTTTTCGCCATTGCGGTCACTAACCCCCCTGCCAAGCGTGGCCACCCTAATTTCTTAGGAGGATCCTGTGTTCTACAGTTGACTGTTTACTAGTTTTTGATGAAGCATTCATAATTCGTATACTTTTTATTACATTTTATAATAATTAAATATTAACTAAGTTTAAGGGGCAATATACTATCTTTTTCTCCAAATGCCAACCTCACCTCAGCACTTGGTGCAACTAGACAGGTCACCCACGAGGCTCCGGCGACTGTGCCGCACAGCTCTGCGCACACCCGCTCCGGTATTTGCTGGCGCTTACTTGGAGAGGTCTATGTTCAGCAGAGGGCTTACATGGGCTGATGTAGTAGTGTAGATGTAATAAATATTAAAAAGTAAAGTTATTTACTAATTTGTGTACTTAGCACGTGGAAGTGGGTTCCAAGACGTCGCTAAACGAAGACAACAGGAGCAATCTACTAAGCGAGATCAGACAAGGAGTAGAATTGAAATCGGTAAGTACACCTTGAATAAATCTTCTAGTACCAAACTCTTGCGTGTGGCTGACGGGATTAAATAATAGCGCCCTATCTTTTATTTATCTATATTGTTTATTGGTACTACAGGGGCCTTATCCGCTATGCCACAAACAAATTCCATGTGCCATCTTTCCCCTGTAAAAGCGTGCTATATATATATACACAGGGAAATAAAAAATATCAGGAGACTATACGTTGATTATTGAGCCGGGAGAATATTTATACAATATATTTATGCCTTATCATTGCTCTGTGTCAATTTAAATGGTGTATTTTGCGAGAAGTGTACTAGTTTAAAGTACAGACGTGATTGAAGAAATAATAGAGAAAATCATTCAAAGTCATTAAAAATTACCACTATAATCATATACTGGTGGGTAGGATTATGTATTTTTCTAATGCGGGTGGCACAAAAATTCTGCAAAATACAACATAAACTCTCACGACCGTATATACCAATACTGGGGTTTGGTCAGAGGTCTAGACGTGTATAGTCCTTTCAAACCCATTTGCACCAGAGCTTATTTGTAAAAACGTAACAGGTAGTGACCCTGTTGTCGCCCTGATGTTCAGATCAACCATATTGGACACGCCAGGGTGGCTGTGTCTGTGTTGTGTGGAATAACACACAGTTCTCTACAATGGATTACCGCCTCCCATCACAGCGTGATGTTCCCCGCGGACGTGACACATATAAATCCTACCATAGTTACACGGTAATCATGATTACAGGTGTCCCGCTCGACGAGCAGCTCCGGGGAGCGGGCGCGGGCGGCGGCGGCGGCGGGCCCCACCTGCGGGCTGGCCGACGCCCTCGCGCGCGCGCTGCAGGAGCGCAACCGCGCCATACACTCCTCCGACTCCGAGCACAGCGACGCCACCACCAGCGACGGCGAGTGGGACGAGTGAGCGCGCGCGCCGCCTACACCTCCACCTCCACCTCACACCACCGCCGTCACAAACTTGTCACAACGGTACAAACTCAACTCATGCATATTAGAGTCGAATCATCGTCACCTCCATAGTTGCGTATCCGGCACACACATGTTAAAGTGTGTCTACATTCTTAAGTCTTTTGTATCTAGATTTCGTAAATTCACCGTAGTATATATGTCACAAGGTTATTGTCAAAGCTGTGATAATACAAAAAGTGAACATCATAAACAGTTTCTCTGATGCTTCTGCGGAGGCGGCCGCGGTACGTTCCGGCTGGTGCGTTGTGATCACTGTTCTAACATAATCTAAATAAAAAAAACATAAATTAATTTTTGTAACAAAATTAATAATTAAGTATAACTTTACATAACCAAACTGGCGCTATAAAGTGATGGGGAAAGAGGAGTGTAATATCTTTAATATAACACATGTAAACGGAGAGGGCAAAGCATCGCACTCCCACAAACTATGTCGACAAATTTTTTAATACAAGCAAAAATTACAAATTGAGAGATTTCATGGGTGCTATAGCCTAATTAGGTCTATTCATTGTTCTCTCATAGTCTTGTTATGTTGCTGTTGAAATTATTGCATGGTTATTGAGATATGCATAATTAAAAAAAAAATTGTAACTATAAAATCAATAGAACTAAGGACATGTGTGAATGTCAACGTCAAAACCATACAATGGCTGTACAGCACCGAAGGATTTCTCCGTAGTCCGACCACTCGACAAAGACGTTTACATTTGTGGAACACAACACTGATTAAGGAACTTTTTATGATTGATTGTATTCATGTGATAATTTCATTGAATCCTATGTATGACTTTGTTGCCATAATAGGGGTTTAAAGCTTAAAGTAGCCGACGCCACCACAGTTTCATGTAAACAAAATTCTTCGGTCATTACTGTTGTGATATTAATGTTGCAAAATATATACTTAACTGAATACAATCATATGGAGCTGATCTTGAAGATTCAAAAATGGAGAATTAAAAAAAATAATATCTAACATTAAATTAAAACAATTATTTTAGACAGATTGATATTGTAGATACAATAACTGTTTGTTTTAGTATTGAGCTGTGTGGTAGTACGCGACTAACTTGTCTGATAATCCTCTTGACAAAAATCATCATGTTTAAAGTGTAACTACAAAGTGTTTGAGTTGGTGGCAAATATCCAATTCTAACCGAATTTGTTATCTCATCGAAAATAATGGTTTCCAATATTTAGACACATAAATATGCGACACTGTTGAGTATTATCCTTTGAAATTCAGAATTTACGAAAGAAACCATTAACTGATTCTAAAGAAAATGTTTGTTTACGTATTTCTGAGGTGGCGCCTCTGTCGATATAAACCTAACAGAAACAAGAAAATTGTACAGAATCAGAATTCCAGGGAATCATTCCTCAAAATCATCTCAAAATTCATCAAAATTCTATTTCCTCGTAACTAGTGAAGTCAAAACATTGTAATTTTTAATTTTAGGAAGAAGACTAACAAATATTAATCTTAAAAAATATTTATTAGATTCATTCTAGTTAACTTTTATAGTGACTAAATATTATGTATAGGTTATGTTAAACTTTCTTAATTTAAACCACACAGTTACATTAATAAAAAGAGTATTATATTGATAAAAAAAAATACCGCTATCAATGTGTGTTTACTTAATTTTGTGGACTAGATTTATCCAATGTATCTGGTATGTATTCAGTAGTTAGTACCCAATATACTATAAATATTACTTTGATGTTTTTATTAATTTGACTTTGCGATGTAATCTTCATATTTACCTGTATATGTGTATATAGTGTTATATATTAGTATGACGTAGACGTATGACTGAAGAGAAATGAAAATTGGATTTGTAATTCAATGATAATGTAAGTAGTTGATTTCATGTTATATACTTTATAAGTAAGGTATTATGTGATGTTGAACCGAGTCTGCAACAAAAGAAATTCGCTCTTATGTACCATGGTTATAAAATACGTTTATCGAAAAAAGAAGTTAAGAGGTTATGTTTTATGTTAAGCAATAATTAGTTTAAGTTTATCTAAACAAAGTATAGAGGTGGGCAACGTTTGCTTATGTCGCGTCTTTTAATTGTTTTTTTTTTACCAAATTAACGCATTGGCTTGTCAAATAGAAAAATATGTACTTTTTTATTCAGACTTGATATTCGTTTTTTGTTTCATATTTAAATCATAATTTTTAATAATTAAATAATTACTAGAATCGTTAAATTAAATTAACGAGTTGACAGAAAAACACAAAACTTTGCATTTTTACGTTTATAACTATCGCTATATTATGAATATCTTGATTCCCCATGTATATAATGGTAATTTCTTTTTTCGCTCTTCCTTTTACCTATATTAATTAAACACTAGTTCCTATCACCTTACTACATTTAACTAACCGCCCACTAATATTTATTATTTATATAATCAAAAAAAAATATTCTTTAACTTTATAGTAAAATATAATTTTTACGAGCTTCAAGAAATACACTTCCTCCACTGCATAAAGGTTTCTAATAACCAAACTTCGATGGATTCATATTTTAAGTTTAAACAAACCACACTCGAGTTAGCTAGTGTTATCATATTTTATTATAACTATGAATGTTGGTAGTATCGGTAGCGTCAGCAACATAGTACTTGTTACCAGAGAGGCCAGCTAAAAAGCGACCAGGTGAATTCAATGCTGCTTATCTATCAACTTCATTTGGATGGTTACAAATTCGTTAAAAAATCAAATCATTACATTCGCCAGACACTTTTTTTTATTTTTATCATCATTTCAAGATTTTTGTAGCTATGACATGTAATTTCACGACCATCCTGACGGGCATATGTAATATCAGTCAGTTTGTGGGTAGGCAAACGTGTAAGACATTATTTAAACATTGACAAAACTCAACAGTACTGACATAGACTACTTTTTAAATTTTTTCCAGTTCTAGGGACTTAAATTAATGAAATTCAAAGGAAACCTACCTATATCTTGTATTAAGATTATTACGATGTTTTTAGTTCAAATACCTTCAAAATATATACATATGCCCGAAAGTGGTATACCTACGAAATGGCAAACAAAGCTACGTCTGTGATGTGACACTGTATGTGAAGCCTGCAAATTGAAAGGCCGTTTAATATTAATGTAGCGTTTAACTTTGTACATTGTAAAGGACGCAAAGCTATTTTTATAATGTCAATTTTTTTTTAATCTGGCATGTAAGGTTGTGCTGGCTTGATGACTAACCGAGTAACGTTAACATCACCTGTACACATTGTTGACTAAATAAATGATTATTAATTTAATATATACGTTTTTATTTACCTTCAATTTGAACCACCTACATTACATTACAGTAACAGCACAATTAAAAAGGAATGTAAATCATCCAAACTTAGAAATTAAACAAGGAATTAAGGAATGAGATACTGAGTTTTCAGTTCAGTTTAAGTGAACTCTTCGCAAAACATGTGCAACTACGCTTTTGAACGACTTCGAAAAACTATATACACCATACTTCGAATCTAATTTAAGGTCAGAGAAAGGGTATAATATAAATAATAATAGCAGCTTTTGAGTTCATTTGCGAATAACACGATCTCATGTCTATCACGCATAAAACAAGGTGTCATAATCACATTTAGAAAAAGGAACTGGCATGAAATTGCGCCTCGAGGGTCTTCTGCAACACAGCACAGCAACATAGCCTGATGTGTTCTGGTGATTTCAACTCGTGTCCTATTTCAAAGGTGAGTGGCATTTGATGTGCGTCACATTATCAAGTTAGTGTGTGAAATGTATTAGCCGTGTGCTATCGGCAAAGAATCTGCCCGCGGATTTCGAAAGAGGCAAATACGGGAAAATACTTGAAAATCGCAAGACTACCGACAGATGGGGAGATAACCATCTCGAAACTTACCAGACCAAAATTAGAAATAAAATCATTTTTATCTTATTGTTTAAAAGAAATAAAATAGGTTAATCTTTGTAATTGAAATTTTATTTTACACCTAAACAGTTATTTTTCATTAGTCATTACTTAATAAATCTAACGAATTAACGTCACATTATCACAAAAATATTAAACATGATTAAAAAAACAAGCTTCAATACAATAATATAAAATTAACCATAGTAAGGTTCGTAAAGATAAATTAAACTCGCTTTAATTTTTAGGAACAGCGCAGAGCAGGCAAGGAGATCGTTGAGCTGACTCTCATTTATACGTGACATTCATTCATGACGTTTAAATAACTTCATTTTTTATTTAAGTCGCTACCTTGTCAGCAAAGATAATTTCTTATGCAATTTTTTAAATATTATATTGTTATCAGTAATATCACGATTTATGAGAAGAGAAAGGATATTAAGTTTTAGGTTAGTGACAGCAAAGATGACAATGAGTGCTGATCTCCAAAAGTTCCACGCTGACCTTTATACTTTGGTAATTAATAAAATTCCTGATTTAGGTAGCATCATTCAGAAAAACAGACAAAAAATAGTTACATTTGCTAACAATTTTGCAACCTCTAATAAGAAATAACTACACAAACACTTAGCATTTTTGAAGTTGCAGAAAAATTTAACTTATATATAAATAACGATTTACAGTGTGATTGGATAAATCTTTTACATGTCTTTGTCGTCAAGTTTGTTCATATGGTTTGCTGAGATCTCGAAACGTTATAGGAAATATAATTTCCGCTATGGGCCGTATTTCGCACAATTCGAGTAGAGAAACAGACCTTGGTACAAAATATAAACACAGCCAGGAAATTGATCGTTTCACCTTAAATTTTAATTTAGCATTACCATAGACTTTAACTAACATTAAACGCAACGTAAGTGAAGAAATAACTCGTGATGTGTTGCAACAATATAAATTCTATTGTTATGACACATTTAGGGTTAAGAAATTGGCTCATTAATAATACTAACTTTTTTTACTATATATAATACATGTTTCAAAAAGTGTTGGTGTTAACTTCAGTTTTCTTTTCAAAAGCAACGCTCTGTATTTATGCTTGTGAATAATGTTTAGTTTTATAAACAAAAAAGAGGCATCGACATCAACTCACCGCTAACACTACGACACGCCTCTCAAGAGGGAACGGGTCGAATAATAAAAAAAATAGTTCTCTACTTATATTAGAGCATTTACACATTTTGTTAAAATCGTCAAAACGCAATAACATAAGTCGCTGCTTTATAATTATATTAACAGAATATGCGATGTGGAAATATCAAATACAATTATTAAATAAGTGAAGTGAAGAGAAGTTATGAAGAGACATTACAAATCTAACTTTAGTTTTAGTCTACAATAATACATTATAACAAAAATTCAAATATTTCGTTAATTTTTTTTCTATATTACCTATTAATAGAAGGTATTAGTAAAACTAACAGTTATAAACTACGAGCGAAATCCACAAAAATTCTATGGCGTATATATATTACAATATGGCAGCATAATAGCTGGTAAATTATATTGACATCTAAAAGGAAATATGACTTGAAAAACATGTAATAAAGCATTAAATAAATCGCAGAAACATAAAATAATCTTTAAATTTTAAAAATTTAGAACGATTTATAGACCGTAATTTAAAATACATATCTACAAATTACGACCAGAGTCAAAAACTGATCTTCCACTAAATCTATATAAACAAATCACCATGTTAATTCGGGTTTTATTTATAAATGAAACCACAAGCCTTGGGAGGAAGAGATAAGGATAAGCGATAATTTATGTTACTTAACTAAATACACACGAGTAGTCCTGACGAGGAACTCTTAGACGATTGAAATTTGTTTCGGGCTATGAGTTGAATTACAGGTATATAATTACAGTCCGACAAGTCCGTGCGCGATTGTTCCACGGAATTAAAGTTACGAGAGGCGACGTAGCATTACATGCACGGCTATACACCTAGATGTGTCCCAAAGGTAACTTAAGATAAGTCGATGTATTTGTGATGTGTCTATCTAGAATAAATTTAGAAGTAAATAAGTTGGTAATAAGACAAACAAAAATATTTCTGTGTATAAATCTTTATCATCATCTAATTTTCAGGCATCCTAAGTTTCATTGTACACAAAGTATTAGAGTTGATCATCCTTACATCGTAATCTAACGCCACACCCGCCGCCACGGACCCTGGAGCACCGCGTCCCGCGGGATTTGCCGGACTATAACGACATCCGTATTTATTAGTCTTTAAATATATTTTGTAAATAAAAAGCTTTACCTATTACATTCTACTCAACTTATATCTAACAAGTTAATTAAATTATATCAAGTTACTTATGCAATTATATGCTAATGTTAACCTCACCATTCATTGCTTTTTTAATACAGTATACTGATGGCAGCGCGACAGCAATATTATTTAATGGTAAAAACAATTCAATGGCTGACTGGCTCATTCAACTTTCGGTTTACTACATCGGCTTATTTTAACTGCCACTGCTGAATATAGCGCCTCTAAAACCGACATACATTTCTTGGAAGGTTTGCTCCTTTCGAAGTTTCTTTTTATGCGAAAGGCATATTACGGCAAATTAGTACAGATACAGATTCCGCCATTATTCGGATGCCAGAGCCTCGTTTGCTTGTTAAGTGATAATCAAAGTTAAGGTTAGCATTTAGAGAAAGAAGTTGTATTCCCCCTTACACAAAACAATATGCCCGTTTTATCTGATATTAATAATTACTGTTTGATGCAAAACCGACGTCAGAGCATCGCCAACATCCTCTAGACGTATTTATAAATCATTAGATTTCACCAAAACAATAGACAATGAGTGTAACCTCCACCTACTATTTCTACAAATGGGCTGTGACAATTGCCATTTACTTTCCATTTGTTAACATTTACTGGAAAATATAATCTACAATTAGTTTAATACATGATTTTGTAACCCAAATACATAGTAAATCGGCATTCTCTGATTGTATGGGCCTAAGAATTAAAATTTATATAAATCGAGAACTTTTTAGACTTTGAGATGTAATGAAGACGAAATTAGTCCTAAAATGTACTATCTATAATCTGTAAAAATGTTTACGTCAATGGTTATTAATTCTCGACATGTAGAAACAACAGAAACTCTATGGTTATGACATGTGAAGGAATATTTTTGATGATTTGTTTGATATATTTAATGAAACATAATTGTACTATTATTCTTATATATATATCTGCACATACTACACACATACGTTTAAAATATAACTATAAGTCAAACTTATACGTAATTCCTATTAGAAAACAAAAGTATACAAATTTATAAGTATCATAAAACAATAAAAATCATTGACTGATCCTATATTACTTATACAGTAGCAGTAAAACCAACCTACCAACGAAAAGTACAAGCCTTTAGTAACCATAATTCCAAATTAAATTGTAATTAATCTGTCTTGTCAGTGTACAAGAAAAAAAAACACTTAAGCACTATGGAAATGTTTCCAGCTTTGGTCGACATAAGTAGTACCTTTAATAAAAATTGCAGATCCCATTTAAGAAGCACTATGCTATATATAGTTACTGTTCACAACTAGGAATGTCACACTAATATTTGTATTTTCATGTTATTATCTTCTAATATTTAGCAATTTGCTTACATTTTATCACTATGCAGTAACAATAATTCCACTTCAATCATCAATTGTTATAACTGTGACAACCTCTTCACCATCCAATGACTCATCATCAGTTATATTCACAATGTCATCATCTAGGTTAGGATGTTTGTCATCCTTATTCTCGTAAAGTGACAGCACATCAGATATTATTGGTGTATGGACCATCATGTGCAAATTTGCATCTGATGAGTTCTGACTCTCTTCATCCTGCATTGTACCTTCATTGTCACGAAGATCATTTCCCCCTTCTACCATTTGCTCCTCCTCTTCCTCCTCTTCATCACTGTGACCATAAAACTTCTCATCATCCTTCTCATCCTTAGGGGTATAGGAATTAATTAATCTTATGAGGTCTTCTTCACATGTGAACACTTTCGATGGTTCAGAGTCTTCCTTTTCACATTGATGCAATGAAAAAACTTTATATGACGTAAAATATTTGTTACATAACTGACACTGGTTTTGCAAATGAGCTCGATAGTGATTGTGAAGATTTGGAAACTCATCTCCACAAACAGCGCACGGCTCTGGCTTGACCATGGTCCGATAATGCAATTTCTGAGTGGATTTATGCACGGACTTCATGTGTCTCATGAAGGGACCGTAGCGCACAAACTTCTCGCCGCACTTTCGACACTTTATTGGCTTCTTATTGTACTTTCTGCTTCGATGGGAGAATGCGTGAATATTAAACGCATCAATAGTTTTAAATTTGAGAGGGCAAAATCGACAAGAAATCGAGCCAGATATTCTATGTATGTGATCATGTTTCTTTTGTGAGTTCTTCTTTGTTGTCGGCTTGAAGCAAAACGAGCACTCTTCATATTTAGGTCGCAAATCGTTCTCATTGTTCTCGTCCACTTCCTCATCACTTTCTATGGCACATAGATGATTGTCGAAATCCACTTGTGAGTAGAAATATTCCGCGCACTTTTTGCATCTGTTTTCCTCATGATATGTCAGATGTTTATGGAGATTGAAGAAAATTTTATTGCAAATATGGCACTTCTCCTCTATTGATTCCTTGGGCATAACAATCCACTCTTTTTCATCGCCGTGAACATCCCGCATATGGTAAATCATTTCTCTAAATGCGACAAACGTCTCGTCACAATGCTCGCATTTTGTAGGATTATCAACATTCAGTTGCGAAAAGTGGTGGTTCTTATGTTTTTTGAACAGCGTTATAGTGTTGAACTTTTTGTTGCAATACAAACATCCGTAATATCCGATCGTGCGGTGGTATATCTTGTGCGTGCTCAAGGCATACTCATTCTCAAATACACGGAAGCAATAATCACAGATGATCTCCTTCTTGCCTTCAGATGCCTCTTTACAAACTTTAATATCATGCTGCGTGCGCAAATGACAGTCCAACTTCACTTGCAGATGGAAAGCCTTATAACATATATGACATTTTACCTTTTTAGGGTACACCTCAGTGTCTCCAATCAACTTTTTCTTCTCACAGCTGAATGCAAGATGCCCCTCCAAGAATCTCAATGAGCTAAAGAAGTCGAAGCAGTAGTTGCATCTTAGGGAATTGTGGTAGTCGATATGGCGTTCAAAGTTTCCTTTACTTGCCAGTATCTTCAGGCAGATGGAGCACTGTAATTCTTTCAATGGCCCATTCAACGCCTTCTCCGTGCGTTCTGCAATCCATGTCTCATTAATATCATGGACATCACGTAGATGATGATGCAAATCATAACCTCTTGTGAAGGTTTCGTCACAATGCATGCATTTTAGTGGCTCATCAAAATATTTCTGTGTTAAGTGTGCTTTTATGTGGAGCCTATGATTTTTCAAGGAGATGGTCTTCTTGCCACAAAATTTGCATTTGAAGAACTCCGGCTTCCTTAAATGAGCCTCCTCGTGATGTTGCAACCTTCGTTCGTCTAGGAAGACTTTGGCGCATAGCTTGCACGAGAAGTAGCTCTGGGCAGGTGCATCCGGATCGGGCTTGATCATCTTGCTCTCAGGATGCGTACGTCGTAAATGGCGAATGAGTTTAACTAAATCCGGATAGAAGCGGGCGCAAATGGGGCACTTTACTTTGTCCTTCCTCAGTTTCGCTATCCTTGTCTTGTGGGATTGGTGATCGAAATTGTGTCCTTTTACATGTTTCCTATGATAATTCTCGTCAATAAAGCCTTTGCCACATATAGGGCACTTGTACTGACCATTATCATCCTCATAATGATCTCTGATGTGAAGCTCTAACCTCCGCTTGTTGGTAAACTGAATATTGCAAATGTGACATTCGTGGCGTGCCCCGAAAAGAGAAGTCTTAGATTTGTGCCATATGATATGATGTTTCAATGAGGTTTCTGAGTCGCAAACTTTCCCGCAATGGTGGCATGTATATTTGCCATCGAATACGGTTTTATCTGCTGTATTAGGCAAGACGTAGCCGACGACGGTATTGTTCACGCTCTCACCGCGTTTATAATGTATTGCCATGTGCGACAAGTAGACTTTTCTATACTGGAAGATCCTCTTGCATATGGAGCACTGATAGTCCTTGTTCTTGAAGCGCGTTTGCTTGTGGAAGTTCATGTGCGCCTGCGCGGCCCGCAGGTTCTTACTCTTGCGGTTGCAGATGGCGCACGTGAGCAGCGCGGGGTCCAGGCCGGTGTCGTTGTAGTGCGCGCGCATGTGCAGCCGGTAGTGGCATTGGAATCGAAATGTCTGCGGACAAAAAGAAAGCAAATGGAGATATAGTGTGACATTTTTCCAGTCGTAGATACTAATACATGTAAGTTACAGGGTAATAGTAATTATTAAGTAAACAAATTATTATTTTAGTAAGTAATGTAATTTAGTCGCTGCCTGTGAAGAGGAATATTCCATCTCTTTTCCCAAATGCCATTCACCTGCATATGGTATGGTAAGCAAACAAATGATGCTCTGACGACCTGGCAACCTGGCGACGATGAATCATGGTCGAGCCGAATTTGCCGAACCCAAATCTAATAGACCTGTTACGTGAAGCAGTATTACTAATGCGAGGGTGCCCACTGCACCCACCAAACCGGCGTAGTGAATATGAGCTAACCTTTCAAGTACGTAAGTACGTAAGTAGTACTTCCTTGGAGAGGCCGATGCTAAGCAGACTTTTGATACAGATAAAATTGATGTAATATCTTCAGAACTTCACAAATTATACAGGATACTGATTGAGATAATAACTACAATGAAGCATCTTGTCACTCGCTATAACTCGTATGTTGTCAGCGCTTGCTGTCACCCGACGATGCGCACGCGCTATTCTATGTACGTATAAATGCACATATTACGATAATATTTTTATACAGATTAAGATAACGATTCGATTTACATTAAGTTTAAATGTAAACCATGCGTAAAAAAAGGGAGTTTAGGGATGAAGTCCAGTGCTCTGCGTGTCGGGATTATTTCGATTTTCAGCGTGTCACCATTACGGAGGCAGTTTTACTTTTAAAACTGAGACGGTCTATTCCCCGGAACTAGTTCATGGGTTAAACACGATTAGAGTACTGCTCTAAGATTTCAAATCTATTCGATATGAGTTTGCTCCGTTAAAGCAACTGACTTTGCTTAAAGTAATGTCAATGAACTCCAGAAATAAAGATCGAATATACGCCAAATGAAATCGCGAGAACTACCTACAACTTCGAACCACATTCCCGTTTGAATAAAATCGAAATGTTCGAAAATTGAATAGGTTCGAGTATCACGTCAAGTGGCCTATTCCGTAGGAACAAATCAATTGCACCGGGATGGGATACGCGGAACAACAAACACACTAAAACATTGATTAAAATTTTCTGTTTCAACACATAACTCATTCATATGTCCTCCACACATCGTCCTCACGTGCGGGAGAGAGGGCGAGGAAGTATCAGTATAATGTTGGCGGAGCGTTGAGCGAGGCGATAACAGAACATACGAAAAAGAACTATCTGTGCTATAAAATAATTACCTACGTAATAGCTGTAAGTCATCCAATTGTTAAAATAAAATGAAATAATCGACAGTGACCATGATGATGACCCTACAATAGCAATGTTAAAGCTAACAACTTGTATCTGTCCAGATGTTTCACGGCAGTGAGAACCCTAAACTATAAGGATTTTGGCTCTTTATTAATAATAACCGAAAACTACAACTTAACGCGCATTCCGAAGCATAAATCACAGCAGAATAATTAAGACATCCTTTGAAATAACTATTTAAAGGTGACTTGAGCCAGGGCATACGATACCTACCACTTGCTATTTACAACTCTATGATTATAGCTGTAAATATGAAAACAGAATGAAGGTTGTTTAAAACAAAAATCAATTCAAACTCACCTCCTTGCAGACAAAACAATCCAACTTCTTCTCAATGTTGTTACCGACGTTCGAATGCCAGTTCACGTGCCTCTTCAGCGATATCAACGTAGGCATCTGCTTACCGCATATCGGGCACGTGAACCCGCTCAAGTTGACCAGCGGGCCCCCCTCCTGTTTCGACGGAACCGTCCCAAAGTCGTTGTGACTCTGGTCTAATGCCAGGGGTTCCGCCTTCATCACAACGACTTCACAAAAATCCGCCAGATCGGCTCCCTCGAGCTTGGGCACCTGCACCTGCTGCTGTTTCAGTCTGTGCACCAATTTGATGTGAGTGGCCAGCGAGCTGCAACTCTTAAACTTCTGGTCGCACTCCGCGCACGTGTAGAGATTCCTCGGCTTTATGTTCACCGATATGTGCTTCTGGTTGTGTTCATTGATCGCGCTGACTTTCATCTCTATGTCGCATATCAGACAGCGCACGGAGCAATCCTTAAGGTTTATTTTCGCACGCTTCGTCCCCGAACTCATGTTGTGTTTGGTACGCTTGTGGTGAATCAACAGGCGTTTGTATGAGAATTGCTTCTCGCAAATATCGCACGTATTGTCATCCCCTTCCTCTTGACTAGATTCCGACTCCGACTGGTGATAGGTCTCGCTGAGCAGACTGCTGGACGTGTGCTTGTCGGGGGGCTCCGTTTTTATTTCTAGTTCACCCGTCAAATGTTTCTGTTCGTGACTAATCAGCCATTTCTTGTATGTAAATCGCTTATCGCACATCTTGCACTTCAAGGGACCGCTTGGCACATTCGAGTTAGTATAGCTCGATGACACCGAAGCGTCGTCTTCTGCTTGAGCCGCCCTGTAATTGACCAAATTTACCAACGAGGCTGTGAAAGAGAACGCATCAATTCCATCCCTAGCCATGGGTTTTTAGAAATTAGTGACGGAAATAATTAGTCTGGAGCAGCAGCATCCTCCTATACTATAAAAAGTGCATGTCCCCAATTCATGGACTATGTATTGTAATTATGACTTACCCTCTATTTGAGGCAAACCTATGTTCAGTAGAGGTCTTATGAGCAGTAATGTAGATGACGTTTTAGTATTTTTTTATCGTTTCGCCTGGTGATGACAAAGTAAAAGAATATGCCACCCAGAGAGCATAGCCATTGGAAGGGAGACGCAGGAGGCATAGTAAATTTATTAAGAAGTGTCAGAAAAATCTCCTACCACGAGGCGGAATAACAAATTCAAACACACCAGACTTAAAATATTATAAGGTGGAAAATGACTAAGTTAGTTATCGCCAATCCGCTTGCTATGCATTGTGATGGAAAATGACAAAACATACTGAGGCTGTAGCAATATAGTGACGAAGATGACCTGGCAGATTCCAACCACGCCACCATCTTCTTCTGGTTTACATCCAGATAGCAACTGTGCAGGACATACAATAGTCCCGATAGTATTATCGAAAACAAAATATAATTCACTCCCCTTTCCCTCCCTCATCCGCCACAATATTTATTATGTCGAGGAAGGATGGAATGCAGTATTAAAGTCACAATAAAAACGTAAAACACTAATAACTACTTTGTGTTTTACGAATACAAATATTAGCTTCGGCTGAGATATGAACCCATTCCTCACAATTAAACAGGCAGTATGTTAACCACAGAGATGGGAATGGAGAAGGTGTGACCATCATAACATACCTAGAGTCTTCATCCGCGCCATCTTCGTTCTCTTCTATGTTTGACATGTGGGCAGCTAGATGGGTGATCAGTTGATCCTGCGTCGCCATCTTCTTACTACATATACGACACTCAAAGAACGACTCCTTGGTATTCTCTTCACCCCGACTGCATCGAGGTTCGAAATGAAGATTTTTTATATGAAGGAAGTAGGAGTTCTTTCTGCTCATCACTTTCTGGCAGATGGGGCAGGCAAAGGTAACAGAGTCGTCTTTCTTGGAACATGACTCGAAATGCGCGCTGTGAAGGTAGTAGTCGTCGAATGGGGCCCCGCAATAGTAACAGGGGACACTCACTTTGCCGTTAACCATCTTCGCCTGGTAGCTCTGACGATTCAGGACAGCCGCGTGTACAACCCTCATATGCTTCTCCAAGTTCTCGATTGTCTTAAACTTTGTTGTGCACATTTCGCAGTCCAACTTTTTCGGTTCCGTGGTCGAGCTTGCGTCGATCGGCTCCAGCGACACTAGTAACTCCTTCAACGGTGACTTCCGCGGAGACTTGCCACAGGTCTCTAAATGACGTTTCAACATAATTTTCAATTTAAACGTCTTGTCGCATTTCTCACACGCGAGCTTGTCTTCAACATCTGTAGCATCTTCCGTGCACTCTTTGACTGCCGGCTTCGGTATGTCCACCACTGCGTTCCTGGCTAAAGACTTCCTCGAATGCACTTTAGTGTGTGCATTTACACTAGTTTTTGAGGCGAATTGTTTTCCGCAAATTTTACACTTAAATTCGCTCTTCATGAGTGGCTCATCCGAGTCAGTTTCGCCTGAGAAATGGGAACCACTGTTATCGTCGTAATCCGAGTCTAAATAGGATGTGTTCAGGGCTTTTCTCGGTCTTTTCTCCGACGCTCGAAGCTCTTCGACCCTCTTGGTTGAACTCGGACGGAAGTCGTGGGACTGGCTGCTGGATGAGGCGTTATCGTTGCTTTCCCGGCTTCGTTTTCGGCTGCGACTCAATGGAGTTGCTTTGCTTTCAATCGTTACAGGTGCAGGCTTGTTGTTGCTGGATATGTCGGTATGGTTTGAGAAGGCGGAGTCGCTGCTTTGCCTGTTCGGTGGTGACGGCGTTTCGCTGAAACCTGTGATATTAGTCAACCTTTTACCAAAAGAATTACAGCGTATTAGAAAAAAAAAGATGGGTTTATTATACACACATTAGTTACTCCACTTCATCTTAAGATATGAACATGGATACAACTAAAAATATTCATGGCTAGACTTGTAGTCTTGTTAAAGTAAGAGAATATAGATGTTTTAACACAAAAATAGGTATTACGACAGAATCAAATCTAGTGAGCGACATTCTATTTAACATGAATTATATAAGGTTTCAAATACAGTCGACGTGAACGGGAACAATTTGCAAATACTTGCTTATATATCTACAAGGGATATAGGTATTGTACGCCAAACCAGTTTACATGAAATGCGTGATAGTTGTACTATGCTGATGGACTAGATTAAAGAATGAAATTGCCGTATCGTATTGAAAAATTCCAAAATCTTTTTAAAATGAATAAATGGTAATGGGTAGGGTCTAGCGAGTAGCGGGTAGCGGGGATGACGTATGGTTTCTAACAGTTACCATTACTTTTCTATTCGTGGGCTTCGCTCTAGGGCAGCGATTCCCAACCTGTGTTACCCGGGGCCCATTGGGGGTACGTAAAAATTATATTGGTAATGGCGCAAATACTGAGAAGTAAAAATAGTTAACTTATATAAACATTATTATAATCTATTATGTGTACAATATGTATACAACTAATAAGCAATGCTCTAGGGCATAGTTCCGGTGTTGAACATGGGTTCTGCCATTGCGTTTATCATAGAGAATCCACCTTCTATCCAAAATCGCTTTATTTCTGTGCCTACTCACTACCGCTATGCAAGCTTCAACGCGTACTCTTCTATAAACATCAGTTAATTCACAAGGCATCCATTCCTCTAGTTTTTTTGTTTTACCAACTTGGTGCAAATGAGTTAATATTGTGGGTAAACTAAGGTTGTTTGATCAGGTTCGGATTCGTCTTCCTCGTGGTTCATTTCTCAAGTCGAAGTTTCGGTTACGTGAGCGATTAACCCAAACAGGTATAGTCCATTCGTTAGTCGTAATCCTTAGTAGAGGATACGACTCCATGTTTAACTCAAATACTGAATGTGAAAACAATTGAAGGTCAACTTCAAACAATAAAAAGACAAAAAAAATCAAGAATATCATAAACGTATTGAAAACATAATGTAATAATTTTTGTGTAAAAAAAAGATTTAACCACGAATCTTGGACTATGCAGATATAATTTTATTTCAAAGTGGCCACTCCATTAAAACAGCAACTTCATATTATAACAACCCCTGATATATTATATGGAGCTTTTATTAATGAATTTCTAAAAAATAACTCACAAAGTTTTCACAAAATATAGTTAAATTCAATAACTTTTAGTCATATCAAATACGGGCGGTATTTGAGACTTTGGCAGTCTATGATTAAGAGCAGGATGTTGTTCTCTTGTAATGAACAGGTTCTGTGTCATGAGGCAGAACATGGTGGCAAAAGAAATACAAGTGTTTACCCGGCGGCGGCACATAGTTGCGTCGCAGCTCCTGGTCCGACCTCTCGCACTGAAGCTTGAATATGTGTGCGCTGCTGAGCTTCTGAATGCACTCCGAGCATATCTTGTCAGGTAATCCATCCCCTTCGTATACCTGCAAGTAAACTAGTACAGTAAAATAGTAACCTGTAAATGTCCATCTTTCCCTTAGTTCGTAGTTTATCAACAATTTTTAATGTCGCGACTCACGAAAAAGCCAAAAAGTTAAGTAAAAGGCCTTCGGAAGACTTTTTCTTCTCCACTTTAGTATGAAATTATAATAACATTTTAATTCATAGTTTTATTGCAGCAAAAGGATGTAAGATCACATGCGTCCTAATACAAAATGTACAAAGAACACATATCTCAATATCGCGGGCGTTAAAAATGCAAAATCGCGCCTGTCTCGAGGGTCTAAAATCAAGGCTATCTAGGAGAGGTTTTAACCTGATCTGTAATTGCACGAACTCGTGAAATAAACCGCCCGCGCATCCCGTGACACGTGCGCTTCTTGGACAGGTTGGTACATGTTAAATGCCTTAGTTATTAAAACGTGTGTCAATTATATACATCAATAACAACCATCTTATCTAACTCACACAGTGTTTAATTTAATTAAAATAAATTGTTGACAGTGGAAAAGTTAAAATGGACGAATTTGTGACGAAACGAAATATGCCGTCTACGTCTGGTGAAACTATGAAGCAAAAGACCAGGCCATATAACGATACGTATTCTAAATATGAATTTATTGCATTCGATAACAAGCCACAATGTGTTGGTTGTTTTCACGTCCTAATTGTGGAAAACCTAAATCAATCCGGCATCTGGAAACAAGACACTAGTCTTTACAAAGCAAATCGTTAGAATTCTTGAAGCGTAAATACTTGTTTCGTAAAATCGTCAAATCGATATCAAGAAATTCAGCTGTAATGAGACTGCACGCATTCATACATCCTTCTTAGTAGCACTGCGAGTCATGAGGGAATCTGATCCACTATTCCCGAAACTCTCATTTTACCCGCTGCCATTGATAGGTCCGGAAGAAGCTAAAAAGTTTATAACGATACAACTTTGAAATAAAACTACCATGTACGGGGACTTTGAGTTTAATAAGCTTTTTTAAATTCACTCGTTTCAGTGGTCACGGGGGGACTGAGGGGTTTGACATCCTGATTTTTAGCTGGTGACATCTTAGCGCTTCCTCGTGCCATACAATACCGAGACGTATTAATGAAATGTCCAGTGATATTCACAGTAAAATAATTGAAAAGTTAAATTAATTCCCATTCAGTTTGACGAGCCAACAGACGCGTCGAACTTGGCGCAATTTTTATATTTTTATAATATGCTTTTTCGCAAATCAATTCCCGGTCGAGCAACGGACAAAGAACATTTCACCGTATTCACTGAAGCAATACAAAACGTAAACTTGGGACTGGTATAAATGTATTGCGGTGTGTACCGATGGCGCGAAAGTGATAACGGAAAAGAACAGTTGCGTGACAGTAAAATTAAAAGACATTATGCCTCGTTGTGGCATGGACGCACTGCTTTCTCCACAGACATGTGCTGGCCACAAAAAAGGTGCCAGATAATTTATGAAAAATTTATCACAAGTCCTTAAAATTATTAATTTTATTAAATGGCCACCGTTGCAAACTAGAGTGCTTCTCACACTCAGGAATTAATGGGTGTCAAGAACAATTCACTGCTTTTCCATACTGAAGTGAGATAGTTGTCGCCAGGTACAGCCTTATGAAGGCTTTTTGAATTACGAGATGAATTGAAAATTTTTTTAGGGATAAAAATTGTAATTTTTATAATAATTTACTAGATAAGAATCTTTATTACTGTTGGCTAACTTGAGTGACATGTTTTCACATTTGAATGACTTGAATACGAGCTAACAAGGTCGTAACAAAAACATTTTGTAGTGACAGACAAAGTCAATTAACTTATCAAGAAGATTGGTATTTGGATTCATCATCATCATCATTTCAGCCTATTAGAAGTCCACTGCTGAACATAGGCCTCCCCCAAAGATTGCCACGAAGCACGGTCCTGAGCCACCTGCATCCATCGACTTCCCGCAACACTGCGCAGGTCGTCACTCCATCTTGTGGGGGGTCGTCCTACACTGCGTTTGCCCGTACGTGGCTGCCACTCGAGAACCTTTTTTCCCCAGCGGTTGTCAGTTCTGCGAGCTATGTGGCCGGCCCATTGCCACTTCAGCTTGCTGATCTTTACGGCTATGTCGGTTACCTTAGTTCTGCTGCGGATATTATCGTTGCAGACTCTATCACGCAGAGAAACACCGAGCATAGCCCTTTCCATAGCGCGCTGAGCAACTTTGAGCTTCCTCATACGGGCTGCAGTGAAGGACCAAGTCTCGGATCCGTATGTCATCACTGGCAACACGCACTGATTGTATACTTTCGTCTTGAGGCTTTGCGGTATACTCGACGAGAAGATATGACGTAGTTTCCCGAACGCAGCCCAGCCGAGTTGGATTCGTCGATTGACCTCTGAGTCGAAGTTGGACTTACCTAATCGGACAATTTGTCCCAGGTATACGTACTCGTCTACAACTTCGAGCCTATTGTTCCCAACAACAACCGGTATTGGTGTGACATGGACGTTTGACATGAACTTCGTCTTGTCCATGTTCATCTTAATCGTATTTGGATTATACGCCGTAAAAAACTAAATGTTGATCCATTTACTGCAACTTCTGATTGTATTAACAAAAATGCGAATTTAGTAAATTATGGTATAGACCGCCTGGTTGGAGAGCGCGCCACTTACTGGAATATTTTCCAGATGACGGCGATGATATCTCGAAAAGATGGATTCTCAAACCGTTTGTTGAAAATATTGTTGCAGCTGTTAAGTTACCAGCGGAGATACAATCTGCTCATTGAAATATCGGCCGATAAAACTCTACAACAGGAATTTTTATCTGAAGATTTAGATAAATTTTGCCACGCACGACGATGTGAGTACGGAAGCCTAGTTACGGAAGCTTTGGAAATAACCTTACACTCTTACATCATTGCTTTTTGTTAATTATGCTAAAAAGTTTACTCATATATGGTGGCTTTGAAAACTAAAAACCGAAATTGTCTGTTACTACACGAAAATAGTTTACTTGTGTTAGTATCGATGATCCAAGTATAGCAATATTTCTAATTGAAAAACAAAGCCACCCATTGCATTAATTAATTAATGATTAATAATTTATAGCATACATTTTTATATAAGCAAGCTATAAGTAAATTTTTCATGTTGTTATTATATGGTAATATACAATTTTATAACACTACATAAAAATAAATTTTATACAGGTCAGTCAATCTTATTTATTGAATAGATTGGGAACCCGCTTTAATAAGAAATATGTCCCCTAGGTTGGGAAAGGATGCCTTAGCTGATACTTGACAATTATGATATTTAAGGCCTTTAACCAACAGCATTCAACATTGGCAAGTTGAAACTTCACAATGGTAATTCAAGACTTGTTGTAACAATAGACATTGTATTGTCAGCCTGTATATACATACATATCAGTCCTGCTCAAGTTTTAAAGTTTTGATCATGTGTCAAAACCACTAAAAAAATTATGAAAGTTTGTGTTTGAAAATAGTCTGATAAAGACTATTTTGTGAAGTGGCAAAGGTTTGGCCACATAACTCTCAGACGTCACAACAGTTGGAGAAGAAAGGTTCTCCAATGTCAACCTGATACAGGCAAATGCAGTTCAGGACAACTCTTCACAAGATGTAGTGACAACCTGCATTATATTGCAGGAAAACAATATTTCAGGATCATGCTTGGATTGTGATCATTAAAGCTCAGTGCTTAAAGATTAATTTGGGGTGTCAATGGATTTGATCTACATCCAATTGTAAATGATATTTACCAGCTAAAGTAAATATCATTTACAATTGCAGTAAAGAATTGACGATCTTAAGTAACTTTTGGTCAAAACTACATCAATGAAATAAAGTGAGTAATTAAATTCTTTTTAGTGTTAATTTATCACTAAATAGAATTTAATTAGATGAATAACAGGTTTGAGACAAAAGAATGTGTAGTAAACACTTAATGATTTTGTGTATTTATGCGAACACTACATTTGAAATGAAACTATTATTTTGGTAATGCAATCAGTGTGTTTTGAAATGATATTATTTCTAAACTTCTAATTTTTCACTGTATCAATTCAATATGTCTATATGCATAGTATACAGAGGGGACAGCACACATACTGCAATATGCTTCTAACATTAGCAAACTAATTATTAAGCATTAAAAATTATAGAAAAGCTTACATATTCAAATTACAAAACCCTAGCATCTCATGTGATTTTTCAACCTAGTAATTTATATGGTCTACCATTATGAGTATTACAATATTTATTTTCATTATCCACATCAATAATCAACAACAATGATGTTATGATACAGCGTCAAATTAAAATACTAATTTATCTACATAAATAACAATTTAATAAACAAATTACATTAGTTGACATTTTTGTTCAAAAACACATCATCTCCAAGTAATTTGAGTTTAAATTAGGTTTCTTAAATAACAAAGTCAATTTCATAGTATTGTTTATCAGTCCTGACAACATAATCATCTTTTGTTAGACACATTGTTATCGGAGTTATTTATTTTTGTTTATCTTACAATAATTAGTAAGATATCAATGAAAACTATTAATTGCTAAATATAAATAATCACAATATATCATAATCTTTTCATCACTGATTATTTGATGAGAGATGGGCAAAATGAGGTTTTGTTCGGCTTTACACCGATTTTCTAGTTATTTGCAGAATGATTTGAAGCAGAATTTTTTTGTTTAAGGTTTTTAGTAACACTTGCTATATTTTTGGTAGTGATTATAATATTCTATTGTTTTTCAAGGGTTGATTTCTAACAAAAGTACAAATAATATGCATGTTAAAAAGCAATAAAAATAAAGATACATTATTTAGACACTGAAAGGTATAGTAAATATATGGCTGTTATTTAAAGCCAAAGTTTAATATAGGTGTTTACATGAATTGTTTACATGATGTTAACTAAACAAATATCAAAGGAGAAAAACAAATTTAAACCTACGAAATTACTACAACGATATATTAAAAATTTGTCAAAAAATTAATAAACCTGATTGAAGTACCTACGTAACTGAAAATCTTATTGGGCTTACAGATACTACTTTAAAATGTAAAACCTATAAAACATACATTGAGTGTCGAAAGTCCTGAATTCTGAAATTATTCTGAGTTTACCTTCACTCGTGCGCATTCCATCACCATCTCTGCAAGCTGCAGATTATTATCCATCGTGAAGATGGAGTAAAAGTCGCCGAGTTTGAGGCAGAGCCTACATTTCCCGAGTTTGAGGGCCATATTGATTTCTTCTCACGTATCTTCATGACACTACAAAATCACATCTGCCAAACAACGCGCTTGTTAATCACATATACAGTGAAATTTAATATGTAACTTTATTAACACAAGCTAAAAACACGAAACTAAGGATATCTTGCTCATTAGGTAAATTAAAACAAAAAGATACCTGGCTTGCCGGCATACTCCATTATTAGTTACCAGTGTTGCCAGGCAGGCCAGCACAGACAGCAGAACATCTAAATATATTTAATTTCGCTGCCTATGCTTAATAAGCAATATAAAAAATAAGCTAAGCAGGCATGGAATATAACCACGGAGTTATATCACACAGCATTTTGTTACAAGCTGGCACAAGCTGATATTACATTTACTCGCGACTTCGTACTTTCGAGACGACGTTTTTAAAATTGCATACCGCGCGATTTTCGCCTTTAGTAAACACCGATACATTCGCATGAGCAGCGAAATTCTGCAAAATCTTATGTCCACAAGGCATTGACTTTTAAGCACACCTGTGGACTAGCCATATCTAAAATACCTATATACGTCGAGCGTACATACACAGAAACAGGGCGCATAAGATGGCTACCCTTCCTAGGGTTATAACTTTTACCGGCTCCTTGTTAAAACACAACTTATCTAATAACATTATTAAACGATCTTAATCCTTTTTATGATTTTCATACTATATACATTATTTTGATAGGTGGATTCAACCTGCCTAATTTGTCTTGGGTTTCATGTAATAACATGAATCTGGGCTACTTATTCGTTGTCTTCTTATGTTTAAACAATATAACACAATTCAATAACGAAATAAATGAAAATAAGAAATCTCGATCTCGTTCTGTCTAACATCTCGGGAATAACGGTAATACGCGAACCCTTTGCGATCACTATATTCGACGAACATCACCCTCTGATTATTAAAATTAAGGAAATGATGTTGAAATTGCGAAAAAAATAAGTGGTGTAAAGTACGAAATGTAATTCAGCCCCCCGGTAGACGCTGGTTCATTTATATTATGAAGGACTAGCGGGATAGTAAAAAAGAAACTTAGTTTCGTTCCTGGGTTTACCTTATACCGAAAGGCGGTTTAGTTCTTACAGCTGCGTAGCGGTTTTCTGCGGATTCTCAGCCGCATGATCATTATTATGCGAGCGGTTGCAGTGGTTTGCGTGCGTGTAGTGTCCGTAATTTTTTGCCTTTATCAGGACTTTCACTTCCAAAGAGCAATGGATCCAGCGGCAGAGGCGAGTGGTCCGCCCCGCATCGAGGATAGCTCACAACCACTCGCGATAGCGTTCCGTTCTGGTTACTGGCGGGAGAGTGGCGACTGACCTCCGTCCCAATGCCAGGTGAATTTCTCAAAATAATACAGAAGCCATGTACAGTACAGTTTCTAAAAAAATATATTAAAATGGGATATATTCATCATGGTACTCTCTTAGCTTGAAAAATGATTAAAGGAAAGTAGTAGTAGTCGACGCACAATTAAAAGATTCGACAATCCTGGAGATTTACATTCTTTTGTTATTTTGTGGCAAAAATTAAGTATTCTATATTAAAAATAAACAGAATCATATTAACAAAATTAAATATTCACAGTTGCAAACACAGTAAGGTATTGAAAAATATCCTGTCTTCAATATGATGTGTATGGTACAATTAAATTTCCTGTGTTTGTTTTAACTATTCCGTAAGGCTGTCAGAATAAAAGATAGCTTCACAGAATTTTGAAATTTGGTATGAAGGCAACAAAACTGCTTACAAATAACATAGTTATTATTTGTTCACAGTTGGAGTTCCCACTCTTCCCTACAAGAAAATATTTACAGTATCGAAATGTGGACATTAACACTTTTCTGTTAATACAGAATATCGAAAAATAGATAATAGCTTCGAATGGTGGCACTCGGTTTATGCAAAAGCTGGTAAAGCAGCTCGTCGAGGGTACTCATATCGATACGTCCTCCTTTAAACTCTCATTCCTTAAAAGTTTCGAATAAACGTATATATAAATATTATGTCTCTATTTTAAGCGTGGTAGAGCCAAGCGGCGGCTTTAGCTGCTGCCCGAATGGATTTGTACCACGGCCTCGCAGAATACCGGCGTGAAGTAGAGGCATCTTGTGCTTCTGCGTTTCGTTCGATGAGTGAGGTAACCGGAGGCCCACACCCCCTTCCTATTCCCCTCCTCTTCCCTCCCATCTCCCAAATATCCTTAAAGACTGACAACGCACCTTCAGAATCTATGATGTTGCCGATGTATGTGGGCGACGGTAATCACTTACCATCAGGTGAACCGCTTGCTCGTTTGCCATCTCTTCCATAAAAAAAATCGTCATAAAATAAACAAACCGATTCGAGAATATATTTTACAATTCTGTTTGTTAACTTCATAATTTTAAATAAAAAGTAAGGTAAAAGGGTAAATTAAGTAAAAGATAAACTTAACCCGACTGAAGGCCGCAAACAAACTTGAAAGATTTTCTTTTTTTAGTCTTTCTTTTATGTTTTTATGTAGATACGTACAATGCGATACTGCTCGCTTTGTCAGCAGCTGGCTGGGTAGCTACCACTTTTTCGTTTTAATGGGTGGTTAGGATTTGGCCCGAAGGGATATTTGGGCTATTTCTAGGTCATATACCAAATATGAATTAAGTATATACTATACTACAGTACTAGTCGTGTCAAAAAATAATTTGCTAGATTTAGTTATTATGACTGAATATATTTTTGCGCTAATAGTTAACTAGGCTAACGAAACGCAAGGCACGAAGACCGTCCGCGCAGACGTCCGTTATCCTCGTTTAAGTATTCGCCGCCGTACTGATAAAAATCCTGCGAGGTTATTACTCTTGCTGAGTTCAATAAATTATGGTATAATATTATTCATTATAATTTAAGTCCTTAGAACCATATTTTAATTTCTCTAGTAACATTTTTACTGTTTTCAAATAATTATAACCACTAGTGGTGTGTCCGCGAAGGACATCCCGCGGTGGGGGCATTCCGTGTTATAATAAATCAATTACATTTGCGAAATAGGAAAGAAAGCTTTGGCTCTCGGTATAGGAGGTTGATTTATTATGTTTTAATGACAAATGACGTTTTTTTGTTTTTATTAGGTAATCAAAAAGGATGACAAAAGATGATGTAATTATTGATGACACAACAGCGACATCACTACTCCATTTGTGATAAATGTAGGGACTGAATCAAACTCTAACAAAGAAAACTAAATAATATAGTTGAATATGAATATGATTTTCTCGATTTATTAACCTGCCTGACAAATATTTAGAAATATGTTAGGAACTAGTAACCACTCATTATATTAATCGACTTCTCATCGCATCTTTAGACAAAACTTAAAAATAAATTTAAAAAGGAACTAATGTTCCTAGTTGTAGGAAATGGCTGATTTTTTTTCGGGATCGTCACATAGTAATCGAAATTTGAATTATTATCGAATGCGTGAATAATTTAATTTCCTGACTTAGACGTAGACCTTCAGCGTAATCTGTGAAAACTAAAAAAATAACTTATTTTCATCTGTAATTATGCAATTCGTAGATGCTTAAAAATTCCATTATTTCACCATTGTTCTTTATATTGCTAACCCTTACTCATCGGGATCGAAACCACCGGGAAGTCTGCAAATAAATTTACTATTAATATGTGTATGTCATATATGTATATCAGTAGTATGTCGCGTCATGGACGGCTGGATGGGACAAGGAATGTTGATTTTCCTCTCTACTCATCACCATGGGCGTTTTCACAGGATCCTCCAGGCAACGACGGCAGACGTATATGCAATTGACAGACGCCCATCGTTCCCATCGATACGCTCGACAACCAATCAAAACAATTCTCGCTTCAATGGAAACAAATAACGGAAGTTACAAATCAGTGATTCTTATAAAAATTAAAGTCACATGCTTACTTTGTAAATTATAATAAATCAAAATACCTACTAATAAATAAATCGAGTAGTTGAAGTATTTTGGTCATAGAATTCACTATCGCAGAGCTCGCACTGACATGATCAGAGGTCTTAGACACAAATTTAGTCCTTAGTCCTTATATCTATCTAATGCATCTTAAGTCCTACTTTTTAGTAGAGCTTATTTTGAACGGCTTTATAATTTTATTTTGTTATTATACTAATTCTTGTTCGCCACTTCATTCGCGTGCTATTCGGTTATCC
This sequence comes from Bhutanitis thaidina, assembly GCA_029286595.1. NCBI lineage: Eukaryota > Metazoa > Arthropoda > Insecta > Lepidoptera > Papilionidae > Bhutanitis > Bhutanitis thaidina. Next base: position 9,607,171 of record JAGSMS010000018.1, read on the forward strand.
ATCTTTCAGGTCAAAACTGAGCGAATTATTGACGTGATTTTTGCACAGCGATAGTTGGCACAATTTTAAAGGGGTTACTTAGGGCCACTTTTTATCTCGAAAAAGCGATTCTTGAGGAAATGGCGATAAACAAATTCTACGCGGATGCACGCAAAAACTATGAGAGCTTTAATTTTGTCACCTGGGGCAATATTTACGAACATACCTGTCTCTGAAGGCAGTGACCGGTTACGTCCAGATTCCCCACGGATAAGAGATACGATGTTGGCCCGGTGGCCTTAACAGCTCCGGCGAAAGAGAAGAAGCGAGCGCACTCAGCCGGTTCGCCTTGTACAGGCTAGGTACTAGCTACTACTAAAATAAATTATCAGGACATATGATGACAATCAATTTATGAGCTGATCCATTTAATTCATGATTATTTTTATATTCTAGCACATCTTTATAGACGACGAGCAGATACAAGCAACCGCTTGTGCCAAAAGCCATTCAATAGTCCGCTAGTGTCACGTGGAGCGTCGCGGCGTATAGGTCTAGTATGCGCGATCTTGCGTATAAGTGATCGATACGAGATTTGCTTAATAAATCATTACTGTATTCTATTCGCGTATATTCTATAATAGTAGATACGCTAAAGCAGAAGACAACACCACTATCACTTAAAAGGAGTGACAACACTCCATAGCCCCTCGCACGTGCAACGACGGCTCCATACAAACTTACTTTGAGCTGTCGCCACGTAGCGCTTATAAAATTGGTTTAAATAATGTATTAATGAGAAAATACAAATATAATATAAGATTTCATAACAGTCTTTGAAGTATTTACAATTACATTATTATAAATAATTTCCAGGTGCTTCTTCCATTTTCGTTCTATTTCTATTTTTCTTCACATGTTTCAGTATGTTCAACTTTCATTTACAATTAAACAACTTGTGGTAATGGTTGTTAGAAGTAACTTCCGTTTCATCCTCTGCTACACTCACTATGTAAAATATCAGATAAATATGTTAAATTATTAAGTTAAACATCCAGTTAAAATATTGACTGAAATATTATTAGTTGAAAAATTAAACATACTAAGATAAATTGATTGTGTAATTATTGTTCGGTTCATATTCTGCTATAGAATCAAAATTAAAATATTATAACTACTGAATTGCACATAACTTAAATTTTAACTAACTACTAGTGAAATACTCCGACTGCAACTTGTGCAGAGTACTGCACTACATTACACAACATAGATTAAAGTACAAATCAACAATACCTTATATTGGTTTCTTCTGATTTAAGTATAATTGGTTGATGCTCATGGAGGTGCCTTCTATGCAATTCTGGTGTTGGTAAGGTCTTATTGCAAAAGCAGCACATATAAGATGATAGCTTAGTATCCACTTCATGCCTACTTTCTTCTTGTGGCTCAAAATGAAATGTTTTGATATGAATAAAGTAAGAACTTCTTCCAGTTATCATTCTGCTACATATTGGACATTCAAAGCTTGATGTATCATTTCTTCTTGAACATGAATTGAAATGTGCACAATATGTTGTATAGTTGTGGAATGGTACATGACAGTAGAAACATGGCACACTGTAATTTATAGTTTCATCTTTTGATTCATGGCACTCTTCTTTAAGGACTGCCATATGGACTACTCTCATGTGCTTCTGCAAATTGTCCATTGTTCTAAACTTTGCAGTGCATATTTCACAACTGAAATTGACAAGTTGTTGTGGGCTTGCTTTAATTTCCTGTAATGAAGTCCGAGATTTGCTACATTTCTTCAGATGTCGCTTTAACATAATATTTAATTTAAATGTTTCATTGCACTTCTCACATTTTTGGTTATACTTTCTGTCTATCATATCTGTCTTGCTTGTAGTGTTTGCTATTGGTTCAGATTTACTCATTGGAGCACCTTTTACTCTACTAATTCTACTACAACTGATGGAGGTTTGGGACACATGAATTTTTTTACCACCACTTTTGTTACATTTATTTGATTTTAAATCTTTTTTTGATTGTATTTGTAATTTTTTGTTGATGGTTGTAGACTTGTTTTTAAGAGGTATTGTTGCACTTTTTTTTGCTTTTTTGGTACTAGATTGAGGGAGGCACACTTTGGTAGATATGCTAGTACTTCTGCTTTTTTGGGCACGTGTCTGAACTCGAGCTATATTCCCATAGTTAATAGATGGTGATTTATGTTGACTAGAGATGATGTTTTCAGGCGCAATGCCCTGATTTACTTGCATTGATGTACTTAAAGCTGAAACAATATAAATATGAGATAAGAAAATAAGAAAGACTTTATGTTTGCTGGATGCTGACTTCTAATTATAAGACTCATCAATAACTGACATTTTCAAGATTATTAACCTACCAAAGTACTGTGGGTGTTGTAAGAAGTGTCCACGGTAATAAAAATACTAAAGGGGCTGGCCAAGCATGGTGCTTAGGATGATGGTAACAATTAAATTAAATGCTTACTGAGAAGAGGAGCATAGTGCAGTCGCAATTCCTGATCTGATCTTTCACATTGCTGCTTAAAAATGTATGCACTGCTGAGCTTTTGTATACACTCTGAACATATCTTGTCTGGCAATCCATCATCCATATGTATCTAATAATAAAATAGAGCAGTAAATTATTAAAAATATGGTTTGTAGTTTAGGAAATGTAATTTGCACCAATTTAATTTATCTTTCTAGAAAAATAGAACAAAAAAGTTTGTTGGCTAGTATTGATTAATAGCAAAAAATAGATATATTAAATATAGTTTATTCGAAAATTTATTCTGTTTACAAGTTTTTACAAAGCATTATGTTAAATAATTATAACTAAAATTCATTTAAAATATTTACAAATGATCAGCACAATTAAAGAGTAAAAACCAGGAGTTTTCAATTTTATTACCCTATTATAACTCTATTGATAATACTTTCTTAGTAAGACTGTTCTTAAGTAAAATAAAGTAGCAGTCTTTAAGTGCCTACTGCTGGGCAAAGGTCTCCTTCTCAAATATCTGAAAGGGTGTAGGAGCCGGGAATGGCCCGCCACGCTGCTCCATTGCGGGTTGGCAGGCTTCACATATCCTCGATATAATATTTTTTTTTTTATTATTTCTTAGATATGCAGGTTTCCTCACGATGTTTTCCTTCACCGCCGAGCACATGGTAAATATAGCACTCAAAATTGCTATGAACAATTTTAGTGGTGCTGGCACCGGGGATCGAACCCAGGTCACTAGCCAACTCTATGAAACTAAAGTGAGCGTCCTGACCACTAGGCTACCACGGCTTTGACCGAGACCGTTCTTAATAGTAAATTATATTTCGCAACATAGGTCCCCCCCAAAGATTAGCACAAGACTTCCCACAAAACTGTGTAGGTCATTACTGTCTTGATGGAAGTCATCCTACACTGCATTTATCTGTAAAAGGTTGCCACTCTTGAATCTTTCTTCCCAAATTATCTCTTCTTTGATCAATCTATGTTCGCAACCCAATGCCAAAGTGTGAGTTTAATTATTAGGTTTTATCAGAATATGAGACTGAATGAAATGAAAATGAAGTCCAAAGCAAAGGTGAGTGATGTGTTTGCTGTTGATATTCCAGCTCAGCAGTTTGAAAACTTCTTTCAATGCAGTGGTGAAGAGTCTTTTAACTTTCTGCAATACATACTCAATGTCTATACTTGGATAGACATCGTAGCCTCATTGTACAAACAAAAATGTACAAATATTGATTAGATTAGTATATTATTTAAAAAGTATATAACTTCTAAGAATGGCAACCTTGTACAGTTAAACGCACTGTAGTATAACCCTCACAAAATCAAGTGACAATCTGTGTAGTATTGCAGGAAGACCATAGATGCAGGTGGCTCAGAAAATGCTTTATGGAAATCTTTGGGGGAGACCTATGTTTAGCAGTAGACTTGTGACTTGTTAAAATAATGATGATGATGATATTAGATTTAGCTGACAGATGACAGATTTAGATGGCAGAAGAACCAGTATACCACACCGTAATAATCCAAATGGATTGTTTTAGCATTAAAGTTGCAGTTATTAGCCTTGCAATTAAGGAAAATCCTCCATAGGTGTTAGGTTATTATCCAACAGTGGATTATAAAAAGGTTGTCTAAGATGAGACCATTACACATCTATTGAATTTTGATTCCACATTACTGGACAGTGATCAAGATCACATTGCACTGCATAGTAAATTATAAATTTGCTGCTCAGAAAACTAGCTTTTAGAGAAGACACACATATAAAAGTGACAGTGTACATTAAATATTGAATGTTATTAAGATTAAAAAGATTAGTTCAACAGCAAAATGGTTAAACTACACAATAATGTAATACCTGAAAATAACAGTAATAGAAATATCAATCAAAACAGACAAGAATGTGAAACATTTTTGACTGTCTACTGCATGGAACAAGCGAGCATTAATCAATTGTATACATGCAGCATAGAGATTGTAATAGGGTCAGCTCCCACTCTGTGGTATTGAATCTAAAAATTACTATATTAATATTCATACAGTTGTACTAGGCTAGTATACATATTAGTGTAAACTAGCTAATTTATTAAATTTATTACTTTATTAAGTTCATATTTAGTTTGATGTACAATATTTTGAAATATTTGAGTGTAAACATTTGTAACACAAAGTACAGACAAGTTATATGTTAGGGCATAAGAATTAAAATATTAACAGACAGGTAATGGATCTGTACTTCAATACTAATACTATAAAAGCAAAACTCTGTCTGTTACTTTTTCGTGGAGATACAGAGCCACTACTTTTTACTGCGGGAAAATGTTCCTTGCGAGTAAGACTATTAAAAAGGTAATATGCTTACAACAGTTTTGTAGTTACAAAACTGTTGTAAGCATTTTTATCATATCTCCGAAATATTACCTCAACTCGAGCACATTGCATTACCATATCAGCAAGCTGTATATTGTTATCTTCAGTAAAGATAGAGTAAAAGTTGCCGAGTTTGAGACAGAGCCTACATTTGTTCAGGTTGTGGGCCATAACGTTACATTGATTTGATCGAAACTAATAACATTTTTCTTTTCAAACTCCAGTCAAATGCCATCGATGTAGCAAGGCAATTATTAAACGAGTTAATATATTTCCTAATTATATTTGATTTATACGATAAAACTTGTTGATGTTAAATTATTTACAAAAATTATGTTAAACTTTTATAATAGATTTGAAGAAATGCTGATAAATAACACCAAGACAAAAACACAACAAACAAAAAACCCAAAGAGAATATACATTCTGCAGTACAGACTTTCTGGCACAGAATATATATTCTAGTGCCACAGATAAGCCAAGCAATTGGAGAAAAAAAAAGTTTTGACTCGTTTATCCATAGTAAACATCGAAATTTAAATACAACGAAGTAACAAAAATTATTATTCATACAGGTGTTTACATCGTGATCATAAATCATACCGAATAATTCTCATGTTATACAGTACTCAATGAATCATAACATCACATACAGGTCGTCTATATATTCTATGCTCAGATATTTATGTACTCATGTTTCTATCTATCTATTCTATTCTTTGTTGATGTTGATATTTATTGATATTTGAAAGCGAGAATCCACGAATTGAAATGCGCCGAGAGTGTGCGCCAAAGCATTTTTGCGTCTTAGTGTTCAATTACTTTAAAGGATTTACGTCAGTATAAATACATAAAAGATACAGAAATGGAAGAAGTTGCAAGAGACTATGTAACTTATGCCCGTCAACTATCCACGAACGGTTGTTTTAGCAAAGCCTTTGATTTATATATTTTGGCGTTTGATAAAAATCCGCAAATTAAGAATCTTTTTGAATCGGAGTTTCAAATTATACTCATGAAGCTCAACGAAGTGCTGGCGGCAGCTGGAAAGATTGAAGATATGTTTACTAACTTTGGTCGTGCAATTAAGACTTTCCCAGATAATATTTACCTGTTGAACGAAATAGGTAAATATCTTTATAAATTCGGCTATTATACGGAAGCATGGTGTCACTTTCAGAAGGCACTGGAGAAAGATTCCGGTTTTGTTAACGCTGAAAAAAATTTAAATTCAGTGAAAAACTTACTTGTCGAAAGGTGGCATTTTCGTATGTTAAATGACAAAACACGAAATGAAGCATATCGTGCCGCTATTCATGAAACTATTACGCCGATCAAAGACAGCGTTATTGATGTTGGTACTGGAACTGGCTTACTAGCGTTATATGCTTATGAGTGTTCTCCAATGGTAATTACTGCTTGTGATGCATCTGATGTGATGACCGACTTAGCTGAAAGCATTTCCCAAGATATTGGTATAAATGATTTGATTATAATAAACAAAATGTCCACATCAATGAATTACAAAGATATTGGTGGTAAGAGGTCCTTATTGATCACAGAAATGTTTGATGCTGGTCTGTTTGGTGAGCACATATTGCAAACATTGTCTCATGCTTGGGAGTATTTGCTGAACAATGTTGGTCGAGTTTTACCAAGTAAGGCAGAGTTCTTTATTGCTGGTGCCAATTGTAATCGTCTTAACAAAAAATACCAATTAGGCATAGCTGCTAAAAATCTATTAAACATTCCAATGATGAATGTTCATATTTTAACATATGATGAAACATATGATTGTGAAGATGTCCATTTCTTCAAAGATATGGAATATGTTACTGAGCCACAATCCCTTATTAAAGTGGACTTTAATGACTATGATGATATTCAAGACAAACTCTACAGGAGTGAGCCATTCGGTGTTGAATTGAATGCTGTAGAAGATGGAGAAATCAACACTATGATAGGATGGTTCAATTTGTACTTGACAGATAATATTACAATTACAACAGACCCAAGATCAGATAGCAGGTGCAATGCATGGCAACAGGCAGTGTTCTTTGATAACATACCGAAGAAAGTTAAAAAAAATGAAACCACAACATCACAATTTCTGATGAATGCAGGCAAACTGACAATGCTCCCAGACTGTAATAGTGATATTACAAGGATATCTCCGGAAACATTGAGATTTTTAAATGACTCTGAGTATATGAAAATGATTACAGGATGCATTGGAATGGCTTTTGTGTACTTGGGTCAAATGATAGAGATGTCTGAAATGAGTATTGTTGATTTATGCCCCTTCCCAATATTTGGTTTGCATATGTTAAAAAGAGGTGCTCAGTCTTTAATTTGCTATGCTAAAACATACAGTGATCAAGAGTTCATAAACATTGTTTTTAAAGCCAATAACATTGACTTATCTAAGATCACTGTATTGGTAGGTAGTAACTGGACACAGGATTCTTTCAGGAATGAAAAATATCATGCCATTTTTTGTAACACATTTGAGCTGTGTGGAGAAATTGATTTAAAACAGAAAGATATAGCTCAGCATTTGAAAAACTCTCATTTACTACAAGGAGGTCTATTCATACCTTCAAATATAACAATCATGGGTCAGCTTGTTAACTGCCACTGGTTAGATATAAACAACAGAGTTTATGATGAAAATGTTAGCAACTATAAAGTGGCAATGTACTTGAATAAGTATCAGGTATCACAAAACTTTTGCATTGACCTTTCACATTTAGAATATACCCCTATCACTGAACCTACTTGCTTAGGGGCTTATAATAGTGATATGAGATCTGAAGTTGTAAACATACCAGTGACAAATAGTGGCGATGCAAATTCAGTATTATGTTGGTATAAAATTGAACTGATGGAAGATTTAGGAGAGATATCTACAAACAGATCTAATAGCTTCATAGATAGTCTGGCATTCTTAGCGAATCCAAAGGTGCCTATGACTAGGGGTGAAGTTGCAAATGTTTTGCGTTGTGTAGATCCTGATGGGGCTTTTAAACTCATGATCGATGTGGAAGCTACTTAAGCATTTATATTACACAATTAACAACCAATTATGGTTTCGGTTAAATGAGGAATATATGTTTTGCAATGACTGAACATCATCCATGGGAGATTTATGGACCAATCACTTAAACAAATCTAAATATCATATATTTCACGTTAGTTATATTTGTAAAACATTATCATTAATATGTGCTTGTTTCAAAATTACTATTAAATGTATTGTATAATGTTTAAAGTGTGAACATCTAGTCAATGAAATTAATTGATATTATATTGGTAAGAAATACTAATTTTTTAATATCACAAGTCTCATTACTTTGATAAAAATATGTAGTAAAAATTAACCATTTCACAATATTCACTTTTTCAAGTGACTTTTATTAAATGTTTTTCACTAGTTAAAATTGCATTATCATAAAGTAAATTTGGTGTATTACCTCATAGAGAAGGCCTATTAGATATTACTATTGGTATATAATTTATTTATTAATTTTTCTACCACATTGACCTTTGGTACCAGAATGAGCATGCTCTCTGTTATGTATGACTCTTCTTCTTTTTCTGTATGCTCTTTTCTCAATTTATTTTGCGTCCATAAATATGCCCACAATATTTGTCTAACAGAATACTCATAAAGCATGCCAAGTGAACACAAAATTTTAGCCCTTGAAAGGGTCAGAGTGGCAAAGCCCCTCTATGTATTGTCACAGCCCAGCTGCTTTAAGGCAGCAGAATAAGGTAAGTGGTGAAAAGATAAAGTTGTGTCATACCATTTTATTGGTTATAAAAATGCAACCATGCAACTTTAAATAAAATAGAGCAAAGTATTTAAGAACAGTTTATTTCTTTTATTTTCAGACTGCCAATAATACCTTCTTTAAATTCGATATCGGCTTTCGAGTAATTACGAAGATGAGCCAATATTAATCGATCTATAGCTCTATCTGATAAAAAAATGTGCGAAATTTGTTTTGATATAAATCTAAAATGGCGTAATTTTAGTATATTCATATGTACTGTGTAGTAATTTACAAGAATGTGGCTCATGTTATTATAAAGTACACTTTGATGTTTATAATATCATCGTAAGTAATTTTTGTTATAATTAAATCATGACATTTTTATATTATGACTCATGACCTCAAATGTAGCATTAGGTATTTATTTTGAATAAGATTTATCGCATGAAAATGTAAGTGGCTGTGAAAGTTAAAATATTTAAGATGAAAACATGGTAAAAGATATAGGTATGTCCAAATTATATTTTACTACAGAGCAAGTATAGGGGGACAAATCTAAACCTTCTCTCCCTAAAGTAGAGTAAACTGTGTTAACATTTACTAAGTAAATTAACAATTATTTCCCGACTAGTTCTATTCTATTATTATGACAATTGAAGGGTTACATAAATTTACTATTGTATGCTTGTAAAAAATTACATATTTTCTACACACTAAACACTACAACTGTCACAATACTCAAAACTAATTGATATGGCCACTTAGTTAATTCATATACTACAGTTAAATAAATGATCTCATCCAGTATACATGATCCTTTACTTAAGGTAAAATGTGCTTTTACCGGAATATTATGTAATGTTTGTTAAAATCTTAATGTATGATCATACTCATGTGTCTCAACATTATAAAGTATAGCTACATAGATGTTTAAAAATTTTGTATTATTATTCAATGTATTACGAAGTAGAGTTTTGGCAAGTTTATATTTATATGTGAATATCAGATCTGTTATAGAATTAATGAAATAAAGTAATTTATCTCATATTATTCTTTGATTTTATCAATCTTAGCATACATTTTATAGGTATTATTAAATGGTCTGGATATTTTGGCGGCACAATAGTCGAATGTTACTTATCAGAAGTTTCTTTTCTATTCATGATTGACTCAAATCTTCAAAACAAACACGAGGAGTACTTTGTTGAACAGTAGAATTATTAACAAATTTATTTTTCACAATTTTAATGGTGCTTGTTTAGCGAGATCCGAATCCGATTCCAGGCGAGCGCCACCACGACTTTTTAATTATACGTTTTTGTGAGGAGCCTTTTAACGATCGAGATGAGTTTTTACTCATTTAATTTAAAGCCATTGCCATTATGTATACTATGCACAGTACATATCGCACGTGCAGTGCAGTGAGTCTTGCAGCAAATACATTACAGCCTTCTTTCGCCTCTTCCTCTTATAAAAAATTAACTGTTTGGCTTTGTTCTGCAACACCCGAAATTATCTTGTTTGACGATGATAATTAATCGTGCCAAAAATGTATGTTCTCCAGCGTGTAGAATCCCAAAATGGTGCGCTTTTTGTTTAAATTTTACTTACAGCTTGGCTGGCAGAAATGTCGGCCTTAACACTTTCTTCGGACGGAAAAAAAACTCCTTGTGTCGTGCAAACAAATACACTGCTGCTGTATTATGCCGAGTGGAAGCTACAATCTAATATGAATTAAAAAGAGATGAGTGACACGAGTTTTTTCTTCATCACGAGCTGCAGATGCAGCTTGCTAGTTAGTGTTTTCAAGAACTACTTGATTTTTATAAAATCTTGCAGTGTGGTAGCTACGTTAAAAAATCTAAGAATAGAGAAGATATATTTATATTAATTTTTTTTTGTAATTCTGTACTAATGTCTAGACTATTTTAGCTGTTGTCATAAGAAATTAATATATAAATTTTGGGATAACTTTGTATAATATAAAAAGCTATGGTCAAAGGTGGTAAATTACTATTAGTATGTACCATAGAAGTATTATAAATGTATTACAATTTATTGTATTTAAACAAGTTTTCAAGATTCCCCTTAAGTATTCAGCTAGTGTAATACAAAATTATAAATAAGAGTAACAATTTTTATACGAAATATCGTTTCAGATGTTGTTATATAAAATATCATTTATATTTTGTATCTATATCATTCACTACAGCCTATCAACAAGTCAACAGCTGAACATAAGCCGCGCCCAACGATTGCCACATTATATTAAAATACCATATTGTATCGATATATGAAACCAAAATAGCGATTAATCTCCATTATCTTACATATATAATATTATTCCCTTTTCCACATTCCTGGCCAGACATCCCTTGGGGAGCGCGCTACGCGGCGCTGATGGAGCTTAAGTGTTGTTGCCTGCGGACTTGAAGCAACACGCACTAGCGAACACTTGTATAGTGACAGCTACTTTTTGCCTATAATGAATTTCTGTAATTTAGGTTTTATACATCCTTTGATACACACTTCATAACATAAGCCTGCCCCAAAGCCTACCAATAAAATGTCATTCACATTTTTCATTTCCCAAGTGAGATACAGAGAGGCGGACTGAATCACACTTTTAACAATTTCGATTACAATCTTCAGTAACAACCGGTATCCCTCGAAGTTCACTCTAGCTACCTTTAGGTGATTATGTTAAAGGAATTTATAAAAACATATATTAATAAAAATAATGGCTGCTCCATTGTTGATGATTTTAATGTCATTACAAACACAAGTTATACTTCAAAATATATTAACGATGAGCTAACAACAAGGTGTATCTTCATGGAATACGTTGATGTCATTCGGCCGCTCGCGCTTCCGCTAGGACTCCACGTGCTTGTTCTAGTGCTTTCCTGTTGAGAAAATTTTTAAAGTATAGATTAACTGACGAAACAAAAGCTGATGTTTGTTTAATTGACGGCTGCGCGAGCGCAGCAGGAGCATCGGGTTGTCGCTCTGCAGACAGCTGACAGTAAGTTGCCCCAGGCGCTGTAGTGCTACATACGTGCAGGTGCAGCGGGTTGTCGCTGTGTAGACGGCTGACAGTGAGCTGGGGCAGGCGCTGCAAGACTACATACGTACAGGTGCAGTGGGTTGTCGCTGTGCAGACGGCTTAGAGCGAGCTGTGCTAGGCGCGCCAGCCGCTGCAGCGCCGCTGCGCGAAGCGGGCCGGAGCGCGGCAGGGTGTGCGCCAGCGCGGCGGCCGCTGTCGCCATCTGTGGCCCTGGAGCTGCACCTGCCGCGCAGCACAGTGTTTCTGTCCCAGGCAAACATCGCTAACTTTAATATATATGATATGCTGTTGCATATTTCTACCAATTACATCTTTTGGAATGGTAAACCGACCAACTTATTATATAATAAGATTTATATTTACTTTTACATTGTCATTCCTCACAAAACAGATTATATAATAAATTAATTATTAATAAATTAACGTTTTCATACAAGTTTCCAATTACTTTACCTATAAGCGACAAAACTATACTGTCCGCATTTAGCGTGGGCGGAGGGGCAGACAAGGAAAGCGCCGCACGCAGCAACCGAACTCCGGCACCCAAACATCGTCGCCAAAATGCACCACCGGCACCCTCCAATACTCTGCCAAGTAATAATAAAAAGTTTATAATTTAAAATGCTCCGTGAAATGTCGAAGAACACGGGAACACTTCGGCCTGCAGAGCGGCGGCGGGGCCAGGGGGACGGACACGTACTGCGGGGGCAGCGCGGGCAGGAACACGTCGGCCTGTAGCGCGGCGGCGAGTCGGGCGCGCGCGGCGGTGGCGAGGCGACGCAGTGCGGCGCTGCCCGGCAGTTCAGCGGCGCGCTCCAGCACGCGACGCAAACGAACGCACGCTCGCACGCACACGGGGTCCCACGCGTGTTCCACTAGCTCTGCACAAACGAGCACCGATATTATTATTACCGAACATTTTTCCACGTGGACGCGCCGTAAGAAAACCGTACACCCCGTCTCATCCACTGGTTCTTCTTCTGGCAGACGGCGTACATTCCCAAAATATCGTATGTAATTTATAATATGCTGACTGGTGAAAGAGAGCGTCTAAGATGAGAGATGTATAATGAAATCCATGTTTTATCTGCATTTAAATCGAGCAGTACAGAGAATCCTACAAATTAACGTCCCATTTCTAAGTTTAGCCAACCTAAAGTAAAATATTTAAAAAAATCATTTTAGAATAGATGCTTGTCCGTTTTTGGAAAATAATGAAAGATTGTGTGGAATACATTTTGGTTATTAATAAAGTTAAATACCACGGCATTAGTGATGCCGCACTTAATCTGTAATCGTCATATCTCTCAAACCAAGAGCAAAAGGTTGCAATCAATAGTGTGTTGTCATCAGGACGTGTGGTAAAAATGAGTGTCCCTCAGGGAATGATATTTTGCCCTATTTTGTTCTTTGTCTACATAAATAATCTTCCCTTTATGGTAGAAAAAACGTTGATACATTGTTATTTATAGTTATATATATTGTTACCGATGCGAACAGGAACGTCCCAACTAAATAATGGATATTGTTTCAAAATGGTTTTCAGCAATAAATTTGCTTTTAAATGAAGAAAAAACTAAAAAAATATTTTTTACCATGTGTAAGTCGCCCCACAGAGTGCTGTAATAAATTAAAAAAATAATTATTTCGATTTCGAAAGCACAACCCGACCTTATTTCTCGGAATTTCTATATCATGTCCTATGGTGCATTACCGTGGGAATGAATGGCCATCGCGATTCACTTTGCATCCTTTTCAAGGAGACTAATATTTTGACACTTCTGTTTCTATTTATAGCATTATGTGCATAAGGAAATACATAAATCTATTTTTTTAAAACCGGACTGTCTCCTGCAGATCGCGAATTTAGATTGGCTAATCCTAGAAAATCTATTCAAAGTAAAGGCATAAAATTTAACAATAAAATCTCTTAATATATAGTGCGACAATCTGAGAAATTAAAGAAACTTGTTAAAGAAACTATGTTAAAAAAGGTCTACTATATAATAAATCAATATATTGAAGACAATACATAATAAAATATATCCTTGAATATGAAACATTACATAAAATGTTTGGATAATTGAAAGCTTGTAGTGGAAATAGTTCATGTACGTGAAACCACACACAAGCTGAATTGTAGGTAACTAGTGTACTCGTCAATAAAATAAATAGAACCTTGTGGGGAAACGTCACCAATCTTGTGTTACCACCATTTTTACAAAAGTAAAGTTTTGTAACAAATAACGTCTAGTAGTAGATTTTGTCTAGTGTCTATTTCAACAATCTGGTACCATGGACAGAAGTTACCACTCTGTCAAAAATCTAGGATCTTACATACCTGTGACTTTGGGCAACACAACCTTGTTCACAATAGTGGGCACGAGGAACAAATCCGGATCTTCCCTGATCGCCTCTTCACTCACGGACGGCAGTTCCTCAACTTCATCGTCAGACGACAGATCTGAATCGCTCGTTAGTTTCTCTGATCGGACCCCGTACATCATGAGGCATCTGTGAAGGAATATTTGGTTTTCTTTGTCCTGTATTTGGCTTACTCTTCATATTTTTTTTAGTGCAATGATAGTCTGCTTTCTTAAATAGTAGAATCTTCTAAATTACATATTACAGCAATGTACTTATTGATTTAGAGATTAAATTAAATTAAATATTGCTAATTATTAGAATCAAATGAAAAGTAATTATGCTCACTTGTACCAGTCCATTTTTTCGTAATCTTCATTATCTTCATCGGCCAAAGGATTCCACAAAATCAACTGTAATAATGAAAAAATTTACCATTGTTATTGTTAATATAATAAACATAAAGAATCGTATAACAGATTTGAATTCTTACAGAACATTTATATGTGGAGCCTATCTGTGGTATGAAAATTCACGTAATTTTTACATTATACTGTAATAATATTAAGCCCTAGTGTAGTGTTGCAAAATTCAGCGAGTCTGCACCGGCCGAACATGCAGCGTCGCGAGCCGAATTCTCGATCGGTGTAGACGTGCCTCTGGGTTGTTACCACCCCAAACGCGCTTCAGAGCTGAGCCGCGCGTTGTCTGTTAACGAACCGTAAACTGCTCGTTCAGCATGGACGTTTGTGTATAGGCTTGCGAGTAAACCCGGTGCATTTAGTTTGAAAATGCTAACCTCGTGCCGTATGTAGGGCGCTATGAGACGCGGCAGGCAGTCGGCGACGTACGCGTCGTTGTACAGCGTAGGCTCGCGGCGCCGCCAGCGCGCGATGCGAGCGCACACGCCGCGCACGCCGCGCCACGCGGGCAGCGCGTCCGCGAACAATTGCGCCGACAGCTGCCTGATCGCTTCTGTAAAAAAATACTAAATTGATTGTAATATATGTAATAATATACTTTTATTTATTTATTTATTGAGGATTACCAACAAGTTTAACAAATAACATTTTTTTTTATAGAAATGTTTAAAAAACTTTTAGGCAACGACAGAAGGCCAGTAGATACAGTCTAGTATAGTTAAAAGGAATATTAATATTATTCAGTAATAATTCTTTTTCATTGTAACAGTGTATAGAATGAAAAAGCAAGTTAAAAGTTGGCTGCTAAAGTCTAAGGAGGGGTGGGGCATGGTGACACCTCCTCGCTCCACGGCGCAGTTCGCAAGCGGGGCGAGGCGAGGTCCCCGTGCGACTGCTCACATACCGGCCTCGTGCGCAAAGTGCAGTCGCTCGGAGGGCGGCAGCTCGTCGTCGCTGGAGTCTCCGTCGCGGTGGGCGGGTGGTGCTCCAGTGGCAGCGGCGGCCGCTTCCCTGCGCAGTCTCCGCGCACGCCTACGTCCCTCTCGCTCGGCTGCGCGCCTAGTCTTCTCCTCGCTTTCTACTGGTTTTGCTGCGCCTGGGCGTGCTGTAGCAATTAAATACATTTCTATGATATCTTCAGAAAATAGAGATGATAAAGTGTGCAGCATTTGTTAAAAGAATAGAGAACAGGTACATGTGATGATTATTATTTACTTACCAGATAGTGCCAGTACATCCTGTGCCTGGTCGCGCACATCGGCCCGGCGCCGCTCTACAAGGAACTCGCAGCGGCGTCTGTGCATCGCTAGCGCTCGCGCTTCCAAAGTCTCTAGACGAGGCATCTGGAAGTATTTGTACAACTTGTACACTTTTTTTTATATTAATTAAAAAAAATGGTAAAAACTCATTTCAAGTTTATAAACAGAGAATAAAATGTACTATGAGTTCACTTCTACACTTTTATAATATGGGAAAGATATGTAGACCAAATGTCTTTTTCTGGCGGGTGAGGTAGATAGAGAGCGTCCAGCTGGCCGCAGCGCGCCGCGGTCTATGTAGAGAGAGCGCTCACCTTCTCGTCCAGGCACTCGATGAGATCGGTGAGGTAGCCCCGCGCCGCCTGCGCACGCCGGTAGGCTGCGTCCAGCCACGCAGCGCCGCGGTTCATGTAGAGAGAGCGCTCACCTTCTCGTCCA
The DNA here is from genome assembly GCA_029286595.1 of Bhutanitis thaidina. Lineage (NCBI taxonomy): Eukaryota > Metazoa > Arthropoda > Insecta > Lepidoptera > Papilionidae > Bhutanitis > Bhutanitis thaidina. The sequence continues at coordinate 9,623,387 of JAGSMS010000018.1, forward strand.
GGCACTCGATGAGATCGGTGAGGTAGCCCCGCGCCGCCTGCGCACGCCGGTAGGCTGCGTCCAGCTGGCCGCAGCGCGCCGCGGTCTATGTAGAGAGAGCGCTCACCTTCTCGTCCAGGCACTCGATGAGATCGGTGAGGTAGCCCCGCGCCGCCTGCGCACGCCGGTAGGCTGCGTCCAGCCACGCAGGCGCGCCGCGGTCTATGTAGAGAGAGCGCTCACCTTCCTCGTCCAGGCACCGATGAGATCGGTGAGGTAGCCCCGCGCCGCCTGCGCACGCCGGTAGGCTGCGTCCAGCCACGCAGGCGCGCCGCGGTCTATGTAGAGAGAGCGCTCACCTTCTCGTCCAGGCACTCGATGAGATCGGTGAGGTAGCCCCGCGCCGCCTGCGCACGCCGGTAGGCTGCGTCCAGCTGGCCGCAGCGCGCCGCGCGCGACTCCCTGATGCGCGCCGCGTTCAACAAACGCGAGCGACACTCTTCGCTCTTGTGGGCCGTCGTGGCACGCTCCTGTTGCAACTCCTCTAACCTGTTATGAATGCATTTTTTAATCTTCTTTTTCGTCAGCCCGTTAATAGCCTGCTCTGCAGGCATACAGTTTAGTGTTCCCCTGATCGGTCCGCCCTCCCTGTTCTGGCAGGTGTTTTGCCGGCGGATCCAAAAATGCTCGAGCCGATTAGGTTCGGGAAGAAGGAAGTAGGACTACATTTTCGGACAAGGCATTGAATGGATGTAGAAGAATGATAGGAGTTAGACATAGTCGCAGATTGGGAGGACCAATGAAAGTCTGTGAGTTGCGTGAATTTGTTTGCGGCAAGCTCAAAGCGGCTTGGGTTGTGCCAGATTACGCAAAATTTTGCAAATTTGACGAAACTGGACGTGGTTACTTCCATAACAAGTTGTATGATATGGGAATGAATGACACCAGAACGTGTGACCGTGTGCAGAGCCACATCATGTATGAATGATGAAATGAGAGACAAAATGCTGAATGGGGTTGTATCTATGGAAGCGGAAGCATACTAATACGAACTTGTTTCATCAAATGAGAAGTTCAAAAGACTGAGACAGTTAGCGCACGAAACGCCCATAGAAAGACTAGGCGCCATTAAGGGTTTAATATAAAGAAAGCTGCAGCGCCTACGGTGAAGTTAATTACTTGTGATGTTAAGCCCCAGAATGGAGACAATGCTAATTAAAGGACATGGACAAGATTAAATAATTAGTTCGAAGTCATGAACAACGCACTGGGGAAGAACCCGAGCTGATGTCATCGGCGCCTTCTCCCGAGATTCGACCCATATAAGCAAAAGATTAGGCCGTGGAAGGAGTAGGAGAGTCCTACTGTAAGAAAAGGCTTCTCCGAATGGGAAGAATTGCCATTATCGCACTCTTTGGTCGCGGTTAGGCGATCACGAGACCTGACGCCGCGCCACTTAGACGCCATCTTATTTTAATGGGGAAAAGAAGAGAACTGAACATTTTTAATAATTCTTTAACTATGTTGAAAAATCTACGGCGCGGTCACAACACTGCACCTTTCTGTTTTAATTTTTTGTAGAGACTAGTTTGTGAGTGAAATCAATAACTTGTATTTAATTAGCACTCCTTAATGTATGTTTTAATACTTTTACCTCTATGTAATAATTAATTGGGAGTGTATGTTTTTATGTAATATTTTTCTTATCAAGAAAGAAGTTTTAAAAGTACGACGGTGTAAGGGGTAATACACAATGTTTTTCTGTATATGTGTATACTGCTAGCATTATAGATAAAGTTTTGTAAATTTCAATATGTTTATTATTACTGTAAAAAAAATTACTATTTGTTATATTAATATCTTCTGTAAATAGATTTACTTGACACCATCAATTTATTTAAATCTCTTTTTTTGCATCTGCGATAATATAATGGTTTCACCAAAGTAAATCAAAGACTTATCATCGGCATAATATAGTGTTATATCTCCTTTGTTATAACCCTAATATATTTTATGTATAAAAGAAACAACTAAGGCCTTATAATCGATCCCTTTGGAACTCCTTACGTTTTGAACGCAGGCTATTTTTTATTTATCAACTTTTTTTTTTAAATTCTAGTTAATATTTAAGTAAAATATTTAGAATTACTGCTAAACTTATCTTGTCAGTTACCAAATAAAAGACATTTCAAGGGCTAAGTTAATTTCAAACAACAAACAGAAAAATTGAATAGTCGGCATTTTGAAAACTACACTGAGAGCACAACTTAAGATAATTTTAATAATAACACATACCGTGTCTTTAGCGCTTCGAGAAGTTCTTGAGCAGTGGATGGCGCTGCCTTTCCAGTCGCCACCAGAGAACGTAAGTGTGAAGGCGCTTCGGTTAAGCATGGCAGAGGCGGCGCCACTGCAAACGGATTCAGCTCAATGTTGCCTTCACCTGGAAAATTTGGCAATTTGCAATTGTTATTTTAAAGTGCAGTGCACTGTTAACATAAGGAGAAACTAGATTGCCGTCGCTCAATACCGACTAGTTGATATTGATTCCCTAAATAATCGATAAACTGCTGTCAAGAGTGGATCTACATACGATTGATTTACTAGTAACTGCCCGGTTCACATGGATTGTCATAGTAAACATATTTTTAGGAATCAAGTTTTTGGATATTACGAGATTTTTTTTGTAATCAAGAATTTATATGTGAACGAGATTTCTAAAAAAATCCACATTTTTCGTAAACACGGAATTACATATCTAAAACAAATAAATGACTTCCCGCGTGATTGTAACTCACCGGTCATATCTGTAATGGCGGGCATTGCTTTCTGCATTTGTTGCTCTTCCCATTCTTCTGCTTCGCTATTTAACTCTTCTTCAGAGGCAGCTGCTGCTGTGCCACCTAAAGCAATTTCATATTCATTCAATAATGATGAACGCCCAGTAAATTCTAGAAAATAGTAGAATTACAAGAAACAAGGTATTTATTCTTTTATATATCAATTTTACAGTACAAAACATATTGAAATGCTCACGTTTTGGCTTATCGCTGGGTAATTCCAGACCACGGACATGTATTCTACCATCTTCGTCTTCATCATCACCCGACCCATCATCGCGTATGAGTCGCGAGCCTGGAGTACTTTCAGACTGTAGCGGAACGAAGTCGCCAAGCTCGCGCGCCTGTAAGGCGTAATTTCATTTTTAAATACTTACAATTGTTAATATCGTTAAAAAAAATTATGGTGAAATACTTATTTCTCGTAATAAGGAAACCAAATCAGCAAAAAGAATTCGTAACACAAAAATCAAACATTAGTAGCACAAGGAGCAAACACTGGCTCCATACCATTCATATTAGTTATGATCGTGATAAAGTATTTTGGAATTACATTGTGTTTTGCAGATGCCTCTAACATTACCTTCCGAAAGCACAATCCTTGAAATAATGAATTATTTATACTCCTTTTCAATTTGAAACTGTAGGTCCAGTAGCGGCAATACTAATAGGAAAACAAAGGACAATAGCGACATCGGTGACGGCCATCTCTTAGTCCCTCACCTCTCATACCTGCTGTCGAGTCTTGCGCGCCGCGTGGATTAGTGCCGCGTCGGGAATGTGTCCCGGCTGCGCGAGCGCCGCGCGTACAGACTCCGCACGATATCGATGGAACCCCCTACTATCCTCATCTTCTTCCTCCACATCGTCATCTGAGATATCACCGGCCCCATCAGCGGCTAGAGCCTCACGTCCGGACAAAATGAGCCCTTCGAGTGTGACTTTCTTTTTCGGTTTTGTGTTCTCTCCCGTTTCTTCTGTATCTGTCATTTCCTAAATAAAATTTGGTGTGTTACTTGAAGGCATGGAATAGAATATATATAGTCAAAATAATAAAAACAAATTAATTACTAAGGTATGTGAAGATCAAGTATTTATATTAATAATTATATGAACATTAAAAACGATGTATTTATTGGAAGATTTACTTTAGTTTAATGAAGATCTCTTGTACAGCAGTTTTAAAAGTCACATTGTTATTTTTGGTGATGTTGTGAAAAATAATTCTTGTTTACATAGAGTAAACATTACCTCAGATATATTATTGTCTAATTTGTTATTATCACCATCAGGGTCACGACGTTTCTCCTTCTCTCGTCGCTTGGCTAGACGCTTACTTTGCGATGATTTCTTTACTTTAAAAACTTCTCCATCATCTTCTGTCAAAAAAATAAATGTTAATTGAATAATTTAATTGTGTAATTATCAATTTATTAAGAGTTCACTGCTTGTCATAGGGATTTTCAGCATCAAACACCTCACACACCAAGACATTGCTTCTCAATGCTTTTATGTCTGGTACATTTGCGGTTGCTTAACTCCTTGAAGGACACCAAGAGCATTTGTTGTTACTTTACCCACAATATTGTCTCATATGCACCAAATTGATAAAAGCAAAAGCTTATCTGATCTTCCATAGTGATGGCAGAAATATATAGATAATGAGTTATATTATTACACGTATTTCATCATTATTAAAAAAAAGGTGTTTAAATTTTTCAATATGAAATTGCAATTTCATACTTTAATAGCTAATTTTAGAATGTGGCCATTTTTGAGATAGTTAATCTGCCATAAGTCATCTTTTTTTAAGTTTTTTTAATTAGTTAAATTTATTTTAGTTAAATCTAGCAATAACCATGGGAGGAAAGGGCAGATTTTGAGAAAAAATTGAGAAGGGACAGCACTAACCTTTGCCATTTACAACTAAAGATATTATTATTTCCATGCAATAGACACAATTGACCAATCATCTAGACTTATACTTTGACCCATAGTATTAAAATATTAATTAATTTATAATATAACAATAGAATCTATACAGTCTTTCTATGCACCAGCAAAAGCTAGACATCAGAAAATGAATACTTGAATTGTAATCTCTACAGTTTGAACACCAAAAATCTAACACTAGGTTCACCAACCCGCCTAGTCTCTGTACAAGAAATGTATTTCTTTAATAATTTTCAGGAAACTACAGATAATTTGATATTACAGTAATTAATAACATATATATAAGCCCAATTAAGAGTTTCCAACGGTATATACAGAATAAGGATAAACACTAAAAATAATGGTATTATTATGCATCTATAGGTTTCAAAAAAGCATAATGCTAATTATCTGAGCCAGATGTACTAAATGACTCATTGTCATGATGTAGCCATAGAGGAGTTCTGCCTGTAGTTTTACCCAATGGGACTATAGCAAAGCCAGATTGTGGAGTGCAACTTTTGCTAATGCAATCTAATAATTTAGAACAGTTGAGAAAGCCATTTGCTATATTAAGTAAGTACATGAAATCTGCTACACGTCTTCTATCTAGCAGCAAAAGAATGTGAAACACCTGGCAACTCTAGAGAATTGTATGTCTTAAAACAAATTTTAGGATGTTTTTTTATGGAATTATTTACTAAAAACTCATCAAAAAGTAAATTGACATCAAAACTTATTCTGTGAATGCAAATAGAGGTTACTCTAAGAGCTAAGTTCTTTAATTCATAAGTAAAATGAACTAGGCATAATTTATGATTGAGTGCGAATATAACATTTACGATACTAAGCTTTATATATATGGAATTAGATAAGGTCCTCTTAAAGCATCTTTAATTTTATCGGATGTAAAATCGACATGACATTGTGGTAAAATATTATTGCAAAATTAATATAATGAAGTGTTTAACTGATGATTTCTTGGAAAGGATGCTGCAGTGAATTTGTTGAAATGAACAGACTGATGAAGAAGATGATAATTATTATGTACATAAGTCAATTTAAGCATTTAAAAGATGCACTAATAAGAATACAAAATATTTAAGAAGAAAACCATACCGCAGTTAAAAATTAAAAATAGACATACTCAGACACATTTAATGGTGTCTATCGGGTTTGATGACAATGACAATGGCAATTATTTTGAAATAACGATTTTTTTTTTTAAATCAAAACATGATGTAACCAAATCACATCATTTATTTGCTTTCACTTTAATTGTTTGTTACAGAGCTATGTGCAGAGCCGGCTGTTTGCTATTATTGCATAAATAAGAAGTTAAATTGATACTAGAGCCCTAACATGAATTAGGAAAAATGTCAGAGACACCATTATTTAGAAGTAGAATATCCTATGTTGAAACATGCTAGCCCTAACCAACCAAAAAGAATAAATGATAGTTATACCCATAAACCGTTTATTTTTTTAATTTCACAACTAACCCTCATCAGCAAAACTTAAGAGCGGAGTATTTTTAATCGATTTATTTTCTTTCTTTTGACTGATGATTGGAGGCGGCGGTGGCTCCGGATCACCGTCCTCGTCATCATCTGCGCAAAAAATGCGTCTCTGAATCTTTTTCGGTTTTCGAAACAATGACATTTTGACTACCAACGGATATACTATATGCGGTTTAAACAAGAAATACTGTAGACGAAACTTAATTCACATTTCTTTTCAAATACGCGAAAAACAACCACAAAGAGCCACAGCAAAATCTTGGCAAAATCATTAATATAATTTGACATTGGCCACAGAGCATGGACGATTAAGCATAATCATTACCACAAACTAAGTTGAGCACCTCGCGACAGTTCAAACATGGATGTGTCGAAATCCAAAGCTACTGTGAAGATTAACTGTGAACAGAATTCAGCGTGGATATAATATATAAAAAAAAGGATATAGATGTATTTTGGAATATTTATAAATCAATACTTGTTTCTACTCTTTACTATAGTAAACCACTTCATAATTTCTTTTCATCTATGTATCACAATAAGCTGGTCCACATTGCACACCGTGATGACTTATAATTTTGACAACATTTAGTTGTAATCCTGAGTTGTAATACCATAATGGGGGTCTTGTTGGTTAACCTAAATATATAAATAAATAAATTTCAAGTGATATTACAAACATTAATATGAATGCATCTTAAGTGTTTACTTTGTATCTAAATTTCGTTATCCCATCAAAGTTATGTAATATTATTATAGTGCAATTATTAGTGTTTCAGTATAATAATCTTTATATGTTGTATAATAATATATCTAGGAATAACATATACAGGAAAGATATAATAAGGAAGTTCTACCGCGATGGAAGTGACAAAGCAATATTTTTTTTGAAACGGCTCACCTGATGTTAAATGATTACAGTCACCCACATACATCTCCAACACCAGAGGAGCCTCAAGCGCGTTGCCGGCCTTTAAAGGTGATGGGAAGGAGGACGACGAGGGTGATGGGGAGGGGGAGTGGGTCTCCGGTTAGCTCTCTCACTGAACGAAACGTAGAAGCTAAAGATACCTCTACTTCATGATGATATTCTACGAGGTAGTGGTAATTGCTGTTGCTTCAACGGTCGTGCGGGCCCATTCAAGCAACACCAAAAGCCGCCGCTAGGCTCTACCACGTAAGACATATGTGGAAGTGAAGTACTGGGCCTGAACAGGTTAGAACCACAGTCTGTGTAGGAACCCTTTCCAACTCATAAATTTAATCTTAATCTTTTTGTGTAACCTTCTTGCTTTAATTATCTCTGCACAGATGGTTAGGAGTTCTGACTCATTCACTAATTCTTCCATAGATATTTGGTAGGCAAACACTTTTTGAAACCATCTGATCCAAGTTAATATTTATTCTGATTTATCATATATGTATGTATTAATGGGTTAGTATGTATGTATGTATGTATGTATTAGTATATGTATGTGTTTGTGATGATATGTATACTTATACATAGAACTGCGTTTTAATTATAATTTTCCGATTAGTCATTTTGCTATTTATATAATTGCACCTATCACAACTTTTCTTCATGCCCTGGGTTGAAACCATGCCAAAAGGCAATAAGTCCGCTTTTGTAATCCTTTTGGTGTACACAATAAAGCAAAATTTATATTTCTGAAGGGATATCTTTAATTACGCCTATACGACTACGGGGAAACATGGATAGGAGTTGAAAGCTTGGAATTAAATTTCGAGAATCTTCGAAGGTAAGGAAGGAAATCCTGTTTGACCCTTAACTTAACAATATTTTTCGCTTTGTAACAATCTCGGAAGTGTTAAATTTTCATCGATTTAATTAAAAGAAGGATCAGGGGGTGTACAATAAAAGGGCCTTAGTTATTGTCTGTATACTTTTTCTTATCATTAAAATTACAGATATTTTCATTAGATGCCGAGGGCTGGTTAAGATGGTTGACTTTTTTTTACGTAAAGGACAAGATAGTGTATCGGATAGTTAGAGTTTTGAAGTAGAAAGATCACCGGGGTCAACAGTAAATTCGTACAAATGTCGTGTTCTGATGTATAATGTCGATAGTGCATTATATTAATTAAACCTATAAATATTTATAGGTAGGTATGTAGAAGTTGTAATAACATGTAACAATAATATACTTTGGTTTTTCCGCAACTAAACCTAATGGACACTTATGAACATAATAGCATATCTTAGTAAAGTCCTTGGTCTAGTAGGATTGTTATTAACATGACACCAGAAAAAAACGTTAGTATGATTGTTTGATTTGAATATGTGTGTTGTGAAATTGAAGTCTCGTTTGGGTGATTCAATAATTGATTCAATAAAAAAAAATTGTTGAAAGCAAAACTATTATGATCTTTGTTGCATCTTTAGAAAGCAGTGCTAATAATTGATCTTTCTGAAACAACACTCAAACATTAATTTGTATCAAGAAATATTTTCGTATATCCGTCTGAATGGGTGGATGCTATACATACATTTTTTTTATGGGAAAGGTGGCAAACGAGCAAAGCCCTCCGGACACCTCACTCACCGAACGAAACGCAGAAGCATAATATGCGCCTACCACGTTAGACAACATAAGCTTCGCACTCTCATTCTATGAAATAATTAATTATTAATACATAGTTTATTTTTTTTCAATATTGGGATTTTTACAGGATTTAAAATTTGCATAGTTGTTTGAATTTTTGTTTTAAGGGGTAAACTTTTTTTTCGTTGATGGTAACTTTGCGCTATAAATCATCCATTAATTTCAATTGAGTCCTGAAAGCGCACAAGGTCTGTGCGTATTTGTTTTGGTCTTGGTAAGTTATTAATCTCATTTTATTTCGGTCATCATTTATTATTTTAGTTTTTTCTTATTAAATATTAGTGTTCTTAACGGTACAACTTTTCACGACTTAATATTTTTCTATGATTAAGAAGTGATAATTTTCTTTAGTTACTCATTGTGGCGCTTTCTATTTCTAGTCCTTAAATTTCGTCGAAGTCCCTACTACACTCATCAAGATGGGTAGGGAGGACAAGGCTACCTGGAAGACTAATTACTTCACCAAAATAATCGTAAGTGTTGTATTTTTAATCTTTTAAATACTATTCTGTCCACGTTGGCATTGTGTAGCACGCACGTAGTATGTCTGTCCTAATACCAGGGAGCGTAATATTAGACCTCTGGCTTCGCTTTCAGACTAAATCGATTTCTTCAAATTTATCCTAGTGTGATTTATATATACATGAGCATTGCACTGGCATTTTGAAGATACACCTTTTTCTGTAGAAAACATCTTAAAACGCTGATTTTATTTCAATATCACTCCGTCATATTATTCCTTCTACACCCAGTTTTCGAAGAAATATCAAGAATTAATTGTAATTAGTAAAAAAGAAGAGTTTAGAACCTTTAGATAGTATAATATGTATACTATCAGCTAGGGTTTAAAACTCTGGATAATTGTCACCACTGCAGGCCATATTATTTATGAATTTTTTAATGATATAATGATGCATGCTCTAACTTTTGTTTTGATGCAAACAAAATATGTCCACACTAAATCTTGCTCAAAAGCTCTTGGCATTCGCACTGAAGATATCAAAACAAGCCAAATGACATTCCACTTTGCTTGATCCAAATGAACATTTTATCTAACTGTGAATCACTATGGCAAATCGTGATAATTTATTCAAGTAGTAAGCCTCAATTGTATTTCCAATTTTTTTTATTCATTATGGAAGCAAGTTTTATACTGTCAGCAACACACAAATTTAAATTAGTAATTTAATTTCTTACAATGAGAAGAGTGTGACTCAATAATCTTAATTTTTCAGCAACTCTTAGACGAGTACCCAAAATGCTTTCTGGTGGGTGCGGACAATGTGGGTTCAACTCAAATGCAGCAGATTCGTATCTCACTGCGTGGTCATAGCATTGTCCTTATGGGCAAGAACACCATGATGCGTAAGGCCATCAAGGACCATTTGGAAACCAACCCAGCCTTGGAGAAGTTGCTCCCTCACATCAAGGGTAATGTGGGCTTTGTGTTCACCCGTGGTGATTTAGTGGAAGTAAGTAATAAATTTGTTGTCTCCTTTGTGAATTTATTTTGTTTATGGAAAACTAACAATATCTGCCTTATGTTGCCAGGCAATGACAGTATATATAGAGTATTATGTGGTTTTCCCTAGACTCCATAGAAAAAGTTCTGATTTTATGTTACAATTAATTATTCCTTATTCATAACAAATTCTCATGTTTTTGATGAGATAAGTATGGTGAGAAAAAATTTCTTGTGAATATTATATATTTTGAAGAATAATAGTGATCATAAAGTTGTATTTTTTATTATTAGAAAATGGGGATTAGCCTTTATCACAAATTAGATATATAATTCTATCTTGAAAAAAGTCCTAGCATAAAAAAATCAACAGCAGCAAAAAAATCCTAAGACTACTTATTACTTACAAAAACCTATTATGTACTCACTTAGGTCCGTGACAAGCTGTTGGAAAACAAAGTTCGTGCACCAGCCCGTCCCGGTGCCATTGCACCTTTGTCTGTAGTTATCCCAGCACACAACACAGGGCTTGGTCCTGAGAAGACCTCTTTCTTCCAGGCCCTCTCCATCCCCACGAAGATCTCAAAGGGTAAGAAGTACATGAGTATCTTTAAATTTCCTACAATTCCATATATGGCAAGTAAGAAAACACTTTGGTAGTCAGTAAATATATCACTGTAGGTCTTAATCTTAGTCATGTTTGGCATGCAGGTGGTGATGACAGTAGTGCTAGTCTTGATATATTAATATTATCCAGTTGAGTCTCCTACAAATGTTTGACTTAAGTACATAAATACAAATGTTTCCCAGTGGAGGTGTTTAAAATCAGCAACCTTTAACAGACAGCTTCACTAAGGATGACCAGCATGACTATCTAGCCAATTAATATGGTTCCTTTAACTCCCTGTTGACAATAAGGAGGATGTACAAGGGAATAGAGTACTATTTTCTTTCAGTGAATCTGGCAGTGGTTGGCTTATTAAGCATTATAAATGACAAATATGACCAAGAAAAGTGAAGAGTAATGATGATTTTATTTTAGATCCTGAGCATAAACATAAAAGTATCTTGTCTGTCCTAATACCAGTGATCGTAATATTAGTTCTCTGGCTTCGCTTTCAGACTAAATCAAAGTCTTCAAATTTATCCTAGTGTGATATTTTACCCATCAATTTTGCACTGGCATTTTGAAGAAACAATTTTTTTTTTAAAAGGAAGAATGTGTTTTTAGTGGTGCACAAGTTTATTAACTTTACCATGTTATAGAAACCACAAGAGAAAAGATCAGATCTTCTACCAAAACTTTATTTTTATTTATGTAATTAAACTATGCTCTAAAACAGTGATTCTATATTGCAGGTACTATTGAAATCATCAATGATGTGCACATCTTAAAGCCTGGCGACAAGGTTGGCGCCTCTGAAGCCACTCTGCTCAACATGTTGAACATCTCTCCATTCTCATATGGTCTAGTTGTCAAGCAGGTAAGGAAAATATTCTATTCTTCACTAAAAAAAGAAATCCCAAAAAAGTTCATATTAATAAAGTTAACAATCAATACATAAATCAAGATAAAAATAATGTTATATTATCTAGTTTTTAACTCATATTGAAAGATTTTATTGCATAAAGAAAGAACATTATTATTTTATTTATTACTTTAAACTTTGTAGCATTACACCATCCAAAGTGTTGAGTACAGTGTGTGTTAAAAATGCATTCTGATAATTTATCTTTGGTATAGTATGTGCTGTGTGGTATTATTGCCTCATTTCAGTAGTATATCAGAAATGTAATCCACATGCAGACATTGCTTATTTGTTTAATTTCAAACTAAAAAGGATCTTTGTATATTAAGGAAATCGTAACAAAGTTTTATTAATATTATTTATTAACTATGTGTTAACACAGGTCTATGACTCTGGCACCATCTTTGCACCGGCCATTCTTGACATCAAGCCTGAAGACCTCCGTGCTAAGTTCATGGAGGGTGTGGCCAACGTGGCTGCCTTGTCCTTGTCCATTGGCTATCCAACTGTTGCCTCCGCTCCACACTCTATTGCAAATGGTTTCAAGAACCTGATTGCTATTGCTGCCGTCACAGAGCTTGAGTTCAAGGAGGCCGAAACTATCAAAGAATTCATTAAGGTATACATTGTTTGTCTGACTTATGATTGGCTTTCATTTGTAGTACTAAGACATTCTGGTTTTACATTAATTTCTAATCTCTATTGTTGAATAAAGCTGATGTAAATATTACAATCTTCGAAGTTGTCTAGGTTTTACGTAGCGTACTATAATTATGAATTTTTTGATTATTATTTAGGATCCCAGCAAATTCGCGGCCGTGGCTGCCGCTCCCGCTGCCTCAGCGCCGGCTGCTGAAAAGAAGGAAGAAGAGAAGAAACCCGAGAAGGAAGAGTCTGAGAGCGACGACGACATGGGCTTCGGTCTTTTCGACTAAGCATGAAACCTCTGTGGCGCGCTCGCACCCACCGTGTAGTCTCGTTTGCGCCGCCGGGATGGACACCCATATGGCGGCTTTCGGTTTACACATAGCGGTTGCTAGTAAATAAAAGCTACTCTGACCGTAATTTTGTTTTACTGAACTAATATAATGCTGTGGTGGTGAAGTAAGAGAATCTGCCATCAATCTCATTCCTAATGTGTCGTAACAATGCTGGAAATTGAATAAAAATCTTCCAAATTATATATAACTAAACTATCAAATGTGCCAAAACTTTCCATACTTTGGGAAATACCTAAAGCTAAGACCGACTTATGTTGTGGGGGCAAGGACTGGTCTGGTCAGAATACTAGACATGCACTTAAGACGTTTCCACCTACTCCGTGACAAAATTCAAACAACGTGACAAGTGGTGAGCCTGTCGCCCCGTCTCAGTGTTCAGGCCATCTGTACAAAGTACCTAATAGGTGAACCGACCAGCAACTCTGATCTCCCGACACGGAGGCAGTTGATCCCCTAAAAACTTATTCTATCCAGGCCTTCTTTCTTACTAATTTTTGAATTGAGCTAAAGCAATACAACGCTGCATATTACAATGTCTAGAATTAAACTCACAATACAATTCTGCAATTCTAATGATCAGACACTCATTAATCTGATTCATCATGTCCTAGAAACTTGAGCTATTGTTATGCTATAACGTTAATCTATAATAAAAAATAGGAAACTAAATCATTTCAAAGGAATGTATGTCACAGTGTTTATCTTTGTCAACTATCTATTATTATAAATACGAAGAAAGTAAGTATATTATGGGAATAAGGTTTATTAAAGTATATACCTTATTCCCAGGAGAGACGCGGGAAAAAGCTAGTCCGTCGTTTATTGACTTCATTACTTCCCATTATATTTGATTAAATTTATAATCTCAAGTTCCATTCCGACATCCTTGGTAAATCATTTCCTCCTCGACATTGCTACTTATTATGCATTAATTTAAACATATGAGTAAATAAATTATAAATAAAGTATATCACAAGGACAATGTATGGCTTACATTGATCAAAACGCTATTCTCCTACCTTTGCGGTTGCCACATTTCTGCAGGGCAATGGGAACTCTCGTATATCAGTGCCGACCGTCTTAGGCTCCTCTGAAGCGTAAAGATAGGTAGAATAATGACTCACAATACCAAAACTTTCTGATGAGTGAGATGAAGTGGAGGATGAAGATAGAAGATAGGTGCATAGCAAATTAACCAATCTGCATCCGAAGTGGGCTCACCAAACCCACTGAGCAGCCAGCCATGCCCGCTAAGTCAGGCTGCCCATGTTAGATTGCTTGGTTCACCGGGGGACTAACTGGGCTACGGGAAAATAATCCAAACTGGTGCGAAGTGACCAATACTACGATCTAAGCTAATTGTTAAATATGGTATTTACGTCATCCTCCTGGGAGCACAAAAAGCACCTTAGTAAAGTTAACTGCACGACTAAGTTTAGTCTGCTCAACAAAAGAAGTAAGGCTACCCAGGCGTGGAAGCTTTATAGATCGGCCGGTTTTTAAACTACCACACTAATCTTCAAAATGATCCATACAGAACAAACCAAATAGTAGCCAGTTTGGTGTTGCCCATCGTTGCCTGAACGACGGTCGTGGCTCTCGACTGTTTACTGGTTCTCTTTCATTTGTCCAGGCGAGAAGCAGTATGATAGGTTCGATGTACCGTTAAGTACGGTACATCGACCTATCATACTGCTTAACTTAAATAATTATTGCAACAACTACTACTAGTGACTGATCCGACATAAGCTGAATTCAAAATTCTAGAGGCATTAAGATCTCTCTTTCAAATTATTCGTCATGCGGTTTTAGTTAAAAAAATAAAAGAAACTACGTGTCGAACGATTTTATTTCTTTGGTTTTTATTCTAAGGAGTAGCAACATCGCGATCGTCGCATCTAACAAAATAACTAAAATTTATCTTAAAATACGTTAGTCCCTCCTGTCACCAGTTGAGAAGAAAATATACAGATATATCACAAAAGGTACAATTTATAAAGACAAACTTAATTTATGAAACGATAATTAGCTTTACAGATCATCTAACTACTTCGAAAATAAGCGGAAAAATAAAACATACTTTCACATAATTAAACATAAAATTTCTTTCCCTAATACTAAATCAAAGTTCAAGATGCGTGTTAGTAAGAACTAAGTCAAATTTATTTTGTCTACGAAATAAATGAGTAAATAACATGCGGTTATAATATTATATACATGGAGATGTCTGAACATACGAGTATACATTGATTTGTATTAAAACTGTGATGATGTTTGAATTTTAAGGGATAGAAGGTATTTTTTTTAAATAACTAATTTAAATAAACTGCTTTAACACTGTATCTTTGTTTAAATATAATATAATACATACAATCCTGCTATATGAAAATATTGTTCTTTTAAAAAAATCTTTCCATCACATTAGGTACACGTAAATTTTGTCAGTTTTCTTAAAATTATATTATTTCGTTACTTTTTTTAATATTTCTTAATAGAGGACATTTGCGCAAGGACTGGACTTTTTAGTATAATATTCAACTTAATAGATCAATTACTGTACTGATCCGATCGAACGAATACTTGAGCTCTCTGTGAAAAAAGAAACAGAGGACGGTACTGTAACTACTATAATTTGTAGTGTTGGATTCAGAACTTTCCGCAACAAAAACCAGTCAACATTGTGTTTGATGTTGCCGGCACTGAAAATTCTCACAACCGTTCAAAAACACAGCGATACACCCTTCCCTGCATATGAAAGGAAATCAATGGAACAAACATAAGTTCTTGCAAGAAAATTAGTCTATAGGATTGTGTAGCACAATATAAAGGATTAAATTACTGCAGCGGCAGAGATGTTATTTACCAAGCGTCTAGACATGTTGTAATAGATGGCCAATGAATGTAAGTAGATATAAACAAACACACTCATTAGCAACGAAATGAATAAGTTCTCTTCAAATGGTCATGATTGTGCATTAAATACGCAAACTGGGTTTTGTAGATTAAGCCGTTGTTAGCCATTTAAAATGTTCTGGTCCTCGCATACTATGCTAAAATTTTTTTTTTCGAAAACGCGATGAGTTATGCAATATAACAACAAAAGTAGGGAGAACTCATGTGACCATAAAATGTATTTGTTAAATCATATATCTTTATTATTTTAAGAATTTCTAAGAACACCAAATGAAGAATACACAAATCATAGCAATGTATTGTACATTATAATTTTATAAAGACAAAGAAAATGAAAATTTGCCATAAATTAATTTTCGCGTTTTTTTCAAGAACTTCATATTATAAATAGATTAGTAGAAATCTAAAGAAATACACATAAAAAGAAATCTCTAAGATAACGCGAATAATTGATAAAATTTTGAATAAATTATCTTTAATCATTTAAAAATACACATTTTAAATATTGAAATATGTTTGTAGAGAATAAAATAAATTTGATGTTGCTATGAATTGGGTAGTTGGGTTTGGGTTTTAAATTTGTAGTGATATAACAGTCATTGAACAGTCGTTTTACAATTTATGTAAGCATTTTTAATACGCTTGTAATTTTGATCCATCAAGCCAATTCACAACGCAAACCGGTTTCAATGTTCGAAATTCCGTACAGAAATGCCGCCGTATCTCCCAACACAGAAATGTTTTCGAGACAGTGCTTTTGATATAAACATTTAAGAGAAACATGGCGTGCAAGGTGGCGTCGGTTACTAAGGTACAAACAAGATGGCGGACAGTCACGCGCACACACGCGCAAATGACGTAGTAATGATGCATTAATACTACACGTATTTTAGCCCAAGACGTGTTCATAAGTTCACGTGCGGGGGCATCATGTCGGCGGGAGATGCTGGAAGTGCTGCAACACCTGTTGAAATATAGATATATGAAAATGTGAAGAATTGAGTACGAAAAATACATTGATTTCCGGGATTGTACGTAGACATAAATTTGTTCATCTATTTTTCACAAAATTTGCCGTTTTATCAAGTCGTCGCTTTATTAGGGGACTACTTGTGTCCTATCGCATTTGTCGATAGGACACAAGTAGTCCTACTAGACTGTTTACAGAATCTCTTGTTAAAACGGGGCGGGGCGGGGGGCTCTTGTTAAAATTGGTTTTACTGTGGATATTTCGGATTATATTGTACAGAAATGAGTGATTACTTTTTAGTGACTATGACCTTATGGCCAGCAGTTAATTTTGTTATAGTAGTGTATTATTTCGTATTTTGTAGTGGTTCGAAATTGTACAACGTGGGATTTCAAATTCGTGCGGGAGTTGAACAGATCCAAGGGGACTAAATTATATTCTTCGATAATTCTAGACACGTGAAACATTACAAATTCTATAATTATGACACGTGTGAAGGGATAACTTAATTATTACTACTACTATAAACGATATCTGAAGTAAAAAAATAAATTGTAAATTCCCTCCTAGATATATGATCGTCATAGATGTGGTATCCATTCATGATTTTTTTAAATTCGAATACTTTTCATTCTCTAAATCCTTGTTTGTATGGGGAACGAGCTACGACAGCAGACATACTAAACTCTCCCAGTATAATATTTTACACTAAGATTGCGTGGATTGTAAAAACGCGCGGCAAGCCCCGTGTGTGAGCACTTAGGCAGTGCCCGCGGCCTGCCGCAGCCACGTCGCGCAGGCGGAAGGGATCCGCGTGTTCCAAAACGTCGCCCCGAGGCAGTGCGTGCACGCGGTATGACCATATCCAACTCGGAATCGCACTCGCAGCGCGCCGCGGCACACCGCAGGTGCGAATGGAGACTGTCCTCCTTCGATTGAGGTTGTTTTCCAAGTGTCCACGGGCTGCAGTGGCCGCTTACTATCGGGTGGACCGTTAGCCTGTTTGTTAGTGTAATGCTGTAAAAAAAAAGGTGTCAGCGACTCACCGATCTCGCCGCGCGGCTCGCTGTTGATGGAGGCGTGGTCGCGTCGCGCCTGCGAGCGGGGGGCCCGCGGGGCGCGCGTGCGGCGAGCCCGGCGCCCGCGCCGCGCGCCCAGCAGCGGCTGCGTGTCAGTCTCCGCGACCTGCGCATCATGCGCCTGCGCACTGTGAACGACACGCGATCGTGTTAGGGTAATCTAGCCTTCAGAATAGTATCGATAGCGCCCTAGTGATGCTGCTTTCCATCACTAGTGTGATGGAATTGGATTCGGTAAACTCGGATAGGTTTTCAGAGTCTCGATCGTTAGCTACAAGTGCCCCACGTGCAGATGAGGTTGACACAAGTTGATGAGAATCAGATAGTATATTTCCCTTTACTATATAACTTTACATATACTAACGGAAACTGAATAATGATTCTTCTTGTTTCCACATTAGCACGTTGCGTAATTACCGATGGCTGAGGGTGAGGTAATAAATTCTGTACTGCATTGTTTGTTAAAAGCGTAGCAATGGTACTATAACTATAGTACAGAAACACAAATTCCACTCGGGCTATAATTTACCGAATCGAATACGATCGCATTCAAGCAACATCGCAATGGAGTGGCCAGAGATTGAGACAATTGAATATAGATAGGTAAAGAAAACAAAACTCCAAATTCAAGAAACGTCGCGCCAAATTATGCAATTTGTGCTTGTTGTGTATAAGAATGTAAAACAAGGTAATTTCATATACTACAGGTACTAGGTATGGTTTATTTTAAGTCATACTTTTTTGAACGACCATAAGCTCTGTCAGCCATTTCGGGCATATCCATTCATTACCGGGCAACACCGTAACATAGACAACAAATCAGCGGATTTTAATCCAAATACAGCAGCAACAAGCTGAGCCCATAATTTTTGCCTTTAGCTTCATTATTTTGATAATATACACTATAAAATTTGTATTATATATGTATGATTTCCTTAAAGTAAAGTATTGTAAGCCTTCTCAAACATCTGAGAGGGCTTAACATATCCTCGAAATAATATGTTTTGTATTTCTGAAGCAAACATCGTGAGGAAACCTGCATGAACGATGAACCGCCGAGCACGTGGTAAATACACCACATAAAATTTCTATTAACAACTTTAGTGGTACCGGCCACGGGGGATCGAACCCAGGTCACTCGCGCTCAATGAAACGAATGCGAGCACCCTCACCACTAGGCTGCCGCGTTTTCTAAAACTGCATTAACGGCCTCTTAGTAGAAATCATTTGCCGCTGTACTTAAAGACCTTGCCGCTTCAGACGCCGCTGATCTCGACAATCGAGGCCCGACATGGGTTGTCCAACCATTTAATGCATTTAAAACATTTACTCACTCTACGTCGTTGCTAGTCTGTTCGGTGTCTTCGGAGGGTAGTCCGCCCTGAAAAGACATTTACGTTGAATATATACATAGAAAGTTATTTTAAATCGACGGACAAAGGAGCCCAGTTAGGAGGAGGTTAGCGTGCCCCAAGTTATAAACGTGCGGCGGCTTTTGTTGCTGCTCGAATGGGCAGGCTCGTCCGAATCGGTACCACGGCCTCGCAGAATACCGGCGTGAATTAGAGGCATCTTGTGTTTCTGCGTTTCGTTCGGTGAGTGAGGTAACCGGAGTCCCCACCCCCTTCCCATTCCTCTCCTCATCCTCCCTCACATCTCCCTAATACCCTTAAAGGCCGGCAATGCACCTACAGTACCTCTGGTGTTGCGGATGTACGTACGGGGACGACGGTAATCACTTACCATCAGGTGAACTGCTTGCCCGTTTGCCGCCTTTCCCATAAAAAAAAAACAATTTGTTTTAATGCAGGGCGCGCGGGCGCGGCCACACATACGCATGCACGTATTTTACTAGGCGGTAGACTCCTCTGCCTAGGAGTCGTCCGGTTTTACCAATTTCTGCCACTGATCAGCAGTTTACCTGCTGTTCTGTTCCGGTTTGAAATGTACAGAGAGCCAGTGTAATTGGCGGATCATTAGAGCCGGGCTGCGAGGCATTCCATCTAGGTCCTCACGGGTGACCGTGATCCGTAACCTTCTGCGATTGAAGTTGGCTGCAGTAGCTGCACCATTGTATGGGCAGTTAGCGCGTTTGACACCATCGTCGTTTCACCCTAACACGAGTCCACTGTATTCAACAAAGGATTTTTTTTAAATTTATTATAATAAATAATTTTAGTGCAGGATGGTTGTTCTATTGATAATTATTTTTTAATTTATTAAACTTCATATACATGAGAATGTATATAGGCGGACTTAATGCCAGAAGCATTCTCTACCAGTCAACCTTTGGACGATGCAGAGATGAAATGAAGTAGGTGCACTGTGTATAATATTGCGTATGTTATTATAATTGTAATAACACACACAGTGAATGTGACGACATGACATTATAAATGCAAACCTACCAGTAGTAGGGCCTAGTGATTTTAAATAGGGAAAAAATTATTAACAATAGAATTTTTTTTTTCAAACGGTACGTGTGTCTATGGTTGCATTCCCTCACTTTAGACAAAGAAGTTGATATGAAACTGTCATTCGAGGCGTTATTGATGATTATTATGAATAGTTAGTTCATTGACCGCGGCGATAGCGGCAACATCGAAGGATTGCTTTGCCGGCTCGTGCTGTAACTTTTGTTGCATAGATATAAGACTCGATCTGTGATAACTCACGCAACTTCAGGTAATAAAAGAATGCGACATAAAGATATGACAGCGACAAAGTATGATCTACGTTTGTAGAAAGGTCTACCTATGTCTCTTGAGCGTAGCGTAAATACATACTCGTATTATGTTCAAATAACTAAAGGAAATAAAATATAACTGTATTGAAATAAATTAATAATTGGCGTATGACTTAGAGATGGCCTATAGAATATCTAGTTGAATTTATTGTCGTAACGTCGTATCCATGCTGTGTAATTTTTTAAAATTTCATTACCTCGGCGTCATCACTGCTAGGTGAGTTGCGTATCCGCAGTCGAGCCATGAACCTCGCTGCACGAACAAATGGATTTTCACTTTGCTCTTCGAATGTGCCGCCCTGGTGCAAAAAAAAATTATTTATTTAATATAAATAAAAAGTTTTGTGACTTAAACTATTCAAACTGTATTTAATTCTGACCTTAGTTAGAAAACACAGATAGACAGAGAGACAAAATATACTTGGCTGCGATCAGACGGTTGACTAATGGAAATTCATTTTCCAGTCGGACCCCTGTATTCTTTTTCATTGTAGTAGTTGTGTACGTAAGGTAACAAAGCCATAAAGTCAACTTGCGTACGTAGTGTGACAATGCTATAAAGTGAAGTTGAGTACGAAATGTAACAAAGCTATAAAGTGAACTTGTTTACGTAGTGTGACAATGCTATAAAGTGAAGTTGAGTACGCAATGTAACAAAGCTATAAAGTGAACTTGTGTACGTAGTGTGACAATGCTATAAAGTGAAGTTGAGTACGTAATGTAAAACATCTATAAAGTGGACTTGTGTACGTAGTCTGACAATGCTAAAAAGTGAAGTTGAGTACATAATGTAACAAAGCTATAAAGTGAACTTGTGTACGTAGTGTGACAATGCTATAAAGTGAAGTTATGTACGTAAGGTAACAAAGCCATAAAGTCAACTTGCGTACGTAGTGTGACAATGCTATAAAGTGAAGTTGAGTACGAAATGTAACAAAGCTATAAAGTGAACTTGTTTACGTAGTGTGACAATGCTATAAAGTGAAGTTGAGTACGCAATGTAACAAAGCTATAAAGTGAACTTGTGTACGTAGTGTGACAATGCTATAAAGTGAAGTTGAGTACGTAATGTAAAACATCTATAAAGTGGACTTGTGTACGTAGTCTGACAATGCTAAAAAGTGAAGTTGAGTACATAATGTAACAAAGCTATAAAGTGAACTTGTGTACGTAGTGTGACAATGCTATAAAGTGAAGTTATGTACGTAAGGTAACAAAGCCATAAAGTGAACTTGTGTACGTAGTGTGACAATGATATAAAGTGAAGTTGTGTGTGTGTATTATACACAATGTGTATACAAAATGACTGCCACATTTTATGCGCGTATTAGTATAAAAAGGAGTCAGTGGCGTAGTGAAATAAAGTTATAAGGTAAATGTGTGCATAGTGTGATGGAGATGTAAAGTGAAGGTGCATGAAGTGTGATGCAGGAGCGCAGTGCGAGCAGACCGCGCCAAGGCGCACGTACCTGCGTGCGCGGCGCGGCGGGCACGAGCGGCTCGGACGCGTCGCTGTCGGAGGCGGAGTGCGCGCGGCGCTCGCCGGCCGCCAGCACGCGGCGCTTGCAGACGGGGCACACGCGCCGGTTCTGCGTCAGCCACGGGTCGATGCACTTCGCGTGGTACGCTGCCCGCGCGCACCGGGAACAATACCGCCTCATATTATAATACCATACTTTTTGATCACCTCTAAAATGCAACGAATAATGTAGATTATCATAATCCAATAAAATATCCCGCATATTTTAATAAAGGTATTGGTTTGAGTTATAATTCTTAAACGTTGTTGTTCATCGGGCTGTCTAAATGCTCTCTATTAGAGATTGGGCTTTAAATGGATCACCAAGAGTAGACATGCCTTCCTTGCTGCTCCCCATCATTATATATATAATTCAGAATCTCGTCCGTAAAACTCAAGACAGATACATGGCTTGCAGACGAGGTTGACTTGGATTCATAGGACATTCATAGTATTATGTTTAATTGACAATGGTGATGAACACTGACCGTGAGCACATGGCAACACTCGCAGCCTCTCGCCCTCCTGGTAGTCGTCGAGGCAAATGGCGCACGTGTCGTACGGGTCGCCTTTACTAAATTTACACGTGGGAATCTTCCTCAGCGCTCGATTCGGAAGACGATGCCTCCTCGCTCGTCTCCTATCCTTTATGCACTTAACTATCTGAAATTAATACCAATTTTAAATTAACATCTTTATTAACCGATTACGAGAATGCTTTATATATTAAATTAATAATTTTATCATCACATCTCACACACATACAAATCTTGTAGCAGTGTAGTGGTGTTTCAAATTAGTATTGGTAAATATAGATAAGGTGAAATAAGTTTCTTTTCTATTTAGAGGGCTATCGAAGTGAAAGATTATCACTAATTAAGAAGTTGGACAGGTCTTAAACATTATTAAAGTCTTTTTAAAAAAATCTTAATTGTAAGTTTTATTTGTATACTCTATGGGGACTGATTATGTGAATATATATATATATATATATATATATATATATATATATATATATATATATAGTCTATATATAAAATGGCGTTGACACTTACCATAAATATAAGTATTACAACGAGGCACAACACGACCACGACAGCGAACGGCACCAGCAGGCTGTTTATGTTGTAGGGCAGGTCACCGTTCACCATTATATAATAACTGAAAGTAAACGACGTGTTACAATTATGTCAGGTACAGTAAATAGAAAAACAAACGACCGAAAAACGCAGTGACTCAATTGTCAACGTACTAATTACGAGTGGCTGTAGCCTGTGACCTAAATAGTAGTAATTATGAATGTCCCACAACTGGGCAAAGGCTTTCCCTCATATTCTCTGCTACTCCTGCTCGTCATGGTGAACTTCATATGTTCTGGCAATACTTATATTATTATTTTTTTTTATTTAAAATACTTTATTGCATACACTCCAATTGGAGGTTACAAAGGGCGGACTTAATGCCTATTGGCATTCTCTCCCAGTCAACCCATGGGTTGGTGAGATAGCCGTAGCAGGTGTATTCATTTATTAAATTAATTAAGTAATAAAATGATTTAAAATAACTATAAACAAATATAAATAGATATAATAAAATTAATGAATAAAAATAAATAATATACATAATAATATACTATTACATATGTAGATAGATAAATAAACATAAATAAGAAACACTTATGTTACTACTATTTCTCAAATGTACAGGTTAAATGTAGGTGTACGTGATAGGACACTTAATACTGATAATATTAGTAATGCCGGCGCTGGGAATAGAATCTATGTAATGCTCGGCGAAACCCAAACTTAAAAAATGTATGGATTGTCTATGGATTGTTATGTTGTGTAGCTTCACACATAGCACAAGACAATGACGGCGCTTCGTACACAGTACATAGATCTTGCTCACTTACCGGTTAGAGGTGTAGGCGTAGTCCTGCGACAGCAAGAGCCCGGCGAGGTCGGTCACGAACACTGACGGTATCGTTATGCCGGCGGAGTTCTTGGCCGACATCGTCTCTGTGAAACACGTACGAACAAATAAAAAACAGATACTAAAGCAAGCCTGTTCAGGATTATTAAATTTTTGCGTTTTGATTACATCGCGGAAAGTTTCCTGTCGGTTAAAAACCTCACCGTGTTCCTCTCGTCACCGTTTATCGGGAACACAGGAATGTTTCCGCACACCAGCGTAGGGGAGATGACGTTGGCCCATAGCGGACCCCGTCTGTTGGAGGTGGAACAAAGCGCGTGCCACTTCGAGGTCTTTCCTTTCAGGCTTTTGTCCGCCACCTGGGCCTTAATTATGGGGCAATGGAGAAGGACTTGATATGACCCCATTACAGTAGTAGATCTCAGTCTTATTTTCCTTCCGCAGCGGCTATTTTAAGAAAGCTTGCAATTTTTTATATTTTTACAAATTCTCATTTAGCTGTTATTATACAGTTTCTCATATTTTGTATCTATTATTATATTTAAATGATAACGCGGGATCTCTGTGTAGCTCAAGTTTACAATCAAGCGACTCAAACATTGCGAGTATCTTGGTCTGTAATCTTCCGCAATTACTGGAGACGGGAGAATGTACGAGATGTAATCCTTTGCATCTCGTACATCTAATGACGCTAAATGTAATAATAGTGAAGGACGACTGATTTATTGTAAGCGGTGTGCTAAGAAATCATACTTCAACTTATTCCGAGGTAAGAACTAAGTTCCAGGGAAGATAGACAAGGGGCAGTTAGAACTAAAACCATAAAAAAAAACGTTAAAGCGACTGGCACAGGGGCATACTCGCCACGGGTCAACCAGTAGCTCGGTACAATTTTGCTCATTCACATTGACACTGGGATGATGATGCTTGGAAAACAAAGAAATCTATGACGAGACACGGTTTGCTCTTGAGCCGGATAATAGAAAGATCAAACTACGGGGACGACCCAGAGAACGACACGCTCATGATAACATTGTTGGAAGCGAGTCTTATGTTCGAGGTTCAAATATTAGAACTTTCACCTGTTAGTCTTAGTTTTGCATTGTTGAACAAAGTTAATTTAGCTATTATCTAACATATTAGAGTTTTTTTAAGACTTTACCCTTAATCGCCTTGTACGAGACCTACAGAAAGAAAGGGTTGGCCAGATTCTTACGCCGCTATGGGACGGCAAAGGAGGTAATAAATATTCTGAAACTTCTAAAATAAGGAAGTATACAGCTGTAAAAGAGCCAGGAAGCACTCATAGTACCTGACATCATACGCGAGTGAGGGAGGTAGGTAGGTCGAATCGACTGATAACAATGGAAGTAAGGCGCGATATGAAGTTATCAATGTCAGCAACTCATTGTATATGTACTATATGTCACAGTGTATCTGTGTAATATGTGTGTACAGTTCGATTTCCTTTAACATGTCTTTTTGTATAGGTTCTACATGTGACTAACGTCACAGGGACTGAACAACCGCCACTTTTAAATTGCAGTATGACGTCATAATTTAACTTTTTAGGGTTCCGCACGGAGCCCTGTTACTAAGCCGACGCCGTTTGGGTATCAGTCCGTCAGTCTTAGCTTTAAAGGGAATATGAGGTATTTTGGTGAACAATAAAAAAACCCAAAAATTATACAAGAAACGTGTTTATTGTAACTTTTTTTTTGTTGTAGCTTTTTCGTAAACACGGTACCTAATACACACAAGCGTCAAGAAACTTAATGAAAGAAAACTATTTTTTTTTGGTAAATACCACATATATATTGTGTGGTTGTACGGAACCCTCGGTGCGAGAGTCCGACCCGCACATGGCCGGTTGTTTCAATGATGTCACAACGTTTTCGGTATCGAAATATGACCATGTTATGTCGATAAAAGCGTAATTTTTTTTCATTGGCTCACGGAATCATCTTCCTTGGACGGTTCTTAGATTTCGCTACCTTATGGTATTGTATTTAACTTATTCCGGTTATGTATTTATATACAATACCGGAATAAGTTCCTGATTTCTCATAGTTCAAAGACCGAGTAGTAGCTTAGTGGTTAGCGTATGTGACTGTTCAGCCACGGGCGTACCTGATTGCACAACAATCAAACAACCGATTATTAATCTCTCGGATCAGGGTGTCGTATCGCGTCCGGTGTGTTTCACCGACCCTTCCTTCCTTCTATATCGCGTAAGCGTTACATCGCTTACTGGAAGGTGAAGACCAGGGGAAGGACTCTGTTTGTGGCGTACTATTGCGTTACCACAATATTACCAGGACAATTGTTGACCGACAGTATTATCGCCGAGATAGAAATCGCCTAAGAGGTTTTTTTTAATGCGACAGAAAAGCTAACAGTACAGCTTCATCTGCGGACAACTTCAAACGAAGAAGGTTACAGATGCGTTGTCACCCCTGACGACTAAAATGGAACGCCTCACAGCCCTTAATTATACTAGCTCTCCATACCTTTCAATCCGGAACACGACAGTTGCACTGCTCTTTGGCGGCTGAAATAGGCAAGTGGGTGGCACCTAGCCAGACTAACCCTAGACAGAGAAGAATTGTGCCACCTCGTACATCGTCATATAAAAAATAATAAGATTGAAAGTCGATTCAACGTTATTGTTTTGTTTAATAATGTTCGAACGAACTCAAACGAACATTTACATATATTATAGTAAAAGCTGTTTACAGAGACAATAACAAACAATGCAGCATGATAAATTAAGTGTGATAGGAGTTGAACAGACAAATAAAAATAAATGTACTCACGTACGTACATTATCTGTAGACTTTTTCTTGTGCTACCTGCTAACCGAATCTCCTATAGGTCCGATGTCTTTAAATCGCAAACTACCAAAGCGAAAAGCTCTGAGAATGATCTTCTTTAACAGTAAGTAGTCCATAGCTGGACGCTCGGCAGGTGGGTTGGAGGTCGTACTTCACACTACATGTTGTTCGGTGTTATTACGCTACATATCAGAGAATACCATGAGATTTTTCCAAAATCAACTTTAATTTGTCTTCATACACAAGAAAATGTATATAGGCGGACTTAATGTCTTGTGGCAGATTGTCGTTAATATATCCGATGCTGATTTCTCGAAGCAAAGCCGTGTGCAGAGTATATAGATAATAAATAAGTTAAACGTGATTGCGTACTGCGATGAGTGCGATGTATGCAATGATTCATTGTTCTATTTTGAACACAATTTTGTTTTATCCTTTGTATGAGCGCTTATTTTAATAAGATAGATTAATTGTTTATTCTTCTACCTTGACTTTCTGTGTTCAATTTTTTATAAACAAGTGGCAACACTGAATTTTATTTAAAAAGTACGAGGACCCTCTTAGTTTAGGACCTGAACGTGGAACGTATCAAAAGAATGGAGTTTGGATCATTGGCCAGCGACGTGCAGCCGTTAATACGCAATGTTAATCCAAAGCGAGCGTAATGTTCCACAAACTTTAACAATAATCGTTTTTTTTCGGATATATACATATCACCACTATTTGTGATGATACCGACACGGAAGATTGAACCCAGAAATGTCACTTATTATGAACATTTAGTCGAGCCTCCAGTCACTGTATTACAACGGCACCGCCGAAGTAACCCTGATCACTGAGCTGACGATACTAAGGAAAAATCAATAACAGTATTTCTCGTATTTACGCGAATATTTTACGGATTTTATAATACCGTGTTAGTGTACGCTTAACCATAAGCATACGTTGTGCCTTGACGTTGATGTTTTATCTTTATTTGAGGTAGATCCCTGCGACAGCTTCGGCCGTTGCGCGATTGGGTCGGCTGGGAACACCAGGGGAATTTTGTGCTTTTGTGTTTCGTTCGGTGAGTGAGGTATCCGGAGGCCCACTTGCCTTTTCTCAACCCCCCATCCCTGTTCTCCCATCCCCCAAATATCTTTCAAGGTCGGTAATTCACCTGCAGCTCTACTGGTGTTGCAAATGCACGTGGGCGACGGTAATCACTTACCATCAGTTGAGCCGCTTGCTCATTTGCCTTCTGTTCTCATTAAAAAAAACTTGCTAATTTGATTATATTATGCACTATTCTTCTATTTATTTCTAAGTTACCTTCAATCATTCCTTTAAAGGCGAAACCGGTCATGTGTTAATCTAAATTTACTTAATATTTTATCTGTGAAATAAATGTGGTATTGCTTGATGTCTGTGACGCAATGACGCACAGTGAGTACACTGTCTGTCATATTTAATTTTTGCTTTAAATAGATTAAAAAAAATCTTAATGCATGTAGATCCAGCCTTTCTACCAATATCTACATTCGCCAAAAAATCAATCAATTTTTATTAAAAGAGAATCTTACATACCACAATGTAACAGACGCAAAATCGAGACTTGTTTTGGACCAACTCACATGAAAACGAGCCACACCACCTCCATGCTGGCACACTCACCACCCCCGGCACATGAGTCAACTGTGAAGCGACCGCGGCTGCACTAACCGGCGTCTTATCGTTGCAGTGCGAACGTACGGAGCGGCTGTTAGATAAGAGGTCATGCCGTCCTAGTGCGTTTACTGTCGACGATTTGAACTTGTTGCGGAAGGAAGGACTAGTTCACGATGGGGAATTTGATAGCTCCACTACACACGCATTGATAGAGGAATAAGTACAGCGGTCAAGCGTGAATAGAACTCGCACCGTGACGGTGCCGTAACACTGCAATGAACGCTCGCGCCTCAGGTCTCGTCGACTACTATTTATTGTTTTGGCTCTAGGCATTTGTCCATGTGCAAACATTTCGAAACGTTTTTTCAGAAAAACTGCACGTTCTCTGTGGACCCCTATAGGCTTCCTCCGTAATTCACTTTTCTGGTAGATAGATCGTAAACATTTCGCCGAGTTTGCAATTAGATTTTGAAAGCTTTTCGCTTAGTGCTTCTTTACGACAGCAACGGGAAGAGAACTATAATGTAAAAAAACCTGTCAAGAAAGGGGATAGCTACGTAGTTTCTTTTGAAAGTTTCTCAGGTCACAAAGCGACATTTAAAAAAAAATTACATTTGTCAAGTGAAATTTATTTCCCTTATGTGAAAAAAATAAGTTTATTTCAATTAATTTCAAATCCAACTGGGTACAGAAGGCCTGGATACTGAAAGAAGCATGGGCTTATAGTCTCCAGGGGGTTATGGACTTGACAGTAGTTGGTCACCTCCATTTCTTTATGCGTACATGAGGAGAAGAATTAAACTACCTCTCACTCCTCAATACGATACTACGATAGCGGCGCCTTTTATGTTTTGAATTTGGTTTATTAAAATGCACTGGAAGGTCAAGTTCTGCATTTTTTCTGCACCGTCTCGGTAGGTCTATCACCCCCTTACTTATTTCTCCAAACAATCTGCAGTGCGTTCACTGCTGTGTTCCGGTTTGAAGTCAAACAGAGACAATATAATTACAGGCTATGAGGCAGTCCAGCTTAGACCTCAGGGGTGACGACGCAGCTTTCATCGATCCATCGATATACGGCAGCTCTATACTACAGTCGCCGATCTGCCTGCTCTTAGTGGCACGTCCTCTGAGCATGGGGTGGAGATTTAAGTCCAGAACAGTGCTCTACGCTCTCAATGATCAAGTTCATGGCTGTGCGATAAATGCCGAATGAGGATAAACATACCGAGCTCGCTTGAGTTGACATTGTGAACGATGGCGCAGTCGTAGCCGGCCAACTGCGCGTTACGGATCTTCGTCTCGAAACTGCAGTTGTACCTGGGGAGCGATACGTGCTTATACGTCCAAATACAACAGCTAATTGACATGCAAATGTTTACGTACAAAAAATTATAACACATGGACGAATAAAGACTATGCGTTTTGTACAGACCGTAAATGCTGAACATAATTGCCACGCGTGGCAAGTATATTGGCAGTAACTTTGTAGCATTTCTCCCCGTCGACGGTCCGCGTGTTTCCCGTCTGGCATTTTGTTTGTCCACCTAAAATAGGTTTATCCGCCACCTATTGGGGGCCATGACAATCTCAAGGCTTTCTTCTTAGTCGACTCTAACGAAATACACTGGAAGAAAGAGAGTGATTTTATTACGCTTGTAAAACAATAAAACTTTACGACATAATAGGTACCTTGCAAGCAGCACTATCCACTTGCCGGTGAAGTTGTCGGTGGTGGGCGGGGCTGGTAGGGCGGAGCACCCGTCCGGGGGCTCCCCCTGCACGAGCATGCCGCGGAGCCCGTCCAGCGGTAGGTCATTACCGAAACTCGCAGGCATATCGCGGAACTCATCCGTTATCTACAAAAAAAAAAAATCACACTTAAATGCTCTACGTCTTTGCAAGTCATGCGTACGTTGTCGTACGTGGTAGAGCCAAGCGGCGGCTTTTGCTGCTGCTCGAATGGGCCCAGTTCGAACGGGGTAGTATCACGACCTTGCAGAACACTGGCGTGAATCTAGTGCTCACGCTCACGCTCGGGGAATGAGGTAACCGGGGGCCCGACCCCCTCTCCCATTCTCAAATATCCTTAAAGGCTGGCAACACATCGGATGCTCGGTGTTTGCTCCTTTACTGCTGAGAGCACTTTTCTAACTGAGAAACAAAGCTTTGACAACCGGTTTCGACGGTGAGCGGAACACACATGCGCGAACGACATACGAAACACACATAGCGACGGCTTCGAATCTGTGCTCGTCGATCAGCTCCTGGAACGTGGATAAATCTTATACGAACACGGTGACAGTTATTTTGCTTTCTAGCAATACTAAGCTAAGCCAAGTGCGAGCCGGATTCGCGCACCGAGGGTTTATAATCCATAACATATTCTGTGACAACCGGCTACCAATCGCAGTCGCATTAGCATTATGTGAACGATTTGCGATTAGATCCGTCTGTCCAATAGTTGTAAGCAGTTCAGTTTTTATATTTTTTGTATCATATATTTATTTCCATGAACACAGTTCTAGCCTGAGTGCACACTAATACGATGAAAGATAAATTACTGTCAAGTATGATCCATGTTACCAAGAATGGAACGGCCAAGCACGTAGTGTTGACAATATGAAAATAATTTATGATTAGTTATCTAATGCTTAGATAAATTAGTGACTAGTGGTCAAGGCGCTTGCTCCCGGTGCCGGCACCTTAAGTGCTGAATTTACCACGTCCTCGGTGAAGGAGAATATTGTAAGGAAACCGGCATGAATGAGAAATAATAAAAAAAAATATTAATTCGAAGACGTGTGAAGACCGCCAACCCGCACTGGAGCACCGTCGCGGAAACTTTCCGGCTACAAACTTTCTCAAAAGTATTTGAGAGGAGTTTACTTTTTTTTTCATACGTACACTCACAAAAACACAAAACATAAAGTGCACATATACCATAAATAAGTTAAATAAAACAATACTAACATAATGTTGCATGCCCACTATATGCAGAACTTTAACTGCGTTAATCAGTGGATGCGACGCCATCGTCACCAGTTACTTGACGAAGTTATTCAAATTTTGCTTCGATTTTTTCTTCTACAGTGACTTCGCGCCTATTCTTTTACATTATTTATTTTCTAACCGGTTTTGTTTTCAGCCAATACCACTTTTTCCTCCACCAGAACTTATTGCATAGTTCATGTATTGTAATAATGACGTTTCACACGAGAGCTTTGCATAAAATATGATTACAACTAATTTGCTGGTACGTGCTGGGACCCTGAATGTTACCCTGACCGATGTGAACGAGTTCTTTTCTGTGATAAAAATCTGTCGCTGTCCTGAGTGTGTGTTTTAAACTGTTAAACTGTTACTCCATATTTTGGTTTACTAGCTTATTTAAGTACAAGTTCTACATACAAATTATTAATGAACGCAGATACTGTAGAGCAATAGTTATTACTTAGACTCGGAGTACTCACGGTAGTACTAACGGCTCGTACACGTCTATTCTCGAATTAAGATCAAGGTGTTTCCACTATGGTTATGATGGAATGCCTCTAATTGGGTATCTGGTCCTCGTCATTGTCTACACTTTAACCCGAGGGTGCTAAACTAATGCCCGGTGGTATTCTCTACCAGTCAACTCTAAAATTAATGGTATTCAGTGGGCATGTAGTCTTGCCTGTGAACATGGTACTGAATATACTCCGACGTTAAAGGTGCGAGGTGTCTGATACCGCAGTCGCCAATGCCACTTACATAAAATAAGTTAAAACAAATGTTAAATATATACCTACATTATAATCAACGAATACCTAGTAAAATCATTTAAAATGAAGTATCGTGTACGTTGTTAACTTTTGCATTAAAGAACATCCCTTAGCTTACTACAAAAATGGTTAAGAAGCACTTGTTAGTTGTTTATCACACGAAAACACGTCAGTATACGCATAAACATACTCGTCGTTGAGTATCCACTCTAATTTAAAATGAAGAGGTAAAGATGACGAGTTGAAAAACCTTGAAAATAATAACAAAACATTGAAGCCGTGAAAGCCGTGGATAATCGTTACCAATGCCGGCATCACTTTAATTGGTAATTGCAATTTTAATTGATGTTTTACTCCATGTTTGCCGTTAAAGGAAAAATCGCGGGGAAAGCTCCATGTTGTAGAGAAAATTATATTTTCGAGGCGAGTCGCGAACTCCGGCTTCAAAACTATCTATAAGTTAGAAGACAGATCTCTTCTTATATTAAGGGGGGTTTGCTCAGTGGTGGAACATTTTTGGCTAATAATGTATCGTGTTATGTACAGTGTAGCCAACGTTCGTAACAACTTGAGCTAAATACCTAGATTCATTTTCTTAATTTATTTATCGCCACAATTGTCTCTTATTACAATCTTTAACGACGCCAATAATACGAAACAATTACTATAGTAATAATTATATACAACTACCTACTTCATAATTTCTTACGTATAAAACAATTCTGTAACTCTGTAGCTAAGCAAGCGACTAAAGTTGATTTCGGCTTGACTGAGGAAGCATCACACTCGTACGTTAAATACGCAGGCGTATCGACACAGTTAGTGTCGAAATCAGAAGGCCCAATTACTGACTACGTGGCATTCTGTCTGAGGCTATAGGTGAGGCAACGCTTATTCCGATTATTCATCGATATTGGATGCAGATTTCTACAGGCCACGATAACAATTTACTGTCAAGTGACCTGTGTGCCACAAACTACACAAATGAATACCTTGTTGGTGGGCACCGTCAAAGTCACTTTCAACAGCAACGTATATAAAACAAGTAGGTAATGAAAATATAGCCAAGCGGCACACCCCTTCGCAAATCTTTATTTTATGGGCTTTGATGTTTTACCGTCAAACAATAGCGTTCATGACCCCGTTAATTGTCACTTGGCACTCTATTTACTCAAGCGCAGTGTACGGTCCTTCTCTGCTCACCGTTTCTAAGGCCTTGTTTAGGTCCACGAAGGCGATGAACCGGAGTTCTTTGTTCTCTACACCGTCTCCAACTTGATGCAGTACCACTTTCAGTCGTGCCTGCACCACGATTCGAACGCTGGTCACTTGTGTACTTACTACTAAACCGAGTGCCTATCGTAGTAATTAACAGAAATAATAGTAGTACCATTATTAGCTAGCTAGATAAAATAATTTAAGATTATTGGAGAGATGTGATTATATACACATGTTAGTAAAATGTTTAACTAAAATATATAAAAAACAGGATCACTTGTTCGTACCAGCAAATAATTAATTTTGCAATTAAACAAAGCACAGATAAACGAAAACCTAAAATATACTTTTACAATTATTTACGTACGTACTGTCTGTTAATAAATTGAATTAAAACTGATTCCTACGGTCTACTTAGTGCTCTATCTATTATTGGAAATATCCTCTTGTTGAGTCGATAAGCTATCAATGTATTTGTGTAAAATGTTTAAGTGTTTGTTTGTTTGTACACACGAATTTAATGGATCCAATCGTATGAAACTCCAAGTAAGTTACATTTTTACTATGGGTATCGTGCACATTTCTACTGTCAACTGCAGAACAAAGAGTATTAGGAGAGAGCAATTCTGAGAGATAAATTATTTCGTATTCATTTCAAGTAGCGGTTTACTTTGTGTTTGTGTGAGAACTAAGATAGCTTATAAGAGATCAGTTCGTTATGCTATATGAAAGGAATGGAAATATTTCCGTACGGTCATTACGTTAATTATATATTTATTTATCTCTTATACTAAGAGAGTAGTCGATCGATCGAGGGATGTATGTAATTTAACGCATGTAAATAATAAAATTCATCAGTTTTATTTTCAATAAATCTAAATATTATTTCATTCGTCGTCCAATCATGTCATGTCGTAATGAGGTTCATCTCACGTAGAAGAAACAAACGAGACTCAGCATGTACCCCCTTGTTTGACTTTGATCTATTTGTGATTTTTTTTATTTATTTTTAATTTTAACTAATATAGGTAAGCGAGATTCGAACCCGGTACAACTGCAATCATGTATTAATGAACCCTTTCGCTACGGTGCTACCGAGGGTACTTTTACTTTTAATTATGTATTTAGTAATGGCAGTCGTAGGAAAAACGTAGTGCTAAAATAAATATCGCAGAAGTCACTTTTGTTTATTATAGATAAAATATCCTCTGCAAATAGGTGTGCAAGACGTTTGAGGTAAAACAGAGTTAGTCAGAAATAGACCATGTACCCTGCTACAAGTATGTTTAGTTTATTTACTTTCAGACCTAAAAAGCCTAACAATAAAATGAAGATACTTAATCCTTCCCGCATAAATACTCGTTGAAAAAGTCTCGACTTTATATGGAGATTCACAAAAGCTTATTTTGATAGCACCTAGGTTCAACATTGAATGCCAGCAATACACGAGGAAATGTTAACAAAGTAAGATGTCTGTATCATTTGCCACTATGTATGCAATTCGTTAACCTTTGCTGTTATCTAAACGGCTCATCCGCCAATGTGAAGTCTTAGCTATTTTATATTGCATAAATCATTAATTTCAGCAAAGGGTTCCTGATACAATTTTGCACAAATACACAATGTTCATTTTGATAAACGTGCATAAATAGAACTGTGTCGGATGCGTTGAAATAATTCTAGATTGTTAAGAACAGCTGAACTCATTGCAAGCACGTTATGAGTAAATATAAATTTAATAGATGAGTTTATATATTACGTTTTACTAGACGGTAGACTCGTTCTCTGCCTTGAAGTCGTTTGGGTAGGTCCCACCCTAATTACAATTTCTCCCGACAAACAACAGTATAACAACCGTTGTCTTCCGGTTTGAAAGGTATAGAGAGCCTGTATAATTACGGGCTTTGAGGCATTCGATCTTAGTCCTCAGGGGGTGACAACGCATCTTTAACCTTTTTCGATGTTGCAGGTGTCCATTGACTACAGTAACCATTTACCATCTGGTGGACTGTTAGCTCGTTATTCACACCAAACGAAAAAAAAAGTACCAGAGTTTTGACGTTCATTAATGTATAAAAAAATTATAATCATCATCGTCTCCACCAGACTTACACACAGTTTCCTACTGTGCATAGAAGGCATCAACCAAGAATCCTATCTTGGACCCCGTGGTCGAGCTGTTATTTGAGATTTAATTGTATATCATTCAAGTTGTGCTCACATTTTGTTCGCGAATAATTTTGAAGCTTTGGCTAAATAATCTCTTCCTTCAAGTGAATCTTGTATCACTGCGTTCGATGAATTACGTAGTACCTTAATACGTACGATGAATTACGTAGTGGTTAGTACGTGTTAAGGTGCGCGGCGTCTGGTAATGCAATTCCAGACGCCTGCTACACGTGACTTTTTATGCGAATCCTGTGCCATCGACAGAGGCTTACATCCTATTGGGATTAGACTATTTTCAAGAGGAATGATATAAAGTAGATAAATGAACGAAAACAATGTGTGTTGCTATGTTTAAAGCGTGCGTAAGTAAAACGCATACTGTTTACAGTCGATATTTTAACGAGATTGTGTAACAGTCAGTCACGTGAAGAATTACAAAAGCGTGTGAAAAAAACAACTGCTGTACCGTGGCTGATATGTGTGTGTTATGTGATTCTGTTACGTTGGATGATTCCCAATAGTTATTGAGTTTTAGTAATTTATATATTAAATAAATAATGGAGGTCCCATACAGTAAGGTTAACACAGTTGTGGGCGTGCTTAAGGGTTTATTTATTACCTGTTTATTTATCTGTTTCACTACTTAGTATCTAGCATGTTAAGGTTAACATGACCGACCTGACTTGGCCGTGGGTCGAGTGGCCTTGGCCAGTCCCCTTCGGATACGGGTTGTTATACAATGGGGGGAGAGATTGCGTCGTTGCTTTGCACCTCTCTCCTTGCCCTAAGCGGCCGGGGGTGACGGGGACGTGGACTTGTGCGTTCCTTTGCGACACAAGTTCCTTTCCCTGGCGCCGCATGTTGGCGAAGGCGATGGCGATATTCATGAGCCATGCCATCGTGTTGAGCATATTCGCAACACCAAACGTTAAACTATTAGAAATTACACCAGTACTTTAAAGAACTGTTAATTCTGCTTAATTTATTATTTGGGGTACAATCGCAAATCGTCCAGTTAAGTGCGCCGTTTATAGGAAATAACACATATTTAATTTATTAAAAAAAAAGAGTTTATAATTGTTCCTAAAAGTTTTAAAGATATTAAAGAATTCTTTGATATAGCTGACTAGTACTGGATAGGTACCACCCTTATCCATTTCCGCTGCCAATCAGCAGATAAACCACGGTTATGTTCCGGTTTGAAAGGTATAACTACATGCTGTGAGGCATTTTATATTAGTCTTAAGGGGTGACAACGTTTCTGTAACCTACTTCGATTGAAGTTGTTCGCACATGTCTACAGGCTGCTTGTTAGTGTCAATCAAAGCTAGTAAAAAAAAACTAAAATCATATCACATGTAGGATTCACTAAGATCAATAAACACGGTAGATTTAGAAAATAATGTTCCCTGAAAATTGTTGATAAGTAATTAGAATGTTTATTTTATGATAACCCTCCCATTAAATAACAAAAAAAAAATAACATTTTAAGAATAGGAATGAATAAAGTGAGCTCACCGTGTGTGGTGTTTCGACAGTGTAAACAACAACATTTCCACTGACGTAGGAGAGTAGGCCCAGTAGGCAGGTGGCGACGGCACGCAGCATGTCGCTAGCGCATCACGCTCTGTGGCGGGGGCGAGAACGAAGGGTCACGTCTCACACGCTCCAACGCAGGCTGATGTGGACTTATGCGAGCGCATGGTCTTACCTGGAAACAAATTATTACGATATTTATTTCAATACATATTGACTTTAATGGATTAGAGAATAGATAATTAAAAGATTTTGTAATTGGTTAGTTCCTTAAAATATTTAGGATGTTAAAAAATTCTTTGACATTGCTGACTAGTACTATATAAATCAGAATAAATAATGTATATGTTTAAAATATTTAAAATTTAGATGTTTTTATTCTTTATGTTATTATTGATTAAGGTACTTTATTATTTTATTCCATTACATTTGACCAAAATACTATTTAATAAAATAGCGAAACACATGAAACTTTACTAATAAAACAATTTTACATTTACCATATTTTATGCAAATATATTATATTATTATTATCAATATTATGCACCACTCTCTTTGGTACATGACCTTTTAATCATGAGATGGTATTACAAATAGTCCGCTGTGCAGTAAACTTTGGGTCGCCTCCATTATATCTTATTTGTGTAAATATTTCCTATGGAAGTTTTTAATGGTACATATGATAAAAAACACAGGTACACTAAAAGTACCATACAAACAATACTAACCACTCCAACTAAGCTAACTAACTCTGATTTGTTAGTTGTCTCTTGTGCAACTTATAATTGTATCTTATTCTGGAATGCAACATGGAGTTAGTTTATCTTATGGTATCACAAAAATATTAAAATAAACTACAATTATATTAAGATAAAATTATATATAAATAATAACCACTGACTTAAAGTCAATGTGTTTTTAAATATACCATGCAAATTATAGTGTAAAATTATACTGTTACAGTATTATCTGTAAAAGACTTATACAAAAAACAATGTCATACCAACTGTACAAATAGATTTTTATCACGCTTTTGTGGTATTCAGTAAATGTTATTTGAGTTTTAACCTAACATTAAAATTACAATTTGGATGTTAAATTACTTAATGCTACAATATATTATAATCTATTTATTTTTAGCCATTCCTTGTCTCCATATTGTTAGTCAGATTTGAGCTTGGTCTTCCTCTTCTGCATTACCCATTTCTTGGATACCATTCAATCACTGCTATTGCCCAGTTCATTTCCACTTTAATTCACTAATTTTCGCACTCAACAACAGTTTTAGTTTTTTTTCTGAATTCTTTTCAACTGCCAGCCTGTTCTTTTAAATTTTATCTGTTCTTCTACAAAGTAATGTTCTTCTATAATGTTCAATACAGATCTTACCTCTTTTCTTTTGACAGTCTATAATTGGAATCCGTATGTCAGGTATGGCAGGATACAGGAGTCCTCATTGCAAACTGACATTGCTTCATTTATATTATTTCTTTTGTGTTACCAATCTTTATTTACAATTGTGCTTCCTTGTTTCTTTATGCCAGTAGTCGTAACATTGATTGTAATGCATTTACTGTTCCAGCCAAAAGGACAATGTCATTAAGAAACACTCTTTTTAACTTTACTTTACTTTGTATTCTATGCATATTTGTTTCCATTTATGAGATTTCTTTCGACATATATAATGTTCTATAAAAGTCAGTAACCCCTTTTATTATGGACCACTTAGGTATTCCATCTCTATTTTATTATTTTTTAAATTGGGATGGATTGGTCTTTGTGTTCTTTTAGAAGTTTTAGAGCTTTTTTAATTCTTACTATTTTTTGTACTTTGGTGCTAGATATATGAGTCCTGGTGATTGATAGTCTAGTCTTTTGCTTTTGAATATTAATTGACATTTCTTTAGTAATCTTGTTTTTAATATAACATTCAAATAAAACATTCATAACCTTTGTGCCAAAAGCCTCTACACAGTTTGTCTTTCCTGTTTGCATTTCCAATCATTTTGTTACACTTTTCATTGATTCTTCAATATTATCTAAATCCCTTTTTAATTTAAGCAGCATGCCCTCCGGTAAAAGCTACATGATTTAATTTTGTGGAGTTTGTTTAAATGTTTCCTTGTTTTTTTTTGGCCTTTCTGAAAGGATTATTCTTCTAAGCAGTACATAGTCAGTATTGAAATTATTTTTTTTATATATGCTACTTCCACAAATGCTTTGGGTTGATTGGAATAAACAAATTCTATTTCGTTTTTGTATTTTCCATCGAGACCACTTTGTACCTTTTAAACAGATGGCTCATTGCTTTCACATTTTGTTCTAGCGCAAATTCTCAAAAAAGCTCTATATAATGTGTGTTAGTGTCCAGGAAATTATTTATTACTGTCATTCTACTATTTTAATATTAATTTCTTTTCCATTTCTTCTTATTTATCATATATATAGTTTAAAATAACTACAAAATATGTACATTGTTTAAAATTATGTATGTTGTGCTTTCAACATTTTAATATTTACTTAAAAAGAAAAATATTTGTATATTGACACTTTAATTTGTTTTACATCATAGGATTGTTTTATGAAGTAGGATTTTGCAATACAAAAATTATTAGAGGTTGAGTATATAGAAAGTGTAACAGTAAGTGGTTGATTCATCTTATCAAAGTGTGGGCAAAATTTAGCACAATCAAAAGAGATAATACAGATCAATCTATGTTCAATGAAGAGAACATTGTTATGAAAGTGATATCAAAGCGGGTTTCGTTATCAAAACATTTGCTATGCAGGTGCAGTCCATGCTTAATTTGGTACGCATTAAAAATTTGCATTGTAACACTTCCATCCAATTAAATAGTTATGACATATCAGCCTCGGATCACGTGCTCACAAACATAATAACTCCATATATATTGTTCCTATGACCACGCAAATATAATTACAAAAATATTTGGTATGCGTTACAACAATAGAAATCATTAGTTGTACTTACGAGTAAATCACAAACAATATATGTGTATAAGTAATAAAACTAGTTATGTACCTACACAGTATCATGAGAATCAATGTACTCTGTGCATGCGAATTTGATAAAGAAA
This sequence comes from Bhutanitis thaidina, assembly GCA_029286595.1. NCBI lineage: Eukaryota > Metazoa > Arthropoda > Insecta > Lepidoptera > Papilionidae > Bhutanitis > Bhutanitis thaidina. The sequence goes on from JAGSMS010000018.1 coordinate 9,663,699, forward strand.
TAATTCATAAATTAAAACTACGAACTACGACTGAATCACTTGGTTGGTAACAAAAAAAACCGTGTTAGAGTCAAATCAAAATGTCAATTGTCAATGCAGTTTCGTTCGTAATCATAAATTTAACATAAAAATTAAAGACATTTTTTTTTATTTAAATAAAGAAAATAACAATAGAAATTCTATTGAATACCGAAAATAACTCTTATTTCAATATACCTATTATATACACAAACTGAACTTCTTTTATATTTGAAGTGTAATAGCAAATATTTTCGAACGAACATTTTCGTTAAAAAATTATAAGTTTCGTTCTGGTTTTCGTTCTATGATTGGACCCAGTTATTATCTATGGCTATCTATGTTTACCTATGATTGAACTAATGGCGCGACATTAGAAAGTGATTTGATCGCATGTTTCGAGTTTTGATGTATACTTGAACAAGTTATTAAACTCTATTGGATTTAAATTTGAAAATTGTTTTAATATCACTTTGACTCTGGTAGATAGTCTGGTAGACAAGAACAACAGCCATCCATTAATTTTTACCTTATCATCTCATCATCCTCTCCATGTTCCCTTCTACCGTAGGGGCTTTTCAAACAAACTTTTTATTCTAACAGCGTTAGACTCTGAAGTGACGTTTGCTATGGGATAGTTTATTTAACTCTAACATTTATTTGGAGACTATTATTACTTTGTGTTGTATTTAAAAAGCGACTTTCAATATGTATGTATTCGTATGCTTATATTCATGTATATTTGTATGTATGTGGGTATGTATTAATTAATTATGTATTATGTTAGTATCTTTGTTAGTATTTATTAAAAGTATATATAATAATTTCATTGAGTTTCCTTTGTACTTTACAGCATGACAAATTTTCTGCTTAAACCAAGGGTAGGCTAGTACAGAATGTCTCAAGAGTCCGCCTTTTGTACTTTCTTTAATTGTGCAAATAAAGAATAAATTAATAAATAATTGAATATACGGCCCGAGCCAGGGAAAAGAAAGAGAACTAAAGATTTTAGTTTTAGTGCAGCTCTAATATGAATTTTGGACTCACTACCGTCAATAGTAAACTAACAAAAGTATACATGTTTTTGTATAATACAATCATTGTATACACCGAAAATATATATAATAATATGCCCCTGATACTCTACTAATAGCAAAAACACTATAGAAATGAATATGCCTGACATATAAATAATAATAAAACCTTGGTAAAAACGTTTTCGTCTTAACATCTAACAACTAAATTAGAATCATTTTTACGAATGGGGAACTCTACAATAATCAAAATGCAAAGTGTATGCTCAAAGTTGTTGAAAAAGTGCAACATGGTTAATGATGGTTTGATGGGGGTGTGCAACCAAGCAGTTCGGAGACACTTCTGGATCGTGAAGCGAAACCTCTCAGTGATACTTTCAAAAAACTTGAACCTGACTAGGGAAGATCCCGCACTTCATAAGAGCTGAAGACTGGCTCTCGTCCAGTCAAAATCTGAACACGTTGAACAACAAATTGTGGTTAGTTAGGACATGGGCGTTCAAAAAGTATTTCAACATTGACTCTCTCAAGAAATCTTTAGAGCTAGCACTGGTTAAATTACGTGGCCAGAGATATTAAAGGCCTGTATCAAATCCAAAGACGGCTACTTTGAATAAAATTGTTTTTAATCATTTAGATTTCGAACATTTAATATAACAATGCATTAAATTCTTAAATAGGACGTGACATCGTATCGGACGGTCTGCGATACAAAGGTAATTAGAATTAGAATAAGAATCTGATAATTTTAACGTTATTTTATCTTTGGAATAAATAATATTAGGATAAGAACAGTAATTATCATCAAACGGATCAGTTTATTTTGGACTTATCAGCGATTCGCACGCATTTTTGTTAAACCGTGGTATACATATAATGTACTTAAGTGACAATGGATGGTAATAATGAAATAATTGTAAATGGATCAAAAGGGGTAAGTGTAATTGCACACCGAAAATAATTAACAAAAATCAGTAAATTAGGATGCCAATCTCACCTCTCACCTGCACGTAAAAGCACCGTTGGTGGCTGGCAAACTAGGCTCCACGATTTCTTGTGGCTGGCAAAATTAAAAAAAATTACAGTAGGGCTCAATGAGCTAGTAGTAGTGCGTGTGTTGTTTTGTTTTTTTTTTATGGAAAAGACCGCAAACGAGCAAGCGGTTCATGTGATGGTAAGTGATTATCGTCGCCCACATACATCTGCAACACCATAGACGCTGCAGGTGCGTTGCCGGTCTTTAAGGGTATTTGGGGGATGGGAGGGAAGAGGAGGGGAATAGGGAGGGGGTGTGGGCCTCCGGTTACCTCACTCACCGAACGAAACGCAGAAGCACAAGATGCCTCTACTTCACGCCGGTATTCTGCGAGGCCGTGGTACCAATCCGGTCGAGCCGGCCCATTCGTGCAGCAGCTAAAGCCGCCGCTTGGCTCTACCACGCTTAAAATGTATATGCACGAGTGTTGTTCGCAGCATATAGCTTTAACCTAACTAAAATATACGAGAGAAGAAATAGTTTCGCTTTAGTCCAAAGGGAAGTTTTTCGTTGCCTGCCTTGCGGTTTGTATTGGGCAAAACATTAAAATTGCAAATGAAACTGTTCCTTTCAGACCCAGTAGATACTCATTTTTGAGTGAGGTAATTGCTGGTAGTAAAGCCTACTAGCTACGGGATACTTAAAATAAAATGAAAAATGTCGTCTATAATTAACAGGTTTTGTTCATAATTCGTCTCTTCATTATGGGATGGTTAACAAGGCATATGAAAATCTTTAGAAAATAAGATGAAAAATCAAATAAATGAAGTTATTTAACATACAACAGCCTTCCCTGATAGCTGTTCGAGAACTCGAAAGACATCAGCATCTTTTGCCGACAAGCAGGCGCACTCCTTGATACCATTTGTTTTTAAAGTTGCATCTACTAACTTAATTTATTGTATCTTTTTAGGGACAGCAGGATGATTCCAAAGACATAGGCACGGCCTTAGATAAGGTGATCGAACATGTCGGCGAGATTGGTCTCTATCAGCGGCTGTTGTTCCTGTGCATGCTGCCCTTCGGCATGGTGTGGTCCTTCGTGTATCTAAGTCAGATGTTCATCACGGCCACACCTCAAGAGCACTGGTGTCGCGTACCCGAGTTGGAAGGTCTCAGTGTGGAACTCAGGTATGTTGCATACGTCTAGACTTAGTTAATTGACTTTGACCACCATTTTTTACAACATCAGGCTATTTCTTCTTTCGCTGTCTATTTCTTTATGACAGTGCGTACCCACTTATACACTTATGAGTCTTATCGCCCCAATCAAACGTCAAACGTTTAGTTTTACACAATAAAAAAAAATCATAGTTGAGTAGAAGTGTTTGAGTTTTGCATTCACAGATGCACGTGGGCCTCTCACAAGGATACAATGAACGTTATGCTTGGTCTGCGGGTAGACGATCGTATTACCAGACTTCTCGCACTTTAAACGTGAAACCAAATTCCATAGACTCGTGATGGTGAGCACTGCGGGGATAAGACAACAGCCGCTTGCCCAGTGTGGTGGCTTTCTTGGAGATGCCTATGTTCAGCAGTGGACTAAAATAGGACGATGTAGTAGTGTAGTAGTACCAAAGATATCCAGGTACGTACTATAATTAAGGGACGTCGAGTCACGCTACCCGTTACGTCCTATCCTCCGGAAAGGTAAAAGGTTGTTTACAAAGTTGTCACAAGGAAATACGTTTATAATATCTGTCTACCCCTATCCCCGTGGGTGACAAACGGAAGTCCTGATATATATTTTGTAGAGCGCGTTAAAGTAACTCGATTTTAAAGGCATCGCATTAATGCTGCTTCTTTCCGTAAATGTTCTGTGTAAGGGCAACGCCGCGGCCTACTTACATAATATCGTACACAGCAAGAGTAGAGTACTCGTACAGACTGATTTATAGACACGAATTAGCACCCTAGCACCTTAGCACATAAAATGTGTCTAATAAACTTTTTCGAAATTTGTAGTAAATATCACAACCGAAACGTTTTGATTCATAATTTGTATGGTCCTTCGAGCTGGATATGATCCAGCCACCTGTGTATACAATACTCGGCTTATTGGTTTTCCAGTCATCATCTTCATCATCCTACCCTACCCAGAGCCCCCTAGCCTGTAAATAGTTCACTGCAGGACATAGGCCTCACCCATAAAGAGGATCGAACCCTAGACCCTGTTGCTCATCATCACGCTTAATTTTGGTCTGGTATATTTCGAGGTTATGCCGCCATTTGTCGGTAGCCATTGCGGTTTTCAAGGCTTTTCGCTTAGTAGCATCTTGCGACACCCTCGAGAAGAAACTAATAAAAAGTGCAATTACATATGAAATAGTTGGCAATTACTATAATTTGGGCTCAGAACCTTTAATTGTAACTTTTAATCGTTTTAGTAGACGTGGCTATATTTAGTGAACCTGAATAAATGCTTCACCGGTCACGGGAAAGTTTTTTTTTTATATTAAAGAGGGCAAACGAGAGATGCTAGTGCGTCGCCAGATGGCATGACATTAGCGACGCACACAAACATCCATAACACTAGATGATTTGCAGGTGCGGCTTTTGCGAAAGGAGTATGTTTTTTTCTAGAAGGTCCCAAGTAGTAACTGTTCGTAAACATGTGGTTACATAAGTATTGTTTGCATAAAATTAACAGTTGCATTATTAGTAGTCCTAGGCGTTAAAACAGCAATACATATTACACAAATCATTTAATTTAGGCGCAGTCTCTCGATACCCGGAGCTGCTGATGGTGTGAACTATGACCACTGCATGATGTACGACGCGAACTGGACGATGGTTCTCGAGACCTTGCTACCTCCGGACCCCAGCACTAAAACGGTCCCATGTCAAGATGGCTGGGAGTTCTTATTTGAGGATATACCGTATTCTACTATTGTTAATGAGGTAAGTGGTTATGTTTGAAAGAAATTAAGGAATCCTTTGTTTTCGTAACTTTTCTTTTTAGTTAATAAAGGCTTTTATAATAGTAGCTGCCCTAAAATTTGCCAACAAAATCTATGCAAAAGCTATGCAAAGCACGGAAGGTTCGCCTTTACTCACCAATCTGGGTAGGTGAGTGTAGTTCCGGTACCCTTGCACTATTAGAGATTCAGCCCCCCATCACTATGTTTATGAGTTTTGGGTTCGGTATCAGGCTTAGGCTCATTAATCTATATTACTATATCATATCATATTATTATATCATATTACTTATCTATTAAGTGTAAAACTTGTGAAGAGAGGTCTGAGAGGAATACCAGGATCAATGGAAATGGAGTAGAGTAGCGTTTCGTTCTCTAACCCTTTAATAAAAGAAAATACTTAAAAAAATTCTTATAAGTGTGAGAATTTTGTTTTTTTTTTAATCATTTTAAATCCTTTTAATATTAAACGAGTTTACATCTTATAAACTAACGAAGTCAATAACTTACATCAATGTTTTCTGATAGTATAAATTACTATGTTGATATTATGACCACGGGAGCTGTAAAGCACCTGAAACGTGGTAGAGCCAAGCGGCGGCTTTTGCTGCTGCTCGAATGGGCCGGCTCGACCGGTTTGGTACCACGGCCTCGCAGAATACCGGCGTGAAGTAGAAGCATCTTGTGCTTCTGCGTTTCGTTCGTTGAGTGAGGTAACCGGAGACCCACTCCCCCTCCACATCCCCCTTCTCATCCTCCCTCCCGTCTCCCAAATACTCTTAAGGCCAGCAACGCGCTTGTAGAACATCTGGTGTTGCAGATGTACGTGGGCGACGGTAATCACTTACCATCAGGTGAACCACGTATTCGTTTGCAGTTTATTTTTCAAATTATCGTTCGTTATTTTGTTAATTATAATTTTGTTTTTTTTAATTACAGCGAGAATGGGTTTGTGACAAAGCGAGCTACGTGCCATGGTCGCAAGCTATCAACTTTTTGGGCTCCATCTTTGGCGGCATTGTGTGTGGCACTCTTGCGGACATATATGGCCGACTACCTGTGCTCATATGTAAGTGAACATATAGGAATATACCTAACTTAATATCTAACCATGATATATCCATCGCCATTGCAAATGATAACTTTTGGCCAATCACCGAACCCGTATGTGTGTGTGCATATGTGATAAGATCGAACAATGGGTCAGATTTATTTACCATATAGGATATTTTCCCCAAATGCTAACCTCCATGCGCGTGGTGCACCCTGCTCGCTGAAAAACGTGAGTGCAACGTTTGAGTGACAGGCAATCGGGGCTGAAAGATGTACTAAGCCTGTATAGTTACAGGCCGTGAGACATACCGTCTTAATCCTCAAGAGTGACAACGCATTTGTGACTTCGATTGAAGTTGTTCGCAGCTGTCCGTGGGCTGCATTAGGCACTTACCATCAGCTGGGCTGTTTGCTTGTTTGTCGCCAATCCGATTAATTTTCAAGCGTGGTAGAGCCAAGCGGCGGCTTTAGTTGCTGCTCGAATGGGCCGGCTCGACCGGTTTGGTACCACGGCCTCGCAGAATACCGGGGTGAAGTAGAGGCATCTTGTGCTTATGCGTTTCGTTCGGTGAGTGAGGTAACCGGAGGCCCACACCCCCTCCCTATTCCCCTCCTCTTCCCTCCCATCTCCCAAATATCCTTAAAGACCGGCAACGCACCTGCAGCATCTATGGTGCTGCAGATGTACGTGGGCGACGGTAATCACTACCATCAGGTGAACCACGTATTCGTTTGCAGTTTATTTTTCAAATTATCGTTCGTTATTTTGTTAATTATAATTTTGTTTTTTTTAATTACAGCGAGAATGGGTTTGTGACAAAGCGAGCTACGTGCCATGGTCGCAAGCTATCAACTTTTTGGGCTCCATCTTTGGCGGCATTGTGTGTGGCACTCTTGCGGACATATATGGCCGACTACCTGTGCTCATATGTAAGTGAACATATAGGAATATACCTAACTTAATATCTAACCATGATATATCCATCGCCATTGCAAATGATAACTTTTGGCCAATCACCGAACCCGTATGTGTGTGCATATGTGATAAGATCGAACAATGGGTCAGATTTATTTACCATATAGGATATTTTCCCCAAATGCTAACCTCCATGCGCGTGGTGCACCCTGCTCGCTGAAAAACGTGAGTGCAACGTTTGAGTGACAGGCAATCGGGGCTGAAAGATGTACTAAGCCTGTATAGTTACAGGCCGTGAGACATACCGTCTTAATCCTCAAGAGTGACAACGCATTTGTGACTTCGATTGAAGTTGTTCGCAGCTGTCCGTGGGCTGCATTAGGCACTTACCATCAGCTGGGCTGTTTGCTTGTTTGTCGCCAATCCGATTAATTTTCAAGCGTGGTAGAGCCAAGCGGCGGCTTTGCTGCTGCTCGAATGGGCCGGCTCGACCGGTTTGGTACCACGGCCTCGCAGAATACCGGGGTGAAGTAGAGGCATCTTGTGCTTATGCGTTTCGTTCGGTGAGTGAGGTAACCGGAGGCCCACACCCCTCCCTATTCCCTCCTCTTCCTCCCATCTCCCAAATATCCTTAAAGACCGGCAACGCACCTGCAGCATCTATGGTGCTGCAGATGTACGTGGGCGACGGTAATCACTTACCATCAGCTGGGCTGTTTGCTTGTTTGTCGCCAATCCGATTAATTTTCAAGCGTGGTAGAGCCAAGCGGCGGCTTTAGTTGCTGCTCGAATGGGCCGGCTCGACCGGTTTGGTACCACGGCCTCGCAGAATACCGGGGTGAAGTAGAGGCATCTTGTGCTTATGCGTTTCGTTCGGTGAGTGAGGTAACCGGAGGCCCACACCCCCTCCCTATTCCCCTCCTCTTCCCTCCCATCTCCCAAATATCCTTAAAGACCGGCAACGCACCTGCAGCATCTATGGTGCTGCAGATGTACGTGGGCGACGGTAATCACTTACCATCAGGTGAACCGCTTGCTCGTTTGCTGTCTTTTCCATAAAAAAAAAAGATGAACGTCAGACACACCATTATCTTCTACTGAAATGACAAAGGTTTCCCTCCAGAAGTAAGTGTCGTGGTGATGGTGGTGGTGTGGCAAATTTCACAACTCAGACAGTGTTTATTTGCCGAGCTTATTATTTTACATAGCTTTAACATTTTAGTGGCGAATGTCTTCGGCTGCGTGGGCGGGGTTGCGACAATCTTTACGAAAGGTTTTTGGGATTTCTCCGTCTGTCGGTTTATCGTCGGAATGTCCTGTGACAGTTGCTTTTTAATTATATATATTCTTGGTAAGTTTAGTAAAATTATTTCCATTTATATCAAGAATCACACACTAACAAATTGTAAACCTGTTTTAAGTATCCTTAACCACGAAAGTCTTAACCATCAACAGCAATTCTATTATTATTATTATTATTATAGCAGATTTTATTATTCATTCTTGAAAATTAAACAAAATGCATCTAATAGAGGTCATATCAGCGGCTGGAGCCAGGAACCGCAGTCCAACAAAGTTCAAAACACGAGGACAACTAAAAAAGCTGTTGAGATCAGAATGGCGGTCCTGTGCCGATATTGTCCAGTACAGTAGTTTCTCGTCTCAACGGCAGAAGGAACGCTCCGGCTTGCCGCGAGCCTCTCTACTAAGACGTCAATTACGATATCCATTGGAAAAAAGACGATGGCAGTCTCTTACGCTGCCACCACATAGGTCATGTAGACTACACGGATCAATATGTGTGCTCATGTGTATCAAAGCCAAGGGTCATGATTAAAAAAAAAACAAATCATCACGACTCCATTAATACGACGAGGCTCTGGATATATCGGGTAGCTGTCGGTACAGAAGACTTTACAACCACTATCTGTCCTGGGAGACGAATGCTACTTAAATACCTATGTATTATGTGCAGTAACAGAAAAGTTTTACCACCCACTGTATACAACTTCTGTTATAGCGACAGCGAAAGCTTCGACTGTCACATCTTAAGCAGATGGGAAACAAATGAGAGGCGGGAGATTGTTTCTGTGTATAACTTTACTGCTATCCCTTATCTCACCACCAGTGTTGGAGTACGTGGGAACTCGGTACCGCACTTTCGTAGCAAACATGTCGATCTCCCTGTATTTCGGAAGTGGCTGCATGCTGTTGCCCTGGCTTGCATTGTGGATAGCGAATTGGCGTTATCTGATGCTGGCCACGTCGCTGCCTATGCTCATAGCATTCCTCACACCGCTGCTGGTGCCGGAGAGCGCTAGGTATGTTCTGAAATTCGTAACCAAAAAATTTATTGAATATTGATTTTTTATTATTAAATTTAAAATGAGGCAATTTGCAGATGGCTGATTTCAAAGGGTAGAGTGGATGACGCTGTAAAGCTCTTAAAGAAATTCGAGAGAATCAATAAGTCTAAAATTCCACAGAAAGTGTTGGATGATTTTATAGTAAGTAGAACTTACCAGTTAGAATCCAAATCAAATATAGAATTTTATTTAAATCCAACCTAATACAGAATTTTAATTATTTTCTTACAAAGACTATAATTGAAATTCTATATTTGGAATGAAACTATTATTTACAGATTTTATCGCGTTTAATTTTGTTTTTAAGTTCCCGACGTTTCGATTGCTTTACAGCAGCCGCGGTCACGTGGGCACTGAGGTCTAAGACGTCCTGACGTCATAGTTAACTTGGATCCACGTAGAATGTGCTCATAATATCTTGGGTTCGCGTTTCTTGGTTTTAGATTTAATTTCATTTATTACTGTGGGATCCAGTGGTCACCTTGGAACCGGGAACCCGGTGGTTGCTTATCTTCTCTATTAAAATTTGGTTATTTTTTTTATTTCAATGGCCTCGCAAATAATCCTCTTAAGGTTCCTAAACGCAGGCGGTAAATTTAAATCTGGCCCTTGAGTCATTGTAACCAAATTTAACGTTGCCGTTATTGTATTATAAAAATAGTTGGTAAACCGGTTTCAAGATGTTTTTGATATCAATATTTACTAAAATACTTACTCAAAAAATTTCCTTGCTTTAGTTCGTCTCGATGACAACTAAAGAGAAGGACGAGAACATCCTGGTGCTACTGAAGACGCCATCACTCCGGAAGATGGTGGGCTTTTTAATAATCGCTTTCATGGCGGTGGCGGTGATATTTGACGGCCTCATCCGCATGTCGGAGAATCTCGGCCTGAACTTCTTCCTCACCTTCACCGTTACTTCCGCCACGGAGATACCGTCGATCGCACTGCTAGTGGTGTTGTTGGACAGGTAAGTGAACATGTGATTTAGCAATTAAAGTTGAATTATGTTTATTTGTTGACTGTAACTTCGTGTGTGTTAAAGAATCGGTCTGCGAATCAGCAGACACAAGTTCGATCTCCTGTGTAGATGACTCTCACCAATGAGCTTTTCGAAACTTAGACACTTCGTCACTCAGATGACGATAGGCTCACCGCGTCGTGTTGTCTCAAAAAAGCTCAGGTCAAAAGTGGAGTTGAAAAGTTTAAAATGTGTAGACTCTAACAACCCAGTAATATGGAAGTTGAGAAGAAGATTCCCCCTTAAAACTCTACCTCTCAAAAATCCAACCATCTTTTTCTCGGAGAGAAGTGTGCAGTGAATACAATAATGTTCTTTCACGTTCACCAACTAGATAGTTATCATTGGGGTAGGATAGTTATTACAGTGAAGCAAACTCACTCGTATTCCTCCTCAGACGTGTTGCTTTCGTTTCTCTGGCAATACCAGAGGAAGGGTAACAGGCAGTATATGCAACACTGTGGCTATCACAATGCACGCAAACCGGAAAGTGTGCGATGGCGTCGCAGTAAATTACTACAAGTAATCAACACTTTGTTTGAAATGTTTTTTTTTTTCGGTAAGGGGGCAATGATGCCGAGGCCTTGAAGGTTATTTGTATGATGTGAGGGATGACGTTGAGGGGATTCGGGAGAGGGAAGTGGGCCTTCGGTTACCTCACACACCGAACGAAACGCAGAAGCACAAGAAGCGTACACTTCACGCCCGGTATTCTCCGAGGCCGTGGTAGTACCCCGGCCGAGCCGGCCCATTCGAGCGGCAGTAAAAGCCGCCGCTTGGCTCTCCACGTAGTAGAGACTTTAAAGTTTTGAGAATTTCATCCCTATATAAATACAACACATATTCAATGTCTTGGAATTATCCTCCGTTTTTCTTTTCTACAGATTCGGCCGACGAATGCTTGTATTCGTGCCGATAATTCTGTCCGGCGTTTTGTCTCTTATTACAGCGTTTGTTCCTCGGGGTGAGTGAAGCAACCTTTACTTTCATCACTATCTGTCTGTCTAAGTCCATTGTGATATTTAGTTTTTTTACATTTCCGAAAAACTTGAGCGTAGTGTGTATGTATGTTTTGTGGAAGGCCTGTCCATGCTCGGCACGCTGAGTAGGATGCGTTAACGAGCACAGAGCCAGTATGCTGGACATAGTCCTCAGCGTGAAAGTGCCAGCAAGCCGGCAGTATGCTTCCGGGTGGTTTTCGCCCATACTCACTACACTGGGCAGGCGTGTCGATGAGAGCAATGTCGGTGTCTCTGCAGCTCTCCATCTCCAGTCAATCGGATTAAAGATCGGTAAAATGTTCCACTTTGCACCATCAATCATCGCCAGAGCCTCGTTTGCTAACCTGACCTGCGCTTAGCTTAACGGTTGAGCTCGGGACGAAAGAAGTTTCCAACTTGTACACAATGGAACACAACAACTCATTTGGTTTTATTGCTTCTACGTATAGGCTTTGGCTGGAGACGAAGGAGCGTGTCAAGATAAATGAGCTAATTTTGTGGGGGTTTTTTTTATTATACTCTACGTCGGTAGTAATACAACCAGGGACGCAAGCAATAGTTGGTTTTGTTCATAATAGTCGTGGTGGCAGTGTATGAAAAACTGCCATTCATTTTCTTTCCGAGGGTGTCATAAGATCGACATGTCATTAGTCGACCTAAGGGAAAACCCTTGAAAACCCAGTTTTGATCATTATATTAAATGTATTAGTTTTGTATTAAATGTAAAAAAACATCTAAAAATAATCATTATATTTATTGTGTTAGGACCCCTGTAGCGGTAATACCCGTCCTCCAATTGGTTCCATTCGTCTCTATGTGTGGAAAGTCAGGACCATAATTATCCGGAGACAGTTGCTAAGTCATCATTCCACCAAGATAGTGCAGTAACCTTCTTTAAAATGCTAAACCTAAATAGATATTGTGCAAGCCGTTTGATACTGAGATTAGCAACCCGCCAGCTGATAGCTAACCTTGTCTTGCAGTGGACTTTTTTTTATTGGATTGGGGTGACGATTGCGTTAAAAGTCCACTTGATGGTATGTGCACCTCCTGGACACCTGCAAATAAAGTCGATCGAAGGAGGTTACAGATGTTGTCACCCCAGAGGACTAAGACGGAACGCCTAACAGCTTGCAATTATACTATCTCAGTATACCTTTCAAACCGGAACGCAACAGTGGTTGCCCTGCTGCTTAGACGGCTCCAAGATGAGGAGGATCCTATCCCCTTGAACTTTTTAAAGGATGATGAAGAAGGTGACATAAATATTTGATTCCGCGTGGGCAGGAGCGGCGACCGTGTCGCTGGCGGTGGCGGCGCGGTTCCTCACCAACATGTCGTACGGCGCGGTGATCCAGTGGACGCCGGAGCTGATGCCCACGGCCGCGCGCGCCTCGGGCGCCTCGCTGGTGCACATCAGCTCGTTCGCCGCCGTTGTGCTCTCGCCCTTCATCGTCTACTCGGTGAGTGAGAGCTGAGGTTTTACGCAATCGTGTGCCTGGTCAAGTCCACCGCTGGACATTTCCATGAAAGCTATTTCAAAAGATAATAGATGCATAGAAGATTTGCCTATTCTGAGGCGGCTTGGCGAGTGCAGTGCCGGTATATTCAGTTTAACGATGCCCCATGTCTATTATCACACCAGGCAGTGGGATGCGGCTCACAACTTGTAATTATCCTGGCGCTCTAAACCTTACAAACCGGAACACAACAGTAGTTGCACTGCTGTTTGCTGGCGGAAACGGGTAAGAGTATACGGGTGGTGTCTACCCGGACCACTCTTAGGCAGAGAAGGAGTCCAACAGTTAGAGATGTAGTTTGTGGGGTATGTTCCGCGTGTCTCCAGATGAGCCCCACATTTGGATTTTTTTATTCACTTTTAGACTTGTTATTATTATTACAATCAGTTAACGAGCACACTTTAATAATGCATATAACATGCATTATTAAAGTGTGCTGCCAACCGTCTATATAACCTTCCTGTCATACTCGGGCGTTCTCAATGACCAAAGGAACGCGCATGGGAAGGCCTGCCACTCGTCATAGTGGCAGTGGTCGCCTTCGTCGGTGGCGCAATGGCGCTGTTTCTGCCGGAGACCGCGGGGCGCAGCATGCCGCAGACCATGGCGGACTGGGAGGCTCTGGCCAAGAACACGTACCAACACAAGTAAGCTCTAAAATCTGATGCGCATTCCGGTTCTAACTTTAACAATGTACTTACGTAATTAGCCACAGATGGCGAACGCTGATCTTCACATCCACGGAAGGTTATTTCCGCTTTCTTCTTCTATCATTTGCACCGTTTGACAGTATCGGGTGAAGTGTTAAAGAAATGTCCAAATACGGTTCTACTACATGCGCCCTGATCATGATCAGTGGGAGAAATTACCCATGGATGAAAATCAAAGCTTAATAGATGTATTCTCTTTTTTTAATTCTTCTGTCAACTTTTATGGTCCTAAACGGGTTTTGGGGTAGTTGTTAAAAAAATGCGTGCTAAATTCTCTGAAATCATATCAAATGGATATGATCATTATCGCATTTGAAAACGTTAATCCGTTAATTAAAAGGCCATAATTTTATAGCGTAGAAAGTCCTGAAACGTGGTGGGGAAATCACATCAAAGTTTTTTCAATTTGGCCGAAGGAACCCTAAACATTTCCCGGTTAAAAAGTATTCTAAGTTACTACTCACTATATCCTCTGCCTTTTAGTAGAAGACTGGTCTCTCTTAAGTGTCCGGACAAACAGATCGAGAGACAAACATTTTATAAACGTGTTTTTGAATTTTTGTACTCGTAACTTGCAAAATTCCATATGAACCAAGAAAAAGAGCTGTTATTTCCAAAACACCGACAGACACTTATTATTTATATTTACTATAGATAGCATAGGTAAGTGTTATCCTATGGGTCGTAGGGTGTTGTTATAGAACCTTCCTCAATGGGCTAACTAAAAACATTTTTTCTAATCGATCTAGTTCAAGAGGTTAGGAAGTTCAAAGATAAAAACTTTTCAGCTTTATTATATTACATTTCTAGTACATTTTATCGCATTTTCCAAAGAAGAAGAGCTATGCACGAATACACGCGTCCATCCATTGCAACGGCCAGTTTCAAACGAAGTATGTACTTTCCCGGGTTATGTCGGGATCTGCATTAAGCGAAACACCACGGATAAGCGATACGCTTTTGGCCCGGCGGTCTTAACAGCTTAGGCGTAAAAGAAGAAGCGAGCGCGCTCTGTGCTGTGCTGCTCGCCTGCGCAGCACAGCATGACGTTGCATCGGCGAAGATGTCTCTACAAACAACAGTTTTAATTTACGTGATATGCTTTAAACAAAATATGTATTTAGCTTGATAAGGATTTATATTTTTGTACCAAAACTGATATTTTTAGTTAAAGTATTTCATAACGTCTACTTCACTACTTTATCGATAAATTGGACTTACCTTTGTTAATAGACATTTGCTCTATCGGACTTTTATGTAGAACTATTTAAGAGCAATAATATATTTATCGCTCAGTACTTACGAAGCGCACTCGAAAATTTATCTCCGACGACTGCGGTTTTGCCGGCTTCGTGAAAGTTTTTTGAAATATGTGAATGTACTCGACAAATATCCATAAATTATGTACTTAAACCTTCATCATAAAAGACTCTGTCCGTTAGTTTAAACCAGAATAAAACTCATTCGTTAGTTTCGGTGAAAACTGTGCACAGACATACAGACAGGCGTGGAAGGGATTTTGTTTTATACTAATTATTGATGAAGCATTATCTAGGTACCGCTCACGTGTTCAGAAATACCTTTCTAAAATCTTCTTAACTATTTGTCCAAACGTTTTAATTTAAAGATCTTCGTGATATGCTGTAAACAATGAATGTATTTAATTTGAATGGATTAAAATGTTTATAGCGAACTTTTTCGAATTTTCGATAATTTGGGACTTTTTTGTAGATCTGATCAAGGGCAACGATACGGCCGTGCATTATCTTGACCTTTCGCTAACTACTTACGCAGCGCACGCGAAAATGTCTCTCCAACGACTACTCTTTTGCTGACTTCATGCAAGTTTATCAAAATATCAACTGATCTACTTGAAAAATCTCCATAGATTATAAACACAAACCTTCCTCTCGGAACACTTGATTAATTAGTGTAAAGTTATACTATGTTAGGATAAACACAGCAAGTATTTTTTAAATTTTTTGAAAGGGGGCAAACGAGCAAGCGGCTCTCATGATGGCGAGTGATTAGCCCACGTACATCTGCATCACCAGAGAAGCCACAGGTGCGTTGCCGGCCTCAAAGGATATTTGGGAGATGTGTGGGAGGATGAGGAGGAGGATGGAGAGGGGGAAGTGGGCCTCCGATTACCTCACTCACCGAACGGAACGTAGAAGCACTAGATGAGGCGTGAAGTAAAGACGCCGGTATTCTGAGTGTAATAGTTAATTTTCGATAACACTCGCAGAACTAAGAAAACTCGAATAACAAGTGTTGAGCAAATTATGCATGCCCCACCTCTACGCCGACCATATAATTATGTTCACAAATTACGTTCTATTTTAAGTTTGTATTTTTAGAACAATTTGCTGACTGCATGAAATTGATTAACTAAATTAATTGTACTTTTGTTAATTGTAATTAAAGACCGGATGCGTGTTTTGTTGGCTGTTTTTTTTTGTAAATGGAAGGTTTTATTGTCTGTGACAAACTCGCATGTCCAATTAGAGTTTTGTTATTAGATTTGACTTACAAAGGAAATATATTACGAGCACCCATTGATCAGTGTTAACCCCCCTCTTGTCGAATCGTTTGGCGCAGTGGCTAAGCATTTGGCATAGCAGCAGGGCCCGCACGGTGTAAGTATTTGACAGGCCTTCACACAATATTGCTCGGGGTCTGAGTGAATGTGCAATTTATGTTTGTAAAACACCTCCATGTCTCCAAGGAAGAAAGTCCCACGACACACGTCACTGCGTCACTTAGTTCCTTGTTTACTTTAGAATCGAAATAAACTGTTTTAAGAAAATGACTGTCACGTTTGGCACAGAATAACTAGAAGTTTCTTTTGGAAGCTCAAGATTGGTGTACTACTCAGGGAGAGGACATGTTCTCTCCCGAGAAGGGGCCAGTGGGGTCGCGGTGGTGTGCGAAAGCGTTCCCGTGACCCTGCCGACATGCGGCGAAGGTGGAGCACCATGGGGTTTTAGTGCAAGCCCGGCATAACCTGTCCGTGACCCCGAGAGAGCGGGTATGCGTAAGGCATTTCCCCATTAAATTAACAAAAAAAAAAAGGTGTTTATAATCACAGTCACAGTCACGTGATTATAATAAAAATAAATAAAAGATAAAATTAATTTGGGAGTGCCTTATCCGAAATAATTTTAATAGCTTTGTCTAACTTTTCTAACTTTTACTTGTCCTGGTCTGTATTGAATTCACAACTACATACGTAGATACTGTTGGCAGAATAGGTATAGTTTCTACTCAGGTCCTACAATACACCGGCACTCGGCTTGACTCCTCCCCTACCTTTCGAGTTAGTAATATTATCTCTTTAATTTTTTTTCAATTTCAGTAATAATAAACATATGTTTAGTAATACTACACATATCTTACTGAAATTGAGAAATTCTTAATGACGGGTATGTAATTTGCAAAAGCGTGTGATTAACCTCCGGCACAAAAAAGGGGCGATTTAAATTTGCCCTTTGCCTATCTGTGGCATCCAACCGCTGGACGGGAAAGCTGAAATGAAAGTTTGTTCAGCCACTTAAAAATCATCAGCTCTTTTCCCAGTTGCTTTAGAGAATGATCCATTCATACAATAGATTTTATATTTTACTTCCACTTGTCTGATCGGCTTGCAATTTACATTATGTAAATCCAATGATACTGCAATTGTATGTTGGCAATGTTGACCCAATGCTGCCATCTCGACAGTTGTTTCGGCTGGTTTTATTTTAGTTATTTATATCTTGTTATATCATTTAGGTACTAAGTATCGCGATAAGATATTACCTTAGTCCTGTTCCCGCTTGACCATTTCCATTTTTAGAATTCAGTTTAAAGGTTATAAAATTTCCAAATAAAGTATGAAGCCTTGAAGTTCCAATAAAAAGTATGCGATTCATACGTAATACCGCGTGTGAATGTTGATACTTCAAAATGTATTGTATGAGCTCGCCCTAAATGCGAATGTTGTTTACATAATTTTGCGCTGTATCTCCGTACAGATAAACGCTGTGTTGTCTTATTTCACCGAAATTTATGATGCAGATAAGTGCTGGCAAAAAAGGCGATAAAGAAATTCTTTAATTGTCGTAACGTTGGCATTACACCATAAATGTCATGTTGATCAGTTTTTTTTTCAATTGCATACAAAATAAATGTACATGTTCCTCGCTTGGCATTCACGTGTAACGCGTTTCACGTTACTCACAGGTAACGTTAGGATGTATTCATATTGTAAAGAAAGAAAGAAGATTTTAATAAGTATTTATTAAAAAGTGTATTTATTATAATCACATTTTCTTTTCTTTATATTTCCTCTGCCTTTCGGAATTAACTATCGGCGCCGTCTACAAAATATATTAAATCATCATTGTCGGTCTGTTATTATTAATCATCCTTTGGTTACAGTTAAAAAAAGATAAATTAGACTTTGATAAGCGTATAGAGGAAGATAATTACAATACGAGTAATATTGGTTGGCAGCTTAATTCGAAACAGTACTAACCTATTTTTACCTGATTTCTTAATACAGTTAATGGGCGGATGTCGTAGTGTTAAAGATGTCTGCTGAGCAACAGGATTCAATTACCGGGACCCGGGAAAAGTGTTATTTCGTTTTTTATCAAGAAAATAGAAGAAACCCTTCTTCATATGCTACCGAAATTATTGGTTATGGGTGCAATTGCTATGCTAAGCAATTATGATTTAGGCCTAGAATGTGGACAATTTTATATGTATAAGTAAATCAATTTTTATGAGAACGAGCTAGCGGCTCACCCATTGGTAAGTGATTACCGGCACCCACGAACATCTACAACACCAAGGAGCCACAGATCGGAGGGATGATGAGGAAGGGCGTAAGGAAAAGTTGGGGGAGGGGGAGTGGGCCTCCGGTACCTGAATCACCGAACGAAACGCGGAAGCACATGGCGCCTCCACTTCATGCCGGTATTATGCGAGGCCGTGTTACTGCCCCGGTGGAGCCGGCCCATTCCAGCAGCAGCAAAAGCCACCGCATGTCTCTTCCACGTGTGAATGCTAATTTTTGCGCGAAAACGTACATGAAACAGTAATTCGTCTGTGATTACGATCTCGCTTGCAATCATTGAGGTGAGTTTCAAATGAATACGACGAAAATATGGTAATTCGATTTATTTTATGTCCGCGAAATACGATGTGATGTGCCGACGAACATAAAACAGAAGAATGCAAAGAAATGTTTGTTGCGAATGTGCGAGTAACGACATACATCATGAAACAGCCTTTATTTAGGCGAGTAACGTAACTTTACTAACATGTAAGTGAAAACAGTTGACATAACCTAAAAAAAGAACGATATAAACACGGTAATTATACATTATTGTACATAACAACATGATTCGTCAGATAAGGTATGTTTAATAACAGTAACTACTTTCCCTAAAAAGCTGAACTCCCGTTATTCAACTGCAAATCCGAATTGTTGTTCGTTTGACACACAATTATCACTTCTCTCCTTCATCTCCTTCATCATCTTCGTTTTTTTTTCGGCGTTTTGCGTAAAGTTCGCCAATAACTTAACAATTCACAAGCTCAGCAGACTAAGCAGAGTCTGGTTTAAAGTGAAAGTCTGAGGTAATCCAAGTGTTTTCATCCCCTTAAAATTTTCTCGAATCTATGTGTTGAGTTACATACAACAAATGAAAAACAATGTTGTTAGGACCACATTAGTGTGTTATCACTCACCAACAAAAACAACTAATGGAAATGGCGTCTTCCATTTGTCTCGCCATCTCGCTGCATAGTTTAGTGTTGCGAAAATTTAAATGTTGTCGCATATGGTACAATATCACGATTTATTGGATAAAAACTATTTTACTACTCACGGTATAAAAACGTATTTTTTTTGTAGGTATTAAAATCCAAAATAACCACTTCACGGGCAACGTACATCGAGATAGTTAAAGCAGTATAAATAAGTTGGTTAGCCAAATAATTGTGAATGAAGTTATTTTTACTAAAAAGCTCATTTAAATCACACTTTTAGTTATTTTTCATGAGAGCAATACGCATGCGACCGTTACTTTTTTTTGAAGTGAAAATCTACATTTTACAAATACTAATAGAATCATATTTAAAGCACACCACTAATAGAAATAAATGTGGTATCGGCGTAGGAATCTGTCACCCACTTTCTTCCCGTGAATGGCGTAGGAGTCGACTATTGGAAAGCCTAGAAAATCTCATGGCGGATTATATATGTATCGGATGAAGCCGCTGAAGCTGCACCTGCGTCCTCGAGGCCGCAAGTGGCGGATTCAGCGGATCTCGGAAATATCCAAATTGTACGTAGACAGGCGGATGTCGGGTAGCAGCCGATAGAGTTAGGCGCGTGGCGTTTGGTACTGCGATCCTCAACCTCGCCAAGCGCGTTTATTATGGCGAATGGTGTTATTGGGGAAGGCATGTGTCAAGCAGTGGACGATTAAGCAGGCTAGTGGTGAAGTGGAAGAGGTATGAGATCAAAATAAGTGTTATTTTAAGAACTTCATATAGAATACCTATTATTAAGCCTACGCCGTACGTAATTTGAAATAACAAAAAGTTAAATTACCTGTTTGAGAAAAGGCCTTCGTTCAATATTTGAAATGGTTTTTTGGATTCGAGAAAGATTCATCACGCTGCTCCAATGCGGGTTCGTTATCTACACATGTCCTCGAAATATATTAGTTTAATTATTTCTCACATACGAAGGTTTCCTCGCGATGTTCTCGAACCCAGGTTACGCGTGTACAATGAAATTAGAGCGAGCTGCCTTGACCACTAGGCCACCACGGCTGTGTGACAGACAGACAGAGATATATATGCATTGATAGCACTTATGTTACCCATGTTTTAACATTGTTACAGATGTGTACAGACTTATACATATTAACCTTATATTGTTTTCAGGAAACAAAACAACAACGAAATTGCAACCGAGGCCTCAGTGAGCAGATGACATCTACATATCCTTCACTTCCAAATTTATTATTTTACAATAAATTGTAAATTTAATCGAATATTTCTTTTGTTATTAGATTATTTTACAGCCATATAATACCATGACAAAGAGTGACAGATAGGGAGAGAGAGACAAAGATAGATATAGAGAGGGAGAGAGACACTCTGGCAACATACTGGCGGAAATTCATACTAATATGAAACAACCCAACCCCCTAGACCAATGACGGAGAGCAGTTTCTCTAGAGCAGAGGTTCCCAGACTATTTTTATCATAGACCACTTTTAAAATTTAGCTGGTCCCGTTGGAGCCCCTGCAGCTACATTTCTATCATATTCCCAAAACTCGACAAAAAATGTAAAGATTAGATCTAACTATGGAAATTTGCGTCGCGGCAGAGTTCCAACCACGAATTGACAACTTGTTCTGACACTGGCAAACACTAACATCGATTCACTTTACTTTACTTCACTTTTCGAAATTACAAGTAACAGTCGCTGAGCTTCTTAAAATATTATCTGCCAACATTGATAGGTGAAGTCAAGCCAACATATTAGTTCTTCACTATCGAAAGAAAATCAATTTTCGTGACCCCCGCTTAGGAATTGTGAACCCCATTTTTTTGTCACACCAACGTAGACCCCCGTCGAGTCTCCCGTGGAGCCCTGGGGGTCCACCTGGACCACTTTGGGAACTAAGGCTCTAGAGCAAAAGAACACGAGCTTTGTGCACATGCACATAAATACGTCTCCCTATCTGTGCATGACAAATAATCCATGCATGATGTGCCAGCTTATATGCTGGCATACCATATTGGCGTTTAATGGAAAAGCCTATGTTTACCTGTGGGCATATACGGACTGTTAAATAAAAATCCTTTTAATTTTAACCACAAGAATTTTAATTAAGTCACTCAGTAAAGTAGGGAAAGCTTAAGAGAAAACGCGAAAACTGCCGCTTTTTAATTAAGCTCGTACATACAAAATCTATTTAGGTAGTTCTAGGACAACATACGCGCGTAGTGTCAAGGCAAACACTTATAGGAACTAGACTTAGTAAAACTTTGGCTTCGTTCCAGCAAGGTCTGTACTGAATGTTTATATGCTGCGCCTGTGACATTACTTGTCCAGTCAAACCCATTTTAAATATCGTTCGACACTCGTTATTTTTTTTTAATCTATAACCGTTTCGTACGGTAGCTCTTGTGGAGATGTAACAAGCAAAAGAAACTCTTCTGAGGATAGACTTTAGCAATATTTTTAATAGATTTTATACATACAACAACATGACTCCATCAAAGGTTGACTGGTAGAGAATGCTTCTGGCATTAAGTCCGCCTATATACATTCTCATGTATATGAAGTTTAATAAATAAATAAATGACTCCATGATAATTTTAATTATTAGATTCTAGTTATTGTAAAGTTACAAAAATATACCTAGAACTAATAGGAATAAGGAATACACCAGCAGGCTAAGGAAGTATGGTTCACAATAAAAAGATAATATAAAATAAATCCCATACGAGAGCTATGAGAATATAAAGCAAATACTGACGATAGCGTAAAATCTGACCGACCTCGACAGCACCGACGTCTATTGTCTTTTTTTTCGTATCGCTTGGGAGAAAGGTGCTCGTCACCTACCAGCCACTGAAGGCAGTGTCTGGTTATGACGGGATCAGTATTGAAGATACCGGACCGACTAAAGCCCCCACGGTTTAGATATACGCTGTTGGCCCGGTGGCCTTTACAGCTTCGGCGGTAGGAATATCTAATGTCGTTTAGCGCTGGGTGTTTATTTATAGTACTCGTCTCAATCCACCCGGTACCAGATGTAGCCTTTTGCGTTAAGTTCGAAGTAAAGGTCAGAGACGGTGTTACGCGGCGAAATATACTGAGACCCACAAAAGTCAATCTTGTGTGTATTGTAGAAATATTGTTTTCGGCTGCGATACAAAACTTGGAATTAGTTACAAAATCGTTAAATAATAAATTAGTCCCAGGCTTTAGTAATCCAAACAAAAACATGAGCCGTGGTAGCACTGTAGACAAGGCGCTCACTTTAGTTAGTTCTTAGCTTTAATAGACACACGAGTGTGAGTGACCTGGGTTCGATCCCCGGTGGCGGCACCACAAAAATTGTTAATATCAATTTTAAGTGCTGTATTTACCACGTGCTCGGCGGTGAAGGAATACATCGTGAGAAAACCTGCATGTCTGAGAAATAATAAAAAATATTATTTCAAGGATGTGTGAAGCCCACCAATCCGCACTGGAGCAGCGTGGAGAGCCCTTCCGGGATCCAAAAAACCCTCCCAGATATTGGGGAAGGAGGCCTTTGCCCAGCTCTGGGTAAGGCTGCAAATTTTTTAGTAAAACAATCATATGATATAATAGTTTAAGTTTATTTTTCGGACAGACCGAGAGACAGAAAATGTTTAGATAAGTAAACTTTGAATTCGAATACTACACTGTTTTATTTATTTGCATTTGATAGATTAGTCCATTACTAATAAAATAGTATTGTTTAGTGTAAATCTTCAGCAGTATTTAAAATATTATAATTGATCTTTACAGAATGCGTATACATTCTTTTTGATATTTAGTGATTTTTTTTTATTTATAATGGTCGTAGTTATTTCGAAATAGATATTGTTTTACAAAAAAAATTTTTTTTTTTCAGTTTAATGACCTCGGCAAGGGCGCCGACCCTAGAATTTTATTGTAGGCGCATCGGCGACTTCATATTCAAGACTTTTTTTTCCTTACGCGACATCTGTTTCTGCAATTTGTAATTGTATACAAACGTGTAATTGAAAAAAACCAAGAGGAAATTGTGTAAACGAAGATAGTATTTTTCAACAGAGAAATATTAAAGTCCGTCTGTTCACTAATACGAACCTTTGTACATTCATTTTATTTTTTCTATCTTCATGGAACCTGTCTGGTATCCCAGGTTCCATTTGATAAATCCAGACTCACTGTATGCCCCCCACACGGCGCGAGCCTAGTAGCTAGCGAGATTGTACGTACGGCAACGCACTCGCAAGCCGTGCGAGGCCCTTTGACGCATCCCTCTATCAATTTGCGGGCCTTCTGCTAGCGAGCCTCTACCGCCGAAGATGTAAAGGCCACCGGGCCAACAGCGTATCTACCGTGGGGGGTTTTATTCGGTCCGGCAGCTTCAATGCTGATCCCGACGTAACCAAATTAAAACTTAAAAAAAAAGCTTCCCGCTACCTCTACACTCACGCACACGATTTGTCTCGTGTCTCGGCAAAACGTACAACGGTGTTCATATTAAGGCTGTGCTAAAGCTTTAGATGCTGCTGTAAATAGTCCACAGGACATAGGCCTCTCTCGAAAGGAGCACTTGCTATCGGAAACACCTCGCACCTTAGACGCTGCTGTCCGTCATCGGTCTTAAGTTAAGTTACGGTAGATCTTCCGATTTTCAACGCTTTTCCCTTAGTAGTAGACTATTCCGATACCCAGGGGAAGAAAGGGGGTGGCAGGTTCTTACACCGATGTCAACATATTTTTTCTACAATTTAATTCGCGAATACCGCGGGAGCAATGTACCACGACTTTTTGAGTACATTTTTGTTTGAGTATTCATTGCTATAATGCATTTGCCCTCAGCGAATATGAGCAAATACTTATCACCGTGGTCGTTGTTATCTAAGAGTGCATCAGAATTCCATGTTATTAAAACATTCGGTGATTGAGTGTAGCTTGACATATTATATTGTAGACAAGTGATTCCCAGACCACCAGCTGATCAGGGACTAACGATAACGAACAGAACTAAGTCTAGTTATTTTGAACTGACGTACAGTTGCGTACGTCAGTTCAAAATAGTAGCTTTGTTGGATATCGCATGGGTATAATCGATTACGGTAAAACATACCGTTGTGAAGGCAATATGAAGAAGACACAAATGTCATAATAATTATGTTAATATAAACGTGTACTAGATATTGAAATGAAACTATTTTAGTAAATTTATCACCAAATGTTGCGGATACTTTACGGCATGTGTGATCACGAAAGGACTGAGCTGTTAGACGTCCCGATGTCAAAGTTAACTATGGCTTCCTTCAGCTTAACTCAAAAAGTAAAAATTAAACCGTTGCAATCCGTAAACTTGTTTCATTTCAATTCGAGTTATGTATGTAAAAAACTTTTCCAAAATTCAGTTGATCCAATGATGAAAACGAGGCCACTTTCACCAATGCAGTGGTGCCGGCACCGGACCCCAGAGCTTTCACGAATCAAGCTTATGGTGTTTTTATATTATACTATTATGAGGTTATATATTAATAAAACTATCAAAAAAATAGTTGGTTAGGCTTTTGGTTTGCGAACTAAACGACGGCCGCTTTGCATAAAAACCTGTATTGCAGTCAAAGCCCTTAGGTCGGGTTAACGCCCCGGGTGTAATTACTTTAAAGGCCACAAAGAGGCTGCGAAAAGTACTTAAGTATAGATTAACACGTATACTTGAATAATAATTCATCTATGGTTCTAATATTATTATGTTAGTGTTAATGTTAAAAACTTGGCTAATTTAGTATTTAGGAAATAAAACGTCGAAAAATTTGCGAATTAGTAGTTACGGGCTGTATCGTCGATGGTAGTTAGACTTTCTCGATGTTAAAAATAATCAAGAAAAAAAAAGTTAATGAACTACGATAGCCTAGTGGTTATTTAAGTCCGAATCAGGAGACTCAGGTTCGATCCATTATGTGGTAGGCTCGTAACAATGAATTTTTCTAAACTTATGTACGATTAGTATCGTTGGCTTGGACACTAAAACGGCGCCGTTCCCCCACCTGTCCCGTTGTACCAAATAAATAATGCTGAATAGTCTAAAATGTTGGCCTCTGACCACCCCAGTGTTTTGTATATGGTGAGAGCTTATTAATTTAATAGAAGCTAAAGCCCTTCAGATCTTTTGATTCATGATTCATGATGATGATCCAGACATTTAATGATCAGGTAGTGAATGGTATTTGTTTTATACATTTTGTTTGTCTAAACTACAATACAATGGAAAATATAAAAACATATATTTTTTATTTTAAATTGTTCTGTATGTATATGTATATGTATATATTCACGCCTTGTCCCCAACGGGATAGGCAGAGACAATCTTCTTCCACTTGCTAAGGTCCTGGCATACGTCTTTCGCTTCTCCCACTTTCATCAATCTTCGCATCCATACTCGTTGCTTGAGAGTACTCTTGACCTGGCCTTTTTTCAGAACGTCTCCGATTTGATCGTGAAATGTTCGCCTAGGTCTTCCTCTCCCGACTCTACCATTTACACTCGCCTCATATATTTGTTTCGTCAACCTACTTTCATTCACCCTCTCCACATGTCCAAACCACCTCAGCATCCCTTTCTCAATTCGTGTCACTACATCGTCTTTCACTCCACAACGCTCTCTCATCACATTTCGAACCCTGTCAGTTATCTTCACATCAATCATACTTCTTAACGCTCTCATTTCTACTGCATTTATCCTACTTTGATGCCTCTTCTGCCATACCCAGCATTCGCTTCCATATGTTAGCGTTGGTACCAATACCCTCTATGCACAGCCAAACGAGCTTTGTGAGATATCGTCTGGCTGTTCATAAATGTATGGAATGCCCCATTCATGCCCCATTCACCATATTACCTGCTATCGCTCTCCTTTCAATGTCACATTCGTACCTTCCATCTCTCTTAAACATTGTTCCCAAGTAAACAAACTCATTCACTTGCTCTAAACTATCTTCCCTAATCTTGATACATACTTCCGTCATCCTCTCCTCTCTTTCAAACACCATAACCTTTGTCTTATTAACGTTTACTTTCATTCCCTTTCTTTCCAGTGCCCCATTCATTATTGTCACCATTGCCTGCACTTCCTCAGCCGATGACGCAAGTAAGTATAAGATCATCGGCGTAGAGCAAACATTTTACAGGCAACTCATTCATTCTTAGTCCACAATCCAAATTGTTATAGTTTAGATAATTCCGTAAAAAGTCCCAGCTATCTAATTATAACAATAAGTAGTAAACTCTTGTAGCTTCTATGTCATTACTACACGACTTCAGTAAATTCCACGCGTATTTAACACATTATGTTCTACCTAAATATAAAAACACCAAATAGTAGCAGCCTATAAATGCCCACAGCTGTGAAAAGGCCTCCTTCTCAAATATCGTAGAGGGTATTAGAGCCGGGAAGGGTCCGTAACGCTGCTTCAGTGCGGGTTGGCGGTTTTCAAATGTCCTCGAATTAATATTTTTTATTATGTCGCAGAGAAGCAGATCTCCTTGCGATGTTTTCAATCACAGACGTAAACGGAACACGTGGTAAATTAAGCACATAAAACTGCTCGTAAAAGTTTTGGTGGTGCCGGTACCGGGAACCCACGTCACTCGCTCTCTATGACACTAAAGCGAGCACCCTGAATTCTAGGCTCCTAACACCTACTATAAGTTATTTACACAATTTACCAGTTGAAGTTCTAGATAAGATAACTAATTGCTATACTAGCAAAATAATGTCAATCAAACTTAAAAAAATATTATCTAGATTTTAAAAAAAGTGTCGCGTGTGCTAGTGGCCTCATGCCTCAGTTAAACACCGAGTGGGTTTAAGTGGTATGTTATATGATAAGTTGTATGTTTACTTGTTAAATGTATTAAACAAATAAAAAAAAAAACAATGCCTTAATGCGTCTACCTATTTTACATTATTTCTATGACTATCGCGTGACTTAGAGGGAAGCGAACCCAGCACCCGTCGAATCCCAGCCGGAATCAACATTTATGCAACACACAAATTATTGACTCTGCCTGTTCTGTGTCCGATGCGTAAGCTTTGTATCGGATACAAAAAGGTTGGGACCAATTTAGTGTCTCTGTGTGAGCGAGTACTCTCGCTGCTTCTATAGCAAATACTGTGCAGTTAACCACTGCGGATAGTAAGTACTATCATAATTATTTTAAGGAAATTAAATGACACTAATATAGCTAAGAATTAAAACCCTAATGCTTCATGTTACTTTATAACGTGGACTATTAAAAGCTGTTTCGGAATACCTATGATTGGTCAATAAAGTTCTACGCTTCAATGTTATTGGTTAATAATTGGCGGGATTGCCGCAGTGCGCCGAAAGTTCTTTAAGGTGCCAACTCACTATACTGTAAATTGACGCGAAACTTAGAGAACTAAAAAAAGAACCGAAATGAATATGAAAGTAGTTAACTTCTGCAATGAATTAAGTAACTGTAATATACCTTACTTTTTTATTATAGGTTATTAACGTGGTAAGCAAATAATTTTTAAAATTTTAAATCTGTAAATTTAATTATATGAGAAAACATCATAAGTGGCAAATATTGGTCACCGATGGTAAACATATATTTAACTATTTCAGCAAACGGTTTGGCTCAAAATTCGGAGTAAGTACTCTAGTATGATAAAGTCCGTAAAGATGCCTCTCCTGTGTAAACTGTAAAAAATATTAACTTACACAACTTTCTCTGTTGTACAAACAAAGAAATTAGTAAATTAATCTGCACTTTCATGTTTGTAAAATAAAGTTAAAATTAGTTCGTTCGTTCATCTATACAAGTAGTTCATATGTTATGGCCATATGGCAGTATACAACCGTGTCGGCGTCGATCGGTCGCGCCAACTGGGTGTCTTCTATTTAAATTTTGAACACTTCACCCACTTTTTTTTAAATACAGAATTTGTGTAATCGTTTGTAAATTAGTATTGCCAGTGCCAGTCAATAAATCTGCTCTCCAAAATATTTTTGTGACGATTAATTTTAAATAGACAATAAATCGCTATAATGGTAAGTTGGCAACGGTCTTTCTTTATGTTTAGATATTTTACAAATGTCACACGTCGTTTGTTTATCAACAATCACAGGTATAAATATAAAAAAAAAATATTTACAATCATTTTCCATATCTTTTTTCTTAAGGTTGCAAATCAGCATACGAAGTGATTTAAATCTATTTCACGATAAGTTTGAGGAAAACTATTGAAGTGATTATTGACTTGACGATAAACATTTTTACAGTTGTTTTTTTAAATTGTTAATGTCGTATATATATATATATATTTTTTATTTAAAAATCGATTAGTTGCCTTCACTGTTACATGAATTACATACACCTCCCAGAAATATTTGTAATAAAAAAATATTTGTCAAAAAAAAAAGAAAGGTAAGTATGTTAAAAATTAATTAATCTAAATGGCAAAAATTAATGACACGTGCTCTAATGAAAGCAAAAAATGATATAACAATGTATTTAAATTGTTATATTAAAATTGATACGCTTGTTTAACGAATGCGGTGTCCAAGACGTGGCCAAAATGTTAGAAAGTAAAGCGTCCTCTTCTTCAACAGCCTGTAGGTAATCCACTGCTAGACGTAGGCTTCTCCGATGGCACGGATTTTCCATAATCGCCACGCTTGGCTAGCGGGCTGGCGATCGTAGCACCAGGGCCCTCGCGCCTTGCTGCTGCCCGTCTCCGAACTACATAACTTATGTGTAGTTTACTCGCGATGGTAGTTCTGCAATCTTACGACAGCCACGGGAGGAGACGGGGTGGCAGGTTTTCTTTCCCCGCCACCAGACGACCCAAAAGTATTCGCGTCTCGTATCTTGCTAATTGTTTTTAATAATATTAATGAATGAGTGAATGAATATTCTTTACTGTACAGAATACAAAAAAAGTACAGAGTAAAAAAAGGAAGTAAATTAGGGGTACAATTTGGCAGCCTCATCGCTGCATTAGCAACCTCTTTTCTCTTTCACTACAAACTCATTCAGGCAACCAAATGCGTAGAGAAACAAAACTACAGATATACCTGGAATAATGTAAAATCTTCAAACAAATAAGCACACTCTCTCATTACAATATTATGTACTGATATAAAATATATTAACACTGAGTATAATACAGATGCATCGTTAAATTCAACAGACTTTGTTTTATCATAATGTTTCAAAAGGTTCTGTATTTTATATGAATTCTGCCAACAAAGTTGCGAGCACATCTCGTTTTGAAACACCTTCGTATCGCTTTACACTACTGTAAGCAAATTTATTTGGTGTTTTGTTTAAAAACAAAGTTGCCTGCTTTATACTTCTGTATCGTGTTACATTAACTTTTTTAAAAGTCTTCTGGAGTCCTATCCGCTATTCCCCAGACAATTTCACAATCATTCCGTATTAGATCATACTCTGTTATTTTTCTTAAATAGTTTCATTTATCCAAGACACGATAACCAAAAAACGTAACGCGTTGGATATGAAAACGGTATGATTTAATCCAGGAATAACTTTACATGGAATTGTTGTGAAATATTTTTATGGCATGGCCAGCGTGCAATTTGTCCATATCACGCCGGGGCAGGTACGCGCACTAGGGATGCTGTCATATATTACTTTTCCGTTTGAGTCTGGAATTATGGTTCGATGTGGTCGGATGGATTTTCAATCATAAGTCAATGGCTAAAGTCTTGCCTATCTGCAACTTTAGACGTCGCTTACACACAGACAATGATTTTTAAGCCGTACGATATTTGTTCGGTGTGTACATTAACCACGCGTGTGACACGAAATGCTGAAGCTAATCAGTTAGCCACAGGTGACTGCCCCAACCGAGTCGTCAAAAAAATATAGCTTCTACATAAATTATATGTTGAATTTGTCACCATTATATTAATACGTGATCATCGAAAATGTAAGTTCGTTTTTTTTTGGTATTTATTATAAATTGAGAGGAATGAAACTAATAAACTTATATCATTCGAAAGGTACTGTACCATAGATGTGTACAAGAAGAAAATCATGTGTGTGCAGCAGTGTGGTGTTAAGGCAGCTAAAATAAAGTGAACATTCACACATGATTTTTCTATATAAAACGCATTAACCAATTAAATGTTTCGTTACTTCACAAACATAATTGGTCGAGTTTCGACCACAAGCGATACTGGTATAGATTAATTTACCATCTATATTCAGATACATTAGAATCAATTCAAATCAACTCATTGGTATAAAAGAAAGCGACCTATTAACCTAAGATATTAATAAAACCGTTAAAATTAATTATATGGTTGCAGTTGGCAGCATTTTTTTTATTTATTTATTTAGCATATTGACGTAAATCCCGCTTATAGTGGCAGCATTGTTTATTTTATCTGTAGACACATAAGACTTATTAACTTTTTTTACCTACACTAATATAGAAAATTATTAGTACCGCAATTTCACGGATATTGTTTTTTTTTAATGTTCATTATGATTGTACCAGTGCTTTATCCTACTTGATATTTCAAATGGAGATGTTTGTTGTTTAATCACACTTAAAAGAACTGAACGAATATTAAAAAAAATTGGCAGAAATGAAGATAATTCTTTTTATTTATACTTTATTGCCATAAATCGCGTAATTCACAAATGGCGGACTTAATGCCTTCAGGTATTCTTTGGCCCCGTTAACTAACTCAACCCGTGGGTGCATGAAATTAAGCTCATTAACTTTCTTCTTTTTGTCCATACTCACAATGCTGGGCACGCAGATTGGTGAATGCAATACCGGTACCCGGATACCCCACTCCTCATCACTAGTCTGTGGAATCTTGGGTTCGGTGTATTCAAATGGTTTTGCGCTATCTGGCGATCTGCGCAAGAGCCTCTCTGTTAGACAGGAGGTGGATTATTCGTGGGAAAAAAGTTGTTGTAACTTTTGCTGGAAGTTATCTATGTGTTTATGCACACACACACATCCACTGAGAAATGATATCACTTGTGCGACCATGACTGTACTAGTTTAAGGATGTTTTCTGGAAACCCGCAGGCGGATGTAAAGTCATGATTATTTTTTGTAACTTAACAATAGGACTTTGATTGAGATTGGTAAGTATCTAACTTTCAATAGAGCTTTATTGATAATTTTCGAACGCTTGCTGGAAGAGGTTCGTGCCGCGCTGTCAGAAATTCCGTGGTCATGGTTTTTTTGCACGATGCGATGATGATCATATCCCATTTCGTTTTATTCAATTGTTAAGGGATACGACCGCTTCGTAGTATTCTGATGTTATTCGATTCTAAAGGAAAAACCTTTTTACTTCCTTTTAACGTTTCATGGAGAGAATACAAATAGAAGAGAATATTCATAGAGAGATTATTTTTATATAGCTATATCGCTTTTTTATGTTTTCTATATATGCCATGGTGGATTTGAAAATTAGCCTGCGCAACTAAATACAGTCACGACTATACACATGTATAAATATGAATAGATATATTTAAGAGATAGTGGTCGTCTAAGTAGGTAGGTCCCTCTCGTCTATTTATGTCACTTATAAGCTGAACTGGAACCGGCTTGAAGGGTATATAAAGCCAGTGTGAACACACACAACCACACACACACTGAGGCATTCCATCTTAGTCCACATATGTGACAACTTTTCTTCGATTAAAGTCGTTCGCATGTGTCCATGGACTGCAGCAGCCACTTACCATCAGGTGGATTGTCGGCTAGATTGTCACGCCGGTTATAAAAAAAATTCAAACGAAGCGGAGGTGAACTTTTGTATTTGAGCGGTTATATTTTATTAGGTGTAACGCATAGCAACGGTTATAGTCTCGCTAAGAACTTCTTGAGAAAATGCACGCTGACTCAGCATAGAGCTTGAGAGCAGAAGTAAAATAATAATATAAACATTTTAAATCTCGCTAGTACTAAATGTATAAAAGCGTTTTTTCTCTCGTTAATATATTACGAACCACTTTCGAGAAATGTTTTAGGCACAATCAGTTAGTGTTCAGTGCGCAAGTTTTCACTTTTATTTAAAAAAAAAATTAAAATAATTATAACTCCCCACCTACTTATACTGTACTCACTTCTCAATATTGAGGTCTAGACATCTATTTTAGTCGTTCTAACCCATTTTATAACAGAAATGTTCCCGTTACCGTGGTCACGTTATCTTGAAAAGGATCAACGCCATGATGACGGGCGGTGAGTTTGTCGCCGTCTCACTATTCATGCCATCGATAGAAATCATCTGACCCGGCCCCCGATATTCGATTACGGGATAGCATAAGCGATGCATCGGATATGGGAAGGTAAAGACGAGTGAGCGCCGCTGTGTATGCGTGTGCACTTATGACACCAATATCTCCTGCGCAGTTGGCAAGTCTCGATAGTATTCGAAAGTTGTCGCCGTGTTCGAAATCTGACAGGAGGACATAATAATAAAAAAATAAAAAATTATTACTCGTAACACTCATTGGTGCAAGCCCCATGCATACGCAATCGAATAATACGGGTCTCTGACTCTGATATCGGGACTGTGATTCGGCTGCCGTGGCTGTCATCACTGATTAACTTAACCAATACTGGATAAGATCTGTTCAGACGAAATTCACAATATGCGCAATCAGATGCACGAAAACAAAATGAAACACAAACATTGAACGTTGAACTCGGCAGCTATGTATGATCTCTAAGTTAAGCGATCGACGGATAAAGGTTAGCATAAATCTGCCTACGTTCAGTTAAAGTAATACAAAAGTGAAGCCAAGAATCACGCCGTTACAAAGTATATGCCAAAATACCTACCTTCCATGAAGCCTTAATATTAAAGATACGTTGACCCCTACCGTACGCCAATTACACAAAATTAAACAATAAACAAAAATGTTTTTGTCGTGAATACCTACTCGTTTACCTACAATGTTTTGCGTGCATCGGTTGCGCCGGACAGACGCCCTAGCATAATTCGCAATTGTTGACATTCAACATGCGTCCACAATATGCCAAGTAGCCGAGTACATTCGCGACGTAAATATATATTCGTACTATTCAATGGTTTCGGTAAACGCTCACTTAAGCATTCATAATAAACGTGCACTACAAACTAGATTATCCTAGATAAGAATAAAAACGTTAATACAAAGTTTAACTAGTCAACGACTAACGAGTACGTTGCAATTCTGAGTACAGTGACTGAGCGCTTAGAGTACCGGACCACTGAGTAGTCAGACCCTGGGTTGGAATTGCAGATGGGGTCGATAGGTAAACACTAAATTTTCGAATTCTCTAATAGTGTGTTCGATAAAAGGTCATAAAGAAGAATTAATTCATTCGTTAAAGTCGAAATCAACATTTAACAATAGAAATTCCATAGTTATAGCAAGAGAAGGGTTTTCGTCATTGTCGAAATCGGCCAGGATGATTTCGTGAACATTTTATTTATTTTCCTATCACAAAATTAATCGACGTCCTTCAGTTTAATAAAAAAGGATACACTTATATTTTTTTTTACATTAGGATGCGCCCTATAAGCCTGCGATAAGTTATTTAGTGGAATATTTTAAAATCAAACTATAATTTAATTATATTATCGCGTTTAATTAAAGCTGTGGGTAGCTGGAGTTAGCTATGACATCGAAACGTCTAACACCTCAGTCCCCCCGTCACAACGGGTGCTGTAAATCACTCGAAACGTCGGGAACATACAAATATATAGAAAAATTTAACGCCATACAATCGCGTAAATACAAGAGATCTTTATGTTATATTTTAATTTAGTAGTTGATGACTGACCACGAGCATAGCTTACCGCCTCGTTTTGAACAATACGTATACTATCGCGTATTTTATGTTCCAAACTATACTCGCGCTTACATCGATGTAATCCTGAACCCTTATCCACTATGCCACAAAAGATCCTTTTGATATGTCGTCTCAGATGTAATCTGTACCAAAAAATAACGTGTTATTTTTTAACTCTGTTTCGTTTATCTAAGACATGATTACCAAGAAACCATGTCTTGGATGCGTAAAATAACACGGTATGAATTTATCGAGGAATTACTTCACATGGAATTTTTGTGTAATCGTCCGAAATGAATTCTATAATATGTGAAGTTTGGTATAATCGCAGTAACAAAACCGTCACATTCAACGATATATTTAGATCACAATTCTCCCAAGGCGATTCTCGCACGAAGGGAGGGCAAATAAGGAAACTTACTCGTAAATAGAAGCTACGACGTCGCACTCACCAAGAAGTAATCTATCAGAAGTGGAGAGTTACATATCTGTAATAGAATAAACATATAGTAGTAAAATAATAGAAACACATTTTGCAAGGATATCGCAAGTGTAACCCGGCAGTGTTACATCGCTCAAAGCGAGTGACAATATGCGAAACTTACTGCTGAAGTCTAGTACTTTAAAAGAATATATAAAAATCAACAGAGGTGAGAAACTCATAAATTACCTTTTTTTTAAAAAGCCTGTCACAATGGACCTACCATTGTTAGGCAAAGGCCCCACCAAGGAAGAGCCAACAAAAGTGGCATATATATTTTGCTAACCCATGCTGGTTGATAAGAGATGTTGTGATTAACAGCCTGCGGTATATGGTTTCAGCATATATGAATCTTTCTACATCAGTCGTTTTGAAATATTACAGAATGCTAAAAGACTGCAGCAAAGAGTACAATAGAAGACTTATTAAAAAAATTATGTATAGAAAATGAAATTGAGCAAGTTGGGACTTTTTTTTTAATCACAATTCTGTCTTAACTATAGATATACGTAGTTTGTGTTATCAATTATATAACATATGACAACTTATTTGGTTGAATATTAATATCATGTCTAACATTTAAATAATACACAATACAATAGAATCTATTTGGCAAACCATTTGCATAGCCTTATAGACTTGTACATGTTAGTAGAATTACTTCTGTATTCAAATTGTTAATCCAAACACGCTAACCCAATAAAGCTGTGTAACGGTTAAATTCCATTTGATTACTATCGGTAAGCGCTTACAAAACATTTACTATAAGGCGAATATTATACTGATGATGTTTCATATTTTTGATTTCTTGTATTTACGCGAACGTAGTGGTGAAATTAAACTGTTATTTACGAAATTTAAAATTTATTTTATCGAATATAATTTTAGTTTTTATGTTCCCCTTTTATATGTTTCGAGTACTTTACAGTGCCCGCGGTCATGGGTGACTGAGCTGTGAGACGTCCTGATGCCATAGTTAACTCGGGTTATCTTCAGTTTTTAGTTATTAATTTTTGTTCTCATCTACGCAGAAAGTGCTGGCAGTATATTGAAGTCGTGCAGTGGTGTGCTTGCTTTAAGAATTTTATTTATTACAGGATCCCAAGCCGGTGGTAGCGCCCAACCATCTTCTCTATTTAAATTAGGATATCATATTTTTTTTAAATGCGGACAACTAAAAAGACAAATGTTACAAAAATTTAAACTTTGAATAAAACCGTTATAACATTTATTTTGGCTACAGTTTGGGTAAAACATGTCTAATATAATAAGTCATAACCATTATTGATTATGCAGATATGTTTTAATTTAATTTAAAACGTTCAGTTTAATTAACATTTACAATTAGTTAAATCGCAAACGCATTTTTTCAAGAATCTGATTTTCATAATAAAACACAGATAACTTATGAAAACGTCGTAACATCTTCTTAAAACACACCAATAAGGAAATTTGCGCGCCAGACAGAGTTGTGTCAATGTCGCACGATTACTTTGTACATTGTTTTGGTATGATGTTGGTAAAGTGATAACACGTAACTACATGTCTCGTTACCCGCGAAAGCTTATGAACCGTCTGTCTTTCGAGATAACCGCTTTCAGTTTCTCGCACAAAATAAACATAGATTAAATGGATAAAGAGAAATAAAACTTTTTTGTAAGTAATTACTTTGAGCATTGTAAATACGAGATTGTTTTATCATTATCCTGTTTTAAAATTCATCATTCATCTGTTTGACTTTAATAACAATTACACGTTGTTATTTTGTGTTTACAGTTGTAAAAACTGCTTATTTTCTACTTTAGGCTTGCTATAAACGTAACGATACGTTATTATTGTTTGTGCCTGAAGTCGTAAAATTATCCCAAATAACTTTACAACAATTGATGTAGATCTGTTCAATATAATAAATCACCTATAATTCCATAAGTACTTATATATGAAGTTGCTTTCCCCCTTTCTTCGCGTGGGTGTTGTAAGAGGCGACGAAAGGATAACTCGTTGTGATCTACAGTTGCAACCCGCGACGAGTGAGTTTCGAAAGCCCGTGCGTTTAACTGGGCCGAGTCGTGCCAAATGGAAATCCATATTCTGTTTCAGTACTGTCTGTACTGTGTGCTTATGCATATAATGCACCATGGGTCCTGGGTTCGAATCCCGGTCGAAGTCAATATATTTTGTGCAAAAACGCAAATTATTAGTTTTCGGGTTCGGTTGTATTGTGTTCGCCTCGTATCTCTGACACCGCATCTAACCTCTCCTCCGATCTTATCGCATAAGAGTTATGGGAAGGTAAAGACGAATGAGTGCATCTGTGTATGTGCGGGTACGTTTACGGCACTATAACATTTCCTGCGCAGTTGACAACTTCCAACAAATAGTATTCGGTAGTGGTCACCGTGCTCGAAAAGGGTCAGGAGGACGTCATCATTCCCCTAATAGATACCTAACATCCTTCCCTAGATCTTATCGTTTAAGCATTACATCGGATACGGGAAGCCAAAGACTAATTAGTGTCTCGGCGCGTGCGCTTGCAGCATTATAGTATATTTTGTGCAGTAGACGACTTGCTCAGAGCAATTAATGTTCAGAGGTCGACGCGGTGACTGAAATGCGTTAGAAGAATATAAACCTCGTATTTTTTTTATTGGGTTAGCGGGCAAACGCGCAAGCGCCTCACCTGATGGTAAGTGATTACCATCGACCACGTACATATATTTGAGGGGTAGGAGAAACAGGGAGGGGTTTTAAGAGGAGGGGAGTGGGCCTCCGATTACCTCACTCGCCGAACGAAACGTAACTTCACGCCGGTACTTTGCGAGGCTGTGGAGCTAACCCGTCGAGCCGGTCCATTCGATCAGCAGCAAAAGCCACTGCTTGGCTCCACTACGAGTACTACTGGACATAGGTTCTGGGAGGATTTTCCGTAAATTGGCACTCGGATTGACGAACGCGGTACCATTCCCCTAGCATCAAGCATAAGCCACTGCAGCTCATGGCGGTCCGTATTAGCTGTGTGTCATTTTTCGAAACGATTTTCCTTTAGTTGCATCGTAAAAATGTATAAACAACGCATATGATTTTTTTTTCTTAAATTTTCCTGCTATTAGTATATTCTAATCACAACTGGCAGAGAATCCTAAGATAAGAGGTGTCTGCTATTGTCAATAAAGTGCGAGTGATTTTTATACTTCACTGCTTGGATCAGCCGTTCACTGTCACCCCTCTGCTGTATCTGATGGCAACGCAGCATTCTTGCGAACATAGAGACATTCGATCTACCATACTACCATAGGACTTACCATATTAGGGAAGGTGCTGACTGCGGTTGACCCTATTTATAATACTGATGAACCTAGATTGAGAATACTGAAGGTCGATCCCTGCTCAACTTAAGTTTTTAAACTCTATGACGTAGACAACCGAAGGCTAATTTTAAACTAATTATAGCGAGATTAAAAAAAGTTCTTAGGGCCGATTTCATCGTTGAAATTAAACGCGATCAGTTCAAGCTGAACTTAGTTTACGCGTTTAACTGAGTTTAGGGCTACAGTTTGCATTTCAACAACATCTACTGAACGCAGTTTAAGCGAAATACGTTTTGATTTCATTAAAATTGGCACGAAACACAAAGCGATCGGCGCTCAGTTCACCCCACGAGACAAACATTATGTAGTAATTAATATTCAGCTCTCTCACTCTAAAGTCTTTTCGGCCTGGAGATTTCGTGAATAGTAAGCGTTGTTTCGCATATTTAAAAAAACAATAACTTCAGAACTACAGAGTAGATTCGCGTGACGTCTGCGGTCTGACCCAAGCTGCGGTCAGAATATAAAAATGAAATAATGAATAAAGTTTTTTTTGATTAGTGGCAACCTCGTTATTACGTATTCTGCCTTCGAAATTTCAAGCCAGTCATGGGAGTAACACAAACGTCAAATGACAGTTTTTAGATTATTAACAAAACTGTTCACAAGTCATTGGCGATTACAACAAAACGCCATAAAGGAAAAGAAGAAGAAGAACAAGATGTCTAACTTGAACAATTCACATAGACTATGAATAGAGCTTAACAATACTGACAATACTGGCATACAGTTTAACAATAGACATAACATTTATTAATCATTCAATAGCCGTTTCGTTCGTCGTTTTAACGTAAATATTATGTAGTTACCAAGTTGCTTTTAACTTCGATGTCATTTTCAGCTGTAGCCATGTTATTGTAACTAAGGATGACTACACAGAGACATACACACGTTGATACGACGACTTTATAAACGTGTCATTACAATAGTGTTTTCTATTGCCTCGACATGTTAAGAATTAAACTAGGTTTCAGAAAATATCTCTCTTGTCTCAGCTGGAATTGAAATTGAACTGAATTATTGTAATGTTACCTATATCATAAGTTCAGGCGATCACTCGTGGGCCTCTACGCTATAGGCTCTACGCTTAGCCACAAAAATATTTCACAAAAAATCCGTACGACGCCATTCCTCGATTAATACCGTGTTACTTTTCATATCTAACTCATGGAATCCTTTAGCCAAGATATGGTTACAAATAATAATATATAAAGCACCAGGTGTAAACCTTGTGTTTTTTTTATACGAGAAAGGTGGCAAACGAGCAAGCGATTCATCTGATGGTAAGAGCTTACCGACGCTCACGTACATATGCAACAACAGAGGAGCTGCAGGTGCGTTGCCTTTAAGGATATTTCGGGAGGAGGGAAGGGGTGACGGAGAGTGGAGTGGGCCTCCGGTTATCTCACTCATCGAACGAAACGCAGGAGCACACGATTGCTCTACTACACGCCGGTATTCTGCACAGGCTCTACCATGTACCACATGATAATTCTGGTCAGCATCTTTTGATGAATAGAGGATATCGCTCTATATGAGTACGAGTATTAAGCATCAGTTCTCGTTCAGTTAGTGAGTGCTGGGTCGCACCGGTCAATTAACAAATTACTTTTACACCGTTTAACCTTCTGATTCATCTGATTATTTATTAATTAGATGATAACGCTGAAATGAAAGACAGAAGGGTTAAAAAAGTATTAAATAGCTCAGTTCAGTTTAATTACATTACTTAAAGAGCAGCCGGTAAACGTCCCACTACAAAGTCCTCCTCATTATTTTTGACACGGTTTTGATGTTTCTCCAGTACATATTTGCGGAAGTTACATGTCCATTATTTTCAATTTTTTAGATATATAATCGTCTGGTTGGATGATATATGTAAATATTTATACATATGCAAATATATAACACACAATAAAATAAATAAGTTATCTTTAAATTAAAATACTTAAAGTAAAATAAAATAAATAAATAAATAATAACTCAACCAGACGGAAGCCCTTGGCAGGGGCCACCAGACGGCCGAGGGTTAGGGGGAAAGGGAAAGAAACAGGACGATGCGAGCGGTAGCTCCTTGGCATTCTTGATACCTCAAGAAGCACCGCCTTCTGCATTTGAGGTCGAAGCGGTCCGTCACGGAGCCCTAGTAGCCTCAGTTACATGTCCATTATTATATTCCAGAAGATGTTTTATTTTACGAGTACGTGGTGAGAATCAAACCCAAGACGCTACTTTTTTTCGTTGGGTAAGACTATCGTATAACCGTTGGCAACGGGCACATGGCTACTAGGATATAAAAGGCAATGGAATACTTAGTATTAGTAAGTAATGGTATTCATTTTCATGTTCAAGAAACAATCTTAAATTTAGATTTGAGAACTTTTGACCTTGACTTGGAAAACACTGACTTTTGATTTTTTTTTTTTTTTTTATAGAAGAAGGGGGCAAACGAGCGTGCGGCTCACCTGATGGTAAGTGATCACCGACGCCCACGAACATCCACAACACCAGAGGAGCTACAGATGCGCTGCCGGCCTTTAAGGAAGGAATAAGCTCTTTTCTTGAAGGTCCCTAAGTCGTAACTATTCGGAAATACTGCTGGCGACAGCTGATTCCACAAAGTCGAAGTGCGTGGCAGAAAACTTCGATTAAAACGCACTGTGGTGGAATGCCAACCATCTAGGTGGTAGCGATGGAACTTCGAATTCAGTCGCGATGTACGATGGTGAAACTCAGCAGCTGGGATCAATCCGAACAGTTCCTCAGAACATTCCCGTGGAAAATTTTGTAAAAATGCAAAGAGAAGCAACATCTCTTCGCAAGGCCAAAGGATCAAGCCGATCAGAGAGAGCTTGGTCGCCGACAATTCGAGCCGCTCGACTTTGGATGCGGTCAAATGGAAGGAGTTGGTACTGGGGTGCCCCTGCCCAGAGATGAGAACAGTATTCCATGTGGGGCCGAACTTGCGCCTTATAAAGTTGCAAACGGTGGACCGGCATGAAATACTGTCCCGCTCTACAGAGCACACCAAGCTTTTTGGAGGCCAATTTGGCCTTTCCCTCCAAGTGACCACGGAACTGAACGTCGCTCGATATGTCAACGCCAAGGATTCTGATACTGGCTGAGGCAATAAGGGAATGTTCTCAAAAGAGGAGAAACGACAAAGGGATTCTTTTAGCGGTGAACGCGCAAACCTGTGTCTTTTGGGGTTGAATAGGACCAA
The DNA here is from genome assembly GCA_029286595.1 of Bhutanitis thaidina. NCBI lineage: Eukaryota > Metazoa > Arthropoda > Insecta > Lepidoptera > Papilionidae > Bhutanitis > Bhutanitis thaidina. The sequence goes on from JAGSMS010000018.1 coordinate 9,705,019, forward strand.
ATTACGTCGACCCCAATCCGAGACTTTGAATAACAAGGTCTCGACTTCAGACACAAGTTTGTTCCGGCACTCGTCGACGTGTTCCCGAGAAATATTCGCACGGCCTGTATATAGGGCATCACCCGTGCTGTCGTCTGCATAGCAATGAATGCTACTGATTTGTAGCATGTCGTTGATATGCAGAAGGAACAGAGTGGGAGATAGCACACAGCCTTGTGGAACACCAGCATTCACGGGTTTGGGGTCCGAGCATGCACCGTCGACAACAACCTTGATGCTCCGATCCGTGAGGAAGCTGGTGACCCAGTTGCACAATCTCTCAGGAACCCCGTAAGATGAAAGCTTTGAAAGAAGCGCTTTATGCCAAACCCTATCAAATGCTTTCGCTACGTCCAGACTAACCGCCAAAGCCTCCCCCTTAGACTCAACTGCTTCTGCCCATCGGTGAGTCAGGTAAACTAGAAGATCACCAGCTGATCGTCCGCGACGGAAACCGTACTGTCGGTCACTGATCAGCTGGTGTTCCTCCAGGTACCTCAGGAGCTGGGTGTTGATGAGTGACTCCATTATTTTAGATAACAAGGGGGTGATGGCAATAGGCCTGTAGTTGGACGGATCAGAGCGGTCGCCTTTTTCGGTATTGGATGCACAATTGCTGTCTTCCAAGATTCCGGGACGACGCCTGAAGAGTAGGAGTGCCGGAAAAGACGCGTGAGAACCGGTGCCAACTCAGGGGCACACATCCTCAGCACAATTGGAGGATTCCGTCCGGCCCACTCGACTTATGAATGTCCAGGAGCGGAGTGCCTTTCGCACTGAGCTCTGCAGAAACTGAATTTCCGGCATGGAGCACTTACACCACGGGATGGTAGGTGGAGAGTTTCCCCGGTCAACAAGAGTCGAGTTGGATGCAAAAAGAGAGCCCAAGAGATCGGCTTTCTCTTTTGCAGTATGGGCCAGCGAATCATCCTCCTTGTGTAGAGATGGGAGAGATGGCTGACAGAAATTCCCTGGACAGCCTTGGCGAGAGACCAGAATGCGCGGGATCCCGATGGGAGGCGAACTAGTCTCTCGCCAATTCTGCCAATGTGCTTTAACTTTGCCGCAGCGATAACTCTTTTGAAGGACCTGGAGGCAGAGTTGTACTCGTTTTTAAGAGCACTGGTTTTTGGCATCCCGAGACGCCGATGCATCGGCCCAGGCCTGGTAGCACTTCCGCTTTCGGCGTGACGCTATTTTGCAGGTGCGACCAAACCAAGGCTGGGATTTACCTCCGACAGGCACTGCAGAGAACGGAATAAAAAGTTCCATTCCCTGAAGTACCACATCGGTGACAGAATCTGCAACGACGTTGGGATCATCCAGCGAGAAGCAAACCTGCCCCCATGGGTAGGAAGCAAAGAAAGACCGCATTCCATCCCAATCTGCCGACCTATTCTATGCATTAATAATAATACGAACGAAAATTTTCAATATAGGCAAGAAGATTGTTATGTAACGTTGGTACAAATGTACTAGACCAAAGATAGTTCCTTGTGGTAATCGTCTTCCCGCCTGTGTCCAGAATATGCACTCGTAATTATAATTTATCACACAGCAGGGCTTGCTTCCAATTTACTGCATACAATTTGGCTAGATGACAGTATGCACACATTAATAGGCACTGTTAACTATGCTAACTGACATGCACTTGTATATTTATATCAATTTCCAATTGTTTTGTTAATATATTCTAATATTTTAGAGTTTAGGCGAATTCAAGAAATAAATAAAGAATAGTTACGTCACTTTATCATTACGAATTCTTATCTGATCACGATTACAGGAACACGCGAATCACGATAACAAGGTCCGAAACCCATGATTCAGTTTGCAGAACAGTTTTATCATTTATCATCATGAGTTGAGGAAACTTTGTATGACGGTAGCTTTAGAAACTCTGCCACAACCTTTATTCCTGCGTTCATAAGAGTCGACTAAGAGACAATCCTTTAAAAACTCTCGGTCAAAAATACACAAAACATTGACGGGCGTCAGGGTTTATGGTGCGAGGTATCTGTTACAGCGATCGTCCAGCTTGACATTACAGCATATTCTTCCATTACAAGAGGCCAATATCCAGCAGAGCACAATAGATACGAAAAGTTGAAACTAGCTAGCTTTCTACTAAAGCCTGATTGGGTTGTGTGGATATTGGTTTATCATAATATTGTATTTACGTCAATGTCTTTAAGTTTGTTTTTACCACATATTCTAGAATGACATGAACTTCCTTCGAACTTTCCTTAAAATTTTCACGTATCCTAAACATATTATATCTACATTTTACAAATAATTCTAGATCGATAGATAAAAGATCTAATTTAGATCTCTCTAAGATTTTCGGATTTTTACTCTTTAAATTGGGGTAAAAATAAAGAGAGTTTATTTGAGATGGAGGCCAAAGGAGCTGCAGGTGTGTTGCCGGTATGAAGGGATATTTGGGAATGGGGAGGAGGAATGGGCGAGGGAAGGGTTTACTCATTCACCGAACATAACGCAAAAGCACAAGACACGAGGCCGTAGCACTACATATAAAAAAACTGGAAAAATTAGACTCTCTCTCTTCACCCCATCCCCTCTCCTCAGTTTCCCTCACGTCACCTTAATATCTTTGAAGGCCGGCAATGCAGGCGCTCCTCTGGTGTTGCAGATGTACGTGGGCGTCGGTAATCACTTACCATCAGGTGAGCCGCTTGCTCGTTGGCTCCCTTTCCCATAATAAAAATATGTCTGTGAAGAAATATTTTATTTATTAAAAGAAGGAGGAGGTAAACGAGCGTGCGGTGACAAGAGTCGCATATAAAAGAATAATTATTATTTAATTTAGGTCTCATTTAATATGACTTTTATTTATTACAACCGTCTGTCAGAGCCTAGTAAAAAAGAGGTCTATACTACGCGGCAATAAACTCTCCTGTACTGAAACCCTGAAATTAACCCTAAGCATTCCGTTAAGGCTGCTTATACCAATGAGAAATTTTAAAAATGACGTATCTGACTTTGGTATCACGCGATATTAATCCCTATATAATTATAAATAGTTATAGAATTACAGAAAAAGCTTTTCTATAGATTTATTTAATCTTAAAATTCATGAGAATTCTACCGAGCTGAAGCTGCGCATTGCGCTGATGTTCACCTATGTTCATGAGTTGCGGTGGAAGATTCTCTTACACAGTTGCCATACCAAACACGGAGACAAAAAATCCATTTAAAAATCTACGAACGTCGTTATTTTTCTATTTTTGAACTGTAATTACCCTAGGATAATTGGTATTCCACTAACTAAGGAGGTTATAATATACTTTATGGCAAGGTCAGCATTGTTTATTTTTTGTTTTCAATGAAAATTTATAAAGTTTTTGATTTTATTTTTTTTAGAATCCGTACGTAATTCTTTGTTTTTAGCCTTCTTTATGCACGTGTTTGCTTACCTCTGAAGTGGAACAAATACTTTGCAAACCGTACCGTAAAGGAATGCAAACTCCGGTTAATATTATGGTGACTGGTTTTTACCATGATTTCATGAATCTCATACCACGTATTTGAATTAGTTTTTCAGACCATTTCTTGAATCTAGTTCTTTAAACAGTGGACCATTTTTGAAACAATACAATTTGAGATTTAAAAACTCAAAGATGAGGAAAATAACAAGCTTTTTGACTAATACGCACCAAAATAAATATTTTCTTCAATAAGTACTAATTATTTGTTGATACAAAAACGGCACTGCATCATATAAGCAAACACAGCCGTTTACATACACACAAAGATTTGGATTGTATGTATTATACGTTTGTACGGTGCTTATCAAGGCGTTCTGAATTAACTAAAATTATTGTAAAAAGAATGGGTGCGATTTTCCTTTTATGAATTTTGTATGCGCGGTATCCGGAGGTTGGTGTTAGAACTACTTGATGTTTCGAGTGATTAAAATATTTAGATTAAATGCTTATTCTGCACTTACTACAATTAAGGCAGAAAAATAGATTATGATAAATTTATCACCGGTGTGCAGTAAATTTTCCGGTCTCGAATCGGACACAGTAGTGATGGAAAAAGAATAACTAGTGATAGAGTACTGGCACAACGATCACCAATTCGCTTGCCTAGTGTTGTTACGGCAATGTACGGACCAACCTTTCCCTTTGGCGTCGCTTTCTTGGACAGGCCTATGTTCAGCAGTGGACTAAAACAGGCCGATGTATCACAGTATAGGTGATGTAGACACACTGGATAATTCAGTAGGTTTCATTGTTTGTGTTAAACCTGTGAGGCACACACATTTATTATTTATCGCATCCAGGTAGCAACGCCTGCGCATACCGTCTCGTATCTTTGTTCGAAGTTTGTGAGAAGACTTCCAGGTAGGCCATAGCAGATCGATACTGAAACATCAATGACTTCTCTTAAGTCTGGAGTCGCTCTCTCCACACGTACCCTATACCCTGAATACCGCTATCAATGAAACGGCAAACCGACTAGAGTGAAAAATCTGTATCCTGGATCACTGTAGCTGGATAGAATCGCGCCATCGAGCAGGCAAAAATTATATTTTTATTAAAAAAAAACAAATTATTAAAAAAAAACCATAAGACCTTTTTGGCTGGTGGTTTACTCGACTAAGATGATAAGAAAAGTCTTTAGCTTTAGAACTAAATACCTAGTACTATTATTGCTATCTAACTTGTAAGACACTTCAATATTTTAAAGTCATAAAATAACTTGACTTTGATTTTTACTTCAAACGGTTAATCAAGTGTGTCACCTCATTTACATAAGAACTCTTTGTTCAAGCACTCAGTCAAACACAATTCAATACTTACATTTGAAAATTCAATCGAGAGACATATGAATAATATAGTTTCGTAAACCAAGACAAGCCAAGCGTGTACCTCAATGTAATGGTACATACAGAAACATTGACATATAAATAATACATTGTTGTTGAAGTAACGAATCTTTTTTTGTGTCGTGTTTTTATCTACAATAAAATGATGTATATATGCGGTTACATTCATTTCAATTACGTGACCGTGCGTCCTATAGTGACAATAGAAATGATAAAATTATGAATATTATGTTTTGGTAATAAACATTTAATTCCCTACGTACAAAAAAAAAACATTTGCGTATCTTATAAGAGCTTGTTAAACTCAAACACAAGATAGAATTTTTTTTTTGTTTGGTTTATACAAATATTCATGAACGTTGATAAGAGTGACTAAAAGGTACGTACGTACACGTTCCTCATAGTAATTATCTACCAAGCATTTTACGCATAAAGGAAGTTTGTTTGCGTGTTTTTTTCTTATTGCCGTTTTGCTAAAAAGCCAAATTTAAAAGGTGAGTTCTAGATGAAATAATTCAAGGTAGCCGTATAATATATTTTTATGAGAAAAATAATTGGTCCTTGAACCAATCCAGAGAAAAAAAAAGGAACCTCTTGGTACTTTTTGAACGCTCTATGTCTTTATGGTATTAAGGTAATGTTAGGATAGAAATTACTTTGCTTATATTTATTGTTCTGCATATAAAACATTGATCTGAATGTTTTTGGTTAATAAATTAGCAGACTATAAGTGGCCACGGCTGGGCAAAGCTCAACCATCTAAGATGGTTTTGGAGCCGGGAAGTGCCCACCATGCTATAATATATAATAAACAAAGGTACTTTTATATGAACTTTACATAGGTTTTTATTATATTACAGACACTAGGTTTTTTAATTTTTTGATCTGTGCATAAATGAATAGAGAAGTAAAAGAAAATGGAACGGCAGATCTAAAATGTCGGGTCTGTGGCGTCTAAGTTGTGATTGCCAAATCGCGTGCTAAACGCGGAGGTTATGACAAATCCTATCAACCGCAAGAAGACTTTACAGATCTTGATAACGATAATAATTAATGAAAATAATAGCTATATAGTTATTTAGGTAAAAAGTAAAGTAACCACATTTAAATTGTACTGTATTCCATGGAATTAACAGTTCATCTATCTATCTAATATCCAATATCCTAGTATCTAAAGGTCCCACGGCGCTGGGCGTGGCCTCCTCTGTAGAAAAGGTTGTTGGTGTTGGGTAGAATCCACTCCGACGAGGGCTAGCGAGCTAGTGTTAGCGACTTCACTTATCATCGACATTTTTTTTTATTATTTGTCGGACATTAAGGTTTACTTACGATGTTTTTTTGGAACACACTTAGATTGAGCACTTAATGTTTCCAATAACAATTTTATTGACGCACGACACTGGGATTCGAACTGTTAGGAGTCCGACCCTGTTAGTCTGATTTTCTAACCTTTTGTTTATACTACTAAGAAAAAAAACCTTCATATCAATATCATGGCGGAATAACTATCTAAAAAACAAGCCAGAATTAAAATACATTGACCGCTGACGGGCAGTATCGTCTAAAGTGTGAGGCTTCCGGTGCAGTGATTGTGAGCATGTCTTATGTCCAGTAGTGGACTATGCCGATAATAAATAGGACGAATGATACTTTAGTAGCTGTCTCTATTTCCGTGGTAGTGCTTTCTCTCTGTTCGATTTCAAACATAGCGATATCTCCCGGTTTCCTGTATGAGTTATCTGTAAATATACTTAGTCTGTAGGTATACTTTATAATAATACTGTGAGTGTCGTACAAACATACAGAAAGTCGTCACTCGGTAAGGATGACTTACCGTCTATTACCGACAAAGGTCGGCTGCAATGTCAGAGATATGGGGTCACTCACAGCATAATAATTGTACGAAGTCAAAGTCATAATCAAAATATTTATTGTTACTTAATATGTTACACATAATTATTTTTATTTTATTGGATGTATTGGCTTTTTACAAAAGGCAGAAAACAATGTAAAAAAAAATACCAGTGGACAATAGATTGACCGGCAGAGAGCAGCAGTGTCTATATATAACGAGGTATATAGTAAATACGGAAAATTGATCTTATTATGGCTCTGTTGGCAATGGATTTTCCAGAAGGAAATTCATTACGGACCAACGACGGCGATCATCATCCTCATCACAGCCTATCAAATCGAAACAAATCAAGGATTTTTTTTGATGCCACCAAATCGGAATCGAAATTTTATTAGTCAAATGTCGTTTTTTAGTCGTAGAGAACGTCCGTTCGTGAAGAGGTTCCTCTGGCGGAGAAGAAAAAGACGGACTTTTTTTAGAAATACTATATTGAAATAAAACTTTTAAACATCATCCCTCCCTCCGCAGGAGTTAATTTCATTCACGTGTTCTGCATGTATTGACTTTCTGCAACGCTGCTACTTCATATATTATATATATAAGCACTCACACCATTGTCCACCTATAGTTAGCAGAGATTATGGATTTCCAGATGTCCATTTGACACGAATTAGCCAAGTCAAACGGCCCTCTGATTCTCACTCGTCTATCCGGAAGATGCTGGGTAAGTTTGTGCTTCATCAAACGGTCTATTATACCTTATATTACCTTACCTTTCCTAACAGCCAACAACCTCAGTCCACTGCAGGACATATGCCTCTCCCATAAGGAGGATTTGTAATAATCGCCACGCTCTGCAATCGGATTGTCGATGCCAGCACGTAACACTTGGCTCCCATCCCGTCATCGGTCTACCTTAATATTTGTCTGGTATTTTTCATGATGGTTATCCTGTCGTATGTCGATAGCCATTGCGATTTTCAAATCTTTTCCCATAAACAACTTTTACGACACCCACGGGAAGAAAGGGTGTGCCGGATTCTTAAGCCAATATAGATACTACACGGCAATATATTCGGCTGTTATAATAAATACTATTACAAAGTGTAGACCCTTACGTCTACTAAAGCTAGACGTATGGGTGATGCGTTAGATGTATTTTGCAAAAAAAAAAGACAAAACTGAATATATATCTTGTAGTCTTAGCTAACCTGTATACCATTTTACAGTAAAACTTCGGTCTTAATACTTTGAAAAAAAAAACTCAATTTCCCGCTCTAATTTACTTTTTTAAAACCAGGCCACTGTTTTTAATGAACTGCGGAGTGCGGAGAGACGTTTGCGAATATAGTAGGAAAACGATAGAGTTAAATAAATACTAGCCTCTAATTAAAGTAAAAATTAAATAACAGAAATTAGTTTAATTTACTATGACACTTTGACTTTTAGACGTAGTGTATTAAAATAATTTCTGTTATTTAATTTTCCGATTTAATCTAACATATTATTATAAACTCATTTCTGTGTTTGTTGTTCCTCGAACTCATGTACTTAAATTAGTTTACGGATAAATTTGTTAACACACGATGAAGTTTAAGGTTAAATGAAGAAGCTTTAAAGTCGCATTACGTTAAAATCTTCAACAGTTACAACACTGTTGACAATTTTACTTCTACTCGGACATCCAATGTTTACATCCATTATTGATGCTTCATTTTAATCGATGGAAAATTACTTAAATTAGCTATTTACTTACTAATTTGAATTAGTCCAACAGTGCAGGAACAACGGGGCTCTTGCTTGGTTATAATGATCGGTCAGAGCCGTGGTTTAGTTGTTTTTTATTTTATTGCGCTCGCGTAACTTGAGATCGAATCCCAGTACTATACTCATATCGTATGTTTAACAAACAATAATTGTTTCGCGAATATGTGAAATCAGCCAATCAATACGAAAATCAAGGCTGAAAATGCTATTTCTTTATTTTTTTCGGGTTTTCGTTGGATTGTGATAAAGACGACGGTATCTCACGCTATCAAATTCTCATTACATCACTAAATCTAATCAAACCAATTATTCGTAACTCTGTATACCTAAGGTTACAATTACTGGATTAAAATTTCTATATTTTAGATTGATTTCGAAACATTATCTTTCACGTTGCATATCAGGTAGTATCAGGTTGTAAGAAGGTCTTATTGATCAATTCAGTGATAAGTTATTTGTATATGGAATAATAAATATTAGTCTAATAAACTTAGCACACAACCTGTACGAATTACGATTATCATAGTCACCATCTACGCTAACCACGTAGTACGGTTTTCCCCTGTAAGATATTAATCCACAGCGTGATCTAGTTGTTAGTTGTTGATTACCGACGCCCACGTACATCTGCAACGCCAGTGCAGCTGCTGGTGCATTGCTGGTGAGGAAGGGGGCGAGGAAGGAAGGGACGTGGGGCTCCGGTTACCTCACTCACCAAACGAAAGCACAAGACGCTTCTACTTCACGCCGGCATTCCGCCAGGTCGTGATACTACTCCGGTCGAGCTATTCGAACAGCAGCAAAAGCCGCTTTTTGGGTGTACCACGCACTTGACTACTGATGCATAGGTCCTAAGTTAGAATCCCTGCCGAAGAAAATATTTGTGCAAAACACAAATGATTGGTTTTCGGATATGATTGTGCTGTGTTGCGTGGCGTGTCGCAACACTGCATAAGTCTTCCTTCGATGTGGTCGCATATGGTTACGGGAAGGTAAAGAGGAGTGAGTGCCTCTGTATTTGCGTAAGCACTTGCGGAACTGCAATGTTCAAAATTCGAAAAATAAATCCTTATTCAGTAGTTGGCCCACTTGGTTAACACTTGATTTTATATAGCCCACCATTGTTTTTTTATTCTAAGCTCAGAGCGATAAGATTATGGAGCGAATATTGAGTTTAGTTTCCAACGCGTTTACTTCGGGAGCAGTACTGTGGTGCCACTTTTTGCAATATAAAAATGGAATAGTTTTCTTCATTGTGTAATTTATTTATAAATATTTGAACACACTGACACATGTATATATATATTTATATATAAGTATGTCACAGGATAGTCTGCTTATTTTAATCTTTTCAATCCAGTTTTCCCAGAGCTTCCTTAGCGTTCAGAGCGTCTATACAAAAATCGTACGTAACTTACAATAATCTCGTTTGCTCGAGCCGTCCTCGCAGAGGATACAATCCGGCTTTCCTGATTCGGAGGCGGTTTCCTTGACCAGTCGATTACAGTGGCTAATTTTGAAAATTAAAAAAAAAACAATCGTTACACTGAATACAAAATCGTTATGACCAATTTTTCAAATGCCCTTTTATAAGAATTTCAATCGCGTAACAAGTAGGTACTTATAATCCCAATGCTACCTTAACCGACGTTAACATGTTAAGTTTACATATTTACATAATTCTATGGTTTTTAGTCTGTGGCGATCAATACACGGAGGGCACGCTGTGCCTTTCTACACGTAAGGATATAATAAATAATTCTCTAGTAGGATATCACAGCTGCTATTAGAAACGAATGAATGAATGAAAATTATTTATTCTTCGACACTGAGAAGGATAATTTATATAATCAATAAAATTTACTTTTTTTACAATCTACCACCGTTTCGTAATGGGAATCCTCTGATCGAGACGAAAACAGGCGAAAGAAACTCCGACGGAATCCTCTTTTTTTTCAATAATTATAACGTATATTTTAAAATAGAAGGTATGGTCCCATCATCTGCAATTGAAAGCATGCCACAATAATGCCTCTATCCACCAAACTGAAGGACAAGTGCACTCGAGCAGACCAGTCTCCACAAGCGGCACCTGAAGCACCATATTGAAGGGCTAATATATTGTTTATATGTATAGCGATAGCTATATCAGGACCAATATTTTAAAATGTCAGTGTCGAACCATTTGGAATTACGTGTCTACAATTCAACAAAAGAGTAAAGATTAAAAGTAAATTACTACTAGTAAAAAAACATTGTAGAAATGTTTTTTTTATGGTTAAGGAGGCAAACGAGCAAACGGTTCAACTGGTGGTAAGCGGTTACACCTGCAACACAAGACGATATTTAGGGGGAGAGGGAAGTGGTCTTCCGGTTACCTCACTCACTAAAGGAAACGCAGAAGCACAAGATGCTTCTACTTCACGCCGGTATTCTGCGAGCCGAGGTACTACCCCGGTCGAGCCGGGTACTAGCCCTGTTGCTTGGCTCTGCCACTTAGAATTTTTTTGTTGACATGGCTTAAGGAGGCTCGTTCTTCCCGTGCGTGTCCTAAAGTCCTTAGAGGTGACTAAGGGACAGCTTTTAAATCTCTGGCTAACCTGGCAACGAGTCTTGCCTCCCATTACGGTCTATCTCCCGGGAAGGTGAAGGGGGGCTTGCGGAGGCCAATTTGCCTGAAGAGTTGGATCGTGGATGATAGGCGTTAGTACTTATTATAATATCATTAAAACTGACAATTTATTTCGGGACATTTTAATAAACACATTTTTTTATGCGAAAGTTATAAATGATTTAATTTTATTGAGTAAAATTTAAAAGAATCGTTACTTATACAACTATATAAAAAAAAAACCCGGCCATGTGCGAGTTGGACTCGCGTAACGAAGGTTCCGTAGAACACAAATTATTTATGTTATCTGTTTATCCAAAAAGAATTGTATTTTCTTTCATTCAGTTCGGGATCCTTTGTGCGAGCCCGACTCACACTCAGCCTCTTTTCATTATTATAGTTTTACTTTTAGTTTGCAATGTAATTAGACCAAGTTAGTCGCTATTAAAAATTACAGTTTTATGATAGAGGAAAATTCATTACGATAGTAGTAACATAACACATATTCTGTAAAAATTACAATCCGCTACCTATTACCATTCCAAATATTCAGGGATGGTCGAACGGGCAGACACGTAACCCTAAAAAATCTAAAGCTGTCACATTTTTATGCCTTTAATTTTTCGACGTTTTCAAAATCAATATAAAGTAGCAGTGCCACAGTTGGGCAAAATTCTCACCCATTCGTTGCAATCGCCAAGTTTGTTAACAATAGCCAAAGCGGCGATCGCATCTTTTTAAATATCCCACTTATTTAAACGAAGTTACGTTGCGTACGTTATGCACAAAGTAACTACTTACAGCTGTTGGAAAAACTCGAATGTCAAATTAATTATGGTCAAAAGAAGGATTTCAGCCATCCACGTCAGTAGACACGTCGTCTTTAAACTTAACTGTCGGAACAGACTTATTCTTTTATGATATCAACTAAAAACCGGCCAAGTGCGACGCGTGTCTGTATAACAGTTTTTACGATACGAGTAAAACCAAAAAAAAGTTGAGAATATCTCGTTTCTTGAATGGACCCCTCTATTCCATTTTTTTTATTATTAGTTTTATCAGCCGTAATAACACATATTCTGTGAAAATTTCAACCGGCTACCTATTACGGTCTCAAAGATACAGCCCTTTAAAGATAGAACAGACGGACGCACGAACGGAAGGCGATAATTAATATTGACAATTATGATTCTCTCTTGTACTATTTTCACAATTCATTTTAATATAAGTCATTCATTATTATATTATATAAGTAACCGACCGGTTTCGCCTTACGCTATCTTCGCGGTATTCAATTAAGAAAAAAAAAACAATATTACACTGTATACAAATATTGTAATATTCTCTCTTGGCTACGCTCGTATTAAATTCTTTAAATAACTGAAGAGAAGGCCCTTCCTAGCATTGGAATAATTTATGATGAAAAAAATAGAGTTTGCCACGCTACTGACTTATCCCGGAAATATCGTCTTATGGCCCTTATGGAATTACCATTTCATACAGGTGACAAATACATTTTCTAAGAGATGTGATCGCTCAATTCACCTGTCAAGCCTGATGATAACGTTAATTACCCAGCAGTGGGGACTTCTTGAACACTGATATAGAAGAAAGACGATATTCTAAGTATTCTTCAAAGGTTTGCCTATACTCACCGCGGCATGCGGGTCGGTGAGCGCAGTTTAGGTGAAATCGGGTGGAAATTTCGCCATTGGAGAAAAATATAGAATATATTTATATTTTCCGATTTCAGAAATGAGAAACGTAATGCTTTTGCTTCCGTCAGACAAATGTGTATTTATGTAAGAAAAAGGCCAAGTGTTCTTAATACTATTGAATGCAATATTACTTATATTTGAAGCTAGTGCGTAGTATTGTACATTGTCTTACTAGATAAGTGTGTTAATTTACAACGTATTTAGAGCTTTTGGAACTACTTAAATTAATAAATATTTGTTTCACGTACCATAATCGCTTGAGTTACCATGGCTCCATGGTAAATAAACTTTATCAAATAAGCGGAAAAAATTCTGTGAATAAGCCGATCTAAGAATGATGTGGCAAATTAAGCATTGGATTTTTCATTTTATCAAAAAACGAATCGTAAATATGTCGGCAGTGTAAACCATGCAATCATTTGATATCGATGTCCTTTGAGTGACGGACGTGTGTTACAACGAATATTTTTTTTGTGTCTGAATGATCTCAATTTGTGCACAAAATGCTTTTGAACGAGCTACGTAAAGATGATCCCAATCGAGTCGAGGTGAGATTATATTTGTAGTTTTAAATTCATACAAATTAAAATTACAGCGGTTTTGACAGTTTACATTTAAGTTTTGAAGTCGCTCTTTGTCATTTTAACCGCGGATTTATGTTGTTTTAAATAGCGAGTGTCTGAGTGTAACGGTTGTGTTACTTTTTAATCCCTTACTCTTTGTTTCCGACCTTATTATTTATTTCATATTAACATGGATTTTGCACGTTGTTAATTTGTCATTCGCATCTAGGAATATGATTTAATCTACAAAATAACGAGCAACAATTTTGGATCTGTAACTTTAATTAGATTAAGTTTAGTATTTTTAAAACTCGAAGCAATCTACCTATCCAACTTTCTTTAAACTACAAGGAATTTCATAACTAACTTAATGTTGATAAATAAAAGAAGTCATCATCATCATCATCATTTCAACCCATCACAAGTCCACTGCTGGACATAGGCCAAAGAAAGAAGAAGAAAAAAGAAGACGTTTAAATAGTATTTTTATCGGCAATCTAAGTTAAAGCTACCGCTCGAACAAGTACATGCCCTAATATTATCACGCCACCTAACGTATTTAGAGTGGTTAATAATACCTTAAAAGGCATCGGTGCGAGTCTAGTGGTCAGCGTAGTTGCCGATTATACTGATACTAGTTACCTTGTTAGAGCCTTCACGTTTATGACACCGAATTGAAATTTCCTTCTAATCTTATCACATATGCGGTTGGTTTTGCGAATATGTACAGCACTATATTATTTCCTGTGCGAATAAAAATTGACGTAAGGGAATCATCTTACCATCTCTTACCGAGCATGTTAAAAAAGTTGACTGAGCGGGATGCTTGAAATACCTAGTGGAATAAACGTGGCGGAATAACCATTTCGAGTATGCCAGGCCTAAATTATGCAAACCGGTGACGGGCCGCAGTGTCTATGGTGCAAGGTGTCTGGTGCAGTGATTGTCAACCCGTCCGACAAGCGTGAATTCTTCTCGTTGAGGGGTCATATATCCAGTAATGCTTACGAAGAAGTTAAGTATAATAAGAAATAAAATAGAGAAGAAACATGTTGATGTCTTTAAATTGATAAATTAATAGAAACGATGTTACGAAAATTTGCTTCCTTCTTTCTTATTTCTAACTAAGGAAACAGATGTTTAGTAATTAAAACTGTATAAGCGGTTTCTGGAGCGCTAATCAAATATCCGATCAACCGACAGCGGACGTAAGTTATAAGTGGAGGAATACTTACTTCATAATTATCTTAATATTACGCTAATAGTACGCTCATTTGACAAAGCTATCAGATCAAATTTATTTATTTCAAATAATTAAAAATCGAGAAAAATACAAATAAAAAGCGTGGTAATTGAAAACTAAACACCACTAGGAGACACTCGGGCCGTGGGGCCCAGACTCGAGACTTTTGAATATAGAGGTATGGGCTCGCGTCTGGTTACCCGGCGACCCAGAGAGCTGGCTCATACTCTGATCAGCTAATCAGCCTGGCGACACAGCGCGACAACTCCGCAAGGTTGCTGGACACAGTGGTCTCAGGCGGCGGCTAGCATTTTTTGTCTAAATTAGTTCTGTAAATATATGTGTCATTTAGTTTCAAATTATATTAGTGATTTTCTTAATAGCTGTATTAATGAGTGCATTTTTTTGAATTACATTCGAGTACGATTTTTGTATTACTAGGTAATAGGTAAACATAATTCTAGCAACAACTTTGTCTACCAGTTTTACTATTAAGTACTTTTTGTTTTATAATCGTCATTATTAATATGTAAACTGTCCACTGCTGGATGTCCAATTTGGGAAGATTTGCAACAAACACCTCTCGACCTAGACGCTGCTGCCCATCACAGGTCTGTGTGTTTTCAGTCTTGTGGAGATAATTATAACGCTATCTGATGTTTATAGGGGCGATACTTTTCCAAGCTTTATTTAGTCTTCTTTTTCTAAAATGCATCAAAATTCTTCGGCTGATCTTTCCTAAAATAGAATTTGCTCGAATCTTGTGCTTCCGCATTTCGTTCGCTGCGTGAGGTAACCGGAGCCCTCCCCCCTCCTCTCCCCCTTACATTTTCATCTCCACCTCTCTAAATACACTGGTAACGCACCTGCAGCTCCTCTGATGATGCACATGTACGTCGGCGTAATTACTTACCACGAGGAGAGACGCTTGGTCGTTTACCCTCTTACCCATAAAAGTAAATGAGATATTTAGGGATCTAACAAAAAAAAATAAAGGAGGAGGTAGCTAGATCATTCTAGAATGATTTCATAGATAATATGGAAGGCGATTGATTATTTGTAATAACATTTAATAAGTTTTATTTTTAACTTTGATTATTTTTTAAGGCTCAATATTTTCCGTAACCAGTTTCATGGCCAGTCTTTAAAAAATTGCTGAACAACTGGCATGGCCTGTTAAACTAACAAGATTGTTAAATCTAAATGAGTTGCTGAAAAAATTATTTCTTTCAAATTAACTTATCAATATTAATTTAGCGAACTTTTTGATACATAAGTATTAATAAGATTATATGTTTGAATTATGTCATCCTCATATTTTTTCCACTTTTGACAACTCAAGTGGTACATAAAAAAACCACTCGAGCTGTTAGACATTAAAAAAAATTCAAACTATGTTACTATACTATAAAGGTAAGTAACTAAAAATAGAAACAAGGCTACATATATTTTTTTTAATCAAAGCTTGCAAAAGAAGTAGGAATGGCGTTGACATAGACGTAATGACAAACATTTTTTTTTTTAAATCATAAAAATAGTTGTACAGTTTATTTCGGCCTGTTGATGTTCAATTTGAGTGACGGCAAAGCATCTGCAACTCCTCTGGTGTTGCAGATGTACGTGGGCGACGGTAATCACTTACCATCGGGTGAGCCGGTTGGTCCTTTGCTCCATTTCCCTTAAAAAAAAAAGGCCGCCCCGCCACCAGCGCCTCTACGTAAACGAGTGCCTAACGCGGAGCAACCGGCAGCTTCTCCACACGGTAGGATAGGCTTCCAGAAAACTTTCGTGAAAAGGGAACAGACGCACTCAACGATCTCACCCGTATTTTTGACTCCAATATTCTTTTTTATGTACCAATTATTCTATTATTTATATTTGTAAGGATGTCCGATATATTTATATCATATTGACTGGTCATTTAGTGTTTTAATTATTACGTATGAACTGGTATCTATACAACAGATTTAAATATATTTAATTCTATTTAAAAAAAATCGCTGATAAAGAAACCCTGAATATGGCTACACCGTATAAATCGTTAATAGTATACGGGATTGAAATCTGGCGTAGTCCAGCTAAAACTTATTGAATTAGAACGCACGCGAAGATCGAAAAAAAAGGTACTCGAATTTAGACCTATATAGAATCCGCGGGGTTGTTTCGGTTCAACAATTATTTTTGCTTCACATTGTATTATATATATTGTATGTATTATATTTCACATTGTATGTATTATATAGCTGTATAGCTATCAATAACCTCATAAGTTGAACATTTATAAGGTCAACAGATGGTCATGTAAAGGTACTCTTGTGCTACATCACAGGCTATTTCGTACACAGAAACCGAACAGTTACTTCAGACAATCTCATAAATAAACACTAACACTTACACGCGCACCCACAGAATCACTCATACACGCACACTCACGCGTCATACGTCTTTTGTGTAATTTTCTTACGCGTACTTTCTTTCTTCCAAATCTCGATTTGTACAGTTTTTTTTTTAAACCAACAAAAATCTCTTGTCAGTACATAACATTGAGGTATAAGTGGCTTGTGACCTGTAATATCGGTTTTTGACACCTACACGGGCGCCAGTTTCCCACGAACGACAATACCGTTAAAATAGTGCTGTAACTTACTTCATGTCATTTGTGGTGAAAAATAATATAAAAAATTTCAGCCATGGTTCAATCCAGAAGGTTGCAGAGGCTTGAAAGCTTCTCTTAGATAACCCTACGCTTTGAAGCTTATGTTACTGAAAGGGGTCGATATTTTTTTTAAGATTAAAATGCCCTTTAAAATCAGGTCCTTTCTCTCAGGACAAGAAAGGATAAGGCTATGCCAGTAATTCATTTTGTCAAAATTAAATTACTGCGATGTAGCGTTGATTGATATAGTGTTCGGAGCATGGTTATTAAGAAGAACACAGAAGCTGATACACCAGAACGCATGCGAAAGATTTTACTTTCATATACCATCTCGAATGCATATCACTTCCATTCTTAATAACGCTAGTCTCCTGAAAATGACACCGCTGCGAAGACTGCACCTTGCTAGTCTTTTATTTGGTATAGAAAACACTTCTTTTGTAACTCCAACGTAAGACTTTTGAATTTAGAGGAATGATCTGCTCCCAACAATACGTGCACTGAAAATGTCATAAAAAACTAAGATATGAATGACCAAAGACTTTTGAAATATGACCATAGATCTTTGAACTCATAACAGTTACCTTTTGTTATTGCACGCAACTCAAGGAGGCTTTAAGCTAGCTCTAGTAGGTAAAAAAAAATCAAATCCTAAAATCCTTAAATTATATCTCCGGAACGTGGTAGCCAGAGTTTTCTACTGCTCTAAAGGGCTGCCACAACCGGGATAGTGCCACGGTCTCGCAGAATACCGGCGTGATGTGGAGGCATCTTGTGCTTCTACGTTTCGTTCGGTGAGTGAGGTAACCAGGCTCACTTCCCCCTCTCCTTCCTACGCCATCCCCGAATATCCCTAAGACCGGTAACGCACCTGTAGCTCCACATGTGTTGCAGATGTACGTGGGCGTTGGTAATCACTTACCATCAGGTGAGCCGGTTGGTCCTTTGCCTCCTTTCCCATAAAAATAAATAAAATGCTCTTTGTTGGCTAAAGGACTGTAAAGAAGAGATGAAGCGGAAAGAGGCGGGCGACAGCGACGCGCTGGAGGCAGTTCTTTCGCACGTGGGGAGATGGGCCGCTACCAGAAGCTGATGTTCGTCGGGATGCTGCCATTCGGCGTGTTCTTCGCCTTCGTGTACTTTGGGCAGATGTTCATCACGGCGACACCGCAGCGGCACTGGTGTCGGGTGCCGGAATTGGAACATTTGAATATGGAGATTAGGTATGCCCATACAATTCATTTCAAATGCATACGATATTAATTTTGGGAAAGAGTTTGAGGGAGTGTGTTGTCGATTTTTCGGTCATTCATAGGTCTACGAGATTTACGCAACTTAAATCGCTTTTACTGCATTTATGAAGTATAATAAAAAAATATGCCATTCTTGGGAGATCACTGTAATGTTGCCAGATGTTTTTTTCAAAACAATAATATAAAAAAAATGTGACGTGGAAAAATTTTTAGTTGTCGTCAATTGGTTTGTCTGTACGCCCGAAAAGTTAAACGTTTCAGTAAGCTTCAGATAGATGTAGAATAGAAACCTTTAGAATATCACTAATGGTTCTATTTTTTATAATAATTAAAATTAATAAAAAACAAAAACCTTGAATATTTCCCAATTATTTTAAGTTTGTCCTTAGTATTTTCGATCATATTATAGTAAGTAAACCACTGCCTTCATCTGTCGTTTTAAATTAAAAGAATTTTCAAAGTTGTCAAAATTAAATTACTGCGGTGTAGCGTTGATGGATATAGTGTTCGGAGCATGGTTATTAAGAAGAACACAGAAGCTGATACACCAAAACGCATGCGAAAGATTTTACTTTCATATACCATCTCGAATGCATATCACTTCCATTCTTAATAACGCTAGTCTCCTGAAAATGACACCGCGGCGAAGACTGCACCTTGCTACTCTTTTATTTGGTATAGAAAACACTTCTTTTGTAACTCCAACGTAAGACTTTTGAATTTAGAGGAATGATCTGCTCCCAACAATACGTGCACTGAAAATGTCATAAAAAACTAAGATATGAATGACCAAAGACTTTTGAAATATGACCATAGATCTTTGAACTCATAACAGTTACCTTTTGTTATTGCACGCAACTCAAGGAGGCTTTAAGCTAGCTCTAGTAGGTAAAAAAAAAATCAAATCCTAAAATCCTTAAATTATATCTCTGGAACGTGGTAGCCAGAGTTTTCTGCTGCTCTAAAGGGCTGCCACAACCGGGATAGTGCCACAGTCTCGCAGAATACCGGCGTGATGTGGAGGCATCTTGTGCTTCTACGTTTCGTTCGGTGAGTGAGGTAACCGGAGGCTCACTTCCCCCCTCTCCCTTCCTACGCCATCCCCGAATATCCCTAAAGACCGGTAACGCACCTGTAGCTCCACATGTGTTGCAGATGTACGTGGGTGTCGGTAATCACTTACCATAAAGCGAGCCGCTTGCTCGTTTGCCTCCTTTCCCATAAAAAATAAATAAAATGCTCTTTGTTGGCTAAAGGACTGTAAAGAAGAGATGAAGCGGAAAGAGGCGGGCGATAGCGACGCGCTGGAGGCGGTTCTTTCGCACGTGGGGGAGATGGGCCGCTACCAGAAGCTGATGTTCGTCGGGATGCTGCCATTCGGCGTGTTCTTCGCCTTCGTGTACTTTGGGCAGATGTTCATCACGGCGACACCGCAGCGGCACTGGTGTCGGGTGCCGGAATTGGAACATTTGAATATGGAGATTAGGTATGCCCATACAATTCATTTCAAATGCATACGATATTAATTTTGGGAAAGAGTTTGAGGGAGTGTGTTGTCGATTTTTCGGTCATTCATAGGTCTACGAGATTTACGCAACTTAAATCGCTTTTACTGCATTTATGAAGTATAATAAAAAAATATGCCATTCTTGGGAGATCACTGTAATGTTGCCAGATGTTTTTTTCAAAACAATAATATAAAAAAAATGTGACGAGGAAAAATTTTTAGTTGTCGTCAATTGGTCTGTCTGTACGCCCGAAAAGTAGAACGTTTCAGTAAGCTTCAGATAGATGTAGAATCGAAACCTTTAGAATATCACTAATGGTTCTATTTTTTATAATAATTAAAATTAATAAAAAACAAAAACCTTGAATGTTTCCCAATTATTTTAAGTTAGTCCTTAGTATTTTCGATCATATTATAGTAAGTAAACCACTGCCTTCATCTGTCGTTTTAAATTAAAAAAAAAATATATATGAATTTTCAAAGTTGTCAACTAAATTATATGATGAAATTTAAAACTTATTTGAAGCACCTATAGTGCAGTGGTCAGAAGTAGCGGATCGAACCCCAGTCTCCTAATGCGGAGGCAGATCCCCTAACCCCCTCGGCTCTCGAGACTTATATATTATTGTATATAATTTTACAAATATGCCAAGATATTTAAGCACGCAATTAATTTATTAATTAAATAACTGCTTAAATTTCGTGATACCTCAATAGAAATTATATTATTTTGACAGGTTTAATATAATCGTTATCTTATTTAGTACAGCAGTGCATCATTCTAATTACTGTAACTGTGTGTAATTAATATATTCTGTGGCTAAAGTTACTACAGAGATAGTTTTCCTTTGTGATCACAGATAAATAATACGTACTAAGTAATCAAATCTAGTTGATTTTTTTGAAACTTGATCTCAACGAATTTGTAATACTCCTGATATCGGGTAATGTCATAGATTAGATAAATTGGTATAAGTATTAATACGCGCACTGACCACACGTGTGTATGCAAGGCCATTCGGGCGCTCTATAATTTCCCTTATCAATTTGACAACTAAATCACGGTTGAGGAAAATTCGAATGTTTATCTAAATAATCACAATGGTCACAATGAGCGTGAAAAAACTATAGAGTTTTGAGATATCTTCTTGGATGTTTTCATTCAGGAAACCGGATCGGCGGACTTCAGAATGTTCTCAAAACATTCTATTTGTCACCTGACTGGGTTCCTCAATAATTTCCTACAAAGTTGAGCTCGAAGTAAGCTCCAGGCGCTCCCCCACTGAACAATTTCAAATGATAAATTTACCACGTGCTCGGCGGTAAAGGAAAACATTGTGAGGAAACCTGCAAGCCTGAGAAATAATTAAAGGAATATTATTACGGGCCAGGGCAAGCGGCGAGCCGTGTGTCGTCCGCCCACACACACTGAAGCAGCGTTCCCCCAAAACCCTCTCAAGTATTGACAGGAGGAATTTGCCCTACAGTGGGACATCTACAGGCTGCTCCTTATCGCGACATGACGCTTGAAGCACAACGTATTATAAGTAGATTTCAATTTCGGTCAAAGTCTCAACTTTATTTTTACTTAGACTTGTTTGTTTAGCACTTATTAACAACAAACTTTTTTCCCTATAGATAAAACCTAAAGGTTTTTGTACAAATTAAATAAAAAAAGTCATAACTGTTAACGTTATGATTAACAGATGTGAAATTGAAGCACTTTAACGCGTTTACGTCGTGTACCTCATAAGTTAGGATGATTAGTACGTTATTATTTTATTATTTATCTTTATAAATAATAAAATAATAACATACCAGCTCCTTTTGTCTTGGCTGGTAAGCATAAACTTGTTCTGCGGGCTAGGGAAAGCGCTGTGCACGATTTTTCTCTGCGTGACAGAAACTGCAACGAGAAGAAGAATAACCGACGCAGCCGTTAGGATCCGTAACGTGAACCTTGCTTGCTTCCTTGAGGCCGGCCACATAGCTCGCAGACCTGATAACCGTCGGGGATGGCAACGTTCTCAAGTGGCAACCACGCACAGGCAAACGCATTGTGGGACGACCCCCCCAAAGGATGAAGTGACGACCTGCACAGTGTTGCGGGTAGTCTATGCATGCAGGTGGCTCAGAGTCGAGCTTTGTGGCAATCTTTCGGGGAGGCCTATGTTCAACAGTGGACTTGTGACAGGCTGAAATGAATCATACTTGCTTCCGCCCGCGGCTTCAGCCTCGTGGAGAATCTTCCCGCGACTTTGCTGAGAAAAAGTAAAAAGTCTATGGTTCTCCAGGCTTCAAGGTATCTCCATACCAAGATAGAATCATAATCAGTTCAGCTGTTTATGCGTGAGTAAAAGACAGACATCCAACACTTTTATAATATTCCCAACATATAAGACTTTTTCCACCCGGCATCTGTGATATATATCTATATCATATATTACGTATGCCGGATGTACTGTAGTACGTATTACGATAGACACCTGAATAGTTGTTTAAACAATTAAAAAACAGTTTTTCGCATTTATGTCATTAACCGCATGGGTACAGAGGTGGACATTAAATTTCAAGTCTCACCTCATTTGGTTGTTGACACAAGCGTTGTGGAAAGTTATCACGACATTTTCATAATTGTTTACATACTAGTTATAAAAAAAACGGAACGCTAACATAGATTTTGAGTGTAATATAATAACATGGTTACCCTTTTGCTTGGCAACTCAATCTGCCATACTTTAGTATGTTTATTTTGTATTATTTTTAAAAATACATCCGATTCATCATGAGTATTTTAAAATTCTCGCAATGGGCGCACACAACACTAATGTTAATAGTAAAGGGAGTAGCAGATTGTCTCGCGCTGGCACCACATGAGACATTTATTGTTATTGTTTTAGGCGAAATCTGACGGTGCCGAAGGTCGTGGATGGATGGGAGCAGTGTGTGATGTACAACGCCAACTGGACCCGCGTGCTGGAGACTATGGTGGCGCCCGACCCCAGCACAGAGACCATAGCATGTCGGGATGGTTGGGAGTTCGAACTGGGCGATATCCCATATCATACCATTGTTAGCGAGGTAAGGATTACCTGTCCAGTAATGAATAAGAAATTTTTGTGATGACTTGTATGGTACTAGTAGTTGTTTCTCGATTTTCGACATTCACTATGTCTGGTCTATTATATTACATTGGTATCTGTTGGAGTTACTTCTCTCAAGCCGGCTCATTTATAATAAATTATCTCCCACAACTACATAGTTTGTTATCGAATCGTGGCTCTACTATGTCGAAAGCATATTTTCTATGTTGACTCAAACAGAGACAAGTTTTAATCATGCAGCGTGATTCAGCGATATAATATAATAATATTAGCGTCATTTAAGCATGCAGATATGTTTGACATTTTCTGGTAAAGTTTTTACACTCTCCTAACATTTATTACTGTTTTACCATTTTTACAATCATCCGAAGGTTATCCATATCCTTCATACAAATGTTGTCTCGACATATCAAGACACGGTATCTCGATAAATCAATGAAAATCAAGTAAATAAAACAATATAAAGTAAATTGCAGTAATTTATTAATGTGTTTGTATGTATGTATATATTTGTGTTGGTATTTCTGTATATATTATAGTATGTATTTGTATATCTATGTGTATGTGTAGATATCTATGCTTATACATTTATATATGTTTTAATTATGTAGAATATTTCTCAATTAGCCTTTTGATATTTATATTATTTTAAATTAGATGCACCTATCACCACATTTCTTCACGCCCTGGGTTGACTGTTAGAGAATGCCAAAAGGCATTAAGTCCGCCTTTTGTAAACCTTTTGGTGTAGACAATAAAGTATAAATAAATAAATAAATTTATGTATTACTTATTAATTTTTTTCGCCTGGAATAGCTTGTTCGACTAATTCGCAAACTGTAATTAGTTACAGCAGGGGTCTTTCAACCTTTTGGTTCCAGTGACCGCGTCTAATAAAGATATTCATTACCTAAGTATCCATGGTATCACCGCCGTGCACGTACAGTAAATACAGCACTTAAAATTGCTGTTAACAATTTTAGTAGTGCCGGCAGCGTGGATCGAACCCTGGTCAATCGCGCTCCTGACCACTATGCTACCACAGGTTTCATCTCATTGTAAGAATGTTTCGGAGCCGGGATGAGTTCACCACGCTGGTTCAGGGCGGTTTGGCGGACATTGCATCGATATTCATATTATATATCGATGTTTGTATTTATTAATAATCTTGCTATGTGTCACCCGCGGCAATTCTGTTAAGACAATTTATCAACGTTGTTTTTTAATTACGTTATGTCACCATATTGTTATCTTCACTTGTCCAATAAATGTCTTAACCACAGAATACCAGAGGTCTTAAAAATAATCCTCATAGTACTCGTAACATATCCTAATAAGCCCGGTCGCAAATCATCATAACTATTGTTATCTCATATTTGTCTTGCTAATCTCATTTTGGATGATCATATTAAACAACGCTAATCTATTTTATGGCGTTTGCTGTAGAAAGAATTAAATAAACCCTGTTTAAATACGACATACGCTATATACATTCTTTTTTTTATTTATTGAAAACAAAGTCACACAGCACTTAGAGAAAAAAGATTAGGTAAAATACGTGTTAATGCCAATAATGGACTTCATTCATCATCATCGTCATCATTTCAGCCTATCAGAAGTCCACTGCTGATCATAGGCCTCCCCCAAAGATTAATTACTTCATTATTTACAATTAAGAGAACATGATGAGAGATGCTACAGTTACAGGTGATTATTACTAAGTGAAAAATAAAAAAAGCAAACAACATCTTATCCAGCCCGGTTAACGTTTAGCGGCGTCCAGGGTGCGATGGGTACTGTCATGCCATTGCCAACCCACTTTTTTTTTATATGTATACGATGAAGTTATTGCTGTTAGCCGTTTTGGCTTTTACAGCTTCATAGGTTTGCGCCTGCGTCCTTGAGGCCGCGGGCGTTTATGCTTTAAGTAGATGTACAGGAGTACATCTACTGCTTACCTCTTTATGGTAAGCAATCTAAGGACCGTCCGAGGGAGGTTCGGGCCTCGTCTCGGACGGTCGTGGTGTTTCGGTAGTAATGGGCGGTAAGGACCGCCCTGAATCCCAGGTGCACGGTGTGTACGCGGGTGTTTGATTGCACGATACGCTCTTACGCGTCGGCGGGGATTGTGTATGTGACTCTACTCTAACTGTATGTACAGTGTGTTCAGGTTGAGTAGTGTTAACCGAAACTAGTTCAGTTAGTCGGTCTGTCGGTGCTGTTACGTCTTCCGGGTCGTCTAATACGTTACGCGGGCGACGGTGACGCACCGTTGCGTTTAACATCGGGGAATATTTGTTGGCGTTTATCACCAGCGGGTTAGGGTGTACGGCGGCCGATTCGAAGTAGCGCCGTGACGTTTCCCTGAAGAATGCTTTGATCGTCGGTATTTTACAGTCCTTGTGTAAGTCATCGTTACGCTGGTACCAGCTTGCACCGGTGGCGCTACGCAGAAACTTATTTTGGACGGTCTGTAGCGAGGCGATGTGTGTTTTCGCCGCGTGAGCGAAGGCTACCGAGGCATAGGCATGATAGGTCTTATGCAAGCCTTGTATAGGAGTATTTATATGACCTATGACGTCTGCCTCTTTCCAGGCATCCGGGAAGGAGCAGCTGGCGAGGAGTACGTTGAAGATGTTTGCCAGTAGGCTTAGTAGTGGGGCTGGGAGAGTTTTAAATACCCTGTTGCTTATACCATCCATTCCGGGTGCTGACCGGTTTTTCAGGTTGCTTACTATCTCAGAGACTTCTTTGGGTGTCACTGGCTCTAGTGGATCGTCCACTGGTGGTAACGCGTCCCTACGTGTTACTTCCTCGTCCACCTGCCGCAGGTGGTCCGGATCCGTTGGTTCACGCGAGGGGGTGCATTGGCTCTCTAGACTGTCCGCGAGGCATTCGGCCTTTTCGCTGTCGTCGAAGGCTAGCGTGTCTAAATCGGGCCGTAATAACGGGGGCATTGTTGCCGCGTTCTCTACTTTGAGAGATCGGGCCAGCTGCCAGTAGGCAGTATGCGATGGCTCGATGTCTCCAAGGAGAGAATCCCACCTAGTGTTCCTAAATTCAGTGATGCGCTCTTTTACTTGCCTCTGTAGGCGTCGCATGGTTTCGCGGTTTTGTTCCGTTCTATAACGGTCATGTGCTCTAATAGCTGCGTTTTTTCTCCTAATTAGGCGTCTAAGACCTGCCGGGAGCTCCATGTGTCGAGAGTTCGACTCAGGGACCGTCCTTTTGGATTCTTCGACGGCTGACTTGAGATGGTCTGTGAGTGAGTTTATTGCCCTACATGCTATTTCAGGCGAGTCTATCTCGTCCGGTATTTTGTCTAGGTGCTGTGATGACGTAGCTTCGAGTTTGACTTCGAGGGTACGCCAGTCCACGATGGTTTTGGTCTGAGGGTCCTCACCATGCGGCTGGCCCAGCTTGAGTCAGACCGGTCTGTGGTCTGAGTCGAGTTCGTGAAGCGTATCTATCGAGTTAATAGCTAGGCTTAAGTCTTTGAGAATCGCGATATCGAGTACGTCCGCCGCGTGGGTGTGATACGTCGGATATCTCGTAGGCGAGTCGGGTGCGATTACGTCTAACAAGTAGCGGTCCCGTATGTCGGCGAGCACATTGCCGTTTATATTATTGACGCGCGAGTTCCAGCTGATGTGTTTGCTGTTTAGGTCGCCGCCTATGATTACGGAGGGGCCTAGCTCTGTTAGCGTCCTAATGTCTGACGAATGGAGGGTTTTGTTTGGCGGCAGATAGGCTGATACTAGAACAAGCGGCCTGTGGCCGGTTAGCGCTATTCTACACGCGGAAACTTCGATTGTTATTAGGTCGGGAGGGTCGAGCGGTATGCAATGCAAGGACCTTTTGAAGTAAATCAGGGTGCCGCCTTTGGCGGACGTTAACCTGTCATTACGGATGATATTGTAATTTGCTATTTTGGGATCGCGATTGCTAGGCTTCGAGAAGGTTTCTTGCACAAGCATAATGTCGACGTTGTGATCGCGAAGAAACGTAGCGATTTCGTCTTTCTGCGTTTTGAGGCCGTTTGCGTTGAATGCAGCGACAGTCAGAGAGCGCGGTTTTAATCTTCCTACTGTGTTAGCCATTGGAATAATTAATGTGTGTTAAATTTGGGCATGACGCGGGTTTAGGCGCATTGAAACGACCAGATCGCGTCGATAGTGGGCATGTGCTCAATGGTGGCCATGAGTTTGTCCTGGGGTGTCGTTGCCTCGCGTAATTTGCGGGCCAGGATTGACAGATCAGCAACGTTGATGTTGTTGATGAAGCCGCATACTAACGAAAAGTCGGCGGCGAAGTTTGAGGCGCCTTGAGGCGCGGGAGTGGAGGCCGCAGGTCGTGAAGCGACCGCGCTCTTTTGAGTATAACCTAGGGTTTAGCCCAGGCATTGGCTTTCTGCGTGAGTTCAGCAGTGGGATTGGCAGGCGCTGGCTTGGCAGGCGCTGGTTTGGCAGGTGCTGGTTTGGCAGATGCCGTTTTGGCAGGCGCTGGCTTGGCAGGCGCTGGCTTGGCAGGCGCTGGCTTGGCAGGCGCAGGTTTGGCAGATGCCGTTTTGGCAGGCGCTGGCTTGGCAGGCGCTGGCTTGGCAGGCGCTGGTTTGGCAGATGCCGTTTTGGCAGGCGCTGGTTTGGCAGATGCCGTTTTGGCAGGCGCTGGCTTGGCAGGCGCTGGTTTGGCAGGTGCTGGTTTGGCAGATGCCGTTTTGGCAGGCGCTGGTTTGGCAGATGCCGTTTTGGCAGGCGCTGGCTTGGCAGGCGCTGGCTTGGCAGGCGCTGGTTTGGCAGATGCCGTTTTGGCAGGCGCTGGCTTGGCAGGCGCTGGTTTGGCAGATGCCGTTTTGGCAGGCGCTGGTTTGGCAGATGCCGTTTTGGCAGGCGCTGGTTTGGCAGATGCCGTTTTGGCAGGCGCTGGCTTGGCAGGCGCTGGCTTGGCAGGCGCTGGCTTGGCAGGCGCTGGTTTGGCAGATGCCGTTTTGGCAGGCGCTGGCTTGGCAGGCGCTGGCTTGGCAGGCGCTGGCTTGGCAGGCGCTGGTTTGGCAGATGCCGTTTTGGCAGGCGCTGGTTTGGCAGATGCCGTTTTGGCAGGCGCTGGCTTGGCAGGCGCTGGCTTGGCAGGCGCTGGCTTGGCAGGCGCTGGTTTGGCAGGTGCTGGTTTGGCAGATGCCGTTTTGGCAGGCGCTGGTTTGGCAGGTGCTGGTTTGGCAGGTGCTGGTTTGGCAGGTGCTGGTTTGGCAGGTGCTGGTTTGGCAGATGCCGTTTTGGCAGGCGCTGGTTTGGCAGATGCCGTTTTGGCAGGCGCTGGCTTGGCAGGCGCTGGCTTGGCAGGCGCTGGCTTGGCAGGCGCTGGCTTGGCAGGCGCTGGTTTGGCAGGTGCTGGTTTGGCAGGTGCTGGTTTGGCAGATGCCGTTTTGGCAGGCGCTGGTTTGGCAGGTGCTGGTTTGGCAGATGCCGTTTTGGCAGGCGCTGGTTTGGCAGGTGCTGGTTTGGCAGATGCCGTTTTGGCAGGCGCTGGTTTGGCAGGTGCTGGTTTGGCAGGTGCTGGTTTGGCAGATGCCGTTTTGGCAGGCGCTGGTTTGGCAGGTGCTGGTTTGGCAGGTGCTGGTTTGGCAGATGCCGTTTTGGCAGGCGCTGGTTTGGCAGATGCCGTTTTGGCAGGCGCTGGTTTGGCAGATGCCGTTTTGGCAGGCGCTGGCTTGGCAGGCGCTGGCTTGGCAGGCGCTGGCTTGGCAGGCGCTGGCTTGGCAGGCGCTGGTTTGGCAGATGCCGTTTTGGCAGGCGCTGGCTTGGCAGGCGCTGGTTTGGCAGATGCCGTTTTGGCAGGCGCTGGCTTGGCAGGCGCTGGTTTGGCAGATGCCGTTTTGGCAGGCGCTGGCTTGGCAGGCGCTGGCTTGGCAGGCGCTGGTTTGGCAGGTGCTGGTTTGGCAGATGCCGTTTTGGCAGGCGCTGGCTTGGCAGGCGCTGGTTTGGCAGATGCCGTTTTGGCAGGCGCTGGTTTGGCAGGTGCTGGTTTGGCAGATGCCGTTTTGGCAGGCGCTGGTTTGGCAGATGCCGTTTTGGCAGGCGCTGGTTTGGCAGATGCCGTTTTGGCAGGCGCTGGTTTGGCAGATGCCGTTTTGGCAGGCGCTGGCTTGGCAGGCGCTGGTTTGGCAGGTGCTGGTTTGGCAGGTGCTGGTTTGGCAGGTGCTGGTTTGGCAGATGCCGTTTTGGCAGGCGCTGGCTTGGCAGGCGCTGGCTTGGCAGGCGCTGGCTTGGCAGGCGCTGGTTTGGCAGATGCCGTTTTGGCAGGCGCTGGCTTGGCAGGCGCTGGTTTGGCAGATGCCGTTTTGGCAGGCGCTGGCTTGGCAGGCGCTGGCTTGGCAGGCGCTGGCTTGGCAGGCGCTGGCTTGGCAGGCGCTGGTTTGGCAGATGCCGTTTTGGCAGGCGCTGGTTTGGCAGATGCCGTTTTGGCAGGCGCTGGTTTGGCAGATGCCGTTTTGGCAGGCGCTGGTTTGGCAGATGCCGTTTTGGCAGGCGCTGGTTTGGCAGATGCCGTTTTGGCAGGCGCTGGCTTGGCAGGCGCTGGTTTGGCAGATGCCGTTTTGGCAGGCGCTGGCTTGGCAGGCGCTGGTTTGGCAGATGCCGTTTTGGCAGGCGCTGGTTTGGCAGATGCCGTTTTGGCAGGCGCTGGCTTGGCAGGCGCTGGTTTGGCAGGTGCTGGTTTGGCAGGTGCTGGTTTGGCAGGTGCTGGTTTGGCAGATGCCGTTTTGGCAGGCGCTGGTTTGGCAGGTGCTGGTTTGGCAGGTGCTGGTTTGGCAGGTGCTGGTTTGGCAGATGCCGTTTTGGCAGGCGCTGGCTTGGCAGGCGCTGGTTTGGCAGATGCCGTTTTGGCAGGCGCTGGCTTGGCAGGCGCTGGTTTGGCAGATGCCGTTTTGGCAGGCGCTGGCTTGGCAGGCGCTGGCTTGGCAGGCGCTGGTTTGGCAGGTGCTGGTTTGGCAGATGCCGTTTTGGCAGGCGCTGGTTTGGCAGATGCCGTTTTGGCAGGCGCTGGTTTGGCAGGTGCTGGTTTGGCAGGTGCTGGTTTGGCAGGTGCTGGTTTGGCAGGTGCTGGTTTGGCAGATGCCGTTTTGGCAGGCGCTGGTTTGGCAGATGCCGTTTTGGCAGGCGCTGGCTTGGCAGGCGCTGGCTTGGCAGGCGCTGGTTTGGCAGATGCCGTTTTGGCAGGCGCTGGCTTGGCAGGCGCTGGTTTGGCAGATGCCGTTTTGGCAGGCGCTGGTTTGGCAGGTGCTGGTTTGGCAGATGCCGTTTTGGCAGGCGCTGGTTTGGCAGATGCCGTTTTGGCAGGCGCTGGTTTGGCAGATGCCGTTTTGGCAGGCGTGCCTTTCGGCGATATCGACGAGTCCGAGTTAGGCTCGTCCTCGTTTTTAGCGGCGCGTTTTTTCGCCTTTCTCCTGACGACGACCGTGAAGCCGTCGTCCGGAGAGGCGTCCTCAACTTCCATGTCGGACCCGGAGTCCGACAGGTACGCGGCGTGCCCGTTGGCGGCGGGCGACGCGGGAAGGCTAACTTCCGTGGCTACGGGCGACTCAGGGGAGGCGTCCGGAGAGAGGGGGCTGTCCGTGTCGAACGGGCGCCAGGCGACCTCGGTGTTCAATCCCAGCCGGAAAGCTTTGTATTTTTCCCAGATATCTGGGAATGCGAATTTAACGAACTTCGCTAGTTCGGAATCGGAGTTTGCGCAATGGGCGGCCATCTTGTCGGCGTCGGCGTCGGCCATCTTGGTCGTGTCGGCCATTGAATGGCGTGTGTGAGACTCTAAACCTCCCTACCTAAGGCAGGGAGGTGTGTGCCTACTGGTTCTATACCCCGCGCTTTTAGGTGCGCAGGGATGAGTACCTAGCTGTTGCCTAGCGCAACAAGCGACACAGAAATTTAGAAATAGCCGCCTCTGAGGCGAGAATTGTGTACGAACTACTTACAGGGCAGGAGTTCAGTAGCACTACACTTTCACAGCGGTTTCCCGCGAACACTGGACACTATTTCTACTGTCACTTGAATTGGCTTCTCGTGAGCACATGGGTGCTGTTTGAGAGAACGTCCACTCCGCACGGGCGCGCGTCGCAGACTCCATGTGCCAACCCACCTGCCAAGCGTGGCAATTTTAAAGTCCACTGCTGAACATAAGCCGCTCCAATATAGCGCCAGCAAGAGCCAGCACGCATGTCTTAAATGTTCATACTCACCACGCTGGGATGAAATATTAGAACAACAAAAGAAGTAACATATATCAAACGAAGTTACAATCCGTACTATAAATGGGAAAGTTACTCTGTCTGTGCGCTGTTACGTCTTCACTAAACCCCTGACCCGATTCTGACTAAATTCGGTACTTTGAACACTGGGGGCAGACGAGTACTTTTTCTTCCGAGAAAGTAACGGGAATCTGTTCGACGGCTGGCGGAGGACAGTTTAGAATAATTTGTTCGACAGCGAGGATGGGTCTGCGAATACGCCGGCTACGCACCACTGGCGCAGACCGTGTTCTTCGTGGGCTCTCTGATCGGAGGTTTATTCTTCGGCTGGATGGCTGACAAATTCGGCCGGGTGCCTGCGTTGGTTGGTAAGATATATCTTTTTTTAAATATTAAATAGTGTATAACGAATCAGTTTTTCATAATAATTGTAGTAGAAGATTGTTTGACGACCGCGTGGTTAGTGGTTAGCTTATGTGACTGTTGTGCCCACAATCAAAGCCCTGGGTTCGAATCCCAGCTGCAACCAATATTTGTGCCGAAATATTAACTTCTTTTAATCATTGTTTTGCATTTTGCAGATCACAGTAATTTGATCTATTTTTTCGTATCACTTCATTGGCAAGTTGTCGTGGTTAAGAAACTTATTAAGTAAAATGTTACTTAAGAATAATTAATTATTAATAGAAAACATTGAAATACTACCATCGTACCGACTTTTTTACGCCCTCCACTGTGTAAAAGAAAGTGTTAAAAAAGAAAACTGTAAAACTTTTGTTAAGTAATGAGAATTTGTGATTTTAAGGCAAGTCGTAATAAAAAGCGTGAAGTTATGAAAAAATAGTGACAAGCATAAATAGCTAAAGGCTTTTGTAACCTAAAACCCATATAATCATTCTTGCTTTCTTCAGACGTTAAGCTGAACTTTTAAACTTCAGGATAGTTTTTGTAGTATTAAAAGCTTTCTTTTGTATCCCAACCCCTAGATATGTCGGTAGTGCATTTCGAGTCGATAGTATAACTAACTAATATAACTAACTTACGTTACGTCTAAACTTTTTCTCTTTTGGGCGCAATCAACTCCTAGTGGTTGAGGCGAAAAAGCAAACACTCCATTTTGTTCTGTAAGTGCTGACAAATTACATTAATAAAAATCACTTAATAACCAACATAAATGTGCCTAAAACTTTGAGCGGAAACATTCCCTGGATTTTTAGTATACGCGTATTTTCAACGTTTTTTCTTATTTAGTGTATTCTATATTAAGAAACCAAACTCACCAAGTTTTTATTGCGCCGTATCGCACTTTCCACCCCAAGGTCTTTCGCCGTTACTACCCCTGACCTTCTATTAGCCGTAGATTTTGAACAATGATTACAGTTCTTTAGCGTAGGATTACCATACGTTCAGTTTCTGAAAGACAAAAAAATAACATTGGAGTAAGTAAATTGAATTAATAGCACTCAGGAAGAAACAAAACCGAACAATCAATGTATGTTATAATGCCACAAGGGGCTATAAATCTAGAAGTGAAGAATGCAGTATCAATAATAGGACATACAGAGTTTTATTATATTTATATTTCATAATCTACGTATTGCAAAATATTACTTCACCTGACATTCAAAACGTAAAAAAAATTTATCTAAATAATTTACAGTAAACATTACATTAAGATTTTTAATTAAAACCTGGGGCTGTCCACTAATAAACTAAACATAAATGGTAACACTAGTTAACTATTATGTACTGTATGCAAACCGGATAGAAGTAGATAAGGATCAATGAGGGGCATTAATTCACCTGCCCACCCCATGACTCAGACTTTTTTTAACTTAACAATGTTGTTTATTTCAAAATACATAATTACATTACTTCTACTTCTACATCAGTCCACAACTAGTCCACAGCTGAACATAGCAAAAGCCGGTACATATTTCTTGGAAGGCTTGCCTCGCATTTGTGATGCTGCTCCTCATTACTAGTATCTGGTTCTGTCTCTGGGATCTGATCCATCATTCGGTCATCAGAGTCTTGTTTGTGCGCATGCGGGGTGCACCACGTACAAGTGAGGTTAGCATTTGAAGAAAGAGATATCTTCTTCGATAAATCTCACAAAATAGAAAACGTTTTATTTTAATTTGATCTTTATTCTTCTCAAAAAAAGTTTCACAATTGGATTTCTAATATCGTTCAACGTCTTCGTTTACACTCTTTATGCATCGTGTTTTATTATATCGCGCGCCGTGGCTCACAGCCCATTATGTTCTATCTCTCCAGAAGGCGAAATACGGTTTGCGGAAGCCAATTTGACTTAAGCTGAAGGATTTCGCTACATGGATATCCGTAACCTTTGCCTACAACTGTGGTCGTCAGGCGTGAACGCTTATAGATAATCTGGATGTAAGCAGAAATATACCAACATCCACCACTCCAATTAGGTTCCAATAAACCACTCCAACTTACCATTACAGCTTGTATCTGGAGTGATTCACGACCATAGTCGAATGGCGGGCTCGAACCTGCGACGTTATGTTTCGCAGTCCGCACCCTAACCCATTAGGCTATAGGAGGTCATCTTCGAAGGGCCACCTGTGGTCTTTGACAGGCTGAGTAGTAATACAATAATCCGACTATGCCTTCTGATCACAGGTACAAACTTGGTGGCGTGCGTGGGAGGTCTGGGAACCATTTACACAACCGGTCTTATGGACTTCATCTTCTGTAGATTTCTGGTGGGGATGGCCTTCGACAACTGCTTTATGATGTTATATATACTTGGTAAGTGTTTCGAACCTATGACAGACATATTTCTTAATAAAAAAACCCTTGTATGATCAGTTCTTCATCCATCATGTCTAAATGTGTCAAGTATGAATTTGCGTTAATCATTCAAGGTTTATAGCGGGGTAGGGGTAGCACATGGGCTATTTGCACCCATTGTCCCCCCGAGCAGTAACTCAGATAGGCGCCATTCTCAGGATTTCGAGCGCTATTTAAGCCACCCTGGGTTTTCAATATATTATATTGTGGTGGGAGAGCTAGTGCACTGATTTACCCTTAGTTCCATGAAGACCATATAAAAATTAAAACACAAATTCCTTTCCTATTTTAGTACACGACGGCCGCGTGGCTCAGTGGTTAGAGTACCAGAATCCCAGCCGAAGTAATTTTCAGTAAAAAACATTTTGTTTTCGGTTGCGATGGTGTTGTGTTCGTCCCCGTGTATCTGACACTGCACCTGACCCTTCCTCCGATCTTATCGAACAAGCGTTACATCGGACATGGAAAACTAGATACGAGCGAGTGTCTTTGTGTTTGCGCGTACATATGCGGCACTATAATGTCTGCTGCGCAGTTGACAACCGCCGGAAGTTGTCGCCGTGCTCGAAATGGATCAGGACGGCATCGTCGACATGGTTTCAGTGCTGGAGTACGTGGGCGCGCGGCACCGCACGTGGGTGGCCAACATGTCGATCGCGCTGTTCTTTGGCGGCGGCTGTGTGCTGCTGCCGTGGCTGGCGTACTGGATCTCCGACTGGCGCACCTTCCTCTGGGTCACCTCCCTGCCCATGGCCTTCAGTATACTTATACCGTTCGTGATTCCCGAGAGCGCCAGGTGACACGATTTTTTTATTTATGACCTTTTATTGATCACCTCCAATGTTATCGTATCACCGTTGCATCATCTAGGTATCTATAACGGGTAGGGTCGCTGTAAAAATCATTATATTGTAGACTGCTGAGTATGTTATGCTCGCTTATAGGCCTCTGCTTATGGCGGGTCGTCAACTTCACTTTAATATGGTTGGGAAGGGCGCTGCCTGCCACATGGCTCGTACTTGTGACAGGATGCTGTTTATGGAGGCTGGTGCGCTCGAGTTTGCAGCGCACTTGTGCTTTAGTTGTGTGTATATATTTTAGTACCATGCTCCCAGCTGTTTATGGCACCATCTCTTTTATTTTTATGACATTTTTTTAATTTCGATTTTTGGGAAAAAAAAACTAAGTGAAATACCTACCGGATATTTTTATTATAAGTAGCTTACGTGTAACACCAGGTGCAGGTGACGTATCAATGAGTACAGTAACTAGTTCTATAAAAGGAGTTGTCATTTGAAGGAAAGATGGAATTCCCCCTTACGACCGCTTAAATGCTTTATAAAACCTTAATTGAATTTTTAATTTTGATCTTGAGTGATCGTTTTTAATGAAAATTAAAAATAAATTATATTTGCATAATAATTGGCAAAAAATTATAATCAGTATAAATCGTTGCCTACGCCAAATATTTTTTGTAATCAATTACACAATTGAAATTTTATCACTATCAAAATGTGTACTATCTTTGTGCAAGTTATCCAATGCCCTCTCTCTGTCTGTATATACATACATTTTGATATATCAGGTAAATTTTGTCTGTCGAATATATCGCGAATTACGATTTAAATACAATATTTATTATTTTTCCGTCTATAAGTTTTTATAAAACTAGCGAAAAATTAAACACATTTAACCTATATTCAACTTTATTTTAAAAATTATGTTGAAACATTACGTCTGTATATTTATTAACTGTGTAATAGCCATAACAATTAGTTTAAATATATTCTGATTCTGAGATGAATAATTTTATTATTGCATATACAAAATGTCAAAAATGCAAAAACCACGTCGTTTATTTGTTATTTCCTCGTTGGTTTTTCGACTATTTGTTCAATCGTTTAATAACAAATCTGAGAAAATAATTAAACAGGAACAAATGTTTACATTTCAGATGGCTCGCGTCGCAGGGCAAAGTAAACCACGCTGTGAAAGTGTTGAAGAGATTCGAGAAAATCAACGGAACGAAAATCCCTGAAGATGTTTTGGATGAATTCATTGTAAGTGAAACCTTACGTGTGTTAATAGACGAATAATTTTTGATGAGTAGAAACAATACAAATTCTATTTTTATGACATCGAATGGTTTAAGAGCTAGACCGGGGCCTTATTCAGTATGCAACACAAAAATTCCATATGATATCAATTCTATTATTTTTTTTTACCGGGTTATTTCGGTTTATTTTAACAGGTACCACGTAGTAGCCTAGTGGTCAGGGCTCTCGCTTTAATTGCATAGCGCGCGAGTTACCTGGCCGCACTGCAACTGGGTGGCGGACCCTACCCGGCTCCAAAACACGCTTAAATATGGAGCGCAGACGCCACTTCACTTTACTTTAATTTATCCAAGACATAGTTACCCATAAACGAAACCCATGATGTCATGGATGTAAAAAAAAAGCAGTGTTATTTTATCGAGGAATTCAAACGGAATTTGTGTGAAATAGTTTTGCGTCAAACGTATAATGAATTGACCGTGGTTAAGATAGCAGAAGTATGAACCGAAAGAGAATCTGTCTCACCATCTCATCCCGGTGGGCCTCCGGTTACCTCACTCACCGAACAAAAGGCAGAAGTACAGGACGCCTCTATTTCACGAGTAGCACCACTGAGAGGTAACCGACGCTGCTCTCCCCAACCCACTTGCCCAGCGGGGTGACTAGGGGCCAACCTTATAATAAATATGCCGACTTTTGTTTGCGCTTTCTTGGAGTCACACTGACCATGGCCTCCACAACTGAACATGGCCTATGCTAAGCCCACAACTGAAGATTGGCCAGTTGTGGACTTAAACTAAGCTGATGTAGAAGATGTAGAGAGTTCTCAATTCGTCTTCATTTTACGATTTACGATTCATGACTAAGCAAGCAAATAAGTTGGCCAATTCTCTCGTAGGCTTAGACGTACCTTGCCGAACATCACCATCATCATCACTTCAGCCTATCACAAGTCCACTACTGAACAAAGGCCTCCCCCCGATATCGCTACAAAGCTCGGTCCCGAGCCACCTGCATCCATCGTCTTCCCGCAACACTGCGAAGATCGTCACTCCATCTTGTGAGAGCGCGACTCACACTGCGTTTGCCTGTACGTGGTTATCACTCCAGGATGCCTCTCTTAACCACGGTTAACTATGTGGCCGGCCCATTGCCACATCAGCTTGTCCGTTACCCCAGCAGTACGCTGCGGATATAGTCGTGGCAGACTATCGCGCAGAGAAACATCGAGCATAGCCCTTCTCGAACCTTCCCGCATTTAATCGAACCGGCTTCCAGTCTAGACGATGTAGACTTACAACACCATAGCCGTTGATATCGATACGGTAAGATTTGTTTGTATTGCACGGAGCTGTTTTCTCTCGCAGCTATCGTCGAGCCAAACCCGACAGACGGGCGAGTCAATCGTCGACCTGTTCAAGAGCCCACCGCTCCGCAACATGATGATATTCATGATCATAATCTACATGGCGTGCGCGGTCATCTTCGACGGGCTGGTGCGCATGTCCGAGGGCTTGGGGCTCAACTTCTTCATCACTTTCACTCTCACCTCGGCCACTGAGATACCGTCTGTCACTTTGGTCGCCATTTTGCTGGACAGGTAAGTCTGTTTCTTGTTAAATTAATGAATAGTTACTCTATTTTGGTACTATTTTTAGTTTCCACCTACCTCGTATACTTTATATAACGAATTTTGAAATTCGGAATTCCGAAACGTCGGGCTTGCTCTTTACAGCACCCGTTCTATAGCTGACAATGACATTAAAGCTGAAGGTAGCCGGGTTAACAATGACATCAGGACGTCAACCACCTCGGTCATCCCCTGACCACGGATGCTGTAAATCACCCGAAACGTAAATCTAACTAAACGCAATAAAATTCGTAAATAATAGTGCAATTTCAAACGTGTAGTGTTCGCGTAAATAAAATAGATTTACAGTTATTGCGTGGGTGACCCTGCCATTTTCATTACGCATCGAGTAAATTATAAAACACTAGCCGTTACCCGCGACTTCGTTTGTTTGGGTTTCAATTTAATATCGCACGCATACAACGAAAACTCACGAGCCGCCGATAAACCGTATTAAATACACTCCTTAATATGTAAGAAACGCACAAGTGCCATCAGCAACGGTACAAAGTTTCAAACGCATAGAAGATGAACGCACAAATGTACATTTTTAATATGAACTTATAAAGAAAATGTAAACGATACTTATTATACTTCAACAATTATCTTGGTTGGGGCCAACCACCAACCCGCACTGGGGCGGCGTGGGGGATCCTTCCCGGGTCCAAAGTTTTTTCAAATATTTGAGAAAAGACCTTAACTGCTTTACGTTTACAAACGTGGGCATCTAAAGGCAACTACAAGAATCTGGCATTTTCCTTAATCGACTTTTAGGACACCAAAGGGATAAGTGGGAATGGAAGGCGACAAGCTCGCCAGTTGTCACATTGATCTTCATGCTCTCGTGAAAAGTGGAATAGACTAAAATGAAAACCTCTTTTCAGCCCCATATTGAGATTGAGATAGTGAGTTATTTTTTATTTC
Organism: Bhutanitis thaidina; assembly: GCA_029286595.1. Lineage (NCBI taxonomy): Eukaryota > Metazoa > Arthropoda > Insecta > Lepidoptera > Papilionidae > Bhutanitis > Bhutanitis thaidina. Next base: position 9,743,866 of record JAGSMS010000018.1, read on the forward strand.
TCCCTGATAATGTGAATAAACGTTGGATGCAAGTTATCCCTTCACGTCTTATAATAATAATAGTTTCTGTCATTTCCGCACGTCAAGAACTGTGCAGTCGGTTAAGAAAATTTGGTTTTACAGATTGGGACGAAGGAATCTCACAATCGGCCCTATTGTCACGGCTGGCATACTAACAATTATTGCGGCATTTATTGCTAAAGGTAAGAAAAATATTATTAGGTGGTAAAAATAATAATTTTGGTTCTGGTGGACATTATAACGTTTAATCCTATCAATCAAGTGATTTTGAAGCCTGGTAGCTTAGTGGTCGGTGCTATCCCTTTAATTTATAGTTATACATAGTATGCGACTGATTTGGGTTCAAATTCCGGGGCCGGCACCAGTTATTATAAAATTATTAATTACAATTTGAGTTGCTAAATTTACTACTTGTTTGGCCGTGAATGCAATCGTCGTGAGAGCTGCATGTCTGAGAAATAATAATTGTTTCGAGGACATGTGAAGCCCGCCAACCTGCACTGGAGCAGTGTGACGGCAGCAAGGCTCCAAAAACCCTCTCAGTTATTTGAGAAGCATGCCTTTTCCCACCCGTGGTCACTTACAGGCTGCTACTTTACTTTGCCTCACTATGCTATTTAAAAAGTTCGTGAATCATCATTCCTCGATACCAACTGCATACGAAATGTACCTGCAACTTATTTTTATATCACATTCATACTTTTAATTGTTTTTTTACACACTATTTCGATTGTTGTATATTTAATAGCAAGTTATTTTTTAATATCTTGTACTCGTACCTGTGTGTATTATGCTGCTTGTCCGGTTGTTTGCCAAATTTTGTGAAGTCAATGAAGGTCTCGAGTGAAAAACAGTGCTGTGACGCTCACACAGATTATCACCGAGACGGGGAACTTTTCGGCATCGCACAAGTAATTAATCTTTTTTATTTGTTTTTAAACACTCTGTGTTTTTATTTTTGAATAAATGTTGTGTTCTATTCGAGCCGTTTGCCCGGCGTGGTGAGTGCGAGTAGAAAATAGATACGTAACGTTTTCAGGGCGGTTCTTACCGTCCAAACCTAACGAAACACCTCGACCGTCCGAGACGAGGGCCGAACCTCCCTCAGACGGTCCATAGATAGCTTACTGTGAAGAGGTAAGCAGTAGATGTACACTTGTACATCTACTTAAAGCATAACGCCTGCGGCCTCAAGGACGCAGGTGCAAACCTATGAAGCTGTAAAAGCCAAAACGGCTAACAGCAATAACTTCATCGAATACATATATGTAACGTAGCTGTGTGGTTGCGCAGGGCCGGGGCAGGTGGCGCTGGCGATCGCGGCGCGCTTCGCGGTGAACATGTCGTACAACGCGGCCGTGCAGTGGTCCGCCGAGCTGGTGCCCACGGGCGCGCGCGCGTCCGGCTCCTCGCTGGTGCACGTCAGCGGCTACGTGGCCACCATGCTCTCGCCCTTCATCGTCTACTCGGTGGGTGGCGCGGCCTCGGCGGCCGCCGGCTAAAGTCCATCAAGAACACTTGTCATGCTGTCCCAGTGAGCTATCGGCGTAGGAATCTGCCACCCAGTTTCCTCCGCTGGGTGTCGTAAGAGGCGAATATGGGAGAACTCCTGTAATTCGCAATGGCTACCGACAGATGGCGGGATAATCATCTCGAAATAGCTGACCAAAATTAAATAGACGGATGACGACAACGGCGTCCAAGGTGCGAGGTGTCTGATGCTACGACCCCAATCCGCTTGCCGATCCTCTTTTTGGGACAGGCCTGTGCCCTACAGTGGACTATTTATTTAACAAAGCTTTCAAAAGCGTTTCGTCGATGATAACTTGTAGTAAAGAGTAAGGCTGCGAACTACGAAACATGACGTCGGAGGTTCGAGCCCGCCATTCGACTACACAATGCACTGCTTGGTTGAAGTGATATAGCTTAGGTATTCTTTATAAAACAATGATATCCTTTTTGTTAAAAAAAAAGCAAGATTCCATTAATAAAACAGTTTTTGAACCTTGTTCAATCATCATTTACATTTGATATCGATTGTAGACGGCGATACGTCTCTCTCTCTATCCCTCTCTCTCTCTCTCTCACAGGCAAGTGGACTACTACGCCCCAATACCTACTTAATTTTATTTTACACACGAAGTGAATTCGACATGTATCCCATTTTTCATTACCAGCGCTTCAAAGTAAGAACCATCTTAATAAGTACCACACTCTTACCCGTTTCTGTCGCTAATCGGCAGTGCAGCCGCAGCCGGGTTCCCGGTCAATTGATATGATGGAGAGCCGATACAATGACGTGCTGGGAGTAATTCCATTTCAGACCTCAGGGGTGACAACTGTCTGGTCACGAACTCTGCGTGACAACCATTCCACCTCCGTTGTATAATAATAACAAGCAGATCTTCCATAGACTCCAAAACCAAAGTTGACAACTTAAAATTAGAAATAGATTTTTGTATACAATAACTCTTTTCCAAAAAAAAATCAGTATTTTTACAATATGCACAGCCCGAAATGAACTGAAAAATGGCTGTAACGCAGTTTTATTAAACGATAGGCATGTTTAACGACAATAACTTTAAACATTTTTATTAAGTCCTGTAATTATATTATGTGGCATTTCTAGGAACGATTTTGGAGGCCCCTCCCGCTACTGACCCTTGGCGTCACCGCGCTGACGGCGAGCAGCTTCGGCTTCCTGCTGCCCGAGACCAAGGGCTGCCCCATGCCGCAGACCATCAACGAAGGGGAGAAGTTCGTCAGGGCACACACCATATGCGGGTGAGATATCTTTTGTCCGTGAACTAGTTTAGTTTAAAGGATTGAACATTATAATCACCTGCACGTGGTTGAAGACTCCGACACGTGACCGAATGATGACGGAATATCCAACCGAATCTGCTGAACCCAAATCCCACAGACTAGTGATGGGGAGCAGCGTCACTAGTGGGAGTGTCACCGACCCGCTCGACCTGCGTGCTGAGTACGGCCAAACCTTCCATGATGCAGATACCTATGTTCAGCAGTGGACTCATAATAGGCTGATGAGGAACATTCTAAAAACTTATGTGATCCTAATGTCCTAAATTCTAATGTAAGAATTTTCATAATCGCTTCGCTTCTAAACCTCGCTCCTTAGACGCTGCTGTCCCTTTTCCATCTGTGGAATTTCGGTCTGACATTTTCTAGGTGTTTCAACCGTCATGATGTCCAATCCCATAAGACCTATGTGTCCTGCAATTAAGTATTAATTATCTGATTATGACGGATCCACCATGAAATTTTGATAGGTTATCCCTTTGAAGAGACGTTAGCTGCTCCCAAGATGTAAAGGCTCACATTAGTAATACAATAAGACGCTATATGATATAAATCGCTTGCCTTTAATAAAGAAATCATTTAATTTCTCAGGAAAGTCGTGGATGACGAGGACGATCTGAAGTACGAGAAGCAGAAAGCTCTCATAACGTAGTTACGTAACGAATATACCGGGAGCGGCTCTCGCGGACTAGCGGCGGTACAGTCGCGGACAAGTTGCAGACAAGTTGCTAGCCGCCGCCCAACCAAACAATACTCCAACATGTTCACGATCAATTGCAAACCATACACTGATAGTAATTTCCACGTGCACGGTGTACTTGTCCGCGCAGATGATACATATCAAAAGAGTTTGTTCTTTTTTTTTGGAAATAAAATTTCCATTTGTGGTGTAAAATGTCAACTATTTTGATAAAATTCAGTTACCAAATAAATATAGTGTAGATATAATCTATAGCTTATTTCGTTATAAATATATAAAAGAGACACAATTTTAAAGCTACTTTAAAAATTACAAATTTTGTAGTATTCAGTAGGTATAAAATTCACGTTTTGAATTTATTACTGTTATAAATAATATATTTACTGTGATATTAAGTCAATTATGGATTATTAAATAATTTATTCAATTGAGACACTCTTAATTATAAATATGATAAATTAAAGGTATTTTTTAATAATTATCTAATATAGAAATATTATTTTACTAGTTTTAGTACCCATATCCATTTAAATTTAACCCTCAATTACAATGTGTATATCAACAAATATTACATTTACAATTGAATGTAATAATCGTATCTTGTGACACAGCACTTACTACTTACAATTAATGTATTCTAAACCGTGACACGGTAGTCACATTTTCACTTAATCATAAGTTAAATTTCGGCTGAATCAAATTTTGTGCACCGCAAAATATTTGTAACATAATTAGGTAACTAGCGTCAGGTTATTGTCACTTGTACTCCCATAACGTATACTCCTGGCACATGTAAAGTAAAAATTACAAGAAGAAAGTACCCTGTAATTAATTAAGACGCCTGAAGTCCGCTCATTAATAATGCAGTCAGTTTTCATTACAGAGTACTTTAATACCACAGAGTACATTAATACATACTAAAAGTTGTCATATTGTGCTCTACAAGGTTAGACTGTATAAGCTCTTTTTAGATTACCATGTACACAATCTTGGCCCGCAACGCTTCTAACCATCAGGCACATTCCCTGCACATTAAACATCGGCCTAATCAATAAATTGAAAAAAATACTATGCTATTGCGCACTACACGCTATAGTATCACTTAACAGGGACGAATAGAATAACATAGTGAGTGTAGAGTTTGTAGTGAGAGATTACTTATTTGATTTGAATTTATACATAAGGTTTTAATACATGCTAATAAACTACTCTACTCACTAATAACATTAACATAATGTAAAATAATCATGATTAATGCAATAAAGTAACTATTTATTTTTAAAATGGTAATTAGAGTTAGTAAATTTATTTACAGCTCATATAGCAATAAGTTAATACATTGTTGTAAAAGAAAACAATTATAATATAATAGCAATAAGGTTACTTTTAATAATTATTTTTATTAAGAATAATAATGTACTACGTAAGACAAAATAAAATTATTTCCAGAAATTTGTATTTTATTTAAGAAGTAAGATAAATACGATATTCGGATCAATAAATTAGTATGGCGAACACGATGATTTTAGGTTGTATATATGTCCTTATTTGTCATAATATTTACCTGAATGTTTTAGTTAAATTAGTTTTACATGTCGAAGTCGAGAACAAATTAATTATTTAATGGACTTCTTTTTCATTAAAAATCTTATCTTATCTGTGAGAGAAAATGTTACTGTTGAAAAATACCAGACATTTATTTCACAAAATTAAAATATATTTTTTTTATTTTCTACTCCGTAGATCCAATATATTCTATTTTTAAAATAGACCCTGCAATGAAATGAGGTTAGAATCAGCAAAAAAAAAATTGGTTTCTTCAAATTCAAATATATGTAATTAAAAATAAAGTTATGTACTTTGTAGTTTTTCTGTAGTTCTTTATCTGAGGCTCGAACACTAAGACGGCAACAGGCCTGTCACGTTGTTCCAAATAAGTCTGCTGGACCAGATGTGACTCATAAGAATATAATAGCAATTGTTTTACACGTGGAGGGATAAGGAGGGTTGAAACGTCTGAAATAAACCTCTCACCACTAGGGAATTGGTGAATTATATACAGTTGTGAAAGCTTTTTTGTAATACTTTTTATGTTTTACTCACAGAGATATATATATTTTCCTAGTAATATATATTTTTCTCTATGTATCTACTCGTGCCAATAAAGAATGGGCGACGCCTCTATTGACTTCTCGCTCGCACGCTGTCTGTTTTTTTCGATGTAAAAGTAAACGTCAATGCTGCTTGTAAATGTTCCATTGTCATTGATTATTTCATATTATTGTTATTTTTCGGACATTGCAAGACCTATCGATTATTAAACAATGTATTTTAGCACTACACAAAAAAAATGTGTGCAATATATTTATCAAAGTATTTTGGGGTGACATGCTTAAATCTTGGGCATGAAAAGACATTAATGAGGACGACTGAGATGAGAGATAGATTAAGATATCTCTCTCACATTAAAAATACTATTAAAAGATTGTAGAAAGTCGTGTCAGTTCATTGAAAATATTTAAAAGTCTTTTTTGGGAGCCTAACTCCGAAGATACAATAAGTTTTTTGGAATTTTTGTCTGTTTGTCCAGATTTTGATGCAGTTTTCGATTTTTGTAAGATTTACGACTCTACTTAAAAACTACGGTACTTTTGATCCCGGGAAAACACGGAATTGACCAGAACGCCTAAAATATTGGTTGTGGATCAGTTGATGGCAAGGTGATGGTCGTGACCGTATTCAGCCATATAAATGACGTTACTTGGCCCTTATGTCTGTTTCGAACATAGCTAATTTTAATTATTTTTTGATGTATGAGATAAAGTTTATATGAAAATAACCAAAGCAGATATTGGATAATTAGATTTAGTATCATTTTACAAAACAGCGTGTTAAAATTATTATGAAATAAATTCAACGAGTTAGATCATTTGTATACACGTGTGAGTTTGTCTGTGTACGTATGAGTACGCGTGTAAGTTTCGTAAAGTGACAACATTTGAGTCATCGGTCAGAACTCTTTGAAGGTAAGCAATAATAACTGTGTAACAGACCGGCAGATGGCGCCGCTAACAGATAAAAACCGTACCAGTCATAGCAGAAGGTAGAAAACAACAGATGCAATATAAAAGGTGTATATATTTATTATTTACATAGATCACGTCTGTTCGATGCTGAGATACATCTTTCCGTTGATGTTCTGCTTGACGGGATTGATGCGCTTGAGGATCTGCGTCATGGTCGCGACCAGGCGCGCGCTGCTGACCCCCGTGCGCTTGGACTTGAACTTGGTGAGCAGCTCCGTCGTCGTCATCGGCTTGCGCGCCAGGTATCGACGCACCGCCTCCTCCGTCACGCCGCACTCGCTGCACACACAGGGGGTTATTGAAATTTGAATTCGCGGATTTTATATGTCCAACGTTTGACAAACCTTCCAAACAACTTAAACAGCTTAGTAATTTAAATGATACGCAAGCATCATTTCACATTAATTTTTTAATTTTTATGACGTTGGCCGCAAGTCGGTGACTCAAAAAGCTGGCAGCGTACGCCGGCGCGGTTATAATATTTGCACCACCCACAAAATAGCCCATTGAAAGGTACTAAAATAACTGGGTTCCTCACCGATGTAGCCTTAGTGTAACACTAAAAGAACACCACCGACCGGACACTTGAACACAATGCCGGGTGCGAAGAATCTCAATGGCTAACTAGGATCGTAATGCGCAATCTCTGTCTACCCACACCTATAGGCGATAGCCGTGAGTGCTTATATACATATCTCCTGTAGTTCCACCACACAACCGCGGAACGACAGCCTCGGTGGGGTTACCCGTCACATCGCGATGACTTCGTGACAAGTATCTGCAGGCCGTGGAACACTTTCCAGAGGAGCGCCGGATGTAGGAACATATGTAGGAACTTTTTTAGCGGGCACATACTCTTACCAAGAACTGTATAACCGGCTTACGCTGTCACTTTTTAACGATCTGAAATGGGCCGATCTATTTGTAATAGTAGAAACGTGTCGTTGCAAACTCACGTGTACACGGGGTCGAGCTTGGAGCGCTTGGACGGCGGCTGTCCGCTGGCCGCGTTGGCCGCCGCCACCGCCGCCGCCGCGCCCGCCGAGCCGCCCCCCGCGCCCGCACCGCCGGCTCCCGCGCCGCCTCCCGCCGCTCCGCCGCCGCCCGGCTGCGGCGTGCTCGCGCGGGACGTGCTCGCCGACCCCGGCGCTGCCGCACAATCACAACTTTATTGCTATAACACCTCGGATTAGTTATCCATTGCTCGGTAACCATAGCGCACGGCCACGCAATAGCAACTTTATTGCTAAATGCCTAAGGTTCGTTATCTATTGCTCGGTAGCCACGGTGCTGCCACGCAATAGCAACTTTATTGCTAAATGCCTAAGGTTCGTTATCTATTGCTCGGTAGCCACGGTGCTGCCACGCAATCGCAACTTTATTGTTATACACATAGGGTGCGTTATCTATTGCCCGATTTCACAAGTGGCCACGGCGGTGCGAAACTATTGCAATGTAATGGATAACTTCGGAAAATGTAAAAAAAAACAATACCCTGCGAGCAGTGGCAGCGACACGGGACGCTGCACAACATAATCAAACACGAAAATCAGATTTGTGTCTTTTGTACAAATATTGACATCGGCTGGGATTCGAGTCCAGATCCCATGGCAGCCCAGTGGTCGGGGCGCTCGCTTTAATTTCATAGCAGGCGAGTGATGGATACGGTACCGGTATAACCGAAATTATTAATAGCAATTTTAAGTGCTGACTATACCAGCTGGTCGGCGGTAAAGGACCTAAACTGGAGGAAACCTTCAGGTCTGCAGGGATCACACTGCACATTTTTAGGACATGTGAAGCCCTCTATCCCTCCCCACCTTTGTCCAGGACTGGGACATTTACAGGCTACTTTACTTTACTTACCCATGACTCGGCCCACATTCGTTTGCATTAAGGATTACGTATTAGGATTATAATTTATTTAGATTTTTCTTATTTATTTGAACTTTTGCACCTGCCAACATGTATTTCTTTCTTGAAAGGCACGAAGTCCGGCCATTGTATACCTTACGTTTTAGGTGTTAACAATAAAGGGTAAGTAAACAAATAGATCGCAGCAGACAATGGCTCCTGAAACACAGTCTTTACAAGTCCGGGGGCTCATGGATGGATTCATGGCACATAATTTGTCACTTGTTTCATGTCCAATAAATTCATTATTATTATTATTAACGTGCGCGCGGCTCACCGGAGCACGAGGAGTTGGCCGCGGCCGCGCTCTTGTCGGCGCCGCCTTTGCTTTTCTTCGGCTTCTTGTTACCGCTCTCGGTGTCGGTGTCCGAGTCCGAGCTGAAGTCGCTGCTCGAATCTGAAAATTGCGTCAGCTGCTTGTGTTGTTCCGGTTGGAAAGGTGAAGGCAGAGACCGGTGCAATCATAGGCTGTGACCATTCTACGATTGGGCCATGGGCTTCAGTAGTCACTTAACACCGGGCTGTAGGTTCGTTTGATGATTCAATCCAAGAAAATAAAAAGTTCGTATGTTTGAATGGGTTTAAATGATTTTGTAATTTTTTTTTTTTGGTACTTAATTTCGATATTTAGCAGAGATTTAATAAACGACATTTGGCAGAGATTAAGACTATGCCACGTATAAGGATATCTGTATCTAATTTACGAAAGATTATCTCGGGACAAAGTTTGTGATCAAGCACGAAGCCGCGTGTAGATAACTAGTAATAAAGAAATATTGCTTGTGTAAAACTCGCGACTTCGTCGATGTGGACGTCTTTCATAATGAAAAGTACATACAGTCATAGGACAGGGGCATACTACTTTTCATCGATATCGAATCAACGGTTTACCCGTGAAAACGTAACAGACGGACGGACATATTAGTATGGCCATGGAAATCACGCAGGGGAACTTGAACACAGAGCTTACCCTTCTTCCCTTCCTCCGGCTTCTTCTTGTTCTTCTTGGTAAGCTTGCTGGCGCGCTCTTCCCCTTCCTTCGTAGGCTCGTCCTCCTGCTCCGACTCCTGTTTCTGTTCCTGCTCCTCCTCCGAGTCCTCGTCGGATGTTAGCAGTTTTCTGTAACATTCAAGTATTTTTACCATCGTGGTTCATTTTCTAAGATATTACGATTGTTTTCGTAATTAGACATAGTTGAATTTAGATTTTACTTTATTTAAGAACGTAGCGGCGTAAAAATAGGAAAAGAGAAAAAGGGTAAAAAGAAAAAGAGAAAAGTTTCTAAAAGCAAGGCGTCGGGACAGTGTTGAAGATGTTACAGTGTTACTTTACCTACAAAAGGGGTGTGCAGGCAGGCAGGACGCCACAAGTACAAGGAAGGCAGGACGCCACAAGTACAAGTAAGGCAGGACGCCACAAGTACAAGTAAGGCAGGACGCCACAAGTACAAGGAGGCAGGACGCCACAAGTACAAGGAAGGCAGGACGCCACAAGTACAAGTAAGGCAGGACGCCACAAGTACAAGGAAGGCAGGACGCCACAAGTACAAGTAAGGCAGGACGCCACAAGTACAAGGAGGCAGGACGCCACAAGTACAAGGAGGCAGGACATACAAGTACAAGGAGGCAGGACGCCACAAGTACAAGGAGGCAGGACATACAAGTACAAGGAAGGCAGGACATACAAGTACAAGGAAGGCAGGACGCCACAAGTACAAGGAAGGCAGGACGCCACAAGTACAAGGAAGGCAGGACGCCACAAGTACAAGGAAGGCAGGACGCCACAAGTACAAGGAAGGCAGGACGCCACAAGTACAAGGAAGGCAGGACGCCACAAGTACAAGGAAGGCAGGACGCCACAAGTACAAGGAGGCAGGACGCCACAAGTACAAGGAGGCAGGACGCCACAAGTACAAGGAAGGCAGGACGCCACAAGTACAAGTAAGGCAGGACGCCACAAGTACAAGGAAGGCAGGACGCCACAAGTACAAGGAGGCAGGACATACAAGTACAAGGAAGGCAGGACGCCACAAGTACAAGGAAGGCAGGACGCCACAAGTACAAGTAAGGCAGGACGCCACAAGTACAAGTAAGGCAGGACGCCACAAGTACAAGGAGGCAGGACGCCACAAGTACAAGGAAGGCAGGACGCCACAAGTACAAGGAAGGCAGGACGCCACAAGTACAAGTAAGGCAGGACGCCACAAGTACAAGGAAGGCAGGACGCCACAAGTACAAGGAAGGCAGGACATACAAGTACAAGGAGGCAGGACGCCACAAGTACAAGGAAGGCAGGACGCCACAAGTACAAGTAAGGCAGGACGCCACAAGTACAAGGAAGGCAGGACGCCACAAGTACAAGGAGGCAGGACGCCACAAGTACAAGGGAGGTCCCTAACAATCTGTTGTTTCACCGCCTCAAGTATTATTGGTCCCAATACCAGTAAGAGACAAATGAACAAACCGTTACCTGAGTGCGTCTTCCTCTGCGACACCTTTCAGCTCCTTGTTCGCTTTGGTCTCGCGGTCCGATTCGCTTTAATTAAAATGATAAATTAATTTAAATTACTCCATTATCTGTACTGTATACGTTTTTAATTAAAGAGATGGGCAGAGTGTCAACTCATTTATCAACCGACTTTATTTGGACTAGCGTGACGGAAGGTGAGTCTGTCTCTGACGTAAGTGTCCAGATACAAATCGTACATAAGTTTCGAGAGACTTGCCTTGGTACGCGCCCTCCACGTAGGGGATTGAACCCTGCTCTCCTAATTCGGAGGCAGATATCCACTCGGCTACTACTTATTTTCAATTACTTTTTCCGTGCGGGAATCGAACGCGTAACCCTGGCCAATGAACCGTAAAAAACATGTGTTACACAGTGTATGGGGTAAAATACCATCTTTTCCTCCAAATGCCAACCTCACCTGCACGTGGTGGAATGATGGCGGGAAAACCATTCCGAATTCGCTGAACCCAAATCTCACATTGCATCTTGCTTGGACAGGCCTACGCAGTGGACTTGAATAGCTCAATGAATACGATCCCTTATTTTATTTAAAAAAAAAATACTTTACGATCTCTGTAGCCGCCCTTTCGGGGAGGTTTTATTTATTTAGCATAATTTTAACTTAGATTGTATCTGAAAGACTATTCGTTGATTCTTATTATATTTTGCGTTGTATTATTGTCAGTACAAAATCTGTTTTAAAAATGAGGATAGCTTTCCTTTCGCAGAGAACCTCAGTAAGAATCGGTGGTAGATTTAAAAAAAATTATATACAAAGAAAAGATTTTTCATTTTCATTCATTTTCAATATAAATACTTTACTTAAATAATCTGTTTATCCATACCCTTCCACTTGGCACTCTGTAATATAAAAATAACATAAATAGAAAGTGATTCAAACTTGAATTAGCCTATTTGTTTACTCTCATAATAAGATGGGGCCACCTGTGACGTGAGGACGAGCAGTTACGACTTATCTTAAGTTACCTCCGGCGCACCTCCCTACGTGTGGAGCCGTGCGCGCGCCGCCGGGCCGCCGCGCCGCCCGCCGCGGCACGCTCGCGCACGCACTTGGCGGACTATGTCTTTAACATCTGCTTGACACCGATAAGTGTATCCCGTGCCAAAAAACAAAACAAAGTTACCTCTCTGATGAATCCGATATATAGTCTTTCTCCCTTCCCTCCTCGTCTCCATCGTCGCTCTCTTCGAAGGCCTCATCTTCGACTTTCTTCTTCTTTTTATTGGTCGCCGCTTGAAAATGGAAATGTGAGGTCAAGAAGGACACGTTTATTAAGTTATTTTAAAAGTCAAAACAGGTTCGAGTCCGCCATTCGAGTATTGTCGTGAACCACTCCACATACAAGCTCTTAAGACTTAGTTGGAATGGTAGAGCTTTTCTAGTATTCTTTATACGCGGATAACAAACATTTTTAAGTACACAAAAATGTTTTAAAAATAAACGTTAAGTAAAAGAAATTACGTTTGTTTGTAAATATTTACATATCAATTAAATATTTAAATATTTAGTTGGCAATCTTTGGGGAGGCCTGTGTTCAGTAATGGACTTGTGATAGGCTGAAATTATGACGATAATTATGATTTACATATCCAAGTTATTACCGTCTATTATATTTTAAGGAAAAAATGCTCTAATTAAGATTTTTCTAAAGGCGCTAATCATTTAATTAATAGGTTTTTAAATTGGTCTATAGTCTACAGAATTCATTTCACGTGTATAATATACAGTGTTAAAATGTCAATTTGAACTTCAAAGTACATCTTAACTAAAAATTTTAAAAAATAAATCCATATCTATACTTGAGGCGCTTGATAGCTCACATGTTACGTGTTACCTTTTTTGTCCTTTTTCTTCTTAGCGCCGGAGTCACTATCGTTGTCCTTCTCGGCGGGCTCGGAGGCCGACGAGTCGTCGTCAGAGTCGATCCACTCGTCCATGTCCGATATTTTGAGATCTGGATGTGGAAGAGAGTATCAGTAACAGAATTAACGCACATAAAATCAAGAAAAACAAAAGCAATCATTACGTGGTAGAGCAGAGCCAAGCGGCGGCTTTAGCTGCTGCTCGGATGGGCCGGCTCGACCGGAATAATACCACGACCTCGCAGAATACCGGCGTGAAGTAGAGGCAACTTGTGCTTCTCCGTTTCGTTCGATGAGTGAGGTAACCGGAGGCCCACTCCCCTTCCCATTCCACTCTTTATCCTCCCTCCCATCTCCCAAATACCCTTAAAGGGCGGCAACGCACCTGTAGCTCCTCTGGTGTTGCAGATGTATGTGGGCGACGGTGATAGCAATAGGTTCACCTTACCATCAGGTGAACCTATTGCTGTCACAAAATCACCTAAAGTACAATAAGATATGCGACTACTTTATTGCATGACGTCATCACCTATAAGTATCGAAACACTGAGTTTTTTTATCTTATTTTACTGACAAATGTCGTTTTTACGATAGTAAAGTATTAACTATGTTGGAGATCATAAAATAAATAAAACTTGCGAGCACATTTCGTGGTTACTAACTCAGCATTTTGCTTAGCAGAAAGTCAATTTCGGCTAAGTGTTTCTCAGTGACGGTTGTTCTTTACACTCCTTCCACTTCCGCGCCTTGAAGAGATGTAATTTTAACCTAATATTCAACACAATAACAGAAACAATGGAAACTGCATACTTATGTAAAATGCCTTAGCAATATCATACGCATTTGTATATGTCAAACCTTATCACAATTACATAAGGTATAAGACGTCGAAATATGAATGAGTCTGATCGTAAGCGACCCTTTGTCAATAAAACCGCCGCTATGGGTACGTCGCGTGTTGTATAATCCGGCTAACTGAAATTTTAAACAATAATATAACTGTCCACAGGTGGGCGTCAGTAATCCACTCATGTTGCGAGAGGTCAATGCCAATAAGTGGACAATTTAAAGGCTAATATACCTTTCTTTGCCTTTGAGCCTTTAGTTTTCTTCTCATCCGGATCCTCGCCCTCGTCGAGGCCGTCGTCACCGCGCATGCGCTTGCGGAACATCAACGAGAAGTAGTTTATCACTTTGTTGCGTCTGGAAGTTAACTTCTCTTAAGAGAAACACTTTCACTGATTAAGCAGCTGCTGCAGACTTTTTTTAATTTTCCAAATATGAATTGCAGTTGAGAGATTTCATCGGCAGGAATTCGACATCGATTTATGCCAATGTCGCATATAAATAAAGTCGGAGTATCTATTCTTGATTACCTAAGCTTACTACTTATTTTCACGATACTAATGATCAGAAAACCTATTTTTAACATTTGTGTCATCTTGCCTGGCTAATCGTGGAATCGACTGAACCGATTTTGACAGGACTTTAGTTAGTGGGAAGGTAAACTTTACCACAAAATATTTAACGAGGAAAAGTAATGTAACTAAAAAAAACCACACAAAAGCCTAGGTCTTAAAAAAATTAATCTATTATATTTAATCTTTAACATGTCATAACAACAGAATTTCTATTGTTGCGACACATCAAAAATTATAAGGCACATTAAAAATGAATGATATCACAAAAATACCTTCCAAACTCCTGTTCCGCTTCTTCCGCCGACAGGGCTTTGTACCTCTGAATTGGTTGAAAGTTGTACCTGGGGAAGAAATCTACATGAAAAGTCTATACTAAAAATCGTATGTGAGTCATTCAAAAATTTTAAGATTTCGTTCACTTTTTAAAGGCTTCGTTACTCCAAATGATCATCATAGACTATGAAAGATTTCAAAAAAATATTCGTAAAAAAAATCGATATGACTTCGAGATGAGGTCAAATAGTTAATTCCCCCGCTAACCCGCCACAAATATACTTTAAAGATCTGTCTGTGCGCAGCCGGTGTGGTTCGCTATTTATATTAAAACTTGATGAAGTACATTTAATTAAATGAGATAATCCATGATCTCACGGCGTACACAGATCTTCGGCGATGAAAGTGACACGTGTGAGGTGAACTGCATGTGAAAGGAAAAACATTGCGAGGATATGGGGTTATCCAGAACAGGACCTCTCTAGAGAGGTAGAGGCTGCTTAGCTCCAAAAAGATCACAAACCATTGCCTAGCAGTATAACATTCATTTATTTATTCATTTACTTATATTTATTTGTTGATCATATGTGATACTGAAACTTGTATAGATGTTAACATTTTGTTTATGTTCTATATGATCATGACTTATTAGCATACAAATTTTACAATATGATACAATTTCAACACATAACTATATAAGGTATATTACATTACATTATTACATTGTTGATCAGATGTCAAAATCAAAATTTATAACAACTATCAAAGTAAAATAAAATAATAACAATATAAACAAATGTTAATGTCTAATTTCATTATCAGTTAAAAAAAAATTCAATTTAAATGTCCTAAAATCAAAATTAAGTTACTGTATCTATGTAATTAGTCAAATTCTATCGCAAATAAATTCCTGTATTGTGTTCATAAGGTGAACTTTAATGTTAACGCCATGTGGTATCCGCTTAAGAATCTATCATCCCTTCTGTTCCTGTGAGTGTCGTAAGAGACGATTACGAGAAAGGCTTTGAAAATCGAAACGGCTACCGACCGATGGCGGGATAACCACCTCGAAAAATACCAGACCAGTGACGGGTAGCGTTATGTAATGTTATGACGGGCCGGTATCCGCAACTACATGACTGTGCCACATTTTGGAGCTCCTCAAGGAAACTCAGTGAACCCTTAAAGTTACCGGTGGCCTCGGGGAGCGGAGGTTAGCGAGCCGAGGTGCATAGACCTGTAAAGACGGGTAGCGTTAAAGTTTCGAGATGTTTGGTACCGTGATCGCCATTGAGAGACGGAAGTCACGTCACGTGTTTCAATTTTCGTGATGCCGAGAAACACCAGTGAAAAATTCAATTGATTTTTCTAGTTTTACATTTTTAATATGACAACTGAACAGCTTACCATTCCTGCAAGGGATAGGCATCAATAGCGCCATCGGCCGCATGCGTGAACACGTAGTACGCGGCGTTCTCAGAAACTCCTCCCTCGCGGATGCCCTTAAATCTATAAAAATCTAAAATTATTATAAGAAAAAAAAAAACAAACAACCCCCTATCAGTTAGCTATAGACTGCAGTAGGAAATATATGGCGCGACCAAGTGCGTCGGCCACAGAATAGCATAGTATTCAAGGAGTTGTACAGGACAAAACCTGAAGCTGTTATGTATGAAATTTAAAGCAATTTATTTATTTTTATTTATTAAACTTCATATACAGTAGAAAGTATAGAGGCGGACTTAATGCCAGAAGCATTCTATACCAGTCAACCTTTGTGCGATGCAGAGACGAAATAGAGAGTATTAAAGAGAAAAATGAATGTAAATCTATAGATATATACAATAATTAAATATTAAAAAAATATACGAATAGGCTGCTACACTGACGCTGTGATTTCTAGTGGGAGCGCATTCCAAAGGATAAACCGACAAAGCATGAGCTGTGTGAGGTACACTAGTGAAGGAGATTATTAGACGAACGAAGGGTACTGTCGTGGTCGGAGCAAAGGTATCGAAAGTGGGAAGACAAGTAGCAAGGAGTCATCAGGATAGAATAAAGGGTAGAGAGAGAGAGAGAGAGCACGCAGATTTCGGCGCTGACGAATAGGTAACCAGTTTAACTGTGAACGACATGATCATACTTACGAAGATTAAAAATTAATCGAATGTAGTTATTGAGAAGACGATCGTATTTGTTAAGATCTGCATTCAGGTCAAAATAGCAAACGTGACCATAGTCGATAAAGAGGAAAAATTAAGGTTCGAATTATAGTCTTGGATGGGAACAAAAATTTCAGGCAGTAGAGTTCTTAGGGTACCTGTGACTTTCTGGCTGACATTTCTGACTTGGGTTTGCCAGCTAAGAGTGGAGTCGATGTGTAGGCCAAGGTCTTTAACAGAAGAACACAATTCTACTACAGTGCCATTAAGAATTGATTGATTTGTTAAGGGATCTTGAAGGTAATGATTAAATATTATAAACTAATATTTTACTTAAATTATTAACATAAAATTACATAAAATAACATTTTAGTCCACCGCTGAACATAGGCCTCTTCAATAAAGTGGCAGTAAAATCCGGTACACATTTCTTGGAGGGTATGCTTTGTCCCGCTGGGCATGTGGGTTGGTCAGCTCAGTGCCGCTACTCTCGCATAAGGCACGCTGCTCCCCGACACTGATCTGTGGGACTAGGGTTTGGCAAATTCGGATGGACATTCGGTCGCCAGAGACTATTCTCTTTGTTAGTAATGTGCTTCCATGCAAGTGAGATTGGCATTTGGAGAAATATATACTATATCCCCCTTACACACCCTATACACTATAATACAGAGTCAAACATTAAATGAGAATTGACACTTTGTTAGTAGGTACTTTAATACAAAAGAAATATTTTTCAATGTAAAGTTAAGTAAAGTAGCAGGCCACTGCTGGGCAAAGGCCTCCTTCTCAAAGGGTTTTGGAGCCGAGAAGTATTCGCTACGTTGCTCTAATGCGGATTGAGGGACTTCACATGTCATCAAAATAATATTTCTCAGACATGCAAGTTTCCTCACGATGTTTTCCCTTCACTACCACACGTGGTAAATTGAGCATTTAAGATCGCTATTAACAATTTTAGTGGTGCCGGCATGGGGAATCGAACCCAAGTCAATCGCGCTACCTACTTTCAATGTAATATTGGATAATTATAATTAGTTTGATAAATGTCAAATTATGAAACATTGGAGAATTTTCTGTAATCGCCGGAAGGGAGAGGGAGGCCCCTTTCAAGAAGGGGGCGGCTGGTACCTCATACTTAAGACACTATTCTGCCAAGAGATTTCACTTAGTCGGCTTTAAGACATCCACAGAAGATCGGGTGGTAATTTTTTCTATCTTGCCTTCACACATGTTGATATCATTACTTATATTTTAAAGCCATGATAGCCAAGTGTTTAGGGGTTCTGCCTCAGAATCAAGAGAAGCGAGTTCGATCCCCTACGTGGAAAGCTCGTACTAATGAGTTTTTCGAAACTTATGTACGATTTGTATCGTTGGTCTGCAAACTGTGACGGTGGCAGGTTCTCCACCTGTTATGTTGTCACCAAAAATGTGAATATGTGAAAATAGGGTTGAAAGGGTTGAAATGCCTAGACCACCATTTCTTTTCTTTTACTTTTATCATTATTTTGATGCCAAACACAACAACATTTAAGATGTAGGCGTCTTTTAAAATGGCTGATAAGTACGATAAGTTCCTTTGCCTTCGAAATAATTGGATCTCCAGAAAAAACGATTTTCTTACTTTTTGCCAGTCTTTCCACCAACTTTGAGTATCCATGGCTGGTCGTCCGGCTTGTACTTCCGTGAAATAATGCCAAACTTTTTCCGTCGCGCCTCCTCGCGCATATCTCGCCCATACTCTGAGCCTGCACCAAACCTAAGAATTACAAAAATATTTGAGTTAAATCTAAGTATACCTGACTCATCAACTTTACTTGATTAACTTTCACAATATGAAGTATACAGGGATTGTACCACAGACAGGGACCGCGCAGGTTGGATACGACCTTTTTTTTTTTATAAAAATTGCATGTATTTTACTACTATTCCAATTACTAATAATTTATTAAATAAATACAGTAATAAATATACAAGTAAATGTCAATGTGATTACATCCAGCCAGTATACAGACTAATATTAAAGTCAGCTTTATCTTTGTTTGTAAATATTAGTAATATTTAACTATAATAACAAAAACTTAAAATATAAACACTCACTTTGGCATTTCTTCATCAATTCCCTTGAACTCTTTGATATTGTTTTCCCTTTCCATTTTGACATGAGTCCATTTTGCAAAGTCCACATTAAGAGTGGCATTAAACCGCATCACATGATATTTCTTTTTGATATTCTTGGGAACACGTATTTTGAACTCTTGCACAGCTGCAGATGACTGCTAAATGAAAAGTTACAATGTTAATGTTGGTGTGTGTGGAAACTAAAGTATGAAAATATGGATTTGTATATTATGGAGTAAAATTACAGTTTCCATCTTATATGAGGAAATGGTCCTGATAAAGAAACAGAAAGTATATTTACGAAAGTTTATGCATGTATGTATATATATTATATTTATTTATTTGAATACATAATATGTATTAGAAATGTACACACTTAGTTTGCCATGTCAATCAAATTTCCTGTTAGGGTCTGCTGGAAGAAATTTCAATGTATGTAAGTAGTGCCCTTGTACAAATACTATGTTTTAATGTTTTCATGTCTTTTTGTGTAATAAATAAATTAAAAAAAAAAAAAACTGAAACCTTCAAAAAGGTTAGGCGTAAGAATGTAAGGGTGTAAGAGTTAACTAAGGGAGGAGCTACAACGATTGTGCATCTGACAGATGACAGATACTACTAGTTAGTAGTGAACAACTCTGTAGTTAACTACTGAGACAATATTCATCACATGACATTTTATTGAAATAATTTTTCTAACAAGGTACCTTTTATAACAGACATTTTTTTATATTAGAAGTGAAGTTTTGTTTATTGTACATCATAATTGGTTTCATGCCAAAAGTGGATCACCAAAAACCATATGCGAATTCCTAGTAATAGATAATTAGTCAAAAGATAAATAATTTATTTAATTGTTATCTAAACAATTAACAAATTATTCATTATATATGATAAATAAAAACGTAAGTACATCCGTGTCGTTTGTCTTCAAAAAAAGAATAAATATTGAAGTAAAGAAAAAAAACTAATGGGAATGAAAGAGTCTCAACTATTTTGTTCCAGTTGTTCAATTCTTTTGTTACTTAGTTGTACTGTTGGAAAAAGGAGTCACACTCGTTCAACTAAGCAGTTGAACCAAATCTTTGTATGCAGAAAGCTTTTATTTCCAATATATCTTGCCAATTGTACCCTGTGTTCAACAAAAAAAAGTTCAACAGCCATAAACCTAGAACTATGGAGAACTCAGAGGTATAAATCAAAAAGATGAAAATGAAACTGTTACAACTGCAAAACAATGTAAATGTATAATAATATTTCTCGGTATCTATCTATTTATCGATTTAGGGGTATGTTTAAAGTAAGTTTTATTGGAGCCATAATACTTTTATTAGAATTCAAAAATTTTATTTTCATATCTTTCAATCTTTTCCATTGTTAATAATCAAATTCAACATATAAATTCAACATATAACATGTAATTTTCTGTTTTTTACAGCAGAAAACCCCAACTTCTAGATATCTTCTATTCTTATACACTATGGAACTGTCTATTTCTATTCATGGCTCTAACAGAAATATTACCTAAAAATGATAGAACTTTTTCAGGAAAATGTTACAACAAAATTCAATAAAAATATTTAAACAGAAATACAGTTTCATATTTACATTTTATAAGGAGATAAAAACTCTTGAGAAAAACTAATCCAATGCTTGAATTCCACTGTTAGTAGTGAAAAAACCAAATTGGATATACCTAGCAACCATTCCCCATTATCCTATATATACATGTTAATATATCCATATATATATTTTGTACAAAATATAAAAGGTTCAGTAGGTACCAACATAAAGCCAACATCTATCATGACTATTAAGAGACTGATATTTTATATCTAATAATAAAAACAAATACTAAATACTGTTCAAATATGGCATAAGAATGTCTAACTACAATATTAATTAACATTGCACTTCCTTTAAAAAACTGTTTTATTTCACAGCAAGTTTGCATGCAGATCATTATGGTTATGGTTCTCGGGTGACACTATGAGGCAACAAATTTAGAATAATATATCATATAGTAGTAGAATACCAAAACACACAGTACAATAAATAAACATATGGTAGTTTTTTTTAAACTTATTGTCCTCAAACTATAAACAACGTCTTCTACGAATTACATGTAAAATTCTGTGCCAATTGTAATTCTTTTCAATAATAAATATCGTAAGACAAATAAACTTACCGATCCACTTGGAGTCGTCATCATTATGAAATATAAAAATATCTTTGAATATTTCTCTATTAAATCTGGTCTTAATTATGTAAAGACTAAATAATTAACACAAAAATTAAACTCTACTACATATAATTGTTATTTAAATAGAAAAATTTACGGAGTAGGAAATAAAGTCAAACTTTATTTGACAAAATGCGTTCAGTTTCAACTTATTCATATTCATAAAACCTGAAAGAAAGAAAAGTTGACGCAACTTTCCCAAATGTCTTTTGTTGTATTTAAAAATAATATTAATACGCCAATTAATATTTATTTATTAATTAACATATTTTGTAATGTATATATGGTAGAAATTTAATATGTTTAAGATTCTTACACATTTGCAATGTATTACGTAAAATGAAACAAATATTCAAAATGTCAATTTGTTTTGTCCTATTTGCTCTAAAACTTAATACAGTTTTCTAAAACTAATTGACACTATCGTTAACATTTCATAAAAATAATTAATCTTAAAATATTAAGGATGATGATATGTTATCAAGTATAAAAGAACGTCGGACTAAATTAAAATAATTTAACATAACACGGATGTTAAAGATTTATTAGAATGTCTAGTCTATATAAGAACTGTGAATGATAAGTTGACAAGTGAATTGACTTGACATTGACATTTGTTTGTGCCATGCATGCGCAGTGCTGCATTGCACGGTAAAATTTAAACACGAAGTCACTGTTATATTTATATAGCCTGTTTTATTACATAGATATAAAAAAACTGCAATGGGTAAAAAGAAAAATAAAAACAAGGTTAGCGGGGCTGTGAAGACAGCCACTAAGACTGAAAAGAAACTAGCAAATAAACTTAAAAAGGAACTCGCGAACTTGGGAGAGGTTATAAAGTACACCTGATTTTATTTGTTATTATGTCATCTTCGTACTATTACTCGTACACTTATCGCTAATTTTAACACTTATCGTAAGAAATGCTTTAATGCCAATTACAATAATTATTTATTTTTGGAATTTTTATTGGGGTGTGTATTTTATTATTTAAATTAATAAGTTATTGGGGTGTGTATTTTATTATTACAATTAATGGTCTCTTTCTTATTCTAAAGAAACAAAAAATTGTAGAGTTCATCACTAATAACAGACAAGTGTTTTTTTTTATTTTAATAACCCAAATTCAGCCTAAATGGGCTTTGATCAAATTCTGGGATTTTGTTTACCAACACAATCAAAGTTTCACAAGATTAACAAAGTTTGTCACATTGAACATAATGGACCACTTTGAAAGGACTGTTGTCAACTATTTTTTAACCTTTGCAGGAGGATATTGCTAAAGTTATAGCTGAAATAGAACGCGAGGAAGCAAAGCGTTCTGCGGCCACAGAAAAAGTTTTATTGGGACCACCATCTGCCAGAGCATATGCAACTCTAACACCTCATCCTACAAATAATGAACTCATTTTGTTTGGTGGGGAATATCATAATGGACAGAAGGTAAGAGTATATATTTAAAATAAAAACCTGGAAATCCTGATATGAAATGAATCTGTAATTTTGTATTATAGGCTAACGCTAAAAGCTTTCTTCAATTAATTTGCAATACTAAAAACAAATACAGATTTTTTCAAAACATACATTAAGACTTACTAGTTCCAGACTAACATTAAAAATTGTCAACAAACTTAGAGCCAAACACCTGTAGTAAAGTTTATGAACTGTATATAGTTGTAGGTGGATAACAATGAACATTTTTTTACTTTACTTAATTCCAGACTGAAGTGTACAATGAGCTGATATTCTACAACCCTGTGAATAATACTTGGCGCCAAGTGAAGGCACCGGGCGCGCCTCCGCCACGTAGTGCTCACCAAGCAGTTGCAACACCAGCCAACAAGTAAGCACTTATCACTTGTGTCAAAGGGGATGGTATATGCGCAGTTGATATCTGTAAACATTGTCAGGATGTTCTCACAATGGATATTCTCCTATCACTCTGTTTTCTATATTTGGTCATGAGAAATAGTCCCACTCCTGAATATTACTCAGCCAAGACTTTTAGCATCTCGAGATCCGAAATACTGGGTTTATGGGTTAACCGGTTTTGTCAAAAACCCTTACGTTTGTTCAGTTAACCACTATAAAAGGTTACCCTTGTGATACGAGTTACTCTAACTCTGCTGATTAATCCGAGAAAAAGAGACAAATCGAAATGCTTAAAATTGTGTTGAATAATGTTCTCTTTGAAAACCTGACTACTAGATAAATACAGTGCAGAGGTTTCCAATTGCCACATGCATCAGATCTTTTTGGAGTGATTTAAGACTCCAAGGGTGGTAGGGTGAGTAGTTACACCGCCATTACTCAGTCGACAGAGCCCAGTGTTTTAGCAGGTTAAGCAGGCATGTGCATGAAGGGTTGACATTTGGGCTGGATAAGATGTTGTTTCAGTTATCCCTTTACTCCCCTACAATTCATAACATTGTTTATCTAATTAATTAACTTACAGAGGCGAATTATGGGTGTTTGGTGGTGAATTCACAAGTCCATCTGAGACTCAGTTCTACCATTACAAAGATCTATGGTGTTTCTCTCTGGCTGACAAAAAATGGGAAAAGGTAAGGCCTATTCAATTATTTGAATTTTTAGCTCTATGCTTGTATTTTAGTGTTATATAGTAAAAATATTTTTTTCCTTAGGTGGTAGCACCCAATGGTCCATCACCCCGCTCCGGTCATCGGATGGCACTTTTGGATCGCAAACTGGTAGTCTTCGGTGGCTACTGTGACGACGGCCGCGAATGTCGTTACTTTGACGACGTGTTCGCCTTCTGCCTCGACACCAGGAGTTGGGAAAAACTGACTCCGAGCGGACGGGGCCCCAGTGCTAGGTCCGCATGTATAATGGTCCCAGCTGGGAATGAATCTGTAAGATTTTTTGATTTTTAATTAATGTATATATTTCCAAAATACGTCTGATTTATTATTTACGGTACAAATCTATTATCTACTAAAATTTGATGACACTCGGACGCTCAATTTGTTGTCATAATTCGATCTTAGTCAAAGAATCAAGCACTACTATGCGGAAATATTTAATAAGAAAACAAGATTAACTTGCTAATATTCGAAATTCGAAATAAAATAGTATCTGTTTGTAAGTAAATGCGCACGCTAGGTGTAAATCCCGTGACCCCGAGCATACGACAAACAAAATCTTAACTACAGTAGTGCAAGGCTTGTGATGTCGAATGATATTGCCGCCCAGTGCATGCATACACAGATGCTGTCACAAAAAATGACGCTAGGGTTGTAACAAAATGTAATGTAATAATTGTGATGATCATTATAACACAATAACGATATTTACGTGACACTTTATTTTTAAGTGTTTGCAATTTTCTAGTATTTAATTTAACGATATCATAATCGTCATTTCAGGTCATCACAAGTCCACTGCTGAACATAGACATTATTTAACTATATAAGGTATTCGAATTCGAGGGAAAAATTTACTTAAAAAAAATGGGGGGAAACATGAGCATGGGCGTTATTTAAATTTTAAATTCTACTTTACTTAGTAATTTGTCTGAAATACTGTTTCCAACAAAGGACTCTCCTGCTTAAAATAGACTTTGGAAATACACAGAACCGTTTGTGTGTAATAAAAGATTTTCATAAAATTCAATGGAAAATATTCTAAAACACGCCCGTGTCGGCCCTAAGCGCTCGATATCCTGTAAACAAAGTGTGATCGCGGGCAAGGCCTCACCGCAAGTCTTCCCGCCTCTGCGCAAGCACTTTTGTTGCGTACAACTGTATGGGTGGTATAACTGAAATCTGAAACTTAAAGCAGTGTATCCTCATCTCAAACCTACACACCTACGATAAGGTACTTAGGCCTGTTTAGGGTACAGACTTTCCCTCCAAATGACCCTTATCTTACATATAGAAACGTTTCGGTCTCAATAGGTGATAGTGTACGGTGGTTTCTCTCGCGTGCGCGAAGGCCGCACAGAGCGCACGCACACGCACACTGACATGTTCCGACTGACGAGCGCGTGCGGCGCCTGGGCCTGGCGCGCCGTGCCCGCCTCCGCCCGCCCACCGCGCGCCGGCCTCGCCGCCGCAGTCAGCGCGCACGCCAATAGGGCGTATGTGTTCGGCGGCGTAAGCGTGAGTGTCGCTTGACAGCATTGTGTATTATAACTTTTTAGATTAAACAGGACAAACTTCGACGCTGTCTTCAGCGTGAACGCCAATATAACCTATGTAATCGACGGCGCAAGCGTGAGTATAGCTTGACAATATTTCTTTTTAAAATAATATAAACTTACTCCAACGCCGCTGTCACCGTGCACGCCAACTGAAGACCCAGACACAGCACCCAGCTCATAGCAGATGGATCACGTCCAAGACGTTGCGCGGCTTCACGTTTATTACATGCTGACCGCAGCGCCAGACTTCACACATCGCCTAACGTAAGCTCTCCGCGCACCAGATTTCCAGTGAGGTGGGCGACGTCTATGTCACTGCGTAGGTCCAAACAACAAATTCCGAATAACAAAACCGCGGCAGGAGGACACGTCACCAGTGGAAGGCACTATAAAATCTCCTGCCCAGTTAACAACTACTGACAGTGTACGGTAATTGTAGCCACGGTTGAAATTGGCAAGAGGATATCGTATTGTTTTCATGGGATAAACAAATTATTTAATATTTCTAGGATGTTGAAGAAACAGAGGAAGAGCTCCGCGGAGAAATGAGCGACGAACTGGAGCTGTTGGACTTAAAAACCGGCCGCTGGCACAGCATGTCCTTACGTGTCGAACAGCAGGGCGCCGCACGGGCACAGGCTGGACAGAAGAATGAAGCTGTACAGACGGCAGAACCTGTCACTGGTACCTTCTAAAATCTTTTATAACTTAATATTTTCTTTGATATTCGCAAATACAAGAACCGTTGGGAATTACAACAAAAACCTACCCGTAACATATGTTTTTATGTTTTACCATCTCTTTCTCCAAATGCCAACGTCGCCTGCGCGGGATGCACCCTGCTAGCAGCAAATAGACGAGTCTGGCGCGACCCAATGGTGGCTCAGCATTTCGCTCACCACCTCGCTCGCCCACCTTATGGTCCGAGAAAAATGTATACCGGCTTTGCTGACGCTGTCTTGAAAAGGGATAATATGTTCAGCAGTGGATTAAAATAGTGAAGACTAATGGAAGTAGTTACAGTTACGAGAACAGAAAGAGACGCGCGATGTGCGTGCGGGCTTGAGGTGGGTTTATGTGTTTCATTTTTAACTTCCCAGTAATAACGGACGAAGTGTTCACCGTGACGCTGGGCGGCGCCGGCCCGCAGAGTGCGGCTGCGGGTGAGCCGCGAGTGCCGCACGAGGCGCGCTGCCCGCGTGTCGCCAGCGGGCCGGCCGCGCGCATGTCGGCCATGCTGGCCGCGCACCGCTCCGTGCTCTACGTGTACGGCGGCGTGCTCGAAAAGGACGACAAGCAGTTTTATCTCAGCGATATGTACAGTTTAGGTGCGTATCGCGATAGAAAGAGACGGAATACCCGGCGAGTCCGCGGTAGCCGGATAAGCCGTCTACGAGTTCACGGATAATATGCCGGACGTAAAATTGACAGATCGGCAGCAGCGTCTGATAGAGATCTCGTCAATTGTACCAATTGTTGCCATTCCTCTGGATTCGTATAGAAACCCCTTCTATTTTGCCGGTAAGTAACGCATCACGCCCGCGGGTTGACTCGAAGTACAGTGTACAGGGTATATATTTATTTATATTATTATTATTTATATTATATTCACAAACTTGTTTTGAAACAGGTATAAATAATGGCAGGATGATCTGAGGAAACTACAATGAAGTTTGAAGAATTAATAAAAAGTATTCTGCGAAGAATCGTGCTAATTTCGCGATGTTGCTCTTCCATCTCTACGAATTGACACTTGACTGGCTGTAGTGTCACTGTCCACTGCACTGGACTTCTACTCGACCAATGTAAATCGGGCATAACATTAACTCCTCTATACTTGGAAGAGGCCTGTAACGAGCAGTGAGCTTCATAAATACAGACGTTGATTTTATACTTATCCAGAAAACTGTTGTACAGTATAGTCGTAGCTCTTGAAAGAACGTTCAGTGTGATGATTCGAAAAATAAAAACATTTACTTTTTACAGATCTACACAAATTAAACGATTGGAAAACGATAGTGGAGCAGCCTTCGTTGCCGGACTGGCTCGGCTCCGAGTCGGAATATGATTCGGGATCGGACGACGGTTCCGACGACAGCGACGACAGCGACGACCAGTAGGCTTCACTCGACATCTAAATTAACCTTGAAAATAATTAAGTTATAAGAAGTAATGTTAAATGTGTATCAATTAAAATTATTATAAGAACGATTGTTCTCTTTATTTATTGTATTGCTGTTGGCGAAGTTTATCGTCAACTTATTTCCAACAATTCTCCTGGCCATAGATATTTAAAAAAGTGGCTACCATAAACAACTATAATTATCTTGACACTTACATTTAATGTTTTGAACCTTACTTCGCTGCGATAAGATTTATAATGTTGTAGTTATAAATACCGTAATTAAGGATTAAAAATCTTTTTCTTGGTTATGAGGAACAAAAAAAACACCAGTACACATAAAATTATTTATTTATATACACGATATCTACTTAATATACATATGGATTTATATAAAATTTCAGCTACCGTCAAATATTTACGTATAATCAAATATCCAGTCACGCGATTTGGAGAAAAAAGCTCTCGGAGCTTGTTCTGTTGTTTGTGTGACAAATGTTAATTATTCTTCGTTTTTATTTTTCGATTCATAATAGAAGGCGTACGTTTTCTCCATTTTCATCGAATTAAATATAGAGTTTACCCAAGCGGCCCTTAACGTGTTCCTGATGAAAAGGAAAGAGCAATTCTGCGGCCGATGTCTGTCCGTTTCTAAATGGTACTACAGCTTGTTAGCGCCGAAGAAAAGTGAGACATATTTGGTTTTTAATACACTAAGCACATGCAGATGGTCCAGGATTTATAGTTATCGACTATATTAAATTAAATCATAATATCATTTAGATATTAAATTAAAAAAGCGTTCGAATTCTGTAAAATAAGACAAAATTATCAATCATCTTTTTTATCCAACCAGGAATGCATCCAGAAATAAGACAGTCAATTTTAACAACTCTATGACTAAATAAAAATTATTTATATGAATGCAATGATTTTTGAAGTGCAAAACCTTTTATAATAATAAACTGTATATCTAACATACACATACCTTTTATTATGAATCAAACAACGTGTAACGTTATACCCTGTTAATAAAAAATATCAAATCTTATTAAAACTAAGTTTAACGCTAGCAACACTTATCAATTTTAAACATTTCCAATTACAAATATTAAGATATATCTTAATATAAATTTATTTCACCCGTGATGAATTAAATCAAATTTTTTGACAAAATTTTAGAAATAGTTATGAAAAAATTTATGTAATTGCAACCGTAAAGTGTGTTGCCATATAAAATAAATATTGAAACTAGTCAAAACTCATACATTTACTATTATTTTAGAAACACATGCGCCCTTCAGTTCTGTAAGATAGTATCATTTGAAATAACAACTTTTGTTACACAAAATGTTTGTAATGCGTGATTCCTTTAGTCAAAAATGTATTCATGTTTGAAATGATAACTCTTACATTTCTCTACACCCTTAGTTCCCAAAGTGGTCCAGGTGGACCCCCAGGGGCCTGCGGGAGACTCGACGGGGGTCTACGTTGGCGTAAAAAAAATGGGGGTTCACAATTCGTAAGCGGGGGACCAACGGAACCAGCAAAATTTTGAAAGTTGACTATGAGAAAAAAGTCTGGAAAGTTCTGCTCTTCACATTTGACGCAAACCTATTTTATGCTTCACAGAGTAAAAAAAAAATTAAATTAGAATTATTTTTTGAATGTTACAAAAAAAAATCTTATTTCGAAAAGACGTGAAACATAGTTAAAAATACAATTATATTTTTCATTGAAATTATTATAGTGTTAATGATATGTTCTCATTATAGAGCAGATCAATTAAATGCAAGATGAAATGAAACTAGAAAATTTTGCATGCAATTTCAAGTAGCTATACAACATTAGTTATATGGCAGAAATATAGTTTTGGTCCCAGTTTTTAACATTTCTCCAGTTTTCTATCTTGTACACATAATTTCATGAATTAAATTCAGAGACGATTACATTCTTGATAAATATAGTCCAATATAAAATTCTATGAACGATTTAGTCATTACAAATTGCATTTTGAAAGGCGGATTCAGGTCTGCACGAAACTGCATAAAATTAATTTCATTCTGATTAAAGTGAAAGGCGATTGTGATCAATAAATATGCTGTAATAATTGCTAAAATTTGAACTTGCTTCTATGAGATTGTATTAAAAATAAACACGTTTCGTTTTAATTTATAAAAGATAACATTTTATTATCATATTCGTATATTACAAAATGAAAAATAAATTCTAAATGTTACAACATTAGTTTTTCATCCAAAATTCATCGGCGACATGCCACGACAATTTCATAAATATTGTGCGTTTTTTTTAAATACAATAACTTATTTTTAATATCGATGCAGACGACTACAAATATTGAGATAATGCGGAAACAACAGCAAATGGAAATCTTTGACTTCTCAAATGTTTGATTTCATCCTCCGCATCGAAATAAAAATAAGCATTCAATAATTATTTCGATCGACATTAGTATGGCATGTAATAGTAAACTTAAGTAACATATACACTGGTGTACTTCACTTTTAATTATAGATAAGATTTCATTTAACCTTCAATACATTGTAGCTTGACTATGCTTTTTTCCTAATTAACAACATTTTCATAAACGATGCATTGAAAATTAAAATTAATTTATAATCACTAGCAAAATAAAGCTGAAGCCAAAATCAATATTAAAGTTATAAAATTAACATTACATGTTACATTGAAATTATTCTTATGTCAGTCGGTTAAAATTTTAGTCCGAATGAAAATCATATGTACAATTCAATCAAATTTCTTATTTCAATCAATTTTACATATTTTTTTTTGTCAACAATAAACCTGATTTATCTTCACTATAAAATGAGAACTATTTTGGCTGCATCATACGCTTCGAAATAAAAAAATTCAAAAGCAAATCAGTCTCTTAAATTATGATTACAGTTAAGATTAAATTTTATGTACAATTTTAACATTATGCCATTACACCTAGACCCATATGGATGTGACTTCGCGCCAAAAATCTATTTACAAACAAAAAAAAAACTATTTATGACATTAAATTTGATTTACATATAAAACTGTTTATTGAACACATTTATCAAAGAGTAAAAATGTCCAACGACTACGAAGTCACATCAATTCCCGAGAAACATTCATACACTGTACTTATAAAAATGTTAAAAAACATACATTCGCTATCTAGTTTAATCATAATTTACAAGTTATTATTTACAAAGAAGATCATTTAATAAATACACAATTTGGCTGGATACCTTCTATAAAACTTTCGTCTATAGCGACCTATAGCACTGCACTAATAAGAAAAATAAAAAGTTACCGTTTCTTTATTGTCAAACACTTGAGATAGTTTTCCAATGAAGGAAAGAGAAAAAAAATAACATTATAGATTATCTATAAAATTCGTTAGCGGGACTTGCCAAAAAGACAATGCTTTCTTCACTCTTACCTTTATAATGGAAAACGAATCGAATTTTTATGACAAAATTGTGCGATCGTTTCATATTAAAAAAAAAACATAAATAAGTTGCTACGCGATTAACTGCGTATGTGAAGTTGTTGAGAATCCCGTCCGACAGCGTCCCGTGCTTCCCTTCCACTCTTATATCACAGTAGCGGGCTATAGCTCGCTCGCTCACTCACTACCGTCCCATCTGACTAGGCTGTCCTCTTTACACACGACCCCCCAGTTTCCACTTGACAACGTCACAATTGAGCTCAAGTTATCCAGTTTTAAAAACACGACAAATTATATTTATTTATGATATAAAAAACGTGGTCTATTTATAATAGGAGGAGACAGGACACAATGTGTAAATGAAACTGTTTAAAGAATATAAAAAAAACTATATAAATTGTTTATAACTAAGAATAACGAAAATGAAAATCATTGCAGTTACTTATAATAAATAGCTTTGTAACAAAAAAAAAACTGTCTAAAAGAATTGTCTACATTACGATATCAGTAAACACTGAATACAAAAATGCTATTATGTTAAAAAAAAGTTATATCAATTTTAATTTTTAATTCCATAATCTTATACCATATGAATTAAATATAAAGTTAAATGACATCGTTTACAATTCCACAAGCTGCATTAAAACCTAAAAATGTGGCAATTGTCGGTTCGTAGCCGATCTCAAAACATTAAGAAGTAAGGTACCTGTCTCATTCACAAATTAGAAAACATCGAATCGGACGTCGCCAAGCGGAAGCATCTAGAACAAATCGGTAACAATGGTGCCGAACCAGGCGCAGACGACCGGAAGGGCATACGTGAATAGCGCCTTACTAAGCGACGGTCTGTCGGCCGCACCGGGCACGGCCTCGCCGGCCGGCGGGAGCTGGCCGCGCGCGCTCTCGCTGGTGCTGCTGACGGGCGGCTCCCGGTCGCCGGTCGTGTCGGCGATGCGGCCGCGCACGTTCACGTTGTTGGTCCCGGGGCCGATGACGATGTCGGGCACGAACGGAGCCTCCGTCACTGGGACCGGGCGCGCTTCTGTTGGCGCCTCCGACGTTATTTCGTCGATCGGACGACTGTCGCCTGAGCCTGAATTAAAAAAAATGTTTTAATTTTCATGACATCATATCTAACCCTACCAAATTTAACAGGTAGTTTGCTTCAAATATCACTAAATAACGAGCGGACTTTTACATTTAACATTTCAAACACCATCATCTTTTCAGTCTGTCCACTGCTGAAAAGTCACCTGCATCCATCCACTTCCCGCAACACTGTGCAGGTCGTTACACCATCTTGTGTGAGGTCGCCCTACGCTGCGTTTGCATGTATAATAAGGTTGCCCACTCGACAGCCTTTCTTTCCCGATGCAAGCTATGTGACCGGCTTATTGCCACTTCAGCTGATCCTTACGGTTATGACGGTTATCCTAATTCTGCTGCGGAATTTATGTCGACTATGGGGTGTAAGGGGGAATACCGAACGTACCATCTCTTTCTACCTATGCCAACATCACCTGCACGTGACGCTGCCAGCTAACGAAAGAGAGTGAGGCGTCTAACTTGGCAAAATGGACAACGGACTTCTAGCGCGAGATAGAGTTGCCTAATGGCAACTCTATCTCGCCTCGAGACCCTGAGACCGGCCCGCGTCTCGGGGTGGCGCCGTCCAATGACATCGGTTACCTTCAGGGTAGTCGGTGTTGGCGTCCCTGTCCTCGTCGTCGTCGGGCAAGTTGTCCGTGTTCTCGGTATCGTCCGTGTCGTCGCCGGAGCCCGAGCCGGAGCCGGCGTTCTCCACGAAGTCCAGCGACGACGCGGCGGCCTCTTGGAAGTTGTCTGCAAAAAAAATGGTGAAGGGTTATTATAAATTAGATCAGACCGAAAAATACCAACCGCTGGTCTAAAAATGTGAAAGATTTAGTAACGAAATCGTCAATTCAACTGCGAAGCGAGGCAATTACGACTCGGCAATACCAAATCCTTTTGTGGGAGTGAATTTTGTCTAGCAGTAGACGTATGAAAGTGTTTTAAAAAAAAAATCACTACTTAACTGTTAATATCACAAGACAAACAAACGAGACAAGTAAAAATATTACTGTATAGGTGTGTAGGTGGGTGGGTGTTTGCGTTCATGTGTGCGTTTGTTCGTGCGTGCGTGCGTGCGAGCGCGCGAGCGAGCGAGCGAACGTGCGTGTGCGCGTGCGGGTCTAAATTAGTATGTATAAGAAAAAGAATCGAAATTTTGTTTATTTCATTAGGACGACAAACAAGTTAACAATCTATCTGATCGAAGGAAGTTACTGATGCGTTTTCATTGTCACCCATGTTTGAGATGGAATGGCTCACTGTCCTGTACACCTGTCATTATATTGGCTGTATACCGTTCTAACCGAAACTCAGCTGTGGTTGCACTGCTGTTTGGGGGCAAAAATAGGTAAGAGGGTGGTACCGACCCAGACGATTCCTAGGTAGAGGAGCCTACCATCAAGTAAAAAGACAAAAAGGGTGATATATATCCCTGTAAATCAGTCTGTACTAGTTTATTGGGATCGAAATAATTTTACTACCTATATGTCTATTTCTTTAAATATAATCATATAATTTTTCTACGTGTGAAAGTCAGTAGCAAAGAACGTGAAATAAAGGCGTAGAGGAGCAGTATTAATGCTGTAGCTGTTACCTTCATCTTTCCACTGCACCTCGACCCCGTTGTACGCGTCCTTGAGCCTAGCGGTGAGCGCTCGAAGCGCGTCGATCTGCGCACGCGCCGCCGCTGCTGTGCTGGCGCCGCCCCCGGCACGCACTTCCGGGTTCGAGGCCAGCGCGGCCGTGCCGTCGCCCGCCGAGCTACTTGTATAGCTGTGGAAATTCAATAATAGACTCAATTAAGTTCTCTCAAGGCTACAGATTTTTTTTATGCTACTACGAGTATAATTTGTCAATGTGATGTCCGTCCAGAAATCTTGTTATCGTTTAAGTTTCAATTATAATTTCTTTTTATTTAGACTAGCAAAGCTATTTAAACTCCTGTTAACCACTCCCACTATGCATTACATCTGGAGTGGGTCACGACAATAGTCGATGATGTCATGTCGTGCACCCTAACCCATTAGGCTATTGGCGCTTTTTATTTACAGATGGTGGGATAACGAAATCAAAGTTTCCAAATGTTTGTGTGTGCCGCTGGTGACGCGCCCAGCAGCGCCGCGAGCCGCTCCGAACACTAGTCGCTACACACCTGGCGAGCGCGGAGCCGTTGAAGCAGGGCGCGCTGGTGACGCTGAGCGGCGCGCACAGCGCGGCGGGCAGCTGCGCCCAGTAGCGCCGCGAGCCGCGCACTCGCGCTCTCGTCTCTCGCATCAGCCGCTCCAGCACCGGGCTGCCCCACTCTGCGCCTGCAGGACCACGGCGAGATAAGTACCGGCCTATATAATATCACCTAGCAGACGCGTGCTGTCGGTGTATGAAGGTATAAAGATCTGCGACCCTGTCTCATCCAGTGATGGACGTATAAGTCAACTACATCAAATATTTGAAAGCCATGGTCATCATCATCATCATCATCCTTTCACTTCCACTGCTGAACATAGGCCTCCCCCAAAGATTGCCACGAAGCTCGGTCCAGAGCCACCTGCAGCCATCGACAACCCGCAACAATGCGCAAGTCGTCACTCCATCTTACCTACATTTACGATGGTGGTATGACCGTCCCAAATATACTAGACCCAAACTATAGATCGGCGACTAACGGCTTCGTCTAAGGTGCGATGTGCGATGTGCGCTGCAATCATCAACAAGAGCTTCAAGCGTAGCGATTGTAGCAAATCCTGCTCCCATTTTTTGAGGGCTTGGAGCCGGGAAGAATTCAACACGTTACTCCAGTGCGTACTGTTGTCATTATTTCTGTCTTCATTTCTAAATATCAGCGATATATTCATGTGATGACCTTAAAATGTTTATTGGTTTTAAGGTTTTTAGACCTTCTGGAAAAAAGGATTAGTCTCAATAGAATATTTTCATTTCATTTTATTAATACACGCAACTTTTTACCTAACTTTTTTTATTTTTGTTTTATATCTTATATACAAACTATACACTATTCAACTATATAAACTATACAACCCTTTTGTACAACACAAAAGGGTTGTATAGTTTGTTGCGACTTCAAATATCTTTTACTTTACTTCAAAAAGTCAAAGTCAAAGTAGCAGCCTGTAAGTGCCCACTGCTGGGCAAAGGCCTCCTTCTCAAATACGAGTATCAGAGAGGGTTTAGGAACCGGGAAGGGCGCGCCACGCTGCTCCAGTGCGGGTTGGCGGGCTTCATATATCCTCGAAATATTTTTTTTATTATTTCTGAGACATGCAGGTTTCCTCACGACGTTTTCCTTCACCGCTAAGTAAATACTTTACTTACTCACAGTAATATAGGTTGTAGGTCGTGTTGCAATGTCGCTGAGACAGTAGCTGCGATTGTAATTAGGGTTAGCTTTTTCCCGAGCATTATAATGATATAAATGAGATGGTAATTAAAGGGGTCACGGGGGCGCGTACAGATAACAAAAGGAAAAAAAAACAATGCAACGAGGTTTTTACTCTTCTCCGGGTGTTGATTAGTTCCACTGATTAAACCACAGAACGTGTTTAACTTATTCCTATTTATGAAGGCAGTTACTAACTAAAGTGGATCTAAAGTTGTATTACCGCCGGTTACTAACTACATCTCTATAAATAGTATAAATATAGCCGCTTTCCGTATTTCTCCGTGCACTCGCTTGTAACTACTAAGTGGATTTGAATGCAGTTTTCAGTAGCAGGTTCGTCATTGTTTAGAGCATTTCACGATCAAGGTTTAAGTTATGTATAACACATTCACATTTAATCTATATAATTATTACAGATATGCGTTTCGCTAGTATATTTTATTTTAAAATAAATAAGTTTATTCAGACGAAGTTACTTCTATAAAACATATTTTTGCTAGTACTGAAATTTTTTAATGTACTTTTCAGTGTTAACAAGAATTATTCCTTAAAACATGCCTCACCGTGAACATCGTCAGCTCTGCTGGCGGTTGGTTTCTTTTTCTTCGAGCCGCGTTTTCCATCGAAGTCGAACGGCTTCATATAAATATCACCACCCGCAGCTTCGGGCTCGGCGTCCCTCCTCCTCCTCTCGTGCTCTTCATAATCCTCCAAACCTATGTGCCCTCTCATATACTGCAGGAATCTGTCCCGCGCCTCGGCCTGCGCTGCCATCTCCTCCGTCGCCTTCCTGATGCCCTCCGGCGTGCGGAGGCTGAGCAAGGATGGGTCGTTGTCCACCAAGCTCTCGAAAGACGCTTCTATTTCGAAATCATCCACATCATTGGTCTTCTGGTTCCAATCGAAGTCCGGTATGGAGCGTACGAAACGTCGCGACCGGTCCGGAGCGAAGAACGGACCGGTGCTGCCACCCCCGCCCAGGTCCGGCTTCCCGCAGCCAGCGAAGATCTTCTGCGAGATCTCCTGGTTGTGTTCTTGGAAGCTCATAATCGCCTCTGAAATTTTTATATCTATCGGCTCCACGACCATCGCGATGTTGAACGGACCTTGGAGGCGATCGGCCACTTTTTCTACCGAATCTAAAACAAAATATTCATACTATTAATATTTTAATCGATTTTTAAAAAGGTGGAAGTTCTATATAATACTTTTACGTATATTAAAGTAAAAAAAAATAAGCCCGCTTTTTCTCCAAAGATCAATTTCACCTGCACGCGGTGCACCCAGCTGACTGAAGAGCGAGGCTCTGATGGCGGATAATCCAACCAAATAGACTGAACCTACATTCCACAGATTAGAAATGGGTGGTGAAGGCGCAGGCGCTGCCCACACACCCCCATCCGCCGTGGTGAGTACGAGCATAACTTCCGTGCTCGGAATCTCAGCTCGGAACAGACCGATGAATAATGATGAAAATTAACGGATTTTATTAATTTATTACGATCTGAACGTACAATAAGTTCAAAACGTGCAATTATGTTTTTTTAAAAAAAAAAGGCAGGCATCGTAAATCTAAATAGTCTGCGACATTTGTAAAGGGTGTCAACGTACCGACGTAGGCGTCCCACAGCTCGGCGAGGTCCGCGTGCGACGGCAGGCAGCCGCGCAGCACGTTGTGGCAGTAGCGGCTGCACGCGGGCGCCACCAGCTCCCCGCAGCCACCGCAGAAACGCAGCCGGGCCCACGACGTCGCGCACTCGCCGCTCAGTTCCACCTGAGAACCGTTCGATCCGACCATCGTTGAGTTGTTTTTTTTTTTTATCGAAGAACAGTTTATGACCACGGTCGGTTTAATCGGTAAACCGTCACAACGACACAGGAAGGACAGGAGGAAAAATCTTACATCAGAGACACATTGTTTTTAGCAACAATTGTTCCACCATTCGTCCGTACTTAAAACATACACTCACGGAGTATATTCTAGTCATATATTGAAAATAATGAGATCAGAGAGCGTTGTGGCTTGAAAGACGATGTAGGGACACGAATTGAGAAAGAGATGCTGTGCTGGTTTGGACATGTGGAGAGGATGAATTAAAGTAGGTTGACGAAACAAATATAAGAGGCGAGTGTAAATGGTAGAGTCGGGAGAGGAAGACCTAGGCGAACATTTCACGATCAAATTTAAACCAACGTACGAAGAGTACTCTAAACCAACGAGCATACATGCGAAGATTGATGAAAGTGGGAGAAGCGAAAGATGTATGTCAGGACCGTAGCAATTGGAAGAAGATTGTCTCTGCCTACCCCGTTGGGAACACGGCGTGAATATATATATACCTATATTGACGGAGAAAAAGTACATCATCTAAGGCTACTTATATGTTTCGTTTTCGAATTAAGTTTTTGTTTCGAAGGAACATTATACATGAATACATATACCACATTTATTTATTTAATGTTTATTCTGTCAAAAACATTACAAAATGGCGGATTTAATGGCAAGAGGCGTTGAATCCTATCTTGATATCGAAATATTATTATAGATATCCTAATATCAAGCTCAAGTCTTTGTAGTCATCAAAAGAGAGGTCCAAGACTCAAGGTAACAGCTTTAGTGACTAGACTAGCCAACGTCAAAATAACTCGCTGCACACGCTAAAGATTTGTATTAACGTTAATTATATGATAACTCGCTCACATAGTGTATTGAGCATCGATAAGCGGAATCTGTACAATAACCTTGAATACAGAACGCGTGCTTGCGTAAAGGTTTCACACATCGTTTTGATTTTCGGAATTCACTATAGTAAACTATGGTCAGAATGTACGAGATACCGTTGAAAAAATACAGTGTGTATGTATGTATATATTCACGCCTCGTTCCCAACGGGGTAGGCAGAAACAATCTTCTTCCACTTGCTACGGTCCTGAAATAAGTCTTTCGCTTCTCCCACTTTCATCAATCTTCGCATTGCAATGCATACTCGTTGGTTTAGAATACTCTTGACCTGGCCTTTATTCAGAACGTCTCCGATTTGATCGTGAAATGTTCGCGTAGGTCTTCCTCTCCCGACTCTACCATTTACACTCGCCTCATATATTTGTTTCCTCAACCTACTTTCATTCGTCCTCTAAAAAAATACAGCATACTTTAAATAATGAGTACAATATGGAACACCTATCAAGCTGTTCTTGATATCATTACGAAATGATATAATAAATTTTTCATTAACAAATAAAGGAAGGTCTCTAAGGCAAATAGCAATAAATTAACAAGTTTTGTTCAAAAACGTAGACTTATTTTTCATCCGAACCAAGCATCGACGAAAAAACACCTAATGGATTACATAATTAGCGTGTGACCTGGGTGCGACATCGTGAGGAAAGCTGCATGTCAAAGAAATAATAAAAAATATTATTCCGTGGCCATGCGAAGTCCGGGCCATGGAGCAGAGTGGCTCCAGTGCGGGTAGGGCCCGGCTCCATAACCCTCTCTGATATTTGCAAGTTTATAAACACGTTTTTTATTCTCTGTATAATATTGCGACAGAATTGTATAATAAATGAAATTTTTAAGACGTCTGTAAACATCGCTCGACACGATCGCGCGTCCGTGGCGTGCAACACAGTACAGCAATCGTATACAATACGCTCCATAATTCAACTTGCTTTCTTACAAGATGACATCATACACTTTGGCTGCGAATTTAAATCGCAACAATAAGCGATACATCAAAGATAATAGAGGGGAAGCTATACCGAGCAACGCACACGTTTCGTTTATGGTATAATTAATATATTCATTGCGTGAATGTGTGTCATACGGCGCCAACTGAGACGATTGGCGCGTTTTAAGTGATGCTCTGACAGCGATGAGCGCAGCGGGGAAGCTAACCGGGAATTATGACACTGTCATCGACAATGACGCAACCGCCGGGTGAGTCGGAGCAGAGAGTGCAGGAAGCGGAACGCTGTCATCGTTAAGGTCAAAGCGCACTGCGCAGGCGCCGGCGCGGCGCTGCGGTGAGTGGTGCGGTGCGTTTGACCAAAACGCCGATTCCTTGTAGAATAATTAATCTTTTTAAAATAGTATAAACGCCTATAGATGTTATTCGCGCGGATGTCTTGTCGGCTCGGTAGCGCAGTGTTTGGCTGCCGGTAAGGGACAAGTTTTTCTTTGGACTACAAATATTTTTTATACGAGACCAGGATGTTTGCCTCCACAATACAAAAGAAATTCCATCAGTAACTTCTTATCTGAAATGAGAAATATAATTCGGCAGGCGTAGCGCTCCACACTGCGCAGCGCCCGGTACCGACGGCTTCCTTCAGCGAAGGTCAGCTCCCGTCTTGAATATTGATTTAATTTTATAATATAAGGTCCCGCCAAAATTTGCATGACTCAATGACGCCGATTCGAAGCCCGACGCCATTGTTAAGTAACGCCCCTGAAACTTATGGCATGGACGTGCTCGCGAACTCTAATTGACTACACCCCTGTGGTAGCGGCCGAACTGTACGAAACTGGACAGATTATATTTTCGAAATTACTACCACGTGTAGAGCCGTGGTAGCCTAGAGGTCAGGGTGCTCGCTTTAGTTTGTTTCATAGAGCGCGAGTGACCCGGGTTCGATCCTCGGTGCCGGCACCACTAAAATTGTTAATAGCAATTTTAAATACTGTATTTACTACGGGCTGAGCGATGAAGAAAAACATCGTAAGGACACCTGCATTAAAACCCACAAAAGATAGCTAATAATTAAAGTGTACCTGTATTAATCTTTTACAACTTATTAATGTACTAATTATTTAGTATCTGTGACAACAACAAAAAAGTGGCTTAGATAAGGTGCTGGATGATTAATTGATAATAATTAATAAGAATAAGATAATTTAACACCTATATTTAATAAACTGTTTACTTTGACTTTTGCTGCTGCTCGATTGGGCCGGTTCAACCAGTGTTGTACCACGGCCTCGCAGAATACCCGCGTGAAGTAGAAGCATCCTGTGCTTCTGCGTTTCGTTCGGGAGTGAGGAAACCGGAGGCCCATTCCCCTCCCCCAGCCCTCATCCTCATCCTTCCTCCCAACTTCCAAATATACTTAAAGGCCGCCAACGCACCTGCAGCCCCTCTGTTGTTACAGATGTACGCGGGCGACGGTAATCACTTACCATCAGATGAGCCGTAGTAAAGCAAAAATATTGCATTGGGAAACCAGGACCCGCGTTCACAGGACGGATACGATGAGCGTCGAGCATTGTGATACTTGTGCCAAAGGTTTCGCTACGAAGGGCGTACCTGCATCATGTTGCGGACGACGTCGGCGCCCGCCCGCAGTGCTTTGTGGAAGGTCCGGGTCGCGACGAACGCGCGCCGCAGCTGCACCGACAGCTTGTGAGGGACGTCCTCGAACGGCTGGATGTCGCGCATGTGCTCGTTCAAACAGCGCAGGTACCTGGCGAATTTATGTTTGTATTAACAATTTTTTTATTAATGTGGTCACAATCGTGGTCACATGCCACCTGATGGTGAGCGGTGACTGCAGTCAAATGGACACCGCCGCAAACAACTTCAATAGAAGGAAGGCTACGGAGTTATGTTGTCACCATCGTAGTTAAAGTGCCGGTTCTGGACTTCTACGAACGTGCTTCCGCAGCCTGCTCTCCGCTTCTCTAGGAAACAGTAACGACAGTTAGGAACGACCCACGTTGCCGGTTTTAAATATTCCCATGAGATTTTCAAGGTTTTTCTGTTAATCGCCACCTACGGGGAGAAAATGGGAGGTAGATTCTTCAGCGCAAGAATCTACCACGCGACTTCAATTCTACTACCATTCTATTGCAATCTACGTAGTCGACAGCTGAACATAAGGCTTCCAAAGAAAGCGCCAGCAAGGGCCAACACATTCGAGCAGCAGGGTCGGTGAGCGGAGTTCAGATGCCTTCGCACTAGCGACGCTGCTCCTCATTACAAGTCTGAAGGATTCACCCCTGATTTAGAGTGTAACCATACACCATACACTCTAAATCAGGGGTTACCAAACTAATTTGGGCAAGAGACCCCTTTTCCAAAATGAACTGATACCTCAGATCCCCATGCCCAAATTACTTTAAAAATCCGGTCTCTAGTTTTTTTCCTCTTGATATACAATACTTGCCAATTTAAAAACTTTACGTTTGGTGAGTAAAATTAACTTAAGGTATATCGACCCCTTTGGGAATCCCTGCTCTAATAAATGTTACGTATATGACGGGGCTAACATATGCTACTGCAAATGTCAGCTTCTCGGCGTCTCCGGCTATTCCGTGTAGCTGTTAGAATCGAAGAAACATCTTTGCATATTATCATTTGATAATTGTATAAACTAGAACAGATAACCTGTCACGTTTGGAAGCTGTATTCAAATAATTTTTCAATAGCTCTAAAGCGTTTTAATAAGGTCTCCGATATTACTTTACGTCCTAAACCGGCTCGAGCAGGTCTTACTTTAGAGTGAGATCAGTGACACTCTTTCAATTACAATGCTTCGGTCGCACAAAGCTTACCTACACGTCGGAAACGTTACGCGAACGCCGAACAAATGTTCGCGTATATAGACGCCGGAGTAGTGCTTCAGTTTCAAGTGACATAAGCCTTTGATAGGGGCTCGCAGCTCTCACTGCCGAACAAAGCCCCTTTCACTGACGATATGGCGCTTTCACGACTGGATGTCCACATTTACACACATATTTTACATTGCTAAATCTATCTCGCGCTGTTGACAAACGAATGTGTTCAGTTCAGATATTACGAAATTAAATTTACCACAAAGGTACATAATATATTATTCAATTTCAATTAAACGTAACGTTGCAGTGCTTAAATGTCTGCCTCTCGGGTTTTGAAGCCAGGAAAGAGTAACCCACACCAACTATACCTTAACAACCTGCAAATAGTCCACAGCAGAACTTGACATAATCATTTTTTTTTTATGAGAAAGGCGGCAAACGTGCAAAGGGTTCACCTGATGGTAAGTGATAACCACGTACATCTGCAACACCAGAAGTGCTGCAGGTTTGTTGCCGGCCTTGAAGGGTATTTGGGAGATGGAAGGGAGGATGGGAAGGAGGGTGGCCGTCCAACACTCGTTAGACGCCGCTTCTCTGCTTAGGTGGTTATCACGCCATCTGTCGTTAGCCAATGCAATGTTTAAGGCTATTCCCTTAGTCGCCTATTATGACAACCACGAGAAGGGAGGGGTGGCAAATTACGCGGATAACATACGGCAAGGACACACATGTCCACGAAATGTTTATATGACCGACACGTTCCTAAACGAATTAAACAAACATAAATAATAATAATAATAATTAACTAACAGTTCTTCACTTAATTACTTTACTTCGCAAATTTATTATCAACTCAAACCACATACCAATATTTATAGATAAACTTTGTGACACTTGCATGTTTTTAATGTGCCCCGTTGACTCATCCTCTGACTGATTAACGTTGAGGCAGTTTCTCAGAACTAGAGGAGTATAAAAATAATAAAGCATTTATGTTTATCCTCACATTCCATGAGGGTTATGAAATCGTGTGATTTAGCCGATGTAAAATGTACACGATGATATCCGCAGCAGAGATTGGGTAACCGACGTAGCCGTTAGGATTTCACAAGCTGAAGTGGCGATGG
This sequence comes from Bhutanitis thaidina, assembly GCA_029286595.1. Taxonomy (NCBI): domain Eukaryota; kingdom Metazoa; phylum Arthropoda; class Insecta; order Lepidoptera; family Papilionidae; genus Bhutanitis; species Bhutanitis thaidina. Next base: position 9,786,946 of record JAGSMS010000018.1, read on the forward strand.
GCCGGCCTGTACTCAGGCAACCACGCACGTACAGGCAAACGCCCCCCATAAGACGGAGTGACGACCTGCGCAGTGTTGGGTGAAGTCGATGGATGCAGGTGGCTCAGGACCGAGCGAGGCTGAAATGCTGATGATGTTGATGATGAAAAGTACACGAAATATTTTTCATTTCTCTGGCCTAGATTTCCTTCAATGCCGTGCATACTTGGCAAATCAGCGCTCAAATTTGCCATAAACAAGTGTTGTGGTGCCAGCTCTGCGCATTGAAGTTAGGTTGCACGTGTAAAGAATTAATAGCAGAATACGACTCCTCTACTACGCTTCTGTTTAGAGTTTCTGTCTAAAGAGGAACCCTGAATTAATTATTGTAAGCCCTACTCACGCTTGACCGTTTATTTTTTATTAATTTACATTTAGATAGTACTAATGTGGCAAGTTGTAAATTTCTGATACCAAGCATCGTTAAAAGGCTATAATTGTATACTTATAACTCGTTAGTCCAACAATATGTACTGTAAAAACTTTAAAAATATACAGACGTGCACCATTTATTAACCATTATTGTAATTTATTGGCATTCGATACATTTAAGTAGGCGTCTGGCATTCGACATTAAAAACACAATGAAGTTATTAAATCCGATAAAAAAAAATTAAATAAAACGACGCAATCAAAATCCCATCACGTATCTTCTTAACATAACATCTTTGCTACACGAGGCCGTTAATGTTTTCATGAAATGGACCACTTTAGTACATACGGCTGTCGACAATTAGAGCGATAATTGCATGAGTACACTATCGCAAAGAATGTCTGGTGCAGACCGGCCGTGCCACATGAAAAAGGAGGCCAATAAACGCCAAACTAGAATTTTTAATAACATTCATAATGTATAAGTTGTATTGAATCGTCAATGTCGTGCAGGTAGGCTATAGAAACTTGCGTACCTTTATAGAACTTTATGCTCGACGAGCACGTGAACAAACTATCGTGAGCGATAACGGGGTATATAAAGGTGCCGGATAACATTAAAGAGTAAGTCAAAAAAAAAAGGGTATGCGTAAGGCATTTTCCAACCACGGGAAAAAAAAACTTAAAGAGTAAGTAAGCGCTGCCGTGCGGCGTGGCCGGCGAAGGCTGTACCGTGCTGAAGCCGAGGCAAGTGTCGTGCGATTGTGTTATGTTAGAACAGGGCGACAATTAATCAATTCGATTACACGTACCATTTAGTAAAACGCACTATTAAGGTAAACCATTTATTATTACGAATTACAATCGATTTAAAGTAGCAGCCTGTTAATGCCCAATTCTGGACAGAGGCCTCCTTCTCAAATAGCTGAGAGCGTTTTGGAACGTCCTCGTATTATTTTTTTTGTATTATTTCTCAGACATGCAGGTTTCTTCAAGATGTTTTCCTTCACCACCGAGCACGTGGTAAATACAGCATTGGATACAAAATTGCTATTAACAATTTTAGTGGTGCCAGCACCCGCCCTGCCCCCTTGTTTTTCTCCAAATTTCAACTCAACCTGCACGCTGCACCTGCTAGCTAACTTAAATAAGACTCTGGCAACGAACTTTTTGACAACCCTAACGGAAAATCTATCCAAATTTGTCGAAATCAAATGACACAGACTAGTGATCTGTTGCAGCGTGGCAGCGTCACTAGTACGAGGGTGCCGGTTCCGCGCTTGGCGATCTGGCTGCTCGGCGTGGTGTGGGCGGGCAAGTCCTGCAAGAATTGCTGGTCACAAGTGGCGTGGTCAGATTCCGGGTCAGGCATATACCACTTCACGTCCATTGCTGAAGCACGCTGACTTTATTTATTTTTATTGCGACACCCAGGTGTAAATCAATAAGAAATATTTTTTTTTCATTTATTATTTAATAGCAGGATGGAAAAGCCATGTCACCATCTCGGTAAAGGCTTTTCAAGAAAGGCACGACCTTCAGTAACGAAGAATGCGACGAAGAAGAATTATTTAATAAATTAGGGAACAAAAATCTTACGAACGTACTCGTATGCTGGTTTAAATAAGAATAATCAATAATGAGAATTTTGTATTATCGTCAACATTACGCATGTCGTATGGAATTTTCTAATTCAGCTTGGAATAGAATAGTTATCAGTTCGCAGAAGGAAGGCGGTATTAATATTAATTCGTTTTTCTCGAGAAATTTGATCGTCTAATTAATTAATGATAAGACTGGAGAACAATTTACAAATACCTATTAATTAAAACTAATATATTTGTTATTGTTATAGTTTGTGCAGTTTTTTACAGTCTTGGTAGGCTCGTGCAATCGAGTGCTGGATTTACCACGCATTCGGCGATGAAACATTGTGAGGAAACAATGGAATTATCCCGATTGAGAAACTCTTTAAAACATCGGAGGCCTTTGCCCGACAGATGTACTGGCATTTACAGGCTGATATAGCTAATCTGTTCAATATAGTGTTGATGTTCCTAGGTTACATTTACAGTGTGGTATCGACGTAAGAATCTGCAATCCCTTTTCTGCCCGTGGGTGTGGCAAGAGGTGATTATCCCAATGGCTATCGACAGAATGCGGGAGTACCGCCTCGAAAAATGCCAGACCGGCAGGCAGCAGCGCGCCAGCCGCTTGCCGAGCGAGTCGATTATGGCAAATCCTTGTCATGGATCTTTGTCCTGCTGTGAACTATTTTCAGGCTGTTAAGGTAAGATTATGGAAAGGGCTATGCTCGGTGTCTCTGCGTGATAAGAGACTGCAACGATGATATCCGCAGCATAACTAAGGTAACCAACATAGCCGTAAAGATCAGCAATCTGAATTGGCAATGGGCCAGCCACATAGCTCGCAGAACCGACAACCGTAGGGGAAAAAATATTCTCGAGTGGCAGCCACGTACAGGCAAACGCAGTGTAGGACGACCCCCCACAAGATGGGAGTGACGACCTGCGCAGTGTTGCGGGAAGTCGATGGATGCAGGTGGCTCAGGACCGAGCTTCGTGGCAATCTTTAGGGGAGATCTATGTTCAGCAGTGGACTTGTGATAGGCTGAAATGATGATGATGATGATGATGATGAGGGAAAGATTACATTTACAGTCAGCATATTCGTTTGGAGAAAGTTTCTGTAAATTTAAAATTATAGCTTTTTTTATTATTATAATGATAAGCACCTATGTGTCCAGGACTTTTAGTCCCCAAAACAAAACTCCTTATCTTTGCCCAGTGGCAGTGGAGTGATAACTGGCATTTCGTTAGTTGCCTTTTAGAAACGCATGGATCGGGTTAGCTCCGTTACGCTCCGGTCGGTATACTCACTTCTGGTCGAAGTTGTACTGCGAGTTGAGGACCGTGAACATCTTCTCGTACAGTATACCGAAGAAGTCGTCCATCATCTTGTCGAAGTTGGTGTCGCCGCGGCTGTAGTAGCTGCAATAGAATAGAACAGAGGGATTATTTGTGTATTCTAACAGTAGTTCAGGTTATTAGTACTGCTCTTCACACCTGTCACTGATATGGGTAGGCAGAGATCGCTGACTTCAGGTATCAATCGTAGGTAGTGAAACGTCTTCCGCAACCCACTTTTCGCCTTAAGCCTTGTGGAGAAGGAACGTGATTGGTCGGGAGTCGCATACCCGGATTTGTTACCAAGAATTGCCATGAGATATGGAAATTTACTCGATTTCGCTGAATAGGCTATACTTCGAGGGTGGTATCATTTAAACATGAACAAAATATTTCACCCCTGTGGGAAGGAAAATAGGGGTTGAAGTTTCAGAAATTGATTGATTGAAGACTGTTTTTTCTCTAAAACTTTGTTTTAATACACTTTAAATTTTTTATTAACATCGTCCATGCATTAACTACACTAAACAAATAAATAAGAAAAACAAAACACATTTACTGTTTACCATAGTGTTTGTTTATGGAGTTAGCTTTGTTATTTTCGTGTATGGAAACAATAACCTGGATGACAACGAGGGTCCGACAATAGAAGCGCCTGCCGGGGATCTAAGCCCCGAGGGTGCGATCGGTGAAGGGATTTTTGTATCGCCAGTAATTCCTTGCGAGTTTGATCGGGTGAAAGATTTAGTATGGGCATTATTAAAAACTCCTTTGCAATGAAGCCGTGGGTGGTTATTTGCCGAACAGTTGACATTAACCACTTTCTGGTTTAGATCTCAAACGGAAGATATGTTATAGTGCCGTAGTAGTGCAAATACAGAGGCAAATCTCTCATCTTTGTCTTCGCCTACCTGACGTCATAACATCCGTGCGTCATCTCCGATTGGTCGACGCTTTCTGTCACTCGAGTATCTGCACAGACAACCTAGTAGCCAGGATTCTATATAAGGAGCTCGCTCTGAAATACGGTCTCGTGGATTGGAGACTGACATACTTTAAGCACTCATGCTCGAAACTGACACCGCCAGTCTCTACAGGGACAGTCCCATCATCGCGGACAGGATTCTTCCGAACAAGTGCTGACGGATCGGACACTTACGAGGATATTTTTGGTAAATATTACCATTCCATATAACGTGATCCTCGTGAAAACCGTAACCGACATGAAGACAAAGTATCTGGAGCAGACTCTCGATGTGACCGGCATGTAGGTTGGTTGGTATGCCGACCGAAATTATTCTTATATTGGGCTTTGGGAATGGGTTTATCCCAGTCAGCATCTCGGAACATCGGAGGCGGCAGAAACTCCATGACAGACCGCTCCTAGCTCTATCACAGAAGATGGTGCTCCTGAACAGAGGTCGCATCGTCCATCGGTTTCTTTTCCGATCCCCCAAACCCTCGGCCGTCTGCTCTAACCTGCATAGGGCTTCCATCTGGAGAGGTTTTATTGATTTATTTATTTTAGGTATTTTATTAATTTATATATTTTATATGGTATTTATGTATAATTTCATATTTTATGTAATTACATATATTTATATACAACCCAACTAGAAGGAAGTCAATTTATATAGCCCAAAAATAGTAGTAATAATAATGAGACTCTAAGAAGAGTCCGATGAAGTGTCTAAGGTACGTAGACAGTGTTTAAGGGCTGTAAGATTGTAAGATGTCACCTGTCAAACATACTGTTGACATAACTCAGTATTTGACTTTTGATTAGATTTACACACAATAAAAAAAATTATACATAAATACATGCAACAGCACAAACAAAGCACGCGATAAAGATGTGTGAACTGATTAAGTATATTTACATAAATTGCCAGAGACATTTCACTGGACCGTTCATGAACCGGATCGGCGCTGTCTCTTTCCCTTGAATAAAATAAGTTATTTATCTAGAATGTTGATCGTTTTCATACTCACTTCTGTAGTTGCTCGAATAACTGCTCGAACACGTATGAGTGCTGCTCGTAGATCATGCCGTACGTGCGCTTGAACATGTTGTGGAACTCTTCCCGTGATACTTTTAGTAGTTTGCGGAAAAACTCTGCAACAAAAGGAGAAAAGCGTAAGCGAAAATAAAAAAATGATTTACAAAGCGCTTCAAAGCATAGAAAGCTTATGGCGGATTTGAGTCCGTAATACTAATTATAAAATAGAAAAGAAATAAAACAAATAGCATATTGTTTTAGTTATTGATACCTATTACTAATGTAAAACGCAAGAACAGACCCTAAAAAACCAAAGTTCTTGAAATTTAATTCCACTTTAATACCTGTCGAAAGCCCTAAGTCACTATTTAAATGTGACAGATACAGAGAAGAAAAAGGGAACGTGGCAGATGAGCCTCATAGCCGTGTTTGTAAAGTGTGTGGTAGATTCTTACAATTACACGGCAATCCTTGCCATTATTGATATTGAAATAATCAGAGGTTATAATTAAAAAAAAAGATTGATTATGCCCTTCGAAGTCCGTAAATATCTTAGAGTATGAAACAAAAAAAAAAAGGGCGCCACGGCGAATGTCAGGGTTGGTAAAACGTTGATAGCCATTTCTGCTGCCGAACAGCAGACCAACTACTGTTGCGTTCCCGTTTGAAAGGTATAGAGATCCAGTGTAATTACAGGCTGTGCGGCATTTCAGCTTAGTCCTCAGCGGTGCCAATGCATATGTAACCTTCTCACGTATCCACTTACCATCAGCTGGACTGTTAGCTCGATTTGAAACCCAACACAATGAAAAAAAAAAAGGTAAAACGAAATAGTGACAAAGGAGACCGATGAAGTGAATAAAATAAGAGTTCGATGACACGAATGTTCTAGCTTTTTCGCCTTCAATAAAAAAAAAACTAGACAGCTATGTAAGAGGCGATGAATCATTTTTAATGCACAACTTAGGAAATGATAGATAGACTCGTTACACGAACGTCGCATTACATCGGCATGTTTTTTTCGTTTCAAATTTCGCTAACGATTCGCATAGAAGTGTGTATTACTGTAACAGAATAATTGTATCCTGGATATACTAACATTTTCACACATCTCTGTAGAAAAAGCCTTGGTTCCGTCCCAAGTCTAAATACGCCATAGTCACTCGTGTTACTGAGGAAATTTTTTTTTTACTACTATAACGACTATAGCGTACTATTATTTATTCTGTGCTGCTGTACCAGAGATTATAGGTGTAGTTATATTATTTTATGACCAGATTATTTGAATGTTTACCACCCCATTTGAAATACCTGACATTGGTATGTTTCTTGGATCCTTTCAAAATAAAAGAATAGATATATTATTTAAACACGAACCATTTATCGTTCGAAATTAGCGACATGTTACGAGAACGAAACAAATTCAGCGGCCGACTCGATGATTAATAAAAAATTCAAGAATGGTCGTTGCGAAAACAAAAATATATGAACAGCTTCAGGATAACGATAAACCTAATGCAATTGTAAACACGTTCGGAAACCCGATCACACGCCGGTATCACCAGAAATAGTTCAATACGAAGCTAAATATACGACAGGGGTCACACAGCACGGCATCTTGCGTTATTAGTTACTACAGTTTGATAATAAATTATTTCCAGGGTTATCCACTGGGTTTTTTCTTTTTATCAATTATTATAAACAATTCCTATCTACATACAGGAAAATCTGCGAGTTATATTGTATCTAATAACAAGTCTGTAATATACAATTATCCGATACATTTTAGAAGTATCACGTCGTAATAAACTGACACCCCTTTTATTCTCATGGGTGTCGTATGGTAAGGCGATTGAGTCCGTTTGGCTGAGTTTCGTCATTGCAAATGGCAATTCAAAAACTCCGCCTATACCTATGCATGATATGCGTGAATGCTTATAGATATCCATCAAATTAATTACAGAATTACTATTAACAAAAATTAGACTTCAATAGGATCAAAGCTCACATATATAAGAGCGAACAAGCTCTTTTATAGCTCACTATAAACAAGCTCGTTGTTTTATAAAATAGCATTAATTTACGTCGAACGAGAGTTGATCTTGATTCTATTGGAATAAAGTTATTATGTCCATAATAATGACAGACGATTCAGAGTACTACGAAACAAAAACCACGAAAACTGAACAACATTGAAAGACATTATTCACCAAAATCATTGTGAATAATAAAGTTATAAAACATTTGACTTCGTGCTAAATAAAATATTTGTACAATAGGTGCCTTCGGTTCGTCGACACCAAATTGCCTGTCCCACGTCATATTTATGTTGCGTGCTGCTTGAAATAAGTACTTTCGACGTCGCGCTCGTGGTCCTTGTGCACCGAGAGAATTGTTGATGGATGATTTTTAAACCATGTACCTATACATAAAATGAAGGAGTGCATGTCTCTGATTATCAAATTCTTCCACATTAAATATATACAATAGTCTACGGAAGAATATTCGTTAACTATCAAAGTCCTGCAAAATCCTGATGGAGTTTTGCGGAAACAGACAGACTTTCTAATGTATGCAACACATTTATGAGGAGAGACCTTAGATGGAGGACTTCCTAAAGGAAAGGTCAAAAAAAGGTTGTTAAAGGTCTTCATAATGATTGACGGCTGCTGGTCTGAGGCAACGGCGACTAATGTCGAAATCCCTAAGGGTCTGTTCTTTCATCTCCGCAGTATATGTTTTAGTATGGAAGTACGAGAACTGACATACACATAGCCGATGTAAACCCGATGCAAAAAAAAATTAAGAGAGGAATATCTTTGTAGGAGAGGAAGTGTCAGAGAATAGAGAGTCGCATCAGAAACAGTCTAGACTACGTCCATTATCTGCCATGTTCCTTTCTTATGTTAACTATGGGTAAGCACTTTAGATGTCGCACTCGTGTTAGCTATGTCCTCTTATTGAAAGTATTTTTTGAGTTAGTATTAACATACAATATCAGGGTTTTAAATATTAAAAGTATGTCAAAAACCCATCTCAATAACATAGTATTATTTGCGCCTAGTGTGCCTAGAACCTTATAGAAATTGCACAGCGTGCGCGTTCTCGAGTCAATCAACTTGCACACGTAATTCGAATTATCGATTATTTTATAATTATTATTGAACGGTCGCGTGCAATTGTAGGAAATCGAATGTGTTTTGATCAATACAATAAAATATCGATTTAGTAATGATAATGATGACGATGACGACGACGTCCTCGGTAGTTAACTGCGCAGGAGACATTATAGTGCCGTAAATGTAAAAACAGAGGCACTCATAGCCGATGTAACGCTTATGCGATAGGATTGGAGGAAGGGTCTGATGCAACGTCAGTGACACGGGACACAACGCAACTGGTTACCCGAAAACCAATAATTTGTGTTTTGGACAAATATTCACTTAGCTTAGACCCATAGCTCAGTAGTCAGGTAAAGAATAGAGCCTTTTTTCACTTTCGCAAAATCTAAAGTATAGAGTTTAAGGTCAATGTATTGAGAACAATGCACTCGTAGCGCATTATATCATCATCGTGGACCTTCGTTCAGTCTGCTGGACCAGATTTGTCTATTCACGATTACCTGTACTCGATATTACTGAAAGATGGTTAAATCCAAGGTTTTGAACCCGAGACCGATGAAGCTGTAAAAGCCACAAAAGGCTAATAACATAACATACGCTGACCGCGTTAATGAAAAGTACGTCCTAAGCATGGGCGTAGCCTAAAAATGAATTAGTAAATTCAAGACCCGATAGGTGGCGCTTTCGTCGAGTTATTATTAACTTCATATTTCGTACTCATCACGCCACCTCCCGAAAAGAGCAGATCACTGCCTGGGCCAGCTAGTCATTAAATAAAGAAACAAAATCATAATCAGTCCGTAAAACAAATCTCTTCTTTGTTCTTATCCGCTATGCCATCAAAATATTACACAGCAATTCCGTGAGAAGGAATTATGTGTTCCTTAAAACATCATGCTATGATTTTATAGAGAAACGTAACGCACGGAATTATTGTGAAATTGTTTGTGGCATGCCGGATAACCCCTCTGTTATCCCTTATGTAGAGTAATGGGTATGGTCAAGTAGGTGAATACGAATAGCCATCATCTGTCGGGGGATCCAAAACATTATTCGGGTATTTCCCAAAATCTTTCTCAATGGATCGTTTCTCTTACGGCATAATGTTTATTAACATGTCTCATGTTGTGCAGAAACATTTCGCCCGCAATGAGGGAATCGTCCGAGATAGATTCTACCGCACCGACCGCAGGGGACACGTCACTCCATTCATGCGGTTCTCGAAATTAAATGGCGGCACAATAAACGTCGTGTTCTCGAAACGTTTACGCCGTTCTCAGTAATGTCTCTTGGCAGCGGAGTGGGACCAGCTTTTATTAATAAATGCGCGAGGAAAAATCTACCCGGCAAATTGTATTTCACGGGAAGAGGCGAACATCGTGAAGTTGCGAAGTGTTTCTGAAAATATCGAAAATTATTTCTTCGGACTCTCCTTCGTCTAGGATTAAGCTTATTGAAGCTTCCGTAAAAAAGTAAAAGTAAAATAGCAGCCTGTAAGTGCCCACTGCTGGGCAAGGGCCTCATTCTCAAATACGAGTAAGAGAGAGGGTTCTAGGAGCCGGGAAGGGCCCGCCACGCTGCTCCAGTGCGGGTTGGCGGGCTTCACATATCCTCGAAATAATTTTTTGATTATTTCTCAGACATGCAGTTTTTCTCACGATGTTTGCCTTCACCCCTGAGCACATGGTAAATACAGAACTATTTGCCATTAACAATTTTAGTGGTGCCGGCACCAGGCATTGAACTCAAGTCACTCGCGCTCTTTGAAACTAAAGTGAGCGCCGTGACCACTATGCTACCAAGGCTCTTCCGTATCGCGTGGTAATTCAACTTGATGACGATGTCTTCCTGGCCGATACCGACCACAGCGACAGGTCTGTTGCGTAACTCTGGTGGTGATCGTAATAGCCATCGACTTCAATTTGAACTTACCGAGCGATTCAACAATTTAAAAGATTACGTCGTAGAGACTTGTCTTTAAGACGCGATCTGTTAATCTGTCGTTACTTAAAATTGAATCCGATTGATGAGACTTTGAAGAACTATTGACATAGGCTGGGGTTAGAACACGGAGCCCAGGCTCGGTAGTCAGGTATAGCTAACCAAGAAGGCAAGTCCTCGTCAATTCAATTAGGCAGGAATATGAGGAACAATGGGTAGTTCCTTCTTTGTGTGAGCTGGTATTCTTTGGTACTACTTGGTACTGTAGTATGATGATGACAACTTTTACTGATTCGCCCTAGCGATTCGAATACCTACCTGTGTATAGTATTACATATATATATATATATATATATATATATATAGTTTCAAAAGATTTTTTTTTTAATTTTACTTGAATTTTTAACGTTAAGTCTTCAGAATATTTCTGAGAATGATTTTTAGGGTTCCGTACGAAGCCTACGCCGTTGGTCCATCCGGCAGACTGTCTGTCTGTCTGTCCTTCCTTCAAAGGGCTGTATCTTTTGAGCCGTAATAGGTAGCCGATTGAAATTTTCACAGAATGTGTGTTATTATTGGGGATATTGAAAATATTAAAAGTAAAAATCATCTCTCCATAAAAGAAATATGTTTTTTTCAATGTTTTTTTCTGTTTTTGCTCTATCGTAATACTTCATTATAGTGGAAATATATAGTGCTCTGAAAATAATAAATACTAAAAAACGGCCAAGTGTGAAATTAATGAAAGAAAACACATTTTATTTGGCAATTATATAACACATACCTAATTTTGGGTGGCAGGGAACCCTCAGTGCGCGTTAATACTGCAATATATAAACAAAAAGAATAGGTAATTTACAGGTGCGCATCGTCCAAGATGTACTTTGCAATACAATGTGCATGCAAGATGCCCATGCGTGCAGAGTATGCGGAAGTAAACCGGAACATTAGGAACTCGTGCCAAGGTCGTTCTAATTGACGCCCGCGCGGGAACGGATTCGTATCGAAGCGCGAAGCTGATTGCACCAAGACATGAGACTAGTAACATTTCACTTTCACGATGGCGTTAGTAAAAAAGACGTGGTACGTCGTGGTGGCTTAATGATCAGGGCGCTCGCTTCAATGTCACAGTACGCGAGTGACCAGATTTCGAATCCACCGTTAAAACTGTTAATTACAATTTCAACTGCTTGATAAACCACGTCCTCGGCTTTAAAGGAAAGCATCGTGAGGAAACCGGCATTTCTGAGAAATAATCCGGAATAAAATTTTGAGTAATTAACACATGCTCAAAAAATGTGGCCATTTCTCCGGCAGATGCGTCAATGGATAATAAAACAGCGGGCGTGCAGAGTTCGCGGACGCATTTCCGTTGCCATTTAACGTGCGCCTGCGCATGCCATTACCGGCTTCGATTATAAATATGGATGGAAACAGCACATTTTATTCTTTACTAGTAATTTCCGAGTCTATCGCACAGACCGGCGATAATTTGTTTATCAAAGATTGGGAAGCGTATACTAAGAAAACCTAAGAAAATTTTAAAAATGTATGAAATCACGCTGTATTACAAAATTAAGAAAAATGCATATTAGTAGAATAGTATTCAACTCTTCCCGGGAAAAACAACAGAGAATTTGTGTACTATTCAGTTAAAAAGAAAGAGTCAAAGAAAGAATTTATCAATTAAAATTATGCCTCATGAAGTATAGATTAGAATGTAAAAATGCTAATTGCATAATCCAAATAATTACATCAAAATAATTTTAATACGATAAGCATACAATGTATAATTATAAATGTACTAGAACAAATAGATAATGCAAGAACATACCAAGTAAAAAACGTAACACTGAAATACCTGCTAAATATAGATTACATTTTTTATTTACGGAAATACACAATGATCTACGTAGTGAACAATATTTTTCTATTCATTTACTAGGTACAACTGATTCGAAAATAGACAACACTGGACTCCAAATACAATAAAAGTAATAAACAAATACATAAAATACCGGCGTGAAGAAGGGGCATCGTGTACATCTGCGTTTCGTAAAAAAAAAAAAAAAAAAGGTGGTGGCTCTCTGCTTGAAAGTCGTCTGGGTCTAGTTACACTCTTTCCCATTTCTGCCGCAAAACAAGTCTTGGTGTTCTAGTTTGAAAGGTATAGAGAGCCAGCATAATAACGGGCTGTGAAGCGCATTCCATCTTATTTCACAGGGGTGACAACGCATCTGAGACCTTCTTCGCTTAAAGTTGTTTACGTGTGGTCCGTAGTCATTTACCATCCATCGGGTGGTTAATGAAAATGGATATTTCTTTGTCAAAGCGGACGTAATCGGTCAACTTCATACGTTCGTTATTCTTATAGAAGTAATAAATTACCAAACCACTCGTTATAATTAAACCAAACAGCGTAATAGTTAGCCGGTCACGAAGAACCGTGAGTTCTGCGTTAAGTTGTCACTCCGATCTCGTCTACAGCCAATGACACGAATACGTCGTAGTGCCAACACACGCGCCTCAATTATTAGTGATGTAGTCGTGAATTGGACAACGGCTCTTAATCGTTAATGGAATGAATGAAAGAATCGACATTAGTGATGTAGTCGTGAATTGGACAACAGCTCTTAATCGTTAATGGATTGTATGAAAGAATCGACACAAGTGTGGAAATTCTAAATTTAGATGCAAATTATTTTGTTTTCTTTCATCTAGTATTCTTCTGGCGTAATAACAAAACGAAGTGCGGAAATAGTATATTATGTATTCGTATCGAAACTCACTATGCAGGTGCACCTCTGACACCTGTGTAATCACAGTAACTATTTGTGTATTTAAAATGTTATATTTTTCTTTAAACTCACGCCTGTAATCCATAGGGGTGAGCAGAGATTACAGATTTCTCGGCTTAGTCAAACGGGTTTTCGCAACCCACTTTTCGTCTCTCCGGGAGATAAAAGGCGGCGGATGGCGAGTTTAGTCGTCGTGTTTGCTCCTGGAGTTTGCGATGAGATTTTCAAGGATTCTCCTTCAGTCGCCTCTTATGACACCCGCGGGAGGAAAGCAGGTGGATGATTCTCAGGCCGCGCTAAAAAAAATTTTTTTGTGTTCATTTTCTGCGTTTTGTCCTTTGCTTATCAGGAGAAATGATGCCATGCCTTTGTAGAAGACAGAGTGAGCTACTTTTTAAATTCGAATTTGTGAAAAAACATCGAGGTTAGAGAAAAGTCGTCGAACAAAGTTGTTACTCTTAATGATATTAATTCACACCCGAATCAGAGCAGGTGTAAATGCACACCTGCTTCGATATAAATCTCGATCTTTCACATTTATCCATTCCCGAAAATGGTTACATCACTAGCTGTAAGAAGACACCACCTAAATCCTAAAGTTTGCTAACATGCGTATCCTTTTACAAGCGTCCAGTAAATCATGGCTCGGATTCAATTACCACCGCCGTCGGTTTGGGAAACTAACGAATCGTCTAAAAATATACCGCACGGGTGTAATAAATTGTCACGACGGGTAATTTGTATGAGCTATTAGATGAATATGTGTACAGGCAACAACGGGGTTGGATCTTCGTAACGACACCTTTTCTTTTTTTTTTTTTAAGTCAGTGAAGTCCTGTGACATTTCAATGTTACGGCTTTGATCAGCTTCATACCGAGTTATGCTCGCCGAATCGAATCTGATGTTACATTTGTCAGGCGATATATCTATGCCACGCATAAAAACAGAACCACTCGCTTTAAGTATTTACCGATGTAACAACGCTTATATGATAAGATCGGAGGAAGGGTAAGATGCAGTGTCGGAGACACTGGATACAACACAACTCGACCCAAAAACGAATATTTTTGTTTTGCACGAATATTGGATTCGGGTGGGATTCGAACCGAGGAACGTTTGACGGTTAAGCAGTCAGGTACGCTGACCACCAAGCCCCGCCATTATCAAACCATCGCCGTTAAGTATAATAAACAACGTCGAGCATTTGTAAGGTCCGTACAAAATGCCCAATTCCAGAATAATTAGCCGGGACCATTTCAGTGAATCGGTGTTACAGCGTGATAATTGTTTGTCTGCACCGGCTTATCGGGCGGTACAAGATGGCCGCATTGCTCTCGGGGCGTCGGCAAACGGGCCATGTTTGGGCCGTCGCCCGCTGCACCCGTTCGGCGTCGCAATTAAACGTCGCGTCTGACAAGTCTGGAAGCCTCGAGACATGGCGACGTGGTCAAGATATAGCGGAAATTGTTAACGGACATTCCAGTGGTATTAAAATATAGTGACATGTATAGCAGTAATCGTTTGTATTTTATGTGAATGAGCACGTGTCTGATTTAACACCGCACACGCATATACTTCTCAAAACACACAGACACACAAAAACGTGTGCGTACCTAAGGGTATGAATACATTTACATATCTTGTTCAATTATTTACGTATACATACTATGCATGTGTTCGTGTTAATTAAGATTTCATAGTCGAGCTGACGGTCCATTGCCTATCGGACGTGTACTCGATACGTTTAAAAGCGCGCAACAAACTGTATAAAGATGAATGGACAGCCTCGCGGTCGGTACACCAGCTGACAATAATAACCGACCACCGGCTACAGCCAATATTGACTCGCCCACTTTCCGTCCCGCTCTAAGTTTCAGTTCCTGAGTGAAAAGAGACCTGCGGCGCTCCCACGGAGCTTTATTAAGTGATCACGTCACGATTTTTTTAGTACCTTTTATGACACCTTATACGGGACGCCATAATATAACAGCAGTTGTAATTCATTTGTTATTAACGTTTGTATTGTCGGTGCGTTGATAAAATTTAAGCTCGGCTCAGTGCTTAGCGCCTGTCTGCCAGCTTGCGAATTGGCTTTCACAACCAAATGTTTCCGGAACGGTGGGTTGAGTTTTGGGTGTGCATGTAAAGGGGACTGTTCACGTTCTCTGGCACTGCGTCTAACACTTCCCTCCGATCTTATCACGCAGACTTTATGTCAACTACCAATAATAATAACGACACCACAGACGAACCTGACCAGATGAATAACGTCACTCAGCTGAGCTCAGCATCATTACATTCAATAAGCACTCAAGCCCATCACAAAATAAATTAAAATTCGAGTAATCACAAAAAACGTTATAATGTTATCTATACCTAGTTATTGAAACGAAACTAGTTTAAAGAAATTTATAGTGAAGATGGCTAGGTGCTACAACCGGCTCGGGGTCCCCTAATAAATAAAATCCATAGCCAAGCGCCACTGCACGACCTTATGGTACCGTGAGCACCTTCTGTGTAGATCAACCCAAAAGTTAATAACTAAATGCTGACGGTAGTCTGAGCTAACTGTATAGCACCCGAAACGACAGGAAGTAAAAATAATTAAATTAAACTCGATAAATTCCGTAAAATTAGTTTCATTTCTATAACTAGGTATAGTCAACGATTTTATTTTTTGTCTATGTCTAGTATCGAAGAAATAATTAAATACCAAGTAATTTTGAAACATTACAAATTTATACTTTGTACTTTTCCCTTACAAAAACACTTTAGCGCAGTATCTCCAGAGCACATTACCTAACGTAAAGTTGCAGCCTGTATGTCTCACAACAGTTGAAAAAATAAACAAAACTAAAATCATATACGATTATATCCGTGTGTGAGTGTGAGGTGTAATCTCAACGGATAAATTTAAATAATTCTACAACTGTTAAGCTGTAGTACACGTAATATTTATTATATACGTAAAATATATTTAAAAACTTAATTCCGAGAGAGCGATGACAACTCGCCTACAATTTGAAATGCAACTGTTAATAATATTTAGTATCATTCTTCTATTTATATCCGCTACCACTGATGTTGTGTCCGCCACCAATAAATGATGATTCAATTTGCGAAGAAAAATATGCACTTTATATACCTAATGACATAATTGAGCATGATGACACAGCTCGAGGAACTATGAACATGCTTATTGTTGAAACGTCGACGGCGATGCAAATTTTGTATCCTTCACATTGTAATTTTAAACTTCTGTACAAGGAGAACAAAAGACCTACTCAAAGTTATGACTACAAATGCCTTTTGCATGACTGTAAAGCTTTCGCTGAGAGCTGAAAGACTAAACACTGCCCCTACCATAAGTTTGGCAAAAAAGAAAAATATTCAAACGAGTATTTTAAATTCAAGAATTCGCATCGCAAATACTTCCTAGGATGTAGGTGTATATTCATACAAACAAATAAAAGTTTCTTTCGAGAGTTTCGACGGTGCGTATAACTTGCAATGTTAAAAAGTATTTCCTAGCTGATTGTACAAAAATTATACAAACAACAATTCAATATGGAGTTAGTAAGAAAAAAAAATACTGTACTATTAATTCCTTTGTCGTTTGTTACTGGAAACCGTGCAAAAAATACCTTTTACTGTAAATAGCTAAAGAGAAAAAAAAACATTTAGAAATAGCGCGGTTTTGCGTGTCATTGTCATACCTAATTTAACGCGTAGAATTGTAAGCATTTCTGGCTATATAATGAACGGAAAGTCAGAAAAACCTACAAATAATCGATCTAATTTGCAATAAACAAATGAGTATATCTCTTTCCGTAATTAGATTTCTGTAGGTTATAGCCTGTTGTCACGAATAATTAATGTGTGAATTTCTACAGTGTGTAGTGAAATTACTCATTCTAATATGCAAATTATTCTTGACATAGTAACAATAGAAATTATATTGTTATGAGACTTTTTGAATCATATTTGCTTCATTAACAATTCGATTTCGACAAATGGTATCATTAGAATGCTTCATAAAAATGGACGAATTATTTAAATAAGTTTTAAGTTCCAAAATCAGAATTAACTTAAAGAACCCACGTGGTATACTATTATAATAACATCTAATACATAAAATCAAAAGATTTTTTTTTCTCTAACAACACAATGTATAATGTGATGCCACTAGGGCTATAAGATTTTTGTTTAATCCATTTATGTCCAAAATGAAACTTAGTCGAAATATAAGAAGAGACGAGTTGAGGAAACTGACAAGTTCCTAAAAGTGACGTATTAGCAAATGTATTAATCCAGGACGGCGACGAAATAGCTACAGTGACGAATTTACTCATTAGAAGTGGTTCCCGACTATATCATAGGTCTGGGGCCTTATTCGCTATGCTATAATTTCGTTTGTTGATAACCATGTCTTGGAGAAACGAAACCATGTTTAAAAAATAACACGGTATGATTTTATCAGGGAATTACGTCACACGGATTGAACTTTTTTTTGTGGGATACGGCCTTAAAGCTTACAATGCTCCATATTCCACTTTTCCAACACCTACGAATATACGATGAAATCTTCAATTAAATTATTTGCAACTTTATTTCATATACTACTATAATTAAACGTTTAAATTAAAATACGACGTGAACACATTCGCGGGTACAGCTAGTTATAAATTCAACGCATGTTTTGAAACCATAACTATTTATCGCAAAGAACTTGAAGGGTCTCCTTTATGGACAAAATTACGGAAATAGATTATTACCCACATTTATGTAAGTAAGCACTTAACATTAACTACTTTCTTCAGTAATAGTCCAAGTAATTAACGACTACATTCCGTTAAGTTTTCTAATGAAAATAGAAAATTAGCGGGAAAATGTTAAAGCCATTTTCGTTATTGGAATATAAAATACAAACAACTTCTCTGTCTAGAAATTTTGTCTTCATCTGTCTAGAAATGTTGCTCTCAATCGCATGATTAATTTTTTGAGATTTGTGCCGGAGGTTGCAGTCAAAACCGTGAAAATTCACGACAGAAATATCAGCATTTTTTATTTTCGTGTTATATACCTTCGAATCTTTTGTCTCTTTTTCGATTCGCAGACGCCTTATTTAAATGCCTATTTCACTTCCACAATAAAGACGGATCTCCGTTTAGGCTACAGAGCACGGCAAAGAAATAGACAAACATACACTGGAAAAACCTTCCTTCTGGGGCAATCGGGTAAAAATAACATCGGCCCATGGATGGACAATATGTCCTAGACGATAATATTTATTTAATTTAATTACAGCAACATCTTCTAAAAATATTTATTAAACTCGATACGAGTGAGAACACATGGTAGGGGTAACCCCGTAGTGCTAAAGTACACAATCTCCTGACGATAACCCGACAGTGCGCCGCCATTTACATCTAGCCGGCCACTTGCTTACTGCTAATGCTCTCTGCAGACGCAGTCATTAATATCGCTCTTGCTGTATGCAAATATACACAACTTAGGAATAAATGCGAATATACGATTGTGTTCTGCAATGACGTAATCTTTCTGTCTGTTAGCTATCGAATTATATAAGTTATACAACATTTTTATGACGTTGACGGGTAGTGGGATCAAAAGTGTGGGACGTCTCCCGTCTATCCTAATGACAAACGTGTTTACAGCAAATCTAAGAAGGATAAAAAAGTCCTCTCGTAGTCCCTGGTAGGGCCAAGCAGAAGATTATGACAGTGTGCCACACTCACACTCCTGTTGCTATGCACTCGATGCATCCTATACACTTGACGATTTTTTTACTATAAATTTAAATTGTCGTAGTGCGGTCGTATAGAATATTATAACATTATATCTATCACTAATCCTTTACTTTAGGAGAGGAATATATAGACAATTGATTTCTCAGAAACGTCTTTTAAAATTTGATTGAATTTTTGTATTTAGATAATTTTTTACATTCCAAATCTACCTTGATAGGTGACATGCTTAAAAAAATTTGAATTTTTTTATTTATATTACTCCTCAACAGCATATGCCTATTATTGGACCGATTATTGGAAATTTATACAAGCAAACTCTACTCACTGAAAGACATTCTCACGGAAAACGACAAGCTCAAGCACGGTCACCCGGATATTAGTGTAGTGTCGTCACTTTTGTTTAAAAGGTGCGATGTATATTACATAGCGACAATATGGACTCACCGTCAAATTTCTTAGCCCTGACCGAGAGGATGTCTGCTAACTTGCCGAGCTCGCTGCGCAGCGCGTCAGTGAGCTGTTGGTGTGCCCTCTCTGTGAGAGCGGTGCTGGCTCGTGGGCCACAGCATCCTTTGTTTAGGCATAGCCCCCCTGCGTCTGGAAAGAAAAACAAAAAAAAATCAATATATTTTCAATACATTGTAAAAATTAATAACAATAGCCTGCGAGACTTCGGTGGTGTAAAAAAAAACTGTCTACTACTTACTAGGTGAAAGTACAATTACAGGCACTGAGACATTCCATGTTAGTCCTCATGAGTGACAACGCATTCTGTAATCAAATTCGATTGAAGTTGTTTACAAGTGGCCATGGGCCTCAGTAGCCACTTAACGGCTGGTGAACTACTAGTTTGTTTGTTACCCAAATCTAAAAATAATAAAAATAAAAACCACATTGATCCGTAATATATAGACTGACGTTAGGCACGCAGCATCTAAGGTGCGATTGACAACCCGCCCGCTAACCATGGCGAATAAGGTAATTCCTTCCATTAGGCGAGGCCTGTGAATTTAGCATTTAATTCAATTCAATTCACATCAAATTTAAAAAAAATAACATTGACATTGAATCCTGTCTTCTCTGATGTTGCCGCTACCAGGCGAACATAAAGGAAATGAAGCGAAAATATACTTCGCTTCAAGTTGTCGCATCTCCTGTCAACACCGGACCAATTTTATCGAGCGGCTCCGGTCCCCAAGTCCTAGCGTAATGCAATAACGCCACGGGCCTAGACGGATGTTTAAACTTATTTGGGCCCCCATCGATGCGCAGAAGGTCGATCCCCGCCAAATTTACGTTGGACCCTACCTATCTGTCGAGACGAATGCGTCGATAAGTGTATGTACATTGTTGTTCAAATGTGAAGCGCATTTTGAATACGTACAAAATATTATTCGACTCGTTGAAACAATAGAAATTCTATTGTTATGACACGTGTATGGTTAAGTGTACTTAAAAACCCGGCTAAGTTCGAGTCGGACTCGCGTACAGATGGGTTCCGTACAACCACACAATAAATATGTGTTATACGTATTTATGATTTTTTTTCATTAAGTTCGGGATCCTTAGTGCAAGCATAACACACACCTGGCTGGTTTTCATTATATGCTTTACATTAGAGTTTGCATTATAATTACATCAAGTCTGTGACTGTATCATTTAATTGTGCTGGTTATTCCTCAAATTCACTGGACCGATTTTGATCAAGTTTTTTAGATGTTGCAAAAGATTCGGGAAGAAGTAAATTTATTTTTATTATATTCCATACTTTTTTTTAATTTAAAACCCGGGTAAGGCCGAGGACAACAGCTAGTTACAACATAACAGTATTTAGTTATTTCATACTGTATTCTGATCATTAAATAAATAGGTAATCAATAAGGAAACTAGAATATTAAGACAATATTAATTACAAATTCTATACTTCTTAGTTAGTTCTATAGTATAACTATTAGAAAATATAAAAACAGTTAACATTGTTTTTATAATTATCTTTGTATTATAAATTACGATATTTTTTAATTACCGAAATATTATATGGCACGCTATTCACGAAAAGTTAGCCGTTTATTTGTCTCTTCTTCTATCTACACATTTTCCTATACTAAAAATAATCAAGAACAAATCCCATTCATATACATAACTTCATTACGCGCTACGGGTCGTAGTTCTGCGCCTTCTAACTCTGAGCAGGGATAAACTAGATTACTGTTTCATAGAAAAAACGGACACTGCAATATAAACTTTCGTAATAAGGAACAGAGTTCATAACAATTTGCTTTATTAAATAGTGTATCCAATTTAAATTAATATTGTAGTACGAGGCATGAGCGAGAGCGAAATATACGATTGCAAATGCTATAATAAATGATGAATGAACAGTTTTGTTTTAATTAACTAAGGTCGGATAAGCAATTTGTGTTGGTTTTAGTTTTTAATAAGCTCCTCTATGTGTAATTGAGAATAATTATAATACTTCCTTTAAGTAATATAAACAATCAAATAGCAAAGTTATTATAACATAAAAATTAAAACTAACTATCATAAACACTTACAGTAATCGCTATGTATCTAATTGTAATATTGTATGTAAGGGGGATTCTAGGAATGTTTCCCTTATGTTAACTATACGCGATACAATGCTAAGCATGATTTGGGGCATCTGGCGAAATTTTCATCAAAAAGTCCATCCAAATGCCGCAGAGTATTCCCGGTAGCACTACTCTTATCGATCCGGTCGCCAACTAAAGTGAGTATGGAATAATCTTATATGTGTACTACGTAGCATGCAAACATTTATTGACGCTTCGCCTGAAAATTCAATGCAAGCAGAGGAATTTTTATATAGAAGAAGGGGGCAAACGAGCGTGCGGCTCACCTGATGGTAAGTGATCACCGACGCCCACGAACATCCACAACACCAGAGGAGCTACAGATGCGCTGCCGGCCTTTAAGGAAGGAATAAGCTCTTTTCTTGAAGGTCCCTAAGTCGTAACTATTCGGAAATACTGCTGGCGACAGCTGATTCCACAAAGTGAAACAGGCAGGTCACTTACTAATAATAACGCATATTTTGTACGTAATTTTCTACCTCGGCCAATTTAAGACCACTACTAAACAAAGGTCTCTTCAAAAAAACACCACCTAAAGGTGGCATCCATTTCTTAAAAGGTTTGTTCATACTCACCTCGCTGTGCATACGGATTGGTGAACGCAGAGCCGACACCCGCACAATAGTGTACCCCACTAGTCTGTTGGATTTGGATTTGGCAGATTTGAATGGATTTTCCGTCATCATTCAGTCGTCGGAGGCTCGTTTGTTACGTTTGTTACCTAACCGAGTGCAACATGTGCATGTGGGGTTGGCGGCATTTACAGAAAAAGATAGTAATTTCATTCTCTCTCCTTACGTTATCTTTATTATTAGCAAAATACATTTCATCATTCTAACTAACAACAGTTACATGACAACACGCTAAGAGATATTATCATGAACATGGTTCGCCTGCTATCAACCGCGTGTCGAGATTACGCCAATTACGCGATTGTATACGCAACTTATTGAGATAACCTTTCAACCGACACTCTGAAGACGCTGGACTGTCATTCTGAAGATATCAGTTCTTCGAACATGCGACGTTAAACTCTTGTATGTACGTTTATCTATTGCTTAAAATAGCAAATTTTCATTTCGGCTACATGAATCATATTGGTGGGGTGGACACGAGGGACATCACCCGCTAGAGGCAATTCATTATTTCAAATTAAGTTTCATACAGATCGATAAACGCTTAGATAAGATCTCCCTCTATCTCCATCGATCGATGTTGATCTTACTCGTAACAGAGTTAGACCCATCGATATTAAACAATTGTTTATCAGAGACAGAGTAAAAATTATATTTTTAAAGAAAACTTTTCCTCAAAAATAGAATTTTAACACCTCTTGATTGATTATAAGCGTTTAGAATATGAGGGAATGACGCCACGATAGCCGAATGGTTAGTGGGATCTGCTTCTGTATCAGGCGATTGATTGCGACCTCCGACGAGGAGAGCTCGTACCAATGAGTTTTTCAAAACTTTCGATGTATACACCAGCAAGGCTCCACCACCCATCCATCTGTCACGTTGTCCTAAATAAGTTCTAGTGAAAAGTGGGTTGAAACGACAAAAAATTTCTAGACCTCTGTGGCGGTATTGGGAATACGTTCGTGAGAGCTTATATATTATATATTTTTACATATAATTTATTTCAATAATGGATTTCCATATGTATTTTCATTGTAATGTTTCTAGGTTTATTGTCAACGAATTACATTACATCATTGGGCTTGTAACTTGCACCACACAACAAGCGCGCGCATCCCTAAAGCAGGGGCGAATGGCATTGAATCCGGGCGATAATATGTGCCACCGCAGCGTTTGACATTTCAATGTTTAACAGGGCTCCGGCGGCGCAAGGGGCGCGACTCTGCACGGGCTTCCTCGTAAATATTCATTCGACTCGTGAACCGCGTTCCTGACCATACATACGAGTACGTTGGGGAAGCGTTCTGTCATTACTCCCCTCCATGTTGCACATGCGTTTCTGATTACTGTGAAAAGAGGCATGCAACATTAAGACATTCATAGGGATTAGTGTATGAATGCAACGAATAATCGATAATATTCTTAGAATGTTCGTCACGTATTTTGTTCTATTGTGACATTCTTTTTGATTATTCGGATCTGATTGTGACTGAATTTAAATTAATTCGACGAATGTCCCGTGTGTACTAGTAAAATAGCACCCACTACATCGATTAGAGTATTGTTATAATGATTCTGGAATTTAATCGGACTCCGAAAATATTTCTTAATTTTACTTAGTCCATATTTTTGATTTTCTAGTTTGTTATTATTTCTCAATACAAAATTATGACGTGCCCTATTTCACAGTATGTGTACATAACATTTTCGTTAATGCACTGACAAGTAAATATTACACTAAAGATTTTTTTCAAATAGTAGTTTTTTAATAATCACGTGACCAGTGAAGTAATATTGCGAGATTAATTATCTTCTAAATACGATTGTACATTCAGTTTTTAGAATAGGAACAGTGAAATGAAACTATTATACACTTGGTCACGGGGGCTCAGTCCCCCCATGACCACGGCTGCTGTAAAGTACTCGAAAAGTCGGGAACATGAAAACAAAATTGAACGCGTAAAAATCCGTAAATGATCGTTTCATTTCAAATATGTAGTGTTTGCGTATATACCAAGAAGTCATTGGAGGAACAGTGCATAAAAATTATCACACATTTACGGCTCTTAACATTTTTTTTTGCAGAATACGTATAATTGTGCAAAATATTTATGGGCCTATGCCACAAGTTATTATTTAACAGGGCTTTGTTTATTCAATGGCTACCGATGAGGGGGAACAATGTCTCGTCGAATGTGAAAATATAACACGGTTTGATTTTATCGAACAATGACGTCGCCCGGAATTTTTCTGAAATACTTTGTTGGCGGGTAAGTCTCGTGTTTTTTTTTTTACTATACCCTTTTATACGTATTCAAGTTCTTTATAAAGCTGTTAATGGTCCAAGACATAGGCCTCTCCCGATGTGAGGATATACCATAATCGCCACGCTCAGCGGGCGGGGGTACGCTCACGATCGGTGTACCAGACGCCTAGCACGAGCCCATCTTTTGGGTCTGTTTACTTTTAATGAGGCATTTTTTGACAAGGTCAATACGCCATGAGATTTTCAAGGCCCTCAGGTTAACTCGTGCGACACCCAAAAGAAGGGGGTAGATTTACTTACGCCGCAGTATATGCCATCACGCAGCTAAAATATAACCTTCTATAAATAAATCCTCTTTGAAGATTTCCAAACATTTGAAGTACTAAATCATAGCGTTACATTAGACAGTCGCGTTAGCCGCTCAGAAAACCGAAATACGACACATTACGTTACCGCCAAAGTAAAGTAACAGCCTGCAGATGTCCACAGCTGGGAAAAGGCCTCCTCTCAAATATTTTCGAGAATTTGAAGCCGAGAAGAGACCGCCACACAGCTCCTGTACTGGTTGGCGGTCTTGGAAAAAGTAATAAACATTTTTTTTTATTACTATTTCTTAGACACTTTCCTTCACCGCCGTACAGCACGAGTTAAATCCAGCACTAGTAATTGCTATTAACAATTCCCGTCGTGTCGGCACCGGGGATCAATCCCCGGTCACTCGCGTAGTATGATAAGAATCCGAGCCCCCCGACTACCATACCGCCTAAATTATAATATAAACAAGTGAAATTAGCCTGCCATGATTTAGATGTTGTTACAAATGTAATTTGGTGCGGCATTCAGCGCCCCCGCTGTCTTCAATCTCTGTGTGATGCTGGTTAAATAAACACACTCCCTCTGCTGACAGTGTTTGAACGCGTCGCATCCGTTCCGTTGTACCTTTAATAACTTTACCTTATCTGTGCTTAGAATTACGTTTGTTCAATCAAAAAGTTTATTTCGAATCTGAACTTTAAGTCCAACATTTCACGTTATCGACACGTATTCAAGCTTACTAAAAACCGGGCAAGCACAAGATGGACTCGCGTACCGAGGGCACCGTACAACGACACAATATGTCTGTGTATTTACCAAAATAAATTGTAGTTTCTTTCACTCAGGGATCGTTAGCGCGGGCCCCACTTAGCCGGTTTATTGTTTGTTGTTTTTATTTAGAGTTAGCACTAAGCATAGATAGACACTTCTATTTTATACGTGAAAATAGAAGTTAGAATGTTAAAACAAACATACTTGTGCGGTATTTGCTAATAAATTAAAAAAAATCGAAAACGATAAAAATATAGTTCAGACCTTCATACTTATAAAATGGAGACTGCAAAAATTACCGTATTCTTTACTTTATTTATACAATTACAATTACAACTAGACAACGAGGATTACATCGATGTGCTTCATTCTAAAGCGAAGAGATAAGCCTTGGATTAATTGCTGGACACAAAGACAACCCTTCCTTAAGTCTCCGGCTTCAAAATAACACCTTTGAATCCCCGGGGTGGCCTGTTGTGGAAATCGATTTCCGCTTACCGTCAACTTAACCAATTGTATTACGTGAACTTTCAATATGCTCTAATTTATCCTAAAAGAGACATGCTAGCTGAATAGTCTGGATGGTTCAATTTCATGGTACGCTAGTGACCAGGATGTTAGTAGACCAACTTGTAATTGTATACAGCATGGCGGACCAAAGCCCTTTCTAGTATTACCTAGCAGTTCTCGGAGGTTCCCTTCAGTTTATCGACACATTTCTGTAACATTAAACGATTCTTCACACCGACATAACATAGTAGCACATTTATAGAGCACACTATTCCTCTATAGATATATATTTCTATATTTATATATGTTTCTGTTCAAAGTGCATTTTTCGCGTTTAAATATGTCAAGAAAGCTCGCCATGTGCGACGCCTTTCAACTCGATCCTCATGTGGTACCGGTTACAAAGGCGAGAAAGCTTTTTCAAGAAACAGCTTATAGATTATTGGGTGGTTAAAGTGGTTTGTAAAAAAACTGACGATACACACTCGAAACGTGTTTTAAAGAGCTAAACTCGTTGTTATCTCCAATACGAATCAGGTGGCAGTATAGCTACCGACTTGTGAATATTTTAATGGATAAGAAAATTATTTTTAAGATTTATTATTTTTTTATTACGCCGCGACTTAGTTGATATTATTCGACTACGTGTCGAGTAGAAGCCCTATCAACTCGACGAAGATAAATAAATTACCTCTTGAGCTTTGTAACGTAGTCGGGAAGGTAATGGCGTTAGATGACAATCATAAAGTTTTGAATAGGTATCCAATCTATCCCCGGAATTGTTTCTGAAAATCGATATTAAACATTAACTCCCATATGTTATGGCATACTCGATATTAAGATGATAGAAATATATCACAAAAGTATACACGTATTTTATATGTTCAATGTACTTAATATAATCATGTCATAATCATAGGAATTTCAAGAATTATCCAATAACACAGTGGCAGTAAATTAAATCGAAATATCCGGCCAGCATTACATCACGGAAACAAGACAATTCAATTATCTTTATGTTCAAATTAACTGGCAACATCGCGTTGTCAAGTCGACTATTCAACTCGTTATACAATCTGTGTATTTAATTATTTTTACGCGCCATTTCAGTTTTTTTTTTTTAAAAAACATTTTGCAAAACGTCCGTTAGAAAATAAACATGGTTCGAAGTGTCATGAAACGGGTACGAGCTCGTTACAAAGTTTTACCGCAATTTCGGCTTGAATGTGCCGCTGTATTGCGAAACAATGAGTTGGAACGCTGTAAAGTTTTATAACTAATTATATATATACATAAGTTATAATGTTCTAATGCATAAATACATTACAACTTTACAGCGTTGCAACTTTCTTATTCGTCACGGTATTTATACTTGTAATATGAAATTTTAATTGTAAAAACATGAGATCGCTTAAAATTGTCCCTTCACGTGTCATCATAACAATAGAGTTTATATTGTTTCAACACCACAAGAATTATACGTTCGGAGTCTGTGGCATTATTGCCATGTGTAGGCGGAGTAAACAGTCTTATAGTGGGACAACCACGTTGAAAATCGAATAAGGGAATAATAACTGAAAAACGTCCCCCTATAGCGAGCACACATAGTCGTGATTACCAGGAACGTTCCCTATTGGGAGAGAGCCATACTGTTCTGAGTAGAAGATCATGATGCTGTAATATAAAAGTTCAGAGTATATGTTACCTAACAATATACAAAATCTGTTCACTTCAATTTATAAATCATTTTGGAAATTTGCTCGTCACATTTAGATAAACCTTTTAAGCTAAAAAAAACCTTTACTTTTATGCAAATAAGGTACAGCTCCGAATCAAATTAAGCATATTATTTATGTTATTGCCTTGTAAGCTTCGATTAAGGTAAAAACCTTCAAAACCTCATGATCTTCGGATCGAAAATATACAGTCCATTAACGTGCAGCCGTGTAGCAAATTTTCCCATTGGGAGTGGGCTATGTCCCGCAATGGACAACATTAACAGGCTAATGAATGAAAAAAATAATTTATTATTAAAATATGTCGTGAGGATGAATATTATATCATTTCTTTCTCAGAATGCCAACCTCACCTGCACATGGCGCACCCTGCTAGCGAAGAAGACTAGAAACTAGGCTCTGGGGACCGAATGATCCCACAGACTGGTGATGGGGAGCAGCATCAGTGGAGCGTGGGTACAGGTACTGCGCTCACCAACCCGCTTGGCCAGCGTGGTGAGTACGAGCAAACGTTACAAGAAATCTACACCGGTGTCTGCTGGCGATTTGCAGGCCGAAAAAGGTATAGGAATAGTTACGCATTAGTTTGGCCTAAACACAAAATTGTGTAAGGATAAATGCAACCATGCAAAAAGCTCTTTCCACTACAGGTGTTGCTATTATAATGTGCGCCATGTTTCTAAAATGGTAACATTCGAAGACAATTTTTTTTTTCAACTAGTTCCAATATGTCATTTCGGAAATGCGGCTCTGTTTTTTAGCCTTTCATGTGCAAATATACGAGAAGGAAATGCCGCATGCTCCGAGCAAATTGCGAAAATGCGTGCGTTTTGCGTAGGCATTTGCGTCGCGACTTCCGTAGCGCATGAAAACAGAAGGTATTTCACAACGAAAAAAAAAAACCGTACAGTTTAGTATTATGTTTTTAATTTATTACAATAATTTCTTATTCGAAATGAAACTGTTATTCAAGGATTTTATCGCGTATCATTTTGTTTTTATATTCCCGATGTTTCGATTGCTTTACCGCGCCCGTGGTCACGGATGGGCTGAGGTGTTAGACGTCCAGATGTCATAGTTAACTAGGGCTATATTCAGCTTACATCTATTAATATTGGTCCGATCTAAAAGCGAGAAAATCCGTAAATAATAGTTTAATTTCAAATGTGTAGTGTTCGCGTAAATGCAAGGAATCATAATTTCTTATGTTAAAATTTCGAAAAAGTCGCACAAAAAATTCATAATATGCAGCATTCTTTTCCCGTAATCATTAAAAGTTCATAGTTTACAACTATAGTTGTATAACATTAACTTTGATCTCAATTTGATTTGAACCTTGAACGCACGACTGACTTTGAGATAGGGTTACTGGCTACGCTGACTAAGCCACTCGGTATTTAAAGTATTGTAGAATCATTAGTTTACAAAGGCTTTTTTAGATGACGGAAATGCATCTTTAAGAATAATGCCTACCCCACGAGATACAATAGTGTGAAGATACTTTTTCAATCTCATACCATACGTTATCATTACCAAATTTCAAGTTATTAAGTAAGAAATTTTTTTAATTTTCTTTTTCGCATTTTCCGAACGGGATATTAAGAAAGTTTATTGTGCTCGAGCTCTGTTAATTCGAAAGTCATAAACAAATCTTAAGTCGATTGGGTTACTACCAAGGCTTCCTTTAGAAAGTTTTTCATTGAAAAAAATTACCTAATACATCTTGCTATTTTTAAATAACCTTTAAAGTAGGTTAAAGCAAATAAAAATTATCAGTTACTGAATGTGTCGACATATAAAGTACCTAAACAACTTGTTTCGTGGTGTTTCGCGTATGTGCTTAACGTTAGTATATAGAAGTTTATTTCACGCGAAGAAATCTGATTACTCTTTAAAAAATTAGTAAAATCTATTTCTAGCAATCCATGAGACCCTGGTAATTCCCTTATAATTTAATTGTTAACGTAAATATACAGATTTCATGTATATGTATAAAACAAAATAAATTTTAGTAGGTATTTGTCACTCACGTTTACAATATGATGTATAACATGCCAAAAAACGTCGCATGTGATCTTATAAGGGTTCCGTTCTTTCCTTTGGAAGTCCGAAACCCTTGAATCTCCAAGCTTACTTTACTATTTGTAACGTAACCATGCGCCTAAACTTTCCTCGATTTACATGTATTCGGACATCGTACTCACAGCCTCTTAGCGTCGCAAGTGAGGCAATCATTTCATCTCTTCGGGGCGTTAATATACGTGTAACCTCAAGCACCCTCCAACCTGGCGCCGGATTTCAAATCTTAATTTAAAAGGAAAACAACACCCCAGATTTGTGAAAACCTTTGAAGTAGGTGTCGGGTGAGAAACGCCTCCATTATCGTGCAATTTATTTACAGAAAATCGCTTGTCAAGGCTAGAGGCGTTGGATGAAAGCCAGTTTGTCGCTAAATTATTTAACAAAGCGTTATAAGGATTTCATCAATCCTTTGGAAGCTCGTTAGTTTTAGATCCAACTGTTTGACAAAGTTCAGTTTAAAATTAATCGAGAATTGCTAACAGTTATCATTAAAAGAAATATACTTTCATATAATGATTTCTTGTATTTAGACGAATACTGCACTGCTTTACAGCACCTGTGGTCACGGGGGGACTGAGGAGTACCTTATTATATTCTAAAATTGATCCTGCTTTGCAACCCGGACCTGAACCCCATAATGCCAAAATCGGACACAGGATAGACAGACTCTCGGGTCTTAAATTGGAATCATTTCTACGTTAATAAGTGTTAAATACAATATTAGTTTGAAAAACTCTTTCGAAATAGTTTCTACGACTATCTTCTTTCACTGATTTTAAGGATGGTAAAATTATACGTAATTTTTTTACATGTTACTATTCTACTCAACTTTCAGAACTCTTTTAAAGCAACTATTAGAACATAATAATAGTAACATAAATTTTCTCAACACAAACACAACAAAAACGATCAGTTCTTATAAAATATAATTAAAGTCTTAACAATGGAAGCATTATTTGTGTTATTCTAACTGTTAGGAAGAAATGTTTTATAGCCATGTATTTGTTTGTGATACCGATGATTACAGCGCGCAGCAGATGACCACCTACGAAGGTCCAAATGAGAAATGAAATTACTAACCAACCGTTAGCATTAAAATTCCTATAGATGACCACACGTAAATAATCAAATGCATTATCCGAGAACAATGGTGGGAGAAGAAATGTCAAATGTGTTTTACTAAGGCCTCCGATACCGCCTACGATATTATTGTGCAATAATGCTATTCAATTGTTTCTACGCGCGGACGGTATAATCATATTGAGTCAATTAAATTGACGAATAATGTACGTAAATAGTTGCGTGAGAGCGACATGTTTGATCAAGATTTGACCGCAGCCGTTGTCTTGTTGTAAGCAAAAACGAAAGAAAAATTTGTACTTAGAAAAGCAATCAACACGCGTGCGTGCAAACGCTCCGAGCTGTAGACTAAACATTTTGTGCAATATACCCTATATATGACAAAATTATAGATATGGTGCAAAAAATTTACACTCGCTCAAAATTTTGTTTAATCATTGCGCAAACTTAAATACTATCCCTACACTAGGGTTGTCAACCGTACTATTATATAATATTGTACTATGTTTCGAGTCTGCGTAGTACTGTTGAAGAGTACCTTTCTTCTTGTCATATTTTACTCTTTTCATAAAATACAATATTGCTTTGGAATGTACTATATTTGTATAGTATACTTTGAAAAATACTATAATCAGGCGACAAAACGTTGGCAACCCTACACGATCAAAAATGTTGTGCGATTTTTATTATTCTAAGATCGTCTAGAGATGCGATCGCCAAACCGACTACCAAGCTTGACGATTACGACAAATCACATAAAAATAAGAAACGCCTGTCTTTTCAGAGGTCATAATCAAAGAGTATATAACACGTAGTGGGATAACCACTACGTGTTATATGCTCTTTGATGTATTGTAAACATAGTGGTTATATACTCTTTCATAATAGATGAATATAGATCTATCTATGAATTATATGTAAAATCGTTAACCGGTAACTTTACCTCTATATGTTACATTTAGGTTGGATGAAAAACTAAAATTAATAAAATTAAAGTGCACTGAAGCTAGTGAAATTTCTGAATATTACAATTAACAAACAAAACTTTAAGATTTAAGCATCTGCTTGCCACTGCCCCTGCTATGGGCAAGACATGGCTACCACTCCATGTCTTGGTTCGTGGATGCGAAAAAAAAACTTTTATCGAGAGATAATTTTTGTGAAATATTTTAGTGGCATAACGAATAAGGCCTGACATTTACCATCTAGGGACAGAATACTACTTAACGACATTTACATAAAAAAAATACTTTTCTTCCCGTAATGAGATCGTTGTTATACGCGCATATAAGCTTGAGTATGAAAGAGATGAAAATTATAAAATGAAATTTCTTAATGGCCACACGTAATTACATAGACCACCCACGAGATCTCGCTGGCGTAGTCCATTATAACGCTTTATGTTGAGAAAATCGACACAATGAAGTCATCAAACGAAACGCGCGTAATTCATCTAGAGACGATTACATGATAAAATGTTATCGATATTGAGTTATAGTATTTACTAAACGAGACTTTGTTTTACTTATTTTTGTATAGTATACTTTGAAAAATACTATAATCAGGCGACAAAACGTTGGCAACCCTACACGATCAAAAATGTTGTGCGATTTTTATTATTCTAAGATCGTCTAGAGATGCGATCGCCAAACCGACTACCAAGCTTGACGATTACGACAAATCACATAAAAATAAGAAACGCCTGTCTTTTCAGAGGTCATAATCAAAGAGTATATAACACGTAGTGGGATAACCACTACGTGTTATATACTCTTTGATGTATTGTAAACATAGTGGTTATATACTCTTTGATAATAGATGAATATAGATCTATCTATGAATTATATGTAAAATCGTTAACCGGTAACTTTACCTCTATATGTTACATTTAGGTTGGATAGAAAAACTAAAATTAATAAAATTAAAGTGCACTGAAGCTAGTGAAATTTCTGAATATTACAATTAACAAACAAAACTTTAAGATTTAAGCATCTGCTTGCCACTGCCCCTGCTATGGGCAAGACATGGCTACCACTCCATGTCTTGGTTCGTGGATGCGAAAAAAAAACTTTTATCGAGAGATAATTTTTGTGAAATATTTTAGTGGCATAACGAATAAGGCCTGACATTTACCATCTAGGGACAGAATACTACTTAACGACATTTACATAAAAAAAATACTTTTCTTCCCGTAATGAGATCGTTGTTATACGCGCATATAAGCATGAGTATGAAAGAGATGAAAATTATAAAATGAAATTTCTTAATGGCCACACGTAATTACATAGACCACCCACGAGATCTCGCTGGCGTAGTCCATTATAACGCTTTATGTTGAGAAAATCGACACAATGAAGTCATCAAACGAAACGCGCGTAATTCATCTAGAGACGATTACATGATAAAATGTTATCGATATTGAGTTATAGTATTTACTAAACGAGACTTTGTTTTACTTATTTTTGTATGATTTTTTTACGAAATTTTTGGATCGCTTAAAAGAATGCAAGAGGCTCTCAGCAACTCGACTGCCCTGCACGGTGAATACTGAGTATGGGCAAAAATTCCACTAAATGCATGTAAGCTTTGGTTAGCCCTATCTTTGAGAAAACATACGTTCACCTTAATAGAATAACAGACTGTGATGATGACGAAAAAAAAGACGAAAGAGAAAATATTTTTAAAATGAAGGTATCGATAATATTATTCGATTTTATGAGAGAAAAGTTTAAATAAAATCTGAACATCCCTAGACGCGTGTACTGCCTACGGCTCGCGACGCTAATCTGTGTCGATTATCATCCGGGTTAATCTCATCGCTACAATATCGCTAACCGCTCAATATATCGTTTATGAAGGTAAGCCGCTTATGGTGGGCTTACTTTCATCCAATTGACACATTCCAGATTACAAATGTATTGTAAATAATACAATTTTACGGTAAAGTTTATATATTGTTTCTATAATATTATATACTATTTATTATTATTAGGGTTAAACTATTAACTTTGCCGATTTTAAATACATATATTCTTAACTCATATTTAAAAGGGCATTTACAATAGAATTGATTAGTTTTATAGAATCATTTAATAATAGTTCTACCCCTTGTATCGTATAGGATACTATTTAGACAGTAGGTTTACAAGAGCAAAACATAGATATCTCCCGAGTATATAAGAGTTTGTGGGACAGTTGTGGCTCACATTTTAGACGCTGCGGCGAGAATAAGAGATGAGGTGATGCAATTTTAGTGATATTTCTTCTTATCGATTTTTATGACAACGACGTGAGGCGAGACGATTACGATGTTGCCGGCTATAATAAAAGAATAAATAAAAGAAGGCCTTTTCGTAACCTGTCAACTTAGTTGGTGTTTTTTTTTTAATTGGAGGTTTTACTTTTTTAGTTATAGTGCAGAAGTTAATGTGAACTTTGCAGTGAAGTCTAATACGTAGTATATTATTATGTTTCATAATTCCAGCATCCTTTACGTGGAGCTGCAATGAGCAACACGCGCGTGTGACATTGTAACTAAGTGCACTCATTATACGTCGTACGAAGGCCTCATCCATATTAGCAAGTGAATACATATAACACCAGCGTTATGGTGCAGTTATTATCTGTAATAGGAATTGCGTTCACTGGGCGAATTTCGCCGAAACAATGTTGCCAGGAAGTTGCTTACAGAGGAACAATAACACTAGTTTATTTAAAGAAATATTAAAATATTTTTTGTCAACTTCAATAGTTTCAAAAGTAGTAAGACTTTTAAAAATGTATATGTTACTTCGATATTTTAATGGTTCAAAGAAAACATCGCCTTCGGTCACAGAGCAACATTTTCAAGTAACTGATACAAGGAACAGCGAACACCTTAACGGGACAAGACAACACTTTACGTGCTAAGGAATCATTCATTCGTGTCTTCCATTTTGGATTCCATTTCTTATTTACATATAACAATGACATAAATTCAATTATCCAGGTGTAAATAAGACCAAAGGAATAAAAAAAATCGTGCTAGCATATGCAACACATTATGAGTTATTATTAGTTGATTTTTTTAATTCTAGAAATTGTCTCGAAATTAGTCATTCCTTAATAATATAAAAATATATATTATTGAATTCCGCCCAGCCGAACTGTGTCCGAAATTTCCCCTGTGTCGCGGAGGCAGTTTACATACATGAATTGCACATGGACAAACACCCAGACCGGGAACTATTATTTGTAGTCCAGACAAATACCAGTCCCGTGCGGGGATCGAACCCGCGACCCAAAGCGCCGCAGCTAAACGGTTAGCCACTACGCCACCGAGTCGCCTTCCCTTAGTCGACTTTTAAGTCACCCACGGGATGACATGGGATGGTACACCACACGTCAAATTTGTCGCTTTCAGGTTTTTTGATTGCCTAAGACTAGGTAAATGTATAGAATCAGAACGGCAAAGTTGAAAACAATAAGCTACACTTTACTTCATCATTCTGCCATACCCATTCTTTGTTTATCATGGTTATCTTTTTCTAAGTAACCTCTCATTTCAAGCTAACCGTAATCATAAACTTTTTTTGTTTGTAGACTTAAAGCTTTCATAAGCTTCGCGGAACGAAGAATTTCAAATTGTAATTAAGTGAGATACGTGGGCTGTTAAGTCTACTACCTACCTATTACATATATTTAAGCCCCATTACTAATGTGATAAATTTAAAAGTTTGTTACATTTGATTCGACCGGCCGATTGGATTCTTTTTATCTGGAACAAGAATGCCCATGCGACGGTATATCGCTAGCAATAAATATTTACATAACTTTAACCGTATTTTAAAACCTTCATTATAAATTAGCGACTGAAAGACTGACTTTTCGAGTAGCGTACTGGTAAAAGACACCGACATAAAATCACTTTATTGTTCGTCAGTTCTCAAGATAAGACAAGACTTTTCACAAAAATGACGTGTTAAGGTAAAATTGGTATTTAATACTAAAGTCCATGACTACATTTCTTTGAATATTCAAGCTTATAACTAAATGGGTTAGGTACATAAAAAGGCGTTCTAATGTAGACTCAATCGTCAAAACTATTTCGTTTCAACGTTTCCGTTGACTTGGAATGTAGATGAAAATATTAACGGAATAATCTACGAGTATCTAGTATAAATTCTTTATTTGTAACTGAGTTCTTTTTTTGAAATTGTAATTTTCATAGTTTTCCGCGAACGGAAGACGCGTCCATCTGTGACCGCGCTGCATTGCGATTTCAACCGTTTCAACAATTTTAGTTTCCTGAATGCGACAATGCGGGCTGTTTGCGCATTACTCACGCCAATTTAACTCTTAAATCTAATAGGGTACAGACGATATTGGTACGAGTGTTTGTAATTGGTAATGAGGCGGCTGTGTGATATGGGTACGTGAACATTGTTTTGATTTAATACGATCACAAAAAGTTTCACGTGTAACTGGCTGATTTTTTTATCGTGTCTCTGAACATCTATTATTTTGAACAATATGAAATAAATGCTTCTGCGTTTAAAACTTAAGGAAATCTGACATTATCAGATCAAAGGAAGCTTTAATTTTTTTCTATCGTAAGATTTACTATGGAAAGGATGACGACCTGATATGTTTTACAATAACCTTTCTTTAGAAAAAAAAAAAAAGACTGTAAAGTCTGGTGACTGGGGTTTCGTCGCCGCTGTGTTCCCTGTGAATCTCACACGAGATATTGGAGCATAGTTACGTAGTCGCGGTGGTATTCAAAAATTGCACAAGTGTCCGGTGCGGGAGGTTGACAGAGCCGCGGAATGTCGCGCGCGCGCTATCGAAGCCCGCATCGCGTCCGAGTCTCTGTCCGTAAAGCGGTCCCGTTCTAGTACCTAGAAACTTTTTTAATAATCTGTACGTACAATTGTACGTACTTTTTTTTTTTTTAATAATCACTCACTAGCATTAGTGATCGGGTTATGACTCGCGATAGAGCGTGTTCGGTGTCCGATACACGTTTGGTAAAGTTTATATCGATTTTAAAAATGAAACATTACTTATGATGGATTCTTATGTAGGACAATTAAGTCAAATTTTATTTTACAAAGCGAAACTAAACTAAATAACGATGGTCCTGGGTAACGATGGTCTGTCTTGTGTAAAAACCATAAATATTTTTATAAAGTTTGGAATGTGACAGAAGAGAGTTGATGACATTTCCACGTACCACAGCGTGCTGTAAAGGTTCGCATACACTGTACAGTGATTACTTTGAAATCGACCGACAGCAGTGTGCCGGCAAGTGCCCGAGCACACCGAGAGCGTTAATAATAACCCGTGTCTCCTCCTTTTTTGCCTCGCAAGTGGTCGGGCCGAGATTCCCTACGGATAAATAAAGGATGACGCATCCGGAGATTCCTTTATAATTAGTCGATCCGGGCCGTACGGGCATTCCGGCGAAATTGCCCATATCTGGCTCTTGGACGGAATAAAAGGCGATACAGGCTCGCGAAACCAACATTAATCATCAAGGGACAGAAGGTTCGGCTTTAATTGCCGACTCGGAATGAAAACTCTTAGGTCTCATTTGAGTATGGAATTAGTTGCCGAGCACTTCTCGAACGTATTCGTATATGCTAGGGTCGCATGAATGGAAGGAAGTTTAGTGGTTAGGGAGTAAGAAAGTAGTAATTAATCTTTGGCGTGAAGTCACTGTCATTAAATACATTATCCCATAAACAGTTGACTACTAGATTGGCCATTATCGTCAAGCTAAATCTCAAGTGGCGTAGGTCCCTATTTAATGTCTATAAATTTTGTAAACCACTAAACATTAAAAGCTCAATAGAAAAGATTCACAACATTTACCAAAAAAAAAGTAAAGAAAAATTTTTATAGAAAAAAAAATATTTCACGCATTTATACAAATATTGACCTGTGCTGAACTTCCGAACCACTAAGCCATGCGGTCGACATATTTTTGGTACTAGTAATATTAACGGTATTACTGATTATCTAAAGCTATGAAAACCAATACAAACAAAATATTATCAAATCTGACTATTCGACGTAACCTACCTTGCCCTATATCACTGCTGGGTACGATCTCCTAAAATCCATGTGGGTGGAAAATTTATTGCTTTTAATTTCAATAATATACACACACATTTCCAAATGAATATATTTTATCAAATAAACTAAAGTAATCAGAGGAGTCGAATGTTTACAAAACACGCTCCATATAAAAATCTATAAATTACAAAGATAAGAATCGAATACAATAACCTTGTAATTGCTGTTAAAGTTATACACAAACATTATTTAAAGTAGGAGACAATGACAAGACATTTATTTTGTTTCTGCCACCGTCACATTCAATTCATTATATATACCGGTACGTACCGACCACACGCGCGCATTTCACGTATGTTGTTCGGTAAGTTTTGATCGAATCGTTAAACCTTTGATAAAACAATGTTGAAGATTTGGCTTAAAAGCGAAAGTTCAAATCATAGTGAACTAACGAACCGCGTCGGCTTCGCACTGTCAGCTCTGGAATATATAAACCAAATGTGAATGTGGTATACATACGAGTATAAACCTTCCTCGTGTAATGTTCTTAAAGACTGCGAAAGCCTCATTGAAATCGACTTTGATAGTTTAGAAGTTATAAGCGAATACCGAGACAAACTCGGAGTGCCTCTTTGTTTTTATACTTTTCTGCATACCATATCAGTAACTGTGTATAGGACATTGAATTATAAAGAAAATTTAGAACAAATTAGGATTTAAGGCATGCGATCTTAAAAACGTGGAAATGATCTTTCTTTACCGTCGTAATTTTAGCTGCTATAGACAGAGATAATAAAACATTGATCATATTTAATGCAATTAAAAGAGATCCTTAGGATTTTACGCTCGCCTGTGTATCGTCCCTTCTTGGTGCTGTTCTTTTTAAGTGTTGTTTTGAACTTTTACCCGACTGCCATAGAAGGAGGGTTATATTTTTCGAAACTATGTATTGATGTAATTTTGATGTAATTTGGAAATGCGGAAAACGAGCTAGTGGTTGATGGTCAGTGATTACCGTCGCCCTCGTACATCTGCAATACCATAGGTGCTGCAAGTGCGTTGCCGGGGTCTTTGGAAGATGGGAGGGAGGATGAGGAGAGGAATGGCGAGGTAGAGTGGGCCTCCGGTTACCTCACTCACCGAACGAAACGCAGAAGCACAACATGCCTCTATTTCACGCCGGTATTCTGCGAGGTCATGATATCAATTCGGTCGAGCCAGCCCATTCCAGCAGCAGCAAAAGCCGCCGCTTGGTTCTACCGCGTTAAAATGTACACCTGCTGGATTTCAACAGAAGAGGTGTCTTTAGATTAGTGTTCATCATGGGAGTGACATGGGGTATAACATTTTAGAGACACAGTACAGAGAAGAGAATGAAAATTATTACGCAGTTGGGTATTTTTCTTTTTCAATAATTGAATTGCTACTTATTACTGAAACGAAATGATAACATTTTAACGCTTACATTTTGAAATCATACACCACAAATTGTAGGAAATTAGAGTAGTCACACTTAGTCATCTTTTTTTTCGATAAAAACTAAGTATTATACTTTCAACGAACTCCTATATCTCGTGCACGTGTTATTTTAGTCTTTAAATGTTCAACTCCAACACCCTGACCGTCGTTGATCTCAAGTAAACACGTCACGTGCCGTCAGAAATTCTTCCGAACCGATGTTATTGTAAGAGAGGTCTCATTATAATGCAACGCCGGTAGGACGCATTCCGGGATATTGAAATGTATGCCATATCTACACGGACTGCTGGGATAATGCGTGAGAGTGCATGTGTGTATGGGGGCATGAGTGGTTTTAAGTAAATGGTTATTATTACTTAATAAGACTAAGTATTACATAGAGTAGTACTTGCGTAAGTACATCAGAATAATACAAGGCAAGTAACGTGCGAGACGAGATATTAGTCAGTCTTAAATACGCAAGATCGTCATTGGCAAATCCTCCCAACTTTCCTTTTTCTGCTGAACATTCATTAGCCTATTTTTGTACACTACTGGACATGCGAAAGCCGGCATACATTTATTTGTTTATTTATTCTTTTCTTTATTGTGATCCTAAAAATAAGGTATACAATGGGCGGACTTAATGCCTTTTGGCGTTCTCTAGGAAGGTTTGACCTAACTAACCATGTTGAGTAAGCGGGTTGGGGACCGCAGTGCCGGTGCCGGCGCAGAACCCTTGCACAAGTAATGCTGCTCCCCTTCACTTCGTCTGCGGGATTTGGGTTCGGTATATTCCGATGGACATTCCACAATCGCCAGAGCCTCGTTTATTTGCTGGGTGCAGCACGTGCAGGTGAGGTTGGCATTTTAAGCAAGAGATGGTGTATTCCGCCTTAGACTCTGCTGGACAGAGAGGACTTCAAACAATCTCCACGCTAGGCTGGACAAAGGCATAGACGATCGCAGTTGCCGCCGCTTCGCATCTTAAACACTACTGCCGGTCATTGCGAAATCAGCCACCATCGCTAGATGGTTTTCTTTTAGTCGGCCTTTATGTCAGTCACCGGGGTGGCAGAATTTCTTAAGTCACCACACGACAAACTTTGCCTCCTCACTTTGGCGAGGTATATTTTTAAAATATCCTGATACATATCAAGTTAGTGTCAAATAAATCATAATAAGCATTGTGAAATGTTTTATGTCAAATAAATCATTCGCGTGGAGCATATTTTCTAGTTATCGACCTCAATAAAAATGCTTGAATGATGTCAAAGAGTAGCTAAAGCGATTTAGATATTATACATCTTGTAATAAAAACAACGTAAATAGTTTACTGACCTAAATACCAATCTGCTGCGACATGATAGGTTTGGGATTCAAGAAATTTCAGACTTTCGTTATTAAAAGAAAATAACGATTTATTTAATAACTTAAGTAAGTTGAAAGTCATGGGTAAACAATCCAGTATTCAAAAAAATTCACAAATCCTCGCAAAAGAACACCGATTCCTGCCAAGGATGATTCGCGAGACAATTGAAATCAAAAAACATCCTAATTTCAATCCTAATAATAATAGAAGATGGGTACTAGCACCAGCTTGGAATCCAGAAATAAACAAAGTTAAATCTAAAACCAAACATACCACTGCACGACCTCAAGATACTGTTAGCACATTCTACGTAGATCGGAACAAAAATTAACAAATAGAAACTGAAGGTACCCCGAGTTAGCTATGACATTTGGACGTCTAACACCTCAGTCCCCCCGTGACAACGGCTGCTGTAAAGCAATCGAAACGGCGGGAATATAAGAACATATATAAATATATGTTCTACATAAAAATAGTTTCATTTCAAATGTGTAGTGTTTGCGTAAATACAAGGAATCATTATAAAATTAATAATTTAAAATATTATGGTAGCCCGAGTTAACTATGACATCAGGATGTCTAACACCAGCAGTCACGGGTGCTGCACAGCACTCGAAATGTCGGGAACATAAATTGAAAACATAAAAACTAAAATTGAACGCGCGATATTCGTAAATAATAGTATTATTTCAAATTGCTTTTCAATTTCGGTTACATTATTTATTCAATACTCATATTTTATTATGTTACAGGAATTACCTCCCGTTATAAACCACGGTTTAAAAATGAAATAAAATTTTTCTAAGTACACAAGATGTAAAATAATCTGTTAAGTTACAACAGTGTAGTCGCCGTAGAAAACGTGAGCTTTTTGCAAGATATTTGTTTTATTTTAATGAATTTTCATACCTAATTTGACCAAATGTTCACGTGGTTCACCTTTTATTTACAATTTAGTTCATAATCTGGCAACCCTTGCGAGAACAGCGCGGGTTATCTTTCGCTGTATAGTCGTGATTTACGACGTGGTTCCTTTGGAGCGACGATAGTGACGACAAGTTCATTTCTGACACTCGAAGACGTTCAATAACGCTTGTCCGTGTCCATTCATTTATAATTATAATTGTGATAATAACTGTTTATACATTGAACAGTCATTGTGCGGCGTAAGAAATTTATTGAAGTACGTTGTTACATTCTAAACTTTTCCTCGCCTATTCGTGGCCGGGTCAGGAGCTCATTAATACACGTATCGTCGCAAGATCTTTTGCATAAATAATGTACGTCGTTCCAATTAGGACTGCAACGTCTCCTGTTTGCTACAAATTATAACCTGTCCAGGATATATGCGGATGCCATAAATGGCGCAAACAGGTGCAGTGCACTCACTGATCCTCAAGCAACCTAAGCTAAAGATCCGATACGAGAATTGAGTCTGGTAGATATCTAGACCCCCCATTAGGTACTCTTTTTTCTTCCGTCTATTTCGTAACCTCATTACGAAACGTTGGTAGACTGTAAAAAGAATAAAAATCTACAAACGTAATTTAAATTGCTCACGTCAAAATTCATTAACTCATTATTCATTTGCCAAGTATTCGAAGCCAGGACCAACAATTCAACATACGTTACTCTGATCACTAGGCCTTCGACAAGAAGACGCACCGAAGTAGTGTGATTCATATACAGTAACACTCAACAGTCAGGCATCGTTTGGTATCACATTGTTTGTTTAAAAACAAATTTAAGACTAGATATTGATTGCTAAGCTAAAGTCAGAGTTGGAGTTTATACTTTCATATAAATATATTAGATGATATTGTTCAATTTACTTCTGAAGAACTAAAAACGACCTCTTCTGGCTAATCATTATAGACCTCGAAATGTTCAAGTAACGTAATAGAAATATTAGCACTATGATTGGCAAAGAATAGTCAGTCACGTCATGTGAAAATTGAAGACGTCACTTCTGGCCGATGGATCTGGAATAGATATTACATGTTACTTGACTCTACAGATGCAGTAACTCGTTCATGGGGCAACCTATGCCTTTCTACCACAAAATCCCAGAGTAA
Source organism: Bhutanitis thaidina (assembly GCA_029286595.1). Taxonomy (NCBI): domain Eukaryota; kingdom Metazoa; phylum Arthropoda; class Insecta; order Lepidoptera; family Papilionidae; genus Bhutanitis; species Bhutanitis thaidina. The sequence continues at coordinate 9,829,891 of JAGSMS010000018.1, forward strand.
GTTTGATCCTGGTAGAGTCGGGAGAGGAAGACCTAGGCGACATTTCACGGTCAAATCGGAGACGTTCTGAAAAAAGACCAGGTCAAGAGTACTCTAAACCAACGAGCATGCATGCGAAGATTGATGAAAGTGGAAGAAGCAAAATACGTATGACAGGACCGTATCAAGTGGAAGAAGATTGTCTCTGCCTACCGTTGGGAACAAGGCGTGAATATGTACATACATACAAGTGTGTTCCTATCAATAGGTTCAAAACGTTATTATAATACAAAGGAATTCTTTGATGATAATGAACCCTGGTGAGTTTCTTTCACCTGTTTCTTCTCTATCAGAGAATGTGTGACGTGACGTCATCTCATTACAAAATGGTGGTAAATTATAATATTTTTTACCTTTGACAAGTAATATTTATGTTTCTTATGTGGATGAATAAGTGATTGACAAGGGTGGTAATGTAATGAAGAGAGATTGGGAATTTTTATATTGCAAAGATCTAATCCCATTAATTTAAGATTTCGTTAAGTAATAACACTTATCATTGAAACATTACAAGATGGTGTGAAGTATTACGATTAGATGTGCAAATCAACGAATGCCAGTTTGCAGATGGTTCAAGGGTCGTGCTTTGTGGCAATCATTGGGGGGAGGTCTAAGTTCAGCAGTGGACTTGTGATACACTGCAATTGTAAATAGTATAAAAAACGATGTGGATTGATAGCAAATTTTTGTTATAACTTGACGACCGTTTATTTATAATTAAGCGCTGAAACCATTTAACGACATTATTCCATAAAGTCAGTTACACACTAAGTAAACTGAGCTACGTAAAGTCACAACAGTGTAGTCGCCATGAAAAACCTGCAGTTTTTGCAAGAAAGTTATGGTTTGAGTTTATTGCGTGTTGTTCGTCTTTATGGCGGTTGAGGACTGAGATTATAAATCGTACACTGGGAAACATTGTATAGGTTTAACGTTTGTCTTTATGTGTAGAAACAAATGCGTAACTCGTCTGTCAAAGTACCTGTTGTGACCCAGTTGGAGTTATGGGTGGTTGTATTCGAATCCCATGTCAAAGCCAATATTTGTGAAACTACACAAATGTTTGCGGAGGCAAGTGATATTCTGTGTTTGCGCATATGCATATTCTTACGGCACTGGAATGCCTATATGCCGCATTGATGATCATTTTTGTTATCTGTTGTCTGAGGCAATTAGACGCTTCAAATATTTACCGCCAACCTGTCTGCCGTGGTAGCCTAGTGGTCAGGGCGCTCACTTTAGTATCATAGAGCGCGAGTGACCTGGGTTCGATCCCCGGTGCCGGCACCACTAAAATTGTTATTAACAATTTTAAGTGCTGTATTTACCACGCGCTCAACGGTGAAGGAAAACATCGTGAGGAAACCTGCATGTCTGAGAAATAATAAAAAAATATTATTTCGAGGATATGTGAAGCCCGCCAACCCGCACTGGAGCAGCGTGGCGGGCCCTTCCCGGCTCCTAAACCCTCTCTGATACTAGTATTTGAGAAGGAGGCCTTTGCCCAGCAGTGGGCACTTACAGGCTGTTACTTTACTTTACTGTCTGCCAAGCGCGACGCTTACGGCAATTCCTACTCATAGGAGAGGCCTTCGTCCACAAGTGGACTGATGACAGGTTTTTTACATAATAAGATGAAGAATAAATTCATAGATAAATTAGTTAAGGATAATCACATTTATGGTTGTGTGATATCAGCGTTAGAATCTGTCACTCCCATTCTTCTCGTGGGTGTCGTAAGAGGCCACTAAGGGACAGCAAAGACTGGCGTCAGATTAAGGGATAACCATCTCATAATTATGCTAAACGATGTCGGGCAGCAGCATCCAACGTGCGCGGTGTCTGTTACTGCGATTGCCAATACGCTTGCCGAGCGTGGGGCTTATGGTAAATCCTCTTTATCGGAAATGCCTAATATGTGCCAGCAGTATTTGCAGTCCGGCATGGTATCACATTCAAGGAGAAGTCTAAAAAAAGATGTAGGTATCTGAAATATAAATACATACATTTCATCGAGTAATTATTGGAATGTTAATATTTACAAAACTATAACAAAGGCCACCACGTAAACGTCTCAATAATAAAAAATATTTATTGGCCATCTCTAAACGAACATAAAATTAAGTGCACAACATCCCTCCCTTCAGCATTGTTTATTTTTTTTATGGTTGCTTCGCTATCAAACCGAAAATATTTCTCTTTTTACGGTGCTTTTTGTTTGCATCTAACAGTTAGGTTTGGTTTGTTGCACAGCTCGTGCTACCCTGAAATGGCATTTAAGAGTTGGACACATCGACTAAAATCGCGTGAATTATTTTTGCGTATACATATTTAATTTGGACCCGTATGCGTCATTAACGTTGAAGTCCTCAAACCTCACTCAAATGTACGATTTAATGTGATTTATGAAATGAATCTTAAACTGTTATAAATAAGATAAAATTTGCAACAACTCAAATTATCTGCTGCATGCTATGCAGTTTTTTGTAAGTTAATCGACGTCAACATTCATAAGGTCTTGGGTGTTATTTATTTGCGACTGTTGCAAGTTACTTATTAAAGTTTGGTAGCGCAACGCAATTTGTTACAAATGCCTAAGACAACGTATCTATGAACATGGCCTTGTCAGTTCATAAATCTATTCTTTACTTCAATATATACAAAAAAAAAGTTCTAATCTAATCCTGTTTCAAAAATAAGAGCGCGTGTGACTCATTCATTACACGTTACAGAAGTGATATGTCTACTAACTGTTTAGTATATAAACAGTTATTAATGAATCAATAAATAGTAATTAACAATAAATATTACTCACTGTTGAAATATAAATAAATTCATATTCAACAATTCCAATTAAAAATGCAAAACACTCACAGTTAAACGAAACGTTGCATGAAAACGTTGCACTACAATTCGACTTTGAAAATTTTACTCTCTCGCGCCCATGAAAGTTTCACTTAAAAAAACACCACGTGAATTAAATAACGTACTATTCTTCAACTGAGTGATCTTAGCTTTTTGATTATTATATATGATTATGCCCTTCGTAATTCAAGCATTATTTCAATAGAGGAATTGAATAGTTCGAAAATGAAATCAATACATTCACGCCTCCATCTGAGGTCAAAGCGCCTTGTGTCTGCGCCAAGCGGAAATGTCCGTCGGCTTGCTCGTTAGCACCGAAATATACCGAACGCTTCCTATGCTCCAGAGCTGTAATTATAGCGTCGTCAACACACATACACGATATGCCATGTACATGTAATTTCGTCTTAATATCTTAATTATGAGAACGATCATGTAGATAGGTGTAAATCTAATGGTCATATTATAATAATGAATTAATTAAGGCAATGCATTCATTCAATAGCCTATTAAAGTTCACTGTTTAACATGCATCCGCTTAAAGGTTTGTCCATTCTCCAACACGCGGGACACAAGGATGGTGAGCGAAGTGTCGGTAATAAATAACCCCCACATTGGTAATAAATAATTATAAAAGATATTTATTTACGTAAACACAGGTCTGGAATATTCTCTAAAGCGATCTCTTAATATGCCAGAAGGCGTCGCACTTCTTATATAAAAATAACTATTATTAACTGTAATAAATGTTTATATTAAGCCACGATAGCCGAGTGTTTAGGGTTATCTGACTTCGAACGAGGAGACTCGAGTCCGATCCCCGGGCCCGTAGCAATCAGTTTTACGAGACTTATGTACGATTTGTATCTTTGGCTTGGACATAAAGACGGCGATAGGCTCACCACCGTAACAGGTGTCCCAAATGAGCTCTGGTGAAAATAGAGTTTAAAGGACTAAAATGAGAAGAAAATGAGAGTTTATTTATTTACAATAAATTAGTGATGCTGCTCCTCGGTAGGATTTGAGTTCGAAAAATTCCGAGCGTTCGGAATTAATGAATTCGGAAAGTTCGGTAAAATTCACGTACAGGTGAGGTTGGCATCTGGATAATGATTAACTACATTTACATTTTTCGCATTCTTTAATCTTTTAATTTTCCAAGACGTTGGCAGTTGCAACGTACCGTATGATTGCTGAGGAATAAACCATTTTGCAAAAACAAGAATAAAAACTGTACCGCTGGTTACATTACAAAGGTGAAATAAAAAGCAGTGCCTACAAATTCACAGGCGAGTCGGTGTTCGAGCCCTCTCGTTGTTAAAGAGGGGGTTGCACTTTCCAGTGGGGGGGTAGTCGACTGTACAGTCGTGAACAATGACTCTGAAATTAAGATTGCTTAGGGCGTGCGACGCAATTTCGCCGTGCTAAAGTGTGTGTGTATGTTTTTTTTTAATTTACTATCCAACAACTGTCTGCAGCGATATTAACATTTGAAACATTTTTCGTGGTTTGTATGGTGAAACAGGTGAACAGTGAAACAATATATTTTTTTATTTAACAGGGAAGGATCGCGCGCATTGACTTTGAAACAATACATAGTTCATCATCATCATTTCAGCCTTTCACAAGTCCACTGCTGAACATAGGAACACACCTGCCTCCATCGACGTCACGCAACACTGCGCAGGTCATCACTCCATCTTGTGGGGGGTAGTCGCACACTGCGTTTGCCTGTACGTGGCTGCCACTCGGGAACCTTTTTTCCCCAACGGTTGTCAGTTCTGCGAGCTATGTGGCCGGCCTATTACCACTTAAGCTTGCTGATCCTTGCGGATATGTTACCCTAGTTCTGCTGCGAATATCATCATTGCTTACTCTATCGCGCAGAGAAACTCCGAGGATGGCCCTTTCCATAGCGCGCTGAGCAACTTTCAGCTTCCTCATGCGGCCTGCAGTGATGGACCATGTCTCAGTTCCGTAAGTCATCACTGGCGACACGTTGTTATGTACTTGTAAATAAATATAGATCAAATAATTCCTCAGATTGATTAGAGGAATAAATTAATTACTACCAAGCTGTATTCAACGTACTTACGAAGAGAGATGAAGTTAACACTGTGGATGGTTATGGGTCGATAGCGCAGTGGCAACGGCTGAGCGCTTGGCGGCGGTGCTACGGGCCGCGGGTTCGATTCGCGTACTACGTCTATGAACTACAAGTTATTGCTCCTGTTCCGCCTAAATAAGATTACTTTAGTTAAAGTTTTCTATTTTTAAGATAATAAGAAAGCAAGAATTGTAACTTTGGGACTTAATACATATTTTTTAAAGGTATTTTACTATTGTCGTACGAGTATTCGTACGACAATAGTAAATTATTTCTTCTGTAAATAAAATCACACCAATATCAGTTCATTATTCATACAAACAACTTTTGGACCAAACGGAAACAATAAAAAATCGTGTTTAATATAAAGTATTCATCTGCTTTAGACACTGCCTCTCATAGTTTAAAAAAAACTTCACAACCAGAGAAAAGAAAAAAAAGGAAACGCGCCATGCAATTTTTCAGCCGTTCCCCGCCGAGCCAATGTGAAACTAAAAACGAAAGAGTTAGAGTTCACATTTTTTATGACTTGAGTTTAGAATTAATACAGAAACTAACCACACTGCACAATTTTACAGTAACAAGAGTTTTAACTTTGAATTTCTTCCGGCCAGTACTGTTAAAAAGTTACCAACTTTAAAACACAGCGTTCTATGACGACGTGATAAAGTTCAAAGTTGGTTATACTAAAAGGCTGGCCTTGTAAAGGGGTGTCGGAGAAGCAAATTGGAATTGTTCGCAAAGTTCGTCGGCTGGGACGGCATTCCTCGCGCGTTTTACGACTCCCGCATACTTTCTGTCATTTACTAGGAAAAAGGGAAAAAGCTAAGTTTCAAATGTAGGAATGCAAACGCTAACATTCGTTATACTATTTATGAGCAGCGGCACAACAGGATTTCCTAAGTGCTAATAAGCAAACAAAAGCTATCTTGTCATTGTAAAACTTATGCAATAACAAACATTTTGTTATAATTAATCGGAGACCGCGTGAATTTTCTATCACTCTCTCTCTGAAGTTGAGCTGGGCGAAAAGGGGACAAGGGAAAGTCGAAAAATCTTCTTATGGTGTCCTGAAAGTGATAAAGGTTATAGGCAAAGGCCTCTTTCTCAAATATCTGAGATGGTTTTGGAGCCGTGAAGGGCCTTCCACGCTGCTCCAGTGCGGATTGGCGGGTTCTACAAACAGGTTTTCTCACGACATTTTCCTTTACCGTCCAACACGTGGTAAGAGCAGCACTTGAAATTGCTATTAATAATTTTAGTGGTTCCAGCACCGGGGATCGAACCAGGTCACTCGCGCTTTATTTAAACTAAAACGAGCACCCTGACCACTAGGCTACCTCAGCTCTTGTAATGCCATATGGCAGACCTAAATTATACCAGATCTGTGAACAGCAGCAGCATCTAAGGTGCGAGTCGTCTGATACTGCGTTCCCCAAACCAATTACCAAGCGTGGCGACTATGGCCACTGGGAGAGCCACTATTAGCTTCGATGGAAATGTAAATTTACTGAGCATATTCATATAATATAATAGGTATAAATAAAATAATAATACCTCAAAAATAAAACGATTCTGCGCGATTCCTTCTCACTCTTGACCGTCTTTTTATCATAAAAGATTAGTAGTGCTTCTCGCCTTATACTTGAAGAACGGTCGATGCCATTGCCAGGGTGCCAGGTATCTAGGTGAAGTGCCCTCTGCAGCGTCCAGCGCGGCATATCAAAGGTAAATAGGCCATCCATCTTTATTCATATATCTGTGCTTAATGTTTTATAGTAACTGTGGGTTTATACGTGAATAAAATGTTGGAAAGTAGGTTTGTAGATAGGTGTAGTATAGTTTATACAGATAGTATAAAAGAAGAGTAATTTAGCCGAGTAGTTCTAGATGTTTCTACATATTATAATTCGGTACTATTTTAATAAAATGCTGGTTTCAATTTAAAGTACAAAACCAAGTTTTATAGCATAACATAGAAATAAGCAAGTGTATCTGTTGTTTAATTAGTTTGAGTATTTCCAGATGTTCCGTAATGTATTATCCGTGTTTGTATTGAAGGTTTGTGGTTATCTAATGCTAACCGCATTTAGTAGCTATATACCATTGATGGAATTTATCTATAATGGAGGCATCAAGTTCTTTAACATGCAATGTCAGATTTATAACAAAGAAAGATTATCATTATACATCATTATACATACCCCAAATATACTTAGGCCCTTAGGCCGACAACGCACCTGCAGGTGCGCTCCTCTGGTGTTGCAGATGTTCGTGAGCGACGGTAATCACTTAACACCAGGTGGGCCGCTTGCTCGTTTGCCCCCCTCCCCCTTTCGCATTTTCATTTATTAATTTCAATAATATTACAGGATAAAAAAATTGCACTGATAGAACTAAACGCTCTAAGGCAACATTACAGAAATTGAAAATGATGTGAGGTCATTGAGTTTACGCGTGCTGACGCAACTTCGCAAATATCAATGCTTAACTGGAGCACTCGTTTGCTTTTGCCACATATCGATGGTTACTTGTTTCACATTGATATTAGTTATGCAGTGTTTGAGATAAGTTATCAAACCATCCAAGCAACCCAGCCTCGCGAACTCGCACTTGAAGCAACGTGGCGGGCTGCAAACACCCTATTTAGAAGGAGGCCTTTGCCCATTTTATCAAAACTGGGAGGATTTTCACAAACTAAACAAATATGCAAACAGAATCGAATAAATACATCTATGTGCTTCTTTGTGCTTGATGATGATAAAGTTAGTGGTGATGAAAATTCACATAGTGGTATACTAGTGACATTGATTTCCAGCCACGAGTCTATAGTGAAGGCATGTGTTGTCGTAATGATCGTGACAATGATTATGATGATGATTAACCAGTTTATTGTAAACAATGTTGAATGAAAACTATATCGCGCTAGAGTCATGCGGTAGTTTGTTGTTGCTCGAATGGGCCGGCTTGTCCTGGGTAGTACCACGGCCCGCAGAAAACCGGTGTAAATTAGAGGCATCTTGTGCGCTCTTTCTGTCCCCAACCCCCTTCCCCATCATCCCATCCATCTCGCAGGTATTCTTAAATGCCGGCAACGCACCTGCAGCTCCTCTGGAGTTTCAGATGTAAGTGGGCGACGTGGGTAATTACTTACCATCAGGTGAGACGTTTGCTCGTTTACTCCTTTACCTTAACTTAAAAAAAAAAACTAAGAAAAACAAACTAAGACTTAAATAAAGAAAAGCAAATCTCAACGATTGAAATATTTAAACGATTACAATCATCTCAATTTATTGCAGGACATTATATTGAGCGTACTGTCACCATACATACACATGTACACAGTGGACATGATATCGTTGCAAGTAGACTTTTAGGGCCCAGGGCCTAGGGCCCACGACGCTCAGTTCACGTCACAGCCCCCTCTGTACTAACTTCGCCTGACCGTACTGATAATAACGTGAGATATATAGCAATTCAAAATTTATTTGTGTCCGAGGCACCAAACCCCGCTGCATTGCTTGCTTGCTTACATTGCATGTCAGTTATAGAAACGAATGCGGGGTCCTAACGTAAACAAACGGGACGCAGCGGCGACGGACACGATCCGGCCAAGGCACGAGGTTAACTGACATAAGTATCATATTCTATGCGGGAGACATTATGTTACATTATGATGAACTCACACAAAGATATTGGTGAGACCTCATCTAGACACGAGAGTTTCACACGCATTTTGTCGATCTAGTTATACGTGGTTTTTTTTAATGATCTTTATCAGCCTATTTACGCCTAGTAAAGAATATAGGTCTTTCTTGAAAGGCTTACCCATATAGACCACGCAGGACAAAGGAATTAGTTAGCTGCTCCCCATCACTAGTCTGTGTTTGTTTTTCGTATTTTAATTCGGATAGATTTACCACCTTCATTCGATCGTCAGAACCTTTGTTTCTTAACCAGCAGGGAAGCATTTGGAGAAAATTTATTGTATTTCCCCTTACACCCTCAATAAATGATACAATCTCAAAATATTCACTATTCGAAAATGTTCGTGATTTTAGAACAGTCTAAACTCCAATAATTACAATACAAATACTAATAATTACAATAAAATATTTTTGCCTAACCATTTTTTATACGTGCACAGTGGTAGTACAAAGATTGGGATACAACACCCTGAGCGTTGTATCCCAATCTGGTCTAAAGCTGGTTCTCAAGCTAAATAAATCCGGCGTGGCCGAGGCCAGTGCCTTCCCTTAATTAAAAAAAAAACGTAACAACTTACAATGTGCCTTTGCACGCGTGCGTATTTTTCTGTTTACTGTTTCCGATTCTAATTATCATAAATGTACCACGAACTATATTTTTTTTATTCCTTTCTGTCATATCTGTATAAAGTATCGACAAGATATATAATAAAAGATTACAACAACTTTTTTTATATGTCGTCGTTTTCTATTTAGTTACATGACAAAACAATAAATAATCGTTCAACTTCTGTATGTAATATCTTAATGATGCAAGATCTATTTTACTTTACTAATAACTTTTAGTTTCATAGCAACCACTGGCAACATTTGAATCATGTATATTGTAACACCTAATCCTAACACTAAGCTGTAGAATAACGGAAGGCTTGGAGGTTTATTATGAAGATATATTTCAATAATATTAAATTACTCGACTAAGCTAGAAAATCTCTCGCAATTCCCAAGGCAGCGTCAAAGGGTTTTCTACACAACATTCTTCGCACCTTCGTCCCATTCTAGAAGCGCCGAGAACACGGGGCCTTCGAGTTTAGTGTCCTGTATTTTGGCGTCCAATAACAAGCATTTACACGGCTTTAGAGAAACACCGGCGAGGAGCTGAAATATTTTAGTACCCTCGACTTGTGCGCGTTACTGACTACGACAATTTTTTTTAACTTTCACTGGGTACTAGGTGTCTTTAACCGACCGTTACAATATATCTTCCATACCCGATGTACAATTATTTGTTATTGATACAAACGCATCTGTTCTAATGCGAACAAGTTAAATAAAAAAAAAACAATTTGAAGAATTTTCTACGATGTTATTAACTTTCTACTTAATTATGATCGAAACAATTTTATGTAGGCGAAAGCCGTGCCGCCGATTCGAACAAAAACTCGTTGTGACTTATGAAAGTCTGTAAAAGGCAAAGGAAGATAGTGAACAAGCCGCAGTCATAAGCCTCATATCCTGCAACTTTCAAAGAACGTTTGATTTCACATGACGCTGTTATGGGAAGAGGATAAAGGATTTTCAGACAAACATACCAAAAGTACTGTAATGTGTTTCCATTATAGTGAAATAAGTGAAAAGAATAACATTCGTTTTTTACTTACGCTAAACCAATGATGAATACGTGATAGATTGTTGGATATTGTCGTTACCTGGAACAAAAGATGTAATGAGTTTGTTGCAAAAAATAAAAAACTGCAAAGAAAAAGTTTAGTTTTCCGTTCCTTTAAATTGATTATCATTTTGTGAATCTACTAATAGGTTTATTTCAACCATGATTTCATCAGAAGTATAGAATTTTCAAATATAGTTCGAGATCTACTAAACCATCCTTTGATTGTTGTAACAAATCTTTCATACACAACATTTACAAATGTCCTCGCGTGGCCATATTTAACAAAGTTCACAATCTTAAATAATCCCGCCGAAAAAAAATCTGTATCGGACAAAGGCGTGTACGTTATGCAGCCAGCCTTACGAAATCACTTATCTTCATCAACGTTGAAAGCGCACACGGGATTAAGGACGATGTACCCACTCGGTCTGATTACATCAGCGTCTTAATAATGCTTTTTATCGATTGAAGCATGTAATCGAAGGTATTATATGAAAACTTCAATGCGCAAGTGTCTACTCGACAACACATGCACGCCGAAATAGCCAATACTACACTTTAATAACGAGGACACAGCGTTGTTAGATTTTAAAATGCATTCTCTTTTTAAGCCTATTGTATAAAGTAGTACAATGGCAGAGTGCAGACGTATTTAAAGCCAGATAATGCATTCGAAGAGAAAAAGTTTTTTACGGCACAGATGTTGCAAAATGAACTAATATTAACAGTGTCATTGAAAGATGGAGGTACGGCTTAATGGCATTAAAAAAAATAAGAGCTTTTTGTGACATCGAATTCTGTAGAATAAGTGAACGGCCTATTTATTACATAATTATAAAAATAAATTACATTGTTTCAGAATATATTATAAATTAAAACTTTGCCATATGAAACGTTATCCCCGCTGTAGGAATTTCTTCTGTGTCTTGGAGATAGTTTACAGATACATAAATTGCAAATGGAAAAACAGACATGGCATAAAGATTTGTAGTCAATGCAAATACTCGTTTCGTGCGGGAATCAAACCCGCTACCGTGATAAACATTGTGTGAGCGGTTCACATAAGCAGAGATTATATTTTTCTTTTAACGTTCTGCAAAAGTATAACTTAGACTGAAAAAAAAGAGTATATTTTTTATTTAAATGTCAAGGTTTAGGATAATTTATAACTTTGTTTTAGACCAATGTAATTTAATAAGATATCGTCACTGACTCCACAGCCACAAACAAACATTTTGTAAAATCGATTATAATACTGATGACATACGAGATGGCTGTATGTTCCGTAGGTCTGGGCCCGACCCATAGGGATAAACAGAAATAATACGACTGTAACAAAGACGTGAAGTTGGAAAATATTTGTTCAAACAGGAAGGGACGGGTGTCCTGCGCTGTGAGGCGATGATGAATAGCGTCTGTGTATCTGTGTTATTATTATTAACTCATTGCTAAGTAATTTGAGTATTTGCCGAATGTTGGATGAAAGAGCATCCATATTTCTTCATGTTACCATTATTGTAGCATTCATTCCATTGTCGCACTATTGTATGATATTTTTCATAAAATTTATACACTGTTTTTATTGTGAACTATTTTAAAAGCTCTAAAACTTTTTAACACTGCAATGAACTTTTTCATCTATAAAACTATATTGTAAACATATTCAGAAGCGTTTTAGATCATTTTAAAACACAAATTTTGTGGATATGCCAACACCTGAAGGCAGCTAGATTAATATAACGACGATTAAACTAATAATAGACATTTTTAAAGAAAAGTTTCACAGTGCACGGAGGTACTATCTTTAGACAGGGCCGGCGCGTGGCAATGTAAACAAGCGGGCTCGACGCCGCGGTCAATATCCACCGCAAATAGCTGCGCGTTTGTCGTGCCGCCGCACAAGGGTTGAGAAACTTTCGAGAGCCAAGCGTTGGCAACGACGCGTTTCACTTTGTGCATCTCTAGCCGTAATGTAGCGCCATTTCAATGAATTTAAGAGTGATGTATGATGCGAGGGAAGTACTTTTTCACGACTGTACTACATTACGTAAATCTTGCCCGGATTTGATTGTGGCAATAGCTTCCGATCCAAGTATGACCCTAGGGACCCTGAATCGATGAGCTTATAATATACTTAACATATATTGTTCAACTTGTCTTTCCATTTTATCCCTAACTTTATAGGGTTCAGGTCTGGAGGGCGGACGGCTGGCCACTATAAATCCTGTCAAGATATTCCGAAACGATCGCTGCAGTGCGAGGCCGAGCATTGTCATGCATTAAATGAAAATTGTTTACAATATATATCACAGAAAGCATGTGTGGTATTATTATTAAATTCCTTCGATATCTATACGTTAATATTCAATTTATGAATTACACGACACTGCTAAAGCACGCCATTGTTTGGCGTTTCGGGAACAATGTTACTGTATTTTATAATATAGTTAATTGGAATCTATCGATGTTAGTTAATTCTTGACGTCTATAGAAGTTCTATTGTCATGAAACGTGAATCGTTAATAGATGTTACATTTATCGGCTTAGTTTACAACAGTTTAATGTGAAGAATAACATGTGTCGCACCAGCGCAACCAGCCACAGACAATGACTTTGGAAAACTAGGAAATTGTCACGCAGTGTATGTATGTGAATAATAACCGCTCAATGTGTTCATCGGTTCATGATTATTATTAGTTTGGACTATATGACCGTTACGATGCGAATTTTATATTTTCAATAGGATATGTTGGTAGCTTTAAAATTCTGCCGGATCACAGAGTAGATAGAGTAGGTACAGAGCATGTGAATTTTTACGGTCACAGAATCACGGCTACCGAGTGTAGGCGTTACACGACATTATTATACTTCGGCGCTCTTGTAGGGATTTGTTGGTCCTTTGAACGGATCCCGCGAGTTTGTTCGTACAACATCGCTATCTAATCTACATCCAACGTCTGGTGCATTGTCTTGCCGGCACGCGTTCTACAAACAGGCCGGCGGTTCTAAGCAGACAAACTTCGAAACATTTAATCGTTAGTCTTTTAGTTTTAGAAATTATTGTTACTTGTGACATCCCTTATCACTGACCGAATTCGAAGGCAACTCTAAATTGGCTACCTTAATTTTATGATTGCGAATGTACGTTAATTGAAATACACTCATGGACATATTCAGAGGAACGCAAAAAAAAAAGAACGAATTGGCAGAAAAACTGCTGTAATCGTGTTTATTGATGGATTGATTGAAATAAATTAGTGAAATTAACGTTGTTGAACAATACTAAAGCAAAAGAAAAACAAATTGGGAGACAAAGTAATTAATATATACGTACCGTAGTCTCATGGAATATTATTACTTTGATCGTTCATAGAGAAACTTTTTAATTTTTAAAAACGTCGGAATTGTTTTCTAATTTTTCGCACACTATTTACTGTTAGCTCCTTTTCCTGATAATCTCGTCTGGGCATACTTTATACTTTGTTGCATTAGAATCCATTCTTTTACCAATGCACTTTTAAGGTCTCTAATGTTCGCTGGTATTGGATTTCTTTGTTTAACTTGTCTTTCCATTTCATCCCTAATATGCTCTATAGGGTTCAGGTCTGGAGGGACGGCTGGCCACTACAAAACCTGTCAAGATATTCCGAAACGATCGCGGCAGTGTGAGGCCGAGGATTGTCATGCATTAAATGAAAATTATCTCCAATGTATGGGACAAAAGGAATCACGATCTGTTCTAAAATGTCCGTTACGTAACATGCTGCTACAGGAATGCCTCCCCAAACCATTACTGACCCTCCGAGTCGTCTTCGTCGTCGCCTTACTTTGATCCTTCCATCATTTGGCTTAAGACAAAACTGGGACTCATCGGTGAAGATCATCTCCAAGCATCATCATCCCAGTTCCGTTGTGAGCGGGCAAAATTGGTTCCAGCTACTGGATTACATGTGTTAAGTAAAGGTCCGCCTGGCAGGCAGGTATGCCCCTGTTCAAAGTCTGCTAAAAGTCTTCCACTGATATCGTTTTAGTCCTAACTGTCACTTGTCGAACTTCCAGGACACACTTCTTATCACAGAAGAAGTTGAAGTACGATTTCTTAGCACACTGATTACAGTCAATATGCCGTCTCTCGCTGTTGTTACTTTTTAGCGATGTTGTACTTTACTCTCTAGTCTGCCACTATCGTTCAACATTGCGAAACTGCGAATAATTACGGGCTCTGAAACTCGCAATGTTTGAGCCACTTGATTGTAAGTGTTACCAATTAAAGTTACAATTCTCGAGACTTAAACTAAGTTGAGATCTGGTGTTATCACTTTTATTGATCATGCGATGATTACGTGAAACGACAACAATAAAGTTTTGACAAAATAATTTTTTGATCAAAACTAAATTGGAATTTGTTATAAAAACAGCAAAATCCACAAACTTTCTTACAGTAGGAATTAATTAAATTAACACAACCGAAAAAGTACAAATGAAACTCTGAAATAAAAGTAAGTTAAAATCCTTCTTTTTTCAAATTACATGTGCTGGCTATAGATGGCCAGTACGTAATGCGAACATATTAAATATTTTTACCTTTTTTTTACGTTCCTCTAAATATGTCCATGTGTGTATTTCATTGGTCACATTGCCTTTTTATAACTGATACGAGTAATGCATTATACGACATTGTATTAACAAATGAAGTTCCAAACATGGCGTCCGTCGCATACAGTAGCCAGTAATTCGTCAAATATAAATGTAGTCTTCAGTAAATCGCGAAAACAAAAACTTGTTACATCCAAAAGCCTACATAGGGCCACCCGTGACGAATCGAAGGCATACCAATTTATTCCAACAAACGCATTCTTTAATTGAATCGGGCTGTAATTAGAGTTGAAGGTAGGGTTGTCTGACCAGAATTTAAATTGCTAATTTATTTTATATTTGTGAATATGTTGATAGTCATTTAAAAGCTATTACATTATGTTAATGGTCCAAAGGTCTTTACGATTGTTAAAGATCGGATGGCAATCGCTTCGCATAAAATGCATTACTTGCATACCTAGTTAAAATATGTCGTACGAGTATATGCTTAAACAACAACATTCTTAAGTATATAACCGCTTAATATGTTCACTGTTATTCTTCTTGGAATTTATGTTAGTTTCATTCCGAATTTTATTTTTTCAATTTGACAACCCTAGCCGGGGACCCGTTCGGGAGCATAACGTGTGTTCAACGCCAACTGTTACAACGGAAGATGGAGACACTTGGTCAAACACAATCAGTCAGCTATTATTTAGCAGCGTTCATTGAATTTTTGTTGTTAAATTAAATTATGCTTAATTCTATGAGGCCGTTGGTATCGAAGATACTTCTACTGGATAAAAACTAAGAATAATATATTAACTTACAGCGTAACTTGCATAGATAACGAATATGTAAATGAGACTATACCCATCCCTTCTAAAGGTCAACCTCACTTGTACATGGTGCACCCTACTGATGTGACCTAATGAACGAGACTCGAGGCGACCGACCGACGGCGGAAAATCCATATGAATATATCTAACCCAAATGCCACAGACCAGTGATGGGAAGCAGCATCACTGGTGCGAGAGTACGGGTATGAACAAATCTTCCATGCGTGGAATGCCAGCTTTTTTGACACTTTCATAGAGCCTAGAATATGTCCAGCAGTGGACTCATACACACTGGTAAAGATTAAGAGACAATGGTTAAAGTACCCGACTAATAAGCCACGAGTTCTAGGTTCAAATCCCAGCCGAAGCCAATATTTGTGCAAAACACAAATTATCGTTGTGTTGCGTCCTGTGTCTCTGACCACTGCATCTGACCCTTCCTCTGATCTTGTCGCAACAGCGTGACGGGCATCGCGTAAGGGAATGTAGAGACGAGTGAGTTGAGAGTGACTCTCGTGTTTGCGCGTACACTGGCGGCACTACGATTTCTCCTGCGCGGTTGACTAGTTCCCACCGTGGTCTAAATCGACCCGGTGGACACCAGCGCCATCATGGTGTCTACATGATGCATAGTCTACATAGTGTCTACATGATACACTTTGCATAGTATAATATTCTTTTAAAATAAATATACATATTTATACCTTATGCGCTTTTCAGGACTAGATAATATGACTTTCCTGGAATCTAAAAAAAATATATTTAGAATTTTTGATATACTTAGACTTAATGCCTTACTTCACTGCGAATGTCTGTCTAGGTTGCCAGATATTAGACAGACTGAGTCGATGGGTTCAAATGTTTACTACCTTTTTATAGAATTAGGGGCAGAGTTGGGCAGTACTAAGTGGAAAAACAATATTTTTGGTTACGAAAAGTAAATGCAAAAACCTGATCTGAAAAACTAATGTAAGAAGATAAAGAAGATAATTAATTAACGTAACGTAAATTTCAACCACAATTCTGCATAACTTGTTGACGTACAAGATTGGCGTTATAAATTAATACGCGTTGTGTGGATGTCCAACAAAGACATTCTGCATTCTTCGCAGCGTAAAGTTAAATCTGACCCATCTCTCTGTCTTAGTCACCAGCATTCGGAATAAAGAAGCCTGGTGACGATAATTGGCGCGTACAAACGAAGCAACAAATTGAAAAATAAAATGGACGTCAAGTTGAGACCAGAATAAGAATGCAGTCCGGCGCCAGCGCGAGCTCCAATAAATCACAAAATGTCCACCGTCTGCGTTCGCAACTGTAAAACATGGCCATAGCCGCATTAGCCACAGCTGCTCTAATATAACTCTTAAATGATCATCGCGAAGCATAAAATGCAATGGAGATGGTGATCCCTGTCGCGCTGCACCCGATTGTAACCGTTGTTGAATCACCCTCTACCTGCATTGGCTTATTATACAAAAGGACTAAAGAGGTGGCTCGCCGCACACCTTTTGTTTAAAAAAAACAGCAAGCAACTGTTTTTTTGTACTTAAACAGTAAATTAAAAGTATGTTCAGTATGTTATATTGACACCGATATTATTGGCTATCTATTTAATGAAGTATAAATAAAAAAAGGCGGTAATGACAATGTTATCTTATTAAAAAGGTTATCCAATCTGTATCTATAGATGGTGTGGTCTGTGTAAAGTATCGATATTTTGAAATATCATCTACAAAATGCAGTGTTAAAATTAAAAAAAGAACATAATGAGATTTTTAAATCAACCCACACTCTAAAACAGGTTCCCCGCCTAAGTATTTTTAACGCGTCTTCCATTTGTCATTGACATCTTTTCTAGTTAGTCGTTTTAGTTTTTCACAGTATAGTGACATATAAAAAAATATAGCTCTAGTTGCCGGAGTCCCTTGAATGTCCCTTTATCGAAAATAAAGCTTTGAAACTCTATGCCGGTATCCTAATTCTGGCATGTTCTATTTCCCGGAGAGACGAAAAGTGTGCAAATACCGCCGTGAGCACTTCTTTTTTAACTGCAGACAAAATAAAAAAGCAAAAACGTGTTATTTTATCTATAACAAATACTACCTAAAGACATTGTGGAATCTATATGATAAATATCTAATCCAAATCAAAAATATAAAATCTATTTGATACTACCTTATTTGAAATGAACCTATAATTTTCGGATTTTATCGCGTTTAATTTTGTTTTTATATTCCCGACATTACGATTGCTATATGTCATAGTTAACTCGGGTTACCTTCAGCTTTTATTTATTAATTTTGTTATAATCTCACTACTTTACTTATTATTTAATAAAGAGAGTGTACATTCACACGTTTGTAAAAAAATTATTGAATAATTTCAAAAACTGTTACACTGTTATGTGATGTATATATATACGGTTAATAAATGGCCACAAATTGCTTATATTTTAAATAATTATAATTAACAATTTGAATAATTTGAATGAATGAATGTTTTTTTATTTATTTATTGAAACTTACAACTATCATGATATCATATGTAGTAGGCTGACAGAAAACAGCACTGCAGAAATTGTGGAAATAATTAAAATTAAATTGAAATGTTCATTCCCCCACAATTTTTTTTTTTTGAATATTCCTGTTAACCCTCCAACTAAGCTTACAGCTTGTATCTGGAGTGGTTCACGACAATAGTCGGATGACGGGCTCGAACTTACGACGTCATGTTTCGTAGTCTGCTCCCAATTCGGCTAATGGCGCTTAATTATTACTACTCCTGCATCCTTACCTTACCTCGACAGCGTGTAGCAGCCACTGCACAGCGAGTACAGAGACCTTTCCCACAAGGAGGATTGACACTTCGCACCTTATACGCACCCACGGCAAGAAAGGTGGTGCCAGATTCTTAAACCTCCCGGGTGATGCCTCCCCTCCTCCTCCTCCTTTGGTCTTCGAATGGATGTCAGACAAGGTGAACACATATTACTGGTGAGGTTGACGTTTGAATGTTTTGACGACTCGGTGGCGTAGTGGCTAAGCGTTTAGCTGCGGCGCTGCGGGTCGCGGGGTCGATTCCCGCACGGGACTAGTATTTGTATTGACTACAAATAATAGTTCCCGGTCTGGGTGTTTGTCCATGTGCAATTATGTATGTAAACTGCCTCCGCGACACAGGAGAAATCCTACAGCGGCAGGTAACGATTTTTTTAAAAAGAAAAAAAAAAGTGTAAAAATGTCCGGAATGTTGTTACCATTTAACAACATTCCGGAATGTAAAAATATCAGCTGTATAACATCGTAACAATGAAGAAGGTCGTAAGTCTGATAAAGATTACTAAGGTGTCTTAGTACTTAATATGATGTGATTTGTTCTGTGAATCGCCTGGTTTAGAGAGCTAAATAAAAAAATATGATACATTAGCAATAAAAAATATGTTCGGTTCCTTATTGTCATTGTTCTAATTTATTTCCATTTCCTGTTAATTCCCGGCTTTCATTGTACAGAGCCTATAATTAGTGTAAAAACATGTTCACGTGCAGCAGTGGTATAGACGATTCGAAACAATTAAAAGATAATTACAAACGAATCAAAGCGTTTGTCACAATAATTACGGGAAAACAAAGACAAATCGAATCCTCCATGTTTTGTCAAACGTACAAAACATAAATACCGTGGAGTACGTGGTACGGGATTAAATGATTTTTTTAGTCTTCAGTAAGCAGACATCGTATGCACAGAGTGTTTGTAAACACGTTGTTTTTTTCATATTGAGATTTTTATAATCGTAACCTGAACGTTTTAAGCAACATAAGAAGTAACAAGTATTTAATAATTGTTTTATCACATTAATTGAGATCAATGGTCGTGCGTCTAAGAGTTTAAAACCTCGATCAGTAATTACTTTTTTTCTTTCTTTTACAGCCTGTACATAGTACCCGGTTGTAGGTCTCTCCTCACCCTCTCAAATACGCCAGCTATAATCACCACGCGTGGCAGGCGAATTGGCGAACGCAGTACCAAACACCTCGCACCTTTGACACTGCCGCCCTGGTCTTTATATTTTGGATCTGATATTTTGGCGGTGGCTTAAGCTATCTCTTACTCGACACTTACGACACCTAAAGCAATGAAAGGATAATCGAGCCTTATAAATTTTGCCGCACCGCTAGATACAACGTAAGATAATACGTATCCCCTATCCTTATAACAATAATTTGAATTAAAATGGCGGTTACTTTTTCTGTTTTAAATTTGAATTTGTATTGAATATGAATTAAGTAATAACTTATTTTCATCGAGTCACAATTTCGCAATACCTAGAATTAGACAGTCTCTAGATTTGATTCTTATCATTTCGAATTCGCTCCTTCTATTTACATTCTCTAACGACGCAAATTTATCTACAAAACGGTTCTTTGAGTATGCTACAAATTTACGATGAAATTCTAAAGTACATTGATAGCATATCAACAATATCTATAAATAGGGCCAATCGTATCAGATAGGTCACTTTGGTATCTTCCGTTTTTTCATTGTTTATTATTAACACTAACTCGTACACGATGTATAATTATCATTATTCCATATGCAATAATGACTATTATAGACTGAATAGTGTGTTAGAACGAAGTGGCTACTTTAATCGATCTGTCTATGATTAATATTGTCGATAGGCAAATTGATTACACGACGCACTACTGAAACGTATTGTTGGAAACTAATTTATTACACTTTGACGACCATTATGGCCTTTGTTCCGCAGTGTATGAACGAAATCAAATTAATGATTACCATGATTTTTACTCATCTCGCGCAGTTTGATCTTGTTAGGCGGGTCGCGTATAGTTCGGATTTGACCACCGAGGGTACTGTATTATTTCGAAAACTTAAAAATGTCTAAAGAACTTAGAAAGAAGACAAAACTGAATGAACAGAGGGAATCACAACGAATCTAACGGTGTAAACTAGTATACCAATAACATCTATTACCCCATATATCAAATCACCAACTCATGTTGCCCTGATAGCCAACAAACTAGACTGATTGAAGGTGAAAAATGCACCCAAATATGGCAACCCTATAATGATTACAGACTAGCGAGGGAGAGCAGTATCATTAGTGCAAGAATCATCACAAACTCCTACGCCTAGAATAGAGAGTATGTGCAAACGCTCGTTGTAATGTATAACGGGTTCTCTTAGTAATGAATTAAGCTTCTTGGCCTCATTCAGTAGTGAGCAAAGCTAATGATGAATTTAATGATAATGATTCCTTGTATTTAAGTGAATACTAAACATTTAAATGAAATTATTATTTATGAATATTACGACGTTTAATTTTACTTTTAAATAGCCAACGTTTCAACACGTAAAGTAACAGCTGATCTAAAATATCGATGCTCCAGGAAGTCTGCAGCCATTATATCCGATTTGACAGACAACAAATCCTCGCAAAAGTACAGAGGACTCCTGCCAAGGATGATTCGCAAAGCTGGTGAAATAAAAAAAACCTCCTAATATTAATAGAGAAGATTGCTGGGTGCTACCAATTTGATTGGGATTCTGTGGACAATAAAATTAAGTCCAAACCCAACCTACCTCTACGCGACCTCAAGACATTGCACATTCTGCAAAATTCGGACTAAAAATTAATAATAAACCAGACGCCACCCGAGTTAACTATGACATCAGGACGTCCAATACATTAGACGTGACCACGGCTATAAAAAATAAAATTAAACGCAACATTATCCATAAAATTATTTATTTCTAAACTATTAAATTTCGTTTCAATTTAAATGACGCCGACACAGGGGACCGAACCTCAGGTCAATTGCGCACTATGAATTTTATCACTATGATGATAAATTCAACATACCAATGTTGAAATAACAACATACGACGACTATCAGATATATATAACGAGATACCTTCGATGACTATCAAAAATACAGGAGGCGAACGCATTTGAATGCAAGATTATATTGATATGCAAGTTAAATAATACATACTCGTTCGTTGTCCAAACCGAACATGGAAGTTATCAAACGATGTTTACGGAGGTAAGCCCCCTCGGTTCTTGCAATATTCCTTTTGTTTACGTCTGCGCTCCGTCGGAACCCGATCGATTATATAGAACGGGCTATTATCAAAACAAACTGAGATCATCGCTTTGATTAACAATCTCACTGATGGAAATGGAACGAGGATAGCTTTGGAAAATTAAAGAGGGCTTGACACAGGAAAACATATTTTATAGTTATAAAGCTTGGCATAAACAAATGACGAGCAGAAGCGTCCAAGGTGAAAATTGGCACTGCGGTCGTCTGCCAAGGATCTCTTACTAGGAGAGGTATATATCCTGCTGTGAAGTTTTTTTTATGGAAAAGGGAGTAAACGAACTAGCGGGTTACCTGATGGTAAGTAATTACCATCGCCCACATACACCTGCAACACCAGAGGAGCTGCCCCGTTGACGTACTTCACGCCGGTATTCTGCTAGTACGTGATACTAACCCGGTCGAGGAGCAGGATATGCCGCCGCTTGTCTACCACGTACAATTAAGAGAGTATTAAGAGATAAAAAAGATATAAAATCTTCATGAAAGTAATTAAATGTGCGTCTAATTCTAAAAATTTACGTTCTTTGTAAGATCTGTAAAACCAACCAGCAAGGTCTGTCTAGAGGACTGTCGAATGAATTTATTATATTTTAAGTTAAGGTAAAAAGTAGATATAATAGGGAGATCAGCTCCATAACCTTCATGATGGTAAGTGAGGACCCAACCTGACCTGTCTAACCCATAGCTTCAACTTTCAATGTTGAATCATCATGTACATGCGTCATCCCCCTGAGCACGAGCAACTACAGCGGTTCCACATCGGAAGAAAAAGACGAAACTGAATTCGACATGTTTTCAACATTGGAAGTTACATTACTCTGAAGTAAGTTATATTTTACTCGTATGACAACATTTAGTTAAGAGCGTTTACGCCTCACGGCTTTTCATACAAACTTCCAAGTCCAAAATCTTAGAGGATTCTTTAGGATACATAAGACTTTTTAGACCCTTCCTGCTTAAGCATGCAGTTTCGGTTTATTTAAGACTTGAAAGTTTGTATGAAAAACCCTGAGGCGTAAACGCACTTAATGACGTGGTTTCAGTATACAAGTGTAAATGCCAACACCTAAACCGTAATGATGAGAGTTTAATAGATTAGAACAACACTCGGAAGGAGTTCGAGATCCTACTTCAAAGCCAACGGATATCGAGCCCGACCTACTGACCAATGATGAGATAATTTTGAAAGCGCATCTGGTTTTTCGCTTGCCAAGACGCGGAGACGATGCCATTTCTATTATTGGATCTGTTTGCGGGCAGCGAAATATTCATGAACAGGGAAAGTTTGTGACGTACCGCAGAACAATAGATATTGTTGTAGTTTTGTTTGAGTTTTTTTTTGTGTCCACTAAGATGCTATTTTCAGAGTTTCCAAACCAACTGCATAACTCAAACTAGTTGTGTTCTCGAAACTATGGTGACTCGCTCTGTCAGTGATTACTTGAACATCGATATAAAGTTTCTTAACACCTATATTAATTGTTGCGATATGTCAAGTTTGTGAAGTTGCATAATTATTATGCAGGGTATGGCAGAAGAGGCATGAGAGCAGGATAAATGCAGTAGAAATGTGAGCGTTAAGAAGTATGATTGATGTGAAGATAACTGACAGGGTTCGAAATAATATAATCAGAGAGCGTTGTGGCGTGAAAGACGATGTAGTGACACGAATTGAGAAAGGGATGCTGAGCTGGTTTGGACATGAGGAGAGGATGAATGAAAGTAGGTTGACGAAACAAATATATGAGGCGAGTGTAAATGGTAGAGTCGGGAGAGGAAGATCTAGGCGAACATTTCACGATCAAATCGGAGACGTTCTGAAAAAAGGCCAGGTCAAGAGTACTCTAAACCAACGAGTATGCATGGGAAGATTGATAAAAGTGGGAGAAGCGAAAGTATGTCAGGACCGTAGCAAGTGGAAGAAGATTGTCTCTACCTACCCCGTTGGGAACAAGGCGTGAATATATACATACTTACATACATAATTATTAGGTGGTCAAGTACTCTTCACATAATCATAGGGAATGTGGAATAATCGACGGACATATTTGCATAATATATTACAACCTGCAGATTACTTGGCGACATTATTTTAACGAATGCTTCGTGATCGTATAAATAATGAAGATGATTAGAATAGTTAATTTAACAGATAAAACTTTAAAATATATATAAATAATTAGTTTTCCTTATTTTTGAAAACACCGTTTTTTTTTCAGATTTTCGATATCACCATTTTCTGGTAACGATTATAAGCTTTTGTGTATTTTTATGTATGCGTAAAATATAAGTATGTCATAAAATAAAAGGCATGGTCCCATAGGTAAATAAATGCATGCTTCAAGAATTTAGTGATTCACAAAATTAAAGCACAAGTGCACACTGCAAACTCGAGCAGAGCAGTCTCCGCGAGCAGTACCAGTTCACAAGTATGGCGCTTGTGGCCGTCGCCCTTCTCAACCATATTAAAGGGAAGTGGACGAGCCAGTTTCTTGGAGAGGTCTATGTTCAGCAGTGGACTAAAATAGACTGATGTAGTACCTTATGTTACCCTTGCTAACACTTCACAAGTATCTAATAGTACTAACCAATGCTGTGTCAATTGTGTGTTTTAATAACTTTTTTATTATATTATCTCAAAATTATTTTTATTACACCATTATGTAACATCATTTTAGCGTTAGTTTAAATTGTGAAAACCTATAAGTCAAAAATCAATTATTTAAATAATATTAACAAAATCTTAATCTGAATAAACGAAAATCTTACCAAAGCTATAACTTTGACTAAACTCATTTTACTTTAGAAGTTCTCTCTCCAAACAATTTTAGCTGATCTAAACAGGAAATTCGCTGCATCCTCAAGCGATTCAAAGTAAACACTTTTATAGACGAAAAACTGAAGTAGAAATCGACGTTATAAACAACCACGAGATTAGCCAATTTACCTAAATCCAGTAGACAACTCTACCTAAAGATCGATTATGAATAGAAACGGCCAGGTTGTAAAAAAAAAGAAAGAAGTTCACACAAATAAATCACCTACAAGCTACAATACCATTGCGTACTCAAAACTAGGCACCCAAATTAAATATGCAGTACCAGCTGAAGTACCGAACACCGTGCTTCGCTACGAAGTTCTATTTTATGCACTGTACAACGAGACCGCGAAAGATTAGTTATAGACCAGACCACATAAAAGCCTTGTTTTAATGAATATTTATTTTTAAATTGTTATTAATACGAAAACACATAAAGGGCAAGCACGAAAAGACTATAAAATTACCTACTTACATTTGTAGCTATCCAATTGCAAATCTACAGTAACATTATAAATTAAAAACAAAAAGGTGCATATTGTCATTTACATTAAATACACGTAGCTACCGGCTGGCCAATTAACTCGGGGAGTCGTTCGCAACAGGTACGTTTAACCGGTATCATGAACGTACCCAACTGCATCCACTAGCGATTATTCCTAGTTATTAACGCTCCATTGCGATATCGCGATGGCACGCCTCGGCTTAAGTAGACAAATTATGTTATTATACGCCATAGCTACGTCTGCCACCTTGCTCACCTACAGTCGGACTGTATATTCACTTCACAGCTGATGCTTTTAGGCTTTATCTATGAAGCTAAGTGACGAGACCTAGTAATTCATCCGATGGTAAATGTCACGCCCATACCTTCTACGCTATGACATGAATATTTCACAAAAAATCGGTATATATTTTAACATGGTTTCGTTTTATCCAAGATGTGGTTGTTAGTACAGGATGTGAAATTTAGCACGGTTTGATTTTTGCAGGGGATTGATGTCACACGGATTTTTTGTGAAATGTTTGTAGCACAGCGGGGAAGGCCTCCGAGACGATATAATACCTTAATAGCACGTGATGAAGAGACTAAGTTAAAGATCTATTATAGGCATTTTCATATTTGTCGTAAAAAGATTGTTCTTATTTTTTTTAAGTTTTTTTTGTGAGAGCGCAAACTTGTGTTCATGATGAGTGTTCACCGACGCCCGGGAACATTTACAACACCAGTAGTTGCAGGTGCGTTGGCAGCCGTAGTGAAAGGAATAGACTCTTTACTTGAAGGACCCCTAGTCGTAACTGACCGGAAATACCGCTGGCGACAGCTGATTTCACAAAGTTAACTAAGAAACGCACTATGGTGGATTGGATTGTCAATGATCGAGATGGTGGTGGCGGTACTTAGTATTCAGTGGTGATGTATGATGATAGAAATTAGCTTAAGGTGAGGTGTATGTAAATTGGTAATACCAGGTGGAAGGTTTCTCTGCTCAGGACTGTTCTGGGTATGTACCACCCTCATATCCATTTCTGCTGCAATAAACAGAAGTATAATAATTGATGTATTTCGGTTTGAAAAGTATAGAGAGCTGCCTTGTGGCATTGTAACTTAGTCCTCAGGAGGTGACCAGTGTGACAACGCATGGGGTGCAGTAGACGCTTACCATCAGCTGGACCGTTAGCTCTTCACCTAAATCCAATAAAAAGATATTCTAACTTCCATACAGTAAAAGCTATTACACTATGTTGATAGATAATCGCTTGAAACCGTCAAAAGTACGATATCAAACAAAAAGTATTTTACAAACATCGGCGTTGGTGCTCACATACCGAATCCATTGGTTTCGAAGTCATGGGTGTGTTGTTTCTTTTCCAGTGTCCCCAACAGTTCCGCGTTCTTGTCTATCTTCTCAGTAAAATCGTTCCATCCAATTTGGAGTATGCCTAGCCGAGTGTCTTTTACATCTCAAATTATTTATTTACATGTCTGTGATATCAGTGTGCGTTCTCCTGGGTATTTGTCTGTAAATAGAGTGGCGATATAGGTCGGCTAGTTATTACCAGTACAGTCGCCGCCTATTGGGCGCCGGCCCATCGTTACTTTGTGTGTTAAAGCTGCATATATAATATATGAGCCGAGGTAGCCTAATGGTCAGGGCGCTCACTTTTGTTTCATAGAGCGCGAGCGACCTGGGTTCGATCCCCGGTGCCGGAACTACTAAAATTGGTAATAGCAATTTTTAAGTGATGTTTATATATCTTCGACATAGAAAGATGTATCCTTTGTCAATATCATTCGTTTTTTAAATCAACCACCGTTTCGTAACGAGGTTTCCTCTGATTGAGAGTAAACTGGCGAAGGAAACATTTTTTTTCAACCATTTTTGATATGACTGTATTGTAATAAAACAAACATTTGATAACCTTATCATACAAGTATTCCTTTATATTGTAACATTCCTTTTCATAAAGTCTTTGTTTTATCATGAATATTATGTGGACACGTTTTTTGAACCAATTGATAGAAAGACCGTGATATTTATTTGGATTTTTTTGGTAGAAATTTATACATTCCATGGAGTCTAGTAACTGGCATTACAACCTCGAATATTTTTTTAGTGTATACATTCTCCACTTTAAACTCTGCCTAAGAGGTCATGCTGCTTAAAGTGTGAACATTTTATACATTATTAAATGTTTAAGTGATATTCAGATTGACAGAGTCAAAACAGCCTTCGTACAAAGAGCGCGCGTGTCGTTGAACGTATCCGAATCTGAACGCAACACAAACCAAACAATTTTTTTTTTTTTCTAATTCGGATAACCCCGAATGCAGCTGCATCGTTTATTTATACTCCTCAACTCGTTCCTACCTACGTTTAATATCTCCGTTAATTGACACAAAGCCCGCATTCCCCCGATCTTTATTAGACTCGCTCGGAAGGATAAAGGCAAGTTTCTCTGGGATTTTTTATAACTTACACACGCGTTCGACAAAATTGAAATCGTGTTCTGACTTTCGGAACAGATCTTAAATGTTAATTGCCCACTCATAAATTGATTTCCGCAGGGACGTCTCGCGTACGGCATACGCAAATGTGTGTTCCTTTTTCGAAATGACGAGAACAGATTATATTTAAATTTTCCGTTGTGATGTAACAAAGCTGTAGTTTTTGTCTGTTATACTCCGTGGTAGTCACAGAAGCGGTAAGAGAATAAACGGCTAAACAAATGTTTTTTTCATTCTGCAATACTCTAAGGCAGGCGCAGTTAACGGTTTGCTTTACTAAACTGCATCTGACATGCGTCGGACCATTCGCTATTAAATCGGCAACATAGAAACAACGACACAAATATATTTTATTACAAAAAGGTCGCTTGGATTACGGGCGGATGCTGCATCTTGGGTTCATCATAGATTGGAATGAAATTTTGAGACACTATAAATTCAAATACATTAACGATCATATTAACAAGCCTTATCGCCATTTTGTTACGCCATTATTGCATCCCGCTTACAGAGTATCACAGTGTTTATGACTAATGTGTCTCTACCGGCAACAATGACAAAAACTTACAATATAACAAAAGTGTTGTAATTCTACACCGTTACGTGTCTGTTAACGTTTTTATAGCGTTCCGTATAATCGACTTTAAATCCAATAGTGACGGTTCATTTTCGCGTTCGCGGAAGATTCATGCGGAGGCGGCCGGCGTCTTTGACCGAGGGAGATAACATCTACATCGGGCAGGTAGGTTTTTATTGCCCGTGCAACTGAACCCCCGAGACCCGACCGCGACTTTCTGTGGGCCATATTTCGTGTGAAAAACGACACGCGGCATGACCTACATCTAGTTTTCAACTTACTTCACTCCCGACTTATGGCAGCGCGTAGTGAGTGAACTACGAAGTGACCGATTGAACTGACCGATGTGGTAAAGGTGCGACACGACGTACGTGACCTGGGACCAGATCGAATCGGAAGCCAGGGTCTAAAATCGGGCAGCCCGCAGGCGCCGTTGTAGTGTACCTACTACCCACCACATTCTACCGCCACCTCATTGTCATGTTAATTAATTATTCTGTTATTTTAACGAGGCGTAACACAACTGTCTTTTGGTTGGTATTAAAATATCGACTCATTGTAAGGAGTGTAAGAAATATTTACGTCTTTTTAGTAATGCCGCACGGATGTGAAATGGGACGTCCCATTTCGACCACACTTTTATACAATACAATCGTGAAAAAGCACTGAAACGTTACCGAGTTTTGAATTATGATTGAAAGAGTACCAGAGACGAGTCCAAGAGACATGGCATTCCAATCGTAATAGTGACCACTTTTTTTTATTAAGATGCGATGTGTCTTTGGGTCAGTGTAACTTGGTTATAATTAGGCGAACTTTGTGCTTGCAGCCCTTATATAAAAATCCAGTTGTTCGGTAATTTGGTCAAATGTTTGATTGGGACAAACAACAGACAGCTTTAAGAAAATTTTGGAGAAAACGTCTATTGTGCCGGAGCTAGTTTTTTGTCGTCGACCACTCGGGTTTTTGGAATTCGAACAGCGGCGCCCCCCCTCCGCGTCGACTCGCCGCCGGCGGTCTCATCCAACTTCATTCATAACTCTGCGTGATATTCATCCCCTCCGACCCTGCGCCGGCATTAGTTTTCATTACGAAGATCCTATCGCGTGTGTCCGACGCGCGGCCCAACCGTTTACGGGAACAATTGTTTTAATAGCGATGTTTTTGTACTGGTGTTTACTTAAGACGCGCCACCAACGTTGACGAATGTAACTAATCCGTCTGTCATAAAGGCATTCATTCCGGCACTTACATCTACACACATAATACTACACACATGATAAATAACACCACACACACAAAAAAAAAGTCGTTTGTGCATTTGTCCAGACCCACCTACGGACATGTATTTCGACCCGCTGAATCCGTTTGGCCCGGTCACCCTCCAGATTTGAGTGAAATGCAAAAACCAAACTAAAAAGGGAAAAAAATTACGAAAAACTGCAATTACAGCGATGAAAAAATTTTTGCGAACCCGTATCAATTATGATTTTTATGTATTTCATTCCGCTGAATCTGCAGGTTAATTAGCCCGCTGAGCCGACAAAATTTGAAAAAATTGTGAACAACCGAAAAAAAAGCATTGTTTTTTTTGTGTGTCGGAGTAATCATTATCATTATAATGATAATGTATCACCAGAACATATAATATCAATGTAACAAAACATAAAGAAAAAACATGAGGACAAAATGAAATAAAAATATGCTAAATTAAAAATAAAAATCAATATACATATACATCGCAAGGGATGAAGAGACGAAAATGCAGCGCAGTCGTCTGTCCGTTCGAACTGAATACGGCTCACATGATAGTAAGAGATTACCGTCGCCCAAAAACATTTACAATACCAGAGGAGCTGCTAGTGCGTTGCCGGCCTTTGGGTGATGGCAGGGATGGGGGGAGGGAGTGGGCCTCCGGTTACCTCACTCACCGAACGAAACACAGAAACAAAAGATCTCAAAAGCCTCTACTTCACGCCGGTGTTCTGTCAGGTGTCGTGATACAACCCTGGTCGAGCCGGCCCATTCGTGCAGCAGCAAACGCCACCGCTTGGGTGTACTACGTAAAGAAGAGCTACTAGCTTCTCCTGTATCGTCCTGTATGTAGGAGTATCAATGTATGTATGAATGTAAAGGAATGTTCCTATTAAACCTTAAACACACTTCCAGATGTCTGAATAATTTAGTATTAATCAAGCGCCAATAGCCAAATGGGTTAGGGGGCGGACTAGGAAACGTGACGTCGTAAGCTCGAGCCCGCGTTTCGACTATGGCCGTGAACCACTCCAGATACAAGCTGCAACCTTAGTTGGAAGCATCTGTATTAAAATAAAAACGACATTTTTATTATTGTAAAAAGAAATAAATCGTCAAACGTTAATTCCGAAATTCGTACGGTGTGTGAGATAACCGGAGGCCTACTCCCCCCTCCGGTTTCCATCATCTGCTGTTAGATGTACGTGGGCGTCGGTAATCACTTACCATCAGGTGATCCCGATTGCTTCTTTGCCCCCATACCCATAAATAAATACATAGACCGATGTCGAGCAGCAGCGACCAACGTGGCGATTGAAGCAAATTGTCTAAGTGTGACAGAACTGTGCCAAGCAGTAGACTACTAACAGATAAATGAAGAAGAGGACAGGTCTGAAGTCTAAGTTGTTGTGTTAAACGTGACGGCGTCAATCCTCCTTATTTGAGTGGTTGTTCTTGAAGTCCGGCCATATTTAAAATAAGTCCTTTAACCAAGACTCAATAAAAACATGTCACAATCTCAAAAGGGTAACTTAATGTGACAATACCATAAACGGCAAGATGCGTCAAACTTTCATACACCACTATCCTTGGCTGATTCGTCACGTCCGTAAATATTTTCATTTACATTAAAACTTAACAAAAGCGCTAAATACTTGCATATTTGCAATTCATTAAAATCGGTGGCATTATGGCGGGGTGATCGTCCGTTCTCTCACGGCATAATTACGGGGCGCGTTAACTCCGTAGCAGTTTATAGGCCGGCACCGGAGCCTGCGCCCCCCGCCCCCCCCCCACTCCTCCCCGGCCCCCGGCCCCCGCACCACGGACAAGCCGGACTGCATTCCGCTCCCATGCGGCCGCCTCCGCGCCCCGACTTCAGGACCTTTCCAAAATATCGATTTTTAAATAAAGTATGACTAAGAGACGCATTGAACGATAAAATTTATTAGCCACCTACTGATGATCAAGCATTAGAGATGCACGTGGTAGAGCCAAACGGCGGCTTTTGTTGCTGCTAAAATGGATCAGCTCGACCGGCTCATAGCCTCGCAGAGTGCCGGGGAGGATAAGACGATCTTGTGCTTCTGCGTTTCGTTTGGTGAGTGAAGTAACCGGAGGCATTCTTCCTCACCCCTTCCCGGCTCCTACCTTTACGGTCCCATCTCCCCGAATATCCTTAAATGTCAGCTTAGCGTCAGGTGAGCGTGAGCCGCTCGCACGTTTACACCCCTTTCCCATAAAAAAAACGTTAACGCGCCATTATTTAGTGACATTCAAAAATAAAACCGAATGGATATAACTCTTTATATTATTAAAGTTACTGAATTTTGCACAATATTTAGATAGTTAACGTTGGAACTAATTACTTAGTTATATTTATCGCATCAGTTTTAAGCCTGTAGAAGGAAAAATATCATCAATCATAAGCATTTCACTTTCACACGTAGGGGA
This sequence comes from Bhutanitis thaidina, assembly GCA_029286595.1. NCBI lineage: Eukaryota > Metazoa > Arthropoda > Insecta > Lepidoptera > Papilionidae > Bhutanitis > Bhutanitis thaidina. The sequence continues at coordinate 9,861,939 of JAGSMS010000018.1, forward strand.
AGACAGAGATTACGTATAGCCTAGGGATTAAACAATTTACTTTATAACCCACTTTACGCCACTCCAGGAGACAGAACGTCGGCAAGCCTCGACGTAGGATTTACTCCCAGAATTAGCCATCCACGAGATTCGTACGCCACTCATGTTACCACTAAGCAAAAGCATAATTTTAACAACTATATAGTTCTATATTAAAAAACGGCCATTGTTTTTTTAAAGACCATAGACTTTATGGAACAGGGTGGCAAGAATAACAAATTTTTGGCTTACATAGCATCGAATTCGTCATTAGACAACAAAGGTCCCATTAAACATCAAATTCCTAATATAACCCCGATCGAAAAGTCAATGCTGTCGATTCTCACGCTTATATCCCATTAACTAAATCGGACGATGACGAATCGCCCACTATATCGAGATTATAATCATTACGGGTACGCATTCCCGAGGAGTCCGTGAAGCGCTGGAATGCACGGAATCAATCCTAACTCGTTTTGTTTTCGCCACGTCATAACTCGATCTCGACCCTCGCCCGGGGCTGCGCGCAGGGTTGCCAGGTCAAAATAAGCCCGTTATGCTAATCTTAATACGTACACGCATACTATTAATTTAACGTATTTAAACAATTGACAATTATGATTACAATCAAAAGTGTTCGCGCAAGAGGTCGTGTACACCTGCCCGCATCCAATGGAACGCTTATGCGATAACATTGGAGGAGCGGTCTAATGCAGTGTCTGAGACATAATACTATGAGAACTGAATTTTTTTGTTTGTTCGTAATAAGTACGTTAAATATCGAACCATGTGGTCATAAACATTAGTTAAACAATGATCATTTTCATCTCATATCCGCACACAAGCCGACGCCATTGATTGACGCCATATCATAGCAAGTAATTGTCATAGCCCCATTTAGCAGGATGTCAACCGCAGTACGATAGTAAGCATAAAAGTATTTTTCCTAGCCTGCAATAGATTAGAAAGTTTAATTAGTATTCAACTAAAGGTGGAAACAAATTCATATCTTAACATTACAAGAACACGCGTTTTTATTGGCAGTATTTCTATGGAATAACAAAACTGACAATTTACTAGTTGGAAGCTACAAGAACATTATTACACTAGCAACCCTGTTTGTCTATGCTCTACTGAATCGCACGCTTCATTGTTTTCTACAGTAGAAATAGAAACGCCAACGTCGATGCATACTTAATGCCGTAACCCGTCGTAACACACCTCGGCGCATCTTTAAAAATGCAAAATAAGAACCTCTCCATCATCCTTCCTTGCTAAACCAAATACAGTCAGCATGCCAAGACTGTCTAATAACTTAATTAGAGAAAGCATGTAGTCATCAAAGATTAAAGATAAAAAAAACACGGTTATTTCACTTCTGTCGTATTGTATGGTGGTGTTTTAATTAGTTCGTGGAGTTTTATCTGGAACCTACAAGTCGATTGAAAGTCGTGTTTGTTTTATTAATAAACAAAATCGACATGTTAGTAACTCTGAACGAATCGATACTTGAATATTGAGCCTATTCACCTGAGTGAAAAGTGAGAGAAAGAAAGGTTAAAGTATTCCCATTAAGCGAGAAGGAATTAACACATAAATGCAAAAACGATATAACAATTGAGCCAAATGCGAACCGAGTGCATTAGGATATAAAACTGTGAACTAAACAATGTGGAAGGCCTTTATCATATTAACAAACCAAAGGGAAAAACTACCAAAACAACGTGGAGCTAAAAAGCTTCGTCAATAAAACTCCATGGGTCTTCGCTTATTATGTCTAAAATAAACCTTAAAGAAATAGGCACTATAAATATAGCACCAACCGAAAAGTCATTAAGAAACCAAGTTCTCAACATTGATCGTGGATAGGCATAATTGTATATTTATTAAGTCAGCGCGCTGCATTCATTTGTATTTCGCATTCAAACAACAGTGTGTTAACAGTAAATATTTTTTTTTTATTTTGAAATTCTTACACGACATTGTTTATCTTTTAATTAGTTTACAATGTGTATTATGTTACGCGAAAGCAAATCAATTAAAAAAAACAAGATATTTGGATTGAAACGAGATAAAAACTGTTTTTATTGCCGAGCACAGCGAAAAACCGGTAAGGTTGGTTACTACGTCGGGTCGAGACCTAACTTAATGACTCCCACTCCTTCCTGCCTTAATTGGTATGTTCTTAAATATTTACTCCTTTTAAGCTGTTCGATTCTTAAGATAACAACGTAAATCAATTATCTGATTGTGCAAGAAGTTTCATATGCATATTCAACTTTCGAATGAAAACTATCGATGTCCGTACTGGGCAATTTGGGCCCATGCACAGCACTATTTTTGATAATTTCATATAACTTTAAAAAAAAATTACTAATAATGTGTAACTATGTCCATAAACGTTACAATTCAAAAAGTCCCTTTTTCAGTTCAGTTCAATCAGAAAGTTTATCAAAATACTGTCTTGGACCTTCTCAGTGATACGCTTTTCAAGAGTGCACCGTGGACTTTCCACCAAGAGTCTGAGTCCGGTCACAAGGCACGAACAGCTTAAAACTAACTCGAAATCGATGTTACGGACTACATAAAAAAGAATGAAGACCGTCCAGACCGTTTAACCGTTCAATTTGTGGTCGGTACTAGAGGTACCAGGTTTGGTCAAATCGTTAAATCTTTAGAGCTAACAGTGACTAGAAGACGGTGTTGTGTTGTAAAAAATTGTTTTTAATTAATCGCGTAGACTTCGTTTAATAATATGTACAACGCATAAGTAACGTTATAATTACACTGTTTCTTTTAAAAAAAAAAAAATATACATTTTAATGTGTAATAGAACTAATGTTGTGCTATGAACAAACTTACTACTACATTGAGGATTTTATAATTGACGAATTTTGAGAACGTTATAAACACGCTACGTCTGGGAACAACAGAAGCTACTGCTATCTTTTAAGTAATATATTAATGGATATAATGCGACGAATCTTTGTACAAGAATGGGTCGATGTCATCATTGAATAATTTAGAGTGAAATCGATAAAACACCGTTTATACGAACATGGACTACTAGAATATTATAAGGACAGTGCATCTAACATATCATCATAGACAACGCTAATAATAACTGCTATTTATAGCAGTATTCAGTTGCAGTAGCAACTATAACTATATCTTTGAAACTGAAACAATGATTCGGAAAATTTTCACGATATCGATTTCATAGATTGTGTTAAGGCAGAACCAAGTTTGACGGCCGCATATCCAAAGAAAATAGTTAACGTTAAGGTAAAGTTCCATCAATGACGAAAACCTGCTTATGTTCGTAAAAAGATACAATTGCGATTATAGCGAACCGGGGTTTCCAACTGAAAAAAGTTGACAAACAAATTTCCAAAAAGGACTTCGAAGTTCATTAAGACAATGAGCATCTTAATTATGAAATCGTTCGACATTCGACTGTTGCATAATTGGACTCGGCTCGGTTGACAAAAGTGGCTAAAGACGCGGATGACTTTTTTCCGCCAAGTGCCGCTCGACGGGAGCGGCGTGATCGGACCGGTCTGCAACATGTCGGCACCTGCTTCGTTAGTGGAATGTCCGGCTAAGAATTAAAATCTTTTCAAAATTGGCAACTTTCCGAGACAAACCATAAACGTACTTAAGGCAAAGAGATAGTAATAATATAATGAACAAAGAATGGTGATAAATGTATATGTAAACATTCATAACTCTGTCACAAACAAATATATTTACCATACAAATGTTTTCCGGTCAAACGGTATTCGAATCCAGAGTAACGAAGGCAGTCACTATAAACTGGGCTATCGACCTGGCTACCTGAAATTTACTACAGTATAGGCTAGACATTCACAAGAATATTTAAATTAAGATCTAGAGTGTGGTCTTAAACTGTCTAGAGACAGGTTCATTGTTCAGTTGTAAAATTTCGTTGCGAAGCATACATGAGCTGGTAAATCGTAAACCACATTTCTCTGATACACGTAGATAGACATAATCTAAAAATATTACAAATTTTACACACCATGATTATAAAAAATTATGGGAAGTCGATAGGTATGAGGTGCAAGTCCCAGTGTGAGGTAGTCTATGAGGACTAATTATTGTCCAATATGCCACATAGAGGCCGAACATGTGACGCATTAGAAAATTCCTAACAATATTTGTTAGATGGTGTAAGATGATAATTTTCAGAGACGCAGCTGCGTAAGAATCCGCCACTCTCTTACTTCCCGTGGACCCATCGTGAGCTAGAACGAGGATTCTCCAAAAAACTTTTGATTGTAGAAAATTGAGATGACTTGAGTCCAAAAAGATAGTACGAAGGAATATAGGTACACGAAATTTGGAAGAAAATTAGTATTTTCTGTAAGACCAGGTGTTTAGCTAAACATGTGAAAACAAAGTGAAACTGTTTAGTTGTTGTTTTTAATTTGCATTGTTTTTTTTTATAGTTAGACACTTAATAATTAATGCGTCTATATTTTATTGAGACAAAACATAAGCATCACTCGGAGCAGACTCACAAGGAATGGCCACAGGTTCACGAAACGAAACCCACCAATTCATCGTGCGTTTCACTGTTTTACTGTAGTGTACCTCTACAACGTTCCAAATATTACAAGTAGCAGCTTGTAAGTGCCCACAGCTGGGCGAAGGCCTCCTCGCAAATGTCTGAGAAGGTTTTGGAGCCGGGAAGGGCCCGCCACACTGCTCCAGTGCGGGTTGGCTTCACATATCCAAGATTTTTTTTTAATTATTTCTCAGACATGCAGGTTTCGTACCTTTTCTCCTATCTTATCGCACAAGCGTCACATCGAATGAGGGAAGGTAAAGACGAGTGAGTGCGCCTGTGTTTGCGCCTACACTTACGGCACTATTATATGTCCTGCGCTGATGAAAACTGCCGAGGATATTTGGTAAGATATCGCCGTGGTCGTAATCGGAGGACATCATTATCATCTCCCCTAGAGGCGTAAAGTGGATACCGAAACCCCGTTCCACTACGCGGAATGGTGACAAATGGAAATCAATGCCTGTGGCTAGACGAAAGTGCACACATGTGTATATATAAACAATATAAATGCAATATGTATTTATCGACAGAGCCGTGCGAACATTCCACTCCCAACGTAACAACAACGATTGCATTTCCTATTGTTTCTTTTAACACTGGCAACCCTATTAACTGCAGGATGTGTAACGTTGCGTACACGTGGAAGCTAGCAACGTGGGTTGACATAACAATTTGGTAAATTGCTAAATTTGCGTCAGTCTCGACCTCGAATCGTGGCGGACGGTCAAATTCGATTTTAACGATCAATAACCAACCTATTCTCGATGTTTCGATTTTACCACTCACTGTGGCATTATGAATTTAATATGACGTATTGCGCAATGTGCTCAAATTTTATTTATTAAGAAATGCTACAGTGTTGCACTCATTCATGAACATAAAATTCCTTTAGGTCCAAAATTTAGTCATTTTTAAGAATGTGAAAAGACTTAAAAGAAACGAAATTAAATCCCAAGCCTGTCTAAAAGAGAATACTATTTAGAAAAAGTTAAAAATAAGTGTTATTCAGTACGTTCCTTTATGCAACTTATAAATTATTATTCTGCATTATCACAGTTAACTCTGTAAATATGCCACTTCTTACGCTTAGGAAGGCTGGCATTACCTACATCACATTCCAAAACTTTTAGTTGCGAATTAAACGACCAAAGAATAAATAAGAAAATAGCTGTTACCGTTGCATAGATTGTTATAACAAATCATACACTAGAACAAAAAAAAGCGGACTTATATCCCAGGATTAATGGCCAAATCCTCTAGTAGCAGAAAAAAACGCCTACATTCATTGTCTGTGGCGGCATCCTGTTTCCCGCGTAATTCGAGGGCCTAATTACAGAATAAAGAGGTTATGGAATGCGATATAAAAGGTTCAAGCGTAGCCTGCGACTGATGGGGCCCTATTCAACTAATTCGATTGAAAGGGTTTCTGTAAAAGCCTTAGTAATGTACGGAGTAATCTTATTTCGCATGCAGGTACGAGTACGTACCGATTGGATATTAGGCCCTTTTATAAAGGCATTAAATTAAAACCTACCTACCTTACCTTGAAATACATATTTGTATTACGTACCTACCAGTCTCGAGTGACAGCATTGTATGCATATACTCGTACTACAGACTATCATCTCCTTCTAACCGAATTTATAGTCATTTATTTTTTATTGCTTACAAATGATCAGCCATTTCTCTTTAAATATAAATGCAAGGTTTCTTCATCACGCATCCCAAAGAAAAAAAGTTTACACATAAATTATAATATAACCATTATATTAATACGTGAACATTGGAAATTGAAGTACCATTTTTTTTTTAGTATTTATTATAAAAGGAGAGAAATGAAACATATCATTCAAAAGATACTGTACCATAAATGAGCACGAAGTAGAACATGACTTTTCCATAGAAAACACTTTAATCAATTAAATTACAGTATCCGATTGTCTGAAAATCAAGTTGTATTAAGTAACTTCACAGACATAATTCTTCAAATTTCGACCACAGGCGATAGTAGTATATAATAAACACTCACGACAGTATATCCAACAATGGGGTAGGCTATTCATTTTAAACGTTCGAACCCACATTTCACCAGAGCTTATTTGAAACAACGCAACAGATTGTATGCTTGTAGCTGTAGTGTACAGGTTAACTATAAAAATCGTACAAAAGTTTCGAAAAGAATAACTCCCTGTCTCGAGCACACCACATACCCCTGCCGCCTGATCCTCTAACCGCTCGGCTGGCAATCAAGCACGGCAAGTTTGTTCAAACTCACTCCTTGGCATACCCAATGGCACAAGTTTCAAAAACGTTTCCGTTTGTAGGCATATCTCCAAGAGACATAGGTGTGACAATACACAAGTACGTATCAAGCGAAACCACGCGCAAACAAGCGTGTAACCGAACTTTCCCTTCGGGGTGTGAACTGATATTAGTAATCACGCGGTGCCTAATCAATAAGTTTGAGCGTCGGAGCCGGGTTATCGACCCCGCAGTGTTTGCTCAATGCTCCGACGCCTCGTCAACCAGTCCACCCACTGTACACTGGCGTATGTCAAGAATGTTCATTAGAATCTGGTGCGAGCCGGTGTTCCGGGCGAATCAGTTTTGTACAACACACGTATTAGATGTTTTCATTGATAATATGCCCGCACTATAGAAGCCATGAACCGCGAATTAATATTCGGATGTGTGCACAAATGAAATTTTTAAATTGGTTATGTGACCATTTGTTTATTATGCGTGTGTAAATACACAGTCATCGTACAGGTTTTTAAAAATCTTGATATTTTATTAATAATAGCTTTTTATATCATAGAAAAACTTGCAAGACCAGACTATCCGGTTGTCATATTATTATTATTGTCTTCACATTAATATTATAATGAGGCAAAGTTTATTTTTTTGTAGATGTTAATGTTTTTTTTTTAATTTAGTAGGTAGACCTTCTCTAACCGAGGAGTAGACTGCGTCACCTCACTCTTAACCGTTTCTGCCGCCAATTAATCGTCCTCCGCTTCAAATGGCACAGAGAGCCAGTATAATCAAGGGCTGAGAGTGTGAGGCATTTCATATTATTAAACAGTGGTGACAACGCATCCGCAACCTTTGTCGATTGAATTCGTTTGCAGGTGTCCACAGTACTTGCTATGGACACCTGGAAACTATGGTGCCACTTACCATCAGGTGGACTGATAGGTCATTTTTCAACTCGTTACAATAAAAAAATCTCTTCAACTTTCAAAACCATATTCGTAGTAAATATATGTATACTAAAGATAATAAAATAAAGATCAGCAAGCTGAAGTGGCAATGGGCCGGCCACATAGCTCGCAGAACTGACAACCGCTGGGGAAAAAAGGTTCTCGAGTGGCAGCCACGTACAGGCAAACGCAGTGTAGGACGACCCCCCACAAGATGGAGTGACGACCTGCGCAGTGTTGCGGGAAGTCGATGGATGCAGGTGGCTCAGGACCGTGCTTCGTGGCTATCTTTGGGGGAGGCCTATGTTCAGCAGTGGACTTCTAATAGGCTGAAATGATGATGATGATGATGATATGTATACTTAAAAAGTCAACAAGTAGCTATTGGCGGTTTAGAAGCATTTATCCGCACTTTATTTATTTATTTAATCTCTATTGCATTTATAAAGAAGGATACAAAAGGCGGACTGCCTATAGGCATTCTCTACCAGTCAACCTATGGTGTGGTGAAATTTTATGGTACGCAATTTTATAGTAGACATTATATTGCTTTCAGACAGACAACTAAAGAGAGAATATACATCTACATTATATAACTAAGGATTGACTATAAACAGGCACACATTGTTGGGATAATATTTAGCAAGCCCAGCGGTATATAATATCAAAAAAATATTATTAACTTCGTGTTTTGTTAAGTGTTTTGAATTCCGAATGACCAATGACATACAACCTACAGCCAATTAGTCAATGTTTCTAAATTATAAAATCATTACGTGGGATGTACTGGGTAAACAAAATGGAGATTAGGTAAGGTTTATAAATAACGTAACAAAATTAAAAATTGGAAAAATGTTACAATATTTTTAAATATCAAATTAATAAAGCAATCAAATATCGGCTAGCGAAATTATTTTAACGAAATTTTTAAATTAACACAGCAACTACAACTTACGTTGAGGTTTTTTTTATTTAAGGCCATTGTTCGAATCGAAAAAGGTTTAAATAACTAATGACTTAATTCAAAACTTTTAGAAGCCCCATCTTTCCTGCAGGACACACGTTATCTGTGAACGCGCCTTCCGTGACAGCCGTGACAGATAGGTGGGTTTTGAAAGTATCAAGACAGGATACTCTATCTAACGATAACGACACACATCCTTAAAGTTGAGATATATTAAGAAGCATTGCAGAGCTCGGCCATTTTTTACAATATACTTAGAGAGTGAGAGTTACAAACTTTTCTTATATAATCTTAAACCGCGCGTCTGACATTTTATAACGTCATTGTTTGTTATACGGGTTGTCGGTTGATTTTAGGGATCGGACCTAAATTCAACCTTCATCCATCAGTAAAACGCCGTAAAACCTACGGAACGTAGAACACCCCTATACTTTACTTCCTATTATAAAACAAATACATAGAGCTAATTTTTCTAAATTTGTGTTAAATAAACAAAATCTTAACAAACGTTACCCAAAGGAACTATATATTTTCTAAACCCAAAAAAAAAGAAAATTTACAATTGAAGGTAATGAATTCGCACAGACGTCGATAATCAGTAAGGGGGGGTTACAACTTAAGACTTCTTTTTATGGTATAATATCTCAAAGTTTTTTGTCGCACTGCCATAGAGTCAATACGTACATCGCGGCTTTTAAAAATATATCGTGATTCCTTGACGTGTTTGTTTCCTTCCTGGGCGCTCCGAAAGTCAACCAAAACCATCCTTATACGTATCGATACATTATTAATGAAGTCGGCTAAGACGCGTCCCGCGACTTCGAAATACCGAGAACGGTGATGCATAATGATGCATTATCTCCCGGAATACCAACAGTACTACATAATTATTGTTTTCTTTTTTTTTATGGGACAGGAGGCAAACGAGCAAGCGGCTCACCTGGATGGCAAGTGATTACCGACGCCCACGGTACATATGCAATACCAGAGGAGCTGCAGGTGTGTTGCCGGCCTTTGAGGATATTTTTGCCGCCGCTTGGTTCTACCACGTGTATGTACGTGTAATTATTATACTATACGGATAATAAAACTTAATACCTACAAAACAAAAATAATTAACAATTCAAATCTGTTCTTTTGACATAATGTCTGGCTTGGCGACTTATATATAATACACAGAACATTATAGATATTATAAATTAAAACCGATCACGACGCGTGAGTCGGATTCGGAATATGTTATGTATTTACCAAAAACAATTTTATTAACTTTTATATTCGGGATCCGTAGCGTGAACCCGACTCACACTTGGCCGTTTTTGATTATTTGATATTTTAATTTCGTGTTTGCACTATAAGCACACCAGGTTTGACGCTTTTATCTATTACGAATAAGAGAAAAAACATTTTATTTTTAACTTCTTATATGGCGCCACACCTTTTATTCTTTTTTTTATTTGTTAGGTTATCCCAGTTATGTTATGTTATGTCCATAACAATGGACGGACAGACGACGTAATAGAGCTCCGTACGGAAACCTAAAAAGTAAAGTAGCAGCCTGTAAGGTAAAGGTCTCAAATTATTAAACGGTCTTGGGAACGGAGCCGTGCAGCACTAGTAGGCGAACTTTATATACGAGTATTTTTCTCAGACCAGCAAGTGTCAATACCGGGGATACCCTCGCGTATTGCGTACTATGGACATAAGGTGAAAAAAGTATATGTAACTTTTCAATCACAAATTAATGAATATAGTTGAAAAATTTAATTCAGGACCGGAGATCGTCATTTTCGTTATGGTTCTTCCAGTCCAACAAATCTTCAGTAAAAATTAATAATATAATTTATTGTCGATATTAAAATATAATAAGCTTTAAAGCAATCTCGTTGCAGTTTAGACTAATGTCTAAAGGTTTAATAACCTATGATAAAACCATTAGGTTCTCATTCTTTAGATAAAAGTTTATAAGAATTATTTGAATTACAAACTTTGACAAAAAAAAACTGGCAGTTTTATTTCCTCTATGCATATATATATATGCCTGTAGTGAATTATTATTTAATGACCTAGAAATCTCGTAGTTAATGAAAACCAACATTATCTTTTCAATTTCTTACAATATGCAATCCCGATACATAGTCGGCGATACGGCCTCGACCCGTTCCCGCTTAGAAGGAATTTGCAAAACTTATGATCTGATGTCTCGCCTCCTTATATGGCAACAAAACCTGATAGATCGGACGCGTATCAAATTATACAAAACGATTCGCATGCCGCGATGTATTTTGCATGCGAGACTCGATCATCGCTAGGTCGGTATTCATAACGGGCGACCTGTCGCGCCGAGACTACCGGCCTCGATACATTAGCGAATATACAGAACGTTTAAATATCGAAGAGGCTTCGTGAAGGGATTTATATTAAATGTCCGTCGCTCGCCGGAAAGGGATGCATTAATATGTAATTTAAATGACGATGAATCATATTGGACATTTAAATTCAGCATTATACACGGGTCAGTGCAAAGATGATGCAATCAAATTCACCAGACTGGCCGATTCGTGGCTGACCTTGGTGTATTGGACTTAGTTTGTAAAAGAAAAATTTCAATGTACAACCTAACAACATAAATGACTGCGTCGGTTGTTTTTTTTTATTATTAATTGATCGGTAATGACGTCCGATAAAAACGTTAATGTAAGCTCTGTATGTAGAACAAAACACTGAGACGTTTTTTTATGTACATTTCAGCGGTTGAAATGTTAAAGTCGTGCAATGAAACATTGTTTTAAAGAACGTGAGTAGAAACTAAAAACTATAACTCTATTATAAGTTACTTGATAATTCCACTGGGATGGAACGCTTGCCAATGTGAGGATATGGACCCCAAACTCATTAACACACCTCCTGTCCTGCAGGGTGAGATGGGCAAATGTTTGGCGTGGTGTCCTAGATTAGTTCGCGCTCTCCTGGAAAGTGCTATGCCCAACAGTGAACATACAAAGGCTGGCGATAAAGACGATTACTTGGATGAATTGAAAGAGATGGTAAGTTCACCTTTACACCCCAGTAAAGGGCAACTTACCGTCTCCAAATACCTAACTCGCCTGTGTGTGATACGGGTAGCCAACAAAAGAGGCCCAGGCCACCAAATGACGTCACGTTACATACATTTTTTTTATGTGATAGGGCAAGCGGTTAACCTGATGGTAAGTGATTACCGTCGCCCACGTATATCTGCAACACCAGATGTGCTGCAGGTGCGTTGCCGGCCTTTAAGGATATTTGGGAGATGTGAGGGAGGATGAGAAGGGGCGCGGGAAAGGGGAGTGGGCCTCCGGTTACCTCGCTCACCGAAAGAAACGTAGAAGCACAAAATGACACTACTTTACGCCGGTATTCTGCGAGGCCGTGGTACTAATCCCGTCGAGCCAACGGCTAAAGCCGCCGCTTGGCTCTACCACGTGATTAATTGACTAGTGCCTAGGTGATGGGGGTCACTATTGCGAGGGGACCGGCGCTGCGCTCACCGATCCAATCCACTCACCCAGCGTGGTGAGCACGGACAAACATTTCAAGAAATCCTGGCCGGCTTTTGTTACCGCTTCTTGGAGAGGCCGACTATTAGTATGGTAGAATAGGTAAGGCCTGCCATTATGAAGAATTTATTACGAGAAGTGAAATTCTTACAGTACGATAGGACTATAAGTATATAACTTTATGTAAGTTGGGTTTACGAGCTCGTTTAAGTTAAGGGTCAGGTACGCGGACAATTAAATCGAGGTCCTTATGTTCGGTTAAAATATAAATTGTGGGTTTTCCTACTATGTATTCAGTGGCTATCTGTATATCTGTGTATACACTACATCTGTCCCTTTGTTCTCATCTTAAATTGTTAACCTTCGAACTATTCGCTGCGAGCTACGCTCTAACATCAATTTGGCAATGGACCGCTGTTTCCTACAACTCCTTAGTAGTTCCTTTTGGCTCATCTATAGTTGGCAAAAGCTACGCTTCAAGGATGCTGTTAGGCGAAGGCCATCTATCTTCTCAAATATATGAGATGCTTTTGGAGCCGGAAAGGGCCCGCCACGCTGCTCCAGTGCGCTTCAACGGGCTCCACATGTTCACGTAATAATATTTTCTATTATTTCTCAGGCATGCCAGGTTTCCTGATGATGTTTTCCTTCGCCGACGAGCACGTGGTAAATGCGGCACTTAAAATTGCTATTAACAATTTTAGTGATATCATCGGCCATCGGGGATCGAAACCTGTCCTTTCGCGTCCTGTGAAATTAAAGTGAGCGCCCTGACCACTGCGCTACCACGGCTCTTAAATATTTTTATTACGAGATCATTGGCTATGAACACCATCATTTTCAGAATACTACTTGATAATAAAACGTTATGAGAAACCGAGAATACAAAGCCAAAGGTTCAATAGAATATCGTTAAAGCAAATAATAAATTTACTCATGCCATCTGTGGCTTATCTTGCTCGAGTAAGTCTGAAAACCGTATCGAAGCGCGCACCGCAGAAGACCTCGTGCGCCTACGTGAACCATTACCTGCCTACGGCTCGTGCTTTTAACTTTTGTAGTACTTCCTGGCATTGAGACCACGACGTGACGAATTGAACTTTAGTATATTTTAATAAAGACGAATCTCCAACTAAAACTTTTCTATGCGATACAGCAGAATGTTCAAAAGATTTAGTTCGCAGAAATGTAGGTGTATTTATGTGGCAATGTGTGCATTTCACAACGACGCCCACTGCATCGAATAAGCCCACGATACACGAAACGCTTTTAGGCCGTACTTATCTCATTAATGGTCGTACGATAAAATTTACCAATAAATATATTCACGAGATAATCAACATTAATGCAAGCGCAAAATTAAGAGTAAAAAAAAAATCAAGTGACGGTATTAAATACTTAAAAATAGTGCAAATGCATAATTTTTAGAGTGTTAGAAGTATACATCTCCGTGAATAATAACTTTTTTTAAAACACAATGGTCTACAATTGTCTTAACACGTTTCAACTTCAGGTAAATCTATACCTTCGCCGGGGTACCGAATTTCAAGTAACAATAGCTACCGGTCCGTTACGAATAAAAATATTATAATTATGACGGTATTACAGATGGATACCTGATACTAATATAAAATTGATTATAAATGTGTGACATTTGTGATGTACAAAATTACAGACTTTTGTCTCGAAACTAGCTTTAACCGTATTAAACGTAAAACGATGCACAAGTATAGTAAGTGACATGAGCCAGTTTTCAGATATATATGATTCATTATATTATTTCATTAAAGTTATCAACGCACCATAGTCTATTGAGTTGTACAGCACCTATCGTATGGAATGTACGTGGTAATTATAGTCTATGTGACAAGTCTGGCAATGGATTGATCGCAAAATTTCCATCCCAAATCTCACTGAACAGTGATGGGGCGCAGCATCACTGGTACGAAAGTACTGAGTACGGGCACTACAGCCACCAACTCGCTTTCCCATCGTGATATGAGCTAAGCTACTATTGTAACAGAACTTTACATTATACTCATTAATATTAATATAATAACATTAATATATTTTTACAATATTAACCTAAACCTCAAGTCTTTACCTTCGCAAATACAATACATATTTCACGATTGAGGAAGGATGAGATTGTTAGAAAAACAGAAACTGTATAAAAGCAGTCCCGTAAAATTTTTTTTGCGTTACTCAAATATTGGCTTCGACGATTCGATCCCAGAAACCGTCACAGCAGACCAGTGCCAGTACCAGTGACCATTGAGCCACGTTGTAAACACAGACAAATTGATGTTGGTTGCTCCAAAAGCTTTTTTAATAATGACTGTCACTATATTTATTTTTTGTGGGTATTTACTTGTCTGTACTAATTACACAAAACACACAACAAAAAAACAACTTGTGATGACACAATCGAAATTCTATTGTAATGACACGTGAAGCGTTAAGTTCACAATTAATTTTTATATGCATCCGTCCCAAATTTCCCCTAAAAAATTGTTGGAAGAAATTTATTACATAGCTTTTTTTTCTTTACTTAATCAGTGATAATCATTACTTACAATGTTTCATGTACCAATAGCGCGCATAAAACGAATGTTTTTAATTAATTTTGTACCAAATGTCTATTAAATATCAAATTATAGATATTAATAAATTTTAATCTACCTATAATTAACATCAACACACCGCTGAGATATCAGTCAGCTGAAAAAGATAAGAGAGTTGTTCTCACCTGAATTCGGCTGCTCTTTTATATCAACATCCGACAACACTCCTTTCCTTTCGAAGAAAGTTTTCACTTTTGCACAGGATGTCTCAGTGTCCGCGGCAGATGCGATCCCAAAAAAACTCGCAACTATTACCAAAAATAATATTTGGTTCTTCATACTCAAACTGAAAATCGATTTTTTGGTAAGAGACAGTTTCACACAACAACACACGTTCACAGCCATGTTTACGGAATTATTTTTCATGTGTCCTAAAATATTTAACTAAGATATTCAACTTTTCATAAATAAAAGTGCAGTTAAATAAGCTTTTAACTTAAACTTTAAATAATATTCACGCCATAAGGATCACACATAACAATTTAACTACGATCCATGGCGGTCGCAGCCCGACTGACGTTGACTGAAGTGTGCCGAAAGCCGGAAAGTAAACTTCAGAAAGTCGACATCGTTGTTGCCAGCTTATTTTCGCTCTCATTTTTGTTATTTTTTTATCCTCCAGAATTCAGACAATTTTAAACAATGTTTGTAAATTAATCTTCCATCCATTTCATTTCTAGTTGTTACATTTAGAAGAAGCGTGGAGTTTACATCAGATAGAAACGTCGTAGTTTTCACACAGGTCTAACATTCAAAAAAATCGAAATTCAAAGCACGCATGGTTTGTCTATATTGTTTGTAGTTTTGTAAGCTTTGCATATTATTTTGTTAGTTTCTTGAACTGAGTTTTCATTATAGATTTTCTTAATTCATGGGTTTTCTTTTTCATTACATTTCTATGTGTACACACAAGCAACACAATCGAATTTGTCACTGTCATCTGTCACAATGTCGTCTATGGTCGAAAGTGTTCAGGCATGCCCAATTGACAGCCATCCCCCCAAACTTGGGAAGTTTCCTATTTTGGAGAAGATGAATTTTTAGAGGAATTTTCAAAGAGAAAAATTTAAATTTAGGGGTAAGTATAAATTAATAAAATAATTCAATAATTTTAAACTTAAATATAAAAATTGTTCATAATACTGAGTGTGAATTTAATAGTAAAATAAGCATCAACCAAATATCGTAACATCTTGACAATCATGTTGCAACATGATTGTCGAGATTTGTTTACTAATGATTACTTTTATCGTCATGCGATGTAGCTTGTGCTATGGCTCCGTTAGTTAAAATATTACTTATACTTTCAATTAAATCAAAATACGGGAAGAAAAGGAGTAGAAAAGCAAAGCAATACATAAAGGTAGGTAGTTTTTCACTTAATTTTGTAAAAAAATGTTATTGAGTTCTAGCAGCTACAAAGCTGTTAATATCATTAAAAGAATATCCTAATTTAGGTACGTACGCTTTCATTCCAGCAGTAACTATTATTTTCATTAATTATTTCATTTAATTTATGTTTTGGGATTCATTTTCTCCAAACTTCAAAACTTAAATTAGGCGAGTTTGTTTTTTTAAGTTCATTACTTTAAAATTTAAATGTATTCTAATATATGAAATATAATAATTTTATAGAGTTAAGGAAGTTTGGATATGTCTTAGGAGATTTTTAAGTATCTCATAGAGAGAGGTTTGTTTTGATGGTAGCACAGTGACACTGTGAAGTGTCAGAGTGCCAGCTGTCTGTCAGTCTAGGCTAACAGTATCAGTCATAGACATTTGCAATTTCTTTTGATTTTTATATACTGGGTTATATAAACACAATCGCAAACTAACAAATTCATAATATGTGTCATTTATAAATTGATCATTGATTCGTGATGATACATGATAAATGTAGACTCTGCTATTAGTTCATATATTATAAATTTTATTTCGACCTAATTAATTTCGGCAATAATTCAAAATGAGATTTTATTTGTTAACAACTGTATCAAATACGATGGGAAGGCGATTTATTACAAGCACAAATGTAAGAAAAGTTACGCATTGCATTTTTGATATGGACGGACTGTTGTTAGGTAAGTACCTTTTGCAAGGTAGCATGCGCACGACCTTTTCGATCTATTCAATGTTAATTTATTGAAGGTTATATTTACGTTATACAAAGTAATTATGAATTAGAAAATACGAAAAGTATTCTTCGCCTGTAACTATTGAATGAATATTTTATTTTAAAATTTTCTCAGATACTGAACAAGTCTACAAAAAGATGATAACACAACTTTGTGCTAACTATGGACACAAGTACACAAATGAATTGATGATGAAGGTTCTTGGTGGAACTGAACAGAGGTTGTCGGAAATTCTGTGCAAGGAGCTTAATCTTCCAATTTCACCAAATGAATTCAGAGACCAATTGTTGAAACTTGGTGACACAATGCTAGCAGGAACACCACTACTAGATGGTATATTACTATGTATAATATATGATAGCCTAGTTGGTACTGACCCTATCTTCAAAGACGAGAGTTGCGGGTTTAAATCTCACAAGGACAAATATTTGAATTTCATTCAGAAACAAGGATGTTTAATTTTTGTATATGTATTATACATATGTATATATTTAGGTATATTTATCGTATCATCATACAGTTACCAAGATACAGAGAATCCTAATTTGGGTCAGGATGATAAGTGTCTAAGATGTTTAAAAAAAAATACTGACATCAAGGCATTTTATCTTGCCTCAGACAGTTGTCATTGGTGACAACAGATTAATATCTAGTTTCTTTATCGGCAAGGAAGAGTCTATGGGCCATAACATATACCACTAGATGAACTGTGTTCACTATTTGAATCAGTCTGACTTTAATAAATCACTAAAATTACATATTTGTGGTAAATAAATAAATAAACGGTAATTATAAAGTTAAATGAATTCATATACTTAATAGCCCAATTGACCAAAAAACCAAATAGATCACAATTCATAATAGATAACTGCCAACTTCTTGGTTGTTTCAAAATCCTTACTTAATTTAAACACTGCACTTTGACTAATTTATAGAATAGTGTGCAACGCCTATATGTGTGTCAAATAATATTATAAATACATGATATAATTTGTCACTAGCACAATCTGTTAATTAATACTTTCAATTACATGACAATGATTCAGACTAGAGTATATAATATAACAGCTGCTTTTAGACCATAATGAACATCAAAATTCCTGGTCACCTAGTAAAGCTAGCAGACATTAAAATGTATATACACGGATTTATTTATTGATTTCAATATGAAGTTTCAATTTAAGACTATTTATCTTTCAGGAGCCGAAAGATTAATTCGTCACCTACACAAAACTGAAGTCCCGTTCGCACTCGCCACATCATCTAGTGAGCGTTCAGTTCAGACAAAAGTTGCAGATCACAAGGAGTTGTTCAGCTTATTCAATCACATGGTGATGGGCAGCAGTGATAAGGAAGTCAAATTTGGAAAACCACATCCAGACATATTTCTTGTAGCAGCATCAAGATTTCCAGACAAACCTGATCCATCTAAGGTATGTTACCTATTTATATTTATGTTTTCTATTATGGTTATTTTCTTAGCTGGTCTCTGAACTTCCCATTTAGTTTTAAATACATAATACTACATCAATATAAGCAAATTCCGTTAACTCAGTGGTTATGTATATCATTTATAAAAGGTGCAAAAGTTAAGTAATGGAATTTATTGTATGTATGTGCACTAATATTAATGTTTGCACAGTCACAAAGGAAAATTTGAAGTGCCTATGTAACTGTAGTGAAATGGTTTGTTTACTACCTTTCTAATCAGTCATGATAATGCAATCAGACCTCAGTATTTGAAAAGCATTAGTCATTAAAAAATCTAATTTAATTTGAAGAAAATATTGAACAAAAAAAGTTGTAGAAAGAAATAAAACCTTTTGAAACAAATTAATAGGAACTAATCCTGCAGTAGTTTACTGACTGCGCCTAGCGAGCGACGACACCGCATGATTTCTTTGCGACGACTTCAAATGCGGACAGCAGACTCTGCGGTCGATCGATAATGTTTTTGACGTGGGTCTCGTAGGCCGAGTGAACTATTAGCGCAAAATTGCATATATATCTTGAGTGAAAGTAACAAAAACTTATATAATTGATATCTGACCTGGAAATGGTATCTATATTATGAGGCTAAATAAAATGGTGAAACATTGCATCATGCTCATAAAGAATAGGACTGTCTAACAACCATGACATTTCGCATTGCTCAATAATTTTAAACACGTTATTTGGTTTGAAAAAAATCAAGAATAGAAATAATTAAAGAGATGTCTGTTAATACAAATTCCATAAATTACATTTATTAACATGAAAAAATCAGGCGACCCATCACTTTTTGTGTTGTAAGATTCGTCAAAGAGAAATGCTTGCAAAACCTTTTGCTTCCAAGTAAAACGGTATAGTAACCATCACCAAAAAAACTCAAAGTGAAAAAGAAAAATATCAGGAATAGCTGGTATTTTATAACTGTCAATATTGACATATGATGGCGGTTACAGAAAATTCTTTACGTGAGATAGTAGGAAAAAAGGCTTTTAAAGTAGCTTCAAATTCTAAAGGCTCCGATGTTCCATGTGTTTTATTAATTTTCCCAATTTTCAGTGTCTAGTATTTGAAGACTCGCCACACGGTGTTACCGCTGCCATCAAAGCAGACATGCAAGTTGTAATGGTGCCGGATCCGCACCTCGATAAACAGCTGACCAAGCACGCGACCATAGTGTTACCAACCCTCGCTAAATTCCATCCGGAAATGTTCGGGTTACCTGCTTTCTAGTGACGCTAACTAACGTCACCATGGACAAAAGATTAGGTATAATCCTAGTGTAAATACGAATTGTAAATACCATTTTGTGAACAGGTGATTATTTTCTGTTTGTCGGTGGTATTTTTGTTTTTTTTTCACGCAATATTTAAGCGTCATAAGATATAAGTATTACTTGATAATAGCTGATGAATAGTGAAATAGGTGTATTTTGTCTCTATTAGAAAAAAATACAAGTCACTTAAAATAAAATGTAAACCAAACTTAATTAGAGACAGACAGAATAATAGTCAATTTGGTAGTTTGTTTCCTAAGTTTTTCTTGTGTTAATATTAAAAATAAAGTTTTCTTATAAAATCTACTTATTAGGTAAAGGCAAGTTGCGTTTTTGTATGGCAATATTTTATTGTTTTAATTCACTAGGTGATGGTAATTACTATAGCATCGAAATAGTATTAATAAAGTTTCCCAATTTTATTTATGGTTGTGACTCTGTACAAGAAAAATGGCCGTACAAAATGACTATTTATGAACCAGATTTCAAAATGATTTTATTTATAATAAAATCAATATGCTCTCTTTACTTACATATGTTCAAAAACGCAATTTATATATTTTTTATGCTGTTATACAGATTGCTGTTATTGCTGATATGCTATGATATTGCTGATATGCTGTTATACAGGATGTGACGGTACGACATTAAATAGAAACGCTGTTAGTACTAAGACAATTAAAATATGTGTCTTACCAATAGATCGAGTTCTTTTAGAACGCATTCCGCCACCGCACAGGAACCAACTCGAAGGACAACCCTGTCACAAAAATTATAAAAATAGTACTTAAATATTTTTATTTTAAATAATTACTATACAGAGTGAAATTACATGCTTAAAAAAGGGTGTAAAGATAATTGGCTGTCCGCCATTTTGGAAAAATATTTTGAACTTTTTGATATATTAGATATGATTTGTATAAACACGTAATGTAACCTTTAAAAATCGATTTAAAAACGATCGATTAATAAAATATTTGTCGAGTAATAAATTCACCCAAAACGTCACATTTCCAAGATAAAAAATAGCAAAGTTGTACTAGTAGCGTCAATATGGCTCACCTTTAGATTAGAGAACGCAATCTAATGGAGATTACGCTCCAAAATCCCCACGTCGGTTAATGAGTCTAATATTAAGACCGATTCACCTAATTAAGTGATTACCGTCGCCCATGTGCATCTGCAACATGGGGTGCTGCAGGTTCGTTGACGGCCTTTAAGGGTATTTGGGAAATGGAAGGGAGAATGAGGAGGGGGAGTGGGCCTCCAGATACCTCACTCACTGAACGAAACAGAAGCATAAGATGCCTCTACTTCAGTATTCTGCGAGGCCGTGGTACCAACCCGGTTGAGCCGGCCCATTCGAGCAGCAGCTCCTTTTTTCTTGAACGCTTGTCTCCACCGCGTAGGCATTAGCACAGAAACTGACTGGAAAGATATGGTTGTCAAGAGAATTTAAAAAAAGTACTTAAATATTATAATTTTAATTTTACACAGCTTTTGAAGATTTTGGCCTCTGCATTTTGTAAAAAAAGCAAAATGGCAACCACTCATGAAACTCGTGTGAATCGATGGCTGATAATTATAACCGTCGCCCAAAACGACAATGTTAACAATATATAAAATAAACTATCAAAATGATGAAAATTGTCTGTGAAATTGAAATGAGGAATATGTCGTTTTGTTTATAGTCGCACCGTAGCATCCAACTTGTGTAATCCAAATATACAATTTTGATACCAGTTGGGTATTGACACGTGATAGTTATCCATAGAAATGTGTAGAAAATACAATGTAATGTGTCATAATAAGTAACGTAACATGTTTGCAAGGTTTGTTATGTTTTACAAATAGGTATATATGTAGTTTATAGAGGATTTAAAGAGTAAAAAAATATTTCTACGTATCTCAAAGTATTATTATTAAAGAGACTCATTTTACATAATGTTACGATCATCTGTAAGTTAATAGCTTAAAACCAAGCTGGTTCACTGTCCACTGACAACTTTATGTCTTAAAAAGCTCTTCATGCTCCCAGTATAGGCACTGCTAACAGCCCGTTGTTATACTGGCTCGCTATACCTTACAAATCGGAACACAACAGTGGTTACATTGTTGTTTGGCGACAGCAAATGTAAGTGTGCAAGCAGTAGTAAGTATGTAAGCAGCATGTGTACAATGAGTAAGTGGCTCGTACCTACCCTAGGCAGAGAAGGAGCCTACTACCTATTGAATTACCCTTTATGTTACTTCTTTTATGTCGTAAAAATATTACAGCTGAGCCAAAATACTCTTGTCTATGACAGGACTCACTGAAAATCTGCGCCAAGGCTGCGTGATAGCCTTTTCACGGCAACATTGCAGTATAGATAAATAGTGGCATAGGAAAGTTACAAATTTTATAACAGTCAACTTTCTTATTGTTGTTGTATTTATTTTATTTTTAGTTTGATAAATATTTGTCTTATTTTTTTTATTGATTCTTCTTATTTTATTTTTGACTTACAATAAGTGTTTTTTTTTCTGCCTATAATATGCATTGTGTTGAATATGTAAAAAAAAGTAAAGTAGCAGCCTGTCAGTGCCCACTGCTGGGCAAAGGCCTCCTTCTCAAACACGAGTACATTCACGGCACATGTTCAATGTGGTGAAACTTTAAGACCACTTGACACAAAAAGTAATTTAGATTTAGATGGAAGTTGTCGCCGCGGTCGAAATCCGCCAGGAGGACATCATCAGAATCATCATGAATACGATCTAATGATTAACTTTCTTTAAGTATAGTGAAGTAATTATGATAAAGTCATTTAATATATGGGTTGAAATATACTAAAATAAAATAAATATTTTGTCTAAGCACTAAAATATATTATGTACAAATTAAATTAAAACAAAGATAAATTCATTTCACGAGCTGCTTGAGAGTATTGACAACGTCTTCCGCGGTCATGTTGGTCAGTGGAGCGCTACGTTCCATGCCCTTTTCTGTAAAATTATTATAAAAAAAAAAATATTAATAAAAAATATATTTTATTAATATACTATGCTTTAACATAATATGAACGCAAAATTGTACAAATATGTTTTATCTGCTAATGTACTATGTTATAAAATAATTAAATATTTCTAAATCAGTTACATTACACTTCATTTGCATTTAAAACTAAATACCGGAAAGAACAGATGGCCAAAATTTTATTTATCATGTTTACTACTTGTAATGGTTTCAATGAATTACTATTAGCATACTAAAAATGTATAATTACACAAACGATTACAATTTAGTAGAATTTTAAGGTCATAAGTAAACAAAACAAGGCGAAAGGAATAGAGGTGAAGTAACCAAAGTTACAAAAAATCATTTTAATGGCAATCCTGAGGATTGGAGAGTTTTGAAAATTTTAAGTCACTCAGAGACACCAACTTGAGCAACTTGAAAAACTGACGAAAACACTACTATACAGATAAGTAGATAAGACTAAACTCGCGTGAACTTAATGAGAACTTCAGAATATAAACAGGAGTTTAATAAATATCAACGTAATTATTGTTCTTTATAGCAGAGTGTAGGGTGCTATAGAGGGATAATCCCTGTTCTCTCTTTTTGCGTCATATGAACCGAATCGAGAATATCGATGGTAAAATTTAAGTAACGCGTTCTTATCTTAGCCCGAAAATCCTCCAGGAAAGAAATTTTCGTATTAGGTATTTTATGATAACTAAATCAATTTAGTTTCATAAAGTTGAAACTGCTCTCTCGGTATCTCTTCTCAACTCTAGTTCTAGGAAAAGTTTAAAATTTCTCGAATTCACGAAAACGGTGAAAGGGTCAGCTTGAGCGCCGCTCTAATTTTTTTAATGTTACAGTAATATAAAAAACTGAAGCGTAAATGCGAGCCTATGCAGATTAAATTGTAATGGTGTGTGAATATCTTGTGTACCATTCTAACAAGAGGTTTGACGGAATCCTTCTGAATGTGTTTGCGAAGTATTAATACAAATTCTGTGTATCATGATTAATGATTGATCAATTCGTTGGCCTTTTCGTGCTTCTTGTTAATAAATTTTAACTCAAGCATCAGAAACAGGCTATAACCAGAGAAAAAATAAAATAAGGTTTGATATTGTGATCGTAGCAGGACTATCATTCGAAATGAGGATCACCAAGTAACTGATATATGTCTGCAAACTCTTTGTGTGCTTGACTGGTGGGGTCACTTATGGGATACATCGGTGGGAAAATGAAACGAAAGTATTGCGATGGTCCAGGCAGCTAACAATAATTAGACGACGCGTCGGAGGATGGTGTAGAAGCAAAACTGTCCTTAGTAAACTAAATAAACTAGTGATGGAGGTCTAAGTGAGGACTGAACTGGTTATATCAATGTCATTAACGGCGGTCAAAGAAACTTTGTAACAATTTCTATATCAATAACTTAACACCAAATAAATAGTAATACAATTTAAACCAATCGGCGAGCCATTTTGACAACAACACCATAAACTTCATCACTGTTTAAGTCACACAAAGATTCACTTAATTCACATCCCTTCTCTGTAACAAGTGTTAATTTTAAATAAATACTAAAAATTTTGTACATATGTATTGGCCCTTTGCTTCAGACCCAGAGCTTGGTGACCACCAAGCCAGCCAAAGATATTTTCATGACGCTAGGCAGCCATGTTTATATTCGCAATAGTGATGTTGCCTCTTGTTGCTCCCAATATTAGCCTCAGAGATTTAGGTTTGGAGTGCTATTAAACCCAACAGCTGCCGCTTGGCTCTATCATGGGGAAACCAGTTTATGTCTGTATTGTTTCAATAAATATTAACATGCGATTTAAATCCCCAGTGATAATAAGCAGGCACAATTAAAAACAAACTAGGGAAGAACAATTTTTTCCCAAAAAAAGTCTTAGCTGAGATAAAATAATCCTATCCTTTGTATATATCCTTTGTAAAGGGATAGTGAAAGTCTATGCTAAATTTCGTTCTTACCCATTTGGTCCTTTCGCATTATCTTTCACTTAAAAGCATACCAAATAGCACTTGGAATTACAACAAGCACTTTAAAAATTGTTTTTAAATTAAACCATTAAAATATAAATGCATGCAAAGAATTATTTATATAATTACAGATTACATTTTTTGATATAACTATTAATATCAGCCTATAAATAATGATGACTTCCTGGTTGATTTCAACCATGGCAGTAAACTCTCATTGTGCATATATATTATAGAGCTCTCTGATCACATAGATCATCTTTAATCTTCCCACATGTTACGCATTAGCAATGAGATTGAACTCTCTTTTGCCATCCTGTCACATCTAAGATACTTCAATAAAATCAAAGATTACTACAACCCGTTGGTGGCGATGCTGGGTTGCACCCTTTCTAGTTTCTTGATACTTTTTTTCTTAACAAGCATCAAAGCACATCACAACCCCAGGCAGCGGTAAGTCTGCACCAGCAGCAACATTGCTCTTTTAATTTTAACACTTAATGATTACTCACATAATCTATCAGTTTTCAGTGACAGATATGTGCGAGCATGTTTCACTACAAGATAGAAAAAAAAGGTATAAGAGGAACTGAACCTTCCTGCACTATGAGATATGGAACATAATACAACCATGCCCATAAACCACTAATTTGTGTTTGCGCAAAACTCTCAAGAAAAATATTCATATACAACTGTTTTTTCCAGGATTTATACTGCACATGTGTAATAAGTATCATAGCAGATAGAGGCAGGAGTGGCTGGGTTCCTGTTGACATGGTCGAAATCACCCATGAGGACATCACATAGAAGTCTTTACTGAAGATAGTGTGATTTTACAACCATTTCAATTAAGATCTATAATGTGGCCTTTGAGGCCTCAGAATATATTTATTCATACCATATCTAGCCCAAATACGAGGTTGAATCCCACTGCATTCACGAATCAAAATAGGAAAATTAGGATTTTCTTTCTTGATGTTTACATAGTTCTTCTGAATGAATTCTCTGAAACACAACAGTAATTAACATAAAACTCATTTTGAAACTTAAATAAAAATCTGTAATCTACTTGAATTATTCATCATGCTGAGAAGAAAGTTGAGAAACAAAATAAATAGTATTTATATTTTGATAAGATAGAGAAGAGCTATTACAGTAAAACACACATACATTAGGTGATAAATATAGCATGTATAAATATATATATTTACAGTGCCGACCCTGCCTTTGAAGTCAAGGGTCGCACGGCAGAATCTCAGTAGGAGCAAACTGTCTTTAGCAAAAATCCTACCTATGGAGAGCCCTATGTCCAGCAGTGAACTATTTACATTCTGTTAAAATTACTATTTATATGACAATGAAATTTTACTAGTACGATACATATGACAGACTTGTTTATTACTATGTAAAGGTACATTTTAAATAACATTTGTAATTTTTAAGAAAGCAATTACAGGTTAGAGAATAAGATTTATGTAATCGAATACCGTACCTTACTCCAGCAGATTGTTTGCTTGTCTGGCATAAGTGAATTCTTAATTCTTTAAGAGGTCCTCCAAAGCGAATCGCCGACATTTTTAAACTATGAATATTATAAATTGAATTATAGTTAATATAAATACAGTTCGATATTTAATTTGTTTCAAAACGTTGAAATTTAACACAGATTTCAAAAATAAAACTGAATTGACATTGACAGATGAATAGTGATGTCCATAGAGTATAGTGATAATATTGATTACTACATTGCCAAAGAGTATACAAATAGGCTGACCTGCAGATATTTTGTTACATTTACGTTGCTCACTTGGGATGGGTAGCTGTATAAGAAGGCACGTCAGAGTTCCTGCGCGCCTTGAAGAGGGAGAGCGGCATGGCATCTTTTTTCCCTAGGATGGCCTCACTCTTACTCAAAAGAGTAGAACTACGTAGAAGTAATCGGAGAAGAGCTCGGAGAAAGCTCACTTAAACGAACATCTATGGAATCTTATGCCTTAGAAAATTGTAGACGTAGTATATGTATAGGTAAGTATATACATAGATCTTGGTATATAATATACACCTGTATCAGTAATTTCGAGCATTATCACAGAGTACATTAAGGCCATTACTAATTACACCATGTTAAATTTTCATCTAATGAGTAATGATTTTATAACACAAAAAGAGGATTATAAACGCGGTGATAACAAAATGTAAACAAATACTTTAAAATGAAAGAAAAACGTTTTGTTTAATCCGTTGAATTAGGATCCTGTCAGAATTGCTTATGTCCTCTGTGGACCCCATGCATAGAGGTTAGATCTGCGATATCTATTGAAGTTATTATATTTTGTTTTCGTTTGTCTACAAAAATATAGAAGTATTGTAAACATGAAATTCATGTTAGTTGTAACTGTGCCCTCTGCTCTTACTTGTTCTACCTGCTCGTAAGTCATTAGCTAATTAAGTAAAATATTTAATTAGCTAATGAATTACTCCTATGTTTCTACCTACTACGCGATTAAAAATAAAAATAGAACCGGCTGTTGACTAATTGCAGACGGTTTCTACGATCCGCAAATATGATTTGCAATTTTTTTACTTTGAAATAAAAAAGTTACGTTTACTCATTCCATATATCTGATAATAATGCAGAAATTAGTAAAGTAAAATTAAACTGAAGAATTAAATATAACTGTAATAAGAATTAGTTTTAATCAATTTGATTTTTCAGCTATTAATGTCTCTACGGGAAATGCTCAAAAAGCATACATCACTGCAGGCAATGACACCGGTTTATGTCGGGCTCTTACGGCCGAAATCTCCACGGAAAATAGTTACACGCTGTTGGCCCTGCGGCCTTTACAGCTTCGGCTATACTCTTTTAAACAGCAAAAATTTATTTCCGTTTTTATTTTTCTAAACAAATTCGGTTTTGAATTTTTTGCGAATATATTATACAAAACGAAATTCAGTTCAACATACACAGTTATGATGTCATAAAGCACAACAATATTTTAATTGGACTGATTGTTTTTTAAATTAACTGGGCCTTGCAACATAAAATAAACCATCTTATCAAGCCAAAATCAAAGATGCTTTTTGAAATATATGAGATATGCAAGTATCAATAGTCACTGGCCCTTAGGAAATGAACACTTCTATATATTTAACAATTTAATGTAAGTAATTCTCAATCCATCAATTTGTTTTTGTACATAAAATCTGAGTACAAACATTTTTATGACTTTATATCTCAATGTTATTAAAAGCATATTTCAAAAAAAAACTATTTTGCTTATGTTAGATGTATTAAAATCATGAGGAAGAAGGTATAGATAGGTTATCTACATGATATTGGACTTTCACAAATGGCATACTAAGGCCCACATAATTACCTAATATGGTAATGTCTCTCGTATATTAGATAACACGTGGAAGTAGGACGGCTAGTCTTTATCTATCACACTTGATCAAAGGGGTATTTTTTGTTGCACCTGACATTTTCTGAAAGCAATATTTTACGAATTTCATGGTCGATTTGTAAAAAATATTTAATAATGCTTAGAAATAAAACTTACAATGATATGTGAATCCTTGACTTTTAGAACTTTCTTTTATAGTTTGTGCAGTATCTCACACACACGACGGCAATTTCAGTTGTTAGGATACACAATCAAACAACCTGTTTTTATGTGCCATTCGCGTTGCGCTTATAACCTATCTACCCCTTTTTACTTATAATATCATTGATCAATAGCATATTGACAGCAGATTACAGGTTAATATTTTCGAAAATTTTCAAATAAAAACCATAATTTTTTTTGATCTGAACAATAATTATGCCATGAAATTTTAAAATATGTCTATCATATTTTTAAGTGTTTATGACAATCACAGATATTGCTTTTGTTACATCATCAATTGAATTTTATAATCTAAATTTTAAGAAAAAAGAGCAAAGTATATGCAAAAAAATGTACCAGATCGTTTTAATACTATATTATAGTAATGACATGTACATTAAACCATTCTATTTATTTGACACTCGGTTTGAGCTCGTGGTAAATATAAAATATATGGTTGTAAGTTATATTATGCAATACCTACCATTGACATTGGTGTATTTGAAAATCAAAACAAAAATTCTAAGTTTTAATCATTAAAAAGGAATATCATTAACATGTATATACATATTTACATCAGTTTATGTTATAATGTTGTCATTTCAAAATCAAATTAAAGAAACACTTTTAATTAAAAAAAATAATGACAACCTATGTATAAATTTATACAATATTTTTAACTCTGAGATTAGATAATCATATATTCAAGATTAATTTCAAACAAAATAAGTATTACCAGTTTATGAAATCACGTAGCATTCTGAGATACTATTATTAAACAAATATAATTTTTTTTTAAATTATTCATTCAAAACAGATAGACAAAACCAATCTAAGTGTTTTATTATTTTTTGTACATAGTGATATAAATTTGATCGCTTAAAAAATAAAAAAAGTATGAGGAAGCTGCCTAATATTTCCTACACTTCCTGTTACCATTTGGTGTTATGCAAATCACAAGGCTTGACACTGACACACTTTGCAAGGAAAAATCTTTAACTATTCCTACAAGTATGAATTTATAAAGATTGTAAAAGAGATAGGGTTAATTTCTTATGAGTTCTTGAACATTGTATGAAAAGGTAAATAAGTATTCATTAAATTACATAAGATGGATAAAAAATTGTTTCTAGAAATGAAATTTGTCATTAGCATGTTACATAGTGACGAATTAAGAAGAAAATCAGTAAGTAACTCTTGAACTTACAAAAACTTTGTGAATAACAGAATACACAACAAACACTGTAGATTATGTTCATATTTTTCTATTTATATTTGAAATGAAGAAGTTAAAATTTTTTAGAAAAGGGGGCGCAACAATCCTACTAAATTTATCTAATGGACAAGTAGCTCAAGAGCATTATACAGTTGAGTAATAAATAAAAACAAAACCACTGTTCTGTACCAAGCAAAGTCTCCACTTCATAGTCTTAGTCCACATGTAGACTTTACAATCATCCACTGCACGATTTAGTCAGCTACATAATTCGAAGACAACTATGATAGCAACCCACTCGACAGTACACAGTTCGAGACTGTAATGAAAGAAGCGAGATAGGAGTAGTGCTATGTACATTCCGAGTGCTCCAACAAAATGTTGATCTTGTACTTCCGCTTCTGCATAGACTTTGTGTACCCTCGCTTCGTGCTGTAAGTAGTAGTTGGGTATCAGCTAGCCAGACGCTGGCTCTAGGGCTTTTACCCCATCTGCAGTCAACCCCTGTTTCTGGCACCATTCGACAAAATCATCGATGAGTACTGGCCACGCTCCTTCCGCATCGTAGTTGCTCATCCCGTCGTCGATTTGGGTCGCGAAGTCTAGTAGAAGATTCCATGTGTCTTTCGGTATGGATCTTTTATGGTGCTCCTGAAATGTTTTCATATTTATATTGTTAACTTTATTTTTTCATATGTTCCTTTAATACATAATTAAAATGTACACTATTTTAATAAAGAAAATATATTTTATACAGAACATTTTCAAATTGTTGTCTGGCATGATATTACTTTATAACAGTTAAATAATGTTTGAATTTAAATTTTATATGGTGAAATGTAAAGCAAATTAAATATTAATTGTGAAACTAGTACAAGCACTAAACGAAATATGTTTCAATGGATTTCCTGTAAAAATGATCTTGGTCAATATTTAGAATTTCAACTCTGACCATAATAAGTGCGAATTTCCCTTAAAATTACTACATTCGAAATCTCATACCTTTAAAGATAAATATCAATAAGTAAAAACATCTACTCTAGCTGTTGGAGGCAGAGGGAGGGATTATGAATTCTCACAAAAAAGGTGTAGTAAAGCTTTGTATATCTAGATAGTTTATATTAAAAAATTCAATGCAAAATTAATTAAATAAATACATAATTATGTATAGATCTAGAAACATAAAGTTAGATAATATTAGATAATACATTACAAGGCTACAAACAACTTTAAATTAGCTTGATAAGGTTAAGATTTTATTATTAAAAGTATATATAAAAATCCTTAAAATTGTATTAAGCCATGGTAGTTGAGTGGTTACGTTAGAGAATCTGCCCACAAATCGGGAGATGAGAGTTCCATCCCCTATGTTAAAGGCTCATACCAAAGAGTTTTTCGAAACTTATAGATGATTATTTTCATAGTCTTAAGCACAGTGACAGGCTCATTGCCTGTCACAATGTTATAAAATAGCCTCAGGTTGGTTTAAAAGATAAACCTCTAAACCAGACCTGACTACTCCAGTAGTGGGTAAGCTGTGGAGAGAGCTTATTTACATATTTAGTAAAAACCTTTTTTTATTATTTAATTATCCTCCTGATAGAACCTAATAGAAATTATTCTGTATAATCATATAAGAGTTATAACCAACTAAGTAACTGCAGGATGTCAAGGTGCAAGGGTTCTTTGTGCAGTTTAAGCCTGTTAACTGGCTTGTCAATGCAAAATATTATTAAAAATTGTATGTGTTGTGTATGTCTCTATAAACATAATCAGATATGAATTGTACAGAATTACATTTTTAACTTATATTTAAAAAAGCAAAAGTTCAAGTGACAATAATGTAGACATTATACTGTTTTTAATCAATTTCTCAATTTAATTTATGTTTTGTCAAATTGTTTGCAAACAACCTAGAAATTGAGATATCTGTAGTTTAATTTCTATTATAAACAAATTGTTCTGTTTTTGAGTGCATAATGGTTGTTAGCAGAACACCCTTTTGTTAAGCTGAGTTGTGCTAGTTGGGAATCTGTAATCTGTGACTAACAGACTCAAGCCAAGGCCAAGGACTCAGGGATAGGCCTGTATGGATGATAGGCTTGAGTTCAGTAATAAATTTTTGAAAGAAATGAGCTATTATAAAATATCATTGCCATAATGTTGTTTGACAAGTGCATTATTGAGATACTGCATTTTTATATAACAATTGGTCTTTGAGACCGATTTTCAACCCAGAGGGTCTTATATCTCAATAAATTTAATATGGTGTCACTCTCAGCTAGTCTTATTAATTTAACAATACATAGTGATTTCTAATTTAAGAATTATTTAAGTGTAAAATCTGGTGGCAACCTACTTGCCAAACAGAGACTTTGGCAAATTTTTCTGATCACCTCAAATGATAATACAATTTATTAATAATAAATAACTGTGACAACACAGTTTGTTTTGATTATAAATTACTTTTATTCTTTCAGATGCAAATTCTCTTGCAGGTCTACAATTACAATTTTTACAGTGAATTTTTTATAAAAGTGAAAAAAATAAGTAGCAGCCTGCTAATGCTCACAGCTGGCTAAAGGCCTTCTCTCATATACTTTTGAAATAGTTTGGAGCCAGGTGGTGTCTGCCACACAGCTCCAATGCGGGTTGGCAGCACTTGAAATATCTTTTAACCATTTGAGGAGTCTAAAACATTCTGGAGGTCGAACCCAGGTTACTTGAATATTGTGATGTTTCAGCAAGCGCCCTAAGTAGGCTACCAGAACTTTCTTTGTAGTATATAATATTTACAATAAAACATCCACATGTATATTTCGTAAAATTATAACCCACCATGAGAAATTTACACCAAGCCTCTAAGAATTTAAACCTCCCCCGGAGTACAATATTCCAATATGCCACCGCCATATCTAGATCTAAACCTTTCTGTCCAGGATTCTTGGCATAATTAAAAGTAAAATGATAAAAGTCTTTAAATTTGTTTGGATCTTTGATATCCAATTCTAGTGTGGGCAGTTTTGTTTTTAATTTATCTATGCTGTCTATACCAAGTTCTATAACACCAGTTGTAAATTCTTCTTTAGTGAACTCGCATTGCACTGCCGCTTTGCACTTCCACGCTATTATAAGTACTAAAATTGATTCAGGACTAAGGTTTAGATCATCTAGGAACTTCATAACACCATCTACAGTTATCTTATCATTTTCTTGTTGGTCTCTGTACTTGTTGAAAAGTTGTTCAACCTTTTTTCTATCCACTGCAGATTTGACAGGGTCTTTGTAATAGGCTTCAGGGTTCTGAAAATAGTTGTCACTGGCTAAGTCTAGTTTCCAATCGTTCTGCGATAGGCAATATATGGCTGTACTCTCACTCGTCTGTGTGAATGCGACGAACTTCTTAACTTTATCTCTCTGTGATGATTTTAATTTATTCTGAAAAGAAAACGCAGTAACGTCATAACCTCAGAATATTGTATAACTGTCAAATGCCTAGCGCTAATAAAATTTTTAAAGAGATTCTATTTTGTAACAACATAGCTAATGTTGACTTTATGACGATTGTTACAAACCATTTTCGTGAGATTATTGTTATTTCTAGTAATGACTTTCACTAGTATCACTATTATTTCGACATTAGAACTAAAATCACAGATTATAATGAAAAATCAAAAATGAAACATACAATCATAGACAATTTTAAT
Organism: Bhutanitis thaidina; assembly: GCA_029286595.1. NCBI lineage: Eukaryota > Metazoa > Arthropoda > Insecta > Lepidoptera > Papilionidae > Bhutanitis > Bhutanitis thaidina. The sequence continues at coordinate 9,895,319 of JAGSMS010000018.1, forward strand.
GTTACCATATAAAAGTAATATTTTCTTTTCATTTATTTCAAATTACACCAGCCTTTGCTCATATTCTTTCTAAACAACTGGCCGATTTCAACCACGGTGACAATACGTTCACACGCTTTTGCCCTTCCATATCCGATTTAACGCTTATGCGAAGATCGGAAGCTGGGTCAGATCCAGATTTTGCATAAAAATGGAATTCGGCTGGGATTCGAAGGACCTAGAACCCAAGGCTCACAGTCAAGTACGTTAACCACTAAGCCATGCAGTCGTCAAGCAAACAACTATTAAGGTAATCACATTTTTTAGATAATCGATTCATTCAAGAGGCCAACTCTTTGGAATGTTCTGAATATTTTACTGTGTATCCTTTTCACACTAAATTAGGATAAGAAGAAAGAGCATTTTTTATGTTATATGGGCGGAGCCAGCTTAGTTCACTGAAGCGGACATATCCCTCTTATTCGACACAAGTTTTTAATGCTATCTCCTCTGTAAGTAATTATCCGATTTCTACTTGGACACCAAGTGCGACAAAGCAAAGATTAATTTTCATGATTTATTGAGCTCAGTAGTAGAAGATAACAGATTCAGTAACAGTTCAAAAAATATTATGTTATAGTCTTTGGTTCAAAGTGTTTTGGAAGTAGCAACAACTTTTTAATTACAGTATGGTACTAAAGTGGTTATATTATTTTACTGAATAAAATTCATCACTGAATTTACTGAATAACGTTTGGTTCATTTAGAAATAATCACATGGCTGTATGGAATGGCCTAAGATTCAACAGCAACAATCACTATCTTAATCTGTGAAAATCAGCTGTTTTTGACAGACATAGAAACTGAAGAAAAACCATAACAAACAGGTTACAAACAAGAGCAACCATTAACTTTTTAAATTCGCTGTTGTTAGAAATGCATAAGATTATAAAAAGTCACTTTGTACCAACTTATTACCTGTACAGGACATTAAAAACTGTTTATCCACGAGTGAGATTTGCGCCTAGTCCTACTGGTTATTTGCATTTGGGTGGCTTAAGAACTGCTCTTTATAATTATTTATTTGCAAAATCACGAGGAGGTGTATTTATTTTACGAATAGAGGATACAGATCAGACCAGAAAAGTTGCGGGTTCTGTTGATGCTCTCGTAAATGATTTAAATTGGGTTGGTGTGGAGTATGCTGAGGGACCGGGGAGAGAAGGCCGATATGGACCCTATATACAAAGTGAACGCTTAGGAATTTATCGGTAAATATAATATTATTAGCTCAAACTAGAAAAATAAGTTACTTTGGTAGTCTGCTGTTTACAGGGAAATAATTCACTTTGCACCTTTAAATACTTTACTGCTGGTTATAGTCCTCTCTTCTACCTTCGACTACCGCATATCCTTCAACTTGGGTTGAAGGATATGCGGCACTCGGCATACTTGCCTCCTGCCAGCTAATGATTGGGTTTTTGGTCAACTATCTAATCAATTCCTTAATTGATGATTATAGTACTTTTGGTGCTAAATTTTCCTAAATAAGTGGCGGTTCATAGTTTAGTAATTTTTGTTAAATTTTGCCAGTATGGCTCGATTAACTTTAACCAATCAACTGGATAGTTGGACACTATAGTTGTATAATGGCTAAGAATGTTTATTTAATGCATATATGTGTATATATGACATTGATCAGTGTGCAAGATACAAAAGTCCTTGTACGAGACTGGACATCTTTGGAACTCTCTGAAGCTGGCAACCTTGGTTGTTAATAAACTTTTTTTATGGATTGATTTGATAAACAAGCTAACAGTCTACCTGATAATGAGTGGTTACTGCAGCTCATGGACACCTGGAAACAACTTCAACCAAAGATGGGTCGTCACCCATGAGGTCTAAGACGGAATGCCTCACTGCCTGTAATTATACAGGCTCTGTATACCTCTGAAACTGAAACACAGCAGTTATTACACAACTCTTTGGCAGTATAGAGGGAAAGTGTGTGGTGCCTAAACGGATAACTCCTAGGCAGAGAAGGAATTTACAGCCTAGTGAAGGAGTGTAGGATTTAACTGTGATATAAATTGTTCTATAAGATATCATAATTGGCAACTGACACAGGATTGTCACTAACATGACCTCATCTCAAATAGGGTATTTAAGGTGAGGTCATGTTAAAAAACTATGCATGATTAAATTTTTTTAATATAGTTGGCATAAGTATAACAATTGTTACAGTTTCATATAAAATATGTATGGGTCTCTGTCTGTCTGTCCGTTTGTCCATCAAGTCTCTTTTCACAGGAATAACTTGATTATCTGTCAAGTTAGAATTTCGATACATTTTATACAGTCTATGATCTCTTATTCCTTTATAAAATTCCACACAACAAGCCCACATACAAGCCTGTCACTATATAGTTATAGTGAGCTATAGTTATAGCACACAAAGTGAGCTTGTCACAAGCTCATTTTGGCAAAGCCAAATAAAGTTAGTGATTATAATAGCGACAGAAAGCCTTATGTCTATAAGCCAAGTATCTTGGTTTTAATTATCCCAAGACTGCATATAAACAAATTTATCTGTGTGTAGAATTGTCCGAGGATTTTTGTTAAGTTGTCGTTGACGTAGGGTCCGCCAGTTTGCTTCAAAAATGTTGAAAATGTCAGGAGGATTCTCTGGGTGAGGACCCAGGGAATCCTCTGCTGAACATAGGTCTCTCCAACAAGTGTCAGCAAAGTCGGCGTAAGTCTTGACGTGTTGAAATAATTAAATTCCCATTTCTCTTTGACACGAGAAAGGATACAATTCTTGGAAGGTTTGCCCATACTCATCACGTTGCTCCCCATCACTCCCCATCACTCCCCATCCCTTGTCTTTGGTTCGGCAGGGTCGGATGGATATTCCGCAATCATTCGGCCGCCAGAGCCTCGTTTGTTGGCTATCAGGGTGTGCCCCACATGCAGGGGAGGTTGACGTTTAGGAGAGAGATAGTATACTTCCATCTTACGCCCCTTTTTCATTTATTGGTTGCTTTATTTTAATAGGATTGGAAAATATTTCCCAGGGAACATATAGCCAAGTTGCTGGATAACGGAACAGCATACCATTGTTTCTGTACGGAGAGGCGGTTGAACATCTTACGAAGGGACGCTGCGAGATCGCAACGGGTCCCTAAGTACGATAATCGGTGTCGGAATCTGTCACCGCAAGAAGTTAAAGAAAAGATTAAATCTGGGAATCCGTATTGTATTAGATTCAAGGTGATTTTTTGATGTTATTATTTTTCACGTGGTAGAGTCAAGCGACAGCCTTTGTTGTTGCTCGAATGGGCCGGCTCGACCAGGGTAGTACCACGGCCTCGCAAAATACCGGCATGAAGTAGAGGCATCTTGTACTTCTGCGTTTCGTTCGGTAAGTGAGGTAACCGGATGCCCACACCCCCTCCCTATTCCCCTCCTCTTCCCTCGCATCTCCCAAATATTCTTAACGACCGGCAACGCACCTGCAGCATCTGTGGTGTTGCAGATGTATGTGGGCGACGGTAAGCACTTACCATCAGGTGAACCGGTTGATCGTTTGCCGCCTATACAAAAAATAAAATAAAAAAAAACATTTATTATTTATGCAAGTGTCGTTTGTTTACGGCGAAAGAGTATCTTCCATCCCATTTCAAGCCGTCGTGATCGTAAAAGTAGTAGAGGAAATGCTAAAATAATATAAAGGCCTCCGACAGATGGCGGAATAATAGTCTCAAGTACGCAACATTCAGCCAGGTGCGATTGTCTGGTACTGTGATCGCCAAACCGCCTGCTAAATGTGGTTGATACAACTCCTTCCATCGGGTGAGGTTACGGCCCCGTTATTTAATGGCATAGGTGTGACTATCGATCTAACAGTCCATATGATGGTTAAGGCCAAAGTGAACAGACACCATCTAGGCAAACGTGTACCATCCTAGGCCTCATCTTCGCCTTCCATTGTCAAACGTAGGCCTATTTGTTCATAAAAAAAAAGTGGCTACTCCAGTCCATGGACTTCATTCGAATAAGGTTACAGGTGCGATGACATTACACACACATACACACACTGAAGACTAAGATGCAATGTCTTAATTATAGTGGTTCTCTATACCATTAAAGGTGGCTCCTAGACAGACAAGAAATCCTTCCACATTCTGTGGATTGTTTTGCTTTATAACTTGCTAATAAAAAAAAAATAACAATTACAGTTGACATCCGACTGCCAGTACTTCGAAGACATAGTTTTTGGTAACATAGCCTATGACGTTTCTCTTAACGAAGGCGATCCGGTGATGATGAAGGGCGATGGTTACCCCACGTACCATTTCGCCAATGTGGTCGACGACCACTTAATGGGCATCACACATGTACTGCGTGGTGTGGAGTGGCAGATTTCTACCACGAAACATTTGTTACTTTATAGGTGAGTATCATTAGGGTGAGTATGGAAAATTCTTTCACTTCTATTGATGATACTTAGAAAGGAATATGCCCTGCACTGAGAATCAACTATTGAATTGTGCTAAGCATTGACATTATGACAAATGATATTTAAATTTCTTATAAAGGTTCTCAGATAAAGTATGGGATTATAAATGGCGCCCCTTTTGTCCTCTGCACATTGCACACCATCACTGCCTCGGTAAAATTAATTAATTTTGGACCTTTACAGTTACTGTAAGCTTGTGAATTTGGTATAAAACTGTAGCTTTTGTATGTTCTTCTTACTAATTTACTTAAATTCATATAAAAAAAACGTATTGTCGCATGCACAGTTATAAAGTTATAACGAAAAATAACGAAATGTAGTATGCTGACGGTACAGACTCGATGATCCGCCATCTATAATCTCACATTTGCACGAGTAGCAGAATAAATAACTTAAATGTTCTTATATCTATAGTTTATTATCATTTGTCTACTTAGAGCTTTTGGTTGGACGCCCCCGGAGTTCGGACATCTGCCTCTGATTGTGAACTCCGATGGTACAAAACTGAGTAAGAGGCAGAGCGACGTGAGGGTGGAGGACTACAGGAGAAGCGGTGCGTATAGTTTTGTAAACGGTCACTATTTTTGTGTGCTATTGTTTTGTTTAAGCACACCTATCATCTATAGGGATGAGCAGCGATTACGAATTTCCGTTTAGCACGATTCAGCGATGGAAAGAAAGTAACGCATGGCATACCACGTCGCCAAGTTGGTCACGAGTAGGTTTTTTCCCTTAGCTGTCTCTTACGAAGGAAAAGGGGTTGCAGTTTCTTACGTACTAACTCTATTTAGAACGGAGTCTGAATGAAGTACATAATTGGATATTACACCTGGAACAATGACTTGTCTTGTGTGAGAATAAAACTCTATATCTAACGCTTCTGCGCATACTGAGTCTTGAATACTTTTAAATACATGTTGGATGTGACCTTATTGACATGTAATAAAATATTTGTTAAACCTTTTTTCAAACAAATTAAATAACCTTATATACCAAAAAAAAAACGCAAGAGCTATTCGTCATGACTAATAGTTTATTGACCTCAAGAACCGCGACCTCGCAGAATTTCATTGTCGGCATGTCAGAGACTTCAAACGCGAGCGTCGACAAGGTGTTTAACCTGGGTGTCGTTGGTCTTGTTAACTATAAGCCTTAATATATCTTGTGTCAAAATAACGAGAACTAAAAAAAATCCTGTAACTATACTACTGTACTTATATAACTGATATTTGGTTCGAGTCCTTAAATTGATTGTCGTAACGTCGCATTCATTCTGTATTTTAAATTTGGAAGAGGAGTTTGCCATGAGGCGACTAAGAGAAAAGCCCTGAAAATTTTATGGAAATCCCCGAGCGACTCGAAAGCGAACGTTAGCCATGTATACCGTTTTATTTCGTATAACGTCGAAAAGTGGTTTGCTCGTTTGCTTAGTCAAGTCGTAACAAAAAGAAACCCGTAATCTCTCTTTTTATGGGAAACGTTGCAAACGAGCAAGCGCGTCACCTGATGGTAAGTGTTTATCAAGACCCACGTACGAGTACATCTGCAACACCAGAGGAGCTACAGATGCGTTGCCGGCCTTTAAGGATATATGGGAAGCGGGAGGGGAGGAAGTGGTGGAGGGGGCCTCCGGTTACATCACTCACCGAAGGAAACGCAGAAGCACAAGGTGTCTCTACTTCAGTCCGGTATTTTGCGAGGCCGTGGTACTACCCTGGTCGAGCCGGCCCAGTCGAGCAACAACAAAGGCTGCCGCTTGGCTCTACCACGTACACAAAGGGGTATGAGTGACAGGCGAGAGTTAAGTGGTTGAATTCTTTGATCAGTGATTGACTTATTTAAATACGATGTTCAGGCATTTTTCCGTTGGCTCTCGTTAATTACATCACACTATCTGGCGGCGGATTTGATCATGTCGTCGGCGAAGGAGTTCGACTCAAGACCATGGAGGAATTAACTAAAGAGGTAAATTTTGTTTCTGTTCATATCTCGAATGACAGAATTTCCATTTTCGTATTTGTTTAAAGACTTAGAACTGAACAGTTATATAGAGGATATGTGTAGCTCGCCAACCTCCACTGGAGCAACGTGGCGGGACGCTTTCAGGCTCCAAAACCCTCTCAGATATTTGGCAAGGAGGCCTTTGGCCTACAGTTGGAATTTACGGGCTGCCATTTTACATTTTTCTTTTACACGAAAATACAAAATTGAAACTAAGAATAAAATAGAATATTCATTGTCGCAGATGTTAGTATTACCATGTGCACTGAATTGACAACGGTCATTGTTGGGTTCACGCAGAACTTCGCACTGGTGATGCTGCTACTCAACACCAGCCTGTGGGATTTTGGCTTCGACAAATTCCAATGGATATTCGACAGAGCCACGTTATTATATACTGATTGATTTCAATACACGAGTAATCTTTTTTCTTCAATTACTACAAAACAATAAACATAAAGTTCCAGGTAAACAGAATCTTGTCGCATCCGAGCCGTCTAAATCGGGATTTATTAGAAGAGTGCAACAGGTTGGAAATAAAGAGACAGCTGCAGGAGGAAGAACTATCGGAGGGATTAGTGAACAATTTACAGGAGTTAATAAAAAAAACCTACCCGGAGCTGAACTTAAACGTGTCGAAAGAACATATAAGGAATGTTCTACAGTGGGCTACAACGAGGATAACCAGAATAGAGGAATTGGCTTCATCCAAATTTGGGTTCCTATGGATTCTGCCGTCAGCAAATCAAATAGAAATAAATGAAGAATTGTTGGAGAAATTAATTAAAAACCTGGAGAATGTGGAAAATTTTGACGAAGAATCTTTGAAAGATCACTTGAGGAGGTTCTCGGCGGCGAACGACGTAAAGTTTCCTGCGCTGATGAAAATGTTACGCTCGCTCCTAAGCGGGCTGAAGGAAGGACCCGGTGTCGCTGAGATGATGCATTTGTTAGGAAAGAGGCAATCTTTGGATAGAATAAAGGCTGTTATGCGATAATTCATTTGTGTCCATTATTTTTCCTTTTTACTCGACCGTGACTCATTTAAGAGACTAGTAATTTTAGTAGATATGCAATCTTTCTGCGCATACAATTTAAATAGAGAACCCTCTTTAGTAAAATTTCCTTTACGCCTATGGTCACATTAATGTGACAAACGGATAAAGCGGCTTTTGCTGCTGCTCGAATGGGCCGGCTCGAACGGGTTGGTACCGCGGCCTCGCAGAATACCGGCGTGAAGTAGAGGCATCTTGTGCTTCTGCGTTTCGTTCGGTGAGTGAGGTAGCCGGAGGGCCACTTCCTCTCCCTACCCACCTCCTCTCCCTACCCACCTCCTCTCCCTACCTCCTATCTCCCAAATACCCTAAAAGGCCGGCAACTTACCTGCAGCATCTCTGGTGTTGGAGATGTGACGGCGATGCTAAACACTTATTATCAGGTGAACCGCTTACTCGTTTGCCGCCTTTCCTATAAAAGAAATGGCGCTGACTCTAGCTGATGGCGAAAAATACGTCCTAATATATTATATTAGGTCGTATCCTAATATATTATATTAGGTCGTATTTATATGCACGTATTTATATTTCAGCAGAAATTGTTATATTACTCGAAAATATTAAGAGAGGACCGTCTGGATTTCGATGCATCGGTCCCGATTCGGATAACGGTCACTTCTATATGTCGGCTTCTATATATTCGCCGCGTTCCGAATAACTGTCTTCAATATCAGATCGAAAATCAATTGACTTTGGTGGCCAATAGCTTTTAGCTTTGAAAAATAAAATGTTGATTTGGTCTCTATTGCATCCCTAAACACCTAATTTATTAAAATGTATATTATATACGCGGCTCTGCGTCATTACAGTTTCGTTAACTCTTTAGACAGAATCAACCAAATTTTGGTATTTTCTTTATTACTCACCCTCGCTGTCCTATACTTTATTCCCTACTTGAAAGAAAGAAAGACACTTATTTATTTGGCAATCACACAACAAAACACAAAATAAAAAACAAATTAAATAAACAAAAAAAAAAACAAAAAATGAAAAAGATTATTTTGTAGTTGTGCGCTGTCAAAAAGGTTCCCGTCTCAGTGATATCACAGCACTGTTTTTCAGTCGGGTTCTTCATTGACTTCACGAACAACCAGACAAGTATATATAAAAAAAAGCATTATTAGTAAAAAACAAGACAAGACTACGTATAGTTACGTTTCTATGAAGTGAATTCAAATGACACGCGAACAAGGCCGAGCATCGCTGGCATATTATAAAGGTATCATATCGAGGTATGATACCTTTTGATACCTTTACTTTGATTTTGTCAGAGTATGCGTATAATATGAGAGGCACGTATATTAAAAATAAATCGTGATTACAGTAGTACTAGCTACTTCGGTTGGCAAAACCTTGTAACGATGTTTCCTTTTCTATTTGCAAAAACTTATTCAAGCATTCATCCATTGTAGCGTTATTGAAAAGACAAACCGGAACCATCCGTTGCAAACTTTTGTTGTGTACGCGAAGGCTACCTGGTATATAAAGGTGGAGGAAACAAGTGAATCAAGTTTCCGGGAGCGATGATTTACTTTTTGAAAAGATTTAAAACATTATTTAAACTATAATTTAATTAATACTTAACTTGGTGTTGACTTTGGCAAAGCTTAACCGAGAGTCTTATTCAGAAGGGCTCGGAAACAACGCCCTTTTTTCGCATGGCCAGCCAGGGTTGCTTATTTGGCAAAACATCGTTGTGTGGGAACGTGGACTCATGAAGTGATCCCAAGCCCTGGTGGTCACACAACTAAGGAGAGTTACAGTGCCGTTTCTACGGATGTGTTAGTCGTATTGGTTTTCGAATCTATACATAGATAATAGGCTATATAAAATATTTAAACCAACGATCACTGGTACGAGCGTTAAGCGTGGTAGAGCCAAGCGGCAGCTTTAGCTGCTACTCGAATGGACCGGCTCGACCGGGTTGATACCACGGCCTCGCAGAACACCGGCGTGAAGTAGAGGCATCTTGTGCTTCTGCGTTTCGTTCGGTGAGTGAGATAACCGGAGGCCCACATCCCTCCCTATTCCACTCCTCTTCCCTCCCATCTCCCAAATATCCTTCATGACCGACAACGCACCTGCAGCATCTATGGTGTTGCAGATGTATGTGGGCGACGGTAAGTACTTACCATCAGGTGAACCGCTTGGTTGGTGAACGAATTAATATAGACAGGAGTGCGGTTGAAATTGAAATAAAAGGAAGTGAAAATTCTTTTGTCTAACGCCATTTCTCCACCTTGGTAATTTTGCAGTTGTCCTCATTTTTTCCGGGCGCTTGCTCGTTTATTCCCTTTTCCATAAATAAAAGTGAATAATCTTAGGAATAACTTTATCTATTGTTAACTCTATTTGCATAAACGACTTTCCGATTATTAGTTACTCCGGTTAGGTGTCTCTTCAATAACATTGAAATATTTATTAGATTTCCACTGTCTTTATTTTAATAAGCCATTATACTTTATCTCCGGAGTATAATCAATCAAAATAACATTTGACAGATCGAATTATCTCACTTCGAACTTTTAAAAGATGAATTTTAATAAATTTATTGATAATATCTGTCTTGAATAATTCGGATACTATGAACTTGGATACAAATAATTCAATTTGTCTCAGTCCCTGTTTATTTTTATTTATAACTTAAAAGAGATTTCTTATATAGATTGCTATTGATATAATGTCTATCTTATATTGATGCGACCTTATTCAAATTTAGTGAAAATTTTATATTAAAAAAAAATAAAGATAAAATCAAAAAAAATCTATACGAAAGTAATAAAAAACGTAAAAGTAAAGTTTTTTCAAACAAATTACATAGCCTAATAGTGTAAATAAAACGCATTCCCTGGTCGTGACTAATAGTTTAATGACCTCGGCAAGAGCGGCGGTATATATGTATATATATATATATATATATATATATGTGTATATACGTACATACATCATACACATATATTATTATGACGGCAATGATCGATGATGTCAATTTCACTCAGTGGGAACGGATCTCTTGCAAAGGTGTTCACGTTCCGGTCTTTTGAATGATAAATACTAGACAGTTTCCTAATGTCTTCGGGCAAGGAATTCCAGAGTAGTGCAGCCTGAACAGTAAAGGATTTGCCAACTAATATAATGTTCTATGTTTCTATAATTTCATGTTCTTTTTTTTTTTTAGATATGGTGAAGACGAGGTCGTGCTTCTGACTAGGTTTGTACTTAATGTATATCTATGTTTACTACTATTTCGGCCTATTTTAGTCCACTGCTAAACATAGGCCTTTTCAACGAAGCGTCAGCAACAGCCGAGATACAATCCTTGGAAGGTTTGGCCGTGCTCATCACGCCGGTCAAGTGCAGAGCCGGCAGCCTCGCGCTCCTCATGCTGCTCTCTCCATCACTAGTTTTTGGGATTTGTAATTAGGATGAATATTCCGCCATCGTTTTGTCGCCGGGACACACTGTGGCTGGGTGCAATAGGTTCTGGAGATTTGCATTTTGAGTAAGAGATGTATAATGGTATATTTCCTCTTACACGCTTGTAAAAATGTACAATATATCCTGCGTAGATAAGTGGAATAGTCGAAATCAGCGAAGAAGCATTCATCATAATTATCGACCTCAACAATAGCTCAGTGATAAGCGCACCTATCCCGAAGCGGGTTTTGGGTTCGCAGCCAATAAAAGCAATATGCGCTAAGTCTTGTTGTTATTGCCAACATTTCAGACAATATTCGATATTTTAACCGATATTGTATAAGGGCAGGCCAGAGCTAGTGATGCCTCTTTCTCTTTTATATTGACGGAAAATATATACATATATCCTGAACGTTAACTAAGCTACATACTAAAGCTTTTAAGCAATATCAAAGATTATGAAACGTCTTGTCTAGACTGTTTCAAACCAGTCTCTTGCTTAAATTCCTGGATTAGTTGTCTAGTCTTATTATAAACTTTGTGAGTAAAGTATGGCAACGTAATTGGCTGTGCAAATTAAATAAAAAAAAACTTGGCAATGGGCATGTTAGCAAATCCGACTCGCCTCTGTTTGTTCTAACAAATGTTCTTACAACACAGTAACAAAAATTCAGATGACATTTTCTACCCAAAGCCCAGGCAATATGGCTTCGTTCCACAGCGCAGTACAGATGATTTTTCTTATAACCTTCCACAAAACAAGACAAAACCTGAAAAAAAAACGTATCCCTCGATTTAGAAGGAGAGTTTGACCGCGCCTGGTGGCCAGTCGGTTGTCGGTTGGCAGAGAAACGCTATCCGCAAAACCTGAGGCTATGGAAGCCTTGTAACTAGCTACTTGGAAAAACAATGACAAAAGTTTGCTTCCAGATATCAATCAGGGAGCCCACTTTCTGGAATCTTCTATTGGCGGAACAGCATTCAGCAAGAGTTTGATAATACGAGTGTCAAACTTATAGATAGATAAATGAATTGGTGCATAGTGGATCGACCTCGGTTCCTTTGATATTGATTGGGGCAGATAGCGTAACCATTCGGCTATCGTGGCTAGAAAATTGTTCTGCAGCCTTTAAGCAGTCTACAGCTTGACATTGATCACACCATGGAACAGCAGGCGGGTTGGAGATCGCAGTTCCAGGCGCCTTATACCTTCGATTTTTACGACACCTACGGATAGAGGGATTGGATATTTTGTAGGCACTTTGTTTTTTTTTTAATTAAATATTCTGCTTTTGTGTATACTACTCATACTCTGTAATTTGTAACACAGTAAGTAAGCCCTTACAAAACGAACTTTCATAGTAACTTGAAATAGTTTTCATCAAATCAAATCGAATATATTGATTGGACTTAAGTTATACAAGTTTCACTTCTCATATGTATTTTTGTTTTACAATCTTCCATCGTTTCGTAACGAAAGTCGTCTAACGGAGAAAAAACAGGCAAATGAAAATCCGTGGATAATTTTTTTTATTTTTTTATATATCAGTTTCTAATATGATATAAAATTCACATTTCATTACCGGTAGTAAAAAGGGTTTCATAGTGTTACTTCTACGACACCCATGATCATATAAGAGTTGTATAATTCGTTAATTCGAACTGCCGTATCGCATTGTTTATAACCGAAGTGGATATGAATTTACGTTAAAAATATTACATTAAGTCATTAAAGTGGTAGTAACTAATGCTCACGCTTACACGTGCCTTGGTGGGTACATTTTAATCCCCTGACGTATCAAGTCCTATGAAAGACGTAAACCCTCGTAGATACGTCTCGACACGTGACCGTAGTGCCTTGTAAATATGACTTACACAATTGGTGCTACGTATTGGCAGGTAAGGTGTGTCACGTTGATGCTTCATTTTATTTTTATATTTTCTTGCATATGTTACATTCGTTTTATATCAATCTTGTTTACTGTAATACCACGTACATTACAGGCCCATGTATATTTAGATAGGAAAGGAATCGGCGTTGGTGAGGTGAGAAACAGCGTCAGCGGATTAAGAACAAAGCTTTTTTTTGAGCGCTCTTCCACCGCTTGTAAACGTTTCATTGCAACAATCAAAGTGTTCTGTCGTTAGAGCTTTTTAACGTGGACTTTTTTATTTGTCTTTTAACCACATATTTTGTCTTTTAACCACATATATGAATATTAAAATAAATTAAAACCGCTAACTCTTTAAGCGTAACGTTTTGAAATGAGCACGAATGTTGTCTTACGTGCTTGGTATTATGCTCTTTCCTTCATTTTTTATTAATGAATTTAGCATTTATTCATTTTATTTATTAGGCTCCATATTTAGAGAAATAGATTTCAATGTTGGAGTTTTAGATTCACGCGGCACTTATATGAGATATATCCATTTTACACTCTGATTTTACCTACGTCATTTGTTCTAGACTATACGAGAGTATTTAAGAATAGTTTATTTAATCAAATTACTGCGTGGGAGAGAACATAACCCGCGAGTGTTTATATTTGTTTATTTATTGTACTTCATATGCAGCGATGTGAATATAGACGAACTTAATGCCTGTGGCATTCTCTACCAGTCTACTCAGAGGGTGATGCAGAGATAAAATGAAGTAGAAGCGACAATATATTAGTTACTGTGAAAGTACAATATGAATTAATCAATAACCTACAATGTATTAGAATAATAGAATATACCTAAACACAAATAACTATAATAATAATGGTGCATATAATACATATGTATACACACATTATAACATATATAGTATATAAACGATAAAGTATAAATATAGACAGACGTAAACTAATTACACTTAAGTTAGATACAATGCTAATCGGTATTGTGTCGGCTAAATCTCTGTGTCCCGGATCGGTACTTGTGGAGACGTCGGTGGCCGGAACTGCTGGTCTTACAGGTAACCATGACCAACCTGCTGGTACTAACTGTTGGCGAAAATCTTCCTCATTGTAGTAGCTCTAACATATATAAATAAGAGACATCTCTGAATTTACAGGAAAAAAATAAATTACAGGAGGCTGAACTATAACATAACATAAAGTTATATGCAATAAACGTAATTAATTAAGTTGAATAAGCATGTTTGTGTTTATATTATTTATTAGCTAAACCATGTCATTTTAGTAAGCACTAAATATTTAATTTAAAAACTATAAATTTGAGCACAATCTACTGATTACTTTCCAATTTTTATCTGTATTTTCATATATACAGATAAACATTTAAAAGTGTAAGTAATTAAAGTAAGTGTAAAAAGTGTAATACAACTTTAAGAAAAAGCTTGGGAGCGATCATCTCATTCCCAGAGGTTTCCAAGCATCCATGCATACCTTTACGTTGTACTAAATCTTTTTATAAAGTCTATATTTAATATTTTTTAAACTGCATAACAGCAGTATAGCTTCAGTGGGTCGTAGGTCGTATAATAATATAGTCTGAAAATATAGTCTCTCAGGACATGTCTTAAAAAAATATTCATACAATTCTTCAAATCTGTAATATTTTACGAAAGAAGATTTTGACGAAGGTCTATTGCATAAAGATTTCTTGTATTTACGCGAACACTACACATTTGAAATGAAACCTCAGTCCTCATACTCCTCAGTCCCCCCGTAACCACGGCTGCTGTAAAGCAATCGAAACTTCGGTAACATAAAAACAAAATTAAACGCGATAAAATCCGTAAATAATAGTTTTGTTTCAAAGGTCTATTGCGTAAAATTTTTAGCCACTTTGAAGAAGATTTTCTCCAGCAGGTGCCTATTACAGCCTGTAACAATGACTCAGAGTGATTGGAATCGAACTCGGATACAAAGCGGCTTATCTAAGATATCCTTATGTAAAGACGAACGTCGACATTAAAGCATATAGTGACATTATTATGCAATACAGGTCACACTCACCGTTCAAACTCTGCTGAATTTTACGGAACAAACTTGTCCACTGTGAACTAGCTTGTAGTCGAACTGGGTGACCGATATACACGACGACCGAAGGCGCTCCGGAATCCCCCCCTTCCGCCTTCGCCCCGCCCCCCTCACAGCAGTCAATTTCACTGGAAGCGGCGTTAGGGTAGACACGTATATATTACCACGCGGACGGTCCTATATTTGTAGTGATATTTAAGCAAAGTGAATCTTAAACTAGTTTATATATGTTCACTGTCCTTCTACATGTTTATGGTTCTTTCTCCTTCACTAAGAGCGTTTAACTAACAAACCCTCCAACACCTATAGAAAGATAGTGACAGATAACTCGCTACCACATGACTATAACGTGACCCGAACGTGATAAAGGCCTGAGTTTCGTCAAATGGCGAACTTCGTCACCGATTGAGAGCCTTCTCCCAGAGACTGCCATGAAATTTTTAACGTTGGACACTTTTTAAGGCATCCACTGGATGACCCGAGTCTTGTCATCATCATCTCGTAAAATATGGTGAGCGAAGAACCGGAAACCTCGCACTACGTGATGCTGCTCCCCATCACTAGTCTGTGGTATTAGGTTTCGGCACATTCGGGTGGCGATTCCGCCATCAGTCGGTCACCAAGGGCCCATTTGTAAGACATCAGAATGCACCACGTGCAGATGAAGTGGACATTAGGTGAACCATATGGCATATTCCCCCTTACATTCCAGCCTCGCACACCCGTCTCACGCCTCGTTCTGAGTATGGGCAAACCTTTCCATGCACGGCATGCCAGTTTAAGTTGGTGCTTACTCATTAAAAGCCCTGGGTACAGTATTGAGCTTATACAGGCTGTGAAATAAGAAGACTAAAAGATAATATACAAAGTAAATCAATTCGAATGTTACTTATTACGTCACGCGCCGTGCGATATAATCCGATATAAAACTCGTGATTGCCCCCTAGCGCGAAGCAGCACTGAAACAGACACTTTCCACGTGAACAGTCTGTTATTTGCAATTCGGTTCGACCCCTGAACTTGGGCACTTGTAAATGCGTCGGCGTGGTTTCAGCACGTGTACAAACTACCGAGTCACGTGCACAGGTTGAATGTTTAATTTCATACAAAAAAATTAAACACTTCCAAAATACAAACACTTGAATTTTTTTAAACCATATTATTATATCACTCCATAACCATATCATGTATTGCCAAGAAAAAAAGGTTAAAAACAATACGACAGCCCTAGAATTTATTACGCTTAACACCATAAGCCTATATAATCTTCTAAAACCAATAACACAGAATGTGTTAGGCCGCCATATATATAAATCTGAGGTAAAATAGAAAAATAAATTGAAGAATTTTTGGTTCAGTTTTTAAATTCTGAACGTTGTTAATTTTAATGATATATAATTTTATGCTTTTTGGATTTCTGTGTGATCGGCCGCTACGACCCCGTAGGATACGTGCTAACTTTTATTGTACCAAATCCACTTCGACATGGATCAATTAATGAATTGGCTCACTCGAAGGTGTGTGTCAGTTACGTTTAAAGAACCCTATGTATTTTTGAGTTGGCTGTGGAAAATCAGTATGTGTCTTTAGTCGAGAAGGACCATGCTCTTACCGAGTACTAGAGTAAAGCAGTAAGGAGTTTCCTATTGTGAGTGAAGAGAATCAAAATTCCAATTACTAGTCTATGTCTATTACATTGCATCGTAGAGCCTACTCATTGCAGCCTATCACAAGTCCACTGCTGAACATAGGTCTCCAACAAACCGGATCTATCCACAGACCAAAGATGTGAGCCATTGACTTCCCGAAATACTGTCTTAATCTTGCGGCAGAGGTGGCACTCGAGAACCTGTCGTACCTCAGTCAGGCCTCCTTTCATTTTGAACAGGAGCTGTGAAGAGTCCACCACGCTGCGATGTTTCCATTCACCACCTAGTGGTATTCAGCACATAAAATTACGATTAACAATTTTAGTGGTAGCGACAACCGAACTCGAACTTAGGTCACCGGCGTACCACAATGTTAAAGCGCGTGGCCTGACCCCTGAGCTACCACGGCTCACACACGACTCTCTGTGTTGTTTTTATATCTGGACATTTTGATAAACACCTGTCTAGCATTGTCTTATGTTTCTCGTAATAAGACTTTGTATTCTCCGGATTTTCAAATAAATTTTTTAATTAATTAAAGGCACCCGAACTGGTTACAATCTTACCAAAGTAAAGAGAAAACTATTCGAATGGCACATGAGCTGGACTCTATTCTATCCCTTAATACGTGCATACAACAATACTCAAAATATTAGAATTTTTTCCGTGTTCGTGATAGTAGTTCTGATTTAATTTACTCTATAATTAGATGAAATAGTCATCACAATAAATACATCCATTAATAATTTTCGCTATTTGTGATACAAAATACTTTTCATCTGAAAGCCTGGTGTCCTGGTAACAACAGTGCTTCGCTTGCAAAGTGCAGGCTTAATGCAAATTTCCGTGCCGTGAGATCAGTTGCACTCCACAGCGGTGACACCACTTTATTCGACGTGAAAAATGAACGGTGTAAAGAAAGAAAATCTGAAGAAGCACGGTGGTCTTAATCGTGTCTTAGCGGCTCTATAGGGCTGATAGGAGTTATTGAGCTCATGCATAAGGATATTCCACGTACTTCAGTATTTAGACGGATAAAACTAAAGCGAAGGAACTGAGTGTGGAGGGTGTAAGGTGGAATCCCTTCTCGATCCTGAGAGTTTCTCCTATATTATAGTTTAAGTGTTATATCAGAGTTAGCCGAGTACGTATAAATATCACACCGATTATCAGTTGTTGGGATGCGCCACCTGGAAATCATGGGGGCCACAAAAGTAGGCACTAGAAAGTACCAGCCTTACTGGTTCTCAGTTACGGATCTCTCAGATAACGCTTTGCCACCCATCACCCTTCCGCCGCGAAAGGTAGCAAGAGTGGCACATCGCAATACCAAAACTTCTGTCTAAGCACTCAGTTACGCTCAACAGGTTTCCTAAGTTACAACAAACTCTTCCCCCACCAGTTCCTTCGGTTTGCTCTTCAATTCTTTGCTTTTTATTCCGCTTCGATTAATTATCTAATTTCCTGTGGTTTTCGGAATTTATAACCATCTTTAGGGTTTAATAGGTGCTATAAGTAAATTTTAAAAGTACTTCTGGACCAATGCACTAATCTATAACAATTTTAGGGCATCCCTGCTATGTTTAAATTAAGTACAATTTGAACGCAAATTGCAGCAGGAAGGTTGAAAATAGTCTATAAAAAACTGTTTACAATTAATTTAACCATGATAGACTCAGCATTTTTATTCTATTATTAATGTATACACGAAAAATAGATCGAAGAACTAATAGCTTCTACTTTTTTTATCAGTATAAGTCCACAGCTGAACATGTTCACCACGAGAACACAGAGCCGGCACCCTCGGGTGAATCTAATTCGGCCATTATTCGGCATCAACATCATTGTGCTCATATAGTTGCATACCGACAAAATAATGAAACAAATAATTAAATGCTATCAAAAACGAATGTAACATTAACAGAGGTCTTCACAAAGTAGTAACGATAAAAGGACGAATATTATGTATTAAATGGGTGATAGTCTCGTCCCCTTTGGTAACCGTCATGTAGAACGACCTCTTTTGTAATGAAAGTATTAGTCGATTTACCCTTTAATAACCGCAGTGAAGAAATGTGAGGGTAAAGAGCGGGCAGCCATTAAAATATATCGTGCGTAAAGAATGTAAGCATCAATTACGACAAACCGAGCTCAAGGCGAGTAAAAAATTATAGCATTACGATAACATTTACTGAAAATCGAAGAAAATTTTATTTCAATCTAATGCACAATGGATATTAAAAAAGAGGATAAAGATCACAAATATTAATATTGTAAGTTGTAAAACGACGTGGTTGTGAGAGTAAACGTACATTGGTTACATACATTAATAAATATTTTAATGGCATGAAAAAAAAATGGATAAATCAAAAATTATTCCATTATTGTACTTTTAGTCGAGAAAAGCATTACATTTATAATCTCTGTGTCTAACTTAAAAGGTAAACAATACTCCGCTGTGAATTATTCACAAAAGTGGCAGACACATGTCACGTGCAAAGTAACAAAAGGATGTCACGTAGTCTCAGAACTGTGACGCTACCTAGCTACGTACTCTACCATTTATATTCAGACTATGACGTCAGCAGAGCTTATTGTGTATATATTATATTTAATAGTAAAGAGTTTCTACCGAATAAAGTGCCTAATAATGACGTCATCAGTCTCAATATCCGTTTGACAATCTGTGACACGGAACTTTTCGAGTTTCTTTTTAGAGTAATATCTTGTGTTAGGTCGCACATTCTGTCGTACCTCGCTCGCTTGCGAACTTGCGAACTCTTTGTTCTATTTTGAATGACGCTTTTTGTTCACGAAACCCTCTACACGCGTTTCGAACGCGAACAGGATTCGTTTTAATCTTAATTGTAATCATGTTATCACTCACGTTACGCAGAGAGACAGGCACGTTCCTAACAGATCTTTTTGCATCATCAGCGTCGGTTAGGGGTGTCAACTCTTAATTTGGCCCGTCTTCAGTATATTACCAATTAGGTCGTGAACGTCCGTCTTGAGCGTCGCTTTACTAACCCTGCCACAATGTATATTATGACATCTTACACAGTTTAATGGTTCGCTGATGGTAAGTCTACGCCCCACGTACATCTGCAAGGGAGATGCACGTGCTTAGAGATAATTTGGCGAGGGGCATGGAGCTGAAGAGGAGAACTGTCCCTCCGTTAATATCACTCACCGAACGATACGCTGAAGCACAAGATGCCTTTACTTCACTCCGGTGTTTGGCGAGCCCGATCGTGCCGGCTCATTCGAGCAGCAGACGTTGCCGCTTGGCTCTACCACGTTTAAAAGTTAAGTGTTATATGTTAAGCCTCTTCTATGATATAAGATCTTACCAGATTGGCCGACAATAGAGTATCTGTGTACGATTTTGGGACTGATACTGTACTTTTATTTTATACGCAAGACATTTGTAGAGTCCGTCTCATCCACTTCTCAAACCACTATATAAAATAAAACAATCGTATTATCTATTAGAATCGTGGTACACTAGTGGTCAGGACGCTCGCTTTAGTTTGACAGAGCGCAAGTGAACTGGGTTTGATCCCGGGTAGTGGTGCCGGCACCACTATAATTGCTAATAACAATTTTAAGTGCTGAATTTACTACATACGGTGTAGGAAAACTTCATGGGACATACAGGTTTCATGTACGAGAATTTAAATATTTTTTTTCGAGGACATGAGAACTGACTGTGCCAATCCGCACGGAATCAGCGTAACTGATCCTTCCCAGCTTCTAAATTCCTCTCTGATATTTGAGAAAGAGAACTGTGCCCAGTCGTGGGAATTTACAGGCTGTTACTTTACTATTATATTATAATAGAAACTACATAACTTATTTTGATGTTAATTCAAAATATTGGCGAACAGTTCTTTGAAACAAAGCTGCACGTTAAAGACATGTGTTCTGACCCTATCTGTAAGTAACGACTGAAAGGAAGACGAATCTGCGACAAATCACGTGACATCATTGTTCCTGAGGACTTGTTCTACTTTTTTAACTAACTATGAGAGCTCAGAGCTCATTAGGAAGAAAAATAGAAAAAAAAAATCACGGCACATCTACAGCACAATGCTTACACAGCAAAAAAAAACACATACTGGGTGACAGATAAGCAACGCTCACAGTTGCGTTTCTTGCCCGATTCAGCTGCATCGGATGCCGCCCCGGTCCAGTTCGATGTGTAAATCTATAATCTTTTTTATCTAAAGCGCATAAGGGAGAACATATCAGCTTTTAATTCAAATGTCAACCTCACCTGCGCGCAGTGCATCCTGTTTCTCGACAAACGAGGCTCTGGCGACCGATTAAAAGCGGAAAATCTACTCGAATTTACCGAACCCAAATACCACAGACTGGTGACGCAGACCGGTATCATTCGTGCGAAGGTTCCGGTGTTGTGTTCTTCAACCTCGCGTAGTGAGCACGGGCAAACCCTGCAAGAAATGTAAGCAGGCTTACTGGATCTTTCTTGAACAGATCAACGTATTTTCAGCAGTGGACTTAAATAAGCTGGTTTGGAAGAAGATACATTTATTTACCTACGCCGTCCAAATAGAATAAATTAATATTATTGAATAAAAACTTACATGGGAATTAAAGTATAAAAAATAGAAAATGGAATAAGCAAATTGTTATCATTTAAAAATTTAGTATCATATTTACTGACATTATTCGCTACAGATTGTTTAGCGTCTGTGTCCTTGACATTATAATACATTTCAATTTATTATGAGGACATAGATGATAGACGAAGAGGTGGTGACGAATTCTTAGCAGGTATTTTAATAAGGTATTGGAAATTAAATATATTGCTGACTTCTAACTAGTTATTTCAGTGCTCTTCAGCAGGTTTAGCTTTCGCTTTTGAAAATTATTATGCCTTTTTTTTAAAATATTGCTTCGATTTTACGAGATTAGGATTTTTCATTTGGCATTATCTCGCCACATTCATACCCAAACATCGCTAACTTTGGTTAACACGCTCTTTGGTTATGGGTTAATTTGGCCCTTAAATATACCGCCAAAGTGAGCTACATATGTCCGTCTTCGAGTCGTCCATAATATACAAAAAAAACTTCCATTATCAATCTTCAAGACTCGTTTCAATATTTCAATCACGTGTCATAACAATGAAATTTCAAAGTAGGAAAGTAACAGCCAGTAAGTGCCCACAGCTGGGCAAAGGCCTCCTTCTCAAATAATCAGAGAGGGTTTAGGAGCGGGGAAGGGCCCGCCACGCCACTCTAATGCGAGTTGGCGAGCTTCACATATCCTCGAAATAATATTTTAAATACCTTTCATAAATTTGTAAACAGCTCTTGGACTACAGGGGGCGGAAAGCGGCCTACAAAGCAAAATACGCATTGGTGATTTGGAAAATTACGTCAAATTTGATTTGACGTAATTGCAATATACGCTATATAATTATACTTTCTAATACAGTCCATTTTAAGTCCTACGACAATAAAGAGTAAACATATGGTCCTTCGAGCCGGATTTGAACCAGCGACCTATGGATTTGAGCACAGACCGATGACGGGCAGCAGCTTCTATGACAGCCAGAAGTTGTTGGTACTGCGATCACTTACCATCAGGTCAGCCGCACGCTTGTTTGCCCCGTTCTTCTATAAAAAAAAAATCACCGACCCGCTTGCCTAGCGTGATGAGTAAGAGCAAACCTTTCAAAAAATGAATGCTGGCTTTTGCTGGTGTTTTGGTGAGGCCTATGGCCAGCAGTGGATTAAAATAGGCCGATGTAGTAAAAGTGTTTTTTCTTTCTCGATGTATTAGTAAGCCCCAGGTGGTCTAGATTTAGCAAGGGACTGAAACGCTTGCAATGTTAACATTTAACAATACCGAGGCATTACAACGATAATGACGGTTGAAATACAAAAATAATTGCAACCCTTATTTGAGATATCGTAGAAGGCGACTACTATCAAATATGCGGACGGTCATCAGACCGTATATTTATAAAATATTTGTCAAATATTTTGTATATTTATATTTTTATATTTTGTATTTTGTATATTTGTCAAATGGGTTATCAAACCCAGTTGGTAGTGGCACCCTGGATTCAAAGTATTTAGGAATCCAAGTTATCGATGGGATAACATATGTGTGTATTATTATTGTTGCAGTACCAGACGACTCGTACTTAGATGCACAGTACTTGAACGACCGAACTTTGCTCAGCGTCTTTTAATGCATATACATACTGGTACTTTAATATTCTAAGAGACAGGGTTTGCGTCAATTTTAATTAATAATTATTTTAATTACTTGTAAGAAAAAGAGTTTTCACAGGGATGACCTATCTAGATGAACATGGAACAAATGAAAATTCTGTAAACAAAAATTCATCCAAATCGTTAGAGCCATTTACGAGAAACGCTTAAAGTTTCAAAATAGGTTTCGAAAAAGTCATTGGCACGAGCCCTACACACAGGATCGAACTCGGCTCTTCAGATTCGGAGCCAGAGAATATCGTGACTAAAATATAGCGAACAAACTCATTTTATTTTAATTACAAAATTGTACTGACACGTTTTAGGCAAATATGGAATTCATTAAAAATTCAAATCGTGACGCACGAGGCACATGTCACGTTGCGAACGTCTCTCACAAGTCCTTTAACTTTCATGTTACAAGCTCGTTTGAATACGACGTCGTCTGACTTAAATATAGGTTTGAAGTTATCTCTACCATGTTGAACGCGGGCTACATTCGACATAACGATTCTAGTACATACGAGTGGAAGAGCAAGACGTTATTACTTTTATATAAAAGAACTCACTCGTATCACCCCCAGGAGTAAGCAGAGACTGCGCCTTTCCAATCGACATGTATAGTCTTAGTCTGTTTTGAGTATTATAATAAAATAAATAAATAAATAAGAGATTACTCAGCATGGCCAACATGGAGATATATATTTTATTAGGAAAACATATCTCGATATAAAGACACATTTATTTTATCTTACCCGCAAGTCCTCTACAAAACATAGGCGTCTCTAGCCCATATAGCGCCGGCTAGTAAGTACCTTCATTGAAAGTGCCGAGGCCGGCGACTCTAACCCTGCGCCCGTGTGCGACGCACACTTTGCACCATAGGTCTTACCTCTGGCCTCTGCCCACTCATATAAAGGACATTTGTCGTAGCAATATGTACGTAAAAATATAACCTAGTGCACTCTGTGAGCTTAAGTCATGGTGAAAAAAACTTGGGAGTTGCTGACCCTTACCATTATTGGAGTGTTATAATTTTACGAACAACTGTTGTAAACACATTTTGAGCCGATTTTCCAATCGTTGTTTTCAGATATCTAAATATAGTCCACTGCAGGACATAGGTTAATGGGAGCACCTCGCACCTTAGACGCTCCTGCCCGTCATCGGTCTGTTTCATTTTAGTCTAGCCTTTTTAAAGATGGTTATCCCGCCATCTAGTTTTGATAGTAGCTAGTGCTATTTCAAGGCTTTAGTCGCTTCTTACGGCACTCACGTGTAACAAACTCACT
The DNA here is from genome assembly GCA_029286595.1 of Bhutanitis thaidina. Lineage (NCBI taxonomy): Eukaryota > Metazoa > Arthropoda > Insecta > Lepidoptera > Papilionidae > Bhutanitis > Bhutanitis thaidina. Next base: position 9,919,471 of record JAGSMS010000018.1, read on the forward strand.
CATCCTGAAATAAATGATAGGTTTTTTTTGTATTGGATTAGGGTGACAAACGAACTGTGACATGGTAGAGCCAAGCAGCGGCTTTAGTTGCTGCTTGAATGGATCAGCTCGACCGAGGTAGTACCACGACCTTACAGAATATCGGTTTGAAGTAGAGGCATCTTTTGCGTCTGCGTTTCGTTCGGTGATTGAGGTAACCGGGGACCCGCTTCCTCTCCCCATCTCCCTCCCCATCCTCCCTCTCATCTCCCAAATATCCTTAAAGGCCGGCAACAAGCATGCAGTTTCACTGGTGTTGCAGATGTACGTGGGTGACGGTAATCACTTACCACAAGGCGAGCCGCTTGCTCTTTTGCCCCCTTTCAAATAAAATACTGTACAGTTGGTAAGTGACTACTGCAAACAATAATCAATGAAGTTTACAGATGAGTACAACGCAAGAATGGGATGGTTCACATTCAGGAATTATATTGGAACAGTATACCTTTATTCTAAACAGTATCAAGTATTTGAAGCAACCATTCCTCTATGACCGTAGCAGATTTACCGTCTGATTATGTTTCGTGTCGTGAAGGAATCCATTACGCTGCCAGTCTCTACGTACATATTTCCCGCTTCATACATCACGCCACGTCATAATTATCGTTTTGTGTTGCGTGTGGAATACTGAAGGTCCTTTCAAGTTTCGCTATCCCAATAGTAATATTAGTGTTCCGATTAATAAAGCTTTTGACAATGAAACTTATGCATTGACCAACGAGCAGCGTGTACAGGGAAAATCTATTTTGCCAAGACCAAACTACATTATTTAGGTCTAGCTGTCTAGCTTATTTTAGAGACTGATTCCACCATTTGACGTAGGACAAGCCATTTTTCTGGAAAATCTGTTAGTCGATTTTCAAAAAGTCCTCGGTAAAGGGTGATCAATTTTCTCAACACACTATGAACCATCACTATTACAGCCTATCACAAGTTCACAGCTGAACTGTAGGCCTCTCCCAAAGATTGCCACAAAGCACGGTCCTGACTCGCCTCCATCCATGGATTATGAGGGAGATCGTCCTAGACTGCGTTTTCCTGTACGAAGTTGTCACTCGAGAACCTTTCTTCCCCAACGGTTGTCAGTTCTGAGTTCTGAGATATGTGGGCAGCTCATTATCACTTCAGCATGCAAACCCTTACAGCAATGTCGGTGATCTTAGTTCTGCTACGGATGTCTTCGTTCTAGCTTCTATCACGCAGAGCAACACCAAGCATAGAACTTTCGATAGCCCGCTGAGCAACTTGAGAATTTCCTCTTACGGTCTGTAGTGTAAGACCACGTCTCGGTAATGTAAGTCATCACTGGCGATACCCAATACTGTGAATAACATTAGAAATAAAAATAATGACCAAAATTTAAACGGTTATAACATTTGTAATATTAAGAAATTTAAACATTGCGAATGTAAAGTAAAATTCAGGATTGACAACCGTCAGAGACATAGGTTTTTAAAGTGAAATATATTATCCTGTAAAATGGTGCAATGGGTAACACAGACGCGTGAGCTTTAAATTAGAAGACTTTTTTTTTGGTATTGGTCAGGCAGTTGCATCACATGTCGATGAAGTTTTTATTTAAGGAACGAGCTAATATTAACTTTACATGTGCCAGCTTTCATACAAATTAATTATTCCGATTGTAATTTAGTCTACTAAACGTATTTAAATATGGAATAAATTTGAAATACTTACTGAGTTTATAATTTGGAACAAAGGAAATCGTTATTTGACTTTGCGAGAAGGCTTGACTTATATCGAAGTAGGAATATTTAATGTGCGTACGGAAAAGGCAACCACATTTTACGGTCACGGAAGATTAAAAACAAACGTTGTCAAGTTTTGGTTGGAATAAAAGTTTGTGTAATTTTGATACTTGTATATTACGTGATATCAATTTTCTGTATAACTAGCGACTAACCGCGGACGGTCCGCGGTGATCTTCAATTTTCTCTGGAAAGAGATTTTTTTTCTTATTCGAGAAAAAAATTCATCCGTTTTTTTGCAGCATTTTTCTTTTTCTCGTGACAGGGTTCAACGATCTTCAACTGACAATAAGATTTGTATTCCTTCACGATTCACCGTGTCCTTTGGTAACATCTTCATGGTTCAGGCTCTTCTTAACGGCCTTTAAGTAGTTCACTCCAGGACTTAGACTTCTCCCGGAAGGAGAATTAGCCATAATCACCACGCTCGCACCTTAGACGCAGGTGCCTAGCATCGGTCTGCTTAGTTTCAATCTTCAAGGCTTTTCTCTTAGTCATCTCTTACGATGCTATACGATAAGATACCACACAGTGAAGATCAAGCTATCCTACTTTCGAATTCCTTGTCCGACGACATAAGACAAGCTCTCTTTATGCTCGCTTATTGGATTACCGTCGAAGCCACGAATATTGTTCACTGCACTATTACGTAATTAATTTACTACGTGCTCAGCGGTGCAGAAAAACATCACCAGTTAACCTGCATATATGGGAAATAGTTAAAGATACTTTTCTCAGACATGGGAAATTTACTAAGAGAGAGAGATAGAGAGAGCAGTGTGATGGACTTCATCAAGTCCTTTAGACTTCTTACATGCGATCGCTGCGCTTACTAAGCATAACAGAGATGTGTAAGTGTGTCATTTATTTTCACATTTGTTTTTGTACACAAGAGATACATATACTGTGAGACATAGACAGAAACTCTTGTTCAATTGGTGTGTGAAACTCTTCAGTTCTTATTGCTGTGTAAACTATCTGTGTTTGTCACCAACTATAATCTATTTTACAATTAATGCCGCGCTCTTTCTCATATTGTTCACAGAGTTATGCGAGACATTGAATTATATAAGCCCTTCATACAGATAATCGGCTACCATTTAAGCTTATCTTAAATCTGTTCAAAGAGGATAATTTAAATGGGTCGACCAGACCCTCGCTAATCTCCGAAGTGAGAGTTTATAAGTACCTGGATGAAGAACTGAATTTACTGCTTGGAAGTTATTGCCGGAACAAGCTGTTTGAAGTTATATGAAATTGCAAAACTATTTTTAAATCTAGAAATTTACATCAACTATGCTCATGACTACCGACAAGGTTAAAAACTACGTATTCGAAGCAGAAGTGATCCAAATAATCCATATATACAAAACCCTTGAGAATTTTTTCCCTCTAAGAGTAGTTTCCCACATCTCAACAACTAACAAATAAATGAGATAGAAATTGATATGAGTACTTCTGAACGGATGGGGATGATGACGAAAAGCGAAAAAAATATTTGTTTAAAAAAAGATTTCTTTTAAATAATTTTAATATGTTTATAATGAAGCATTAAGTACATTCAGTACAAATTAATTGATTAAAAATATTTTTTTCGTAACTGTTTCCTTCATTCGATTTCACGCATATAATCCTAAAAGAACATCATACACGGTATCTTCAATATTATTGAAACCGTTTTTATGGCAAATCTTCTAACAATTACGAAAAATGTCATAAAAACTTATCATTAAAAATGTTTACAACAAAAATTATAATTCATTAATTGGAGCTCATGACGAAAATTATATACTGCTTGAATAATAATTAATATCAGCTTGTCCTTGTGTGCAAAGTTTATAAGCATATTTACCATTGCTTTAGACGAATCCTTAGATGTCGATAGATCGATGTGAATGTAAATGTGTAAAACTAAGAGAAATTTAATACTTACTTATCTTAATTTTTTCCTTTTAAAAACTTTACCTTCGTCTATAGAAATTTCTCCTGTTTCGCGGAGGCAGTTTACAATATATAAATTGCACATGGACAAACGCCTAGACCCGGTTATTTGTAGTCCACACAAATACTAGTCCCGTGCGGGAATCGAACCCGCGACCCACAGCGCCACAGCTAAAGGCTTAGCCACTACACCACCGAACTGCCTTAAATACTAAACACTTAGTACGTGGTAGGGCCGGCAGGACCGGGACAGTACCACGGCCTCGCTGAATAGGAAATGCCGTAGAAATAGGCAGTAAGTGGGGGCCCACTTTTCCCTTCCTCCAGTGGTCGTGACTAGTGATAGCAAAATATGAGTCATACCTTAAAAGGTATATATCAAAAAAAAAAAAGGGACATGCTTACATAGCATGAGATTAATACTATATATACTTATAAAGGATAATAAAATGAAAAAATTATCAACCTTGTAATATCCCCTGCAGGACGTAGACCTCAATGAGAGCGAGGATTCTATATAGTTGCGACGCTTCTTATGCGGGTCGGCGGCGGACCAAGAACGCTGCTGCCTGTCAATGATTTGTTGTACTTCAACGAGCTTGGGTTTATTTTTGTAAATGTCAATGCATTCTGATAGTTGAGCAAAATTCGTATGGTCCTTGGTGGCCGCAGACGGAAAGAGACTCCAAGGAAGGCCTGAATAAAGGTGGCGCGACGAAGTTCGAATCTACAAAATTAACAAAGTTTCGAGGTGTCTTACCGCAGTAGATCGAGACGGATGGAATGAGTTAAGGGGACCTTATCCCAGCAATGAGACATCACAGGTAACAAAAGAAATTACATAAACGTTCTACCATAATATTGTTATACCGTGTTGGTAAATCTCCATCGGAAGGTAGTATTTTTAGTGATTAGCGATTTTTAGTGCTGCTGCCCGAGTGGGCTAGCTCGTCTGGGGAAGTACCACGGCCTTGCAGAATACAGAGGTGATGTAGAGAGATCTTGATTAGGTGAGTAAGGCAACCGAAAGACCCATTCCCCTTTTCTCCTCACCATCTCCCCTCTCCCTCCGTCCTCCCTAAATAACTTAAAAGGCCCTTCTGGTGTCGCAGATGTACGTTGTAATCACTGTTGCGATTGTAAATGTGTTGTGTTGGTATCCACTTATCTAAAAAAAAAACTTTACTTTTTTAACGATTTTAATACAAAGGTGTCTCAGAATGATTTTCGTTTTTAGATGTTAAATAAAACCAAATATTAATTAAATCTCGTTTTATTTAATGTTAATTTAAAGAGCAATTCTTAAAGTTTATTTATGAAAAACAACCGTTTGCAAATGCGCACCATTCATTTGTTCACACTCATTTAACCTGGAGCTAAAATTTTCAATAACTCGTTGGAGTATCGCTCTTGGAATAGAGTTTATTTCTTCAGTGATTCTTTGCTTCAAAACATTCAGGTTGGGTGGCAATGGATTGTAAACTTTGCTTTTTAGGTAGCCCCATAGGAAGAAATCAGCAGGCATTAAATCAGGGCTCCTCGGTGGCCAATTGATGTCTCCTCGGCGACATCACTCTTCCAGGGAATAAATCGTGAAGACCAGCTAATGAGTCATTTGTAACATGAGAAGTGGCTCCATCTTGCTGGAAAAAGGTGTTGCGGTTGTAGCCCTTCTGGTTTTGCATTTCTGTAGCCAAAAAAATCCGGATCATATGGCAATCACGTTACGCTAAATCTTCAAAGACTGGGATGATTAGTCAAGATGCAGAAACGATTACAAATAATGTGTTCCATAAGTGAAATGAAACGTACTTTAATTTTTTACAGGGCCATAACGATTTCCCTTACCTCACTACTATAACGGCTGTAGGTCATTGGGATTTTATTACGCTATTGACTTGAGTTTAGTAGATCGTAAATAAATTTTATTGTATCTATTATACAGCTAGGGATGGGACTGCTGACGGATAGAAAACTTAAACACATAATTATTAAATTCCCACTGCGGATTGGAGGACTTCGCGTGTCTTGTCAAATGCAGTGTATAATATTTAAATTTAAGATACAAGTAAAGGGTAAAAAAAAAGCATAAAATATCTGTATCTGAATACATATTAGTTGCCAAGAGTCTTTTTTAATATATTTATTAACCATTATGAGTATTAGCATGAGTCGTGGTAGACGTAAAATTATATTATTTTAATTACACACAAACACATATGAAAATACATGCTCGCACAGCGCTTGTACCGCCACTGCGCTCCTGCGCTCCCCAGTGAAATTCAAGAGTGAGTGCTTTCTTGTAAATGCTCATCTTCTAGAAGTGGATTTAAATAGACAGATGAAAGAGAGAAGAAGAACATTCAAATTACGCGTGATAGTTCAATAATTAATTATAAAATCTTGTACAGTATATACATGTCCACTACCAACCAATATCGTTTTCTCCCATATGACATCTTGTCTAGCTCACTGGCTTTTGATCCATGGTATTTGGGTAGGTTACCTTACTTATCTCATAAATGAATTATAAATTTCGCCTTTTAATCATATTTCTTGGGTGGCTGCTAGATACCCTAAACATTGACCTAGGCTGTCGGTAACAGAGGTCACTGCTCGCTGATTATATATGACATTGTATGTATCGTATGGAATCGTATGCCTCTTTTCTAATATCAACAAATAAAAAAAAACTTTATAACATATGTGACTCGATCGAGACTGACATCTGCCTTCACTAGTAGAGGAAGTGAGCAGCAAGCATAAAATATAACGTGCTCGGAATGAGCACTTTTATTTAGGGCTCTACTATTCGCGAATTAATCAATGATTTCTTTATTGTTGTTACGATGGGAAGCATTTCATGTTTATAGCTACTTAATATTGTTGTCATCACTTGCTCTATGACTAAGGTAAGAATCAGAAAATGTGTGATACCTAAAAGATTCAATTAAAGATATGTTATCGAGTGAGTGTATTTTGTTTATTATGCACCGAACATCTTGGTGTCTTAAAGTACGGCGCTTCTGCCTTCCTATATAGTATAATTACACAGTCGAGCGAGCAGCAAGGTCAGCGAGCACAATCTCTGTTAGATTGCGCTCTACTGTTTGAAGGAGTGTTACGTGTATGATTATAACTGAACGCTCTTGACCAATTTATATATAGGACAGGAATTGTTCTATTTATAACATTATATGTCTTTTACCATAATCCATGTGAATGTCACGTTAACTAGTTATAAGCTAGTCTATTAGTAGTACCAGTATTTATCTTATACATGCGTATCTTAGATAGGTATTCGGAAGTTGGTGTCATGGTCGATATTGGCCAGGAGGTTAACATAAGTCCAAAAGTACGGAGATTAAGAACTTTTATTCGGCACCACTCTACGTAGTCAAACTGACTTCTACAATCCACCTTTTGCTTCTTCAGAAGAAATAACGAGAGATGTGTCAAACCTTGTCGCCGGATTTTCTCTCTGACATTGCCATGAGCCCAGTGATTGAGAACTAAGGCTCTTGCGTCCGTCTGGCTGTGGAATAACCATCCGATAAAGGTCGAATCCGATTGAGCAGACTGTATATAAACTGTTGGACATATGCCTTTCGAGGAAAGCATCTACAATGGCAGCATGTCAGAATGAACAGTTGCTACTGCGTTGCTACCAATCGGTGGTCTGTGGTGTTTGGGTTCGTCCCATACGGATGTTCATTCCCCCATCAGTCCGATGCCAGCCTCTTTGGTTAGCAAGTGAGGATGACACTTGCGAGTTAACAATGCTTTATTCCCCTTTACACTATTAAAAAAAATTCTCGTACAATATTTTATTTAAAACTAGACAGGAAAGCTCATTGTATATTTTTGAATTTATATTCAAAAGGAAATGCTTATTAAAATATCACAGACCTTAAAAAAATACGACGTAGAATTCACAATCCTCATTTAAAATGTTGTTTTAATTTCACAAAGAGTAAAAGAACCGTATCGAACAAACTCTACCGCTTTGATGCGAAACTTTTGTTGTTTTAAAGTTATTTATTGTGAACTGAATAATCTTAGCTATGCTTTTTACTCCAGAAAAAAAATGTTGAAGGATTAAATAATTAAGGGGAATATTATAGAACATAACATCTGTTTAATATCAAAGTTATAATTTCTTTGTAATAGAACCAGACACCTCGCACCGTGGTGCTGGACAGTAGACCTAGTACTGTCCATCACCACTCTGAATAGATTAGGTTAAATTAGGTCTAGCATATTTTAGGATCATTTTGCGTCGACTGCTTAAAGTCACAAGAATGGGTACTTGGTTACGCGGCCACTGCATGGCTTAAAATTATATAGTTTCCATATTCATTTGCATGTGGTAATACATTTATAATAAAAGGGCATTCAATCCTATGATTTTCGTAATTATCGCGAGACCTAGGAAATTTAGATAAAAAAGTTCTGAATACAGTAAGACACTCTGCCAGCTTACCAGTCCGTGTGGTTAAATTCTTCAACGTTGCTACCACAAGTTCCCTGGTGTGGTGTATAAATCAGAGCTTCTAGTCGTATTATCAAGGTTTTGCTTAAGTATTCATTATTAAATTACGTATGAACAAACAAATAAAACCGAACGAATGGCGTAAAGTTAATATTTAAGACCTAATTTAAGTGTAATTACATAAATAAATATTATGTTAGTCACACAATGCAGGAAATCTGTAAAGTGTTATCGAAACAAAAATTGCTTACGGCTTCGGCCTACGATACTGAGGCTACGAAAATCGTAGCTTATTTATATCAATCAGCATGTAACGTAGCAGATACTTATATCAATGATTATGGACTACTAATAAGTACATATAACATAGTGTTACCTGTAAAATAAATTAAAGGCCGTGTGGTAAACTTTTAACGAAGCATGTAATATCGCCTACGGCTACGGCCTACGAAACTGTAGCAACTCTACGATACTATGACGATGCTGTAGTACATTCGTAGCAACTAATGTAGAAAAGTAAAGTAGCAGCCTGTAAGTGCCCACTGCTGGGCAAAGGCCTCCTTTCTTAAATACGAGTATCGGAGAGGGTTTAGGAGCCGGGAAGGGCCCGCCACGCTGCTCCAGTGCGGGTTGGCGGGCTTCACATGTCCTCGAAATAATATTTTTATTATTTCTCAGACGTGCAGGTTTTCTCACGATGTTTTCCTTCACCGCTGAGCACGTGGTAAAATTGCTATTAACAATTTTAGTGGTGCCGGCACCGGGGATCGAACCCAGCTCACTCGCGCTCTATGAAACTAAAGTGAGCGCCCTGACCACTAGGCTACCACGGCTCACCACTAATGTTAATTCCACTAATGTAGACCACTTATATATTACATACTGGAAACTGCTCTGTGGTTTCGACCGCGTGATAATTTTTCTGTACATGGGATCGATATAAAAAGTTTTCGTTTTTTCCATGACAAATGCTTTACGTTTGATTGAGCGACAGACATGCATATTTTAATAAGGGGAATAGGATTGAAAATAAAGCTTAGAAAAATGCCGTAGACATTTGACTATTTTTCCTGTTTATTTTAAACTAAAAATAAATAATGTATTTGACTTGCGACTTACGAGCGGTTTAATATAATTTAAAACGGAAAAAACCAATACAGGGACGATAGGTATCCAAGAGATTTAATACTTACAATATTTTTTTGCGACTTGTATAAATTTTGTTGTTGGGGAAGAATATGCGTTAACGTATTCGAGAGCTATTTGATTATAAAATAAAGTTGAATCTGTATATTTATGTTGTATATTTGTGACGACTGTGTGGACAGAGTACCTAGCTGCTGTCCTATGGGTTCGGGGTTTCAATCCCAGCCGGAGTCAATATACAAATTATTCGTTATTGATTCTCATTTGTGTTCTGTTCCGTGTCTCTAATACTGCATATAACACTTCCTTCGATTCGAATCTGAGTCGATCTTAATCGCATAAGTTATACTTGAAGGAGATGAAAACGAGCGAGTGCCTTTGCGTTTGTGCACTTGCGGCACTATGATATATCCTGCGCAGTTGACAACGGCCGATAGTTTTCGCCAAATACCACCGTGGTTGCAATCGGCCAGGTGGATATGGTCATCATACAATTAGAAGACGAGAACGTGGTGCTAATAACCAAACGAAGCACTGGCGACTGTATGAAGGTGGAAAATCTATTCCAAATACGCCGAACTCAAATCTCAGAGAGTAGTGAGGGGCAGCAGTATCCACACTTCGGGGGTACCGGCAATGCGTTCAAAATGCATGCATAGCGTGTCTGCTTTTGATGGTGCTTTCATGGTAGGGCCTTTGTTTAGCAGAAGACTTATACAGGCTGTTAAAAAAGAAGAAAAAAAGAATGAAACTAAGAATACTTGAAATAGAAACATGTAATTAGAAGCTTAAATTTTCGCCTCACGGAAGAAAACAGAAAATGACAAAGCGTAAAATGGTAAGAAGGTAATCTACTTTCTTTACCAAGTAAACGACCCGATTACGTAAACGTTCGGGCTCGTTCAAAGCCTACGTTTTCAAAATCCTGAGCACGTGCGATATCACGTGACAGTTAGGGTTGGTACCCTTTCAAATGCCTTAATTTTTTTTTAAAGTTTTTTGTACGTACACACAGGCCAATCTCAACATACTTTATCAATTATATGCTAAGTAACAATTTGAAGTAATAGTAAAATATATAGTAGTTTAAGTAACATTTTGTTTTCAGATATCCTCGATCTGATACAACTAGCGCATAGTATTTAAAGCAAGTTCCACGGCATCTTTTTCAAAAATGCAAAATTTTCTACGTTTTAAGTAAAGTTTTACATCCTCAAAAACATTTACATACAAAGAAACAATTTTTTTATTGATCGAAGTCGTCGGAATGATTAATAACACGCACTACTATTTTTTTTTAATTTGTAAAAGTTTCTATCTGGTGACAACCCTTCTCTTATGTGTCAAGCTTTTCAATATTTTCGTCTGCCCTAAGTGATGTGTGTCACGCATTCTGTAAATCTTTCTTCTAAATCTTGTAAATCCTATTGAAATCTCGAACGGCGCGATGTGAAGAGTTTTCGTTAAGCATCAACGGACACTTCTCGTAGGCGTGTGTTTTTGTAATCAAAATTTATATATATATATATTCATCTTTGCTAATATTTAAAATTCGAATAGTGTATATGTTTGAACGGATCTAACTTAAAAGCTATTTGACTGATATTGATTGAACTTCCTAAAATGTTCCTCATGATTTGTACTAAACAAGCGAAGCACTGTTTTATACTAAACTTATTACATGTTCTACGGTGAAGGAAATCATACCAAAGTTCATGTCGCCAACTTGCATTGGAGTAGCTCTAAACTCTCTCAAATATTTGAGAGGAGGCCTTTGTCCAGCATTGTTCATTTACAGGCTGCAACATTTTACACCTAAAGGCTATCCCACGGGGAGGCAGATTTTCTAACGTCCTCGCCACACGACACAGTGTAGTAGTACTTCATTCACTGTAGCTATAGGAAGAAATTTTATTATGTGACCGGGACGGTTATTTTTAATAGTCATCTTTATTCACAAATTGGAATATGATTAACTTATGTTATTATTACGAAGTGCTGAATATAGCTAATAGTAAAAGTAGCATCCCCTTGTAAGTGCTCACGGCAAAGGGCAAAGGCCTCCTTCTCAAATGTCTGAGAGGGTTTTGGAGCCGGTAAGGATCCGCTACGCTAGTCCAGTGCCCATAGCGGGCTTCACATGTCTTCGATTTTTTTTTAATATATACCAGACATGTAGGTTACTCTACGATGCTTTCCTTCACCGCCGAGCACGTGGTAAAATTAGCATTTAAAATACAATTAACAATTTCAGCGGTGTCGGGGAATCGAACCCTGGTCACCCGGGCTTTATGCTCTATGAACTAAAGCGAGCGCGCTGACCACTAGTCTACCACGGCTCTCATTAATAGTATATTGAACACAAATTGCGTTCACTGGACCAAAATTCTTGCGAGTGTAATTTCGTCTCCCACTCACCTTATTTTAGTAACAAATGTAATATTGTTTAATATCAACTATATTGTGTGTTCATATTCATGCTTTCTATACCCAATTAATATGTAATCCTAATAAGTAATCAGCCTTACAAATGATTACATATATTACTATATACAATAATTTGTAAGGTATATATAGGGGGAGGCCTATGTTCAGCAGTGGACTTCTGATAGGCTGAAATGATGATGATGATGATGATTATATATAGTAATATAAATATTAACAGTTTTATATTAATTAATGTGTTTATGATACAAATTGAAATTAAACTATTATTTACGTATTTTAAGCATAAGCTATAAGTATAATCTTAAGAAGATTAAAATAAGTAGTATAAATACAAAGAGTATGAACTGAAACAGAACTGTTAGTTTGGTTTAGGCCCCCCTTGAGCATCACAACTAATTGCAAGAAACGCTACGGTCCTGTGCCATCGTGGTAGGTATAGTCCTGTATGTCCTGTTTAGCATAAAATCTACTGTATAAATGCTAGAATGTATGTAAATGCCCACTGCTTTGCAGGCAAAGGTCACCTACCACAACCACAAATAGTGTAATGATAAAAAACTTTATATGGTCCTTCTAAGCGAAAAATAAAATAAACAATTTTTTCAATGTTTCTTATTCTATCGGATTGGGGTGAAAAATGAGCTAACAGTCCACCTGATGGTAAGTGGCTCCTTCATCCCACGGGCATAGTTGCATGTGGCAAGCAACTCCAATCGAAGAAGGTTACAGATACGTTGTCACCCCTGAGGACTAACATAGAACCTTACAGCAGTAGAAATGGATAAGAGCATGGTACTACTAGCTGGACTGGAGTCTACCAGCTTTTTCTGCGTTTGCGTGTGTCTAGATCAAATCTAGCCTCAGACACTCCCGGCCCCGCGGAGCCATGGACGGGCTACATCGATCTTGCGAGGACCACCTCTCGTGGTACACGAACTGTTCCGCAAACATCCGCAGGCTTTCCCTTTAGTTGCCACTTAGGACACCCATGTAAAGAAATGGATTAGTAGATCTTTAGGCAGTATCCTTATTGAAACACTATTTTTACATGTTCAAGGGCCTATGGATTCTTTGAAAATAAATTGTCACAGGTTTTATGTAAAGTAAATTTATTTCTTTCTCTTCTCTTTCTTCATATACTGTAAATCTCATTATAGAGTGCAAAAGAGAGTCGATCACTATGCCTTTTGATCCGATAAAACACACTGTTTTAGGTTTTTTTTAATACTAAATGGGGCAAACGAGCAAGGGGCTCACCTGATGGGATGTGTTTACCGTGCCCACGTACATCAGTAAAACCATAGAAGCTGAAGGTGCGTTGCCGGCGGTATAAAATATTTGGAAGATGGAAGGGATAATATGGAAGGGTGGTTAGGGGAGGGGGTGTGGCCTCCGGTACCTCACTTACCGAACGAAACGCAGAAGCACAAGATGCCTTCTACTTCACGCCGGTATTCTGCGAGGTCGTGGTACTACCCCGGTCGAGCTGGCACATTCGCCACAAGCCGCTGCTTGCCTCTAACACGTACAATAAAACAAGTCTAATGATTTTGAATGTTATGTGATTTTTTAATCACATAACAATTAGAATGTATTTATTTTCAGCACTTTTCGCTGTAAGCTTTGTTTTTATTTTTTGCTTAATTAAACCCATTTAAATGCCTACGAGACGTGAGAGCCGAGGTAGCCTAGTGGTCAGGGCGCTCACTTTAGTTTCATACAGCGCGTGTGTCCTGGGTTCGATTCCCAGTGCTGGTACCACTTAAATGGAAGTAATAGCAATTTATAGTACTGTATACACCACATGCTGGTAAAGGAAACATCGTGAGGAGGCTTGCATGTCTGAGAAATAATTAAAAATTATATTTCAATATGATATGTCAAGCCCGTCAACCCCCACTAGAGCAGCGTGGCGGGCCCTGCCCGGCTCTGAAATTCTCTCAGATATTTCAGAAGGAGGCCTTTGCCCAGCATTGGGCACTTACGGGCTGCTACTTTACTTTTTACTTTAAATCGCGAAGATTAGTAACACGTTTACTAAGCTACTAAGTATACAATTGCAGAGAAAGGTTTCCCGAAAACGAACTTATAAATTTCAGGCCAAAGTATAAATAAATTACTGTAGCGTTCACAGAGTTCGTTGCTTTTTATTAAGCCCCCGAGATAAGCACAATATGTATATGAACCTATTTATTCCAGTTACGGCGTCGGAGTTTTTATCTGTACTAATACGTAAAATAATTTGTACGTACGTAAAGTTTGAACGGATTTAACAAGAAAGCTAATTGACGGGTTTTGATTAAACTTTTTTTAAAGCTTTCGTCGTGATTCCTGAAGTGGTATAGAATTTTATTTTACTTCATTGAACAACAAACATACAAATGGGTAAGTTTTTTAGGTTGCCATTTACTCATGCTTAAAGGACTGAATGAGTTTTGGAGAGGTTTACACTATGCCATGGAATAGTGAACACCTATACGTATTTTTATAGGGGATACCTTTTATCTCTTGGGCCAAATTTCTATTACGCTAGGTAATTTTGGTTGGTGGTAGCCTAGTGGTCAGGGCGCTCACTTTAGTTTCATAGAGCGCGAGTGACCTGGGTTCGATCCCCGGTGCCGGCACAACTAAAATTGTTAATAGCAATTTTAAGTGCTGTATTTACCACGTGCACAACGGTGAAGGAAAACATCGTAGAGAAACCAGCATTTTTGAGAAATAATAAAAATATTATTTCGAGGATATGTGAGGATATGTGAAGCCCGCCAACCCGCACTGGTGCAGCGTGGCGGGCCCTTCCCGGCTCCTAAATCCTCTCTGATACTCGTATTTGAGAAGGAAGCCTTTGCCCAGCTGTGGGCACTTACAGGCTGCTACTTTACTTTAGGTAATTTTAAAAACATAACGATGAAAGGTCCAAATGCGTAATACCTATTCGACATCTACTTAATAAAACTATAACACTGACTGACTCACTGACAGATAACGCACAGACTAAGCCGGTTGGTTTAGAACTAGAAGCATGGAATTTGGCTCTGGAGTTCTTTGTACTATATAACGTAGACCCTTCAAGGGGATTAAATAGAGGATGAATAGTCCCATCGTAATGGTGCAGGTACTGATGTATTAGGCGTGATAGCCTAGTGGTTAGGGTGCTTGGTTTAATTTAATGTACGCGTGTGATCTCGGTTCGATTCCCGGTGGCAGCACCACAAGAATTTGCCGCCACCCCGAGTGCGAGGAGCGGTTGGCTGAAAAAAAGCAAATTACAAATTAAAATCCTTTGCCGTAAAATTTTCTTTTAACGTCTCGTAAAAAATATCTTTATATATTTATTTTATTAAATTCTTTTAGTAATAAAGAGAGGATCGAGAAAACTTGTAATACGCAAGCATCTCGTTAAAAGCGTTAACTTAGTAAAAAATAAAACCTATAATGAGATGATTAAATTTCTATTTTCACAATAGAAGCTATGTAAAAATAGATTAAAGAAAAAAAGGGGAGCTTTGAAGGTAAATTGGGATAATACTTACTCGTCTCAACGTGGTAGAGCCAAAGTGGCTCTTGCTGCTGCCCGAATGAGCCGGCACGACCGAGTTAGCACCACGACCTCGCAGAATACCGGCGTGGCATATTGGGCTTCTGCGTTTCGTTCGGCGAGTGCGGCGTCCCATTCCCAAACATCCTTAAAGACTGACAACACACCTGCAGCTCCTCTGGTGTTGCAGGTATACGTGGACAACGGTAATCACTTACCATCAGCAGAGCCGCTTGCTTGTTTGCCCGCTTACCCATAAAAAAGAGAAAAACCTTCCTGTATCCGATGTAACGCATAGCCAGACATCACGGAATGCCGTCTGATACGACTAGGTGCCGTCAAATGGATTACCGCACACGTCATGTTCACCTCCTGGTGACAGAACTTGATTATGCTTATTGGTTTTGCTCCCGGTGTTTATTTGAAATTAAATGATTCCTTATTCATAAAATTTAAAATTCAAAATTATTTTATTTCTATTTACTTCGTTTAAAAAGGTTCGGAATGCATCGTAATACTTGTCTTTTTAGTTGTTTTATTCTGTTAGCTGTACCGCCTCTATAACGGATTTATCTCTGCTTAGCCTAATGGTTGACTGGAAGAGAATGCCTCTAGGCATTAAGTCCGCCATGTGTACCACTTTGTGCATGAAGCTTAAGTAAATAAATAAATAATAAAATAATACTTACGAAAATTGCTAACGACAAACTTGAAATTCGACAGAAGACAAAACGAAACAAAAAAGACAAACTAAAAGTACATTAGATCATTTATATCTGATATATCTGTACGTCTATAATCCATTAAGACATTATAAGACTATAAATAACAATTTTCTAAGAATTTCCTCACTTAATCATTCCCTCGAAGCGAAGCGGAGTGCCCATTAAATAAGAAATTACTCAATGGAAACCTTTCTAAGATAACTAACAACAATTATTAGTCGGAAATGTCACCGGCAAAGAGAGCTTTTTCATTTTGGAAGTAAATCATATCGATTAGAAAGAAATTACAACACATTAAAGATTCCTGCGTTATATCCAATAATACTACATAAGACAATTAATAATTTGACTAATATAATATTAAATCAATTACACTTCTAGTGTCACTAGTCCTGATATGTCGTTAATAAAATCAAGCGATACTTTTCCGGAATTTCATTATATTTAGGATGGAAAAAACGAAGGTTAATTTTCCTAGATCTACATGCTAAAAGAAATGGTGATGGTACGCATTAGATATCTTTTAGAAAACAACACCACAAACTCTCCCTCTCAAAAGTGCGTCCACTTCTACTACCATCACGCCGAACACCACCATAACCACATCTTAGACACAACTAACTATAACACTAGGTAATGTAACACCGACGACGATAATGTGACACACAATTCGCACCACGAGGCATTATCAAGCTTGTACACTGTACACTCTGCGATGGTCAAACCCAGCGTCAATTTGAATCAAGGTAAACAAACAATGCTTAATCACATAGTAAACCTTCTTTGTATATTGCCACCAATTGAACAACGGGTCGCTTATTCGCACTTCAATGGATGTAGGTCATTGACATTATTGTACATAGGTGATACGGTTTGGTTCGTCGTAAATAAATTTTATAGCTTACAGAACGAGCGAAGTACTGCAATAAGGCTAAATTATCATTTAATAAGGAAAACACCTACAATTTTTTATTACTTTTTATTAAGACTACAATTGTTTCTTGTGTAAAAGCCCAATTAGTCACCAAAACCCTATATAGGGGTAGGCCAGAGGTGTAGATATTTATTTACGTCGTTTTTTCTTCCCTTTAGCCTTTCGCCGTCTTATTATAGTATCCATGCCTAATATACATAGATTTGTGACGTTGATGGTCTTAACGCAGTGTTAGTAAGAGTAGCACAAAATTGGTTCAAGCGTTTCCAGTCCGGAAATTTTGATGTAAAAGATGATGCTGGCTCTGGTCGACCTGTTATAGATAAAAAGATGACATTTTAGAAAAGTGGAGCAATATCGGAATTTTAATAGTATCGACATAACTGAAGAGAACAGTTTTAACCCATTTGAAAAATGGTCTAGTTATACAAAAAAGCTCTTGGGTTGGGAAGTGTTAATGCTTCCACCATGTGGCCTTGACCTTGCACTCCCTGATTATCACCTGTTGCGGTCTCTTCAGAATTCTTTAGGTAGTGTTAGAATAACATCAAGACTGTCTAAACTTCTTGTGGCAGTTTTTTGATTAGAAGTCCTAATATTTTTACAGGAAGGGGTTTATGGCATTACCTATGGCAACAAGTTATCGAACAAAATGGCACATATATATAATAATCAATTGTAAATAACCTATGATAAAAAATATCTTGAATTTGTATATAAAATACGAGAGAACTTTTTCCCCGACCTATTATACATATATTACTAGCTATAAGCTCGAAAGCTTTCGTCAAAGATCGGAAAGAGCCAACTAAGTTGAAGACAAAAGCGGTTAAGTTATTTTCGCTGGAGCTGAGGTTTTGAGTGAGATCATGAGATTTTACAGGCAGATGTACTCATCGTTTTGTTCGAAAATATACATCAGAGTCAGCGTGATTAGGATGGCTTTCAAGCAGCTTAAAACGGGCAAGGCACCGGGTGAACTTTTTTATGGTACAAGGGGCTAATAAGCAAGCGGTTCTTCTGATTGTAAGTAATTACTGACGCCTACATACATCTGCAATAGAAAGGACCGAAAGAGAGGAGTGGCAGGTGCTTTGCCGGCTTTTAGGGATTTTTTTTTATGGGAAAGGCGGCAAACGAGCAAGCGGTTCATCTGATGGTAAGTGATTACCGTCGCCCACGTTCATCTGCAATACCAGAGCTGCTGCAGGTGCGTTGCTGGCTTTTAAGGGTATTTGGGAGATAGGAGGGAGGATGAGGAGGGGAATGGGGAGGGGAAGTGGGCCTCCGGTCCTCACCTCACTCACCCAACGAAACGCAGAAGTACAAGATGCCTCTACTTCACGCCGGTATTCTGCGAGGCCGTAGTACCAAACCGGTCGAGCCAGCCCATTCGAGCAGCAGCAAAAGCCGCCGCTTGGCTCTCCTAGAAATAGATAGATACTAGAATTTCTATAGATATTTGAAGATGGGTGAGGAGAAGATCTGAGTGGGCATCCAGTTACCTCATTCACGAAACGAAACGTATATCAGAATCTATATTACGTACAGAATTGATTTAGTAGAGTTTTATTGTAAATAAAAATTATATCTTGCGTGTACATTAAAGTTGGACACCACTACTTACCTGGACAAGGATTAAAAGCGTGAGTTTGTTCTTGTGTGTTATGTGAGTATACATAGTGTTTTCAGTTAATACCTATATACGGATAAATGTACTAAGTTACAGATATTAACAATATAATCCCAGCGTCGGCCAATTTTAGTTTCGTTTCAATTGGTTCAACCACCAAATGCAACATTCACCTCGCGAAATATATCTATATAATTTTGAATTATTATTCTAAATACGGTTGTAAATTTTGAAGCTCCACCTATTCCCTGGAGTTACATCGTCTGTGTATTTCATTGTGAAACAGCAGTGTAACAAATATCACTTACGGTTATATTTGTTACATAACTGAACCCAGGCTGAGATATTATTTCTGTTCACGTTTAGCTTTATCTTTCATGCTCGCTAAAAATTAAAAGAGATGTGATTATAAAGTCCCATAAAACCCATAATGTAAAAGTATGAGAATAAATAGAGTAAATTTACACTAAATTTGAGAGGGTTTTGGAGTCAGGTGGTTGTCCGCTGCGCTGTCCCAGTTCTAAATTCGAACAACAAATATTCTTTATATTTTGACATAGGTATTATAAGGCTTTAGTGCTTATGATATAAGTTTCCACACCAACGGTTTGAGCAACACTTTCTATTGTCAACAGACGGAGTGATTGTTGATTGAGAAGCCAGAATAAAACGAAATAGGTTTAAAAAAAATATATTTCGCACTTCGTATACAACACTTAAAAAATAATACAATGATGAACGAGTATATTACCTAGTTCCAAGAGATGAAGAACACCCCTTCTCCTCCCGGCTTTTACTTCTTTCACACCATACACCTCTACAGCAACACAGCCCACACTAGCACTATACTGGACACTAGGTAATACTACCAACCTTTTAAACGCGACACGTGTTTCGCCTCACAACTCAGCGACGTACAACCACAGAGCGGTATTCACACTATACTTTTTTATCAGTCGACTTCTACCAGGGCTCTAGCCTTCGGATTAGGGTATAGTCACGGGTAGGGATTTTTAAGCCCCTTACGACGTGTCAGCTATTTTTACGCTTACGATGGTTTGCAATACGTACGTATTGTACGATTCCCTGTGTCTTAAGTGGATAACGCGTTCTTTAAAAGATGTGGAATTTTACTGAGACACGGTTAGATAGTTACTCGGATGCTGTTGCAGCAGTTAAGGAGGAAACGAGGTAGATGAATAATAAACCCCAATGATACTAGAACAAGCAGAAGGGTTATGGTCATGACCATAATGACCGTGTATGTCACTGCGACGATTATGTGTGATTCCAATAACCAGGTGGAAGGCTTCTTCGCTGCCTAGGGGCCGTCTGGTTAGGCACATCACTTTTAACAACTTCTGCCGCCAATCACCAATGCGACCAGTTGTTTACATGTTTTCAAGGGCTGCATCTGCAGCTCGTCTGGTGGTGCTGATGCAGTTGCAGTTACGTGGGTGACGGTAATCGCTCACCATCAGGTGAGCTGTTTGCTCTGCCAAAAAGTGCCTATGCCTTACATTTTATGATATTGCAAATATTGAAAAAAAAAAAAATTCGAAGTACGGAGTTCCTTTAGCCTGTTTCTTCTCCGTCAGAGAAGCCTTATTACAAAACGTTGTTAGGTTGTTAAAAAGGGTAATAGGAATTCATATTAGACTACGCAATTGACTTGCGTCGAAGAAAAAAGCTTTTTCCTACATGAATAAAGATTTGATTAATGTTTGCTCATGACTAAATATATGCTGTGATGCATGTACATTATTGAAGACAGATCTCATGCATAACGTCTTTCCTTTTGAGGCTATTTCTCTCAATGCATCATCATCATCAACTAACTTGTCTCTGGCGACCGAATGATGGCAAATCCCACGGACTGATGGGGAGCAGCATCACTAGTGCGAAGACCCGAAGAAGAAGAAGATTAAAACATAAAAAACTGGAGCACATGCCTGGAAACACACTCGTAAGCAACTGCCACAACACTCGTACACAATAATACTAGCTTCTGAGCGTGGCATCGCCTGATCTGATCACAAATTTTGTCCCCAAGAGAACTTTGATTGAAATAAAAAGTTCGATGTCATCGGTCAGCTTATTTTTGGTCTGGTATTTTTTCCAAAAAAAAAAAAAAAAAATTTGAGACTGAAAGTAAACAAAGAGTATAAAATAAATACAGCATGAAACTATTTGAAACATAAAAAATCGAAAATCACAGACGTACACTTCTATTTTGTTAATATGAGTTTGCACAAGAAGAGCATCAATCCCGCCCTGAAACGGCCCAATTAATCTCGTAAGCACTGAAACAGGGTCGCCCTACATTCCCTCAAAGCAAAGACCTTCTTGATTGAATGTATCGAAGAGTTGTTTATTACTTAGGGCGAGAGAAAGTCATAAATATGTCAAACCTTATAAAAAAAAATTGTTCGATAGAAACGGAAATGCTCTTGAATAATATAATATAGACTAATGCGTAACCCTGGTAGTGGCCCTATAGATAATACTATACATATATATATATATATAGACCGAGTAAGTTCGTATAACGAAAACACTGTGAGGAAACCTGCGTGTCTGAGAAATTATAAAAAGTGTGTTCGTGGACATGTGAAGTGCGTCAACTGTCACAGGAGCAGTGTAGGGGGGTCCCCTTCCCGTTCTAAAATCCTTTTAAATACGCCCTTTGCATACTGCGATTATTTATTTTAGACAAATGTTAGTTCCATAGGGGTCTGTAACCATAACCAAGCTAAAGCTTCTGGTCTATCTACGTTTATATAATAAGGACATAATAAGAAAACAGACATTAAATATTGAGGTGAATTTATTTCACAAAGTAAGTAAAGAACGAAAAGAAAATATATTTTGTGGAAAAAAGAATTCGTACACCGGGAAGACTTCTTAACGGCAAATTGAAAATATACCAAAACGATATCTCGTTCGTTCCAGATCGGAAATAATGTTTTCGAAAGGGAAATAAATGTAATTGAAGCAAGGTATTTTTTTTTTGTTAACATTTCAATATACAACCAATATATATCCGCAGCAGAACTAAGGTAACCGACATAGCCGTAAAGATCAGCAAGCTGAAGTAGCAATGGGCCGGCCACATAGCTCGCAGAACCGACAACCGTTAGGGAAAAAAGGTTCTCGAGTGGCAGCCACGTACAGGCAAACGCAGTGTAGGACGACCCCCCACAAGATGGAGTGACGACCTGTGCAGTGTTGCGGGAAGTCGATGGATGCAGGTGGCTCAGGACCGAGCTTCGTGACAATCTTTGGGGGAGGCCTATGTTCAGCAGTGGACTTCTGATAGGCTGGAATGATGATGATGATGATACCACCAATCAACATTTCAGATGCATCAGTAGCTTATGTGCTCTTAAAGGTACGCTGTGACAAATTTCTAACAAAATATTGATTAACAAACATGTTCGTCAAACATATTTGCCAAACATACCGTCATCGACGGCATGAAGTGAATAATGTTGGGTGCATAAAATGTTTGAGTGTTTATGTTTGACTTTAACAACTAGACCACGCACACTTTATAACAATAACGTGTAAGTTGTTAGAAATAACATCAAGATGGTCGCAGCTTTATACTAGTATGCTCATTGACTACAATGTAATGAACATGGCTAAGACGAAGACCATACCTAAAGTCCATGTCACACAATACCGGTTATTGCAGGGAACACTATGCCCGAAGTTATCGACGTAAACCAAATTGTCTGACTAGATAAGTCCAACTTCAACTCAGAGATCAATCGTTTAATTCATCTCGGTTGGGTAGCGTTCGGGAATTTACGTCACATCTTCTCGTCAATTGGATACACCCCCAAAACCTTAAGACCAAAGTATACACGTTCAACATTTTTGTGAAACGAACTGTCAAACATTGAGCACAGTAGTATTACTGTATTTTTATAAATTTATTTATATATACTCTTTGGATTTAATATTATACGACTGTCAATTTTCGCAATAAACCATAGAATATAACTCTATCTTATTCTATGCATTAAACATGTTTTGTTCTGAAATGATTGCAGCAGACGCGGCTTTAAACTTTAATTTTAATTTGCGTTACTTATTTAAGTAACGATGAACAATGTTTTCAAGATTAATATAAAACATTTATTAGCAATTGTACATTGTAAAAAGAAAAACGTGTTCAGATGTATTTACTACGTTTAAATGGTTTGACTTTTCACAATTGAGTGCAAATTTAGTATTTGCGTCGCAAGCGTACTGGACATAAATATACTTTGAGGTTTACACGTAGCACCGTGGTCAACGGATGAAAAGAATAAAAACGAAATAAATGTAAGTCCAAGACGTTGGATGATTGCGTTTGGTGGTGGTGTGTGTGAAGGCTTATAAAACAAATAGCTGCTTTAAAAATGGAACGCATTTCTAAGGTACAAAACTTAAAAGTACATTTATTTTTATTCGAAAGTAAAACACTTTTACTTTTAATTAAAAAAAAATGTGAAATATCGTATTTTTGGCAGTTTGTGCGTTTTGATTTGAAATAATGGATATACGTGAACATTTGCGAGCTGTTTTTTTATGATTTTAAATTTAGTGTTCAAGTTTCATGTCTTCAAATTGTTAAGGACAAAAAAATATTATGTGAAAAATTTACAGACCAAGCTTATAAAAATAAACTAGTTTAGTCTGTAATGTTACAATTTTTACTTAATAGGTTTTTTTTAAATAATTATACGGCCCAACCGGAGAACTACGTGTACTAAGCTCTCATAGATTATCAAAAGAGTTTTACCCAAGGCTCCATTCAAATCTTAGCTATCACCAGTGGCAGTAGTTAACGCGTTCCTAATTATTAAAACATTTTAAATTTTCGAAGGAACATTTACATTTCTCCGGTTAAAAGTAGCGTCAGTTAATGCCTACAATGTCCTCAAACAAACCGACAAAAAATTACACTTACAATTACTAAAAAGTATTTGAGTTTTGGATTCATAGCATTTATTTTGAAATCATAGAGCAATTAAGTATCTGTATAGTCTTATTCTATACACGTTATAGATGATAAATACAAACATGTGATGCGATGAACGAGATGGGAAAGGAAACGATCGTGCTCGTCGACCGTGAACTTTGATAATCGGCTCTTTGTAGGAAAATTGTGCTAGAAAGTGCTGTACGGTTCATTAAACAAATACAAATATAAAATTGTGTTTGCTCAATGTGTATGTTATAGATGTGAGTGAAGTCATTGTCATTACGCTCATTAAGTCAATATGCTCAATATGCTCAGCCAGAGTTCGGGGTCAGTACGAGAGTACGTCTCTAACGATGTGTTTGCGCTTTTATTTGCGCCAAACATCTCCCGTGCGTGCGATTCGCCAGGTCCTCACCGTACCGATGCAAAAAGACCCGATGGCTTGACTCTGGTTCCGTTAAAAAAAACGGGGTGATTTTCTGAGACGCTATGTAAAAAGCACCTCTAAGATCGTAGATTCATCTGTCAAACTAAAATTCGCCTAGCGATTCATTTGTAGAGGAATGAGAGCATGCTTACTTGAGGCCACTATAGCCGAATGGTTAGAGGATCTGCCTCCTGATCGGGAGACCCGAGTTCGATCTATTACCAACGAGTTTTAAAGAGTAATATACGGTTTTTATCATAGACCTGAACACAAAACTGCGACAGGCTCACCACCCGTCACGTTGTTCTGAATGAATTCTGTTGACGAGTGGGATGACCTTAACCTTAACAACCAGTGAATAGTCCACTGCAGGACATAGGCCTCTCCCATAAGAAGGTTTTGCTATAATCGCCAGGCGCGGAAAACGGATTGGAGATCGGTCTGCTAAAGTGTCGTCGGAAGAATATTTCGAAAAATAACATAATCATTTGTCTGCCTCTGACCGCCCGACATTCACGCCCGACCGGGTGCGTGAATCTATAGTGCTTAATGATGTTACATAATATTGGTACTGTAAATCATTTAGAGCAATATAAATAAATAAATCTCTTCATGTATAAGTTATGGTCGAGACAACAAAAGGATCCATCTCATCTCGCTTTCGGAACATTAATTGAAAAAGTTTTATTTACGAGCTCACCGACACCCGATTCAATCGGCGGCGTTCGTGACTGCGCCTTGATTCCGCTACTTGAGGGAGCTGGCTAAGCTCGCTCGACTCGCTCTCTACCAATTGGTTGTGTTCTCGAAGCTTCTGGTTCATCATATACATGCCACTAAGACGGCTGCTTAATTAGGTTATGAATTCTACACATTGCTATGGTATTAATCTTTGTAATTAAATAAGGAATCACACGGGAAGCGTCTTATTCCTAATTAGCTATGAAACTGTTATGTATAGTATAGCTAATAGCATTTGGCTTTGGCAACCGAATGCACTCCTCTACTAAGGAAATATAGCAGTGAATCGAACCTGAGACACGCAGCGCCGCAGCCAAACGCTTAGCCACTACGCCACCGAGCTGTCACTATAATAATCGTATGTATAATAATGTAGGTATTCCTGAACACAATACTAAAACTACATTCAGTTGATTTTATTTCGTTCTGATATAATTAAATGACAGTGAGACCTAATGAAAATTTAGTGAAGAACTTATAGCGAATATGTATATATATCAAATTAGAAAAAGAACTGATGAAGTTTAATCATGTTTTCATGGAAGACGGCAAGCCCGCCTCCTCATACTCCCTCCCATCTCCCGAATACCTTTGAAGGCCGGCAACGCACCTGCAGCACCTCTGGTGTTGCAGATGTACGGGGGCGACGATATTCACTTACCATCAGGTGAACCGCTTGCTCGTTTGCCGCCTTTCCCATAAAAAAAAAGACACGCTGACTGATAAAGACCTCTACGACATCTGGACGTATAACACCTCAGTCCCCCCGCACCGGCCGTAGTAAACCACTCGAAACGTCGGAATATAAATACAAAATTAAACGCGATAAAATAATGTTCAAATCAATACCTCTCTTTTGGAATCGAGGGGGTTAAAAACGGTGATGTTATAACTTTTTTCATTTATTATGAAAATGTTATTTTGAGATATATTTCTATCCATTTTTCTTCCTCTGTCAGTTTCTTTCCAACTCCATTGAGCGGCGATGGCAAAAGTAGGAAAAGATATTCGAATTTAAAATCAGTCATGATGTCCTTTAGGCCTATACCGATTACGGTGACAACTACTGAATATTATACTATGTAATTATGTATGTATTCACGCCTTGTTCCCAACGGTGTAGGCAGAGACAATCTTCTTCCACTTGCTACGGTCCTGACATACGTCTTTCACTTTTATGTATAAGTGTATATAAATGTATAGTACATTATTATACATACTATGGTCATCTGCGATGGCTGTATTACAGTGCCGTAAGACTAGGCGGTAATACAATGGCACTAAGCGGAATGGGAAAATGAGAACCTTCTCGTCTCCGATCTAACGCTTATACGATAAGATCATGCTGTCCACGTGTAGTTCAGCGGGAAGAAAGGGCGCGGCAAAGAGGCCTTTGTCCTTGTTTGTTATGAGTATTTTTCATAATCGCCACGCACGCAAGCGTATTGGCGATCCCAGTATCCGACACGTGGCGCCCCGTATAATCCCTGTCACGCGTTATTTTTGATGTCTGGAACAATTTCAAGTTCTGAAATTTTCTAAAATAATTTTTATATTTATAATAATGTCCACAAAACTTTCGGTACCCTAAATAGACAGACAGCAGTCAGCACACTCTTTAGAATATGGCTTATTGGAATTTTTATAACTTGTCCATATAAAACTTTACGGTTCAGGCAACAAACTAAGTTTTGCGAGGTCAGCGGAGGTTAGGTGCTTCACTCGGGACGTATCACGTGCATATAACAATAATGTTTCGAGTGGGACCACATAAAGGGACTAAAGTTAGTAAAGAGCCACTTTAATATATGTAAAATTATATTGTTGTAAAGTTTGCCGACTGAGTAACGTAAAAGTATTACTATGTATTCGTATGATTTCTTCGTCAGCTTATTTAAGTCTGATGAACATAGATCCTCCCCAAGAGACTCCCAGCAAAAGCCATCACTAACTGCGCACTTTAGTTTTTTTAATATCGGATTGATTTGTCACCAGATTTCTATACCCTGTATACTATGTATGTGTTTTTAACGTGGTAGAGCCAAGCGGCGGCTTTAGCTGCTGCTCGAATGGGCTGGCTCGACCGGGTTAATACCACGATCTCGCAGAATACCGGCGTGAAGTAGAGGCATCTTGTGCTTCTGCGTTTCGTTCGGTGAGTGAGGTAGCCGGAGGCCCACACCACACTCTATTCTCCTCAGGGGGAGTGGGCCCCCCTCACCATTCCACTCCTTATCCTCCCTCCCATCTATCAAATACTCTTAAAGGCCGGCAAGGCACCTGTAGCTCCTCTGGTGTTGCAGATGTATGTGGGCGATGGTAATCACTTACCATCAGGTGAACCGTTTGCTGCCATTGCCATAAAAAAAAAATGTGCGAGTAAGGTTGGCAGCCCACCTTTCTGGGATGGTATATCTTCTAGGAGTATCTCGACTCACCGAAAGATTCAACTTAAATTATTAATTGAATCTGTCTTTAATCTTAAGACCCTCTTATGGATCTAACAAATGATCCGTGTCACCGCGTCAAACGACGCAGAACGTGGAGCGAGCCGTTATGGAAACAAAACCACCCAGGGGCGATGTTTCGATGCCGCTTCCTCATCACTAGTTTGGGTTCGGCGAATTCGGATAGATATATTCCGCCCTCATTCGACTGTACTGGCGACTGCCAGAGCCTCATGTGCTGGCTAGCAGGGTGCTCCACTTGCGAGTGGGGTTGGTATTTGGAGAAAGAGATTGTATATTACTCGTTAGTTCATACAATTTATTTTTTGTTTACATTCAAAGAATTATTTTTTCCTTCTTTAACAGTATTTAATTGGCCCGATATACTTTTATCATAATCTTCACAGTTGGCAGGAGGGTTGGCCATCACATTAATAGGCACGTCGCACCTTCAACACTGAGTTATTTATATAGTACTCGTTACCCATGATATACCGAATAACATTTAATATCTGTAATGATTTCTTGTATTTTTTTCAATTACTGCGGACAAGGTGGTCCACGCTCTTTTTTACATATTTTAATTATTTATTGTTTTTATTATATGTACAGTACCGGTGCTCCAAACATCGAGCACGTTCTTAGATGCTAAACTTAACTAATCTTAGCTTAACCTAATAACTAAGTGTAAATTTCTTGTATTTAATACACGACACTCGAACACTACACATTCGGAATGAAACTATTCTTTACAGATTTTTTCGCGTTTAATTTTGCTTTTATATTCCCTACGTTACGATTGGTTTACAGCAGTCGTGGTCACGGGGGGACTGAGGTGTTAGACGTGCAGTTGTCATAGTTAACTCGGGTTACTTTCAGTATTTAGTTATTAACTTTGGTCCGATCTACGCAGAATGTTCTCAGAGTATGTTGGGGTCGTGCCGTGGTATGCTTTTTTTGGATCCCAAGACGTTGGTAGTACCCGGCCCTCTTCTCTATTGTAATTAGCATGTTTTAGATCACAATAGCCCCGCGAATCATCCTTGGCAGGAATCGATGTTCTTTCGCAAGGATTTGTGGTCTATCAAATGTGATGTAATGGTTGGGGCGATCAAGGATATGATCACAGACTGCAGATTTCCTAGAGCGTCGGTGTTTCACGTCAGCTATGTGTTTTTTTCACCCGGGTCCCTACAGTTTGCGCTATGTAAGAGAGACAATCAAGCTTGTACACTCCTGCATCTTATAGAGGGACATTGCACTTGACAGATGGTAAACATTTACGTACCTTTTACGCCGACTTGAAAAACGTTTTTATAGAAGCCCTCTTCAAGATATAGCCGTGCAACGCTCAACATGTCCGTTACACGTGAAGTCTGAACCTGCACTGGGGCAGCATGACGAACTCTTTCGAAACCGTTTCAAAAATCGAAAGATTGTTCAACAGTGGGATATTTAAGGATGGCTGGGTCTGTTTACCAAATTTCTTTTAAATAATGATTGTAAAATGTTTATCTTGACATAAAGAAAGCAGTGTATACAAAAAAAAATCCTCATTTACCCAATGTCGAAGCTTTGTGTTCTAAGCACAATAACAGTATTCGTATACGAATATGTCTTGGGTCAACAATTCTTCGTTTCGTCTGGCAAAGCTTTTTGCTCGGTCACTTAAAAATGTGTAATTAAGATGAGTGCAGGCATACTTAGTGATTGTTCGCAGAGAATATTGGCAGCGGCACTGCGCAGAGCTTGCAATCATACAAATTGCAACATTTCTAAAGACAGACATCGAAAAAATATCTCGAAGCCAGAAACAAAATGGGCACAGTTTATAGCAGGGATTCCCAAACTATTTCGGGCAAGAAACCCCTTTTCCAAAATTAACTGATACCTCAGACCGCCATAGCTAAACTACTTTAAAAATCCTATCTCTAGTATTTTTTTTTCCTATTGAAACAAAATACTTACCAATCCTATTGGTACATATCGACCACTTTGGGAATCCCTGCTTTAAACTTTTATTCTTCAACCCAAATTTCGTTCCACTGTGCTGCGTTTTAGGTTTTTAATATACCAGTTTCTCCAAATGAACGAGACAAGATTTCTTTATATTTTTTTTTTATTTTGTCGAGTTCACCGTCCGTAATGGCGGCCGTATAATTCTATCACACCCTCACTTCTATTAAGTGTAGGTAGAAATCGATTGTGAGAGTTACCAACGGAATATCTAGCACTTGAATTGTGAAAAAACGTAGTGTTTGGCACTGCTTATACCCAATTCGCTTGCCGAACGTCGCGTGAACGCCACTGTGAACGAGTCACTTCGTTGGATTGTCATTTGAGGACATCTTCCCCTGAATGGTTAACACACGGCTATTATCATACATCAGTAGGGGCAGCCCTGGAATATAATTCGAACATGATAAGAGAAAACTTAACGTTCCTCCTCGTAAGTAACAGTTTGCGTTTACCGTTTCTACATACGAAACCTTTAAGGATTTTTAATTAGCCGTGGTAGCAGGGTTCACTTTAGTATCTAGAGCGTGAGTGACCTGGGTTCGATCCCCGATGCGACACCACTAAAATTGTTAATAGCTCTTTAAGTGTTGCATTTATCATATGCTCGGCGGCGAAGGAAAACATGTTGAGGAAACTTGCATGTCTGAGAAATAATAAAAATATAATTTTGAGGATATGTGAAGCCCGCCTACTGGCACTGGAGCAGCGTGGCGGGCCCTTCCCAGCTCCAAAGTACTCTCAGACATTTGAGGAGGCCTTTGCTAGACATTTACTCTCACCCGGTCACCCGATGGGTAGACAGAGATTACGGAGTTCCACTTGCAACGGCCCAAAAACATCTCCCTCGCCTCTTTCGCATTCATACTACGAAAACACGCTCGTCGGTTATGTGTAATTTTAATTTCGCTCTCCTTCAGTATATCAGCAATCAGATTGATATACTAGGATGGCAGGACGTATACTAGGTGTCGACTCTGGCACTCACTTCCTCAGCATAGTATCTGCCTCTCATTCCCCATTCGCTCTATCCATTTTGTTAAAATCCTTTTGTAATTCTAGACACAATATCGACTGAGGTTCAGGTTTCTTCTACCGGTATGCTATGAGAATCTGGTATTTTTTTTAATGGATCGGATTGACAATCGTGTTAACAGGCCACATGATGGCTTTTTAAGGCCATTGTGAATAACCTCAATCGAGGAAGGTTAGAGATGCTTTGTTACCCCTTTGAAATACAACGGTGTTTGCACTTTGATTTACGGTAGAAATAGCTAAGAGGATGGCTCCTACCCTGAACACTCCTAGGCAGAGTACTAAAGACTATTAATCCCAAATATCCTTCAAGGCCGGCAACCCACCTCTGCAGCTGCTCTGGTGTTGCAGATTTACGCACCTGCCTGTTTGCCCCTTGACCCATAAAAAAAATTCCTTAGCGTTTATTTCATTGCAACATGAAGTTATAGTCGTGTAAAAAGAAAACACTATGGCATCCCCTACCGCGCTCGCCGTGGATTTCTGCAATATCAGGGGACTCCACTCGAACCTTAGCGCCGTTCATTACCATCTTGAAACGGCGAAGCCGGCCTTGCTTTTTCTTACAGAGACTCAGATATCGTCTCCGGCTGATACCTCTTATCTTCATTACCCGGGGTACAAACTGGAACACTCCTTTGTGCCCCGTGCCGGAGTTTGCGTATACGTCAGAGATGATATCTGTTCTCGACGCCTCGGTAGTCTTGAAGGTTTGGACCTTTCTACCCTTTGGCTGCGCATCGACAGCGACGACCATCCGCGCGTCTATGCGTGCCTTTACAGGTCCCATAGCGGTAATACCGTAACTGACCGACTCATCGACCACATCCAAATGGCTACAGATTCCGTGCTACAACAGATCCCATCGGCAGAGATCGTGATTCTCGGCGATTTTAATGCCCACCACACCGATTGGCTCGGTTCTCGCATAACCGATCATGCGGGAGATCTGTTCACGACTTTGCATTAGCATATGGCCTGACACAACTGGTAACCTCGCCGACGCGGATCCCAGACGTGGAAGGTCATACACCTTCCCTGTTGGACCTTTTGCTGACCTCACACCCGGACGGATATTTGGTCTCAGTCGATGCCCTCTTGGCTCGTCGGACCACTGTCTGATCCGGAGTGTAGTGTTTATCGCGCGCCGATCCCGAACGCGATCTGCGGGGTTCCGCCGTGTGTGGCACTATAGGTCGGCAGATTGGGATGGAATGCGGTCTTTCTTTGCTTCCTACCCATGGGGGCAGGTTTGCTTCTCGCTGGATGATCCCAACGTCGTTGCAGATTCTGTCACCGATGTGGTACTTCAGGAATGGAACTTTTATTCCGTTCTCTGCAGTGCCTGTCGGAGGTAAATCCCAGCCTTGGTTTGGTCGCACCTGCAAAATAGCGTCACGCCGAAAGCGGAAGTGCTACCAGGCCTGGGCCGATGCATCGGCGTCTCGGGATGCAAAACCAGTGCTCTTAAAACGAGTACAACTCTGCCTCCAGGTCCTTCAAAAGAGTTATCGCTGCGGCAAAGTTAAAGCACATTGGCAGAATTGGCGAGAGACTAGTTCGCCTCCCATCGGGATCCCGCGCATTCTGGTCTCTCGCCAAGGCTGTCCAGGGAATTTCTGTCAGCCATCTCTCCCATCTCTACACAAGGAGGATGATTCGCTGGCCCATACTGCAAAAGAGAAAGCCGATCTCTTGGGCTCTCTTTTGCATCCAACTCGACTCTTGATGACCGGGGAAACTCTCCACCTACCATCCCGTGGTGTAAGTGCTCCATGCCGGAAATTCAGTTTCTGCAGAGCTCAGTGCGAAAGGCACTCCGCTCCTGGACATTCATAAGTCGAGTGGGCCGGACGGAATCCTCCAATTGTGCTGAGGATGTGTGCCCCTGAGTTGGCACCGGTTCTCACGCGTCTTTTCCGGCACTCCTACTCTTCAGGCGTCGTCCCGGAATCTTGGAAGACAGCATTTGTGCATCCAATACCGAAAAAGGCGACCGCTCTGATCCGTCCAACTACAGGCCTATTGCCATCACCCCCTTGTTATCTAAAATAATGGAGTCACTCATCAACACCCAGCTCCTGAGGTACCTGGAGGAACACCAGCTGATCAGTGACCGACAGTACGGTTTCCGTCGCGGACGATCAGCTGGTGATCTTCTAGTTCACCTGACTCACCGATGGGCAGAAGCAGTTGAGTCTAAGGGGGAGGCTTTGGCGGTTAGTCTGGACGTAGCGAAAGCATTTGATAGGGTTTGGCATAAAGCGCTTCTTTCAAAGCTTTCATCTTACGGGGTTCCTGAGAGATTGTGCAACTGGGTCACCAGCTTCCTCACGGATCGGAGCATCATGGTTGTTGTCGACGGTGCATGCTCGGACCCCAAACCCGTGAATGCTGGTGTTCCACAAGGCTGTGTGCTATCTCCCACTCTGTTCCTTCTGCATATCAACGACATGATACAAATCAGTAGCATTCATTGCTATGCAGACGACAGCACGGGTGATGCCCTATATACAGGCCGTGCGAATATTTCTCGGGAACACGTCGACGAGTGCCGGAACAAACTTGTGTCTGAAGTCGAGACCTTGTTATTCAAAGTCTCGGATTAGGGTCGACGTAATTTGGTCCTATTCAACCCCAAAAAGACACAGGTTTGCGCGTTCACCGCTAAAAAGAATCCCTTTGTCGTTTCTCCTCTTTTGAGAACATTCCCTTATTGCCTCAGCCAGTATCAGAATCCTTGGCGTTGACATATCGAGCGACGTTCAGTTCCGTGGTCACTTGGAGGGAAAGGCCAAATTGGCCTCCAAAAAGCTTGGTGTGCTCTGTAGAGCGGGACAGTATTTCATGCCGGTCCACCGTTTGCAACTTTATAAGGCGCAAGTTCGGCCCCACATGGAATACTGTTCTCATCTCTGGGCAGGGGCACCCCAGTACCAACTCCTTCCATTTGACCGCATCCAACGTCGAGCGGCTCGAATTGTCGGCGACCAAGCTCTCTGATCGGCTTGATCCTTTGGCCTTGCGAAGAGATGTTGCTTCTCTTTGCATTTTTACAAAATTTTCCACGGGGAATGTTCTGAGGAACTGTTCGGATTGATCCCAGCTGCTGAGTTTCACCATCGTACATCGCGACTGAATTCGAAGTTCCATCGATACCACCTAGATGGTTGGCATTCCACCACAGTGCGTTTTAATCGAAGTTTTCTGCCACGCACTTCGACTTTGTGGAATCAGCTGTCGCCAGCAGTATTTCCGAATAGTTACGACTTAGGGACCTTCAAGAAAAGAGCTTATTCCTTCCTTAAAGGCCGGCAGCGCATCTGTAGCTCCTCTGGTGTTGTGGATGTTCGTGGGCGTCGGTGATCACTTACCATCAGGTGAGCCGCACGCTCGTTTGCCCCTTCTTCTATAAAAAAAAAAAAACACGTGATTCAACTTTGAACAGTAGCCAGCCATAATGTTGTAAACAGAATTTTGAGTAAAATTGTATACGTAATTTGGCTTCGAGTAATACATAGCATCCATACACAGTTAAAACCGCTACGGCTAAAATTCTATACAATAAATTACTTAAACTTAGATGTATGTAACTTACATTGAGCAAAAATAACGAATAAAACAAATTAAAATAACTAAACCAGTTATGTCAAAACAACATTCACTAACAACAGAGTGTTAAAACAAAAAAGTGTTGTTATTACTTCGTAATTTCTGTTCTTAATTTGATAACATAGGTATTCGGTGTGTTACCTTTCCACATAAATTTCCCAGATCGTTTTAATATCAACCCACGAGTTATATTCATATTTTATTGACATTAAAGATTAAAAAAAAAAGGTTTTTTGAGCTAAATGACAATTGGTCAACAATAGACAGTTGTAATTTCTTTTCAACCCTTTTTTTTAACTTATTTAACCACAAATGATAAAATAATTATAATCTTAAATACCATTAACATTTAAACGTACAGTGACTATTTTGAATGATTAATGACACAAATACAGGCGAAAATAAATTCAGTCTTAATGTTTATTAAAACACAGTTTATGCGTTATATGTTAGAAAGTAAAGATTAACTTTAAAATCTGTCGGTAGGTAACTAACCACAATTTATTTAATATCTTCGTATACAGAGAGTGTCAGAGGTGTGTTGTAAATAAAATTTTGTAATTTAATTTTAATGATAAAATGTGTGTTAGAATCATCGGTTGAACTCAAAGAAATGTTTCATATTCAACAGTGGTGTAACTGTTAACTTTATCGTTAAACTGAAACTTATAAGTTATAATTTATTTATAATTAATTTTAAGACAAAATACATGCTCAATTTGAAGTTGTTCAAGTGGGGTATGAGCTCCACGGCTCAAGAGACGATTACACAATACACAAAGGATTATCTAAAAATTTAAAAACAATAAATTGTATATTTATGAAATAAGTTGAGACTAAAAATACAATATCTTTCGCACCCATGGAGGCTTTACAACATAAATTGTCCACTAATGGGTAAAAAGATCTCAATTATGAGAAGGTTTCGGAGATGCCAAGTCATGCGGCTCCGTAGAGGGTTACATATTTATTAAGAATAGCCGAAAAACTTTTAGCGGGAAAGATCAAGAAGGCCCGAGTGCAATTACAAGTAGACGTTACAGCCACTGACAACCGAAGGACAGACAAGTTTCAGAGCCGGATTGACTAGTTCATAACTTACCGTACAATGAAACAATATCATTTAAATTGAACACATTAGTTATTATGAAATATCAATAACTATTTCACGTATCAACATAATTTAAAACATATTAAAATCAACACCAAAACACAGTTCTAAATCACAAAAATCTATTTATTGTAAAACCCCCACTTACATACTGTGCTCTTCATCATATGCCAAGGTACCTCGAGTCACTCTCAAAGTATTAAAGTCATAAAATACATAAGCGTCATTTGTCGACAGTACAAGTGCTACACAATTATTATTGCCTTCGTTGTTACTTATGCAATTACACATTTTAAAAAAAAACACGTGATTCAACTTTGAACAGTAGCCAGCCATAATGTTGTAAACAGAATTTTGAGTAAAATTGTATACGTAATTTGGCTTCGAGTAATACATAGCATCCATACACAGTTAAAACCGCTACGGCTAAAATTCTATACAATAAATTACTTAAACTTAGATGTATGTAACTTACATTGAGCAAAAATAACGAATAAAACAAATTAAAATAACTAAACCAGTTATGTCAAAACAACATTCACTAACAACAGAGTGTTAAAACAAAAAAGTGTTGTTATTACTTCGTAATTTCTGTTCTTAATTTGATAACATAGGTATTCGGTGTGTTACCTTTCCACATAAATTTCCCAGATCGTTTTAATATCAACCCACGAGTTATATTCATATTTTATTGACATTAAAGATTAAAAAAAAAAGGTTTTTTGAGCTAAATGACAATTGGTCAACAATAGACAGTTGTAATTTCTTTTCAACCCTTTTTTTTAACTTATTTAACCACAAATGATAAAATAATTATAATCTTAAATACCATTAACATTTAAACGTACAGTGACTATTTTGAATGATTAATGACACAAATACAGGCGAAAATAAATTCAGTCTTAATGTTTATTAAAACACAGTTTATGCGTTATATGTTAGAAAGTAAAGATTAACTTTAAAATCTGTCGGTAGGTAACTAACCACAATTTATTTAATATCTTCGTATACAGAGAGTGTCAGAGGTGTGTTGTAAATAAAATTTTGTAATTTAATTTTAATGATAAAATGTGTGTTAGAATCATCGGTTGAACTCAAAGAAATGTTTCATATTCAACAGTGGTGTAACTGTTAACTTTATCGTTAAACTGAAACTTATAAGTTATAATTTATTTATAATTAATTTTAAGACAAAATGTGTTTTGAGAGAAGAGGTATTGACATGCCGTAGGATCTTTCGTATACATTGGTCGGACATTGTTTTATGTTAAAATCGATGTCCAACATAAAAAAAAAAAATTACATAAAAACAATGTATATAATATTAAATAAACTGACAAAATTTTACATAAGGCTTTGTGAGTTAAGTATTTTTTTTTTAATTATTGCCATTTAAATTGGTTGTCTTCTAAGTCCGCTTGCGTCGCATAAGCGAGCGGACATGCCCAGTTTGGCATACGCAAACAGTCAAAAACTTTGGTCAAACCGTGAGCTAATTTTGAGATTTGACATTAAAATAGGAAGATGCCGATAAAAAGTTGGTGATATAAATGATTAAACAGAGAAAAGGCCGCCTAAAATTCTGCCTCCATTGTAAATAAAATTAATCAATGAAATATTTTGCTTGCTTCGATCTTATTAAGACGTTCACAGACTGCTTATTTAATTTTGTAACAACTGAGGGAGATCGAGTGACAAATATTCTAATTAGGATAAATAAAGCTGGGTGCGGCGGAATTTTAACCATTATTTTTTCCACAGTTTGAATACAGATGTCGTAACTTTCCTTTGAAGTATTATCCCCTATAACGTGTCAAAACAATAAAATGTCTATTTACGGGTTATTTTATTTTGATGTAAGATGAGTGATGTTGGTATTTCCTAGTCTCATGTTATAATGAAATACCATTTATATTATCACTTAATATCGGATCTTAGACTATTGACAGTCTAATGTTTCGATATTTAAATCTTCGATTGCACAATCCTTCATAACATATTGACAAAGAGAATAAACGCAAAAAATATAATTGTTGTTAAAAAATAGTAAAACAGTTTGTAATTTGTAGAGTTGTAACAAGTTAAAAATCATTAAGCTCACTTATTATATGTATGTATAATATTTATAATTACATACATACATAGTGTATTTTAAATATTTGCTAATCCTTCCATTGAATATAATGTTCACAATATGCAAAGGTAATGGAACGGGAAAATAGAGGAACAAAACACATTTTGTATTTGATGAGTCTTGTAGATGAATATTGTTTAATTTATTATTCTGAGCTCTAACCGTACACCGTATTGGCAGGAATTACGTAAACACACACTAGTGTGAGAGAAAATACTCGTATAAGTGTTCAAATAAATTACAGATAATTAAAAAAACTATGTCACTCAAACAGTATGTTG
Organism: Bhutanitis thaidina; assembly: GCA_029286595.1. Classification (NCBI taxonomy): domain Eukaryota; kingdom Metazoa; phylum Arthropoda; class Insecta; order Lepidoptera; family Papilionidae; genus Bhutanitis; species Bhutanitis thaidina. Next base: position 9,956,912 of record JAGSMS010000018.1, read on the forward strand.
TTAGCTAAATGTAAAAACACAACATAATCAAGACAGAATCAGTACATACATACATACACTTTAAACTACTAAAATATGAGTACACATTATTATTGCTTCTGCGTTCGTCCAAACTTCTTTTAAAATACATTATTTTCTTATTATTTTTTTTTCCAAATACATAGTTATGAAAAAAAATCTAAGGACAATTTAAAAATATAACATGTACATCCACAAATTATTTAAAACGTAAAAATTAATACATTTAGCTGTACTTTTTTAAAATAATCGTTTAAATACGAAAAATATTAAATGTACCACGTTTTTAAAATGGACTAAAACAGACAAACCAGAAAGCGAGTTAATATTGCATTATCGTCTAATTCTGAGCTATGCAAAAAGTCTCTAGCTCATCGGATTTATAATATTAGTTAAAAATCGGTTGCAAAATTTGTACCGAAAAGACAGAAACAATAACTAGGTAAAAAAGTGCGTGGTGATAAAAGAAAATAAAAAAGAAAGAAAAAAATAAATGCTTATCACATCTAAGAAATAAATAAAGCGACATCTATGTCTTTGGAAATTGTCTTGAGAAATTCAGAATCAAATGATGGCAAACATAATATAACTTCACACTTCTATACTCCTTCATACAATTACGCACTGCTACAGTAATTTCATATTAAGAGTATTCCTTTGATTTATAAATAGTTTTAACGAATCTAAGGCGTTACCTACCGCGTGCACGGTAGGGATTAGGTCTAGGATTACAATTATTATACATAGAACCGCTCACAATTTATATGACTAGTATAAATATTTATATAAATATAAGTTTAGACACGACTTAGTAAGAACGACCCGTTAGAGATACATTTATAAAAACACCTATAAGGCAGATCCTTTAAGGAGGAGAGACTGCATTGGAAAAACGAATTTATATTAACAAAACACTATGTAACTGTCTTCCATTCTTAAGTAATTTTGTAAAATAGTTGTATTTTCTTTTGTCGAGGCACTGGCTTCTAGGCCATTGAGCCACGAAGGAAAAAACATTGTTAAATGTTATGTAGTATTCACAAGAATGTGCTGGTGTAGTCAGGATTAAAATATTTTAACAAGTTTTTATTACACCAAGAACGGGGGTTAAGAAAGTTTCATTTTACCACTGCAGTCAGATTATATCTACAGATTAAAAAACACGAGAGATCACATTGTTTTTATAAAAAGAGTAACTTACCTTAAATTCCGCCAAACACGCATCGAATAGACAAAAACATGAGGAAATTGCTTGTTATCATTTAGAATATGGATAATAAGACACCTACGACAAAATTACTGTCTACTTGTTGCTAATAAATTTGAACATTTATAGACATTACTATCGTTTCACAGTTTCGAGATGGTTGTAGTCTAATATTTAAATATTCTCTAATGGGATAATATCTTGTTTTGTTGACTAAAATCGAATGCAAAAGTTTTCAAAGTAAACTCTTCTTTATAACAAAATATAACAAAAATTATTTAGTTTATTTGAATATGAAATCCTTATTATGCCCGTGGTATCATAAATAGACGATGCTAACGCCCCCGCCAACTTTTGGCGCCGATCTCTGAAAACAAAATCGGCGACGAGGTTCGGCATCCATTATGTCCTATCTTCTAGAGAGGCGAAAAGTGGGTTGCGGAAACCCATTTGACTGCACTGCATAATGTTAAATGGAGATCCGTAATCGACTATGGCTGACAGGCATGAGTATATTTATATTTTAACACCGACTCGACAACTCAACAACACACTATACAACTCCGTGTTTCGAGTTATGATGTCTGTGTCTATTGATAGACTATTGTTTGTACTCAACAATGTGTTCCCTGATTGTAAAATTCAATTCAAGACATGGGAGATGCGACAGCGACGTGAAATTGACAATTTTAAAATTGAGCGCGCGGGAATGTAGATATCTTTAAATATCTACTTATATTTTGTTCCTCGGATTTCGTAATCTATTTTAAAACAGAAGCTAGCCCACCTAACTGGTCAAAAGGTACGTTTTGAAAACTTTTGCAATTTTTTTTACTTTTTTGCTTTCTAGTTATTGTTAAATTACATGTTTAGTAATTACTCTGTGTGTGAATTGCATCAATCTACAAGAAAACGCGATAGCTGTAATGTTGTAACGTTACTGAATATATTGTGCATTTATAAATATATTACATATGAGTATTGGTTATAAATTAATTCCTGTATTATATGACATAAGATACAATGCTTTAGTTTGTGCCTTTAAGATTTTGTTTAGTCTGATTAATTTGATACTATGATTTAACTATTCGACTACTTTTTTTACAAAATCTGAATAAAAGTTGCCCTTACATTTATTTTTATATCGGTAGAATTAGTTAAAAAATGTAAAATATTAAGTTATCATTTTTCGTTCACGTAAGAAACGAAATGAACTGCTTCGTAAATTGGCACTGAAAGCACAGTCTTAATATTACTACCAGTCGTCCGACTCCTGTTGCATTCATCGTTCGACTCACTCAAGCGAGCGGTAGAGTCAGTTAGCGCAATATCTGTCAGTTTGCGCCCTCTAGTGTAAGAAGGGGCGTTACGTTTGAGATTTGAACAGAACGCTTTTAACGATTTTTTATAAATATCTTGCAAAGTTACAATTGTATGTAGGAATTGTTTTATTTATAACAAGAAATGTCCTTTTACAAAATCTTAAGTTTATAACAGCTTAAAGCTAATGACAGCTTTAAAGTTGTATTAGTGGCACAAGTATTCGCCTTTTAACTATCTTAAAAACGTATGAGATTTTGATACGAGACATTTCTTTTTTTTATTGAAGACCAAGACACCTTTTAAAAATATTAGAATCAATGTTGATGCTACCAGTACAACTTCGGTAATATGTAAAGAAAATTCTTTTCCTATGGCAATTTGTAGCTCAGAAACGTGACGTTCTGGGAGATCTTATTACATGGTAAGAATATGTCCTGTTTATATTGTAGTCAGCAATCGATTCACTTTTTGGGTAATACTTATAGTTTGTATATATATATATTCATGTTATGTAATTTTTGCGCCATTTTGAATATTTAAATTTCAAATTGCGGACAGTAGAAAAGCCTATATCTTCAAACTATAAATATTTCAAAGTTTTAAGTCAATAAAATATCTTATACTTTTTAAATTCTTATGGCAACCCTGTGTCTGGAGTGAGTTCTTATGCGTAGGTTTGGGCTGTGGCGGTGTTCTTTCTAGAAAAAAAGAATCGGACTACTGGTAGGACATATTTTTATACTGTGTCAAAAGTAAAGATGGGTTTTATGGCGTGCGTCTTGCATAAATAAGAAATAGGGATTACATCTCAGTGATTACGATATCGACTACGATTATTAAAAAAATATGATAAAGTTTTGAATGATAATTTAATGATCAAAATTAAAATATTAGATATTATTATAAACACTTTCATTAATAGGTTTGGATATTTCCACATGGACAAACATCTTTCACATATTTCACGCTGTCACATAAATTTTAAATAATAGTCGTCAGAATAATCGTGTCAATATCTTAAACAATACCATTAATCGTTATAGTTTCATCATTAATTAAATAGCATGCAAATGTACAAGTGATAAGCATACTAGGTATTTAATCATATGTACTTCAAGAACACTATCGCCGACGTATATGCCAGCTGTTATTGCCTGACCAACGGTACTAGTTTCTAATATTTAGTTATAAGCAAACAAAACTATTTATTAAAGACAGTTAAATAACAATAATTTTATCTGGTGGTCTTTAAATCTTTTAGTTATTGAATTCCTTCTGAAGAAATTTAAAAATTGTTAATTCGATTTCTATTTACTTAGCTTGAATATTTTTGTTTTATAATACGATTACAATAAAAGTGCAAAGGTAATTACGGTGCAAGTTTATAACGTCCATTAATGGTAATAAATTTCTTTAAAAACACACATTTTCCGTGCCGCTACCGTACATTGCTCAAACTGTTGTTAGACAATGAAGCTATTGTATTTCTAATTAGATAGTGCGCGTAGTAACATTTTAATTTTTTTTTTCATATTAGTACTAATCCTGTGATATAAATCCTGTTTATAGCTAAAACTGGAAAGTGATTTAACATGTTGAAATTTCGCGATTACCGTCAAGAAAATGGAAAAAACAGAAAAATATATTTGCAGTTAGAAACTAGAAGTAAAATGCTAATTGAAAATTACTATGAAATTGATTCATAATTGTTAATTCGATGAAAAATTGTTAAAATTACACAATACAACAATTTAAATAGAAAAGGCAAATATAATACGTTGTAGTGTAATGTAAAATTTTGCTAATAAATTCTGTTCCCTTCTCGATTAAACAAAATCCATAGTGCTCTAAAATGTCGATATCGAGGTAAAAAATTGCAGAGTGCATCAACATTATTCATTGCCATTGTGAATTATTTACATTTGGCCTGGTAAATAACACAAGAAAACAACTATAATTACGTGCTCTCATGAGAGTGCAAATTTTTTAATGTAATTTTATAAGTAATTATTGAAATTATTATTACTTTAAGTTTGTTTGTTCTTCGTAAGGAAACATTAACACGTTTGATTATAGAATGTATTTGAATAGATCTATACTTAAGCTTTGGATTTGCTTGAAAAGGAAGTATGAAGTATACATTACTTCTAACTTTGACATCGATAATCTAAAAATGACAGGCACTGACAGTTTAGTTACTTACTTAAAATATATAAACACGAACGTTGTGGTTATATATTCTTTGACGAAAAGTTTATTCATTGTATTTAATTAATATATTAAAATTTTCGTTGAAAAGAATCAGGGACTTGATAATAGTTTTTCTAAATTTTCGTTTTTCATAGAGGAGGAACATAGTTTAGAAGAGGTAGAAATTTCGATGTTATTATAAAGTTAAAATGTTGAGCCCGCCTAAAACTGTTTATTCATAAAATTCAAATTGTATGAGTTATAAATGTCAACTTCAAGCAAAAACTTTCAGAACCGTTAAGTCCATTGTGTTAGTTTTTAAACATATAAACAAACATTTTCGGCCAAAACTTCGGTGGGAGCAGTGTTGCCTTAAATAAAAATCACATGTTTAAATAACCCTTCGTTATACCTATTTCACAACAGTAAATAATATTAAAGAGAAGTTTAATATCATTATTCGACTCTACTTTAAAATGGTCCTAGAAATTCGACGTGGGTTCTTGGCGTATTCGCCATTCATGATATTCGAGACGAGACGTTGGCGTTCGAAGCGTCCGTAGATATATCTATCCTAGGCCATTCCCTTCAGAACGGCCCCGACGTCGTCACTGTAAGTCCTTAACACCCTGCAGTATCCTCTTGACGTGGCCTACCTTGGTTATGCCCAAGTCTCGAAGATCACGTCTAGCCAAGGAGAGCAGTTCTCTTCCCGTGACGTCATGCTTTGCGAAAGCTTCAGCGTATTCACCCAGCTGCAGCGACTCCAGCCAAGCCTGGACCTCTTTGACGCCCCAGTTGCGAACCTGCGCTGCGGTGTGCGAAGTCCCGCTTCCTTCTGATACACTTCTGCGACCCCGAAGCCAACGACCAGCGCTTTTTTTCGGGACCTATTAGGGGTTCACACAGGGTTGGGTGAAATGAGTGGATACGGCTATGAACAATAGTCTCTTGTGCTATGAGAATCGATTGTGCGAATAGAATGCTTTAGAAATAAAGTCTGACACCGTCCAAGGACATCGTGCGATATGCTCTGGGAATTCTCACAGGTGACTGGGTACGTTAAGGTAATGACAAAATTAAAACATCATTAGTTCTATTTGCTTATAATCATTGTAAGAGCAAAATAAGTGCTAAATATAATGTGTCATTCTATTATTTTTTCTGCGCTGCATCTCTATTGGACATGTCTTTCACATCCACCATTAAACTAATAAATATTAAATGGCACAAAAATATTTTAAATAATATTTCAGTTTTTGGTAAACTTACGCTTGTCTTAAATCACAAAAAACAATTTGATTAAAGATAATCCTTTGTCGTAATTTTCATTGTGATAAAACATTTTGAATCATCATTCATCATTTCAGCCTATCACAAGTCCACCGCTGAACATTACCTCCCCAAAGTTTGCCACAAAGCTCAGTCCTGAACCAACATCCATCGACTTCCCGCAACACTGCGCAGGTCGTCACTTCATTCCGAATAAGGATTCTTATATTTTTATGATGTAGTTTTTATATAAGGAATCACTATACTAACTGGGGGTGTAATTGTTACCCGTATAACGCTAGTTATTACAGATAAACTTACGATGACCCGCGTACCTCGTTCTCGTGTTAGATCATTCGTGGCATTTACGTGGTAAGGCATATTTTTAGCAGTAGACGATCCAATCGAATTCTTTCTTGGACATTGTTCAATCATGGAAGATTTGTCCATACGTGTGGTAAGCGCAGAGAAGGTTTTACTGGCCGTAACTACTACTACATCAGCCTGTTTTAGTCGATCGCTGAACATAGGCAGAACCCCGAATATTTTACTTTGATGGTTCGACCACGCCGAGCGCAGCGCCGGTATCCCTGCACTTTGCTGTTCCCCATAACTAATCTGTGGTATTTAGCTTCGGCGAATTCGCACATGATTTTGCCCACCAGTCGTTCTTCAGTCTCTTTTGTCAGCTTGCAGCGTGCACCGCGTGCAGGTGAGCCCGGTACGTGTAGAAAGGTATTACTTCACCTTCGCGTTCTCGATAGTGAACCTAAACGGAACGTAATGTTGGTGCGATGCCGCGAGGCGGTGCGGTGGGTACCTCGTCCGCGTGCAGGTACGCGAGCCCGTCGCGCAGGTCGCAGCGCGCGAGATGCGCGCGCACGCCGGCCGCCGCGCCCGCCCCCGCGCACCCGCTGTCCAGAAGCTCGTGGCAGCTTTCCACCTGACATAGGATGGCGCTCGTTCAAGGAATTTTATTCCGTGTTCTTTATAACTCAGATTTCGGATGCGTAAACTTGTGATTAAATAGTCATCATACTTCATCATAGTGTCTCGAGTGTATGTTCTCGTATACGATCCGCTTACGAGACATCATTGGCGAGAAAAAAAGTATACTGTCAGGACCACGACATGCAATATTATACATAATATCTGAAACGCATTTGTGTGTTGCAGAAATGCGGTGTTCGATGATGATCGGAATCAGGTGACTCCTGATTCTGCAGACAGGCACGCTGTAGAGCCGTGCGGTTGGGCAATGGACGATAATGTTATTATTTTTAATCAATACCAGAAGCATGAGCGGAAATTACTTATTAACCGTTGCAGCGTCTTTTACACATGGCAATACCTTAAATCTTAAACGTGATATGTCCATATTTATCCACTATATAATAAATCGAAAAGTGGCCATCGGTATCCGATCATTGAATAGAAAGGTGGCCATTTTAAAATCGACAGTGACCATATGTAATAGGAAAGGGTCCATTTGTAAATGCATATCGATGGGGGCGGTGCGCACTCACCAGCGCGGCGAGCAGGCGTCGCAGCTGCGGCGGCGGCAGCAGCCGGCCCTCGGCGTCCTGCAGCGCGTCGGCGCGTGCGGCCGCGCGCCGCGCCGCGCTCAGTGCGTTCGCGCCCGCGCCCGCGTCGCTTATACACGCCAGTTTTACCTGTACAATACAAATTATTTCAAGTTAATTTTAAAAATATAAATTCATACATAAACATACATTTGCATTTGAGTAATATTTCAAATTATATATGGTGGTGAATGAGAATTTATTGTGAGTATTCGTGTTAAGAGTGAGTATTAAAGTGTGATAAAGCCAAGCGACGGCTTTTGCTGCTACTCGAATGACAATACCTTCTTTTTTTTTAAAAAAAAAGAATACTAGTAATGCTAAGTAACATTACTAATATTCCTGTTAACCAACAAAGCATTACAGCTTGTACCTGGATGGATTCACGACAATAGTCGAATGATAGGCTCCAACATACGACGTCATGTTTCGCTGTCCGCACCCTAACATATTAGGCTATAGCCGCATCTAAGCAATTACAGTAACGTTAAAGTGGGTTGTCAGTGCAAAATATTGAATTGAAATATGGGTTTCTACCTTACCTTTCGCGTAAATGAATATAAACCGCATTAAATACTACGTACGTGTTTGACGAGCGTGTTCACATCGTCAAGCAGCGCCAGCAGCTGTGCCGCTTCGGGCACTGACAGGCAGCCGCCCGCTTGCGCCTTCTGCTGCTGCTTTTCGTCCCACGCTCTGTTTCCAAAACATATATCGATTTGGTAAAGTGTTGTTGCTTTTTGAAGACTCGCGTACATTCCTTTTAAATACAATTATATTAAATTCTCTTTTCAAAATATGAGATGTAGAAATATTAATTATGATCAAAATTAATTAACTTATATATTTGCTGGATTATAAAAGTTAAAAAGTCAAATACAGTCGAAACGATCTGTCAGTGCTGTACGTTACAGACTAGAAAATCATGTGTCGCATCAAGTTTCAAAAAACCAATCATTGGTTTTCAGATCTGGTTGTATTACGATTCTTGAAGTCTTCTCTTGTCACTGGCAGTGCATCTGTCCTGCCCTGTTATTTTGTTATATCTGAGTTACATCGGAAATAGAAAGATGAAAACGAGTGTCTCGGCGTTTGGGCTGAGGCTAACGGCACAACAACATATACTGACAATGTATGTATAAATAAAGATAGCCAAACGATTAGAACGAATTCTCTGAGGCTGTCCTCGAGAGTTCTGGAACGGCGGAGCATCTGAGCTTACAGCACTGTAACATATTCTGGTAATATCACCGAGGCCGAATTCGACCAGGACGAATTCAAGAATGATAAAGTTACGAATGTATTATACGAGATTGGTTTCGTGCACGGCACTATAAGATATTCTGCTAATATCGCCGTCACCGACCGATGAGGAGGACATGATGAATGTGTGAGTTAATGTACAAAGGATTTACCTGAGGCTGGTCTCGAGCGCCCTGGAGCGGCAGAGCATCTGCGCGCGGTTCTTGTGTATGATGCGCACGCAGCCCGGCGGCTGCAGCCAGGCCTCGCCGTCCACCTGCACCGGCACGCACTCCTCGCCCAGGATGTTGATCTGCACGGCGCGGCACTGTGCGATGCGGTGCTTCTGCAGGTTGATCAGCCGCGACGCCGCCATCTGCGCCGAGCCGAACACCGCCACCACCTGATCCCATATAACACGACGTCACCCACCGAGCGTAATGCCAACCTCAACTGCAGGAGCACCCTGCTTACATGCTCTAGCCATCGAATGGTATGAGCAAAAGCGTTTACTATACCCATCATATTATACATCGTGACTAAACACGATATGTAATATGATGCATACAGTGGATAATAATTTCAAATAGATTAAATACTCTTCAGCTCGCAGAATGCCATAACTGCAGAATAAACATGCAGGTCCACAAACGTGCACCCAACGATTTTTACCTTCACTGCCAAGCACATGCTCAGTACTTAAAATTGCTATTAACAATTTTTGAGTTTGAGTGGTAGAGCCAAGCGCCGGCTTTTAAAAAAAAACCTATCGCTTGAACATAGACAAACAAAAATAACCCAAAAATCTGATAGTTCTGAAATGATTAAAAATACGTCTTAATACCTCAAGAATTCTATCATCAAACGAGGGAGCCAGAAAAATGTCGTCAGCTCTAGTCCCGCCCCAGAAGTTGGTGCCGCCCATGAACGATGGTATGTTGAGTACTACGATGCCTTGCAGTTCCGGCAATGGTATCCTCTGCCCGTCGCACTCAAGTTGAACCCGTTGTCCAAGATGTCTAAAAATTCACGCAGTAAAAAAGTATTTTCGGAACAGAAGAAGGGAATAACTTAAAAATAAAAGACTGGATTCGTGGTCAACACGTGCATCATAAAAAAATACTTTATTGAAGCTTCAAATCTGTGTTCTTTCGACGTCAAAATAGATAAAACACTATCACGAAGTACAAGAGAAAAGGGTAGAGAGAGAGAGAGAGGAGAGGGGGAGAGAGGGGAGAGAGGGGGAGAGAGGGGAGAGAGAGAGATAGAGGGGGGAGAGAGAGAGAGAGGGAGCCTTACTTATTCGTTTTACTATAATTTCTAATCGCGGAAAGTTTCACCTCAATAAAGTACTAGCTTGGAACTTTTCTGGTACTAAGGCGTAGTAATTAGTGATTTCATCTTAAATGGTCATTTTATATTAATTATTTTTTCCTTTGAGCGTACCAAACCCTTAAGGAGAAATAAGACAGATAGATAACATATGTCTAGATGTCTATATATTTTTAGTTAAAATAATCGAACACATAGACATTATAAGTGAAATACTGGCTTAACAGTTATTTTACTGTATGAAAATAGCTAACCTGTATGTTCTGTTCACCCATTCCTTGGATCCGAGCACGCCGTACCACATATAATTTCTGGCACGCGATCTGCATTTCTCGGGATGTTCCTCTCTCTTATTATGAAAGTCCAACGTTATCTTGGCGTCAATGCCAATCCCGAAGTAGTTGTTCATTACGGCTCTCTCGTAGAATCCTTCGAGGAGAGTTTCGTCTGGATCCATTAGTGGGCTAACAGCGGCACAAAGGGCGTCCGCGTTGGCCAAGAGGCATTGGCTAATAAATCCCTGGGTGACATGTGGCCAAGCGGGTAGCTGTACCAGCGGATTGATGATCGGCAATTTCTTCGCCCGTTCACTCGTATCGGACTTCGAAGAACCCATTCCGCCGATGTTGCCACTTTCTCCCCATATTGATGATACCGACGTTGATAATCTGCTTTAAGAAATTTACTCGATAAGTAAGCCTTGCCTTACCGTAAGTAAATAAGTAATAACACTATTTATAGTGTTATTACTTATTTACAGGGTAAGGTTAGATTGCGGTCGTTAAAGCGCAATGTTGTGTAGGCGCTAAAGAGGCAGCTGCTGCTCTGGACAAGCTGGACAAGCCTTTGCCAAGATATGCATGCCGATTTTCCTGGCGTTTGATTGAAGAGGCCTATGTTCAGCTGTGGACTTTAATAGACTGATGAAGATGAAGTATTATGTAAGACTTAAAGCTCTTTAAAGTTCTAAAGTCCGTAGTCCTGCGATTATGAATTTGAAATGTTTCGTTATTTTTTATCATTGTTTATCGACTCATGGTAACTTACTTGTCTGCTTCTCCAGGTTTGAAGAGACTACCGCATGATATTCTTCTAGTCGCCGCGGGAGAACAACTAAGAAATTTTCCGTATTCGGGATCCGAGGAGCCGAGCAGCTTCGGGTTATCCGATTGTCTCCTTTCTCTACTGTTTGCAAGGTTCGGCTCCGGCGAATGAACACTTAACGTGTCTGTGCCGTGATCGAATATATCATTAAGAACTGACGCCATACGACTTCCGCAATTCTTTAGGCTTTTCTTTTCTTCACTGTGAGATGGCGACGGTGGTTCAACTACGACACTAACTCGTGGAAACAATGGCACTTGTTCTGTAACTTTTGCAGACGTTTCATCGTTGAGAAGCGTGGTCGCATTCAGAGACGTTCTAATTGGAGATTCTTCTTTTTGGGTGTGTTCCTCTGTCGTCTTAGGTAAGAGATGCTTTACAGAAGTATCATCGCCTATACGCTTCTTGACGCTTTTTCTAAGTTGCTTCCGAAAAGACTTCCTTGCTATATCGCTTCCCTCCTCGAACTGCGCTAAACTGCAATACTTGATTTGCTCATCGGGTTTCGGCGTATTTTCAATATAGAATACTCTGTTCTCAAAACCAAATTTTTCAACCTCAACATCTTTGCGCTTCTTTATTTTAGATAGATGTTTCAATTTTCCATCAGTATTCTTTTCTAAACTGGGGTTCCTGCTATCCATCGGAATGTCTGACACCGTATCGGATGTAAACAGTGTTGTGTCGTCAGTGTAAGTCTCGTTATCACCATTCTTGCCCATCATAGCTAAGAGGACTTCCTGTCCAAGCATAGAACTTATGTCATCCATAATTGATTCACCATGAATTGTTTCCGAGTTAACGTATGTTGTCTCTGAGATCTCCGGTGAATCTATGTGCCCAATACCGCCTTCTTCGAGATCCTCTGGCTTCGTGTCCATGATCTCTGACATTAAACTAAAATCTTCACTAATATTGGACCCTTCTGAACTAGTCGCGTCTACCTCCAAGTCTACACTAGATAGTTTCCGTTCCGGCGTGCACTCGCCGCTCGCCGGTGTAACCCTTTCACTTAACACGCGGAAGTGAACTTCGTCAGTATACGGTTTGTCGATGTCTATAATAGTCAATTGGTCCGATTCATAAGTTTCTCCCTGTACTATCGAATCTCTCTTATCACTATCTTCTGAGATAATTAGATTTGGTATTGTAAGGCTGCTGCTATTATACGTGCCGCGGTCAGTGTCTGGCCTAAATAGATTTCTGCAGGAGCTGGTATCACAAGAGGACAGATTGGACAATGAAAGGCGGTCCTGTGGCGAAGCTGAGCTCAATTTACTACGGTCTGGTTTTTCTACGTCTAACGTTTGTTCGCCTGGTTGGGAATTAATTAATTTAGCTATGTCTTCATCTACGTCTGGAATGCTGTTGACAAAAGAAAGCAGAGTAAAGTCTATTTATAGACTACCTTTTTACTTCAAGTATTGACTACTAACGTAAACATTCATTTTCGCCTTCTCAATTATCAATAATAATAATAATTTTATAATAGATAATTAGTCACTATAACCACGTACGCCGAATACTTGAGTTCTATCCCTGTGGATGTGTGGTTGTGGACGTGGAGGGCGCGTACCAATGAGTTTATCGAAATTTATGTACGATTTGTATCGTTGGCTAAGATGGCGAAAAGCTCACCACCTGTCACAAATAAGCTTTGGTAAAAATGGGTTGAAAGGACCAAAAATGTCTAGACCTCTGAGCACCTTTATTTTTTTATTGAAAATTTGACCAAAGATAAATGTTATACGACTACTTGCGTATCAATGCTCAACATATGTGGATATTGGTTACACAAAAAAGTGGTTAAGAGACTTAAAAGCAATAATTTAAATGTCAAATACATATTAACATTATGTTACTCGAATGTAAAACCTAGAATCAGAATATGTGCTATTATCTTATTCAGATTCTAATCTGGTACGTGAAATTATCTTATTTCGTTTCTAACATCGTGTAATACTCACTTTTCTGGCTGCAGCGAAGCGGCTGAAACGGCGGAAGCGGCGGACGAGCGGCGGCTGTCGGCGAAAGCGCGCGGCACGGGCAGCGTCGCCGTGTCCTCGCTAGCCGCCGCCCTCGTGCCTCCGCCCCGCGCACCCACGTCACTCCTCTCGCTCCTCTCGTCTCCCGCTCCTCCCACGCCCACTATCTCACTCCAACCACCCGCCTCTTGAGGTACCACCTGCAGTCGTAACGTAGATGATACGCGTGTCTATTGGTTATGTTTTCTTTTGGCCAGCGTTCCGTCGCGTACTGCCACAGCGGAACATTCATACCACGTACGTAGTAGAGCTAGGCGGTGGCTTTTGCTGGTGTTGCAATGAGACAGTTGGTCCGGGGTAGTACTACGACCTCGTAGAATACCGGCGTGAAGTAGAGGCATCTTGTGCTTCTGCGTTTCGTTCGATGAGTGAGGTACCGGAGGCCCTTCCCCAAACCCCCTTTCCATCATCCCTCCCATCTCCCAAATATCCTTAAAGGCCGGCAACGCACTTGCAGCTCTAGTGTTCCAGATGTACGTGGATGACGGTATACACTTCCCAACAGGTGAGCAGCTTGCACGTTTGCCCGCATTACCGTAGAAAAAAACTGTTGCTGAGCAAAATTGTGCAAACAATACTGTGTAACACAGCCTGAAAGGCACTGCAGTTTAGGCGTCACTGGTCATATGACGATGATAACGTCCTTCTGGCAGTAGACAACTACGTAGGAGATATTATAGTGCCGTAAAAGTTAGTTAAAACGTAGAGGCATTCACTTGTCTTTCCTTTCCCGTGTCCGATGTAACTCTTATACGATTATATCAAAGGAACACACCAAAATCTAACCCGAAACTCACAAGTGTCGACTTCAGCTGCTATTCGAACCCAGGACTCATGGTTCAGCAGTCAAATATGCTAACCACTATGCCACGCGGTCGTCAAACACGAGTACATCATACTTAATAGCTGACGTATCGGGGCAGAGGTATGCGTGTGTATTGTACGTACGCACCTGCGGGTAGAGGTGTGCGAGCGTGCGCACCAGCGAGCGCAGCGCGCGGCGCACGCTGTCGGCGCGGCTGGCCAGCGAACAGCCGCGCGCCGCCCAGTTCAGCTGCTCCTATCAGGAACGTCCATATTGATTTGTGCCCAAAGCAAAGTAACAATAAAGATATGTTTACGACACTGCAGTGTTGCATTAAATAAATATTAGTTTATTGCCTTAAAAAAAATAACATGTTTGCACGACGAAGATCAGAACAAATGCAATGGTGGTAACTCAGATTTTTCTGGGGCGGTATTTAAATTCCCTGTAGTAAAATCCTTCTCCCTGAGATGTTATATGGGAATAGTAGTAGTCTGTAAATGCCCAAATGCGTGTGGTAGAAAACCACATGAACGCAAGGTGGTTACTGGAACTTACTGGAAGGTTACTGGAAAAAACACGAAACAGTTTCCCGTCGCCCCAAAAAGTGCACCAGAGGGTCTGCGAGACGGAAATATTCAACCACGCTGCTCCAGTACGTGTTATTGGAATTCAGATGTCATTGATTTTTCTTAATCATTTCTCGGACACTCAAATATTTTAGTTAAACTAGTCGTACTTAACATATCAAAACTTTACTCGTATAAAATCAAATGTCCGATGTTCTAAGTTACCTTTTCAGTCTTTTCGATGCTACCTTTCTCGGCAACTGGTTGAGCCTCGGGCTCGCTGTCGCTGGTGGTCGTATCTATCGGCTCCCAAGTTCTGGAACAAGCTTCATTGTGTTATTGTATTGTATATGTTCACGCTTTGTTCCCAACGGGGTAGGCAGAGACAATCTTCTTCCACTAGCTTCGGTCCTGACATACCTCTTTCCCTTCTTCCACTTTCATCAATCTTCGCATGCATGCTCGTTGGTTTAGAGCACTCTTGACCTGGCCTTTTTTCAAAACGTCTCCGATTTGATCGTGAAATGTTAGCCTAGGTCTTCCTCACCCGAATCTACCATTTACACTCGCCATTTCATTGTTATTGCTAAATTAAATTGGCATTAAACATCCACCATGATAGAATGGAAATTTGAATGTTAGTAATATTGTACCATAGATTTTAAAGGCGATTGCATCTACAGAATGCAGATGTTCAAATCTTAACTAAAGCAAGGGTAGGGTTAGGGCACATGATGCTGACAAATATATACAAAAGTCTGTTTGACGGTAGTCCAATTGGTTTTTTTTGAGAGTAGACAAGTACTTCACCTATCGGAAAATAAGATAAAATGATCGTTGCCAGTGATTAGGACTATGTCCCCCGTCGCAAACAAGATATTATGCTTCTATATTGTGGATATGTAGTATAGTTATGTACTTGTAACAGATAGTAACTTTATTCATCGCTTATCTGTAATGCCTGCTCTCTAAATAATTTTATGCAAATTGTCTCGGAATCGACGTCAATTCTGAAATTATTGACGAGGGTTTTCCCGTGACATGATTGGTAAAGTGGTAAAATTAAAAAAAAATATATTTTGCACATTGCACATTTAATCAAAGACACACACACACAAAGCATTCGTGATATGAGGGAGACTTTACGGAGACTACAATTATTAAACAAAATCTTCTATGATCTTGAATATACCATAGAAGTCATTGTTCTACCTTTCTCGTAACGTAAGACCAGATACGACTCATAACAATGCAAATTGTTTCACAGGTTTAAATTACAAATTCAACGACAATTTCTTTTTTTTCGGCATTTGACATTTAGAGATTTACAAAGGTAGATAAATATTACATAAAGCAATAGACTAATAAACTGTATACTTTAGCAGTGGAACTCGTTACGGAAGATTTGCCGTAATCGCTATGCTTGATCACCGAAGTGGCGGTACCGATGGCAGTAACGGACACTTCGGACCATAGACTACTTACTACCGCCATTTTCCGGAAGTGACGTGATTTTCTGGCATCGCTCTTGGTCGACTTTCGTATCGTTCCCACGGGATAACACAGGATAAATGATCCTCTCCTCACCTACACTGTGTCTGTGTTGGGATAGACTATATATCCTTACTTAGTTGAGGAGGACGCGATTAAGATAGGTTAGGAAGCAACACCTAGCTACGGTGACCGTGTGTGGCGCTGACCTGCAGTCCAGCTGATCGTACTCGGAAATGCTGTCCTCGTGTAATGGCAGTGGCATCGCGTGGCGCACCCGAAAGAAAAAAAAAACAAAATATTTATTTTCGTCTGTTCCCTTTTCCGTCTTAATCAACGTAACTATTAACTACTAGCTGGTGTTTCCCGGGTATAGGGAAAAAAAGGGTTTAAAGGGAAAAGTATTAGAAAATAAATAAGAAAAATCAAGCCTGTCCGTTGAAATGTCAGAAGACACGTATCTAAAAAAAACCTCGGTCAAAATCGGTCCAGTGGATGTTAGATTATAGCAGGCACAACGAAATACAGGTACGACTTTATACATTAGTGTAGAACGAAAAGAAATAGGCTAAGCAGAAGAGGGAAAGTAAACTAATTGAAAAAGCTTTACGAAATGAGTAACTAAAAACATAACAATTTGGCGATTTTAGATTATTATAGTTGCCAGCGAGGATCTTTAGCGCTGAGCGCGTGCAGTGTGTTGACAAATTTTCATCTCATACTTGCTCAACGGTACGGGGCCTTTCGAGAGTAATGAACCAATTGCGCAATGGGAATGGTGCTCCGGGTCATCTCTTAATACCGAAAAAATTACCTTAAAATTGTCTTCTGTGTATACCAAGTGTAGTAAGTACCAAAATGGGCATCAAAACGGATTCAGATAAAGCAACCCAAGTCTCCCTATATACGTGGTGAAAAACCCGCCCCCACAGAGTTACGGACGGGCTCACAACAACTAAAAGCTCGGTGTTCCACCTTCGCCAGGTTTTTTTTTATGGGAAAGGCGGCAAACGAGCAATAGGTTCACCTGATGGTAAGTGATTATCGTCGCCCACATACATCTGCAACACCAGAGCTAGAGGTGAGTTGCCGGCCCTTAAGGGTATTGGGGAGATAGGAGGTAGAATAAGGAGTGGAATGGGGAGGGGGTGTGGGCCTTCGGTTACCTCACTCACCGAACGAAACGCAGAACCACAAGATGCCTCTTCTTCACCCCGGTATTAATCCGGTCGAGTCGGCCCATTCGAGCAACAGCTAAAGCCGCCGCTTGGCTCTACCACGTTATAAGGTGTTTGATAACGGTAACTATTTTCAAACACATCCGCGGTCCGACCAAATACGGCCGCCTTCATTCTCACTTCCACCCTCTTGCTTTAATTCCAGCTGTTATGCCCCAAAATAGGGAGATTGCTTAAAGCATAAATTTGAATAAAGCACACATCTTTCCAAGAATCCTTCCTCTAATTTTATCGCGTATGCGTTACATAAGATACATCGTCGAAATTGGACAGGAGAAAATAATCATCATCATGTGAACTTATAGTATTAGTGCGTCGCTGACCTGCAGCGCGCGTGGTCGTGCGCGAGGTGGGTCCGCGCGTGCAGCAGCAGCGACAGCGCGCGCCGCAGTCGGTGCGCTGCGCGCGCGGCCCCACCGCCGGCGTGCTCGCCGGCCGCCGCCAGCCTCGAACACCCGGCGCGCAGCGACGAGCTCGCCGCGCTGCTCACCTCGCCCGCCTGCTTATTCGAACATTTATCTTCTAATGCTAACCCCACTTGTATACGATGTATTCTTTGACTTAAGAAACGAGGTTATGACTGCGATGACGTAATATCAAACTTGCGCAGGATTTACTGCGCACAACATCTGCCTCAGCGTGGTAAGAATGGCTAAGCCTTGCAAAAATGTATGGCCTTATTGGAGAGGTCTATGCTAGGCAGTTTATTGAAATAAGTAATGGTTAAGAAGAAGAAAGAGTTCGCTACTGAATGCACAGGTATAAGAATTTGACTCAGTCACCGCATACAGATTGGAAGTGTCAGTGCTAGACGTCTACTTTCTTTGATTATTAGTCTCATAAATCAGAGATGGAACACTGCCATCTATCGGAAGCTACGATATGCTATGCTATACTATGCAGTTATCTTGACCTAAGTTGAAATACAGGCAAAGTTCCGTTTTTTCCAGCAGAACCACAATACTCTGTCCATTGCTGGTCTCACTGAATATAAGCGCCATGACTGTTATAACATCTGCGGCCATAGCTGAGTGAGGCTTTTCATTGCAACGTTTCAGCACAGACAACATACAAATTTTATAGTAGTCAAGCAGATGTTGTTTCTTTTTTTTCTCTTTTTAGTTAGTAAACAATCTAATAATTTGTTTTATTATAAAACAATATGTTTCTTTTTTCTCCTCTTATAATAAAAATTGTGCTGTACATGTACCGTGAATAAATTGTTTTTCTTCCTCTCTTTCTTTCTCTTTCTTAACATATCCCTTAGACGTCAGTTACACAGTCACAGAAGGGGCCGTGGACAACCGCGGTGGTTCTCCGCTTGGTCATAGAACAACTATCAGGCCGACGAAAAATCCACATAAAAAAAAGCAGAAACGTTATACAACTATGGATAAGGACAAACCTTTTTAAAAATGCATCGTGGCTTTCACTGGCGGTTTCTCAGAAAATCCTATAAATAATATGATAAAGAAGAAATACTAAAAAAGAACAGGTTGATACCAGTGAGTAAAAGTTATGGTCACCTGCATAACGTCCTGCAAGTTTCTCAGGAGCGTGGACTCTTCCAGCAGGTCCGGGGGCACAGGTGGCGGCGGCGGTGCCGTGAGCGCGCGCTCGAACGTCATGATCGACCACCTTGCGGTTTGGAGCAAAGTGTTCTAATGTTATTTTTATGTGACAAATATCCTGTTCAATAACTAATACAAATAACTGTACAATAATTATATTAAATTTCTATAATTAAAAACTTGTGAGTCACAAAGTAGTTATTCGTTCATTACACACACACACACACACACACACACACACACACACACAAACACTCACACACACACACACATACACAGACTATCTCAGTATATACATTTATATATATACATATATATGTTCAACTCATCCGTTAAGTTGCTTTTTAATTACTTTTTTTTTTCTTGTAATTTTGTACTAATATCTCGACTATTTTAGCTGATGTTTTAAGAAATTATTATTGTTAATCAACTTGGGAGAAGACACTGACCTCTGTAATACAGGTTCTTAACCTAGCACGGATGTCAGGGAGTTCATACTTTGTGGTCCATATTCTTATGACAGTAAAGATTATTATTATTATCTCGGTGTCTCAACCTTAATAATGATTGTACAATAAATAAACGTTATATGCTCACAAATCAATGGACATAACGTAGGTCACATAAAAAGTTCCGAACACAGGGGCAGGACTGCATACGAGTGTTGCCATCTAACACGAACATCGTAGTACAATTAATTGGTTGTTGTGTGTGTATAAAAAATAAATTAAAGGTTGTCTGGAAGAGATCGCTTTTAGCGATAAGACCGCCCATTGTTCCACCTCACATCTCTAATTATGTTTTTGTACTATTATAATATTTTCCTGTTTTTGGTGTGCAATAAAGCGTATTCTATCTATCTATCTACAATTAGTGCATTTCCGCATAACAAATGATCGGATACTTATTCGAAAGTGTTTGTGTGTGCCTTTTACTCATTATACTTTGTACAATTGTAGTCTTATCCACGCTTCATTTTCGGTTCGCTGTTAACGTATCTACTTCTTTTATTATAAAATCAGCCGATAGATCGACAGTTACACCAAACAAATGCCTTGTTATCTGTTATGTCGAGCGTTGTGGCTGAAGGACGAGTATTTGCGTTGTTCGGATACGCGAAAGGAAAATAAAATACCCAACTAAGTTCGGCCAGCAGTCGGCCGCTAGAGGAACGCCGCACAAATTTGTTTGTTTAAAAAAATACGTAATATATTCGGTTAAAAAATTTTACGAATTTCTAGAGAAGCACTATCATTAAATAAATTTTTTAAGAGTTTTACAATGCATAACACAACTAGATATGTTACATTTTTTTCTTTTTCCGTATGTATGTTGCGGCGTAAGAAAAAAAGTCGAAAAAGACTCACCTGTCCAGCATCTTCGTGGACGCCCTCTCGTACCGCTCCAGCAGCTGCTGCAAGTTGGCTGCATCGTCGCAGGAGGCGCCCCAGCCGAGCACGCGCGCGAGGTCGTTGCCCGTGCCTAGGGGCAGCACCGCCGTTTGCACTAGACGCTGCATTTTGAGACCAGTGTTCAGAGATTAAGTAACAATAAGTAAAAGATGGACGAAAGTAATTGAATCTTTTAATATATTCACGCCTTGTTCCTAACGGGGTAGACAGAGACAATCTTCTTCCACTTGCTACGGTCCTGACATACGTTTTTCGCTTCTTCCACTTTCATCAATCTTCGCATGTATACTCGTTGGTTTAGAGTACTCTTGACCTGGCCTTATTTCAGAACGTCTCCGATTTGATCGTGAAATGTTCGTCTAGGTGTTCCTCTCCCGAATCTACCGTTTCTTTCTTTTATTTTAATTTCTTTTCTTAAATCTAAAGGTTTTTGTACAGGGTTGAGCCAAGAGGCGGTTTTTGCTGCTGCTGCAGTACCACAGGCTCGCAAAAGCCTTTTCAAATACCTGAGAGGCTTTCGGGAAGGGTCCGCCAGATTTGACATGCCGGTTTCCTCACGATATCTTCCTTCACCGGCGAGCACAATTCTAGTGGTGGCGGTACCGGGGATCGAACCCAGGTCACACGCGCTCTATGTGTATGTGTGAATGTGTATGGTATGTCCGCGGCGCCATAAAACTAGGAGTACGGAAGGTTCCGTATCCATAGCGCGAGCCCCACTCACTGGCCGGTTTCTAGTATTTCCAATTTAACTTTAGAGCTTTCATTATAATCACATCAAGTTTGACGCTTTTATGTGTTACCGTTCTTAACATAGAGCCAAGTCAAAAAGGCAGAAAAAAAAACGTTTTTCTTAAAAGGGGATCTTTATAATAATTTTTGTTATGTTAGGATATCCGCTAAAAAAACACATATTCTGTGAAAAAATTTAAGCTACCTATTACGGCTCAAAAGATACAGCCTTTAAAGGTTGGACAAATGGACGGACGGGCGGACGCTTAGTAATACGGCTCCGTGCGGAATCGTAATAAGGGAATACTTATGCGTCCCATTGCCGGCTCACGCCTTCAAAGGTTGTTAAATCAGAGATTTTATATGTGATTGATTTCATGAGTTCCAATGTTTTTTATTCCTCAGAGATCATTTCATATTTATCAGATTTTCTCATGAGAATTTCTATTTCGCGAAACATATTGTAAATAAATGTTGAAAGTTCAAAGAGAAATACGCGAAGTCTGTGAATTTCGTCTTTAAATCTTGTATGAGATAAGTTTATATTTTTCCAACAAATTTACTAACTTATTAATTCATATAAAGGCGTATGATTTCATTTCACACGCAACCATTCAAGCACACACAATAAATGTTTTCACACGTAAAATGTTTAGAAGGTTAATCCTTGCGGCAGGTTTTGCTGCTGCTCGAATGGACCGCCTCGATCGGGCTAGTAGCACGACCTAGCGGAATACCGACGTGAAGAAGAGGCATCTTTTGCTTCTGCGTTTCGCTCTGTGAGTGGGAGGCTCACTACACCCTCGCTTCCACCACAACCCCCTTCCCATCTACCCTCCCTGAACCCAAAAATCCTTTAAGGCCGATAGTTCTCAGGTAGGTAATTCAGTGAGGTAACCGGAGGCTCCACCCCTTCCTATCCCCCCACCCATCTCCCTAATACCCTTAAAGGCCGGCAACGCACCTGCAACAGCCCTGGTGTTGCTGATGTGGCTTACCTGATGGTAAGTGATTACCACATGCCCGTTTGCCCCCTTTACCGAAAAAAAAAACCTTAAATAGTTAAGTCAGTTAAGTTAGTTAAGTCTTTCCCTAGAACAGGAAAAAAAATTTACGAATTTTGAAAAATGTAAACTCACATGCATGTCTAGCTTGTCGATCTCTTGAAGCACCCAACCCACGGAGCCATCACCGCTGCAGACCAGGACCCTGAGTGGGGCGAAGTGTCTAAACAGCCGGAGCCCAAGCCGTGGTCCCGCGCCGCTCAATTCGAACACTTGTGCGGGATTCAGAAGCTGCTTGAAACGCCGGAGGAATTTTATGCCCTGATTATCACCTGGAAAAGAAATGTATTTAGTCCTTGGCCAGAGGCACTGGCCTCCGATGACGGTCATGGCACTGTTGTAGATTCAGTTCCTTTTCAAAAATAATTATTTTATTGAACTGTAATTTTTCAATGGATTTACCTAGCTAGCTTGATTACTCTCCTTACTCACCAAGCAACTGTTTTTTGTTCCCTAAACTAAAAATTGCGCTCGTAGGACAAAGAGTTTCGAATTCATATGTGAAGGCAATCACCTTCGTAAACAATTATTTTGCAGAGAAAGACGCCGAGTACTATTTGGACGGGTTAAAGAGATGAGATCGTCGTTGGGAGAAGTATGTAGACTTAAAAGGAGGCTATGTAGAAAAATAAAAATAAATTTAAAGAAAAAATATCTTATATCTTTATTAGGCCGGAAACTTTTTAGACAACCTACGTAGAGTAAAAATTTAGCACTATTTCGAATATAGTGTTAAATATAACTTTCGAATATATAATAAGCGTGGTAGAGCCAAGCGGCGGCTTTACCTGCTGCTCGAATGGACCGCCTCGATCGGATTGATACCACGGCCTCGCAGAATACCGGCGTGAAGTAGAGGCGTCTTGTGCTTTCTGCGTTTCGTTCGGTGAGTGAGGTAACCGGAGGCCCACATTCCTCCTATTCCTCTCCTCTTTCCTCCCATCTCCCAAATACCCTTAAAGACCGGCAACGCACCTGCAACAGCCCTGGTGTTGCTGATGTGGCTTACCTGATGGTAAGTGATTACCACATGCCCGTTTGCCCCTTTACCGAAAAAAAAAAAAACCTTAAATAGTTAAGTCAGTTAAGTTAGTTAAGTCTTTCCCTAGAACAGGAAAAAAAATTTACGAATTTTGAAAAATGTAAACTCACATGCATGTCTAGCTTGTCGATCTCTTGAAGCACCCAACCCACGGAGCCATCACCGCTGCAGACCAGGACCCTGAGTGGGGCGAAGTGTCTAAACAGCCGGAGCCCAAGCCGTGGTCCCGCGCCGCTCAATTCGAACACTTGTGCGGGATTCAGAAGCTGCTTGAAACGCCGGAGGAATTTTATGCCCTGATTATCACCTGGAAAAGAAATGTATTTAGTCCTTGGCCAGAGGCACTGGCCTCCGATGACGGTCATGGCACTGTTGTAGATTCAGTTCCTTTTCAAAAATAATTATTTTATTGAACTGTAATTTTTCAATGGATTTACCTAGCTAGCTTGATTACTCTCCTTACTCACCAAGCAACTGTTTTTTGTTCCCTAAACTAAAAATTGCGCTCGTAGGACAAAGAGTTTCGAATTCATATGTGAAGGCAATCACCTTCGTAAACAATTATTTTGCAGAGAAAGACGCCGAGTACTATTTGGACGGGTTAAAGAGATGAGATCGTCGTTGGGAGAAGTATGTAGACTTAAAAGGAGGCTATGTAGAAAAATAAAAATAAATTTAAAGAAAAAATATCTTATATCTTTATTAGGCCGGAAACTTTTTAGACAACCTACGTAGAGTAAAAATTTAGCACTATTTCGAATATAGTGTTAAATATAACTTTCGAATATATAATAAGCGTGGTAGAGCCAAGCGGCGGCTTTACCTGCTGCTCGAATGGGCCGGCTCGACCGGATTGATACCACGGCCTCGCAGAATACCGGCGTGAAGTAGAGGCGTCTTGTGCTTTCTGCGTTTCGTTCGGTGAGTGAGGTAACCGGAGGCCCACATTCCCCTCCTATTCCTCTCCTCTTTCCTCCCATCTCCCAAATACCCTTAAAGACCGGCAACGCACCTGCAGCATCTATGGTGTTGCAGATGTATGTGGACGACGGTAAGCACTTACCATCAGGTGAACCGCTTGCTCGTTTGCAGTCTTTTCCATAAAAAATAATAATAAGCAACGCACCAACGCGCCCGTATATGCTCTCACGTGCAGGTGACGTTGCCATATGGATAAAATGATGGTACCTATATTCTATTCCGCATACACGTTCCCTTATAACACCCGAGAGGACGGGACAAATAGCATGACTCTGTTTCACTCACCCGATCTGGAGTTCACGAAGACAATTAGCGGCGAAGCGTTGGGCGGTCTGTCCGGTAGCCAACCGTCGTCCGGGCCGACCGAGTGCAGCCTGGTGGGGGGCACGACGGACGCGCGGGCCGGGCCCAGCGAGCACAGCGCACGCCAGCCCGGACGGCAGTTGGCGTGCACGCACTTGCGGCACCATACGCAACGAAAGTCTTGCAATCTGCACACAAAACAAATTGAATACATCGTATTCATTTTTACGTCGATTGTTTAATGGTATGCGTTACACTTTTTGATGAAACGTTTGATGAATAAAATGCTTTGAAATTAGATTTCCTCCTGTACCGTTGCTAAGTTTATAAATTAAACCGTACATACGCTTACATCGAGAACAATTATCTGTGCTCATACGTTTGTTCCATGTGCAAATGGAACCCTTAGTCACTGTGCTAATCGAGCTGACAACCGCCAATAGTATAATGGACTTATCTCTTTGTTTAAAATCGACGGGCGGAAGTAATCACTCACAGAAACATGCTATAGATTTAATCTGCATACATTTCTTAACGGAATACCTAAAAATAACCATATTTGTTAAATTGTTAATATTTCGTTAAATTCATTTGTTGTTTTAAAGCTTTAGTCGTGAGCAACCCGATTAGTTAGTGCACGCGCGACGTACCCCACGGGCCTTAATTAGGTCGAAAACAAATTACGTTCTAAGCCAAATTTATAAATTTGCGATCTCGTCTAAAATGTTTAAGCATTAATATAACCTAGCGCAATTTCGTTGCTAAAAGCAAAATTAATTATAAACATCCTTTAATTCTAAATATTTTATCGTATTAGGAATACAGGAGTAGTACTATTAGGAATATTAAAAATAAGCTCTGACGTCTGTATACCTAATATTGGGGCGGTCAGTGGCCTAGGCTCACAGGCCAGATAAATATAACAAAGAGATGTCAACTTAGCCCGTAACCATTCGCGAAAATGGTAACAGATCGTTTAGGAACAAAATATAAATATGTTTCTTGTACTGGTTTCCAGACAATTTTTTTTATATAGTACAAGAAATAATTTTTATTTCTCGGCGAATATTATCGAAATATTTTAACTTCACAATCGTGCAGGTTTTCCAACCGTAGACAAAACTCGTAATGTGGAAAATCACTCACGACTTAAAGTTACATTGTTGCCGGAATCAAACTTACGGCTCGTCGCGTAAAATAAAATATCAGATGTATTATCGGATTGGGCTGATAAACGAGCTAACAGCTCACCGCATGGTAAGCGGCTCCTGCAGCCCCTGTACACCAGCAAACTACTTCAATCGAAGGAGGTTACAGAGGCGTTGTCACCCCTGGGGACTAACATAGGACGCGTCGCAGACTGGAATTCAACTGGCTAGCAGTGTACCTTTTCAAACCGAAACACAGCAGTGATCGCACTGATGCTTAGCGACAGAAATAGATCAGAGGGTGAATGTCTACTTGGACGGCTCCTAGGCTAGACAGAGAGCTTGTAAAAGTATGTTTCGCATGTGTAAATGCCTTTATCGCACATTACTCGATGTGGACACATTAAAGTAAAACGGCAGCCTGTAAAAGTCCGCCTGTCGGACAATGGCCTCCAATATCTAAGCTTTAGAGCCTGGAAGGGCCCTTCGCCTATTTTACAAGGCCAAGTATATTTTATAAATTTTTTTTAGAGAGTAAGAAAGCAACTTTATTTATTACATCACAATTAGTTAACAAGTTATGAATAAAACAATTAAAAAAAAGTATCAAAAACTACAAAAATATAACAAGAATTTCTGCGCTCCAGTGTGATGCAACAAATGGGTCTGCGCTCAGTTTATGTTACGGATTCCCGCAAACCTGATTTTCAGCGCAACCTTATACCACTATTGGCAATTTTAGTCGTACAGATGTCCCTAATTGGGAAGACTCGAACCCTCAATCGAGTCCTGAAGCCGAGAACTTAAAGCAATCGAGCTACTTACACGCATCGGCGGTAGTATAAAATAAATTGACACGGCCATATCGATCAAACGCCGAGTGATTGATCAACGGGACTCACGCGTCAGCCGCATTGATTGAGCATTTTGGTGTCGCTGGGGTTTCGGGAGAGAGGTTTGTTAAAGTGTATTAATACGATGAAAAATAAGATTGACGAAATCGTTATAGATTACAATAGACTAGTTAATTCTACTGTTCTTGCACAGTGCACCTAAATGCACCACTGTTGAGTTTTTAGCTACTGAGTAGTTATCAGACGACATAGACGTGGTGAAAATTAGCATCTAGTCTATTTCGAGTATTGTCTACTCTTTTTTTAAGAAAACGACTATTTGATTGATTTGGAAGACAGACGACCTAACAGTCTTCTTAATAGTAAATGTCTACTGGACACCTGCAAACAAATTTAAATCGAAGAAGGACACTGATGCGTTATCATCCCTGAGGACTAAGGTGTAAAATCTCTCAGCCCATGAATCATGCATCCGATGCACAATCTGGAATACTCAAAAACAATTTTGTATAAGAAATTATACAATGAAAGGTTTCGATTTAGGAAAGTTTTCCACGTCGGAGGTTAAGCGCCGAAAGCACAAAAAAAAACTGACGCTGGCACATGCTGCAACTTTACTTACTGAAGAGAGAGAGAAATCCTAATTATTTAAAAAGGATCCATTTAGAATTCTTAAAGATAATGCTCACTACAAATTTATTGACACCACTCGCCAGCTTGAGAACAATTTCAGTGTTTCCCAAGTCGATTCGAAAACGTCGGATATTTAAAAAAAGAGTCGTTCTCGCGTAAAGTGCACTTAAGTCTGGCGCTGAGTTAGTACAGAACTCTATACATCTACGGTCAACAAACTTCGTTGTATGTATTGAAGAGGACGCATTAAGAGTTCTGAAAGATGATGCTTTAAGAATTCTTTATGCATACTACAAGAACACTACTCTCAAGCGAATAGACTTAAAACGGCGCATTACAAATTTATTGACACCACTCGCCAGCTTGAGAACAATTTCAGTGTTTCCCAAGTCGATTTAAAAATGGCGGACATTTAAACCGGAGTCGTACTCGTGTAAAGTGAGTCGTGTAAACTTAAGTTTAGCGTTGA
Source organism: Bhutanitis thaidina (assembly GCA_029286595.1). NCBI lineage: Eukaryota > Metazoa > Arthropoda > Insecta > Lepidoptera > Papilionidae > Bhutanitis > Bhutanitis thaidina. Next base: position 9,984,540 of record JAGSMS010000018.1, read on the forward strand.
GTTCGTTCAGATTCATCTAGGATCAAGAAACTTCGTTATATGTAGTTGATTTACTACAAAATGGTATAAATCCATTTTTCTTTTCGTCAGCCTATTTTAGTCCAAATATATGCCTCTCCAGGAAGCAGGTCATATATTTCTTGAAAGGTTTGCCCACACTCACCACGTTGGGCAAGTGGGTTGGTTAATGCAGTGTACAGTGGACCATTTATGCCTACCCAAAAATGCATTGTGATGTTATGATAAGTGTGTGCGTAAACCCTCGCACCCAGGGTGGCAAAACTTTCATGGAATATATGCAGGCTTTTGCGCCTGCTTTCTCGGAGAAACCCACGTTGATGAGAAAACAGGTTATTGTAGTAGTATTAAGCGATACTATTTCGAAGGGTACTTCCCATCTGGGTCGTACAGTTGATATTCCAATCAGAGCCAATATTTTTTCAACACAAAACTTATTTGTTCAGTGGTTTGTTATCGCACGGTGTTAGTGTAGTGTGTCTTTCACGCTGCATCTGATTCTCTCACCTATCATAATATATAACTCGAGTGGTACATCGCATAAGGACAGGCGATGGCGTGTAGTAATCAGAGGTGGTAGCTGTGTGTCGAAATCAACAACTTTTTTTTATTGTATGAAACAAAGCCTGCTGATGAACATAGATTATCAATGAAATAGGAAATTCACTGAGCATACTTAAAGAGTATCATCAGATATAAACGTCGATTTAAATTTGCCTGGTAATCGAGAGTTAATGGAATCAGTTTCTTGAAATAAGCTTGAAATTACAGCTAAAACACACATATGACATGTTGTGATCCTGTCGCCGTATTAGTGTCCAGGCTAATGATACAACGATACAGTAGCTAACTTAAGTTTCGAAAAACTCATTGGTACGAACCCTCCAGCATAGGTGAACTTGAGTTCCCTGATTCGGGGGCATTCCCTTTAAGACTCGGATATTGTGGCCTATTATAAAGATTTAAAAAAATTATATTGTAATTAGTTTATATACATAGTATATGATTAAGAAGATGCAGTATGTAAGAGTGTTTAGAAGGTAAATGTAAAATTATCTTTTGCATAAAATATTTACCTTTGTTAAATTTAGAATCCCACAAGGCGTTAAACTCACACATTTTGGCCCTTAGTTAAAAATAATATTATTTAAAGAATAAATAACTAAAAAAAAAAAACTATTGTACCATACGTTGAGAGTACTGACTATTTCACAACATTTTCTAAAGGAAATACATTTTTACTGTGACTGTTAGGAAGTCGTTTAATAAATCCTTGTAACTACTTACATTAAGGCATTTCTAACGCACGTCGAGAAGACGTTAAAAGAAAGATAAAATATAGGTCAAAGCTAACAAACTCAGTACTCCTTTGTAGCGTTTATTTTCACGTTGCCTTTTGTAAGAATACATGCAACATTGTGAAATGTAAGCCTGTCGTTCGTTCACACTTCGATAAAAAAATTATTAGTATTCTATTCTATTTGAAACGAAAATACCTTAGTGATACCAACTAAGATCTAACGTAGCTCCTCTGGTGTTGCAGATGTACGTGGGCGTCGGTGATCACTTACAAATGAAGCGATTGATGCATCGCGTGGATTTTAAACCAGTTGTAAATGATACCTGAGGATAAATTCTTTAATGACTAATATACACACAGAATAACTTAGTGGAATTGATATCATCGGTCATTGGAATTATAATAATATTGTGTATGCTGTATGCATATATATATATATTTATATGTATTCATATTTTTTTATATGTATTTATTCCGTTATGTATTTAATTGTAAGTGTAAGTTATTCATGTATTTTGCAGAGAATGGCAAGAGGCATTAAGTCCGCCCTTTGTAATACTTTTATTTAAAAATATTTAAATAAGTTTAAATAAAAAAAAAAATAACTTATACGTTCTGGTTAATACTAATAAGCTAGTGGCCTGGGTTCGATCACGGTTGCCGTCACCGCTACAGGTGTTAAAAGCAATTTTAAATGCCGTGTTTCCCACTCGCTAGGCGGTGCAGGAAATCATCGTGAGGAAACCTGTACCTATGTGTGAGGAATAAAAACAAAAATAAATCGAGGACGTGTGGAGTCCGCCAACCCGCACTGGAGCAGCATCGCGACTCACGATTTCAAATTCACCCAAAAGCCTTTACCTGGCAGTTGGCACGTGATGTTTGACAACAGACTGAAAAACTACATTTGACCTGGAGCCGTGACGTTTGGCGATAGACTCCTTCTCCGAGTGTGGGTGCCACACTCTTACCCATTTCTGTCCTCAAAACAGCAGTATAATTACCATGGTGTTCCGGTTTGAAAGGTACAGAGTCAGTATAATTACGGGCCGTGAGGCGTTCCAACTTAATCTTCTCGAGGTGACAGCGCATCTGTAAGCTTCGATTCGATTGAAGTTGTTCGCAGGTGCCTCAGTAGCCTCTTACCATCAATTGGACCTCTAGTTCGCTTGTCACCCCAATCCAATAAAAAAAAAACTCATTAAGAGAAGGGATTCTGTTGTTGACTGTTTAGAGGTTCTGTTTAATGGCCACTATGATGTAAATTAAGTAGAATACGGTCAAACTGAAATATGAACAGTCTACGATAATGCATTGAAAGAGCTACAATAACGCTCCTTCGAGTGACATTTACTGAAACGAGGTTGAATTTAAAATCAGGCATCTAGTCGCATGTCGGTCACCTAGTTTGAATTCAGAACGACGGCTGACATGCGGCAACTGTTGCGAATTAAGCTCGCTCAATACGTAAGGACCTCCGGTGCGAATATCATTAATTCTTCTGAAATTCTTTACTCTTACAATTATTGAGTGTCATTTCCAAGACATGGTTTTATTTGTTTGTAACCACGACTTGGATAAACGGGGCCATGTTATAATTTAATGAAGCGGCGACTTAGATGAAATGCCAAAGTTTTAGAGAAACAATCGACTTTAATCAATTCATAGGCACACGAGTTGTGATATGTTAATGGTTAAATTTACATCGCCTGATCCACCCTCGAGGCATCCTATTCAATACAAAAAGAATCATTCGAATAGGCGAAGATATAGCGTAACGTACATACAAAAAAAAATCAGTCGAATTTAGAAGCTTAGCATTAACGAAAGAGGTTTGAAGTTAGTTCAAAAAGAAAGTGACGAGGGACGTCTTCTTCGACCCTGTAGTCCGTAACCGGTCTAAATGTAAATCATTAGAAAGGCCTTACTGATTTGGGATATGCCTTCTGGCGTCAGGTACTAAGTTTACATTGTATTTTGTGAAAAGGACTGAATAAAGATTATTAAAAATGTGCTTCATAAAAAAAATCGCTATCTGTATGGAAAAATGTAAAAGTGTAAATGAAAATGATGTTGTTGGTGGTTTCTTGGAGAGCCCTTTTATCAGCAGTGGACATAAATAGGCTTATAAAGAAGAAATGCGATAAGGCCTCCCATTGTGTCACTATTTTACTCGTAAGATCCTTTTAAATATACTCTTGCAAAAGAAATTAAACACAGTGTATAAATAAAAATGAACATGAAACCTTATGTACCAAAATATATTTTGTTGCTAATTAGGACCTAATATTGTCGCTTAGACAAACCATTTCAATCATATTATGGTGTGTTAACTTAATTTATACACAATTATGTAATATTATTAGTAATTATAGTAAATATGTAATTATTAGTGGTAAATATAGTAGCTGTAGTAAATATTAACACTATTAGACTCTAAACTAGAACCAGAGTATAAACTTTACACTGTCAAATAAAATAACTGAAAAAAGTAAATTGCTTTCGATAATATTATTAGAATGTTCGAGAATAATAAAGTAAACTGTTTGAATATTGTAAAACGGATTATTTTACGTTGTATAGCTACAACAATACGGGCGAATTTCAGCTGACTTCCGCTATAAATATAAATTGTAAACGTGTATATCTAATAGTATAGCAAATGTGAATGTGTGTAATGTTGAAACGTTTGGTATATCTGATTAACGTCCGAAACACCTTTTATTTGATATAACCTTGTCGTCAATCCTTCTCATGTCAAAAGGTGGGGCCGATATCAGGTTTAAAAACTTTAAACCGATATCGACTAAATAAACATATTAAGCGGAATCTTTAGTTATTTAGTGCAATATAACAAAGTTGCTCGAATGTGCGGATCTGATCTGTGGCTCCGGCGGTGACCACACTTTGGTCACGCAGGGTAGGGCGCATATTAATACCGGCACTCCTTTCCTCCTTCAATGGCGTATGCCAATATCGAAACTCCTCCTCGGAGCGGGCCACCTTGGCACGGTCCGCCCCGTTAAGTCATTATGTAGGTTCGTCTTCGTTCACCGTGGGTGACCAAGCCGTGGAAGGGGTAGTGAGCAGGGGAGGGGGGGGGGGTGGTTGGTCCACATCACTGTCTAAAGCTAATCTCTCTTCCGCGCAAGAGAATGAAGATTATTTCGATGAAGTATGTATCGTGAACTCAAATAAGCTGCTAATTGCAATTTTATCATGTCGAGGAAATAATGCTTACGTGGAAATGGTGGACTACCTATACAATTGTAAATTGCAAGAAAACAATGATCCTCCTGGTCTCTGGGAGCTGGCTAACTTGAAATAAAGCAAAAACTTTGACTTTGAATTCTTAATGTAATTTAGCATCGAGTCTGAACTCCGACTTTAACACTAATTAGTTCTATTTCATCTGAAGGTACTACGTCAATGTAATAATTGAAATTAAAAAGAAAACTTAAGTAGGAAACATAAAATGTCTTTGTGCGGAAACTTATATACAGGACTAAATATGATTCAAAGGAAAGGAAAAATATAACGACAGGGCTTTTGAAGAAATGTGGCACGCAGGAGTTTATTTATTTTTGGACATTCATTAATTAAAACGTAGACAAAAGCCCGATAGCCGAAGAGGTCTGCCTCGGATTCAGGACAACCGAGTTCGTTGCCCTACGTTTAGAGCCTGTACCAATCAGTCGGTCGGTTTAAGCACTACACTAATATGTGTAAGGATGGTCAATCAAATAACAAATATGAAGTTCCGGTTATAGTTTATTGATCCACATACACGCTTGAAACTCGACATTATTTTTATTATTTAAACGAACTTTCGCGTCTAACACCTAAGTCGACCGCGTCATAATTAATTCTTACCAAACCTGCGCCGAACTACTGCGTTAGGAATGTAGTCGGGCTGCTACATACCATGCTACTAGGCTACCATGAACCACTCCCAACAGTGGTCGAAACAACATCTTTCTTAATTTTTTTTTGTGGGATAGGTGGCAAACGAGCAAACGGTTCACCTGATGGTAAGTGATTATCGTCGCCCACGTACATCCGCAACACCAGAGGTGCTGCAGGTGCTTTGCCATTCTTTAAAGGTATTAGAGAGATGGGAGGGATGATGTGGAGTGGAATGGGAAGGGGGTGTGGGCCGCCAGTTACCTCACTCACCGAACGAAACGCAGAAGCACAAGATGCCTCTACTTCACCCCGGTATTCTGCGAGGCCGTGGTAACAATCAGGTACGAGCCGACCCATTCAAGCAGCAGCAAAAGCTGTCGCTTGGCTCTACCACGTTTGAATTTAAACTATTTACTTGTTAAATATACCGTAGTATATTTAAAGTAAATAATTCACTATGTAATAATAACTATCCTAGCACTATACAATATAAATTAACCCAACAGATGGTTGTTGATGGATGCTGTTCACATTCCCGCTGGCCCAAATAAACTCTGGTTAAAAGTGGGTTGAAATGACTGAAAGATATGACCACCCCCGTATTAGGGTTTTAAATATATTTTTTATTTACTATTCACGATTTATTCATATATCTAATTTACGATGTATGTTTGTTACATTCCATATTGTTTATTAAGTTTCCTTATGTGTTACAAGGTCTTGAATTGTAACAATGAATAAAGTACTTTTATTTCTTTCTTTAATTTTAGTGTTACACATATTAGTGTACAGACTCCTATACTTTCATATAAGACGACATTCACTGTCTATTTCACATATTATTTGCGGTTTGTCTCCATTTTTGCCATGTAATTCGGCTCGGTGGCGCAGTCGCTGGACATTTCCGCGGCACTATGGGGTCGTCGGTTCGATTCCCGCACGGGACTCGTATCTGTATGGTCCACAACCAACTGTACCGGGTCTGGGTGCATGTTAATATGCAATATATCAATGTAAAAGAAAAGAAACAAAATTAAATTGTAAAATGCTCCGTTTACGAATGAATCGATAATCGCTCTATCTAATAAATTTGGCTCGTTGTATTTTTGTCCGACGTGAAGGGGCCCAAAGGCAATTTTCTTTTTCATTAACTATTAAGGAAGCCAACTCACCTGAGCACCGAGCCGCATGTCTTCTCGCAGACGTCGCACTTCGCTGCCACCGGCAGATTACCCTCCAGCCATTGATGCGGCATTATTATATTCTGTAACAAAGCTTATGTTACAGAGTTGTAAAAAGTTTGTTTTCCAGTAATCTACAGTGAGAGAAACAACTCAAGTTCAAAATATATACTTAGTTAGTCTCCGAACGAGAACTAAATCATAGAAACAGTCGTACTCTCTTTTAAGATATCACGCACGTCATCTAGTCCCTATCTACGATTTCTGGTGTCTTGGTAACTGGCTGGTAATAACATAGGCATATGTATATAATACTCGGTTATAAACGTTCATATTTATCATCCAAGTATTTGCAAGTAGGGAGAGCCGCGGTGGCCTAGTAGTCAAGGTTCTCGCTTTAGTTTCATAGAGGGTGAGTGACCTGTGTCCGATCCGCGGTACCTGCAGCACCAAAATTGTTAATAGCAATTTTAGGTGCCGTATTTACCACGTACGCGGCGGTGAACCCTCCAAGGGCCTCCAAAACCCTCTTAAATACTTAAAAAGGAGGCTTTTGCCCAGCGGTGGGCACTTGCATGTAAGTGCTACTTTATTTTTATTTTTAGGGGGATTCGAACCAGCTACCGTAGGCTTTGCAGGCACGGTCACTACACATGCAGACTATCTGCGGCTTGCGCCAACCACTTTACACCTGGTTGGGATGCCCGTTATGTTTCTTCCTCTCTCTAATGCGTCGGAAAATTCAAAGAGTTCTTATAGACTTTTCCCTTGGTCGTCTCTTACGACACCCACGGTAAGGCATGTGGTGGTAGTTTCTTATACCACTACCACACGGCTTGTAATTAATTGCCGGGCAGAATATGTAAAGGCCGATCGATGGCGGGAATGCACGATGTCTGGCAATGCATTCACCAATTCGCCTGCCATACGTGGCGATTATTTAAAATGTTTTCGTTCTAAGAAGCCTCCGCCCAGAGGTGGATCGTTGATAGGCTAATGAAAAAAAATAACATAAAAATATAATCTGAAAATCGATTTAATCTGAATTCAATATAGTACTATGTACACCTAGTATAATCATTCCAAAAACAAAGCCAGATTTACATATTTTTTTTTATAATTAGACCGCTACATTCAACATCAGTTGAAATCTACAACACGCCAGGCCCGCAAAGGCATTATACAACATCCTTCCCAGCGGTAATCCCTCTGTGGAATATTCATTAATTTCGTGAAACGTTCAATAAGTAATGTATTTACATGTTCCGCTCGCCCTAACCCGAACACTTTGTCTTTATAACGTTACGTTCAGACAGGTCCGTTTTTTTTTTTGTACAAAATGTTACAATCGAATCAAACCCTTCATAGATAAATCCGGATATTAAATGAAGAAACGTGCCGGTAAATCTGAAATTTATTCTACATGAATATATAAATGGAAATATATGACATAGCCACATAGCAACCACGTACAGGCAAACGCAGTGTGGGACGACCACCCGCAAGACGGATGGATGACCTGCACTCAGGCTCTTGGCTCAGGACCGTACTTTTTTTTGGGAAAGGGAGCAAACGAACAAGCGGTGCATTTGATGGTGAGTGATTATCGTAACCCATGTACATCTGCAACACCAGAGGGGCTGCATGTGCGTTGCGGGTCTTTAAGGATACGTATGGAATGGTGGGGAAAGGGAGTGGGCCTCGGGTTACCGAACGAAACGCCGAATCACAAGATGCCTCTACTTCACGACGGTATTCTGCGAGGTCGTGATACTATTCCGGACGACACGGCCCATTCGAGCAAAAGCGAAAACCATTGCTCGGCTCTACTACGTACGGATTCTTTTTGGGAGGCCAAAGCACAGCAATGGATTTATCATAGGCTAAAATGATAAAAATATAATATGTAAAAGAAGATACGTTCTGTTCCCGGTTCCTCTCTCTGGAGACATGTTTCATCTAAGTAAAGTTTAACCACGAGACAACGTAAAATTGCATCTAAACATGAATAAATCTAATAACTAATCCGAATGACGGCTTCTTTGTTTCATTCAACGCTATCCATTTTTAACGACGCAGGAAAAAAGAAATATATTTTTATTTTTAAAAGCTCGAATATAATCAAACCATCATCACATCAAAAGCATCTCTTAGTCCACTGCTGAATAAGGACGGGCTTTTATGGGAGCATTAGCCTCAGCAACCAACCTGGGGTTGGTGAGCACAGCACCGGCACCCTCGTGCCAGCGCTGCCGCTGCCTAGGCAGTGGGATTTGCTGTTCGGACGGATTTCCCGCCTTCAACCGGGCGTCCGGGTCCCGTTTGTCGATCAGCAGGATGCAGCGCGTGCAGGTGAAATTGACATTAGGAGAAAATATTCCCTCTTAACTTTCAAAACTATTATAGTATTTCTTTCCTTGATAGACTGTTAAAACGCCTTATTGATTATTCTTTATGAAGTTCGCATATAACGGTAAAATAAAAAAAATATTAAAAAGAAAGTACATATAGATCCATCGAGCCAGTTTCAACTAATTCTTCGGTTAATAAGCCGGTGTAATCAACAATGTAGACGATAATCACTTACCATCAGGTGAACCGCTCGTTTATCCATAAAAAAAAGCTATGACGATTTTCATAATTACGTAATATCTTGCACATATCCTTTATTACGTACAAATTTCCGCGAGTTTGGTGGCGTAATAATCCACCGACCTTTCTCGTTCAGAGTTTCTTGTAAGAGGAAAGAAATAAATGAACCGGAGGATAGGGCATCCTTCATCTCTGCCCCCTCAAACTAATGTAAGCTCAGCTCAAAGACCCTTTTAACTATGATAGCTGTTCAGAAATAAGAAATCAACAGGAAAGGTTTTTTCAAATGAACTATCAACTTACGATCGCTTGGCTCAGGTATCAGCGTACCTGCCCGCTGGGTCAGTGATGGCCCTTTCGAATCCCAGCCGAAGACAGTATTTGCGTAACACACGGATTATTGATTTCGTGTCTCTATTACCGCATCTGACAGAGATCCTCTGAGGTTAACGATTAACCGTTACTTCGGCTACAGGGAGGTGAAGATCGGTGAGTGACTAATATTTGAGCTAATAAGTACATACAATTCTATCCTGAGCAGATAGAATGGGAGATATGATAGAAAATAACCAAAAAAACAGCCTTTCACAAGTCCTCTGCTGAACATAGGCCACCCTAAAGATTGCTACATAGCACGGCCCTGAGCTACCTGTGTCCATCGACTTCACGGAACACTGTTATTACCTGCACAGTTGCAAGTCACTCCATCTTATTGGGAGTCGTCCTAGGCTGTGTTTGTCTGTACGTAATCACCTCTTGTGAACTAGACTTCCTTAACGGTTTCCAGGCCTGCGAGCTATATGGCCGGTTCAATGCCACTTGCAGCTTGCTGATCCTTACAGCTATATCAGTTACCCTGGTTCTGCGGATATCATCAACATTGTTAACAGACTGGAATTATATTATCATCCATAGCCTTTACAAGCTACACCGAAGCCTTTACTCAAGCTGGGCAGACGTGAGAAGGAAAGACGTGAGAAAGACGTGACATGATAAATAAATAAGTGGGAAGTCTGATCTGCGGAACTGATACCATATCAGTTCCGCAGAATAGAGTTCGGACTTTTCACTCACCCCCTCAGTGTCTTCAACCACATGCGGTCCCAATGAAGCAAGCGTACTCCATTTGCAAGATGGCGGGGCACGTGCCGCACACCTCTTGTGCGCCTTATACTTGCACAGTTCGCATGCGAGCGCGTGCGCGGTGCCCAGCGCACCCAGAGGTTCTCTGCACACGTTGCAGAACGTTGGTCGAGCGTGTGTCGCAGCGTACCTGAACATGAAACGTACATATATTAAACAACAACTTTGCACTCAGTTTTTACATTCGAATCAATTGCAGTTAAAAGGGATTTATTAAAAATGGGAGAAGTTTCGTTACTATTTTTTCTTTAGCAGGCTTTCAATAGTCCACGGCTGGACATAGGCCTCTAAAAAGCCGCCACGCTTGGCAAGCGGACCACCCAGGCACCTTAGACGCTGATGTCCATGAAAGACAACTCTTCTATTACACAATTTTCATGACAGGGCGTCATGATGAGTGAATTGGTAGCTTGCCTTCTACGCGAGTGACTGGGTTCGAGTCCCGACACTAGCACGTATAAAGTTGAAAAATTTTAAGCGTTGAATTTATCGCGTGCTGTGAAGAATAACATCATGAGAAAACCGACGTATCCGTAACACAATAACAAATATTTCAAAAACATGAGAACTTCGCCAATCTGCAGCTGGAGCAGCGTACCGGTCTCTTTCCGGCTCCAAAACTCTCAAAATTAAAGGTCTTTCCTATTAAGTGGGACGTATAATTATTTTTGCATGAAGGAATATTACCAATGGTGATCGCCCGAGGAGAGCCGTGCAACGAGATCGGCGACCTCGGCGCCGCGATGCAGGGCGCCACGGATCGCGCCCGCCCACGACTCCATCTCACTGCGGCTGTCCGAGCACAACACCACGCAACGGTTGGGCGTGATCACCTGAAACAAACAGACAAAAAATCATCTAAATAAATAAATCGTAGTTGAAGTCGGTTGAGCATCATCAATGTGTTCTCAACGTATAACATTAAAACGTAGATTAGTTTGTAATTAAATTATATTGTAATAACAGATGTCGCTGTACATATCTATATCGCGATATGGTTTCACTTGTTTATAATACATAAGTATAACTAAGATCATATGGATAAATGTCCTACTTCCGAGAAGCAGTCGAGTGCTTCGACATGGAAGTGATCGGCCAGGTAGTGAGCAAGCTCAAGGTCAGCCAGCTCAAACAAAGTTCCTACAGGTACTCTTCGATAATAAAGACCTATGTATCGCGGTTAAAAACTTCCGCAATACACATAAATAATTATTAACACTAACACTCGCGATTTCAGTTCGCATCCGTGGAGGCTTAACCTCCTAGTCAAGCACACGCGAAAAACCCCCACTAACCTAAAATGGACAACGTACTAAATAAGGTTAAACCCAAATCTCTGGCTGTCGGCTTCTTTAATGCATTCGGCCTTAAAAAACAGCTGGACGAAGTGAGAGAATTCCTCACCGTCCATCAAACAGATGTTCTGCTAGTACAAGAGACTTTGCTCACGTCTAGCATTCGAGACCCCAAGATAGCTAACTATCGCATAGTTAGGAATGACCGCCCCACTCGCGGGGGCGGTACATTAATCTACTATAAAACTTCTCTTCACTGTGTATCGATAGAAGTACCTCCCCTAGAAAACATAGAGGCATCAGCCTGCAGAATCGCTATGACCGGCCATCAGCCCATCACAGTGATATCTGCATATCTCCCTCCGCGCAAAAAGATAGTAAAGGGCGACATAGAGGCACTGCTAAAATTGAGCGACTCGGTGATCATTGCAGGAGATTTAAATAGCAAGCACTCTGCTTGGAACTCAAACATAGAAAATGGCAACGGACGCGCCCTCCTTACCCATAGCCTTAACCTCAATATAGATATTATAGGTCCCTTAGAAGCGACTAGGATACCTATGCAGGGTAATCACATCTTAGACATCTTAGACATTGCGCTACTAAAGAACGTAACTTTACCGTTGCATTCTATAGAAGTGCACTACGAACTCCATTCTGACCATCGTCCGGTCATCATGTTGCTAGGACAGCCTCACGCTGAAGTCACTAGGACTAAAATCGTTACGGACTGGCGTAAGCTCGAGAAGCATCTCGAGTCTACGAACTCTCCGGAGCTAGCCCACATCCCCGATGAAATAGATAGCAAAGAAACGGCTTTAGCAGCCGTAGATCATCTTACTTCTCACATTAAAGCGGCCGTCAGAGCATCCTCAAGGCATATCAGAATAGCGAACGATCGCCGTTTCGAGCTGCCGGTGGAACTCAGACGACTGCTGAGAGAGAAAAATGCCGCCACTAGAGCGTTCGACCGACACAGGTCTGACGATAACAGAGTCAGATTGCGCCACCTCCAAAGAGAGGTCAAAGAGCGCATGGCTGATCTCAGGGGCCAAAGATGGGACCACCTGATGGAAGACATCTCGCCATCTCTCACCGCCTACTGGCGGCTGGCGAGGTGCCTAAAATCCGAAACGGTTGCGTCGATGCCTCCTCTGATCAGCTCCAATGGTCAGACAGCATTCGATGACAGGGAAAAGGCTGAATGCTTAGCCGACAGCCTAGAGCTTCAGTGCTCACCGAGCTCTCAGCCGACCGACCCAGTCCACTTTCAGAAGGTGGATGATGAAGTCAGGAGAAAAACCACGCTGCCACCGACACGTGATCCACTGCCGCCAAGCTCAATAAAAGAGGTCAAGGAAATTATCCGCGACCTTAGACTCCGTAAGGCTCCAGGAGCCGACGGCATTTCAAACCAAATAATAAAAGCTCTTCCTAGCCCGCTACTATACTTAATAGTAGCGATATTCAACGCCCTCCTTGCCAGCTGCTCTTTCCCAGACGCCTGGAAGTAGGCCCACGTTATAGGAATTCCCAAAATAGGAAAACCTACAAACCTAGCCTCCAGCTATCGCCCTATCAGTCTCCTCAGCTCTCTGGGGAAAATCTATGAACGCATAGTTCTCAATCGAATTAAGGACAATATTCAGTCCTTAAATCTACTTCCAAACGAGCAGTTTGGCTTTCGAGCCAAACACTCTTGTGTTCAGCAAGTGCACCGCTTCACAGTGCACGTACTCGAGCGCGTTCAAGAAAACCCGAAAAATCGGGTAGGAGCTCTCTTCTTCGATGTCGCGAAGGCATTCGACAAAGTTTGGCACAACGGCTTGCTATACAAGCTGTACACTCTAGAAATGCCAGACAGGCTTGTGCACATCATTCAAGCTTATTTGTCAAATCGCACTTCGAGTCGAGGGGACCCTCTCGGACAGCAGGCCCATAAGGGCCGGCGTTCCGCAGGGCTCGGTTCTCTCGCCTACCCTCTACACGAGCGACATCCCAAAAACCAATAAAGTCGAAACGGCTCTTTTCGCCGACGACACCACCCTATACGCCTCCGATACTAACGTATCGCGGGTTCACATTCGCCTCCAGGCCGCAGCCCACGCACTTAGCGATTGGTTCAGGACATGGAGAATCGATGTCAACCCGGAAAAAAGCAAGGCAGTCCTGTTCGCAAAATACCCCGTTTCCAAACGCAAGGTATCAAGCAAATTCTCTTCGATATCACTATTCGGCAAACCCGTACCATGGGTGTCGGAAGTGAAATATCTAGGTGTCACCCTAGACAACAGACTTAGCTTCACTAAGCACATCCGAAACGTAAGAAATAAGGCGGCCTTTGTGTCCGGTCGCCTATATTACCTTACGAACAAAACCAACAAAATGTCACTAAGACATAAATTACTACTATACAAAACTTGCATACAACCTATAATGTCTTACGCAAGCGTAGTATTTGCCCACGTCCCGAAACAGCGACTGAAACCACTCCAAGTGATTCAGAACCGCTTCATGTGCCGAGCAACCGGCGCACCATACTACATGCGGAATGCAGACCTGCACCGCGACTTAAATCTGCCCACTCTGGCAGCCCTCTTTAAAGCAATATCCACAAGATATTTCGCAAAGTTGAAGGATCACCCTAATCCGTTAGTAGCAGCGCTTGGAAATTACACTCCTGCGCTTAACGACCCGCCTGACAAGAGGCGCCCCAAGAACGTCATCCTCAACGTCCTCATCGACGAGGACGACCTTATCACAAGACACAACAATATGTTCGCATTATCACATTACCACACAGACTACACAGACAGCTCACATGTCTCACACACACCGCGCTCTTCCCCGTCGAACGCGCGGTCACAGATTCACGCCATACACGAGGATTACTCGTGTGCAAAGGCGTTCTTAACATCAAAGTTTTGCCCAATTTCGATTGCAACCCAAGCCGAGGTTTGACCTCCCTAAGAGGGGCCCTTGGGTTGTCGTCAGCCTCCCCCCCTCCCCCCCCCTCCCCCCTAGTTTTTGTCGAGAGTCTTTCTTTCGTTAACAGGGGTCCGAGCGCGACACAGCATCAGCAGCGTCGTCGTTCCTTTTTTGTTTATTTATCTTGCGGGCCTCCTGCTCGCGAGTCTTACCGATGTAGCTGTAAAGGCCACTGGGCCAACAGCAGATCTACCGTGGGGGTTTTAGTCGGCCCGGCATCTTCAATGCTGATCCCGACATAACCAGTCACCGGAGACGGTGACGGGTAGGTGCGAGCACCTTTCCCCCACGTTAAACTAAAAAACAAAAAGGATAAATGTCGAGCAATAGACTACCGATAATTTGTGTTCTTGGTTAGTTTATTGCTACAGCGACGTCCTAGTATCCTTGTGCACGAAGTCGTTGTACACTCAATGACTTTGAATACATAAAATATACTAAACTTAGGGAAGAGAGATGAGATAGAGAACTGCAATAAGCCATTCTATCTATCTCTGCACCGCTAAAGCGGCTGAGGTTGGGCTGCATGTTCTTAATCTCCATGGCCTCCGATGTGACTATCAAAGAGTGGCGGGCTCGGAAGGTCCTTTAAGCGTATTAGTTTGATGAAGGTCAAGTGGGAAAGCGCGTCCGTGTTCCGGTGCGACTTGCCAGGAGGTAGAGCGAGGATAAGAAGTGTCCTTTAGCAAGATATGGCTGCTTAGACGGTTATGTGAGCGAAAGCGTTCACATGAGGTAGGGTTTTAGTCGGTATAAGTCCGACATAACCGGTCCTTGTCACTTGTGAGGGCGAGTATACTTAAAAAAAATATTAGAACACGTAAAAAAAAAGGAAGATGCTCTCTTGCCTGGATGTGAGCTTGGCAGAAGTGGAAGTGATAAAAGCTAATATACAGCTGACAAGTCATATTCATTACGAAGAACTGGGCAAGAACAGTACCGCTATATTATTTTTGTTAGGTTTTTCTGCCATCATTATGGATGGGGATGGTAGGTTTCTTGAACCTTGTCAGCTAGCTAAGAGGCTGTTGTCTAGTG